>BSQW01000006.1:43443556-44876056 GCA_030161315.1 Eutrema japonicum
GTGGCTGTGTTGGTCAAAGAAAATTTTGTTCCAATCTTTTCGATATGTATGGGATTGCACTGTAGTAAAACATCAGAATGTGATAAAGGTGCAATGGTGCTTCAGAATTCAATATTGTATGTGGGTGAAATCAGTGAGAATGAGAGGGATAAGCTCATTAAACAGAATATGGTATGGTACCTGTAACACTTGACTCATGATTCCAGCAATCTGTCTTTGTTGTTTGTGGTGGAGAATTCCATCATACCGTTAGTTAGCTAGTCTGATCAGCTAGTTACAACTGATCAAGCCTTCGGATCCAAGATCAAAGCATTGTCAACAGCAAGATCAATAGTTGGATGCTTTACATTCATTTTGTCGGAGATCCTAGTTTCAGAAAATTTAATATATTTTCTCAATTATAAAGTATTAAATTCCTAATTGGCACCCTGTTCTGTTTTCAATTTCAGGTGTCTATTGTTAGTTTTGTTTTATCACGTGCTTCCTCTTCACCAGAACCTCCAGTTCCTGCTTTTTCTCGTGACATCATTTCACGTGCAGTTCAAACAATTGTGGATGGTTTTCTGGAAACGTAACATATCTTGCTCACTCGATCTTGACTTATTGTTTTAGTTTTTCCTTTTATAAGGTCTTACTTTGTTTATGCAGCGCTGAGTATCCTAAGAATGCGGCCGTCATTGACAGGATTAACGTTTTTCGCCCAGATAGGGTGTTCATGGTAAAATTTTCATTTGCCGAAGCTTTTTCACGAGATAGCAATGTTTTTGTCAATTTGATACTTCAGTCACAATATTTTTTGTTGTTTTATGGCAGTTCATCACAGAAATACACTATAGAATGTCAGCCGCATGCCATCATAGGCATACCCGTCATCATTTGGCTGCGCTTGAAGAGCTTACTATTATTCTTGGTCATAGAGCTTCTGTTCCAAGTTCCTTAAAGTGAGCATAATTCTCTATCTGTTTGATTATTTGATTGGTAGTATTCAAATTCTTTAACACGAAAGTGACTTTCTTCGGACCTTACTGAATTTGAGGTAGCAATGAGATTGACCATTGGGGTCTTTTCTCGAATAAAAACTATGTTGTAGATGTTAGAGGGTGTAGTTTTTACCTGATTCGGTTTTGCTATTGTCTTGAACTCGTTTGTTAAATGTAAGACACTGATTATCACAATATCTTCCCCGATCAGTGGCTTCGCATAGTGTTTCTTTTGGTGAGAGTAACTTCCAGTTTTAATATTTTTGACGGCATCTTTAGTTGATATTTAAAGAGCCAAGGCTACACTCTAGGTGTATGAAACTGCTAGGTTCTTCACATAATAAACATGAGTGTCATTTGTAAATTAAAATTTCGGTGGCATCGAATGGTGAATCTCTATTTTTGAGCTTTGAAGAACTACTTTGACCTTTAACTGTGGTCTCTTTCAGTTATATGTTCAATCTTGTGGGACAATTTATCGGCTCTCCTTCATTACAAGACCAGTGTTGTAGTATAGCTTCCTGTTTACTGGATTCGTTCAAAAGCAATCCTGCCAAAGAAATTGTTAGTGTACTTGGTGACCAACTCCAGGTATGTGTTACTTAATGGTATTATTTCGTTCCACTTTTTATTACTTCATTTTTTTTTATAAAAGTTGTTTACCTTTCTCTATCTCCGGTTTTTTTTTTTTAGTTTTTGGTCTCAAAGCTGGTTACATGCTGCATCGATGCTGAAGCAGACTCCAAAGTTTCTGGTTCTAAGTCATCTCAACTCGTAAATTTGCTACACAAGCTAATTGTTAATTCTGAATCTTCTCTTGATGAAGATATCAGAGTAGGCGTTATACCTTTAAAGTTGCCTTCCTTTTTGTCATACCTGTCGAAGAAATCATCGAGAAATTTATGCTTGTTGATTTGCCCTTCTTTTTCAGGATTTAGAACCATTCCCCGATATGGAATTTTTTCAAGTCATTCGTGAATCACACATCAGGATATGCAAAGCTTATTCTCCAAGGAATCATCTGTTGAAGGTCGAGCACTCTGCATTTTTCAATGATTACATTGTTGTTGGAATTTTATCACTATCCAATTTTGTATTTCTTTCCTGTTCCGCTACAACAGTGTGCTAGAAGATCTTGTTATCTTCCACCGAGATTCCTTTCCTGGAGGTATCATTCTATCTTTCATGAGTTAAAATCATCCTGAGATATGCATTAGTGCTACCCTAAGTGCCATATTTTCGTTGGGATGTTAACTGTAGAATTAAGATTAAGTATGGTTCCTTTTATTTTACTTTGAGGACTGTGGTTTTTCTAATTACACAAAGAAACAGTAGCCAAGTGGATAAACTTTTTTCTCACTTCTTGTAGTTCGTTTCTGGCTATTTTTTCTTATGTGGATGGTCTATGTCTGAGCTACTTTGTTTCATGTTTCATGGTTGTGCTCAGGAGTGAAATGTTTGATTTAGGTGTCTGTTTTACAAGTTAATTTAGAAGGCAGAGATTGTTTGTCTTTCTGGCTTCTACCTTGATAGCAAGAAAGTTGATAACATGGCCAATGAAGCTTTTGTCGAGAGTCTACTGCCCATTAATCCTCTTTCCTTATCAAATTGCAGCAATTTGATCAACTAATCATGTCCTTGCAGTCTCCAAGCACTGCACAACAAGCTCATAGCTACTGAAGCTTCTCAAGAAGAGACAAATGTAGAAACAGCAGATACGTTTTGGCATTCTGACGATGAAATTGTAAATGCTGTTTGGACTCTTGTCCGTGTGTCTGCCTCAGATGAAGCAGATAGTATGAGATTGTTGGTGTCGGATTTTCTTTCCAGGGTATCTGTCATTCTCTTTTGTGGTCAGTATCTCTTGCTTTGCAAAGTTGAATATCTGGTCTTATTTTTTCATATTTTAACTGTAGGTTGGTATTGGGGACCCCCACACTGTTGTTTTCCATCTTCCTGGGGAGTTGGGCTCCGTGCATGATCTTCAATTTGTTAGCCACAATACTGGATCAAAAGTCAGTTTTACTGAGAATGGCATATCCGATGAAACCCTTATCGTACTGCTGAAAATTCTGAAGAAGTATCTTTTGGATGACTCTGTAAAGATTATTGACCTAACGTCTCAAACCCTTCGGGTCAGTTTTCTAACTTTCTTACCTATCCCACCGTGCTCTATATCCTTTTGTCAACTCATAGTTTTTCGATTCTCCTGTGCAAATTTGATTGTGCCTCTAAATACTGTATTGTTTGGCTTGGTGTGATTTTTCTCGATTCTGCAGTAGCCTCTACTTTTGTTCTGCTGTTTCATACACTCCTGCCAAACTCTTATTTTCCTCACCTTTATACCTTGTCAAATGTCCGATCTATTGATAATTTAGTAATTTACTATTATGCACATGAAAGTTATGAATCTTTCTGTCTGATGTGCCCTTATATTTTAGTCAAAAGATGTGTAATCACCTTCCCAGTTGTTAATCACTCGAGGGGTGGTACTTATCTCCAAGGATTTATTTTGTAATATTTTGGCGCCTGTCTGGAAAGGCTATTGTTTGCAAGTGTTTTTTTTTTAGAATTTTCATTTTGCTTATATAGATATCCCTTTCTCCTTACTTTAGGGAATTCTTTCAACCGAAAGGGGGCAGCAAGCATTATCATCTATCGATTCTTCTGAGAGATCTTTGATTGAGGTAAGTTTCTTCTCCGCATTAGCTTTCTGGTCTTGAGCTACTTTTCATGGGTTGATATTTTCTCAGATAATTTTTACAGTGGAGAATTATTCATATGGGCAGGATAAAATAGTGCACCGTAAAACTTTTGAGTATATAAGATCTGGCTCTTTCAGAAACTTAACTTGTACAAATTTGATTTCAAGATTCATATTATGATATATATGTATATATAAATGAACAGTGAATCCATTCAATAAATTAATGATGTATATATATTGGATTTCCCCATTCTTGTTAGGGTATCCTGAGTTAAAAACTACCATGCCTGCTCAGATATGTTTTTTTTTTGTAGGTACATGGCAGGGGCGTGAACCTTGACATTGTTGAAAATATCTTACTGGATAGCCAAAAGCAGTTTAAAGGTAGTTGAATTATTCCATGAATCCTAACGTTATGGAAAAAATCTTAGAAGACATAATCTCCATGTAGGCATCTCATGGTTTATGTTAATTATCCCACGTCAAAAAAATTCTATATATGTTCTATTGTTCTATGAACTGTTGGTCCTGCTAGATGCTATTATATGTTTTCATTGTCATGTTTTAGGACGTAAGTGCTTCGTTAGAAATAATTGAAAGCTGAAATCAGTGTTACTGAATGAAGGCTATCATTTATATTATCTGACCATCTATTTCGTGATGCAACCTAAAACAAAAAATGGAGGTTACTGAGAAGTCATAGGCATGTGAAATCTTTTTGGCTATTGCTTGCGTTCCTGCAAAGCTGTCCTGATTGATTTTCAGAATATATATGCCTGGGATAATTAGTGAATTCAATTGACGTTAAACTTTTTTTTTGAGAACTCAATTAAACTATCTAAATACCTCTATTTCATTCTGCACATGACATGGACATGCCGGTTCTAAAATTATTCCATTCATGTTCCATTCCTATTTTTGAAATTACTCAAGAATGGTTCATTTTTGGCGCTGTCAGCTGAGAACTTTTCACTGGAGAAGTCTGAAGTGTGGTCCACAGATAATAAAACCTTTGATAGATGGATTTGTCAGCTTGTGTATTGTATGATCGCTTTATGTGAGGATGTCCCAATAAGGTATCTGTTTGGTTCCTTCTTACCAGAGTTATCCAGTTAAAATATTCAAGTAAAATTTTGCACTCAGTGGATTATTTTTACTGCTTTGTTTGGCAGGTTATGCCAGAACATAGCAATGCTGAAAGCTGAGATCTCTGAGCTTCTATTTCCAAGTGTTATTGTTAGTCTTGCAGGAAGGATAAGGACAGATATCAATTTACATGAATTAATTACATCCCAGGTATCTCTCGTCTTTTTTGGGTGAATTGTCCAAGACCTACCAGTAATGCTCCTTTTACTCACCCGCTTGCATTGTTTCTTCTCTGTATATCTCTGCTTCTTGAACAAATTCACTTCCCTTGTGTACTGTTCCTCTCCCCATCTTGATTTTTGCAACAGAATTAAAATCATTGCAGGGAACTATTGGTCACTTTTGTTAAAAGCTTGTGATCCCCATTGGGCAGGTGAAAGAGCATATCTTCATTGATTCAAACAAGCTAACAAAGTCGAAGCAGATTATGTTAAATACCCTGAATGAACTGCGGATGTGTTATGTCCTTGAAAGATCGACTTTTTCTGGACAAACTAAGAGAGAAAAGGTTAGGGTAAATGTATTGCACTGACCTAATTGCATTAATATTCTTTTAAAGTACTGAAAAAATGATTTCTTGCATAAGAACTAGGCTTCAACACCAATAACTGAAAAAGGTATACTATTCATGGGGAGTATATAATGATATTCTATCCTCTTTATAGTGAATAACTATCATTTGAGTTTTTCATATGAGAAGAACATTCCGAAATATGGGAGATGACCAAAACAAACGTTTGAAATGTTCTTTCAGAACACTAAGCATTCTAGCTACAGTTCAAGATCTTGCTCCACTGCTGCTAAGATTAGAGATGTGGAAACAGCATCAAATGGAATGGCAGCGTCCATAACTGCCAATTGGGACAAGGTACACTCTTTATTATATGAACTACAATTACAATATGTATTGTTATGAGGATGAGCATTGCTGAGGATGACTATTACTTTGATTCATGCAATATTTTATGCGTCTGGATTTACCAGAAATCTCCTTCTCGGAGTGTTTTTGGCTTCCTCCTAAGATTTACGACTATATTTAACCCAAAAATAAAAGATTTACAACTATGTTTTATAGGAAATGTGATTATTATATTTTTGTTGATTATTATATTTCTTGTTATATTGTGTGTTTATGTCATATAAGAAGAATTTATTGCTTTCAAATATCAATATTGAGGTTTAATAACTTAATTGTATAGCAAAACAAAGTTATATCTGTCAGTTTGTGCTATTTCTATGATTAACGCCATTTGGTATTAACTTTTTCGTTCATTTTTTTTGTTAAATATTTTTGTATCTTTCCATATGGCGCTAGTTGCCTAATCAGTAATTCCTCTACCTTTTAATTTCAAGCATGTGTTACTGTTCTTGACCTCTTGTTTCTTTTATTATCTTTTTAATACATAGTGAATTTGTTGATCAGGTTTATTGGCTTTCCATTGATTATCTTGTTGCTGCCAGATCAGCAGTAGTGAGCCATCCTTTCTTTTGAATCATTAACCAATTTTTGAAAGTAGAGGCTCTAAAGTTATTTGCAGTATGTAACTCTTTTCGTTCTTCCCAGGTTTGTGGTGCATATTTGACCGCCTCCATGTATGTGGAGTATTGGTGTGAGGAGAAATTTGGCAGTCTAAGCCTCGGAGATCCTGATTTTTCTTATCATGATAAGGTAATTTATAAATAAGACATCTTATCCATTGGGGATTATTGAACTACATAATATTGTACTCAGGCCCCTCCGTGGTTTTCATTGTCTTAACTAATTAACTAGTAGGCATTGTGGTTTATGCTTAATGACTAATGGGTAATCATGAATGATTGTAACATATGAAACTTTCATGGGATGTATTTTTACAATATTGCAAATTCTGTGGTCTCCATGTAGAAAAGGGGCTTACAATTACGAGTTTCTTGCATGATTTCATGTGGCAGAGAAGTGGTTTGTTTGTGCCCTTTTCTAAGCTTTCCTTTTCTTTGTGGTTAACAGTTGCCGGATCATGTTGAGATACTTGTGTCTGCAATTACAAGAATAAATGAGCCTGACAGCTTGTATGGGGTTATACATTCAAACAAGGTTCGATTCTGATACTAAAAGTCTATCCTATAGAGTACACATCGGATAACTAACTCTTGCCTATTGGAAATGGTTTGCTAGTCAGTATTTTCCTGAAAGTGGGTAACATTAGCCCTTTCATTACCTACTGTAAGAATGCTGTGAGAAGAATAACATGTTACTGCTGCTGTCAGGATGAATGTAAAGGGTCCAAATAGAAACTTATAACCAAAATAGTGAAACAACTATACTAACTAAAAAGTTTCATTTGATTATCAAATGAAACGTGGGATGTTAGTTTTTTTCTTCTTTATGTATTTAATGGCTAAGAATACCAAGGATATTACATTTATGCCTAGTACCAAGGATATTCAGGAAGAAATGAAGTGACCACATCATATGCAGTACTTTTTGATCTTTTGCTGGTTTCATATATGTGAATAACACTTCCTATTTCTGTTACATGGATGCAATCTGAAAGTTGTCTGCTCAAATAACCACATTTGAGCATGAGGGAAACTGGACTAGGGCACTCGAGTACTATGACTTGCAAGCACGTTCACGGAAAATGGTGGTGCCTGGTAGCCTTTCTAGAAATCTAGAAGTGGAACATTTTCAGCCAACAATTAGTGCACAACATTCTGTTTTTGGTGAAGGGGAGGTCCAGAGACAACCTTTCAAAGGGCTCATTAGGTCGTTGCAACAGACAGGCTGTATGCATGTTCTGGATCTGTATTGCCGGGGCTTGACTTCCCGAGAAGGATGCTTTCAGTATGATCCAGAGTTCATCGAATTGCAGGTATACATCCTGATTTGGTCAAGTTTTTCCTATTTCCAATACATGGAAGTGTGTTGTCTAAACAAGGTTGTTGGTTAATACATAAATATTTCATGGGATAAAGAAACGATATGATAAATCACAGATCTTGAAGGAGTAGCTTGGCAGCAATATTTACCAAATAGTAAAATTTTGGTTGGATAATTGGCCCAAATTCTGATTTAACAATTAACTAATCGAACAAGACTCAGCTGTGATACTTTAGTTGTGGTGATAATTAAGCTGCAAATTGACTTCTTGCTTGCAGTATGAGGCTGCATGGCGTGCAGGAAAATGGGATTTTTCTTTACTTTATCCACAAACGCACTCCCCACCTATGCAACATGTCAAGAACAATAACTATCATGAAAATCTGCACTGGTAACACATTTGTACTCTTATGTACCGATGATGCTATTCTTAGCCATTAGATACATTTCCCTGTTGTTGCTCTGGATTACACCAAATTTACTTGACATCTTATCAACACTGACTTTGCCGCTGGTCTTAGACTTTTATTTTTAAGGCATGATATGTTACAAGGAATTTTAGAATAAATTAGTTGAAACCTCCATAAATTGCTGGTCTCTGGCTTTTCTTTCTTGGGCCATGTCCTAGTATCAATGGTCAGTTGGGATGAAGTCCTTTTTAGTTTTGAAAAGTTGTTAACGTTACCCATGTGACACTAGCTCCCATCTGAGGCATGTTTCTTTCTCTTTACATGTTTACTTCTCAGCTGTTTGAGAGCATTGCAAGAAGGGGATTGCAATGGGTTTTATAAAAAACTGAAGGATGCTAAGAAGGTAATGCATAATTCAGTTTATATCACCATTGGATTGGAAGGCAGCAAGCTTCTATCTGTTAATAATATTTGCTTTTTTTCCTTTTCAGGAGCTTGTATTGTCCATTTCTCGTGCAAGCGAAGAAAGCACTGAATTTATATACTCAACAGTAGTGAAACTTCAGGTATGCAATTTTAAATTGACATTAAAGCACAACATCCTTTTCCATTATGTTTTCATTTGGATGCCAAATTATAATTTCACCAAGATTACTTTCCACTCCTTATTGTTCATGACTTTAATTTGATAATGGTACACTCTTTGAGTTCCAAACTTTTTCGCTTTTTGGTTAAAGTCATCTTGATCTTGACTAGTCAATTACTCTGCAAGAGCTGTCAAGCTTGATGGATGAAATCCTAAATAACTGCAAGCATCAGTAGAAGATGAAAATTTGACTTATTTCAGGTGTTGCGAGTTCCAAAACTTTACTATGTCGTGATGCTCACCTTTTTAAAAAAATACCTCTCCAATATTTCCTCGTAAAACTATATCCCTTAGACTAAAGATTTCATCTGTTGAGCAATTCCTATATTAAACTTGAATTTTCAAGCTGTAGGATTTATGAATTCAAGTTGCATGTTCATTTGAGATCTAAGGAAAATGTATATAAATTACTCAAGATTTCGGGTCTCTTTGGTAAACAGTGGTTTTAAATTTTTCTATGGAATCACTTTCTTGATTTTGGATTTTATCATGTCCAGATTCTTTATCATCTTGGACTTGTTTGGGATCTTCGCTGGACGACATCGTCACATCAAAGTGTTAATGGCTATCCAGTCAAACAATTGGCATGTGCAGACCCCCTTACTCCAACAATGGAGCAGGTACTTTCCCGTGTAGCTTCTTTTATCAAGTGGTTATTCAGTAGCTTGTAGTGAATGATTTCAAGCTTCAAGAATTTATATTATTAGTAGCAAGTCAGAAGTTGGAAAAACACCAAGGTTATATAGGATCTTTCATGTACAGTTAGATTTTAGTCTTGGAAACAAGGTAGTTGTGCACATATGTTTATGCACAAAATATCTGGAAGCTAAGTGAGACAATCATGTTTCCTGAGGCGATTTTATATTATGAACTACAGTTGTCTTGGCTGAATAAGGATTGGAGCTCTATTATTTCGCAAACTCAGTTGCACATGAATTTGCTGGAGCCGTTTATCGCATTTAGGAGAGTTCTCCTCCAAATATTGGGATGTGAGGAATGTACCATGCAACATCTTTTGCAGTCTGCTTCTTTGCTTCGCAAGGTATGTATGAAAAGCTACAATTTCGCTTGTAGTAAAATGCGGTGGATCAACACATTATCTTGTTGTTTTCAGGGATCAAGGTTTTCTCATGCAGCTGCGTCTCTGCATGAGTTCAAGTTTCTTTGTTCGAGGAGGGATGGACAACAACCCGTTCCAGATTGGCTTGGATGGGTACATCTTTATGACTAACCTTGCAAGTTTTGTGGAATTTCAGTATCCTTCTTTTTCTCCTGAATTGTACATATTTCTAACCAGACTTTTTCTTTATTGACATATATGAGAGAGAGACAAGACTTGCAACTGAAAATATTCTGATTGACATCTGATAGCTGTGACCTAGGACATAAAAATGGTCTTATTGAACGAAGGCATACAATACTTCTTTTTATCATCTATTAGTTACTTTACCTCTTAGTTTAGAACAGGGTAATATATCTGGTTTTCAAATAGAGATATGCTTTCCAGTAACTTTTTGTGCTTTTCCAGATTGAAGAGGCAAAGCTATTACATGCCCAAGGGCGGCATGAAGTTGCCATCAGTCTGGCAAGCTACATCTTACAAAATTATCAATTAAAAGAAGAGGCTTCAGATATATATCGTGTGATTGGAAAGTGGCTAGCGGAAACCAGATCTAGCAAGTAAATAAATTGTTAAAATTTTATTTTGGAAGTAGCTTCCATCTGACTCGTCATGAACGTTTTTCTGAAATCTCAACTCGGCTCCTTTTTGTTTTCTAGCTCTAGAACAATTTTAGACAAGTACCTCAAGCCTGCAGTTTCGCTTGCCAAAAAACAGAGTTCCGAGATCTGCAAAAGGTTGGTAGAAAAACAGAGCCAAACTTGGTTTCATCTGGCTCATTATGCAGATGCGCTATTTAAGAGTTATGAGGAAAGACTCTCCTCCAGTGAATGGCAAGCTGCAATGCGGCTACGAAAACACAAGGTCTCCACCTTTGGTTACTCAAATTTCTCTTTTATCACAGACAGAACCAAACTTGGTTTCTTTTTCTTTCTGTAGTTATTTTTATTTTTTTTGTGTGTAGAAAGTGCCTATATTCTATCTTTCTAAACGGGCACAAATAAGTGAATAATCCAGTTACAGTTCTAAACAGTTTCAACTCTAAAGTTTGTTCTTCTGTTGTGGGGGAAACTAACTAGTGCGCTTAATTTTCCAGACAAAAGAGTTGGAGGTGCTTATTAAACGGTATAAAAGTTCAAAGAAGGCAAGTAGTAGTCTACCTCTGTTTGTTTGATCTCTTTGCAAAGCACAGTATGATTGCCGGTCTGGACAAGTCTCTCACTTTATTTCATATTTTACTGTACTAGGGGGAACAATCTGACTATTCACTGAAGATTCAAGAGCTGCAGAAGCAACTAACAATGGACAAAGAAGAGGCAGAAAAACTGCAGGTGTTCTTTATTCCGCCCGACAATCTGGCTTCTGTGGAAAAGTAGTCATGGTTTTTTCTAGATGGGTGATATTTACTGATACGTTATCTCTCCCTTTTTCCTCAATTGCATAGGTTGATAGGGATAACTTTCTGGAACTTGCGTTGGAGGGGTATCAACGTTGTCTGGAAATTGGTGACAAGTATGATGTCAGAGTGGTATGTTATCTAAGTATTTCAGTGAGGTTATGCATATGATGTAAGATGTGAATTAGTGTCTAGATTCCATCCTTCATAACAGGTGAGGAAGTGTTGACTTGGCTTTAGAGTCAAATATGGACAGCTTTAAGCAAATATTTTTAATTTTTAGGTTACAGCATCTTGTGAATATGCATATCTATGTTTCGCTACTGTAAATTCTTCACTCTACAACTAATCCTTAACATCTATCAAGGAGCAACGTTGGGTTTTTTGGTCGTCTTAGTGGTCTAACATGTCTTCTCTTTTCCTGTTTTGGATTGCGGTCTTTAGCTGCTTGTCGACATCTCTCAGTCGGGTTTGTGTTTGTATAGTTATCGGTTATATCAATCTTCTTTTGGTTTTGGGGTACGTGTTGAAGTACATTTGATAATGTCTCCATGTAGATTAGTTTTTGTTTCATGTGGAACGGTGGATCTCTAGTTCAGTGCTTAATAAGAAATATCGACTTGTACAGTATTTATATACGCCAGATTCGTGATAGAGTGACCTTTAGACCCAATATACTTTATCCGCTTTCTATTTGGGATTCATGTCCAATTTTGCCTTACAAAACATCCAAGGAAGATATTGAGAGTTATCTCTGGCCTAAAAAAAGATATTTGAGAGAATTAGAAGAAACGTCATGTATTCCATTATATTCTTGAAATACGGAAACATTGTTGGAACTAATTTTTCTTTCTACAGGTCTTTCGACAAGTATCCATGTGGTTTAATCTCGCCTCCCAGAAAAATGTTATTGATAACATGTTGAGCACCATTAGTAAGGTACGTGACTGATGGGGTCAGATTTTATCTGTTATAGAGAAGGAAGTCTTTAGTTATCTCTCCAATTTTCTTGTTTAATTAACCAATCTTCATCTCCCTAAACGTTCTTGCAGGTTCAGTCTTACAAATTTGTACCACTTGTTTATCAAGTTGCTTCAAGGTTGGGCAGTTCTAGAGATGAATCAGGATCTAACAGCTTTCAGGTGGAATGCATTTTAACTTGGTTTTCATAGAAAACTTAAGACCAGAATGGGTTTAGCTAATATCTACGATTTACCACTTGCAGTCTGCTCTGGTTTCACTTGTCAGAAAAATGGCCATTGATCATCCATACCATACTATCTTTCAGGTTCTGAAGAACATGTTATCCGTCTTCTTTATTCTTTATGTTTCATTTTTTCCTGTTTGGTTAACTGGCATAGGACTTGCTAGAAGTGCATAAAATAAAATCCTTGAATGTCCTATGACATCTCGAATCTGTTCAAATATGGTGAACACAGTAAAGTCCGTTGTGTAGCGTGCCATGGAAATTACATTATTCGCAAGTGAATTAGTCTATCTCTTTTGATGTTACGTGTCTAAATGCTGGATATATTTCTTTTGATTTTTGTTCTAGCTTCTGGCTTTGGCAAACGGTGACCGAATCAAGGATAACCAGCGCAGTAGAAATTCTTTCGTGGTTGATACGGATAAAAAGCTTGCAGCAGAGCATCTCTTGCAGGATGTATCACATTATCATGGGCCTATGATTAGACAAGTAAACCTTATTTTCATCTAGTCTTATGTATTATAGACTATTTTACCTGGTTACTTATCTTCAAATCCTGATTTTTATATCTCAGATGAAACAACTGGTAGATATCTACATCAAGCTTGCAGAGCTTGAAACGAGGAGAGAGGTCTGATAATTCTTTGAGAATAGAGGAAGTGTTTTGTTATGCTGTTTCCTGAACCCAAATAACATTTGCGGAACTCTTTCCTTTGCAGGATACCAATAAAAGGGTAGCATTACCAAGAGAAATTCGTAGTGTGAAACAATTGGAACTTGTAAGCACGCCATTTATTAATTATTTATTTCATTCTTATCATTTGTATGGAATTTCAGACTTTAAATTTTGACATCAAGATAGGAAATTTCTTGGAAATTAAGAAACCTTAGGTGGGTCATTTTGATAGGCTGTACATACAATTGAAAATTTAATGGCAGCTTTAGATTTTTCAATAATTGTTTACTGTTTTGAGTCTGTTGAAACTCCTAACAAGATCAGTTATTCGCTGAAGAATTGTGGCGATATAGTTTTCTCGTTGTCTATTTAGTTGGAAGAAATGTTTCGTTGCATGAGCCTGCAAGCATGTTTTCCATTTTTCATTTTCCTTCTTGGTTCAGATATTGAATTTCGCTTTTTCTCTATGGTTCTAACGTATCTGTCAAACTTGTATTGTATTTCGCTTTTATTTGAGTTTAGGTACCTGTAGTGACTGCTACAATTCCGGTTGATCGTAGCTGCCAATACAATGAAGGGTCGTTCCCTTTTTTCAGTGGTTTATCAGATTCTGTTACGTAAGTCCCTGTTCAATCAATATAACAGTTTCCTTTGACATTTCTAATTTAAAAGAGTACCTTATCTGAAACCACGTCTTTTGGATATACAGAGTGATGAATGGTATTAATGCTCCAAAAGTAGTTGAATGCTTTGGCTCTGATGGCCGGAAATATAAGCAACTTGCAAAATCTGGCAATGATGACCTCAGACAAGATGCTGTAAGAGTTTCAGAATTTTTTTATCTTACTTGCAATGTCTGTAATGTGGCACTGCTCCATCTACTGGCAGAAAATTAATTTATAATATGCTGACTTAGTCAAGCTTTACATATACAATGGTTTAGTTATGCAAAGTGTGTACTTTTTGTTTTCAGGTTATGGAACAATTTTTTGGGCTCGTCAATACCTTTCTACATAATAACCTGGACACATGGAAGAGAAGATTAGCTGTACGCACATACAAGGTATGTCTCTCTAATCTATCTACAAGAGGTTGTGCGTTTCTTTAGAGAAAATTTGATCCATTCAGTAAGTTCAAATATTTTGATAATTATATATATGTATATACTATTCTCAGGTTATTCCTTTTACTCCAAGCGCTGGTGTTCTTGAGTGGGTTGATGGTACAGTTCCACTTGGAGATTATCTTATAGGAAGGTTGGTCTAATAAATTAGTATTTACAGTTACATGGTACAACAATTACTCTTCCAAGTCGTGACAGTTCGAATTGGCTGTTTGAATATCAAATCACAGCTCAAGGAGTGAGGGCGCTCATGGTCGTTATGGCATTGGAAACTGGAAATATCCTAAATGTCGAGAACATATGTCGAGTGTAAGCTCATTTCATTTCTCAAATCTTCTTAGTTGGCCATCATTTACATCTGGTAGTTTTTCTCAATTAATCTGGGGTGAATGGTGGCTTGTAGGCAAAGGACAAGCGCAAAGCCTTCATGGATGTCTGCACAAACTTCAGGTTTCGTTCTTTGTGAAACTTTATTTACTCCGTAAGCACTAGTCGGTAGCTGACAAATCCATCCCCTTTTGCAGGCCTGTCATGCATTACTTTTTCTTGGAAAAATTCCTGCAGCCTGCTGACTGGTTTGTGAAGAGGCTTGCGTATACGCGTAGTGTTGCAGCTAGTTCAATGGCAAGTGTATCCACATTTGATGATATTTATTCTCTCGTTCAGTTTATAATGGATGGGTAGTTTAGCATATACAACGGGAAAAAATCATTCATACCCTTCTAAATAGCATGAAATAAGCTACCAGAGAAAGTGGAATACATTTTCTTAAATGCCCATAAATTTGTAAACAAAAGAGAGCTGCCACCTTTTCAATCTCAACTGTTCAGTGAAGAAGGGTGTTGGATCCTATTTCACCTCTCTTTTTTTTTTTTTTTCCTTTTGTGTTGACATCCATTAATAGGACATGGCAGTATTCTTAGTTGAGGCACCTGAAATAGATGTTCATAATGTTTACTTCTGATTCATCTCCTTTTGAACATTTGGGATTTGTTTTGCTATCAGGTTGGGTACATCGTTGGTCTTGGTGACCGTCATGCCATGAATATTTTAATCGATCAAGCCACAGCAGAAGTTATCCACATAGATCTTGGAGTTGCCTTCGAACAAGGATTAATGCTCAAGACTCCTGAACGGGTGTGTTCCTTTCCATCTGCTCTCTTTACAAATTTAATTGGCATCTGCACGATTCTCATTTGTTCAGTTTCTTCCTGATTTGACAGGTCCCTTTCAGGCTGACAAGAGACATAATTGATGGAATGGGTATCACAGGAGTGGAAGGCGTTTTCAGGAGATGTTGTGAAGAAACCCTGTCTGTGATGCGAACAAATAAAGAGGCGCTGCTTACAATTGTTGAAGTAACCCGGTCTTTAAGTTTTATTTTGGGTCTTTAAAATATAAAAACATATTTTGAATGCTCAAATCAAGGTCGCTTGTTTTGTAGGTTTTTATACATGATCCTCTGTACAAATGGGCCTTGTCCCCCTTGAAGGCTTTGCAAAGACAGAAGGTACTTCGTGCCCTTATAGTTTTATATTGTAAATGAACAAGAAAAACGCAATGCATGTGTCGCAAAAAAAAGTTAGAAAGTGGATTTTTATTACGGATACTTCTTGCATGTAGAGAAGGCCAGAGGTCAAGTTTGTCTGTTTATAAAAATGCCAGTTAGATTCTCTTTTTTGGAAACAATTTCTTAACGCAGAAATTGTGGGTCATGCAAATCATTTTGTGTTCCATGCTTCATGTTCTTGTCCTGTCAATATTTGAAGATATTGACGAGTTTCTAACACAAAGGTGGTGTTTGATCCAGGAAACTGAAGATTATGATGGGATGAACTTGGAAGGATTACAAGAGGAATTCGAGGGAAACAAGGATGCGGCACGTGCCTTGATGCGTGTCAAGCAAAAACTTGATGGCTACGAGGGTGGTGAGATGAGAAGCATTCATGGCCAGGTAAGTTTTTTCTTTGATTAAAAAGTTAAAACAGCAAAAAGCTCTAATAAGTTCACAAGTAAAGTGAAGTGCACAAACACGTGTTGCTTTGTAGGCACAGCAACTAATACAAGATGCAATTGACACAGATCGTTTATCCCATATGTTCCCTGGCTGGGGAGCCTGGATGTAACCAACAACGTACCTTCTTCTCTCCAATTTTTGGTCTGTAGATAGAGAAATCTAATCTATATGTATTACTCATATGAGTGTAAGGGGAGCACTCTTATATTTTGGATTGTAGGATTTAAGAGCTCACATGAATGGAAGTATTCACAATTCCAAATTCAAACTCAAAAAAAATATCATAACTGAGCTAGTATGGGTCAGGAGGTTTTAAGGTTGAAGTCAACTTTTTGACCAATACTTTAAGCATAAGCTTTGCAACTAGAAACAAGAGGATGAAGAACCAGATCTGATAAAACTTTTGGGCATAACTTTGAGATTTTCAGGACCTTAGTGTTGTGTCAAAGCCAGAGCAAAATAGGATGATTTCGGACAACTAGCCCTGGGCGTTCGGATATCCGATCGGGTTCAGTTCGGGTTATTCGGGTTTTTGAGTTTTCAGGTTTAGGATTTAGAATCCATTCGGGTATTTTAGAATTTCGATTCGGTTTGGTTTATGGTATCCAAAAAATCATAAAAATAAAATAAAAATTGGTTAAATCTAATATATAAAAGATGGTCAACTCTCTCCAGTTGAGCGCCACGTCAACACTGGAGAGAGCGTCACGTGTCTAATTTTTTTTTAATTTTTTTTTTTTTTGCCTTTTGAATTTGCACAAGTATTAGTTATTTATGCTTAATTTTTAGTAACGTTTATGCACAAAAACCCTCTAAATTTCCTCATCACTCTAATATTAAAAGCATCATTTAAATACTAATGTGTACATAAATATCATCGACTTGGTTCCAATGACAAATCCATAACTTTTAACATTAGAACATCTTAATATATATAATCAATTACTCAATAAAATAAGATACTTAATAATGTCTTCAAATAATACAATTTTCCTTTCAAATTTATAATTTTCAAATTTGCAATTTGTCATGCAATAAATAATATTTTACAGTCTTGACCGTGTCTCACATATATATCTCAAAATAATTTAATATTTTTTATTCTTATATCTGGATGCAGAGAATGGTCTCGAAAAACATCGAATATCTACAACAAACCTTTATAGGCAAATGCAGTTGAGTTTATGTGTAATTTAGAAGCTTATTGTAGATGAAACTATAGTAATTTGATATAAAATATACAAACAGAGACAATGTGAAAAATGTAGAGAACAAAAACAATAGTATTAAATACTTCAAAGATATAAAGCCGCGCGTATGCGCGGGTAATCACCTAGTTTAAATAAAATTTGGTCAAAATTTGACAAATATAGCTAAAAACTTAGTATATTTTGGGTCTCTTAATCATTTTAGTATAAAAATAAATCATATCTTCGGATTTATAATTGTAATTTTGGGTTATCAAGTCTAAATATAATTAATATTTTGGGTATATAATTATATTTCAGATATTTCTGGTATCCATTCGGTTCGGTTTGGTTTCTACTCTTCGGATCTAGGAATCTAGGATCCGTTCGGCTATTTTATCGGTTTCGGTTCGGGTTCGGTTCCTCTTTTTTTGTTCAGATTCGGTTTGATTCTTCGGATTCGGGTATTTTGCCCGGGGCTAGGTCAACAATCATGGTGTAGATTTAGATGAACAGTATACTGAAATTTGAAGGTTTGGTTTTGTCAATTGTTTTTTGTCCCAAACTAAACTTTCATGTGAATGCTGAAAATGTCCTCATATTCGATAAAAAGCATTGGCAGCCATAAAATGTGTACAGCAAATCTGGGCGACATAGGTTCTTACAAAAAAAAACGAAGAGAACATCTGACCATTCAAAGGAATTGTCATTTTTGTGTAGGGACATGTCCCCAAAGGGACAATCTATTTGTCGACTCTATCAATATATAAACCTTCGATTTGTTTCTATGCTTACCGATGTGGGACAAAATAACACACAAGAGAGATTACCTATTTGGGCTTTTTGTGAAGGCCCGTTCTTTCGTTTTCGGGATAAAAATTAACATTGTATATAGTAGAGATAATTAGCAACGAAATTCTAGAATTATTGGTTGACTTAACAATTTTTATTACATATTAGGGGAAATGGAGTAGTTAAATGAGAAACAAATCCGTATGTTGTTCTGTGTTTTAATGTTAGCACTAGAGTCTACCTGAGCGTTCGCACGAGAATTTTTGTTTTTTTGTTTACCAAATTTTGTAATATAATTTTTTTTGTATTTAGATATAATTTGTGTTATAGATATAATTTTTTCAATAAGTGATAAAGATTTATTTTTGTGTTTAGATATATATTGTTTTTGTAAATTTAATTTTTTCTAATATTAAATATGACTGTGATTATAAAAACATAATTCTAACCCGTCTGTTCATATTAATCCGAGAATGACCGCGATTATAAAAACATAATTCTAACCCGCATGTTCATATTACCGTATAATATAAATATTTACTAATTTCAAATATTTAAAATTTAAGGCTGATTGATTATGATAAAAAAATATACAATAACAATCTCTCTGTTTCATAATATAAGTTGTTTTAGAGATTTTGTTTTGTTTCAAAATATAAGTTGTTTTCACATTTTTATGCAATTTTTACCTTTATTGAATATTGTTTGACCAATAATATTATGCAGTCTTTTTATGATTGGCTGAATTGTTTTAAATTTATATATTAAATGATATATTTTTTAAGAAAATTGAATTTCTTAATATTTGTGCTTTTGGCCAAAACAACTTATATTATGAAACAAATGGAGTATCGTTTATGATAGTTGTCATTATGAGAATATTATTTAAATTTGAATATTTAAATTAAATTTAAATTAATATCCGGTTTATTATTTTTGTAAAGATATAATAACAACTGGTTTTGTGATTTTTGATAATAGCCTAATATAAATGTTTTCATGATTAGACACAAAAAAACTATATCTGTTTTAGTTTTGCTTGTGGTAGAATTCTTAATTTTGAATTTGAATAGAATAACCATTTCTAGTTTAGAATTTATGATAATATTTTTTAATAAATCTTTATTAATATAAACGAATATTAACATAATCTGGACAATCTCGAATTTAATTCTAAATTAACAATTCCTAAAATTGTGTGTTTCTTAAAATATTAATCATTTAATATATGTAAATTAAAAATATTAAATTTGTATTAGTAACTGAATGTTGTCCATATGCATGATCAAATTTATGGTTGTGCAAATCTAATTAATAATATATTCCTTTTTCAGTTTGAAAAATATTCAATTATAAATCTGATTGTATTAATAAGATTTAAATTTAGAAGTAAACATATTTTGTTATTAATTATGAATATTTTGTTTGTAACTGTTGATAAAATCTTAGAAAATTGTTAATTTTGAATCCGTAACATTAAAAGAAAACTTGATTATTAAAATATTTGGCATAATCTAAATTAAAAAAAATCAAAATAACTAATATTATTTTCGTAACAAAATAATAATAAAAATTTAAATTATTTTTGAAAATTTAATTTACATATTTTGAAATAATCTATTTTATTTATAATTTTAAATATTTAATTTAATTTCTGACATAGTCTGAATTTTTCTAATTACGAATTTAAACTAATATATATATATAATAAGATTAATTAATTAATTAAACTACTATTTAATTGAATCAGGTTAATGAAATGAATTTTTAATTGAACAAAATTATCCTGTTTGAAAATAGGGATAGTTATCCACAAAAATCTAAAGTTTAAAAGTTATCCGGGATATAAATAGATTTATTGTTTGGACACAAAATAGCACTCTGTTTTAATAGATTAGATATTTTACTCAATACTACTTTTGCTCATATTGTGTAGAAGAAATTCACTATTTTATTACTTCATCCGTTCTGAATTAACTGATGTTTTAGAGAGTTTTTTTTCCACAATTAAGTGATGTTCTCACTTACCAATGCAAAATTAAATAATTTTTTATTATTTTTGACCAATTACATTTTATAGACTATTTGTTCATTAGTTCAGATGAATAATAAATGAGATTTTAGTATAGAAAAAAACAAAAATTAATTGTTTCCTTAATTTATGTGCATACTACTAAAACATCACTTAATTCAGAACAGATGGAGTATCTTTTAACGAGAAAAAAAAAAGTAAACGAAATTAGGTTTAAATAAGTACAATTGGTTGCAAATTAAGCTGAGGCTTACATTACAAAAGGCAAGGGGTTACACAAACACATACATACATACATACATACATAAAAGAATCAGACCTATAGATCATTTGTTGGAAGTGAACTCATCAGAATAGTGGTTTCTTTGTCTTTCGTTGTCTTTCCAAATAAACCAGAGAGGAATCGTAGAGGCAAGACAGACGAAGAATCTGATTTCTTCTCCGACACTTGCAGCTCTCCAGGGCTCTTGTTCGGCTTTAGTTGTGCTCCGCAATGGCAGTTTGACAGTCTTGAGAAGCATCCCTTGTGGAAAACCAAACCGCACGACCGGCATTTGTTAACCTCAACTTCCTGCTAATCATTTAATTCATTATATTTTTGGATCAAACAACATCTGAGTGACTGAACATCCGTCATATGGTGATCAAACACCTAAACATGGGTATTGTATTCATATGCTCACCTGGAATGGAAATATTAAAGAGGATGTGTCGTCACAAGCTTGTCGGGCATTACAGGGAACCCCCACATCGCAACAAACAAGACACTGTTCTGTAATATGCTCCAGGATTTTCCTCCTAACGGTCTCCACGATTGCAGGAAGTGCTGCCATTCAAGGTTAATGTCTTTAAATCTCTTGAATAAAAGTTTCAATGCAATGAAATAGATAAACTGTCAAACATCAAACAAGTGGCAGCGTGGAGTTGACTTGTAAATCAATTGCTAGAGAAATATGGAATCTGAATCTAACTTCATTATCTTTGAAGAACAATCCATCACCAGTAAAGAAGATATGTCAGTACGAGCAAACATGAGGGGAATTCTGTATGTGTCAGCATGCGCGCAGACACAGATGAACTTTAAATCTTGGTTCAAGAAAAGAAATTCACCTGCAAATGGCCCTTTAGAAAGATCAATTAGATCTCTCAAAGCAAAAAAATCAGTGCTCTCAAGAAGGTATCTCCGACTACTGATTCCTTTGTTGAGTGTCTTGCGGAACGGGCAGTGTACATATGGAAGCATAATGGTTATTCTTTTCCGGATGCTCATAATATGATTGAGTGCAGGGACCTTCGAGGACAGAAAAGGATTGACCGCACTGACACAAAGCATAGGCTGCAAAATAAGATTTTTCACAGAAGTCAACATTATCTTCAAATAAGTATATGAGGTTATATGTAAAGCTTCAAGCAATGAGCAAGCTGATAAGTAAAGGCAAAATCCAAACACTGGTGGCTAAAAGAAGCTAAAAAGGGGACAAAGGTGATCCAGGCCCGCCTTTTTACAGGTTTTAATGAACACGCTTAAGCAGATTATGTAAGCATACACAGGTATCAACTCTAGGTGCATATATCAAGCTGAAGGCAACATATTGCACAGGCAAGTGTTCTACCTCTGCACTTAGTACGGGCAGAAAGAAAAACAATCCATTAATTCAAATAGATATTTCAAGGGTAATCAGTGTCAAGAAAATGCCATTATGCCAATAAGTTATACCAAATATCACTAGACCTAAATTACCTGCTCGTGTATGGAGTCCAGATATGATTTTGCCAATTGAGAGACGGGATAACGATTAAAATCCCAATGATGTAACACTCTTGCTGGCAGGACAGCCATGTCATTTGTATGGCAGGAAGAACAAAACAATTGACCAGTATATTCGCAAAGCCGAGGCTTACCCCATCCAAGAGCTTTCACAAAGTCCCGCACGAGAGTGGCTCCATCATCAAAGTATATGTGGCATCCAGCGCAAATGTAATGCTGAGCTTCTAGCAACTGCTTTACTGATTTGTGAGGTCGAATATCAACAATGAGCGAGATGGTATTTCCATAGGAAGAACCAGTTGCAGCAACAGTGATGCCAGCAGGGCCTGTTGGAGACATTATAGAATACGACCCAGAAGAACTTGCATCTTGAGGGGACAAAAACCGAAGTAGAGCATTTGGAAGTGCGGGAAAAAATCGGGACTGAAGAACTGAGTTTAAACAATCTTGAATAAGGACAGTCCTTTCAGCAACGGCACTAGGCGATGTTCCGAATATTTTCCTTGATTCTCTTTCCACAGAGGCCCAAGGTGTAGGAAGCGTCCAGCCTTGATCAGCAAATAAAGATATCAATCGACGGTAGAGACTATAAAAATCACGATATCTTCGTTCAATTTCCCACTTGTCCTTCCCACTCCAAACTCTTATGACATACACTGTGTATTCCCTCACTCCAACCAATCTCTCACTCAGCGAGACATCACCTTTCTTTTGCTTTACTCCGACAACTTCAACTCTATCAATCCTAAATCGCTGGGAAACTATTGGAGATGAATCATCTAGACCAGAAGTTGTAGCAGTTTGTCCCCCATCCCTGTTAGGCAGAGAGAGTTGTAGCTGGAACATCTTGTCACTCTTAGAATACCTTGCCCCAGATGACTCACCTGAGTCGAGCAGTATTTCTTCCATATCATGAACAAAATCATCATAGAAGTCGTTAAGTTCTGTGTTCTCCTTCTGCAAGATCAGTAATCCGAAACCAGAAAACTTCAATTAAAAAATAAAAGAATCAAATCAAAAGGAGATAAAGTACATTCCATGACGTTTGAAGATTGCATGGGCCTTTCTTAATGAACAATTAACTTAAAATGGGGACAGTAACACAGCAGTAGTAAAACGGCATCCAGTTAAACCCTCAGATCCACACTGTTTAAATGTGAGAGGAGTATAATTAATTGAAATGCACTGTATAACCTAGAAGCAGATCATGAAAATCCAACAGACTTGGACATAACCCAGGAACACCTTCTACCAATACAAGCAAAGATAGAGAGTAAAATAAATTGACTGGCAGAGAAAAATAAAGTAAATAATGTTTCATATATCGAGCAGCTGACCTTAGGTTGGATGTTAGTGGATTGTAAGGCATTTATTACAGGATGAGAATCTCTAGATGATGGCTTTTTAGAGTTCCAAGATACCAACAACGGTTCTGAGGTGGAATCTCCAAACGGACTTGACTGTTTTGCATTCTCAGAAGATTCATGAAGTAGTCCAAGAGAAACATCGCCATCTAATTCGCAAACCCCACCTGAAGAATCTTCGTTTCCTAACTCAATTGGTGTAATATCTAGGACATTGTCAGCGCTACAAGATTGAAGGTAATTCATGACTACAGGTCTATCTTCAGTTTGATTGATGCTAGTACAACTGTCTCGAAGAGATTCATCTGTTACCAGTGAATGAGGAACCACCAAGGTTTTGACTTCAGCAATCCGGTCTTCAGAACCTCTGACAGTTATGCTGTCTCTTGCCATGCCACCTTTCTCCCTTTGGGTCAAGACAGACAAGTTTCTAGATCTTAGTATATCTTCAATAGTTTCACGAAAGTCACCTACATCTGGAGCATGTCTAGTGCTCACAGTTACGTTTGTATGTTCTAGCCCTTTTCCTGCCTGAGCTACATCTGGAAGCTTTTGCAAAGCTGCAGAAAATGATTTTGTGGATGTCCCTTCACTTTCAGTACACCCTTTATCACGGTCCTCAAATCCCCTGAAGTTAAAATGAGCGTCACCAAGTTCTGTGGCTTCAAGCTCAAACTCATCCCAATCATTTGTACCAAAGGCAGTGGAAGAATTGATGAGAAAAGGATTATCGTTCTCAGCTTTAGACTCCTCTCTACACTGTGGAAAATATATATTTTTACCAGTAAGTGAGCCATCACCATCAGAATGCTCATCATCTGTTGAACCGCCATCTTTATAGTCTATACCACGTTTATGAAACTCCTCGTCATCCACATCACTCAACTGATCCATGGAATCCATTTCATCTGTAGCTTCATCACAAACCTTAGTACCCATCAAACCATCACGCATATCATCTTCACTACATCCAGTTTCTTGGATCATGTTGGTGTTCACATCCCCGGTGCTTGTCCCGCCTGGACTACTAGTAATCCTCTCATTATAATACCCATTCGTCGTCATACCCTCATTAGAAAACCCGATTCCTCCATCACCTAATCGTGGCTTATCCAAAGAGGAGAGCTTTAGAGTTGGTCCCAAGCTAAAATTCTGAAACTCGGTGGCATCCCCAGACAAAAAAGCTCCCTTGAAAGAGCCGAATTCAGATTCCAAGGAATCGTGAAATGGTCCTGTGGAGCTACACATACTTGGCGTTCCCAAAGCCGAATTCGCACTGCAATACCGATCAAACTCTGATTCCCCACAGGACGAGTAATGTAATGATGAGCCAGGAGAGGCATCCAGGCCGCTTTCCTCTAGAGAGGCGACTCTCGAGGATTCCTCTCCATTGATCATCTGAACCACAACCAAAATGAAAAACCAAATAGACCCAGACGAGAGCAGTAAAAATTCAAACGAATTCGATCGAACGGAGAGGGATACTCACACCAATTGATGCAGATCCAAGCACGCCGAAATCCACAATCAGAAGCAAACTCAGATTTACGTTGGATTCGTGCAACACAGAAGCTCGTAGATTAGTTTCGTCTTCGTGACCAGAATAACCTTGTTTTAAAATTGAATTTGTGATTCATTTTATTTTTAAAAAGAAAAGGGGTAAATAACAAATTTGTCCCTGAATCAGTATCTATTCATCCAAATACACTCTATTCAAATTCAACCCGAACCGAAAACAGAAAAAAAAAAAAAAAACCTAAAACTAAACTTTTTTTTCACGATTTTCTTCAGTACCGTAACTCATCCCCGTAACTTACCTTCTTCTTTTTTTCGTGATTTTACAGTTTGATTCCAGCGATTTGTCCCACCAAAATCCTTCCTTTCCCACAAAATCAAATCGTAATACTTATAATTTTATGGGTTTTTCGCGATTCGATTTGCAGCACTTGTAATTTTCTGGGTTTTTAGTAATACTGAACTAGTAATACTGGATTAGTAATAGTGGACTAGTAATACTGGACCAGTAATACTGGACTAGTAATACTGGACCAGTAATACCGGACCAAAAATTTCTAAGACAAAAAGTAACACTATATACATATGTCTTGCAGGATTCCGAAGATGAAACCGAACCACTGCAACCTTTGGATATGTGGTTCCAGCCGAGGGAGTATATGAAAAAAATCAAGGTCGGGACGAGGTGTTATGTCAGTCAAGCGGTGAAAACACTTATGACCGGGTTAAAGCATCTGCTTAAAGCAGAGGAGAAGAGTTGGTTTTTGAATCACCCTCAATTCAAACACTTCTTCCACATTCACCAGGAAACCCACCACAAGGTTCATGTGGATGTTTCTTGTGCGAACGGCGCGCACAGATAAAAAGAAGGAAGCTTGGTTCGTCATGAATGGTGTGCCCATCCGTTACAGTCTAAGGGAGCATGCCCTTATCTCTGGATTAAACTGCCGGAACTATGTATTACTATGTTCAATATTCTATATATTACTATGTATTATTATGTTCAGTATTACCCAGGAAATCGAATCCTGAAATTCAGAAAATGGAATCCCTCTATCGATTCTTAGTAATACTTAGTATTTCGGTTTTGGAATGCAAGGTTCGAAAGTCAAAGATGGACGGATATAAATAAGTTAAACAAATAAGTCTTACAAAACAAAAGTTTAACATTTGCTTAATCCACAACACGCGCCAATAAATCCTCCAGCCTTACAATCTCTTCAGCATTGTTGTTCAGCTCCATACGCATGCTTCGGATCTTCTCGCGATGTTCATCAACCTCCCTCCTTAAATTAGCAACCTCTTCTTCAAAGGTCACCTCAATGATTGGTCCACCACATGGACATCTTGTCGGAATGTCCATGTCAGCGTCGGCTAGGTGGTAAAGCCTCTCGATTAGCCTCTTGTTCCGCTTATCGGCACTATATTTCGGGTCCATATCTGTAACATGGAAACAAACTTGGTTTAGTACTACTAAGTATTACTATGTTCAGTATTACTAAGTATTACTATGTTCAGTATTACTAAGTATTACTATGTTCAGTATTACCCAGAAAATCGAATCCCGAAATTCAGAAAATTGAATCCCTATATCGATTCTAACATGAATCCCTATATCGATTCTAACATGAATCCATAATCCAAAAACCCTAAACAAACCCAAGAAAATCAAACATGAATCCCTAAACCCATGGTGGCCGAGTGGTTTAATCCATCCATTATTCTCTTTTTTAGGGTTTACCAACCCTACGGCTCGCTAAACCGAGCTGTTGCACTTGAACCCTGAAGAACAATGTAAATTCATACCACAAACAACTACTTGATGTGTTACCAAAACGAGAAGTCGCTGCAATGGAGAAGAAGTCGTCGTCGAGAGGAAGGGAAGGGGAAGAGAGAGAAATGGAAAAAAATGAGAAAAACTGGTTTGGTTTTGGGTGTGGATCAGAAAAAAATGAGAAAAATAAAAATAAAAAAATTTCATAAAAATTTGGGCCCGCGAAAAAAATGAGAAAAAGTTCAAAAATTTTGGCCCCACGAAAATTTACACATAGTTATCCTCCTAATTATCTAGTATTACTAATTTGCAAATAGTTGTACTTTTGGGTGTTTTCAAAATAATTTAGTATTACCAAGCCCTTAAAATGTGTTTTCTAGTTTTACAGTTGATTTTAGTCAATTAAAGTATGTTTCCAAAGACTTTGTGCATTAATATTACATAAAACTCTTTTTAATTATATTTCACATCATAAGGTGGTTCATATTAACAAAGTGATCCTAATAGTATAAGGTGGTTCTTGTGTAAATATTCTAATAACAAATCATTATGGTATAAATGTATTTTATAAACCTAATACACATTTTTTAACATTTAATAGTTACTTCTGTAACGTAAATTTTACTATTTCGTATTTGTTGTTCTTTTTTTGTGAATTTTTCAATTAAAATTAAAATTCCATAATAACACTAAACCAGAATTACCAGTGTTACCTAGTATTCTCAAAGGTACTAGTATAACATATATAAAATCAGTTTTACGTAGTTGTCCCGAGACAGAAATTAACATCCAACAACACAAACGAGTTACACAAAGGAATTACACAAACGAGTTAGGTACTGGTTCCAGGATTATCACCAAATAAGCCTTGAAGTACCCCACCACGCTTTCTTCTTCTTTGAGGTTCTCCAACTGATGGGTATCGATTTACTCTATTTCTTCTTTTTGTTTTGGTATAAGGAGGAGGTATGACGCAAGATGCTTTAACTTCCTCGGGAACATTTCATTCAGACATATGAGGCACTGGATAAATTGTCCTATGATATACTAACCTTATTTTGATCCGCTCTAAATGGAATGTAAGTTAGCTTCAGCTTCGTCGTATCTTCATCAACATTAATCTTCCTGCATATTCTACTAACCAACCCACAAAAAGTTAACTCCTCCAACGATTCTTTCATCAATAAAGTATAGTTGTGATATTTTCCTAGAATCCATTGTCCGCCTGAATAATATCCCACATAATCAAAATCTATGACTGTGAACTTACTCATATTCATTGTGCCCTGAAAAAAGAAAAATTTAACAACATTAGTATATATTACCAAATTAAATAGTCATACTAGTGACTAGTCTTACCAGTTGTACCAAATTAACTAGTCATACCAGTGACTAGTAATACCAGTTGTACGAAATTAAAAATATTAGTTAGTAATACCAGTGACTAGTCATACCAGATGTACGAAATTAAAAGCATTAGCTAGTAATACCAGTAAACTAGTAATACCAGTATACTATTCATACCAGACACATTACCAGCTCCGATTCAGATTTAGAGCTTCTAAATCTCTACAAATTCATACATTATCAACATAAGTTTCTCTTAGACTACGAAAACAAGTTTACTCGTATGTATACTCTTGGGTTATTCAATATTAATTGGAAATCCCCTAATTGAATACCTAATTTGATTGAATACCCAATTTCAATTTCAATCCCTAAATTGATTATCAATGATTCAGATCAATGTGACACAAAAAAGAGAGAAAGAAAAGAGGCAAAAACTCACATGAATACCAAGTCGGAGCCGGTATGCTGAGGAAGACGACCGAGCCGGACGTCGGAATCGAGCAGAACGCGAAGAAGAACGCGAGGAAGAAGGAAGCTCTTCTTCTTATTGGTTGATTTTTTTTTTTTTTTTTTTTTCGTTTTATTTAATTTGTTTAATATTTTATTGTAAGGATAAAATGAGAATAACACATGTTAGTAAGGTTATAAGGTTATGAGGAAAAAAAAAGGTTAGAGGTGAATTTGGTTTAGACCATTAAAATCATTCTAGTGATTTATCCCAGCGACGCTGACATTTTCTTAATATTTCTACAATTTCTTTAAAATAATATTAAAGGAAAAAGGTAAATATATCATAGTTTTCGTGAAAAATGATGAAAAAAAGAGACGACATATAAACAATTTGACTACTGATTATTATTTTTTTTTTTGTACACCCATTCATCCTCCAATTCAAAAGTTTAAAACATATTTAACCACAAAACTAAAATCCATATAAACCATGATTAATTCCGGTTTACTGTTTACCAAACGAAACTTAACCAATTAAAAATAAAACTAAACCGAATTTTAAAACTAAAATCCACACAAATACTTTCAAAATTTGGGTGAATATGTTAATATGTGATACTTCCGGGGCCTTGATGTGTCTATAACTCAGGTTGCTTATCATATCAAAACTCAATATCTGAAACTGAAATAAATATTTTATTTATTAAAAATTGTTGTAATAAACTAACTAATAACACTCACACATTCTCGATTTATTGGGCATTTCAATTTTCGTAAATCCATATTTGGTTGTAAGAACTCTAAAAAGAAGTAACTTGGAAGTGTTTTGAGGTTATTTTGTCTTTAAATACGAATTTATCGAAGTAACCCTCAAAAGCACAATACGACGACTTCATAGTAAGGTTGAATTTTTGATTCACTTTGAAGCAAAAATGGCCTCTAAATCTTTGTAAAGTCCTTTAGGCCTGGATTTGTAATCTGAAGATGAGTCCTTAGAAGAGCTTCCACTTGTCTTTGTTCCCCAGACACTACTTTTGCTCCCTGAAGGATCACTAGGAACCTTACTATTGCTCCTGTCTCTCGTGAAGCTAGCCTTTGCCATCTCCCTAATCTGTCTCAGCCATGGCTTGTCCAAGCTACCCGAGCTTCCGCTTCCAGAAGAGTTTCTATACCTGTTATCTGGGGTTGAGATACCAACGCTGCTTCTTTCTTCTAGCTGAGCCTCGGGGATCTTCTTCTTTATCAGTTTCTGAGGAAGGATTAGCCCGGCAAGTCCAATGATAAACATCTTGAGACCACTCAAGAACCATCTGTTGATCTGGTCTAACCGCTTCGTCTGTTTGTACAATGCGTACCATTCGTTGCACATCTGCGTAATGAACCCAATCAAGAACAATACGACCATGAATATCCCCACCTTCTTTCCGCTCGCTTCTGGAAAGTCTTTCGCCAAGAGCATTAGACACGAGGCCAATACACCGACTTGACTTGCTATTGAGATGATCTCTACAAGCTGTACCTTTTTCTTGATGAAAGGCTTCTTCAAAACAAGGAAGAACAGCTGAAAGGAAGTGATGCTCAACAAGACCACTATGGGAGTTTTCGCAGTCTCATTTTCCAAGAAAGCACCAGCAATGATCCCCAAACACACCCTCTTCACGGTTTCGAGAAACGTGTAGTAAATTCTAAGGATCCCAAACAGTTTCTGTATGCAAGGAGCTTCAGCATCTTCTGTTTCATCATCTGATGCGATGATGCGGTCATCTCGTTGCTTCAGTGGATTGCTTCCTGAGATCTGTGAGAGCATGTACTTTGGTGGACCCCTTAAATCTTCGAAAACCGGACCTAACCTAGTTTGATAGATAGAGTTCTGTTCTTTTTTCCATGTCCACTGGCCTCTTTTACCAGGACCAAGGGTCACTCGGATGATTTCTTGGTACCAGTGGAAAGTCTGGCCTTCTTGATGAATCTCTTTGTACTGTAATAACTTCCCAAAAGTTATCCCGACCGAGAGGAAGAGAAACAACGCCAGGAGCAGAATAGCTACTACGCAAAGCACAAGGATACCAACAATGACACTGGCTTCTGCAGCTCCTAGATGTTTGAAATAGCCTGAGAAAGAGAGAACTTAGTGTTAACAAAGATTTTCCAAATGAAACAGATATTTTCATGGCTGGTATTAACAATACCTTGTATGAGGCTCCTGGAAGCTTTGCAGATTGAGGGTAAGGCGAGAATGAGAAGAAACAGCTCGAATCTTGGGAAGACAAACGCACCGAAACTCCTCTTCTTCTCAGTGTGTGCTTTCTTGAACTTCAGTATCATAGAGAGGGTTATATGCACTAGTACTAAACTGCCTCCGATTATAGCTATCCAAAACATGATCCTATTGAAATCTCTCCACCTACAAAAAAGAAGAATGAATTTTCAAACATTTATTGCTTCTTCTTAAAAATCAATGTAAGAAACTAATGCTTATAGGGAACCTGCAAAAAAAAAAGAAGTACAAACGTGGATTGTAGTGACTTACACTGTTAAATGCGGTAGACCAAGAACGTGTTCTGCTTCTGGCTTAAGATTTGAGGTCTGTAAACACTCATACCGTATCAACACATGAACAAAAGAGTACGTACTAAAAACAGCGCAAAAAACAACAAAGAAGAAGAAGCAGTGAGGATTTTAGTTTCTTTTGACCTCAAAGAATAATCTGTACTCCATCGCGGTGAGTGGCAATCCGAATACTGACTCAGCGTTGGTTGATGTCTGCAGATTAGTCATGTTGTTGTCCGTCTTAGAAATGAAAGAATGTGGACCAATGTAAGGACTTGAGGCCACCATGATCTGTTCGTTGTGCTTAGTTTCCCATGGGAGAGGAAAATAAGGGATTATCCACTGAATGCCTCTCACAAATTCGTAGTAATCAACAGGCAATGTCACCGGTAGCCATCTCGAGAGTGCAAAAAACTGAATGTGACAGGCACTTCTCTGCATTACAACCACGAAGCCGTTGATTAATTATGTGGTTTGCAGGTAACAAAATAAAGGCAATGTATTGTTTATAAAGAGCAAAACTCATACGAAAAGATTCCTCGTGGGGTCTGATGTCAGATAAGGAGAGGGTCTTGGAAATGCTCCGAGAGAATAAAGGCTTGTGGTTGAAAGAGTGAGGAGTCCCGCAACGAAAGATGTCACCAAGAAAATGTAAGTTGATACCCAAGAAACCACAGAAGATATCACAGGCACAGAATCTGCAAATTAAGTACAACATTTGAAAAGCAAATTACGCTTTTATAACATATACAAAAGTGGTTAAAATGCTTACAATGTTTCACTTCTAGGATGTCGGATGCGAGGTTTTTGTTTCCTGCGACATCTTGAGTAACATTTTCAGGAATCTTAACAGAAATTTTGCGCGTGTTGGCTTTTACATATACAATGTATATGCTTCCGCTCAGTTCCTCAAAGCTGGCGTTTAGTGAAAACAACAGAAGCAAAAAATCACTTAGCATCAATTTTTATGGAAAAAAATCTCAAGAGGCTAAAAGAGACACAAATTACCACCAACCTATCAAGATATCCACCTGAGACCGATACAAATGAAGAGTTAAACCCAAACACTGGCTTCATGAATTTTATCCAGATAGGGATGGTGTGCTTTCTTGTCCTCATACCAGATGTTGTGTTCAATACAACATGAGGTCTCTCGGTATCTAATTAACATCATGCGCATACATGTTGTTTCGTTCAAAACAAGAATTTCGAAAAACAAATATATCACTTACTCACCATAAAGAAAAGTCAGTGGTGCAGTTGGAGATGCATGTGTCCCATGCCTGCTTCTTATTGAATTCGAGTCAAGGGTCACCGTGACTATAGCACGCCGTGATGTATTTGTGACCTGAAAATAAGAATGTGGATGTTACATGAAGGGATCAGCACCAAATAACCTTGAGAAAAAGCAGCAGAAGCTAGCACAAACCATAAACGCAAAACGGCGATTCTCGTTGGTTTTTCCATCGATAGGAAGCAAATCACCTTGGTTTGTGCTTAGTAGTCTAAGAATTTCAGATGAAGAATTCAGTACCGGTTCCGAGAAATACAAGTAAACATTCAGCTTGTCGTTATCATTGGTTGCCTGCACCGTCCTAGTTTGGTTGTTTAGCTTCAGTAACTTTTCTGGGACATGAGTTCGAAGGTTGACAAAAATGTTTCTTCGATCTAGAGGCCGCCAAGGAAGATTCAAAATCAGTATCCCTAGTTAAAGCTCTTAGCCTCAAACGAAACCAAGCGGATGATAAATAAAAAGGGTAAAGACACTCACCAAAGTGGACAAAGAAACGCGAACCCAAAGCTCTTTTAAAGTTGTTACCGGCTGTATCAGAACAGAAACTCTTGTTCGTCACCAACACAATCCTTCCATATTGAGCATCAGGAGATAATCCCACAAGCAGTGAGTATCTGAGATACTGGTCAAGGACGGTGAATGAAGACGGTATAACTTGGCCAGCACCGTAGACAAGAAGCTGTTACATAATTTAAAACCGTGTTAAAGAGTATAAAACAAGAAGATGAAAGCTCAAAACGACGATTGTGAAAATAAGGTTACGTACTCACGTCGCAGGCATTCACAGATGAACATCTGAAACCTCCTCCACCAACACATGGCTCAGTAAAAGTGATATTAACAGACACGTTTTGTGCACTTGTAAATGGCATTGATGCAGTTACAAAGGCTGTAGGAGAAACCGTATCTGCATACACAATTTTACAGCTTAAATAAAGGAAAGGGAAGTCTGAACTCAAACATATTCAAGCAATACAAGTACCAATTAATGGTTTTGGTACAAGGAAATGTGTATTCTGCAACTGAGAGAAGCCGCACGAACCAAACAAGCTCTGATCTATTTCAGACAAGAAAATTCCAGGAAGAGAATCAGCAGAGATTTGTTTCTTTACCAACATCCCAGTTATAGATACTGCAGCCAAATCCAGGCATCCTATTTGCGCAGACCTCAAGTGTATGATTCCCGTCCAGCAACTTCGAGTAGGAAACTTTTCTTCGATGGCAATCCACACTAAACTGGTCATCTAGCTGCAGAGAACACATTCTTTTTCCATCAACAGGTGTGACTTGTTCATCTATAACTACAATTAACTCCATCAAGACTCTTTAAATAATGAAAATCCTTGATTTACAGACTCAACACTCAAGTCAGAATTTATAATTGGAAAGCCTTACAAGAAAAGAAAAAAAAGGGAAAGAAAAATCAACCTTGCAACGGAATTTGCAGCTTGAGCAAGTTCTGTTTCCATCGTCAAAAGCTTGAAAAGAAAATTTGGCTGAGTTAAATCTAGAAGTAGGAGGAGGTGCTTTCAAGAACTTAACAGAGAGCTCTGAACCATAACAGTGATGAAACCTGAAAAAACAAAAAGGGGAAAAGACAACCCAGAAAAGCAAAAGAAGCCATGCACTTTTAAGCAGACCCATTTCTCTCCCCAAAAAAAAAACAAATGCAGCTGAAAATCTCAAGCTCGAAACTCCTTATGATGCAATCATTAAGACAGGGAAGAAATTTATAAGCAAAACAGAGCCATGGGCTTCACTGAGTTTATTCTAGACAAAGTAGAAGAAGACACTGTAGAGATAATGAGTTGGTGAAGAGAAAGAGAGAGAGAGAGAGAGAGAGAGAGAGAGAGGTAGAGGATTAAAACAAGATGGGTTCTTGCTTCTGTGGTCTATGATGGCTGTGCAAGAGAGATAACGGATAGTGTATTGCATGAGAGCGATGGGAGATACAGTGATTGGAAGATAGATAGAGAGAGAGAGAATAATTTGAGAAACAGACAAACTCTTGAAGAAATTATTATTATTCCAGGACTTGTCTATTTTGCTGTATATATGTTTTATTAAAACATTGGGAGAAGGAACTTGTAGTAAACTTGTTGCCGTGAACACAGAAATATATAATTTTCTTCAGACAAGTCACCACAACACACAATTACAAAGAGACAAAATCTTTAGGTGATTTAAGGGCTCTTTGGGGTGAACAGTGCAATAATTTGGTTCTAAATGGTACAAGAAACCAAAAAGAAGCATTGAAGTTTTCCTCCTGGTTAATAAATATTCAATACACATGGGACTATCGTTTTCAGATCAAATGATGGGACTTTCAACGAACGAAGAAGAGATAATGGGACTTTCATTCAAGTCTTACCTTTTCATAATATAATCCATACTTGAGCCTTCCTTTCAAACCAAACCAATTTATGCATTCAAGCTGCCAAATCGATGGAGTGTGACCAATACTTTAAGCATAACTTTGCAACTAGAGACAAGAGGATGAAGAACCAGATCTGATAAACCTTTGGGCATAACTTTGAGATTTTCAGGACCTCAGTGTTCAACAATCATGGTGTAGAAGATTTAGATGAACAGTATACTGAAACGTTTGGTTTTGTCAATTGCTTTTTGTCCCAAACTAAACTTTCATGTGAATGCTGAAAATGTCCTCATCTTTGATCAAAGCATTGGCAGCCATACAATGTGTATAGCAAATCTCGGCGCAATTTCTCGACTACCAAAAAAAAAGGTAATAAAACATAATTGCAAGACTAGAGTTTCATAATTTCGGCTCAAGTTCATCCAAGCACAAACCGAAAAATTTACAACTTCCATTCGAAGGTATGGTCTTTCAGGGACAATAGGCCATTCATATAAGCTGTCATTGTGGAGGTACATGTCCAAAGGGGACAAACCACTGTACGACTCCAGCGATATGTAAGCCTTCGATTTGTTTCTATGCTTACCGATGTGGGACAAAAGAACACACAAGAGAGATTTAACTATTTGGGCTTGTGGGCTTTTTGTTAAGGCTCGTTCTTTCCTTTTTTGGGTTCCAAGTAGACATTTAAACAATATCCATTTGTTTTGTTTATTTTCTTTCAAAAATAGTTTCTTTTTAAATTGAAGTTTTCGGGATAAATATTAACATTATAGTAAAGATAATTGTCGTGAATACGACGTCGTTATCGTTATCGTTATCGTTATCGTTATCGTTATCGTTATCGTTATCGTTAGGGCCAAAATCACATCTCTCCCTCCAGGTGTAGAGTTATTCACCTCTACCCCGTTCTATTCAGTCATACCCTTTCCTTTTTAATAAAATATGATATCCCCATCTTGCCTTTCCTTCCTTTATTTACTTTAACTAAAATATATATATAAAAAATAAATTCAACCAATGAGAATTAAGCAAATTTTAGTCAATCAAAAACAACTTCCCATTGACTTTTTTTTCTATCTCTAGCGATATCTTCTCTTTTATTTTATATTTTATTTTAACTACAACACATAAAAAAGATAAATTCGACCAATGAGAATTAATCAAATTTCAGCCAATCATAAACATCTTTCCATTGACTTTTTCTCATCTCTATCGACATCTTCTCCTTCCTTATCCGCCATTGAAACTTCGAAATCCAGATTAATTTTCTTATAATTATTGTGTTTTAGCTTAAATCCTTCGATTTTGTTAGTAGATTTTGCACTATAAACTATTGGATTTGAAAATTTCAATTGGATTTTCATTTTTGGGATTTCAATTGGATTTGCATTTTTGGGATTTCAATTGGATTTGCAATTTTGGAGATTTCAATTAGATTTGAAACATTATTCTTTTGGTGTTGTTAATTAATGGACATTGGGTTGGCAACCATATTTTCTGGGTCGATTAGGACATTGCATTGGTAATTAATAGATTGTAGTTGTTGAATCATACTGAATCATATGTAGATTAGTGTTTTGGCCCGAATTCATCCAATTTACAGATATAAGACAACTGGGAACAAAATGGTATAATTAAGACATGTGAACAAATTGGTATTACTGAGTAACACTGAGACAAGTCAATATGTGCTAATGTAATTTTTTTGTTCAGGAGATAATGAGCACAAACATACATTATGATTATTGAGGATATTATTCAAAGACCAGAGAAGATGAGGAATGGATTTCACGAGATCATCTATGGAGGAGATAACTTATTCGGTGTTAGTGGATATGATATGCATGAAGATTGTGATAAATGAATCCACAAGACAATGATTGTGTTTGTATTTGTATTAAATTTCGTTTGTGTTTGTATTTCTTTGATACTATTTGTTTTGTATAAATACGTAAATTGATTTTTGTAATGGTATAAATAAGTTCATTTCTCTTATTAAAGATAACGAAATTAGTTTTATAAAAACGAAACATCATCTTTGATTTTCATACACAAGTAATAAATCCAAATAACATTTATTAGTTACACAAAAATTTTTTTTGGATAATGGTCTTTATCATATTTTTGTTTTCACATCAAACACCTTATACTTTTATGATGATTTTGTTAATCTTAACCATCTTATGATGTAAAAGATACGGAAAATGTGCTTTAAAACATAATATTGCATGAAAACGTTAGAAATGTACTTTGATTACCTTAAATCAAGTGTACAACCAAAAATATTTAATTTATAACAAGGTAATACTAATTATAAGTTAAAATCCCAAAAGTACAACTATGTGCATGCTAGTATAACTGGATTACTAGGGACAACTATGTGAAAAAATCATGAATTTTTATTAATATAATTGTCATGTGTCTAGAATTGCGGCAGCATGTGTTAAATGACGGCGCCATGTGTCCTTTTTTACTGCGTCACATGTTTTTAATGTTTTTTTTTGGAATTTTTTTTGGAATTTTTTTTTTCAACCCAGGTTTTTTTCAAAATTATACCAAGTCGGATATCTGTAATACTTGGTATTACTAGGTACAAATATGAACAAAATTATAACAAGTCGGATATCCGTAATACTTGGTATTACCATGTACAAATATGAACAAAATTATAACAAGTCAGATATCCGTAATACTTGGTATTACCATGTACAAATATGAACAAAATTATAACAAATCGGATTACTAGAGACAACTATGTAAAAACTTCATGAATTTTTTATTAATATAATTGTCATATGTCTAGAATTGCGGCATCATATGTTAAATGACGGCGCCATGTGTCCTTTTTTACTGCGTCACATGTTTTTAATGTTTTTTTTTTAGAATTTTTTTAAATTGTTTTTTTTTTCAACCCATATTTTTTTCAAAATTATAACAAGTCGGATATCTGTAATACTTGGTATTACCAGGTACAAATATGAACAAAATTATAACAAGTCGGATATCCGTAATACTTGGTATTACCATGTACAAATATGAACAAAATTATAACAAGTCGGATATCCGTAATACTTGGTATTACCATGTAAAAATATGAACAAAATGATAACAAATCGGATTACTAGGGACAACTATGTGAAATATTCATGAATTTTTTATTAATATAATTGTCATATGTCTAGAATTGCGACATCATGTGTTAAATGACGGCGCAAGGTGTACATTTCGATTGCGTCACGTGTTTTTAATGTTTTTTTTTTGGAATTTTTTTTTCAATCTTATTTTTTTCAACCCATATTTTTTTTCAAAATTATAACAAGTCGGATATCCGTAATACTTGGTATTACCATGTACAAATATGAACAAAATTATAACAAGTCGGATATCCGTAATACTCGGTATTACCAGGTACAAATATGAACAAAATTATAACAAGTCGGATATCCGTAATACTTGGTATTACTAGGTATAAATATGAACAAAATTATAACACAAAAGCATATGAACCCAAATTCCGGACAACGCTCTCTTTAGCAGAGACATTACTGAAACCTTCCCTCTTCTACATCTCTTCTGAGTTATCACCATTCACTTCCAAAGATTTTCTTCCCATGAATGTGGAATTTAGTGAAGTCAAACATTTTCTTCCCATGAGTGTGGAACTTCTCTATAACTTAAAAACACACACACACACACAAATATGCAAAATGAGATCGTATGTTAGGTTATATAGCATCTTGAAACAATAACAAAATCCTTGATCTTTGTCCGAACAACATTAATCCCTCTGTCATCACTAGCATTCAGCTCCAACACCCTAGACTCTTGTATAATTCAAGTCTGTAAAAAGCTATTTAGTTAGTTCCCATGTCATATCGCAAGTCCAAGCTTGCAATAACAGAAAAATGAAAAAGCAAATCAAAGACACTCTCATGATATACATTTGTTATATGAACCCCAAAAGAAACTTAAACTAACGCATTTGAGACACCCATGGAACAAATAAGACGATAATTTAGCTTCAATTAGCTTGTAAAATGATTAAATCCAAATTCAAAACGTAAACACTTACATCGTAACACTATAATGGCTACAATTATTAAGAATTCAAGTATATTGTCTAGCTACATAATGGGACAAATAAGTATATCATAATGCAACCACACATTCAGAGAGTGAATTGTCTCAGCATCCCAAACATCTTTAGAGTTATTTGAATCACAAACCTGAATATATCCGTATTAGAGGTCTCATACAATTTAGCACAGACAAAAGAATGAATCACTCAAATATCCATCAACAACTACTTCCATAACATAAAAGAGAAGCACAATTAAATCAGAGTCTCAACTTTGAAAAAATATCAGATAATTGAGTACCCAAATAGCTGGTAGACGATCGCAAGTGCAGTAGTGGTTGGTTTTTCCGGCGACGATGATGGATTTCAGGACTTTCACGGTGGAGAGAGACGAGAAATTGTTGCAAGTGTCGAAGAGAGAGAGATGCTCGGTGTTCCTTTTTTAAGATTCGCGGAGAGTTTAACGAACGTGTCACACAGCGAGTTATAAGCCTGAGACTGAAGACGAGTCACGTCGGTTCCACAGACCAAGATCACTCCTCCGCCTCTACTGCGAACACCAACGGCGGGATCGAGACCTGTTGGCACCGATGCTGAATCTGCTGAGTCCGACGTAGTAGAAAGTGTCAATCTTGCTGTTACGGAGAAGCGGAGTCATCGCGTCTCCGGTGCCGACTTAGACCGGTTTGAAATCGAGGCTCGACAATTTACCGGAGTCATGATCAACAAGGCGAATAAGAAGAAGATTAGATCGGGTCGATATATTATGGGATTGGTCTGAGTTTCTGATACATAAGTCAAAAAGGGATCCCGTCAAAAAGAGAGATTTTTGGATTAAATTAAGATTGGATCCGATATGGATAGACAATCCAGATTATAATTGGTTTGGATGTGGTTATGGCTGGTTAGATTTGTAATTAACAAATTTTTCTAAGGACTAACCAGTATTTTTTCGCTTTTTTATTTAAAAATAAATCAAAAAGAAAAGAATTTTATAACGGGGGCATATGTGAATAATGGTGTTTTGAAAAGGGCATCTCAACATTTCCCCCTTATCGTTATCGTTATCTAACTCCCGTCACTTTTTTTTGTTTTGTTCCGTTTGTGCTGTTGTAGTTAGGGATGTCAATCGGGCTCGTCTGGCCCATCCCGGTCTGGCCCGAAACCTGTAAAACCCGCATATATTTGAGTCCGGTCCGGCTCGATCCGAAAAAATATTGGGCCTATATTTTAAAGTCTGGTCCGGCCCGGACAGGGCTTTAGGGTTTTTCGGGCATTTCTTTACAAACACAAAAAGTCACAATTCTCAAATACAAAAATAATTAAAACAAAATATTTATCAAAATAAATCTAAATTGAAATGCATTATATCAAATCCAATTAAATTTAAAAGCAAAAGTTTGACAAAAAACAAATAAAATTCAAATAAATTGTATTATAAAATAAAACATAAAATCAAAACACTTCAAATCTAGGTAGTAGAGTTTAGATTATAATATCTTTCATCGTCTTCTAAATCTTCATCACCATCAAAAGCTACAGATAAAAAAAAAGTAAAATAATATTAAATTTTGAGATGTATAAATCATTTAGAAATGTCATTGAAAATCTATAGATAAATATTTTAAAAATATGAAGTAAATATAGATGAATGATAATGGTACCTAGATCACGAAATGTAAACCTATAAAACCAAGTGCATGTACAAATCAGTGCTTCAACGTTTCTTGGTAAAAGACGATTTCCAAGACATACACACAAATACTAAATGTAGACTCTGATGCCATTGTAGTTATCATAATGCTTAGAACATCACATGTCATACGAGCTAACTCACCATAACGTTGTGAATGACTCTTCCACCATTCTAAAACATCTATGTCTTCATAAAAATTCAGTTCCAACATATCGTCTTCTAAATATAGAGTCAATTTAGACTTTGATTCTTTTATAATGGTACGTTTGTTCATACGCTTTGAAATCATATGATAAGTGAACCCAAATTTAATAAAACATACATAATCAAATAGTTCCGAGTTTTTCGGGCTAGCCCGACCCTCGGGCTTTGGCCCTAATTGACACTCCTAGTTGTAGTGAAAATGATCACTAGATAAAATAATTCAAGATGCAAAGAGAAAGATCAATGGCCACGTCCACTGACTAACAAAAGCCAGGCACTGCAAAATATAGCAGAGGGAAGACCTGCTAAAAAAAAACAAAATCGAAGCATATGTATTCAAAAGTACATGAGTTTGGAACATTAAACCATGACATATCTACATAAAAATCACCAGATTTATCACCTTGTAACCAGAGCAACTTGGGAACATCTTCAAAGAGACAATCCAGATTTCTTCAAAAGAATACTACAAATGATGCAAAGTGGAGCTAAATTCAACGATTTGCTTGCTCAGCAGGTATACATAACACCGAAATTTAGAGAAATGGCCAGCTTAGTACTACTGCACTTGTATCACAGTTGCAGAAACCTAATGATCAACTTCATCATCATGATCAACAAAATCATTATCTGCCAAGGCAAACTGTCGTTAGTAGCCAATTACGAGATGGGCTCGGCTGGGCGTTTCTCTTATTGAACCCAATTGTGGACAATTCAAATGTAAGGCAATTTACACTACATGTATATATGAACTGGTGGACAACAGTTAGGTCCAAATGATATGGAGAATTCGAAGACCAACAAAAAAATACACTATATATCTTTTGAATTTTTATAGTCATTATCGTGAAATATTTTGAATACTCAAAACTCTAAACAAATCTAACAAACTCTATGAAAATATAACAAATCTCTAAATTTTTAAAATCAACTAACTCTATATAAATTCAACTCCCACTAAACCACCCTTAGTAATTTGAATAATTTAGAGTATTATATTTTATTTTTTGAAGCCAAAATTTTGAATGTTGGTATATAATTACTGTGATTTTGTTTTCCTTTAAATTTTAATTTTCGTATATATTAAGATATATATATTTTAATTTTTAAAATTGGTTTATTCATTATAATTAGATATTACTTATTTTCTGTCAAATTAAATATATTATATATTGTATATGATTTCTTTCTTCTTTTTCCCCCCAAATTTAATTCTTTTTTGCAAGTTAACTTTCTATATAAGATTATGTATTAAGTAGATATTGCTATATGATTGCCGATAGGGGATTAATTAATTTATATTATAAGAAATATTTTGTAGAAGAAATCCACTATTCAGATATTTCAATAACATAAAATATTTTTTTTTGGAATTTTAAAACAATACATGAATTGATATTTGTTTCCATTAAAATAATAATAAAAATTATAAAGTTCACCATTAAATGAATTAATATTTGTTTCCATTAAATGAATTGATATTTGTCAATAGTTGTTTAATAGCTTTATGAGTTACGACTATAAATAAAGGATTATTCACTGTATTAATAAGTTCATAACACATAAACGAAATTAAAAAAAAAAAAGGGAAGAAGAGATATGGAGATGATGAAAGTGATAATGATGATGGTGTTAGTTGGAACTCTAATAGGAGAGGTCAAGACTGAATCACGTGCGGATTGTGTGATGCATTGTCAGGAAGTGTGCACGGGCAATCTTGATAAAAATTGCGTCAACGGATGCATCTTTGAAAAATGTCCTCATTTTCTTCGTACCAATTTTCATCATTCAAGGTATATACTTTAACCATCAGTTTCTTTTTCTTGTGAGTACATAAGTATATATTTTCGTAATTATTATATAAAAAATAGTTTGACATGGTTGTGCATTTTTTTTTGTGGCTATTAACAGGACGAAGGCTTCATACCATCATGAAACCAGAGGATAAACTTGCTATTGACTTGTGGTCACCTAAAACAAAGCTATTGTTAAAGATCAATTAATAGTCTTATTATTCATAATTTTCATAACACAACACATTTGATGTTTCTATGTATTGTTTGCTACTGAGTTTTATATCACAACAATTCAGTTCAGTTTGAGTTTTGTTTAATAGCATCATATTTTTATATCAAAACATATACCTCATTAAATGTCAAATTATTTTCTAGCAAATATCTACATATAATATTTTTCTTTGATTAATGGTCTGATTTTAATTGACGACAAAACACTGATTTTAATTGAAAGGCAAAAAACTAACTATATTGACTTATACAAAATCTATAAATCAAATCTAATTGCAATCAAAATAATTATATAATCACATACAAAAATATGTTGCATCAAAAGGTAGGGACATAGTTCCACCATCTACAAAAATTGGTGTGGTTCTCTTTTGGCCTCCTTTATAGATGTTTTAAATAATAAAAACTAGGTAGTAATTGCGCGGAGTAAAATATCATAGATATCGTTAGTTTAAACATTTACAATAATTAGTTAACTGATCTAGATTTTAGTTTTCAACATAGAGAACTTATTTAAAATATTACTAGATTCTAAACCCGCATGCCCGCACATGATAAAGTTTTTTGTAATAATATATAAAATGTGAAATGAAAAATAAAAATAATTTAAACTCAAATATGTTTAATTTGTATATTTTATGTTTATAATATATTTAATAAATGAGAACATGTTAAATACCTGCTTGACAACATGTTCAAATTATTATTTTTAAAATAAAAAGTGTTTGAAAACTGATTCCAAAAATATTTTTTCTTTTCTTTTCTTGTTAATACTATAAGTGACGTGATTTAATCGGTCTGAAAAAAAGTGACATTGATTTTTTTTTTTTGGGAAAAAACATCTTCTTATTAGTATTGTAACCCAAATCGAAATTCATTAATTCAGAGATAGAGCATCGGTGGAGAGAGAGGCGATTTTCAGAGATATTCATAGATTTGGAAGTTTATCGTATTCGTTATCGTTTCTGTCTTCTTCTTCTTCTCTGTTTGGTTTATCGCTAGCTTGTGGTGATTGTCGAATTGACCTAGGGAACTATTAAATGCCGACATGAGCTTACGTGTACTCTCTGCCTCTTTGATTGGCAGTGTTTGGGTAGAATTTTCAAATGATTTGGTGGATTGTAACTATTGTTTTTTGTTTTCGAAAATGATTCACATGATGAATAATTCAATTAAATTGATTTGAGATCGCCTCTTGCAGGTTGTAAAGCAGCAATACCGATTATGAGATTTAGAGGTGGTTACATTTTTGTCTTCTTTTTGCGGGTTTTGTTATAGGCTTATAGCTCATGTAACAAAGCCGGGCAAACCTTGTGCAGAAAAAAATGATTCAAATTGAGATTCTCACAAAATATAGTTTCATCCGGTTAGAGTTGGTGACACAGACACACTAAGAGATATTTAGAGAGGGAACATAATAGATCTCCATGGATCTGTTAAAAGATTGTAATGCCCATTATCGAGTTCTAGTAATTAATAAATAATTATCGAGCTCAACACTACCGAGTTAAAAGATTATAATGCCCAATAGATTATTTTTATTTACATGAACTTTATATTAAAATTTTGAATGTTTTGAAAGTTATAGACTCTTAGGTAAAATAACTCCAGTATTCATTTAGAGAGGTTTGTTGGTAGATAGATTTATAAAAATTGTAACAATTCAAAAGTTCGCCTTGGCCGCAACGCTCTCAAGTACAAAATCCGAGGTAAGATTTTGGGTCTCTCCAACGACGTCGGTCTTCACCGGCGACCATCTTGTCCCCACCGATGACCAGCCTCACGCTGGGAATCGAGAAGCCAACAGCAATCGGCCTTACGCCGTATGCTGAGAAACCTCCTCCGCCGTCCTCGCCAAGACTCAGTTGATGCAGCTCCTCAGTCGGTAACTCCTCTTCAAGCAGAAGGAGAGGCGCCGGACCCACCTGTTCCACCCGACCCACCAGATTCAACCGCCATTTCTTCCCTCCATCCCTTCCACAACTCATCTTCCTTCTCCATGCCCCCTTGGCGTCGGCCCCTCGTGTCATCGGCGATATCCTTCTCCTTGTGCGCAACTCCTTCCTCCTTCGACGAGAGCTTCCCGAGCAGGCCCAGTCTCCTCGATGCTGTTGTGGTAACTACCGCCCTGGTTTCTTTCGTCGGAGACCCATCCGTTGGTTCTCCAAACTCGAGTCGCTCCCTCACGGCCGCCTTCGCACCATCTCCGCCTTTGTCGTACTCTACATCACCACCCCGCTTACTCCTCTGGTGCCTCCAAATTCAGTTGACTTTTTTGGTTGTTTCAACCGCCGCCAGCCATCCTCCATGGTAATATCTCCCCGACTGGCCGAAGTTCCTCTCCCTCCGTCGTCGTACGCTTCATCTTCCAAAATCTGGATTTCCATTTTTGGGATGGATGATTCTGCAAAATGGGACTGGCCCAAGTTTTTCCTTTTGGCTTTTAGCCCAGCAGTTATGCAAGGCTTCATACTGTTCACCTCAGCTGAGTTCGGTGTTACCTAACAAGAGGGTAACCGGAGTAAATCCAAGGCAAGGTTGCATGTGGTGTCCATATCCTTCTCTGAAATCCTCACATATGTTAAATGCCAATCTGAAGGTCATCTGAGTAAATCCAAGGCTTCTTTGCATGTGGTGTCAATCCGTGCAGCTTTTTCCCAAACTGCATATGAAGAAATAAGGACTTTCTCAGTAGAATCTGAGTCCTTACAATTGGTTAGGGCCATCTTCTCAGGCTCTTGTGTTCCTAAACTTCTTGGTTTCGTCGAGGACATCATAATCCTCAGCAGAAGTTTAGTTTCCACTACTTTCAAGTTTATCCTATCGACGTATTCGAGTTTAGTCTTGTATTCGCTGTCATCTAATCACACTATATCTGCTTTAAGCTTTAATGTTTTTAATTTGTATTGTCATGTTATCAAAGAGGATGGATAATTCCCTCTAGTTGTATTATGGAAGTTTAAGTAATGGGAATAAATTGTTGTCCAGAAAAAAAAGATTTATAAAAATTGTTAGAATTTTTAGACTATATTGTTATTGGTTTATCAAAAGTTAGGGACATAGTTCCACCATCTACAAAAATTGGTATGGTTCTCTTTTGACCGCCTTTATAGATGTTTTAAATAATAAAAACTAGGTAGTAATTGCGCGTAGTGAAATATCATAGTTATTATTAGTTTAAACGTTTATAATAATTAGTTAATTGATCTAGATTTTAGTTTTCAACATAGAGAACTTATTTAAAATATTACTAGATTCTAAACCCGCATGTCCGCACATGATAAATTTTTTTGTAATAATATATAAAATGTGAAATGGGGAATAAAAATAATTTAAACTCAAATATGTTTAAGTTGTATTTTTATGTTTGTAATATATTTAATAAATGAGAACATGTTTAATACCTGATTGGCAACATGTTCAAATTATTATTTTTTAAATAAAAAGTGTTTGGAAATAAATTCCAAATTTGTTTTTTCTTTTCTTTTCTTGTTACTACTATAAGTGACGTGATTTAAGCAGTCGGGAAAAAGTGACATTGATTTGTTTTTCGTTTTTTTTTGTTTGGGAAAAAACATCTTCTTATTAGTATTGTAACCCAAATCGAAATTCATTAATTCATAGATAGAGCATCGGTGGAGAGAGATGCGATTTTCAGAGATATTCATAGATTTGGAAGTTTATCGTCTTCGTTATCGTTTACATTTCTTCTCTTCGTATATGTCTTCTTCTTCTTCTCGGTTTGGTTTATCGCTAGCTTGTGGTGATTGTCGAATTGACCTAGGGAACTATTAAATGCCGACATGAGCTTACGTGTACTATCTGCCTCTTTGATTGGCAATGTTTGTGTAGAATTATCAAATGATTCGGTGGATTGTAACTATTTTTTTTGTTTTCGAAAATGATTCACATGATGAAAAATTCAATTAAATTGATCAAAGATCGCCTCTTGCATGTTATAAAGCAGCAATACCGATTCTGAGATTTAGAGGTGGTTACATTTTCGTCTTCTTTTTGCGGGTTTTGGTATAGCTCATGTAACAAAGCTGAGCAAACCTTGTGCAAACAAAAATGATTCAAATTGAGATTTTCACAAAATATAGTTTCATCCGGTTAGAGTTGGTGACACAGACACACTAAGAGATATTTAGAGAGGGAATGGAATAGATCTCCATGGATCTGTTAAAAGATTGTAATGCCCATTATCGAGTTCTAGTAATTAATAAATAATTATCGAGTTCAACACTACCGAGTTAAAAGATTGTAATGTCCAATAGAATATTTTTATTTACATGAACTTTATATTAAAATTTTGAATGTTTTGAAAGCTATAGATTGTTAGGTAAAATAACTCCAGTATTCATTTAGAGAGGTTTATTGGTAGATATATTTATAAAAATTGTTAGAATATTTAGATTATATTGTTATTGGTTTATGAATTCTGACATTCTTAATGAAATCTACGGTTATTGGTTTACGAATTCTGATATTCTTAATGAAATCTACTGTTATTGGTTTATGGATTCTGAAGTTCTTAATAAAATCTAGTGCTATGGTTTTTAATTTACATACAAAATCCTTCGTTATTCTAAAAAATTAGTTTTTATTGATTCTATTAAAATCTTATGTTATTGGGATATAGATTTTTAACTATTTAAGTCATCAAACAAAATTTCCAAAACACTATGGATATCTTTTGAATTTTTATAGTCATTATAGTGAAATATTTTGAATACTCAAAACTCTATACAAATCTAACAAACTCTATGAAAATATAACAAATCTCTAAATTTTTAAAATCAACTAACTCTATATAAATTCAACTGAAAATTTGCATTTTTAATCATGAAAGTATAACTTGCTAGCACTTTAAACCTTCAGAGATTTTGACTCTCACTTTAAACCATCAAACTAAAAACTCTCATTTTAAATCATCAAACTAACTTCCGAGTTTACTCCATCAAAAAACTTAACGTGAATGTGTAGTTTCTGTTAAAGAATAATGATGTGGTTTTAATTTTATTTTTTAAATAAACAAAATTCATTTTAATTATTTCTTATAATTAAAAACTTTAAAAAAAAAATCAAAATGAAAACAAAAAACAAAAACACTCGACGGTTCTCTTGCCGGCACTTCGGCGGTTCTTTCTCTCTCCTTCTCACCAGAACCCAGATTTTAAAGAATTAAAAGTTGGGATTCTCAGAGAAGGAAAATTGAAAATTTAAGACAAAGTTGAGGTTTTAAAAGAGATTTGAGATTTTCAAAAGAGGAAAATTAAAAATTTGAGATAAAGCTGAGATTTTTTATTACTAGAAATGGAGATTTTGACCCGAAGATGTGATTATATGCAGCTAGGAACAAAAAGGAATGATGTGTTTCAATCGACTTGGTTAAATTCGAGCTAATTTTGAGAATCGAATCTTGATCATCTTCTCGAATTCTGTTTTTTTTCCGTATTCAAGTTTGATCTCTCTAACCTGATCTGGGATTTTATTTCTTTCTATTTTCTTTTCAACTCATTTTGGGTTTGGAATCGAAGCCAATTCAGTGATGTTTCTGACTTTAGGTTATTTTTTTGATAATCCAAAGTTTATAAATTACTGATTTTTCCCATTTAATTACCGAAATCTAAATTAGGGTTTTACGAAAAAACCAAACTTTTGGTCATGTGTCGTTGAAATTGAACCAATTTTTCCATATCTAATTAACTTTCATTTGAACACAATTAGGGATTTGATGCATATCTGACTTTGGAAGCCAATTTTAGCACTGTTTGCTGCTCTAGTACTTAATAAGAAGCGCAACAGCAACATGAATCGAAGAAATTCGATTAGAAATCGACAATTAGAGAATAAGTTTTTCAGAGGGAGGAAAATCGACAATTGGAGACAGTTCAGAGTCCTAGAATTAGAAATCGATGGGGTTTTGAAAACTAAAGAGGAGGTGGAAGATTCCACGAAGGTAGAGAAGGGAAGAAGAAGAAACTTTTTTTTTATAATTTTTTAATTACAAGAAATAATAAAATAATAAATAAAATTATTTTTGTTCATTAAAAAATAAATTTAATGCCACATCATTATTTGTTAACGGAGAACAAACAGTCCCGTTAAGTTTTTTGACGACGGAAACTCGGAAACTAGTTTGATTTTTTGAAATGAGAGTTTCTATAGTTTGATGGTTTAAACTTTAAAGTGATAGTGAAAATCTCTCTGAAGTTTAAAATACTAGTAAGTTGTACTCTCATGGTTAAAAATGCGATTTTCCCTAAATTCAACTCCCACTTATTTTCTGTAAAATTAAACATAAATTATATATTGTATATGATTTCTTTCTTCTTCCCCCCCCCCCCCCCCCCCCCAAATTTATTTCTTTTTTGCAAGTTAACTTTCTATATAAGATTATGTATTAAGTATGATATTGCTATATGATTGCCGATAGGGGATCAATTAATTTATATTATAAGAAATATTTTGTGGAAAAAATCCACTATTCAGATATTTCAATAACAGAAAATATTTTTTTTTTTGGAATTTTTAAACAATAAATGAATTGATATTTGTTTCCATTAAAATAATAATAAAAATTATAAAGTTCACCATTAAATGAATTAATATTTGTTTCCATTAAATGAATTGATATTTGTCAATAGTTGTTTAATAGCTTTATGAGTTACGACTATAAATAAAGGATTATTTACTGTATTAATAAGTTCATAACACATAAACGAAATTAAAAAAAAAAGGAAGAAGAGATATGGAGATGATGAAAGTGATAATGATGATGGTGTTAGTTGGAACTCTAATAGGAGAGGTCAAGACTGAATCACGTGATGATTGTGTGAAACATTGTCAGGAAGGGTGCATCGGCAGTCTTGATAAAAATTGCGTCAACAGATGCATCTTTGAAAAATGTCTTTATTTTCTTCGTACCAATTTTCATCATTCCAAGTATATATACTTTCACCATCAGTTTCTTTTTCTTGTGAGTACATAAGTATATATTTTCATAATTATTATATAATAAATAGTTTGACATGGTTGTGCATTTTTTTGTGTGGCTACTAACAGGACGAAAGCTTCATACCATCATGAAACCAGAGGATAAACTTGCTATTGACTTTTGGTCACCTAAAACAAAGCTATTGTTAAAGATCAATTAATAGTCTTATTATTCGTAATTTTCATAACACAACACATTTAATGTATATGTGTATTGTTTGCTACTGAGTTTTATATCACAACAATTCAGTTCAGTTTGAGTTTTGTTTAATAGCATCATATTTTTATATCAAAACATATACCTCATTAAATGTCAAATTATTTTCTAGCAAATATCTACATATAATATTTTTCTTTGATTAATGGTCTGATTTTAATTGACGACAAAACACTGATTTTAATTGAAAGGCAAAAAACTAACTATATTGACTTATACAAAATCTATAAATCAAATCTAATTGCAATCAAAATAATTATATAATCACATACAAAAATATGTTGCATCAAAAGTTAGGGACATAGTTCCACCATCTACAAAAATTAGCTTAAATGTTTACAATAATTAGTTAATTAATCTAGATTTTAGTTTTCGGTATGACTAACTGATTTAAAATATTACTAGAATCTAAACCCACACGCCCACACATGATAAAGTTTTTTGTAATAATATATAAAATGTGAAATCATAAATAAGAACTAATTTAAGTGTTATTGATTCAAATATGTTTAATTTGTAATTTTTATAGTTTATAATAAATTTAATAAATGTTTGGCAGCATGTTTAATATCTCCTTGACAACATGTTTAATTTATTTTAAAGTCTGGTCCGGCCCAGACAGGGGCGTTAGGGTTTTTCGGGCTTTTCTTTACAAACACAAAAAGTCACAATTCTCAAATACAAAAATAATTAAAATAAAATATTTATCAAAATAAATCTAAATTGAAATGCATTATATCAAATACAATTAAATTTAAAAGCAAAAGTTTGACAAAAAAACAAATAAAATTCAAATAAATTGTATTACCAAATAAAACATAAAATCAAAACACTTCAAATCTAGGTAGTAGAGTTTAGATTATAATATCTTTCATCGTCTTATAAATCTTCATCACCATCAAAAGCTACAGATAAAAAGAAAGTAAAATAATATTAAACTTTGAGAGGTATAAATCATTTAGAAATGTCATTGAAAATCTATAGATAAAGATTTTAAAAATATGAACTAAATATGGATGAATGATAATGGTACCTAGATCACGAAATGTAAACCTATAAAACCAAGTGCATGTACAAATCAGTGCTTCAACGTTTCTTGGTAAAAGACGATTTCCAAGACATACGCACAAATACTAAATGTAGACTCTGATGCCATTGTAGTTATCATAATGCTTAGAACATCATATGTCATACGAGCTAACTCACCATAACGTTTTGAATGACTCTTCCACCATTCTAAAACATCTATGTCTTCATAAAAAGTCAGTTCCAACATATCGTCTTCTAAATATAGAGTCAATTTAGAATTTGATTCTTCTATAATGGTACGTTTGTTCATAAGCTTTGAAATCATATGATAAGTGAACCCAAATTTAATAAAACATACGTAATCAAATAGTTCCGAGTTTTTCGGGCTAGCCCGACCCTCGGGCTTTGGCCCTAATTGACACCCCTAGTTGTAGTGAAAATGATCACTAGATAAAATAATTCAAGATGCAAAGAGAAAGATCAATGGCCACGTCCACTGACTAACAAAAGCCAGGCACTGCAAAATATAGCACAGGGAAGACCTGCTAAAAAAAACAAAATCGAAGCATATGTATTGAAAAGTACATGAGTTTGGAACATTAAACCATGACATATCTACATAAAAATCACCAGATTTATCACCTTGTAACCAGAGCAACTTGGGAACATCTTCAAAGAGACAATCCAGATTTCTTCAAAAGAATACTACAAATGATGCAAAGTGGAGCTAAATTCAACGATTTGCTTGCTCAGCAGGTATACATAACACCGAAATTTAGAGAAATGGCCAGCTTAGTACTACTGCACTTGTATCACAGTTGCAGAAACCTAATGATCAACTTCATCATCATGATCAACAAAATCATTATCTGCCAAGGCAAACTGTCGTTAGTAGCCAATTACGAGATGGGCTCGGCTGGGCGTTTCTCTTATTGAACCCAATTGTGGACAATTCAAATGTAAGGCAATTTACACTACATGTATATATGAACTGGTGGACAACAGTTAGGTCCAAATGATATGGAGAATTCGAAGACCAACAAAAAAATACACTATATATCTTTTGAATTTTTATAGTCATTATCGTGAAATATTTTGAATACTCAAAACTCTAAACAAATCTAACAAACTCTATGAAAATATAACAAATCTCTAAATTTTTAAAATCAACTAACTCTATATAAATTCAACTCCCACTAAACCACCCTTAGTAATTTGAATAATTTAGAGTATTATATTTTATTTTTTGAAGCCAAAATTTTGAATGTTGGTATATAATTACTGTGATTTTGTTTTCCTTTAAATTTTAATTTTCGTATATATTAAGATATATATATTTTAATTTTTAAAATTGGTTTATTCATTATAATTAGATATTACTTATTTTCTGTCAAATTAAATATATTATATATTGTATATGATTTCTTTCTTCTTTTTCCCCCCAAATTTAATTCTTTTTTGCAAGTTAACTTTCTATATAAGATTATGTATTAAGTAGATATTGCTATATGATTGCCGATAGGGGATTAATTAATTTATATTATAAGAAATATTTTGTAGAAGAAATCCACTATTCAGATATTTCAATAACATAAAATATTTTTTTTTGGAATTTTAAAACAATACATGAATTGATATTTGTTTCCATTAAAATAATAATAAAAATTATAAAGTTCACCATTAAATGAATTAATATTTGTTTCCATTAAATGAATTGATATTTGTCAATAGTTGTTTAATAGCTTTATGAGTTACGACTATAAATAAAGGATTATTCACTGTATTAATAAGTTCATAACACATAAACGAAATTAAAAAAAAAAAAGGGAAGAAGAGATATGGAGATGATGAAAGTGATAATGATGATGGTGTTAGTTGGAACTCTAATAGGAGAGGTCAAGACTGAATCACGTGCGGATTGTGTGATGCATTGTCAGGAAGTGTGCACGGGCAATCTTGATAAAAATTGCGTCAACGGATGCATCTTTGAAAAATGTCCTCATTTTCTTCGTACCAATTTTCATCATTCAAGGTATATACTTTAACCATCAGTTTCTTTTTCTTGTGAGTACATAAGTATATATTTTCGTAATTATTATATAAAAAATAGTTTGACATGGTTGTGCATTTTTTTGTGTGGCTATTAACAGGACGAAGGCTTCATACCATCATGAAACCAGAGGATAAACTTGCTATTGACTTGTGGTCACCTAAAACAAAGCTATTGTTAAAGATCAATTAATAGTCTTATTATTCATAATTTTCATAACACAACACATTTGATGTTTCTATGTATTGTTTGCTACTGAGTTTTATATCACAACAATTCAGTTCAGTTTGAGTTTTGTTTAATAGCATCATATTTTTATATCAAAACATATACCTCATTAAATGTCAAATTATTTTCTAGCAAATATCTACATATAATATTTTTCTTTGATTAATGGTCTGATTTTAATTGACGACAAAACACTGATTTTAATTGAAAGGCAAAAAACTAACTATATTGACTTATACAAAATCTATAAATCAAATCTAATTGCAATCAAAATAATTATATAATCACATACAAAAATATGTTGCATCAAAAGTTAGGGACATAGTTCCACCATCTACAAAAATTGGTGTGGTTCTCTTTTGACGGCCATTATAGATGTTTTAAATAATAAAAACTAGGTAGTAATCAGCGATTTGCGATTATTAGCTTAAATGTTTACAATAATTAGTTAATTAATCTAGATTTTAGTTTTCGGTATGACGAACTGATTTAAAATATTACTAGAATCTAAACCCACACGCCCACACATGATAAAGTTTTTTGTAATAATATATAAAATGTGAAATCATAAATAAGAACTAATTTAAGTGTTATTGATTCAAATATGTTTAATTTGTAATTTTTATAGTTTATAATAAATTTAATAAATGTTTGGCAGCATGTTTAATATCTCCTTGACAACATGTTTAATTTATTTTAAAGTCTGGTCCGGCCCAGACAGGGGGCGTTAGGGTTTTTCGGGCTTTTCTTTACAAACACAAAAAGTCACAATTCTCAAATACAAAAATAATTAAAACAAAATATTTATCAAAATAAATCTAAATTGAAATGCATTATATCAAATACAATTAAATTTAAAAGCAAAAGTTTGACAAAAAAACAAATAAAATTCAAATAAATTGTATTACCAAATAAAACATAAAATCAAAACACTTCAAATCTAGGTAGTAGAGTTTAGATTATAATATCTTTCATCGTCTTATAAATCTTCATCACCATCAAAAGCTACAGATAAAAAGAAAGTAAAATAATATTAAACTTTGAGAGGTATAAATCATTTAGAAATGTCATTGAAAATCTATAGATAAAGATTTTAAAAATATGAACTAAATATGGATGAATGATAATGGTACCTAGATCACGAAATGTAAACCTATAAAACCAAGTGCATGTACAAATCAGTGCTTCAACGTTTCTTGGTAAAAGACGATTTCCAAGACATACGCACAAATACTAAATGTAGACTCTGATGCCATTGTAGTTATCATAATGCTTAGAACATCATATGTCATACGAGCTAACTCACCATAACGTTTTGAATGACTCTTCCACCATTCTAAAACATCTATGTCTTCATAAAAAGTCAGTTCCAACATATCGTCTTCTAAATATAGAGTCAATTTAGAATTTGATTCTTCTATAATGGTACGTTTGTTCATAAGCTTTGAAATCATATGATAAGTGAACCCAAATTTAATAAAACATACGTAATCAAATAGTTCCGAGTTTTTCGGGCTAGCCCGACCCTCGGGCTTTGGCCCTAATTGACACCCCTAGTTGTAGTGAAAATGATCACTAGATAAAATAATTCAAGATGCAAAGAGAAAGATCAATGGCCACGTCCACTGACTAACAAAAGCCAGGCACTGCAAAATATAGCACAGGGAAGACCTGCTAAAAAAAACAAAATCGAAGCATATGTATTGAAAAGTACATGAGTTTGGAACATTAAACCATGACATATCTACATAAAAATCACCAGATTTATCACCTTGTAACCAGAGCAACTTGGGAACATCTTCAAAGAGACAATCCAGATTTCTTCAAAAGAATACTACAAATGATGCAAAGTGGAGCTAAATTCAACGATTTGCTTGCTCAGCAGGTATACATAACACCGAAATTTAGAGAAATGGCCAGCTTAGTACTACTGCACTTGTATCACAGTTGCAGAAACCTAATGATCAACTTCATCATCATGATCAACAAAATCATTATCTGCCAAGGCAAACTGTCGTTAGTAGCCAATTACGAGATGGGCTCGGCTGGGCGTTTCTCTTATTGAACCCAATTGTGGACAATTCAAATGTAAGGCAATTTACACTACATGTATATATGAACTGGTGGACAACAGTTAGGTCCAAATGATATGGAGAATTCGAAGACCAACAAAAAAATACACTATATATCTTTTGAATTTTTATAGTCATTATCGTGAAATATTTTGAATACTCAAAACTCTAAACAAATCTAACAAACTCTATGAAAATATAACAAATCTCTAAATTTTTAAAATCAACTAACTCTATATAAATTCAACTCCCACTAAACCACCCTTAGTAATTTGAATAATTTAGAGTATTATATTTTATTTTTTGAAGCCAAAATTTTGAATGTTGGTATATAATTACTGTGATTTTGTTTTCCTTTAAATTTTAATTTTCGTATATATTAAGATATATATATTTTAATTTTTAAAATTGGTTTATTCATTATAATTAGATATTACTTATTTTCTGTCAAATTAAATATATTATATATTGTATATGATTTCTTTCTTCTTTTTCCCCCCAAATTTAATTCTTTTTTGCAAGTTAACTTTCTATATAAGATTATGTATTAAGTAGATATTGCTATATGATTGCCGATAGGGGATTAATTAATTTATATTATAAGAAATATTTTGTAGAAGAAATCCACTATTCAGATATTTCAATAACATAAAATATTTTTTTTTGGAATTTTAAAACAATACATGAATTGATATTTGTTTCCATTAAAATAATAATAAAAATTATAAAGTTCACCATTAAATGAATTAATATTTGTTTCCATTAAATGAATTGATATTTGTCAATAGTTGTTTAATAGCTTTATGAGTTACGACTATAAATAAAGGATTATTCACTGTATTAATAAGTTCATAACACATAAACGAAATTAAAAAAAAAAAAGGGAAGAAGAGATATGGAGATGATGAAAGTGATAATGATGATGGTGTTAGTTGGAACTCTAATAGGAGAGGTCAAGACTGAATCACGTGCGGATTGTGTGATGCATTGTCAGGAAGTGTGCACGGGCAATCTTGATAAAAATTGCGTCAACGGATGCATCTTTGAAAAATGTCCTCATTTTCTTCGTACCAATTTTCATCATTCAAGGTATATACTTTAACCATCAGTTTCTTTTTCTTGTGAGTACATAAGTATATATTTTCGTAATTATTATATAAAAAATAGTTTGACATGGTTGTGCATTTTTTTGTGTGGCTATTAACAGGACGAAGGCTTCATACCATCATGAAACCAGAGGATAAACTTGCTATTGACTTGTGGTCACCTAAAACAAAGCTATTGTTAAAGATCAATTAATAGTCTTATTATTCATAATTTTCATAACACAACACATTTGATGTTTCTATGTATTGTTTGCTACTGAGTTTTATATCACAACAATTCAGTTCAGTTTGAGTTTTGTTTAATAGCATCATATTTTTATATCAAAACATATACCTCATTAAATGTCAAATTATTTTCTAGCAAATATCTACATATAATATTTTTCTTTGATTAATGGTCTGATTTTAATTGACGACAAAACACTGATTTTAATTGAAAGGCAAAAAACTAACTATATTGACTTATACAAAATCTATAAATCAAATCTAATTGCAATCAAAATAATTATATAATCACATACAAAAATATGTTGCATCAAAAGTTAGGGACATAGTTCCACCATCTACAAAAATTGGTGTGGTTCTCTTTTGACCGCCATTATAGATGTTTTAAATAATAAAAACTAGGTAGTAATCCGCGATTTGCGATTATTAGCTTAAATGTTTACAATAATTAGTTAATTAATCTAGATTTTAGTTTTCGGTATGACTAACTGATTTAAAATATTACTAGAATCTAAACCCACACGCCCACACATGATAAAGTTTTTTGTAATAATATATAAAATGTGAAATCATAAATAAGAACTAATTTAAGTGTTATTGATTCAAATATGTTTAATTTGTAATTTTTATAGTTTATAATAAATTTAATAAATGTTTGGCAGCATGTTTAATATCTCCTTGACAACATGTTTAATTTATTTTAAAGTCTGGTCCGGCCCGGACAGGGCTTTAGGGTTTTTCGGGTTTTTCTTTACAAACACAAAAAGTCACAATTCTCAAATACAAAAATAATTAAAACAAAATATTTATCAAAATAAATCTAAATTGAAATGCATTATATCAATTACAATTAAATTTAAAAGCAAAAGTTTGACAAAAAACAAATAAAATTCAAATAAATTGTATTACCAAATAAAACATAAAATCAAAACACTTCAAATCTAGGTAGTAGAGTTTAGATTATAATATCTTTTATCGTCTTATAAATCTTCATCACCATCAAAAGATAGAGATAAAAAGAAAGTAAAATAATATTAAACTTTGAGAGGTATAAATCATTTAGAAATGTCATTGAAAATCTATAGATAAAGATTTTAAAAATATGAACTAAATATGGATGAATGATAATGGTACCTAGATCACGAAATGTAAACCTATAAAACCAAGTGCATGTACAAATCAGTGCTTCAACGTTTCTTGGTAAAAGACGATTTCCAAGACATACGCACAAATACTAAATGTAGACTCTGATGCCATTGTAGTTATCATAATGCTTAGAACATCACATGTCATACGAGCTAACTCACCATAACGTTGTGAATGACTCTTCCACCATTCTAAAACATCTATGTCTTCATAAAAATTCAGTTCCAACATATCGTCTTCTAAATATAGAGTCAATTTAGACTTTGATTCTTTTATAATGGTACGTTTGTTCATACGCTTTGAAATCATATGATAAGTGAACCCAAATTTAATAAAACATACATAATCAAATAGTTCCGAGTTTTTCGGGCTAGCCCGACCCTCGGGGTTTGGCCCTAATTGACACTCCTAGTTGTAGTGAAAATGATCACTAGATAAAATAATTCAAGATGCAAAGAGAAAGATCAATGGCCACGTCCACTGACTAACAAAAGCCAGGCACTGCAAAATATAGCAGAGGGAAGACCTGCTAAAAAAAAACAAAATCGAAGCATATGTATTCAAAAGTACATGAGTTTGGAACATTAAACCATGACATATCTACATAAAAATCACCAGATTTATCACCTTGTAACCAGAGCAACTTGGGAACATCTTCAAAGAGACAATCCAGATTTCTTCAAAAGAATACTACAAATGATGCAAAGTGGAGCTAAATTCAACGATTTGCTTGCTCAGCAGGTATACATAACACCGAAATTTAGAGAAATGGCCAGCTTAGTACTACTGCACTTGTATCACAGTTGCAGAAACCTAATGATCAACTTCATCATCATGATCAACAAAATCATTATCTGCCAAGTCAAACTGTCGTTAGTAGCCAATTACGAGATGGGCTCGGCTGGGCGTTTCTCTTATTGAACCCAATTGTGGACAATTCAAATGTAAGGCAATTTACACTACATGTATATATGAACTGGTGGACAACAGTTAGGTCCAAATGATATGGAGAATTCGAAGACCAACAAAAAAATACACTATGGATATCTTTTGAATTTTTATAGTCATTATCGTGAAATATTTTGAATACTCAAAACTCTAAACAAATCTAACAAACTCTATGAAAATATAACAAATCTCTAAATTTTTAAAATCAACTAACTCTATATAAATTCAACTCCCACTAAACCACCCTTAGTAATTTGAATAATTTAGAGTATTTTATTTTATTTTTTGAAGCCAAAATTTTGAATGTTGGTATATAATTACTGTGATTTTTTTTCCTTTAAATTTTAATTTTCGTATATATTAAGATATATATATTTTAATTTTTAAAATTGGTTTATTCATTATAATTAGATATTACTTATTTTCTGTCAAATTAAATATATTATATATTGTATATGATTTCTTTCTTCTTTTTCCCCCCAAATTTAATTCTTTTTTGCAAGTTAACTTTCTATATAAGATTATGTATTAAGTAGATATTGCTATATGATTGCCGATAGGGGATTAATTAATTTAGATTATAAGAAATATTTTGTAGAAGAAATCCACTATTCAGATATTTCAATAACATAAAATATTTTTTTTTGGAATTTTAAAACAATACATGAATTGATATTTGTTTCCATTAAAATAATAATAAAAATTATAAAGTTCACCATTAAATGAATTAATATTTGTTTCCATTAAATGAATTGATATTTGTCAATAGTTGTTTAATAGCTTTATGAGTTACGACTATAAATAAAGGATTATTCACTGTATTAATAAGTTCATAACACATAAACGAAATTAAAAAAAAAAAAGGGAAGAAGAGATATGGAGATGATGAAAGTGATAATGATGATGGTGTTAGTTGGAACTCTAATAGGAGAGGTCAAGACTGAATCACGTGCGGATTGTGTGATGCATTGTCAGGAAGTGTGCACGGGCAATCTTGATAAAAATTGCGTCAACGGATGCATCTTTGAAAAATGTCCTCATTTTCTTCGTACCAATTTTCATCATTCAAGGTATATACTTTAACCATCAGTTTCTTTTTCTTGTGAGTACATAAGTATATATTTTCGTAATTATTATATAAAAAATAGTTTGACATGGTTGTGCATTTTTTTGTGTGGCTATTAACAGGACGAAGGCTTCATACCATCATGAAACCAGAGGATAAACTTGCTATTGACTTGTGGTCACCTAAAACAAAGCTATTGTTAAAGATCAATTAATAGTCTTATTATTCATAATTTTCATAACACAACACATTTGATGTTTCTATGTATTGTTTGCTACTGAGTTTTATATCACAACAATTCAGTTCAGTTTGAGTTTTGTTTAATAGCATCATATTTTTATATCAAAACATATACCTCATTAAATGTCAAATTATTTTCTAGCAAATATCTACATATAATATTTTTCTTTGATTAATGGTCTGATTTTAATTGACGACAAAACACTGATTTTAATTGAAAGACAAAAAAACTAACTATATTGACTTATACAAAATCTATAAATCAAATCTAATTGCAATCAAAATAATTATATAATCACATACAAAAATATGTTGCATCAAAAGTTAGGGACATAGTTCCACCATCTACAAAAATTGGTGTGGTTCTCTTTTGACCGCCATTATAGATGTTTTAAATAATAAAAACTAGGTAGTAATACGCGATTTGCGATTATTAGCTTAAATGTTTACAATAATTAGTTAATTAATCTAGATTTTAGTTTTCGGTATGACGAACTGATTTAAAATATTACTAGATTCTAAACCCACACGCCCACACATGATAAAGTTTTTTGTAATAATATATAAAATGTGAAATCATAAATAAGAACTAATTTAAGTGTTATTGATTCAAATATGTTTAATTTGTAATTTTTATAGTTTATAATAAATTTAATAAATGTTTGGCAGCATGTTTAATATCTGCTTGACAACATGTTTAATTTATTTTTAAAAAAATAAAAAGTGTTTGGAAACAGATTCTAAAAATACTTCTATTAATTAGATGAAGTCGTCTTGTGGTGTTTTATGGAAATTAAAAATTGCATGGAAAACAAATTTTAAAAGTAAAAACCTAGAATTCCGTCAAAAAAAAAAAGCCAAGAATTCTTTGGTAACAAGGATTTTCAGGGTTGACTCTGGTAAACTACCTCTAGTATACAGCTTCTTTGATATACACCATAGACTTTTCGACTCTTTTCTACACACCCTGAACAAATTTATTCTTTACTAAACATCATGAACTTTATATTCTCTTATAATTACAACATAACGACTAGAAATTATAGTTGAGTTTAATAAACCGGTAATCGCGTTTAAAAACCCACGATTAAGATAATCCGACCCGTTAACCCCTAACCCGACTCTCTAACCCGACTCCCTAACCCAAACTTATTGAAAAATCAAAATCAATTGGAGGACAAAATTAAGGTTCTAAAGGCGAGAGAAAAAGAGATTTAATCAAAATTTTCTCCTAGCAAAATCTCAAGGTTCGTTTATATGAGATAACAAAATAAATCCAAGAATCAAATTGTGTCATGCAATGTGGATTAAAAGAAAATATTGATTCCAAAACACAATCAAAAGAAAATATTGATTCCTTTGGAACGTGATGTATTTTAGAGCAAGTCATCTATGTGTTGTGGATGTCGACTTTAAGTCTGTATATATAAGAAGATGATAATGTAATTATATAGTGTTTCGTGATTGGTATTATGATTATTTGATCAATTATGATTAACTGCTGAGCCATGTTAGACATAGTACTTCAATTTCTCAGCCAAGTTGTAACACATGAACGTGATAATAGTATGTGTAATAACAAAAAAAAAATTCAGTGACTCAATGAATGAAGAAGACAGAGATAGGATACAATCTACCAATGATATGGAAGATGTTGATAACAATAGTAAAAAATATCCAAAGAAAAAAGACGAAGAAACAAAGAACTACTGAGGTATATATGATCCCATTTTTTCTTGTGTTACTTTTCTGGTTCATTTAATAATTGTTTAAATTTGTTTTCCTTTTCAGGTTGGGTCATCATCGTCTCAAGTACCGGATACACTCAAACAACCATCGCAAACAAGCACCGACATGGAGGACTTTGAACTTGTGTTCTTTTAGTTTCGTTTGTTATTTTCTGGTTTTGTAAGCATGAATGGCGTTTTTTGTGGTTTTGGTGATAGTTTTTGTTTCTTGAAACAATGAAAAACCATCGACTATAAATCCAACATTATATTTCTTTTATTTTGTTTAGTATCTTTGTTTTTCAGCGTGGTTAATTAAATATAATTAAACAAAAAGTTGCAATGAAACTCACCTGGATCAACTCCGTCTGTATTCGAAGATTCAAGAGGAGCCAAGATTGTGAGATTATTTACAACCACATCTCTGTTTAGACAAAAACTCCATATCTGAACATTGTGATCCTATATATGATATTCACAAGTGTTTCAATAACTAATAAACAATGGAAAAACACAGTTAGGTGGGTGCCATATTTCACGTCTATAAGCTAGCATACATCAAATCAAGATGAAAGATGAAATCTTGAACAGTAATCTAGGAAATTTTTTCAAAAGTTAACCAGATTTCAGATCTCAAAGACAAGATATGTTTATCAAATTTGAGAGACAGGGCACTGGAAGAGAGAGAGAGAGACGTAAATGAAAGAGAGAGAGAGAGAGACGTAATGAATACGAAGGAATCAATTTTTGTTTTTCCAAGTTCTGTAATTTGTTTGTTTGTTTTTTTTTTTGCAAGTTCTGTAATTTATTTGTTTTTACATCTTATGGGTCGGGTTAAGGGTTAACGGATCGGATTATCTTAATCGTTGTTTTTAAACGCAATTATCGGTTTATTTAACTCAACCATAATTTTTAGTCGCTATGTTGTAATTATAAGAGAATACAAAGTTCATGATGTTTAGTAAAGAATAAATTTGTTCGGTTTGTGTAGAAAAGAGACGAAAAGTCGTAAGTGTATATCGAAAAAGCCGTATACTATAGATAGAGATAGTTTACCAAAGTCAACCCTGATTTACACGTTACACGAAAAAACTAGAGAAGCAAAAAAAAAATCTACACTGGGCCTCTCTTAGGGTTCCCAATATGGATATAGTTATGAGCCCAATAAACTTGGGCTCAGTAATAAAACTGTGTCGTTTTCAAGTTCTTCTCATCACGTGGAAAAGCGTTGTGAAGCTTTTCGAAACTCGAATCAAATGGCGGGCTAAACCTCTCTCTCTCTCTCTCTCTGGCGATGGAACCGATTAGCGAAATCGGAGGTGGAGATACAACGAATAAGACTATGGCGTCTTTGGGACTCATGTGTGAGAAAAATATTAATGAGCAGCGGCTTAAAATTGATTCCTTCATCGCTTCTCCGTTCCAGAGATCGATGGGCTCTGTACTGGAGCGAGCTAAAGCCACTGCACAAAGCCAAGGTTAGGTCAAAATTCGCATAATACGATTCAGTTCCGTATGACCCAAAACGTTAATTTCTAGTTATTTGTTGGGTTTGGGTTCTGTCTCTGTGAAATTAGGGTTTTGATGAGAATTAGAGTGGTGAAATTGAGCGGTTCTGTGATATTTGTCTTTGATTTTTATAGTGGAACTAGCGAATATGAAAGCGCAGCTGAGAGAAGCAGAGGATGAGCTCGTTAAAGTGTTGGCAGGTATCAGCTTCACTTCCATCACCGAAAAAGCTTTAAACTTTGAACAAGTTTTCTGAATCTGGAAATAATTACCTGCTTGAGGCTCTAAAATGCTTGCTTGCTCTAGATTCTTCGGATTCTAAACTTCTCCGGTTTCTTAAATAAGATGTTTAAACATAAGATTCTCATTGAAAATGTATCTCCTTGCTTGGTGTTATTTTTGCTTGTTTCTATCATTTTTTGCTTAGCTTGGATATCTTACGCTTTGGGATCTTTCCATCTTTTATATATATTTTGATGTTTAGAGAAGACTCGTAAAGAGGCAAGGCAAATGGGGTTAAGGGATTCCATTTCTGCAACACAATCTCGAATCGAAGTGCTTAGAAGAACTCTGCAGTTACAGAAGTCAAAGAGGGAAGAACATGCCAAAGTTATCTCCCAACAATTGCAAGGTATTTTTACCTTTGTCTGATTGATTTCATCACCGTGTATTGTACATTGTAGTTTTCCTGATTCAGCTACACGCTCGTAAGAGACTTTGTAAAGTGTTGATATATGAAAAAAAATACTCTGCTTGTTTCAATATTACTTTGAAATCTCATGAGTCACTGAAGACCAAGCTAATATATTTCTTTTTTCTTTTCGTCCAATAAAGCCTTATCAGTATCCAAGGACAATGCTGGTAAAGTCACCGAAGAGAAAGGAGATATACATGAAGCCATCTCTTGGTATAATCAGGCTCTCGGTTTTCACGTTGAAGCTGGACATGGTAATGGGAGAAACTTTGAGTTTGGAACAATCATAGTTCTTTATTATTAAAGTTTTGACCATAGAAGATCTTGTGGTTTTACTTCTCTTACAGGAGTTAAATTCACATTCACCAACATTGATTCAAAAAGGCCTACACGCGAGTTTTCATTCACAGTTCATTATGGAAATGACATCTACACACGTTAGTATATATATATATATATATCTTATTGAAGCAAGCATCAACTACAATTTAGTGTTTACAAAGAGTCTAGTAACAAGAACTGTGTACAATCTTTGTCTTATATGATCATCAGTATTGGATTGCAACCCGCAATTAGATGACATCGAAGAGATGGTTCAAGAATTGAATAAAACCAATGACCTTTTCGGATTTGTTCGTCTGATGAGGGATAAGTTTCTGAAAGGCACCTTATCTGGTATATATACTGACTCTCACTCTTATCTTTTAGACCCTTTTATCACCAAAAATCAGACATCTAGTTTTCGATGTATGTAAGCTGAATTTGACAAAGGCTTGTGTCTTTATTTGACTTCTCAGAGTTACCAACAAATTCAGAAAATCCGCAACAGGAAACTTCTATCATATCTGCTTCAGCTTCAGCTATGTCATTTACCACTGATACAAGCATGTCAACTCCAGAAGTCAAGGGATCTAAGGTTCAAGTGAATCGGCGACACAAACGATCTAGCGAATCACCACTCCCGTCTCCTGCACCCACGTCTTCTGCTCGCCGTTCTTCTCGCCTAAAGGTACAGGATACTCATTGTGTTCTTAATGTTGCACCAAACCAGATTCAAATATTTCCTAGATATTATACTTTCCAAGAGTAGGATACTAAAACCTATCTTCATAACTCGTGGACAAATATTTAACTGATCACGTGGAGCCTAAACTTATATACTGATTTTAACTTGTTGCAGGCTAAGAAATGAAGGTGGAGCTCTGCTTTCCTCTTCAGCAGCATCAAGGATTACACAAAAGCTGAGACGTCCACGATGTTTTGGAGATTCTTTACAACAATCTGTTGTTTAAATTTCCTATAATATTTGACTATTAATGTAATCACGCGTATGTACGATGTTGACTTCTTTACTAGTTTCTAAATGAACATGTATACCATTGGCCTTATCCGAGAAAACACCAATCCTCGTCAGAGTCTGATTCATAACTTGGAATGCCACTCAAAATACGTGGATTTTGTCTCATCTCCATGTTCTCTTCCACAAAATATGAGATGTGAATCTTAAGGGCCTCAAGAACTAACCCAGAAATCTCTATAATATTATTTAAGAAACATTTTTAAAAATGAATTTTGTTTTGTAAGTTATTACATGAAATGCCATTACAAATAATAAAGAATAATTGAAATAGGAAAGAATATAATAGTCTTTTAAAATTATTGATTAGAATATTGAAAGTATATATTTTGCATTAAAGATATTATTTATTATTTAATTTCTTAATTATTTTTAATACTATATGTTTTAAAATAATAATAAATTCATATATATTCAAAGAAAAAAAAAATATTCAAAATCTTGCTACATTTTTCACTATAAATTATTACATATTATTTGAATATATATCAAAACAAAAATTGAAAAATATTTTACTAATTTTTTAAGAAGTTAGACACAAGAAAACTATTTTTTTTTAAAGTTCGTAAACTAACCACAAAAACTAGAATCATTTAACGGTGCATATTAGAGTTATGTTTTCAAGATTATAAGTTTTTGCGCGTTAGTTCGAATAATATTTTAATTCACTGCAAAACGGGTTAAATAGACAAATTATTACAAATTGACAGTTTTATCTATAATCATTAGTTAGTTATATTGTAAAATTCATATAATAGCAATTTTCTTAAATTTCAAAACAATTTGTTTAAAAAAATTACTCTGCGCTATAATTAGTGCGGGTTAAATCCTAGTAAGAAAGATATAAAGCAGCGTCTTGAAACTGTACACTAGGTGCGTGTTTTACTTAATTTACTTGTGAAAGATAATATATACATATTTATGTTTTATATTTCTAATAGATTTAGATTTTTTTCTCTTACCACAAAAAAAAAAATCTAGATATGATAGTGCAAAATCCCAAACATATTCCATATTTTAGTGGACTAAAAAGTCCATTGTATTTGTACCTCTTAAATGAATTAGGTTTTTTTTTAAAGTAGTTCATTGGATACGAGATTAATAAGACTATTGATTCTGGGTCCATCCGTTTATTATTACCAAAGATGAAAAGAATCTGTGAAAGTTAGATTTATTATTAGCTATTTTTTGTTTAGATTTATTATTAACTATTTTTTGTTATATGCAAGAAAAATATTTAAGACCATATCTTTTAAAAATAAATTTAAATACCAACTAAGCACAAGTCATTAATTTCATATGTGTATATATATATATACACACAAACTTCTTAATAAACATATACATAACTTTTATACAAACAAAAAAAAAATACTTAAGAAAGATGAGTATAAAGAAATGTATTGTATTGATGTTACTAGTAGCAATGGTTATGGTGACTATGATAGAAGAAGTAGAAGGACTTTCATGCTTTGACAAGTGCATGTGGGTGTGTGGAATCACTTTTGATCCTTATAAACCCTGCGATCAAATATGTCGGCGCAAATGCCACCTACCACCTAGTCTTCCATCTCAATCATCGCAGTAATAATTTTTTCACTTCTTTTATTGAGTTTGATTACTTTTTTTGTGTTTGTGTTTAAATGTTAAACCATTGTGGTTGTCTCGAAGAGATTTTTCCATCAAACAGTTTTTGAAATTTTAACATATGCGCATAACGGTCATTTGTGTTTTTCGTTTATGCGAAGATCTTTGATATAGCTAAAAATGTTTTGGTTTGGAAAAAAAAAAAATTCAACTAGTAAATACAAATACAAACTTGAATATTTGCATTTCAAACAACCATATTCAAATGCATTTATTTCTTTCACTTATTTATTGTGTTGTGTGTATACAGAAATTAACATGGTTTATATGAAAAAATTGCAGGATGGAAACTATAGGAATGAGAAATATTATAAGGGAGATACGTCGATAAAATAGTTGATGTATTTGTAAACTCGTTAAAGTTATAATTTCCATTAAAAAATAAAATTGATGCAAAATAAAATCCTGCATGTGACAAGTTTTTGCAACTATATATGTATATGGCTGTAAAAACTCTTCAAAATTTCAGATCCGAAAATTATTCATGCTCGAAATCGATAAAACCTCATTGGGATTTGTTAATTTTTGGCCTTATGAGTTCAAATATGGTCACACTTATTCAGGGCCGGCGCTAAAGCTCAGCAAGCAAGGGCTTTAGGCGCAAAAATGTGTATATAATTTTAGGGCAGCAAAAACTTATATAAGTTTGTTCATGGTCCAATGGTTTTTTTTTACTTTTTTGAACTTCATCAACCCAGGTTGATATTTCTTTATGTATATCATGTGTTTTATTTTTTTGCGTTTGTTTAGATATGTTTTACGTCATTGTTTCCCTTTATTCTAAGAAAAAAATAAATGATTTTGATTTATCCCAATTTCCTTAATTAGATTAATTAATTTAAAATTAAAAAACAAAACCTAATTTTTTCCCCTTTGTCGACGGCGGTCGATTCATCTCCCTGACTCCCTCTTCCAAAATCGCCACCATCTTCGTCGGAGCACCATCGATCTCCACCGGATTCTCTTATTGGGTCGACGATTCATCTCCTTCTTCCAAAGATCACCACCCATCTTCCCCACTACACCATCAATCTCCGCCGTTGCTGGTTTATCTTCCTTCACCATGTATGTCTTTTCTTCTCTTTTTGCCATCGACAACATCTCAATACTTCAATTTTTCTATGTGTTACTCTGTTCTTTTTGTTTTCTCATTTTGTAAAATCAAATTATTCTAATTTGTTTATTAGTTTGTAGAAAAATGTTGCCGGGAAGACGATTTAGAAACCAACCAGGTGGAGCTGAAAATAGGAAGAAAAAGAAAAGACAAGACGAATTGGAGAAATCTCAAATCAATGATATTTTCAGGTATGTAACGAGAACTAAAACTTCTAAAACTGATGAGACTGCTAGTGCTAGAGATGAGATAAACAAGGAAGATGAAGAGCTTGTTAATATTGAAGAAGATGCGGATGATAAGGGTATTGAAGAACTTGCTGGAGATGATGCAAATTGTATGAATGAGAACATGGATATGGATGCGGATGATATTAAGGGTTTTTATGAGGATGTGGATATGGATGATCCTGGAAGTTGGGGGAAAATTGATCAGAAACTGAGAGATTTTTTGGTTGAGAGAGGTCCACCCACAAGACTGCCGCCTGGTCATATTTTCCCAAGAGATGAAATTGATAGATGTTTCACTTACTCCTCTTATACAAGGAAAATGAGTAACGGAGAGAAACAAGACAGAAGATGGTTAGTTTACTCGAAAGCTAGAAATAAGATCTTTTGTTTTTCCTGTAAATTATTCACTCCAGAAGCAAATCCTCCTCTTTTGGCAACCACTGGGTATGATGACTGGAGAAATGGTGCACTTAGGCTGAAAATACATGAAACTACTCATCATCATATTGTTTGCATGACTCGCTGGACAGAGCTAGAAATAAGACTAAAAAATAGTGAAACTATTGATAAGCATTTGCAGGAGGCAGTTAATAAGGAGAGAAAGCATTGGAGAGATGTGATGTTGAGGATAATTGCAGTGGTAAAGACTCTAGCAGAAATGAATTTAGCATTTCGTGGAGAAAATGAGAAGATTAGTGATCCGAATAGTGGGAATTTTTTGGCTTTTATTAGGATGATGGGAGGCTTTGATCCAGTAATGAAGGAACACATTCGACGAATTGAAAAAGGTGAAATTCACTACCATTATCTCAGTCATAAGATTCAGAATGAGTTGATAGAATCGCTTGCTAATGAGATTCGGATGGTGATCTTGAAGAAGATTCAAGATGCAAAGTATTTTTCAATCATTTTGGATTCCACTCCTGATGTTAGTCGTAAGGAGCAGATGACCTTTCTAATTCGATGTGTGGATATTTCGACGAATTCACCTAAGATTGAGGAGTTATTTTTGACCTTCCTGGAAATCAAAGACAAGAGAGGAGAGGGAATTTTTAAAACTCTTCAAGATGCATTGGCTGATCTTAAGTTGGATATTGATGATGTAAGAGGGCAAGGTTATGACAATGGGTCAAATATGAAAGGAAAACATAAAGGAGTTCAGAAAAGATTGCTTGATATAAACCCAAGGGCATTTTACACTCCATGTGGATGTCATAGTCTCAATCTTGCACTTTGTGATATGGCTTCTTCATCTGAAAAAGCTATTTCATTTTTTGGCATTGTTCAGCGTATATACTGCCTATTTGCATCTTCAACCAACAACTGGGAAGTGTACAGAGAGATGGTGAATGGTATTACACTTAAACCATTATCACAAACTCGTTGGGAAAGTCGCATTGATAGTGTTAAACCAATAAGATTTCAAACTTCAAAGATACGAGATGCTTTGTTTTACTTGGCAGAAAATAGTGACAATCCAGGACATCGTAGTGATGCTGAGTCTCTTGCAATAAGTGAAATACATGGAATTGGAGGGTTTGAATTCTTATTTGGAATGGTAATTTGGTATGATTTGCTTTCTATGGTCAATATAGTTAGCAAAACCTTACAGTCAGAGGATATGGATCTTGAGGCTGCTATATCTCAATTAGGAGGGCTTGTTGATTATTTGAAAAGCTATAGAGAATCAGGTTTTGAGAAAGCAAAAGCAGAAGCTACGCAAATTGCCAATGAAATGGAGATTGAACCAGTATTTCCTACAAAACCAAAACGCTTGATGAAAAAAGAGAGGCAATATGGTGAAGATGCTGAGAAAGATGATGAAAGTAACACGTTAACTGCGGAGGAGCGTTTTAGGATTGATTACTTCATCAACATAGTGGATCAAGCTATAATGTCATTTGAGGTTAGATTCGAGCAATTTCGGTTTTTTGAGAAAATCTTTGGATTTTTGTTTAGTTTAAAAAAACTAAAATCAGCAAAAGATGAAGAGTTGACGACATCTTGTATCATGCTTGAAGCTTCTCTAAAGCATGATGGGTGTTCAGATGTAGATGGGAAAGATCTATTTTTGGAACTTAAACTTCTAAGAGGAGTGTTGCCAAAAGAAATTACAAAGGCGGTTGAGGTGTTGGAATATTTAAAAAGAATGGATGGTTGTTATCCAAACACATGGATCGCTTATCGCGTATTATTGACAATCCCGATTTCAGTTGCTTCTGCAGAAAGAAGTTTTTCGAAGTTGAAGCTCATAAAGAATTATCTACGTTCGACTATGTCTCAAGAGCGATTGAATGGATTGGCGATGATATCAATAGAACATGAATTGGTTGCAAAACTCGATTATTCAAAGTTGATCAATGATTTTGCAGGAAAGAAAGCAAGAAGGGTTATCTTTCATGAGTAATGTATGGATGTTTTGGTACTTTTTTATATTAAAAAACATATTAAGCTTCAATAATATTTTAGATTATTTTGATTATGATACATTTACTTGAAGGAAAAATTAATTGCGTTAAAAGGGCATCATTTTTTTGGTGCGCTTTAGGCGTTCTATGACTCCGGGCCGGCCCTGCACTTATTCAAGATTCACTCTATAACTTTAAAAATTCAACCTTAAAATTAATATAAAAAAACTAAAATTTATGGTAAAATTCTGGCCAAATTAGTTAAAATCACGTGACAAGGTCAATACCATATATTGAATTCTAATTCTCAAGAGCTCATTTTTAAAAGTATGTTTGTTTGCTATCCATTAAAAAAAAAGAGAAAAACTAGGTGTGGTAACATAAAATTGGACCCAAATTAAATAAATAAATAAAATTATTTTATTTAAAAATAAGGGTAGAGAAAATTCACTGCAGCCCCTCATTCACTTTACACAATACTAATTCTACTTATCTCTAACATCCTTGTTTTTTCATCTCTTCTGACATTTTCTCTTTCTTCCATATTATAAACTTTTTTTTTTCTTCCATATTCAAATCTTTTTGTCTTTCTTCCATATCAACATATCAACAAAACGATTCCTACATTTTATTCTCTCTCTTCTCTCTCCATCGTCATCGAGAGGATTTTTGTTTTTAAGCTATTCTCTTAGGCGTTACAATTCTTCGTCACGCACCGTTTTACCCGTCTCGAAGCTTCGGCACCTCTCTTCTCTGAAAACAAACCAATTTCGATTTCTGGAAAACTCTTTTTCCGGTAAGTGGGTTGGTGGGGAAAAAAAGTTTGGTGGGTTTTTGATTAGAGAAGGAAAGGTGGAACATTTAGGTTAGATGTCGATGTAGCTCCGATTTGTATGGAATTACACTAGATCTGACTCTGTTTAGAATAGATCTAAAATTCAGACTCCATCTTCGACCCAAAATAGGCGCATTTCCTTTGTCATATGTTCAATATTGTGTTCTCTAAAATAGTTGGTTTCTAGTAGTTAAATATTTTATTTTATATTATCTATAATAGTTGCTTACATATAGTTGACTACTATATTTTATCTATACTTGATTTACATAAAGGAGTACGATAGTTTAAGTTATTTTATTGTAATACTAACCCTTTGTTTACCTATATAGTTGGGTAGTCACATTATACTAATTGACTATTTTACCCACATGGAGACTAATTGACTATCTAATTCTGTAGAAACATGGAGACTAATCCACGGTATGCCACACCCCATCAAACTAATGTGTTTCACCAAATACAAGATGTACTCGTTAATGTGCTAGTAAAGGTGGGAAGACAATATGCAAAGGACGCTTGTTGCTTAGGATGTTCGTGTAAGCTGCTAAATAAAACATTGAAGGACCCATCTGTCATGAGGGAGGTAAACATATCTAAATTTGTTGAAAACACCAGCTTAATATATCGCTACCCTACCTTCTTTGATCTGGCAATCAAATCAGGTAATCCTAAGGCATTGTACCTGTGTGGACTGAGCAGAATGCTAGTTGCCGTTGACCTTGAGGATGATGTTAGGTATTTCAACATGGCTTCTAAAGCGGGTATAGATCATGCGACCTATATGTTTGCAATATTGGTCATCACATATGGTCAATATCCAAGAGCACTCCAACTATTAGACCGTGTAGCTGGCTGGAGATCCCGCATGAATTACATGATCGAGATGGGGAAGGAGGTCATGGATACCATCACCAATATGCGATGTGATAGGCCACTTAATCTGCCCAACGTTCTAGATGAATTTCCTAAATGCGGTTTGAAGCATACGATGCTATGCTTTTAGGAGTGCTACCTTTATACTCAGTACCAATTGTTGAGGGATTGAATTCACCTTTCAATCTAATTGAATGTTTCATGTCGTAATAAACCCTTATCGTAGTCCCCATATTATAGTAGACTATCTTAAATGCTTTACTTCTTATTAGTAGTAGACTATTTCGTAGTTGTATGAACTTTTTATTTGTAGTTTGTCTTTTGTTGTGTTGTCTACCTTTTTATTTATATTTTGGCTATCGTTTTTATTTATAAAATTTGTCTACCTTTTTATTTGTAGTTCGTCTATCGTTTTATTTGTTCAAGGTTTATAATCCAATAGACAACTATTCTCTTATATATTCACCTACTAATATATTATTCACAGTATCACTTTTTTAGATCAATAACGTTGCACATTTTATTTAAGTCTGACAACTACCTCGATAACTGCTACAGACTTTTTCGAAATTAAAACAAAAAAACAACGTTTTCTCTTTCTCTTCTACGTTTCCCTTTATTTTTGTTCCGTCTCTTTCCTCTTCCTCTTCTGCTTCGCTTAATCTTCTCTTTCCTCTTCCTCTTCTGCTTTGGTTAATCGTCTATCTTGTTTTTGAGCGCCGCTTCACCCAATTTCGGACTCGTCATCGGATATCGCCTACCGAGAACAAACGCCGGACTTCCGCCGCTGGTCTTCTAGGGTAAGTTCATAAAGTTCTGCAATTAGTACCGCCGCCGTTTAAACATTTTGCCTGCCTAAACCCTAGGTTAATGTGTATCAATTTCACACATTCGATTCAAACATCATATTTACGCACTATGAAACTAGTTAACATATTCTTAAACTTATTTTCTTTGGCGTATGCAAAGATAGTTACCTAATAGGAATTACATAGGCAACACTACATAATTATCTACCCATTTGTGGATTATTACCTATTACATAGATAGTTAGCTATTAATAATTATTTTATCTACCATTTCATAGTTGACTATTTTTTACTTACTAATTTCCTTGTGTTTTATGTTACCAGTGACTACACAATGAGTCTGTTACCGGAGAGGTTCTTCCAATTACGCAATGAGCCTGTAAACAAGAAGGTCAACACCTACTTTCAGCTTAATTATCTTGACGCCATTACCTTTCCACTAGAAGATCACCACATGGAGACCCTTAGGGAATCCCAATTCGGACAACTGATTGAAGCTGCTAACAAGATCGCATCTTCCGTCAGATTCCTACACTTCATGTTGTCTAGGCAACTCGTTACGAAAAAAAGAAGGAGATATGGGGTCTATTTGCGGGTCAGCCAATTCGCTTCTCAATCAGAGAGTTTTCTATTGCTACGGGTTTTCATTGCTCCAAATTACCGGGTTCTTCGCTAGTTGATGAAAATAAAATAAAAAAGTACACTCAACAATTGTTTGGTAAAGAAAGAACGCAACTCCGCAATAGATATTGAACACCCTTTTAGGCAGGCCGTACAAAGACAAAGACACAAGATTCAGGCTAGCTTGTCGATGGAGTTCTCTGTCCTACTTCTAAGAATACTAAAATCAATGGGAAACACATCTGGATGGTTAAAGATTTGGACGCATTTCTTATTTACCCTTGGGGTCGCAAGTCGTTTGACCAGACCATGGAAAGTATAAAAAAAAAGTGTGATACCTTGTCAAACCTTTGCCAAACAACTTGTGCGTTTCAGGGCTTCACACACGCATTACAGATGGTTGTATTAAATTGCGCTCCCATCATATTGTCTAAGGATGTGAAGGGAAAGTCTCTAAAACCCAGTTTGGCGGATGATGAAGACGAAGAAGATGAAGTTCCAATACTACGGCCTGGTGCTCAGAAGCCAATCAACATCTTCATGCCTTACGTGAAGTTTCTTGACACGGAGCACAAGGTATCCAACTATATATTTAATTACAAGTACACAACTATTTCCTTTTTATATAAATGTTTAACTACAATGACTACTACCATTTACTCATAAGTCTACAAATAAAGCATTTCTTTAATAATCATCTATTTTATATTGCATTCCTTAAATAATAGACATCTATTTCCCCTAAATCTAAATAGTAAACTACAATTACTATTATCGGTGACATATAAGTCTACAAATAATGCATTTCATTAATAGTCGACTATAGACACATCTTATAATATTCATCTATTTCATATGGTTTTAATAGACAACTATTTCCTTCACTTTGTAACAGGTTGTTGTGAAACCAATACTTGAAGACAAGTACAATGTGTTTGACGATACAAAGATGAGCTTCTCGGATGAAGAAGAAGACCACTAGGTTGACAAAAAGTATGATTTCGTCGAGTTCGGTTTTATCAATGAAATCGTAAAGCTCCATTCACTGTATCCAAAACCTTCGAAGAAGAAAGCCGTTGGGATTCCCATGGGATCCCTTACTTATGTCAAATCCAGGCGGGCATGGTACACAGAGATTGCTTGCATCTACTGCCCCTACCTAATTGATAGAAAGCATTGGGTTGGTCTGTGCATCAATTTCGAGACTCACGAGATAACTGTTCTGAACTGCCTTAAGACGGTTAAGGAGCTGAAGCTTAAGACTGCCATAGCACATCTTACTCAATCTCTACCACACTTCATCAGGTCAGTGACGTACAATTCAGAGATAAAAGATGATACACTTCTGGCGTTCCAAATCTTAATAGCGAATCTTGTTCCTCAATCAGAAGCCTCAGGTAAATTTTTGTATCAATTTAATAGTTATCTACTTAATAGTCACCTACGGAACCTTGTTTATTCGTTATCAGGATTAAAAAGTATAGTTGTTTACCCTTTCGAACAGTTTATTACGTACTACTACTATTCTTGCAGTTCACAGCGGTGTTATGACACTCATGCTACTTGAGTTACACGCTAGAAATATGCCATTTGACATTGCTATTACTGAAAATGAGGTTTGTGATGCATCACTAAAGTACGCAGTCGATCTTCTAGCTGAGGTAGAACCCCCTAAGTCCTCTGACATTGTCTCAGCGAGCGAACCAAATTCTACTTGAAACTGTCCTAAATTCGGTGACCTACTATAAAAAAAGACATTTTAGGACAGTTTCAAGTAGAATTTAGGACAATTTCAAGTAGAATTTGGTTCGCTCGCTGAGACGGTGTGTTTCAGGGCTTCACACACGCATTACAGATGGTTGTATTAAATTGCGCTCTCATCATATTGTCTAAGGATGTGAAAGGAAAGTCTCTAAAATCCAGTTTGGCGGATGATGAAGACGAAGAAGATGAAGTTCCAATACTACGACCTGGTGCTCAGAAGCAATCAGCATCTCCATGCCTTACGTGAAGTTTCTTGACACAAAGCACAAGGTATCCAACTATAAATTTAATTTCAAGTACACAACTATTTCCTTTTTATATAAATGTTTAACTACAATTACTACTACCATTTACTCATAAGTCTACAAATAAAGCATTTCATTAATAATCATCTATTTTATATTGTATTCCTTAAATAATAGACATCTATTTCCCCTACATCTAAATAGTAAACTACAATTACTATTATCGGTGACACATAAGTATACAAATAATGAATTTCATTAATAGTCGACTATAGACACATCTTATAATATTCATCTATTTCATATGGTTTTAATAGACAACTATTTCCTCCACTTTGTAACAGGTTGTTGTGAAACCAATACTTGAAGACAAGGACAATGTGTTTGACGATATAGAGATGAGCTTCTCGGATGAAGAAGAAGACCACCAGGTTGACAAAAAAATATGATTTCGTCGAGTTCAGTTTTAATAGTCATCTACTTAATAGTCACCTACGGAACCTCGTTTATTCGTTATCAGGATTAAAAGAGTATAGTTGTTTACCCTTTCGAACAGTTTCTTACGTACTACTACTATTCTTGCAGTTCAAAGCGGTGTTATAACACTCATGCTACTTGAGTTACACGCTGGAATTATGCCATTTGACATTGCTATTACTGAAAATGAGGTTCGTGATGCATCACTAAAGTACACAGTCGATCTTCTAGCTGAGGTATAACCCCCTAAGTCCTCTGACACCGTCTCAGCGAGAGAACCAAATTCAACTTGAAACTATCCTAAATTCGGTGAGCTACTATAAAAAAGACATTTTAGGACATTTTCAAGTAGAATTTGGTTCGCTCGCTGAGACGGTCTGTTTCAGGGCTTCACACACGCATTGCAGATGGTTGTATTAAATTGCGCTCCCATCATATTGTCTAAGGATGTGAAAGGAAAGTCTCTAAAATCCAGTTTGGCGGATGATGAAGACGAAGAAGATGAAGTTTCAATACTACGACCTGGTGTTCAGAAGCCAATCAACATCTCCATGCCTTACGTGAAGTTTCTTGACACAAAGCACAAGATATCCAACTATAAATTTAATTGCAAGTACACAACTATTTTCTTTTTATATAAATGTTTAACTGCAATTACTACTACCATTTACTCATAAGTCTACAAATAAAGCATTTCATTAATAATCATCTATTTTATATTGTATTTCTTAAATAATAGACATCTATTTCCCCTACATCTAAATAGTAAACTATAATTACTATTATCGGTGACACATAAGTATACAAATAATGCATTTCATTAATAGTCGACTATAGACACATCTTATAATATTCATCTATTTCATATGGTTTTAATAGACAACTATTTCCTCCACTTTGTAACAGGTTGTTGTGAAACCAATACTTGAAGACAAGGACAATGTGTTTGACGATATAGAGATGAGCTTCTCGGATGAAGAAGAAGACCACAAGGTTGACAAAAAGGTATGATTTCGTCGAGTTCAGTTTTATCAATGAAATTGTAAAGCTCCATTCACTGTATCTAAAACCTTCGAAGAAGAAAGCCGTTGGGATTCCCATGGGATCCCTTACTTATGTCAAATCCAGGCGGGCATGGTACACAGAGATTGCTTGTATCTACTGCCCCTACCTAATTGATAGAAAGCATTGGATTGGTCTGTGCATCAATTTCGAGACTCACGAGATAACTATTCTGAACTGCCTTAAGACGGTTAAGGAGCTGAAGCTTAAGACTGCCATAGCACCTCTTGCTCAATCTCTACCACACTTCATCAGGTCAGTGGCGTACAATTCAAAGATGAAAGATGATATACTTCTGGCATTCCAAATCTTAATAGTGAATCTTGTTCCTCAATCAGAAGCCTCAGGTAAATTATAAAATGAAAGATTAGAACCCTTGAACACGACGACGAACTCACCGCACTTTCGTCGGACTCCATCTTCTCTCTCCCTCTCTGCCAAGACGAGGTCCCTCCAATTTGATACTTTACAATCCGATCGTTAGATTCCTCGGTTTAAATTTTAAAACAGAGGTAAACCGGTCAGTTTCCATATTTTTCTCGTAAATACATGTAAGACAGAGATTCAAATTTGTAATCGTTTCGATCATTAATCTGTATGACTGGATAAACTTAATATGATACGAATGAGACAGTAAGAAAAATTGATTCCTTTCTAGAGAGAAATGTAGAAGATAAAAGAAGAAACACCCAATTTCGTTTAATATGTTTGTATGTATAACATAGCTAGTAACTGAGATCCTTTTAGAGTAATTGTAATATCTACTATTTTATAACATCAAAATTAAAATTTTTTGACTACTTCTGTTCATAATGAAAAATCTTACACAGCCCTACACCTTTAATATAATTAAAACAATGTTTCTTCATCTTCATCCTCATCTTCTCTCTCTTCATCTTCGTTTTTCTCTTCTCTTTTCCCCTCTCTCACTCTCCATCTCTCTCTTCTTCTTGATCATCTTTTTTTTTGGTCATTTCCGGTTACAATCCCTCTCATTCCATCGCCGTCGTTGCTCAGAACAAAAGTTTCCTCTTGTGTCTTTGTGTTGACTTGAAAAAGCCTCATCCTCCATTGATAAAAGAGTATGATGGTTGGAGAGATTTACATTTGTGGTTGGTGATTTATCGAAGGTCAAAGGCCGATGCCAGTTGTTTGTGTCACCCATCAGAATCTCTTTCTTTGGTGGATTGGTGGCGATGGTTGATTTTATATCTAGATCTGACTTTCCTTGTCATTTTAGATTTAGATACTCATTGTGGTCGTTAAGCTAGTTATCCGTGTCGATGGTCGGTGATTTATTGAAGGTTAAAAAGCGACGCCGGTGGTTCTTCCTTCAACCATCGGGATCTCTTTCTTTTGGTGGTTCAGCAACGATGTTAACTTTGTTAAAAGTTGGTATACAGACCTTTCATGGCTCAAGATCCTATTAACATGGCAAATGACTTGTTATCTTGGCAAACCTTATTGCAACTTCACAATACAATTCGTGATATGTTAATGATATTATACGTTAACTTGACGTTACCAATGTTTACATGTCAACTTTACTTGTTAATAATGTTATACGTTAACTTGAATTGTTAACTTGACTTCTATCTGATATATACATAAATAAAAACGTTAATTCCCGATTTTTATTTTAATTTTTATATTTTGTATGATTTGATAACTAGGTTAACAATTTAAACATAAACTTAACGCCATATGATAAATGGGTTAACACGATAATTGGATTAGTGAACCGCATCGCCGACAACCTACGTTGCACGGAATCGCCGGTGAAGCTCGGATTCCCGCTCTGGAATCGGAAGTGGAAATGGAAGCGCCCGGAATCGCAAGGGAAGCGCGATTCCTAAAAAGTGGCGATTAGAAACGCGATTCCTAAAAAGTGGCGATTAGAAACGTTGTGGAAGCGTACGATTCTGAGTTGGAAGCGTGAATGTTTCATAAATCGGAATCGTTGTTGGTTTTTACTCGTTTACGGTCAGATCCAAACGAAGAAGATGAATAGTTTTTCTCACGCAGATTAATTAGGGCATTTTTAATGCTTTTAATTTTTTTTTATCTTTGCCCAATTTTGTTTAGTCATTGAGGCCCACACGTTTGATTTAATTTTTTTCCCCATCAAACGAAGAATATGATCCACACATATAATAAAACTCAACATTAGATCTCTGCCTTTCATTATTTCACCATCTAAAATCCAACGGTTAATAAATGATGCACACCTTCTTTCCGTTAATAATACAAGAATTAGTTTTCACAAGTAGAGAACAAGCTTTTTTCAATTTCGGTTAACATTTTTTTAGTGTTATGTTTATATCTTTAATAATTGATTTAGTTATGTATTGGATTTGTGTTGTTTAAGAAAATTTATTTATTTAATCATGTATAGTGTTTAGTTATATTATATTACTAGTGTGTGATTCGCGCTACGCGCAGACGTGAACATAATTTTTTTTTAAAAGTTTTGGTATAATATTATTTTAGTTTTATTAGTATGATTGTTAATGGATTTGTCTCTATTAGCTTAAGAAATGTGGATTATTTATTCTTAAGTTTTTTTCTTCCTTTCTTAATTTTATGTTTATTTATGTATTTTTTTAGTGGGGGATCCACAATTTGATTTTTTTTTTTCTCTGGTTGACTATTTATTCAATTAGTTGGTTTTTAAAAGTTAAGTTTTGTCATTTTAAAGTTTAGGGAATTGTATATTTTTAACCCAATTGAATAGTAATAAAATAAATACTTTGAAATTGGGTTAGTTTTATATATTCCGAAAGTTACTTCGAATACTAATAAAATGAAAGTTAGTTTTGTGAATTTAAAATTCTCCGAACTTATTAAAAAAAAATACTTCGAAATAGGTCCTTGTATTTTTATCTAAAACTGAATACTAATAAAACATTTTAGAATTTACTATTATTCATCTTCGATGATCCAGTGTTGGTGACTACAAAATAAATATAATTTTATTTAAAAAATGATTTAATTTCTATCACTAATTTACTATCAAAGTCTTCCTAGATGTATGAGTTAATAGGAACATTTCAGATAATATGTGCCGATTTGGAAAAATATAAGAAATATGGGATTGAGCGTCGATCTAAACATTTCAAGAGAGAGAGATATACTTTTTGTGAATAGGATTATCCTGTAAAAAAAATTACACACTCCTCTAAAACCCTCGTCTTCTCCGATATCTTCCCTCATCGCCGGTGAAATTTTACTTTCAATTTCAATCACAAAGGGTGTGATACGCGCGGATGTTGTAAATAATTTTTAATCTAATTGTATTTTATTTTATTTGGTCTCGTAGTTAATTTAATTATCTATATCAGCTTAAGATATGTGTATATATTTTTGCTTTTTATTTAATTTATGATAATCTATGTGTTTATTTATTGGATGGTACACAGTTTTATCTATTTTTTTCTTTGGTGATCAATTTTATACAATTATTTGGGTTTTTTAAAAGGAAGATATTTACATTTTAAAGTTGCATAATAATTTTTTATTTTATTTCATGTGAAATTATTATTTTTGGAGTGTTTTATGTATGATTTTAACCCTATTTATGTGTGCAATATGTTTGTGATTTCTAAGTCTATTTTTTTTTTTGAAAATAATTTCCATATATAACTGGAGAAAAAAATGGAAATTTAGGCAACACATAAATCTATTGATAAGAAGTAAGCCCATTACAGCAATAATATAATTAACAATTGAATAACTTTTATTGATTTTATATATATTCATGGATTGCATGTCAAACAATTTTAGATTTAACCGTTTTAGAATTTGCTTATTCAAAACAATGTGTTAGATTATGTATTTTGATAAAGTAATGAATTTGATTATATCAATAATGGAAATTTAGCCAACACATAAGGCTATTGATAAGGGGTATGCCCGGTGAGATTCAACTTTATATAAGAAAAAGTGTGTGACCCGCGAGTTTTTGTGTTTTAAGTTTTATAATAATTTAATTTATTTATGAGAACTTTTTATTCATTTTTAGTAAAACAAATCATTGATTTTATATTGTAAGCCTAATATTTTTATTTGAAACTTAACTAATTGTTTCTCTTATTTTCACCTCCATTAAAATGAAAATGTAAGTGATAGTCAATCACTTCAATATCTACGGCTACTTAGATCTACGGTCAATCACTTCTATATTATTTACAAATAATCATGTTTTTTTTGAACTTTCATATCTTATCTATATTTAAAAACCAAATAAATCATGTTATCCAAATATCTAAATTACTAAACGTTTCATTTTTATTATTTTAAATTAGGTACTTTTTAAAAAAAATCGATTTTCTTATATATAATTTATTTAACAAAGTTATTATAATATGCATTATTAAACGATAATGAGTTTAATTTTATTTATTAGATATTCTGTTTTTAAAAAAAAAATCTCTATATATTTGTGATATTTTAAATTAATATTTTATATATTGTATATTATTAGTTTGGATCAAATAATATCCATTCACTAAACATCTTTTAATATAAAACTTTAACCTTGTAACTATAATAACGTGGGTAATATATTAGTAAAACTTAAATTTTTAATATATTATTCTTTCAATAAATTTTGTTGATTTTTGTAAGTTTTCATGATATGAATATGAAAATGACCTTTCAATTTTTTTGCATAATTTAATAAAATGTATAGTTAATATGTATATCAAAGTTTTAACTAATTAAATTATGAAAATTAAATATCAAAATGATGTGGCATACGTGTGGATGATATATGTTACATTAATATTGTATATATTGTCTACTATTAGTTTGGATCAAATAATATTCATTCACTAAACATCTTTTCGATATAAAACTTTAACTTTGTAACTATAATAAAGTGCGTAATATGTTAGTAGAACTTAAATTTTTAAATCTATTATTGTTTCAATAATTTTTGGTTGATTGTTTTTTAAGTTTTCATGATATAAATATGTATATAAAATGTATAGTTAATATGTATATAAAATTTAATAAAATGTATAGTTAATATGTATATAAATTTTTTAACTAATTAAATTATAAAAATTAAATATCAAAATGAAGTGGCATATATGTGGATGATGATGTATCTTCATGAGAAGTAAAAAAACCTTATTGTATATATATAGATATATACGCTTCCAACACGTACTAGATTCCTTATTTTTTTGAAAAAATCGCTTCCGCGCTTCCATACGCTTCCGCTTCCACGTACCCACTTCTGATTCCATGCAGCTTTGCCGACAACTGTGCTCACTCGTTTAGCGGCAAAAGATATTGTCTCTCTATAATCGCCGACATAACATTTAATGATGCGACAGAGCATTTAATGCTGCGACAGAGCATTTAATGCTGCGACAGAGCATTTAATGCTGCGACAGAGCATTTAATGCAAACAACTCAAATTGTGTCTTTTTCCTATAGGGGCAATTCCGTCAGAAATCAACTAAAATATTTGCCAAATCTAATTTGTTATTATCAATTATTATTTTCCTAATTACATGGTCAACCAATCATATATACCAAATTCACCCATTTTGGAGTAATTGTGGATCTAAATTTTGGACCTAATTTATGTTTTATATTTCTAATAGATTTAGATTTTTTCTCTTACCGCAAAAAAAAAAAAAATCTAGATATGATAGTGCAAAATCCCAAACATATTCCATATTTTAGTGGACTAAAAAGTCCATTGTATTTGTACCTCTTAAATGAATTAGGTTTTTTTTTAAAGTAGTTCATTGGATACGAGATTAATAAGACTATTGATTCTGGGTCCATCCGTTTATTATTACCAAAGATGAAAAGAATCTGTGAAAGTTAGATTTATTATTAACTATTTTTTGTTTAGATTTATTATTAACTATTTTTTGTTATATGCAAGAAAAATATTTAAGACCATATCTTTTAAAAATAAATTTAAATACCAAATAAGCACAAGTCATTAATTTCATATGTGTATATATATATATACACACAAACTTCTTAATAAACATATACATAATTTTTATACTTAAGAAAGATGAGTATAAAGAAATGTATTGTATTGATGTTACTAGTAGCAATGGTTATGGTGACTATGATAGAAGAAGTAGAAGGACTTTCATGCTTTGACAAGTGCATGTGGGTGTGTGGAATCACTTTTGATCCTTATAAACCCTGCGATCAAATATGTCGGCGCAAATGCCACCTACCACCTAGTCACTACAAGAAAACATTATTTTTGCGACTACTAAAATAGTCCCAAAATAGTCGCAAATGAGTCATTTGCGACTATTTTGAGACTAAAAAAATTAGTCGCTAATATTTGGCCGCTAAATTGAATGGTCGCAAAATAGTCGCTCTTTTACGACTAATATGTGACTAACATATCAGTCTTAATTTAAAGACTGATTTTGCGACTACTTATTAAAAAAAAATTAAAAAAAAAACAAAAACAAAATTCAAAAACAAAATAATTTTATTTATTAAATTAATTAATCACAGAAAATTAAAATAAAAAAAATATTAAAATAAAAAAAGAAAAACGACGGGAAACTTCAGATCTGTGTGCGGCGAGGAGCTCCTCTCTCCGGCGAGCTGCGGCGAGGTGCTTATCTCTCCGGTTAGGTGCTTCTCTCTGCGGCGAGGTGGTTCTCCTCTCTCTCTTCTTTCATCACGCTCTCCTTCATCTTCATCTTCACTCATCATCTTCATCCTATCGCCGGCGGATCTGCTAGAAACCATTGAAGAAGAAGAAGCCTCACCGGCGGATCTGCTCCTGCTGCAAGACTCGGGGGTTCCTCCGGCAAGACTCGCGGGATCCTCCGGCCAGACTCGCGGCCGCCACCGTCCTCGCCTCGTTGCAAGGTACAAAGAGCATCTCCTGAGGTCGAGAGTTCAGGTTGTCGAATTTGAGAGGCTCTTCTCTAACCTTAATCGATCAACATTGAAGCGAGAATCCGGTACAAAGTTGTATCTTTTATTTCCATTCGGGGACTCAAATTTGGATTGAATTTTGGCTAAGTTTGGAGTAATGAACGTTTCAGGAAGTTTGTCCAGTGCGAACTTTCTCATAACTCTCTCCAGATCGTAGGAAGAGAGAAAGAAAAGTAAAATCAATAAAAATAAAAAAAACAGTTTAAATCCTCCACCGTTGGATTAAACCAATCAACGGTGGAGGATCGCGATCCTCGTCACAAGGAACTAGCCAATGAGAAGCTTTCATTATTTTTATCATGTTGTCGCAAATTAGTCGCAAATTTGAGATTATTTTGTGACTATTATTGAAAAAATCGATTGGAGTTGTTAAATAGTCGCAAATTTGGGACTATTTTGTGACAATAAAAAACATTTACCCTAAACCCTAAACCTTAAGAACCTAGAAGGTTTGAACATGATTTTACAATGATTTTGTGTATATATCAGTTCAAAAATATGTTAAAACTTAAAAATAAGTAAATTTTGAGAGAATTTTTATATTTCAAAATCATTCCTTATAAAACACATGTAACACTTAGTAAATGTTATGATTATATTAAAAAAAATTTAAGTGTTATATTTTTTTGTTTATTATTTGATGTTTATGTGTAAGATATAGTTTACAATTTAAGATTTATAGTTTATGATTAAGGGTTAGAGGTTTAGGGTTTAGAATTTAGGATTTATAAAAGGGATTATAAATTATCATATTTAAAAATTTGTAAGTTTTGAATTTTTTGTATAATATTTGATGTTTATGTGTAAGATTTAGTTTAAAATTTAAGATTTTTATCAAGTTTATGATTAAGGGTTAGAGGTTTAGGTTTAGGGTTAAGGGTTTGTGGTTTGAGTTTAGAATTTATTGATTTCTATACAAAAAATCAAGTGGAGTTGCAAATTAGTCCCAAATTTGGGACTATTTTGTGACTACTATTAAAAATTAGACTTAATTAGTCCCAAATTAGTCACAAAAACTGGGTTTTAGATTCAGAGTTTATGATTAAGGGTTAGAGGTTTATGATTTAAGATTTAGAGTTTATGATTAAGGGTTAGAGGTTTATGATTAAAGGTTAGAAGTTTATGATTTAAGATTTATATTTTAAATTTTAATATTTAGAGTTTATGATTAAGGGTTAGAGGTTTAGGGTTTAGAATTTGAGATTTATAAAATGATTATATTTATAAAAAAATGTAAGTGTTGAATTTGTTTGTATATTATTTGATGTTTATTTGTAAGATCTAGTTTACAATTTAAGATTTAGATCAAGTTTATGATTGAGGGTTAGAGTTTTAGGGTTTAGGGTTTGTGGTTAGAGTTTTAGGGTTTAGGGTTTGTGGTTTGAGTTTAGAATTTATTGATTTCTAAAAAAAATCAAGTAGAGTTGCAAATTAGTCCCAAATTTGAGACTATTTTGTGATTACTATTAAAAATTAGTCTCAAATTAGTCACAAAAACTGGGGTTTAGATTTAGAGTTTATGATTAAGGGTTAGAGGTTTATGATTTAAGATTTAGAGTTTATGATTAATGGTTAGAGGTTTATGATTAAGGGTTATAGGTTTATGATTTAAGATTTATATTTTACAATTTAAGATTTAGAGTTTATGTTTAAGGGTTAGAGGTTTAGGGTTTATAATTTAGGTTTATAAAATTAGAATATTTAAAAAAATTGGAAGCTTTAAATTTTTTTGTATATTATTTGATGTTTATTTTAAAAAATCGAGTGGAGTTGCTAAAACGAAGCAAAACAGTCACCAATTTGGGACTACTTTTGCAAGTCCTTAAACAGTCGCAAATAAGCGACTCTTTTCTGACTAATTTTTTAATCGGTAATTTGGGACTATTGTGCATCTGTTTTATGGGTAGTCGCTTATTAGTCGCAAATCAGTCACAATACTGTCCCTCTTTTTTGCGACTAAAAAAATAGTCGCAAATTGTAGTCACAAAAACTGTTTTTTCTTGTAGTGAGTCTTCCATCTCAATCATCGCAGTAATAATTTTTTCACTTCTTTTATTGAGTTTGATTACTTTTTTTTGTGTTTGTGTTTAAATGTTAAACTATTGTGGTTGTCTCTAAGAGATTTTTCCATCAAACAGTTTTTGAAATTTTAACATATGCGCATAACGGTCATTTGTGTTTTTCGTTTATGAAAATATCTATGATATAGCTAAAAATGTTTTGGTTTGAAAAAAAAAAAATTCAACTAGTAAATACAAATACAAACTTGAATATTTGCATTTGAAACAACCATATTCAAATGCATTTATTTCTTTCACTTATTTATTGTGTTATGTGTATAGAGAAATTAACATGGTTTATATGAAAAAATTGCAGGATGGAAACTATAGGAATGAGAAATATTATAAGGGAGATACGTCGATAAAATAGTTGATGTATTTGTAAACTCGTTAAAGTTATAAATTCCATTAAAAAATAAATTTGATGCAAAATAAAATCCTGCATGTGACAAATTTTTGCAACTATATATGTATATGGCTGTTAAAACTCTTCAAAGTTTCAGATCCAAAAATTAATCATGCTCGAAATCGAATAAACCTCATTGGGATTTGTTAATTTTGGCCTTATGAGTTCAAATCTGGTCACACTTATTCAAGATTCACTCTATAACTTTAGAAATTCAATCTTAAAATTAAAAAAAAAAACTAAAATTTATAGTAAAATTCTGGCCAAATTAGTTAAAATCACGTGACAAAGTCGATACCATTGAATTCGAATTCTCAAGAGATTGTTAAAGAGTTAAAAATTTGTACATACTAGATGATTACTATTTTAGGTTTTGCCACGAAAACCTTGGTACTCATCTTCCTCCTCTTGTCCTTCGTATCCGTTATTCCTTTTTTTGTCATCAGATCCATCTCGATCCCATGTCCTCAGATCCATCTCGATCTGTTATTCTCTCTCTATTTGTGTCTCCTCTTTTCTTCTTCTGTAGTGTTCGATCCATATCGTCTGCCTTATCCATTGCCGCAAAGTTCCTGATTGAAGTATCCCATATTCGCCATCACATCACAACAAGAAAACACCCGGATTTTCGATGGTCTTTTCGACGGGATTAAAACCGTCGGAAAATACAAAACATGTTCAAAACAAGGGCATTCCGAGGGCTTGATTTCCCTCGGAAATCGGTCGGATTATACCGACGGCTTAACTTTCTTCGGAATATCCCGAGGGATTTCCGACGGCTGTGAATCCCACGGATTTCCGAGGGATATCCGACGGATAAGACCAGTTTCAGTTTTAGCCGAGACATTTTCGAATGCCAGGCTAAAACCTGAAAATGTCTCGGCTAAAACTGAATTTGTTCGTATCCGTCGGAAATCCCTCGAAAATTTCCGAGGGATTTCCGACGGATTAAGGTAATAAACCTCGAATTTGCCGGATTTTGAACATGTTTGGTCTTGATAGTTGTAGAAGTAAGAAAAATAAACTAGTTTGGTTTTAAACTTTTTAATTAAAACCTGGAGCAACCCCGTAAATGTTCATAGATGTTCTATGAGTTGTTATGAATGCTTGAACTCGTTCATCGATCGATTTTTAGAAAATCCCAAATAACTTGCTTTGGTTGGTTGTCAAAGGTTTTTCTTATTACCGAGGATCATGACCATCGAGGAGCTCGTTCAACAGCCAGGACGAGAATTACTCAAAGTTCTCGATCCGGAACTCCGCATTCCGATATCTACTTGGTAATAATTTTATGGCCATTTCCGACGGGATTCCAACGGATATGGCCGTCGGTTCTGGCATGTTTTCTTGCAGTGCATCCACTGCTTGTTATCACTAATCTATCAATGGATTATGTCTTCGATCATTACAAATTAAGACATTTGGGAGTGTATTCAATCTAATATTTAGGATGATTTGGAAAGATTTGAGTTTTAGTGAGTTTTTATATGATTTGAGTGAATTAGGTAAATTTTTTAAAAATTATGAGTTGTTATGAATGCTTGAACTCGTTCATCGATCGATTTTTACAAAATCCCAAATAACTTGCTTTGATTAGTTGTCAAAGGTTTTTCTTATTAGTATGTAACACTAATGGTTATTAAACAAAAAAATTTATGAAATTTTCATAATCTAAACCCTAAACCCTATACCTGTCGGAAATCCGTTGGAAATTTCCGAGGGATTTTCGACGGGTTTAGATATTTATAATATCAAACTGTACGCGTTGACTGGCCAATCAGAATGCATGCAATTTGACGGTCCGTCGGAATTCCCTCGGAAATTTTCGAGGGATTTCGGACGGATGCTGAAATTTTGCCTGGGAATTTAAACCGCCAATAGAAAAAAAACAAAAATCGAAGCGGTTAATTAAATTTGGTTTCCGACGGATTCCCGAGGGAGGTAATCTGTCGGAAACCTTTTTATATATCGCATCCATCTTCTTCTCTCTCAGTTTCATTGATCGAGACCTCTCTTCTTCTTCCGCCGAGCCCGCTGCCGCCGCCGAGTCCGATGCCGCCACCTCCTCTCTTCTTCTCTTCCTCCGTCGAGACCTCTCTTCTTCTTCTGCCGAGTCTTCCTCTCTTCCTCCGCCGAGTCTTCTTTTTCCGGCCGAGTTTCCTCCGACGAGTTCGTCTTCCGGCCGAGTCTCTGCCGCCGAGTTCTTCTTCCCCGGCCGAAACCTTCTTCCCTTCCGCCGAGTTCCACCTGAAAATGTGAGTTTAATTAAAACTTTTTTGTTGTTGTTAGATTGTTAATTAGTTAGGTTAGGTTGTTAGTTTAGGCTATGTTGTTGTTAATTTTTGTGGAAGTAGATTAGGTTTTTAGATTTTTTGGAATTGTTAATAAGATTTTTTGTGGAATTGTTAATTAGATTTTTGTGGAATGTTATTTAGATTTTTTGTGATTAGATTTATTTGTGTTAATTAGGTTGTTAGTTTTTGTTGAATTTGTGATAATTAGGATGTTAGTTTTTGTTGAAAATTATTAAAAACGTTTTTGGAAATTATATATATGTATAGAATTTTATAAAATATTTTTGTAAATTCGTTATAATAAATATATGTATGAAAAAAGTTTTTAAATACATATATATGTATTTACAATATATATGTAATGTTAAAAAAAAATTATGTAAGTTTTTTTTTTTTAACATGTATTGATTTTTAGAAATTGTATTTATAATAAACGTTTTTTATATATGTATTTTTTGAAAAAAAATGTTTTGGTTTTTTGGAAAATTATTTATGATTATTTATATGTTATTTTAACACTGATTCGTTTTTATTTTTTGTAGGTCTTACGGTGGATTCGATCAAGACCGTCAGAGGGGTACTGATGCATGTCCTAGCCAGGGTACTGCCGTAGGTCCTAGCCATAGTACTGTTCCGGACACAGAGTGTAGCTCAACCGAGGATCATGATCATCGAGGAGCTCGTTCAACAGCCGGGACGAGAATTACTCAAAGTTCTTGATCCGGAACTCCGCATTCCGAAATCTACTTGGTAATAATTTTAAGGCCATTTCTTACGGGATTCCGGCGGATATGGCCGTCGGTTCTGGCATGTTTTCTTGTAATGCATCCACTGCTTGTTATCACTAATCTATCAATGGATTATGTCTTCGATCATTACAAAGTAAGACATTTGGGAGTGTATTCAATCTAATATTTAGGATGATTTGGAAAGATTTGAGTTTTAGTGAGTTTTTAGATGATTTGAGTGAATTAGGTAAATTGTTATGTTTTGTTTTAAAAATTCTATGAAATCTCATATAAAACAATGAGATTTGGATTTTTATTTTTATTCTAACTAAAAAATTCCACCAAAATATTTTCAAATCACTAAAAATCCCATAAAATCCACTACTTAAATTATTTCTAATAACAGTGGATTTGAAAGTTCATTTACAAATTACTAGTTCAATAACGTTGGGATTTTAAACGATTTTCTAAAATTCATGTTTGAATAACATTGGATTTGTGATTTTAATACAAATCACTTCAAATGCTAGATTGAATACACCCCATTTTGTCCAAACTCCTTCTGGCAAAAGGTCCTAGGGGCAAGTTTATCTCCCGATAGATGGTCTCGGTCATTCTCGTGGACACATCTCAAGCGGTTGTATGATCCTATGAGTGCCATTTTAAAAAAGAAGGAGCAAGTGGGCCAGTGGTTGCCACACCTCTGTCGCCATCTTACCAGTGTTGAGTTCGACTCCACATGCCCTCCATGTGTGGGGGTATTTAGCTATTGGGTCGGCTTGTTGTGGCCCAAAATGATGAAAAAAATAATATTCCCTCCGTTTCCAAAAGAGTGTTATTCTCACAATTTTCACATAAATTAAAAAAACTAATAAAAATTTTATTTTACCCTTTATTAATACACTAAAAAAAATCTCTTTCTAATTAATACATTAAAACACTAGGGTTAAAATTGGATTTTTAATAAAAAAAAATCCAGTTTTATGTAACAAAAAAAAAATGCTAAAATGACATTCTTTTTGAAACGGAGGGAGTAATATACACCCCTTGTATTTTTCTGAAGAGGGGTTATTCAATTTGAGGGAGTAATATACACCCCTTGTATTTTTCTGAAGAGAATCGATTATGATTAGAATAGTCAAATCAATTTCTATATTGAAATTCTATGTGGCTTTGGTTTTTGGAAGAATATTTATGTTTCTAGGAAATCTAAAGAGAAATGAGTCAATCAGTCAATGGAAAAGTTTAATTTGATGAGTTTTTTTCCTTTTAAGAGTTGATGTGTCATAAAGAAGAGAACTGATATGTCATTTCTTTATAAGACTTCCCGAATCTTTATATAATAAATGGTACTCAAAATCAAAATCCACCATTAATAAACTTTAAACTCGCAGTTTTTTTTTGGGATAAAGTTCGCTTTAAAGAAGAAAAGCAAGAGAGAAATTGAGATATTACTACCAAAAAAAATCTATTGGCACACTATGTTATCTAGCTCGTTAGTGTTCTTGAGGTCCCGTCATTTTGGAATCTATTAAAACTATCTGATATTGTATACTTTGAAATACATTATACATGAGCGCTATATTGTGGTTTGACTAGTGGATGGCGAGCTAATCTGCATCTTTAAGATATTACGAGTGAAGTTGCCAAAACTTGTTAAGAAAACTCTTAAAAATCTAATTGTCTTAAAATAACAATTGATGCACAAAATATATACAAGTTATAATGACTTAATATTTGATACATATACAATAATGATAATGTTAAAAACAGAACTAAAAAAAAAAAATCTTATTGCAGACCTAAATTTTTTATATTTAGCGAAATGCCTTATTTTTCCAAACGGTTTATAACTGTGATTATTGTACTCATGCTTTTTTACAATGTATATGATTAGTAAGATTTTGTTGTTTTGGTTTGAAAGATTAGTAAGATTTATGTGGTAATGTTCTAAAATAAATATAAATAATGGTAATGTTTTTTTCCATAAAACGATAATGATAATGCAGCAAATATTAAAAAAACAAAAAATGACGATTTTTTGGGCGATACGACTATTCGTTCGCTTGTTGTGTCTCTCTGACTCAGAGAGGGTTTGTCGCCGGCGGTTACCGGCGGTTTCTTCAGGAGAGTTTCGCGGAGTAACCGATTGTGCTTCAACTGTCATACTCCGACACCTATATATATCATGTGCTTGTCTCCTTCGATGGATTGTCGATTACGTTGAAAGATTTTTTCCTTTGTTCATCCTAATCTTGTCTGATAAAATAAGAAAACAGTTGCAAGATATTTCCTTGGGAATCAATGATGAAATCATCAATCTCCCATTGGAATTGTGTGATGCAGCGATTCAGGAAACTCACTACAGCATTATTGGGAAACCTGTCAATCCGAAGAAACAAAACCTCCGAGCAATGATGGCGGCCCTTCCTCGGCTTTGGGGTGTGGTGGAAGATGTTGCCGGGAGGATCTTGGAGAATAAAAAGATTCAATTCATCTTCCAATCTGAAGAATCAATGCTCTCTGTAATCCGAAGGGGGCCATGGTCATTTAACGAATGGATGTGTGTTCTTCAGCGTTGGACCTCACTTCATTCCGACGAGGATCTAAAGACTATTCCATTCTGGGTGCAGATAAGGGGAATCCCTCTTCAATTCTTGACACAGAGAATGGTTGTTCATATTGGACGACTTATGGGAAATTTCATCGAAACAGACTTTCAAGGAGATGGAGCACATCAAGTTGACTACGTTCGGGTTAAACTTCTCTGGAACATCGACTCCCCTCTGCGATTCCAAAGGTTATTTCAATTTGGTGATGAGACTTGTGTTTTGAAGTTTCGATATGAAAAACTACGTAGCTTTTGCTCGGTTTGTGGCCTCTTGTCACATGATGCAATAGATTGTCCGGAGAACAACCTGGTCCTCGACGCACCTCCAGATGAAGACGATGACAACGACGACAATGCGGGTGATTATCCACCAGGTTTCCCAGTGGACAACAATACTGCTGCTCCAAATCAACCGAAGACACCAGAAAGCAAGAACACTGAGAAAGAATCAGGATCAGCACAGAAAAAAAGAAAAACTGAATCTCCATCAGAAACTTCAGGATATCCTTCGATGTACTGTGATATGAGGCATTTCTTTGCTGCTGAAGATCATGAGGAACAGGTTCTGAAGAGACAAAGATCTCGGACTGAAGCAAAGGAAATAAGGCAATGGTTTCTGAAGAAGACAGACGATGGTGCCAGCACTTCCAATGGCAACGATTCGACAGGTGCTCAGGCACAACCGCACAACGACAGAGATGGCACGGTGGGCCAGAAGCCACCGGAGCCAGAATGAATACAGCATTTTGGAACTGCCGAGGTTTAAGGAGTAACCTGGTGGTTCGACGTTTTAAGGGAATAAAGAAATCTTATTCCCCAGACTTACTCTTTCTGATTGAGGCAAAGAATTCTGATGATATTGTTCGGGATACTGCGGCTCAAATCGGTTATGATTTCGTTAAGTGTGTGTCGCCTTTGGGCATTGGTGGTGGTCTAGCATTACTATGGAAAAAGTCTGTTTCAGTTTGCTTTTATTCAGTTGATGAAAGACTCTTCGATTGTAAGATTAATAATAAAGAAGCCTCTTTCTATTTCTCTTGTGTTTATGGTCATCTTGTGAAGAAAGAGAGACATATTCTGTGGAAAAAGCTTGAGAGAATTTCGGTTAACATAAAAGGTCCATGGTTAATGTGTGGTGATTTTAATGAGATACTCAATGTCAATGAAAAAAGAGGAGGTAGAGTGAGAGATATTGGGAGTCTACAGGATTTTAGAAATATGGTTCATAATTGTAAAGTAATCGATCTTCCTATTATTGGTAACAATATGACATGGGCTGGGAAAAGGAGAGATTATACAGTAGAATGTTGGCTAGATAGAGCCATGGCAAATGATGAATGGAGAGTAGCCTTCCCTGCATCTGAAGTGGAGTTCTTAGAACTCATAGAATCAGATCATCGTCCTGCAATAATAAAGATAAGGAAGCATACAGAACAAGGAAAATGTTCTTTCCGATTTGATACACGATGCTGTGATAATCCAGAGTTCGAAACAGTTATTAAAAACGGTTGGAATACTGCATTCGATGATCCATCCATGGGCATTACCAATCATATTAAGAGATGTCGGCATTCCATATCGGAGTGGAAAAGGCAAAATAATCTAAATTCTTCAAAGGAAATCAAGGCTTTGATTAAACGGATAGATGAAGCTCATAGTGATCGATCAATACCGACAGAGGAAATCAAATGCGATGCCAACTGAATAAAGCTTATAAAGATGAGGAAACATATTGGCACTTGAAAAGTCGGAATCAATGGCTTAAAAAAGGCGATCGGAACACTCGTTTCTATCATGCTTCTACAAAAAATAGAACAGCTCGTAACCGAATTGTCTCTATTCAAGGATTAGATGGAGAAGACATTTATGGAAATCGTGCAATTGCACACGAAGCACAACGCTACTTCACGGATTTATTTTCTTCTTCGTCTACTTGCGATCTAAATGATGTTTTGAGGAATATGGATAATGTTGTTACACCAGAGATCAATGATAAATTAACAAAAGAAATTACAACAGAGGAAGTCAGGTCGGCTATATTTGCAATTGGAGCAACGAGAGCACCGGGACCAGATGGATTCACGTCCTCTTTTTACCAGCATTATTGGAACATCGTTGGCCCATCTATAGTTAAAGAGGTTAAACGCTTCTTAGAAACGGGAGAGATGCATCAAGGTTTAAACCATACAAACCTTTGCCTTATTCCTAAGATTGAAATCCCAAAAACCATGAAAGATTTCAGGCCTATTGCTCTATGTAATGTTGTGTATAAAGTAATCTCTAAAATCATGGTAGCTCGCCTAAAATCAGTTCTTTCCGAGGTCGTGTCTGAACATCAAGCTGTTTTTATTCCGGGTCGTTATATCACAGACAATGCTCTTATTGCTCACGAAGCACTTCACTCATTACGAGTACGACGGCGATGTGCCAATTCGTATATGGCTATCAAGACGGATATAAGTAAAGCCTATGGCCGCATAGAATGGAATTTTCTCGAAGAAGTATTAGGAAGGAAGAATTTTTCAGAAATATAGATCAATTGGGTCATGGCATGCATTCGAACAGTATCTTTCTCGATTCTCATCAATGGAAGTCCATACGGGAATTTTGAAGTGACAAGAGGCCTTCGACAAGGTGATCCATTATCTCCATATCTATTTATTTTATGTGCTGATGTGTTGAGTAATTTAATGAGGAGTGCAACAAGAGAAGGTCGAATACAACCCATTAGACTAAGTATTGGTGGTCCTCCGATATCGCATCTTTTATTTGCCGACGACTCGCTTTTCTTTGTTAAAGCTGATCGTAAAAATAGCAGAAATCTCTTTAAGATTTTTGAAACATACGGAAAATCTCGGGTCAACTAATAAATCTCGATAAATCGTCAATTACGTTTGGAGAGAGAGTCTACCAACACACCCGAGAAGGAATACAAAGCATCCTACAAATTCCAAACATTGGTGGAGGGGGTAAATATTTGGGTCTACCAGAACAGTTCGGAAGAAAGAAGAAAGAAATGCTAAACTACATCAAAGATAAAGTATTACATAAAATCAATGGGTGGCAAACGAGATTTTTATCCCCAGCGGGTAAAGAAACGTTAATAAAATCAGTGGCATTTGCGATGCCGGTATATTCGATGAATTGCTTTCAATTGCCAATCGAATTATTCTTGGAAATCGATAGCATGATTGCCCGTTTTTGGTGGGGGAAAACACCTGAAAAATGGAAAATATCATGGATATCATGGAAAAAGATGACAACATCAAAGAGAGATGGAGGACTGGGTTTGAAAGATTTACACAAGTTTAATCAAGCGTTATTAGCTAACCAAGTGTGGAAAATTCTGCGACGACCCCATTGTCTCCTTCACCGAGTACTCAAAGGTCGCTATTTTCGAGATGGATCCTTGCTAAATGCAAATCATGGAACAAAACCATCTTATGGATGGCAATCCCTTCTCTTTGGATGTGAATTACTCAAGGCTGGATCCTATACAAGCATCGGGAATGGTACAACTACTAGAGTCGGAATCGATCCATGGCTACCAACAACGCCTCCACGTCCAGCAGTCTTAAAGCCAAATGTAGACCCTTCTACATTGGTACATGATTTAATCGACACGACAATAGGACAATGGGATGAAAGTAAACTTCTGGAGAAAGTAGAAGAACAAGATCATCATTTGATAAAAAAAGATCTTTCTACCATCTGTTCCCATGATAACACCATATTTTACATGTTTTTAAGGTTTAATTTCATAGGTTTTTAGTTCCAATTTGTATAGTTTTGGGATATTTTCATGCATTTAGGTCCAACTTGAGTCTCATTGCATTTTAGATGTCCTAGGTTGTCTTTGCATTCTTTTTGGCTTGTATGAGCAATTTTCAGGTGTTCTTGGAGTCATAGGAGTTGGAGGAGTGAAGATAGCCACACAAAAAAGTCATTGCAGAATACAGAGATGCAGGATCAGGTTGATACGTCATAAGTTTGGCAATGGATGAAGGACTTTTCACCGTTGGATTGAGCTCAAATTTTATCACGAGATATAGCAATGGATTAGCTTTCATTTGGAAGTGGTTTGAGGCAATTCCAACGGTGCGATCAGAAGTTATGCCAATTTCCGTGACGACGGTCCAGTCTGGCGCGCGAAGGAACTCATTGGAGCTCACAGCGGTGTAGCGCAGCGGTCTACAGTGACCGCTGCGGATTCATCCGACGAAAAAAACAGAGATTCACAGCGGTCATGCAGCGGGCAAGTCCTGACCGCTGTGAATCATCTGAAACCCAAAAAAAAACTCGACCCAAACTCTATTAAAAGCCAAAAAACCTAATTTTATTGTCAAGTTTTTTTCTTCTAAGAGTGGGGCTCGTCCCCAACTCTCTCTTCTTGATGTTTTGGGATTGTTCTTCATACAAATGCCATTCTAGAGAAGATTTCTTCACTCTATCTTTATATTATGCTTATTTGATTCTTGTTCTTCATTTCTATGTCTTTTTCTCTTGTGTTCTTCATGTTCTTGTGAGTTGACTTTTTGTTGGATTTTAGATAATGTTTGATTTGGATGGTTGATGTTGATTGTTGATGTTTAGGCTTAGATAATCATTTGTTCTCATGTTAGGAGGGATCTTAATGCTAGAATCGAATTGACAACTCATTTCTAGAACTTAAGACATTTCTCGCCCGGAAGGTGTTCGATGAAATGTCTAGAAAACTTCTAAGCATGCAATTCAATTCTTAGCCAATGGAAATTGATGATTAAGGTGAATTGTTGACTTGTATGGACTAATGCTTAATGATTATGGATCATTTAGTTTTGAACGGAAGTTCTTGATAACTAGATGATTTGTAAATGGATTAGTATCATGTGAGTGAACCAGTCTACTTGTATGATCCATGTCATAAGAATGAATGTGCATTGAATGTTTAGGCATCATTAGTCAATTGTCTTGATGGTTAGATAATGGTTATTTAAGATGATCTTGGATGAGTCTTTCACTTAGGTTGGTTCGTAATGCTAGATTTGTCATGATAAACCGAAACCTAGTACTACACCTTAGATTAGTTAGATTTTTGGTCTCATCCCATGCATTAGGGATAGATTCGAGTAAGCGGTGTTAGTACTAGATTAGGATTGTTCATTCATTTCTAGATCTTAGGCATTTCACTCATGACCCGAGTTTAGTTGCTTGACCCGAACTTTTTGTGAGCTTTGCATATCCTAGCCAACGAAAGTTGATGTTTAGGGTGTTTAGTGAACAATTGGGATTGTTTCTTAATGTTGTTGATTATTTAAACACTTGGGAAATTTGTCAATGATTAGATAATTAACAAAGTGATTATTGCCATGGAAATGGATTAGTCATATTTGTGAATTCCATGTTCTAAGATAGTGATTAATGCTTCCAAATGATTCATTGTTTGATTGTTACCCATCTCATTGATAGCTTAGTTCTTGATCCAACACTTTGTCTTGTGTCTTTGTGTTTTGTTTTCCTTCTTGCATTTGTTTTCTTTTCCCATAAACATATAAAAACCAAAAACAAAGTTTGCTCTAGCTTAAGAAGTTTCTTGCATTCTTAGTGCCTCAATCTTAACCCCTTATGGATTGACATCTCAAGTACTACAATGACATGAGTACACTTGGGATAATTGACACGAAAATATCTCGTATCAATTTGGCGCCGTTGCCATTGGGGTTTAGCATTGATCATTAGGATTTGGATTCTTCTTGAGACTAGAGCTTTTTATTTTCTTTTGTTGCTAATCTTTTTCCCCTTTTCTTGTGATCTTGATCTCTTAGGTAACTAGGAGTAAAGGAGACATGCAAGGAGAGAAGGAGTAAGAGGACACAACCGTCAAGCTAGTGACGTTAAACGCGCCATTGGGGACCTCCCCAATCCTATCCCTCGTCAATGCTAGAGACATAAAACAAGCAATCCTATCCTTTACTTCTTGTTTTCTGCCTTTTATTGTTTGATAAATTTTGTTTTCATGTTTTTTGTAGGAGCAATAAGGGTGAATAAATGGGACGGATGGAATGGTCAAAGTCCGTGAGCTTCAACGCACAATGCTTCCTCCTCGTGAATCCACTCCACTCCAAGGGCGTCGGGATTCGCAGGAGAACGTTCGGGATCAAAACGAGAAAAATCGTAAGTCCGGACATGCTGGATCGGTCACGACGATCGGTTATAACCGATCGGAATTTGCCTCGATCGGTTATGCCGATCGGTTACAAAAATGCGACCTGTTACGACGCCTCGTCGATCGGTTTCATCGATCGGTTATAACCGATCGAAATTAGCCTCGATCGGTTTCATCGATCGGTTATAACCGATCGCGACACGTAGTCAAGGGAATGCTAAAACTCTTCATCTCCACAACTCCAAGGTACTTCACTTAACACCTTGTACATACTTTTTGATTTTGTTTTTTACTCTTCTTTGGACTCGTTTCACACCGAGACGGTGTGAATTAAGTCCGGGGGAGAGGTCTTTGTCATTTAACGTCATTTTCTTTGTCTTATTTTATATTTTTGAGTCTTGCATTGTACATATTCTATTGCATAGAAAAACCAAAAAAAATTCAAAATTTTTCAAAAATCCAAAAATATCATGTAGTTTGCATTGCACCATTGTTCATTCTAGAATTGAATTAGCTACTCATATCTAGATGACATAGGTTGCATTCATGTGCATGGGAGTTCATAAAACATGTATGATAAGCTTTCATTGTGATGCTCTCGATAATGGTTTTATACTGCTTAAACGATTTCAGAAGACTTGAAAACTTCGTACTTTGATCTCTCTACTCTTAACTATTTGTCTTGTAAATACTTGTTTAATTTGAAATCAACCCCTTGATAATTGGACTTAAATGAATATAATCTTCTTGCTTATGGGCTTGTGATACATAACCATGGTTCAAAGAAAACATTCGGGTTATCTTATCCACTTTTACCACTCTCTAATAACCCGAGTGGCCATTCTCATTTTTAGAATGGTTCCCTACCTTTCACCTTAACCGTTTTCTTTCCACCCCTCGTTGTTTGATTGAGTGAGGCCTTTTCTTGATATGCTATTGTGTGTAAAATCTTGTAAGTATCGGAAACGACAAAGGTTAGCTTTCATTTTTAGCTAGTCATTGTTGTTCAAAGAAAAGAGGCTAGCATTAAGATGGGGATCAATGGATTGAATGGTATTTGGTTTTGGGGAACATGAACGTATGAAATATGAGATGAGAAATGGTTGAAAAAGCAAACTCTAGAGAAGAGATTAAAAGAAAGACCCTAGGAAAAGAAAAGAAAATACACTCTCCATGTTTGAAAAAAAAAGAGAAAGAACAAAAAGTTTAGGGAGAGTGAAAAGAAAAGAAATGGGTCGAATAAAAATGTCTCTAGGAGTTTGGTGTTTGGAAAAGAAAAGGGGGTTAAAAAGGGAGTTTTGATTTAGCCAAAAGGGCTTTGGGGGTTTAATGAGCTTCAAGGAAGCAAGATAAGATGAGGAAATGGAATCACCATTTGGGTAGAATGCTTTGCTAGGAGGGTAGAACAATGTGAGCTTAACTTTGTATGCATAAATTGTTTCTAGTCTTCCTTGCTTTTGCATAACATATAGCATTCCTTTTTCTTGAGAGTAAGTCACCCAAAAAGAGAATGAACCTCCTTGCACTCACATTTACTAGTGCCAATTGCCTTTTCTTCCAAACCGATTGGACTTGATCACTTGCCCATTTGTGAGACCGCACCTTTAGAAAGATCAAATGAATGTGAGGGTTGGTTGAGAAGAGAACTTGTAGGCATGAGGCATTGTTGTTAAGAGAAAAGATTAGGAGTTGCGATAAGTCTAGAGAAGTTAGAGTCATAATTGAGATACGTTTTTGCAATGTCTTGGTATTATCTTGGGCATAGACTCTCCACTTTGATTGCTTTGACATGTCTTTTAGTTGTGAATTCCCACTCTTTAAAACCTCTCTTCCGGTTTGTCTTTTCTTGTTTGCTTGCGGACAAGCAAAAGGCAAGTCCGGGGGAGTTGATAACACCATATTTTACATGTTTTTAAGGTTTAATTTCATAGGTTTTTAGTTCCAATTTGTATAGTTTTGGGATATTTTCATGCATTTAGGTCCAACTTGAGTCTCATTGCATTTTAGATGTCCTAGGTTGTCTTTGCATTCTTTTTGGCTTGTATGAGCAATTTTCAGGTGTTCTTGGAGTCATAGGAGTTGGAGGAGTGAAGATAGCCACACAAAAAAAGTCATTGCAGAATACAGAGATGCAGGATCAGGTTGATACGTCATAAGTTTGGCAATGGATGAAGGACTTTTCACCGTTGGATTGAGCTCAAATTTTATCACGAGATATAGCAATGGATTAGCTTTCATTTGGAAGTGGTTTGAGGCAATTCCAACGGTGCGATCAGAAGTTATGCCAATTTCCGTGACGACGGTCCAGTCTGGCGCGCGAAGGAACTCATTGGAGCTCACAGCGGTGTAGCGCAGCGGTCTACAGTGACCGCTGCGGATTCATCCGACGAAAAAAACAGAGATTCACAGCGGTCATGCAGCGGGCAAGTCCTGACCGCTGTGAATCATCTGAAACCCAAAAAAAAACTCGACCCAAACTCTATTAAAAGCCAAAAAACCTAATTTTATTGTCAAGTTTTTTTCTTCTAAGAGTGGGGCTCGTCCCCAACTCTCTCTTCTTGATGTTTTGGGATTGTTCTTCATACAAATGCCATTCTAGAGAAGATTTCTTCACTCTATCTTTATATTATGCTTATTTGATTCTTGTTCTTCATTTCTATGTCTTTTTCTCTTGTGTTCTTCATGTTCTTGTGAGTTGACTTTTTGTTGGATTTTAGATAATGTTTGATTTGGATGGTTGATGTTGATTGTTGATGTTTAGGCTTAGATAATCATTTGTTCTCATGTTAGGAGGGATCTTAATGCTAGAATCGAATTGACAACTCATTTCTAGAACTTAAGACATTTCTCGCCCGGAAGGTGTTCGATGAAATGTCTAGAAAACTTCTAAGCATGCAATTCAATTCTTAGCCAATGGAAATTGATGATTAAGGTGAATTGTTGACTTGTATGGACTAATGCTTAATGATTATGGATCATTTAGTTTTGAACGGAAGTTCTTGATAACTAGATGATTTGTAAATGGATTAGTATCATGTGAGTGAACCAGTCTACTTGTATGATCCATGTCATAAGAATGAATGTGCATTGAATGTTTAGGCATCATTAGTCAATTGTCTTGATGGTTAGATAATGGTTATTTAAGATGATCTTGGATGAGTCTTTCACTTAGGTTGGTTCGTAATGCTAGATTTGTCATGATAAACCGAAACCTAGTACTACACCTTAGATTAGTTAGATTTTTGGTCTCATCCCATGCATTAGGGATAGATTCGAGTAAGCGGTGTTAGTACTAGATTAGGATTGTTCATTCATTTCTAGATCTTAGGCATTTCACTCATGACCCGAGTTTAGTTGCTTGACCCGAACTTTTTGTGAGCTTTGCATATCCTAGCCAACGAAAGTTGATGTTTAGGGTGTTTAGTGAACAATTGGGATTGTTTCTTAATGTTGTTGATTATTTAAACACTTGGGAAATTTGTCAATGATTAGATAATTAACAAAGTGATTATTGCCATGGAAATGGATTAGTCATATTTGTGAATTCCATGTTCTAAGATAGTGATTAATGCTTCCAAATGATTCATTGTTTGATTGTTACCCATCTCATTGATAGCTTAGTTCTTGATCCAACACTTTGTCTTGTGTCTTTGTGTTTTGTTTTCCTTCTTGCATTTGTTTTCTTTTCCCATAAACATATAAAAACCAAAAACAAAGTTTGCTCTAGCTTAAGAAGTTTCTTGCATTCTTAGTGCCTCAATCTTAACCCCTTATGGATTGACATCTCAAGTACTACAATGACATGAGTACACTTGGGATAATTGACACGAAAATATCTCGTATCAATTTGGCGCCGTTGCCATTGGGGTTTAGCATTGATCATTAGGATTTGGATTCTTCTTGAGACTAGAGCTTTTTATTTTCTTTTGTTGCTAATCTTTTTCCCCTTTTCTTGTGATCTTGATCTCTTAGGTAACTAGGAGTAAAGGAGACATGCAAGGAGAGAAGGAGTAAGAGGACACAACCGTCAAGCTAGTGACGTTAAACGCGCCATTGGGGACCTCCCCAATCCTATCCCTCGTCAATGCTAGAGACATAAAACAAGCAATCCTATCCTTTACTTCTTGTTTTCTGCCTTTTATTGTTTGATAAATTTTGTTTTCATGTTTTTTGTAGGAGCAATAAGGGTGAATAAATGGGACGGATGGAATGGTCAAAGTCCGTGAGCTTCAACGCACAATGCTTCCTCCTCGTGAATCCACTCCACTCCAAGGGCGTCGGGATTCGCAGGAGAACGTTCGGGATCAAAACGAGAAAAATCGTAAGTCCGGACATGCTGGATCGGTCACGACGATCGGTTATAACCGATCGGAATTTGCCTCGATCGGTTATGCCGATCGGTTACAAAAATGCGACCTGTTACGACGCCTCGTCGATCGGTTTCATCGATCGGTTATAACCGATCGAAATTAGCCTCGATCGGTTTCATCGATCGGTTATAACCGATCGCGACACGTAGTCAAGGGAATGCTAAAACTCTTCATCTCCACAACTCCAAGGTACTTCACTTAACACCTTGTACATACTTTTTGATTTTGTTTTTTACTCTTCTTTGGACTCGTTTCACACCGAGACGGTGTGAATTAAGTCCGGGGGAGAGGTCTTTGTCATTTAACGTCATTTTCTTTGTCTTATTTTATATTTTTGAGTCTTGCATTGTACATATTCTATTGCATAGAAAAACCAAAAAAAATTCAAAATTTTTCAAAAATCCAAAAATATCATGTAGTTTGCATTGCACCATTGTTCATTCTAGAATTGAATTAGCTACTCATATCTAGATGACATAGGTTGCATTCATGTGCATGGGAGTTCATAAAACATGTATGATAAGCTTTCATTGTGATGCTCTCGATAATGGTTTTATACTGCTTAAACGATTTCAGAAGACTTGAAAACTTCGTACTTTGATCTCTCTACTCTTAACTATTTGTCTTGTAAATACTTGTTTAATTTGAAATCAACCCCTTGATAATTGGACTTAAATGAATATAATCTTCTTGCTTATGGGCTTGTGATACATAACCATGGTTCAAAGAAAACATTCGGGTTATCTTATCCACTTTTACCACTCTCTAATAACCCGAGTGGCCATTCTCATTTTTAGAATGGTTCCCTACCTTTCACCTTAACCGTTTTCTTTCCACCCCTCGTTGTTTGATTGAGTGAGGCCTTTTCTTGATATGCTATTGTGTGTAAAATCTTGTAAGTATCGGAAACGACAAAGGTTAGCTTTCATTTTTAGCTAGTCATTGTTGTTCAAAGAAAAGAGGCTAGCATTAAGATGGGGATCAATGGATTGAATGGTATTTGGTTTTGGGGAACATGAACGTATGAAATATGAGATGAGAAATGGTTGAAAAAGCAAACTCTAGAGAAGAGATTAAAAGAAAGACCCTAGGAAAAGAAAAGAAAATACACTCTCCATGTTTGAAAAAAAAAGAGAAAGAACAAAAAGTTTAGGGAGAGTGAAAAGAAAAGAAATGGGTCGAATAAAAATGTCTCTAGGAGTTTGGTGTTTGGAAAAGAAAAGGGGGTTAAAAAGGGAGTTTTGATTTAGCCAAAAGGGCTTTGGGGGTTTAATGAGCTTCAAGGAAGCAAGATAAGATGAGGAAATGGAATCACCATTTGGGTAGAATGCTTTGCTAGGAGGGTAGAACAATGTGAGCTTAACTTTGTATGCATAAATTGTTTCTAGTCTTCCTTGCTTTTGCATAACATATAGCATTCCTTTTTCTTGAGAGTAAGTCACCCAAAAAGAGAATGAACCTCCTTGCACTCACATTTACTAGTGCCAATTGCCTTTTCTTCCAAACCGATTGGACTTGATCACTTGCCCATTTGTGAGACCGCACCTTTAGAAAGATCAAATGAATGTGAGGGTTGGTTGAGAAGAGAACTTGTAGGCATGAGGCATTGTTGTTAAGAGAAAAGATTAGGAGTTGCGATAAGTCTAGAGAAGTTAGAGTCATAATTGAGATACGTTTTTGCAATGTCTTGGTATTATCTTGGGCATAGACTCTCCACTTTGATTGCTTTGACATGTCTTTTAGTTGTGAATTCCCACTCTTTAAAACCTCTCTTCCGGTTTGTCTTTTCTTGTTTGCTTGCGGACAAGCAAAAGGCAAGTCCGGGGGAGTTGATAACACCATATTTTACATGTTTTTAAGGTTTAATTTCATAGGTTTTTAGTTCCAATTTGTATAGTTTTGGGATATTTTCATGCATTTAGGTCCAACTTGAGTCTCATTGCATTTTAGATGTCCTAGGTTGTCTTTGCATTCTTTTTGGCTTGTATGAGCAATTTTCAGGTGTTCTTGGAGTCATAGGAGTTGGAGGAGTGAAGATAGCCACACAAAAAAAGTCATTGCAGAATACAGAGATGCAGGATCAGGTTGATACGTCATAAGTTTGGCAATGGATGAAGGACTTTTCACCGTTGGATTGAGCTCAAATTTTATCACGAGATATAGCAATGGATTAGCTTTCATTTGGAAGTGGTTTGAGGCAATTCCAACGGTGCGATCAGAAGTTATGCCAATTTCCGTGACGACGGTCCAGTCTGGCGCGCGAAGGAACTCATTGGAGCTCACAGCGGTGTAGCGCAGCGGTCTACAGTGACCGCTGCGGATTCATCCGACGAAAAAAAACAGAGATTCACAGCGGTCATGCAGCGGGCAAGTCCTGACCGCTGTGAATCATCTGAAACCCAAAAAAAAACTCGACCCAAACTCTATTAAAAGCCAAAAAACCTAATTTTATTGTCAAGTTTTTTTCTTCTAAGAGTGGGGCTCGTCCCCAACTCTCTCTTCTTGATGTTTTGGGATTGTTCTTCATACAAATGCCATTCTAGAGAAGATTTCTTCACTCTATCTTTATATTATGCTTATTTGATTCTTGTTCTTCATTTCTATGTCTTTTTCTCTTGTGTTCTTCATGTTCTTGTGAGTTGACTTTTTGTTGGATTTTAGATAATGTTTGATTTGGATGGTTGATGTTGATTGTTGATGTTTAGGCTTAGATAATCATTTGTTCTCATGTTAGGAGGGATCTTAATGCTAGAATCGAATTGACAACTCATTTCTAGAACTTAAGACATTTCTCGCCCGGAAGGTGTTCGATGAAATGTCTAGAAAACTTCTAAGCATGCAATTCAATTCTTAGCCAATGGAAATTGATGATTAAGGTGAATTGTTGACTTGTATGGACTAATGCTTAATGATTATGGATCATTTAGTTTTGAACGGAAGTTCTTGATAACTAGATGATTTGTAAATGGATTAGTATCATGTGAGTGAACCAGTCTACTTGTATGATCCATGTCATAAGAATGAATGTGCATTGAATGTTTAGGCATCATTAGTCAATTGTCTTGATGGTTAGATAATGGTTATTTAAGATGATCTTGGATGAGTCTTTCACTTAGGTTGGTTCGTAATGCTAGATTTGTCATGATAAACCGAAACCTAGTACTACACCTTAGATTAGTTAGATTTTTGGTCTCATCCCATGCATTAGGGATAGATTCGAGTAAGCGGTGTTAGTACTAGATTAGGATTGTTCATTCATTTCTAGATCTTAGGCATTTCACTCATGACCCGAGTTTAGTTGCTTGACCCGAACTTTTTGTGAGCTTTGCATATCCTAGCCAACGAAAGTTGATGTTTAGGGTGTTTAGTGAACAATTGGGATTGTTTCTTAATGTTGTTGATTATTTAAACACTTGGGAAATTTGTCAATGATTAGATAATTAACAAAGTGATTATTGCCATGGAAATGGATTAGTCATATTTGTGAATTCCATGTTCTAAGATAGTGATTAATGCTTCCAAATGATTCATTGTTTGATTGTTACCCATCTCATTGATAGCTTAGTTCTTGATCCAACACTTTGTCTTGTGTCTTTGTGTTTTGTTTTCCTTCTTGCATTTGTTTTCTTTTCCCATAAACATATAAAAACCAAAAACAAAGTTTGCTCTAGCTTAAGAAGTTTCTTGCATTCTTAGTGCCTCAATCTTAACCCCTTATGGATTGACATCTCAAGTACTACAATGACATGAGTACACTTGGGATAATTGACACGAAAATATCTCGTATCAATTTGGCGCCGTTGCCATTGGGGTTTAGCATTGATCATTAGGATTTGGATTCTTCTTGAGACTAGAGCTTTTTATTTTCTTTTGTTGCTAATCTTTTTCCCCTTTTCTTGTGATCTTGATCTCTTAGGTAACTAGGAGTAAAGGAGACATGCAAGGAGAGAAGGAGTAAGAGGACACAACCGTCAAGCTAGTGACGTTAAACGCGCCATTGGGGACCTCCCCAATCCTATCCCTCGTCAATGCTAGAGACATAAAACAAGCAATCCTATCCTTTACTTCTTGTTTTCTGCCTTTTATTGTTTGATAAATTTTGTTTTCATGTTTTTTGTAGGAGCAATAAGGGTGAATAAATGGGACGGATGGAATGGTCAAAGTCCGTGAGCTTCAACGCACAATGCTTCCTCCTCGTGAATCCACTCCACTCCAAGGGCGTCGGGATTCGCAGGAGAACGTTCGGGATCAAAACGAGAAAAATCGTAAGTCCGGACATGCTGGATCGGTCACGACGATCGGTTATAACCGATCGGAATTTGCCTCGATCGGTTATGCCGATCGGTTACAAAAATGCGACCTGTTACGACGCCTCGTCGATCGGTTTCATCGATCGGTTATAACCGATCGAAATTAGCCTCGATCGGTTTCATCGATCGGTTATAACCGATCGCGACACGTAGTCAAGGGAATGCTAAAACTCTTCATCTCCACAACTCCAAGGTACTTCACTTAACACCTTGTACATACTTTTTGATTTTGTTTTTTACTCTTCTTTGGACTCGTTTCACACCGAGACGGTGTGAATTAAGTCCGGGGGAGAGGTCTTTGTCATTTAACGTCATTTTCTTTGTCTTATTTTATATTTTTGAGTCTTGCATTGTACATATTCTATTGCATAGAAAAACCAAAAAAAATTCAAAATTTTTCAAAAATCCAAAAATATCATGTAGTTTGCATTGCACCATTGTTCATTCTAGAATTGAATTAGCTACTCATATCTAGATGACATAGGTTGCATTCATGTGCATGGGAGTTCATAAAACATGTATGATAAGCTTTCATTGTGATGCTCTCGATAATGGTTTTATACTGCTTAAACGATTTCAGAAGACTTGAAAACTTCGTACTTTGATCTCTCTACTCTTAACTATTTGTCTTGTAAATACTTGTTTAATTTGAAATCAACCCCTTGATAATTGGACTTAAATGAATATAATCTTCTTGCTTATGGGCTTGTGATACATAACCATGGTTCAAAGAAAACATTCGGGTTATCTTATCCACTTTTACCACTCTCTAATAACCCGAGTGGCCATTCTCATTTTTAGAATGGTTCCCTACCTTTCACCTTAACCGTTTTCTTTCCACCCCTCGTTGTTTGATTGAGTGAGGCCTTTTCTTGATATGCTATTGTGTGTAAAATCTTGTAAGTATCGGAAACGACAAAGGTTAGCTTTCATTTTTAGCTAGTCATTGTTGTTCAAAGAAAAGAGGCTAGCATTAAGATGGGGATCAATGGATTGAATGGTATTTGGTTTTGGGGAACATGAACGTATGAAATATGAGATGAGAAATGGTTGAAAAAGCAAACTCTAGAGAAGAGATTAAAAGAAAGACCCTAGGAAAAGAAAAGAAAATACACTCTCCATGTTTGAAAAAAAAAGAGAAAGAACAAAAAGTTTAGGGAGAGTGAAAAGAAAAGAAATGGGTCGAATAAAAATGTCTCTAGGAGTTTGGTGTTTGGAAAAGAAAAGGGGGTTAAAAAGGGAGTTTTGATTTAGCCAAAAGGGCTTTGGGGGTTTAATGAGCTTCAAGGAAGCAAGATAAGATGAGGAAATGGAATCACCATTTGGGTAGAATGCTTTGCTAGGAGGGTAGAACAATGTGAGCTTAACTTTGTATGCATAAATTGTTTCTAGTCTTCCTTGCTTTTGCATAACATATAGCATTCCTTTTTCTTGAGAGTAAGTCACCCAAAAAGAGAATGAACCTCCTTGCACTCACATTTACTAGTGCCAATTGCCTTTTCTTCCAAACCGATTGGACTTGATCACTTGCCCATTTGTGAGACCGCACCTTTAGAAAGATCAAATGAATGTGAGGGTTGGTTGAGAAGAGAACTTGTAGGCATGAGGCATTGTTGTTAAGAGAAAAGATTAGGAGTTGCGATAAGTCTAGAGAAGTTAGAGTCATAATTGAGATACGTTTTTGCAATGTCTTGGTATTATCTTGGGCATAGACTCTCCACTTTGATTGCTTTGACATGTCTTTTAGTTGTGAATTCCCACTCTTTAAAACCTCTCTTCCGGTTTGTCTTTTCTTGTTTGCTTGCGGACAAGCAAAAGGCAAGTCCGGGGGAGTTGATAACACCATATTTTACATGTTTTTAAGGTTTAATTTCATAGGTTTTTAGTTCCAATTTGTATAGTTTTGGGATATTTTCATGCATTTAGGTCCAACTTGAGTCTCATTGCATTTTAGATGTCCTAGGTTGTCTTTGCATTCTTTTTGGCTTGTATGAGCAATTTTCAGGTGTTCTTGGAGTCATAGGAGTTGGAGGAGTGAAGATAGCCACACAAAAAAAGTCATTGCAGAATACAGAGATGCAGGATCAGGTTGATACGTCATAAGTTTGGCAATGGATGAAGGACTTTTCACCGTTGGATTGAGCTCAAATTTTATCACGAGATATAGCAATGGATTAGCTTTCATTTGGAAGTGGTTTGAGGCAATTCCAACGGTGCGATCAGAAGTTATGCCAATTTCCGTGACGACGGTCCAGTCTGGCGCGCGAAGGAACTCATTGGAGCTCACAGCGGTGTAGCGCAGCGGTCTACAGTGACCGCTGCGGATTCATCCGACGAAAAAAACAGAGATTCACAGCGGTCATGCAGCGGGCAAGTCCTGACCGCTGTGAATCATCTGAAACCCAAAAAAAAACTCGACCCAAACTCTATTAAAAGCCAAAAAACCTAATTTTATTGTCAAGTTTTTTTCTTCTAAGAGTGGGGCTCGTCCCCAACTCTCTCTTCTTGATGTTTTGGGATTGTTCTTCATACAAATGCCATTCTAGAGAAGATTTCTTCACTCTATCTTTATATTATGCTTATTTGATTCTTGTTCTTCATTTCTATGTCTTTTTCTCTTGTGTTCTTCATGTTCTTGTGAGTTGACTTTTTGTTGGATTTTAGATAATGTTTGATTTGGATGGTTGATGTTGATTGTTGATGTTTAGGCTTAGATAATCATTTGTTCTCATGTTAGGAGGGATCTTAATGCTAGAATCGAATTGACAACTCATTTCTAGAACTTAAGACATTTCTCGCCCGGAAGGTGTTCGATGAAATGTCTAGAAAACTTCTAAGCATGCAATTCAATTCTTAGCCAATGGAAATTGATGATTAAGGTGAATTGTTGACTTGTATGGACTAATGCTTAATGATTATGGATCATTTAGTTTTGAACGGAAGTTCTTGATAACTAGATGATTTGTAAATGGATTAGTATCATGTGAGTGAACCAGTCTACTTGTATGATCCATGTCATAAGAATGAATGTGCATTGAATGTTTAGGCATCATTAGTCAATTGTCTTGATGGTTAGATAATGGTTATTTAAGATGATCTTGGATGAGTCTTTCACTTAGGTTGGTTCGTAATGCTAGATTTGTCATGATAAACCGAAACCTAGTACTACACCTTAGATTAGTTAGATTTTTGGTCTCATCCCATGCATTAGGGATAGATTCGAGTAAGCGGTGTTAGTACTAGATTAGGATTGTTCATTCATTTCTAGATCTTAGGCATTTCACTCATGACCCGAGTTTAGTTGCTTGACCCGAACTTTTTGTGAGCTTTGCATATCCTAGCCAACGAAAGTTGATGTTTAGGGTGTTTAGTGAACAATTGGGATTGTTTCTTAATGTTGTTGATTATTTAAACACTTGGGAAATTTGTCAATGATTAGATAATTAACAAAGTGATTATTGCCATGGAAATGGATTAGTCATATTTGTGAATTCCATGTTCTAAGATAGTGATTAATGCTTCCAAATGATTCATTGTTTGATTGTTACCCATCTCATTGATAGCTTAGTTCTTGATCCAACACTTTGTCTTGTGTCTTTGTGTTTTGTTTTCCTTCTTGCATTTGTTTTCTTTTCCCATAAACATATAAAAACCAAAAACAAAGTTTGCTCTAGCTTAAGAAGTTTCTTGCATTCTTAGTGCCTCAATCTTAACCCCTTATGGATTGACATCTCAAGTACTACAATGACATGAGTACACTTGGGATAATTGACACGAAAATATCACCGTATCATCCCACACCTGAAAAATTGATTTGGAGTCATACTAAAGATGGAATCTACACAGTCAAAACGGGCTACCGATTAATTTTGGAAAACCTACCGCCTGATGACATAGTTCATGCTCCCCTCGCGGAGTATCCAGACATCGCTAGAGATATATGGTCCTCTAATATTGCTCCCAAGATTAAACATTTCATCTGGAGATTAGCATCTCGAGTAATAGCCGTTAATGAAAATCTTCGGAAACAACGTATGAACGTTGATCGGTTTTGTGCTCGATGCTGCACGTATTCGGAAACCATCGATCATGTGTTCTTCTCCAGTCATTTGGTGAGTGAGTGGTATACCTTCACAATTCCTTTATATATGGAAGACAAACGTCAATTGAAGACAAATTGAGATTCATATTCTCGATGCATAAGGATGACTCTACATCCGAATACAATCGTTACCTTCCATTTTGGATACTATGGAGGCTCTGGAAATGTCGAAACGAGCTACGATTTAATAATAAAACAATCACGCCAATAGAAGTACTAGAGCTTGTATCGAGGGATGTTAAAGAGTGGATCGACAGTCAACCAAACCAACATGAAGGAAATAGATCATCTACAAGAAATCTAACAGGCCAAGTAATATGGAAGAAACCACTAAGTGGTTGGGTTAAGTGCAATTATGATGCATCTCATCATGATGGGGACCGGGCGTCTGGGATAGGATGGATTATACGAAACAGTAACGGACTTTTCCTTGATTGTGGAATGGGGAAATTTCAAGGGCGATATACATCGGAAGAATCGGAATGTACAGCTCTTGTTTGGGCTCTACAAGCAGCATGGTCCATGGGATATCGCAATGTCGAGTTCGAAGGAGATAATCTCAATATCAACCACATCATCAATAACAACATCAGCAATCCCAAACTACAACACTATTTGGAGAATATCAAGCAATGGAGCAGTATGTTTGAAACAATTAAATTCTCATATAGGAATCGAACGGCAAATGCATGTGCTGATCTCTTAGCTAGGAAAGCAATTCTAGATCCATCTGAATGGTGTTTGTATAATTCGTGCCCTCAATTTCTGTATATGGCTGTAAACAAGGATTATGATTTGCAAAATCAATAAATTATTTTGTCGGAAAAAAAAAACGATAATGATAATGCTAAAAACAGAACTATTTTTTTTTTCTAATTGCAGAACTAATTTTTTTTTATATTTAGCGAAATGCCTTATCTTTCCAAACGGTTTATAACTGTGATTATTGTACTCATGTTTTTATTTACAATGTATGATTCTTTGGATCCATATACATATGTCTATACACCTATCCTTCTATATGTAAAATGTTTGTAGAGGTAAAGGAGTGTAAAAAAAAAGCATGAAGAATCCTTCTACGACTGTATCCTAAAATCTTGCTCATGACACTCTACCATTGGCCTTATCCGAGAAAACACCAATCATCGTCAGAGTCTGATTCATAACTTGGACTGCCACTCAAAATACTTGGATTTTGTCTCATCTCCATGTCCTCTTCCGCCTACAGATATGAGATGAGAGTTTTAAGGGCCTCAGAGGGAAGAACTAACCAGAAAGATATAAAGCAATGAATGAATGATTGTTACCGCTTCTGTGAGTTGGCTGATTGGTGGAGTGTCTTGAAACTGTACACTAGGTGCGTGTATTACTTGTGAAAGTTGTCTTAGCAATGTGTACCTATAATAATTGAAGGCAGATGAATGGCAAAGAAGATTAGAAAGCTAAAGGTTGTGAATGGTTTATCAAAGTAAATGGTATTAGGAGGTTACTTTTTTTCCTCGATATCTCCTAGTGTGTTTGAATTCGCCATGTGGTTTGGCCTGATATGAAGATAACAACCTGGGGCGAGCTCATCCATGTACGCATTGAGTGGGATATTGTCGTGAAGCTCTACTCCAACCGCGACGGCTGTCTGCAACAAGGCAACAAGAAATTAAAGAAACACTTTTAAAGAACAAGACTTGTATGATATAGTCCCAAGTTACCAAAGAGACGAAAGTGACCTCGTAGCACCAGCAGCGGACAACATTTCGAAGGGTATAACCTTCACCACCTAAGACCATGAGAGGAATATTAAATGATCTTATGTAACGAAGGCAATCAGCGTGACCCTTGGTAGACAAGTTGAATTCACCCAAGCGATCACCACTTAATGAATCAGGCCCACACTGAAGAACAACTGCTTCTGGCTGATAAACTTCCATAACCTTGTGGATGACAGGCATGAATAAACTTCTCAAATCTGCATCTTTCAAACCATCCTTTAACGGCGCATTTAGAGAATAGTATTCTCCTTTTCCTACCCCAAAGTCTGTTAGTTCTCCTGTTCTTGGGTGAGGAAACTCCTCACATTTGTGGAAAGAAACAGTCATAACTCGATCAGTGTCGTAAAACGCTTCTTGTACTGCATCCCCATGGTGAAACCCAATGTCTATGTAGAGAACTCGCTGTCAACAAAATTTAAGATAGCATTCAGTCAGATGCAAGTGTAGTAATGTGAAGTCACTAACATATTCAGAAACAAAATGTTCTTCGGAACAAGGAACTCCTCTATTTGCAATTTTAGACGCATCAAGATTCAAGAATCTACGCATAATCTGTATTCTAATTCCGCAGATAATCACTATTACCTTGAAGACCTTGAGCAACTCGAGAATGCCAAGCACAATGTCATTGACCTGCCCACTGCCACAAGCCCTATCTTTCTTGGCGCGGTGCATCCCGCCGGCCCAGTTGATTGCGATATCGGCGTCGCCTTCGTTCAATTTGACGGCGGCGCTTATAGAACCACCAGCGTACCCACCGCAATAATCAAAGAGGCTATGGTGGAAAAGGCCGTCCCAGTCCACATCTATGTTGAAGCGCTCGATGTTACCGGAGACGGACGGATCGGTTATGGTTTTCGGCGTGACGGAGGCGAGGAAGTCGATATACTCCGGCGAGTGGAATTTAACGAAATCGGAAGCGACGGCGAGGTTGGGGCGGCTGATTTCCATTCGGCGGTGGAGGTGATAGCTGGTGATGAGGTGGTGAGTTATACGGATCTGTTCGGGTTTCGTTGGATTGTTAAAGCCGTAGTAATAGTCGGCTACCGTTGGCTCGTCGAAGTAGCTCACGCGCCGTTTCCGGCCGTCGGGACCCGACGTTAAGCTCACCGTACTTTCGCCTGACTCCATCTTTCTCTCTCGTTTTCTTTTTCCGCCAAGAAGAGATTTGATTTATAGTTTTTTTGTTTATATAACTTTTTTTTTTAATAAAACAAGTAAAACAAAGTTATATTGGGTAATTAACGCCATTAATCAAATCATAATTCTCTTGTGGATCTGATTGCTGATAACTTTTAAGCCATGGGGTTAAAAATTTAGGGTCGACGATCTATTTCGCTACGAGAATTTTCATATAATATATAACACATTTACATAAACTATTTTTCTATCATTTAAAAATTTGAAACTTCTTAATTCCCCTTTTTTGTTTATATATATTTTTAAAACAAAACAAGTAAAACAACATTTTATTGGTTTTTTAACGCCATTAATCAAATCATTTGACCCAATTATTGAATTCTCTTGTGGATCTGATTGCTGATAACTTTTAAGCGATGGGTTGAAAATTTATACGATTGGTGGAAAAGATGTAGTACAAAGAAAAGAGAAAAGAAAATGACGGTGTAGTTTTTTTTTTTTTTTTTGTCATCTTCTTTTGTATTGATTAGGTACGATAACTGACAACATTACAAACAAGTCTAACCCAAAAAAATTGGTTCTCACTAACCCAAACATTAAACACCCGTATGATACTTAAAGGTGATCACTAACTTGCCTAAAAGAAGAGGCTTCCTAAACACAAAAAATTCTAACCCAAAGTATACCTAAATCTTCTCAATCCTGCAATTTCAGTAAATCAAATAGAGGAAAAGACTCTCTCACTAACAAAAATCTCCGAGAGCCATTGAAGGTGAGAAAAAGCCACATATGATTGACTAAAAACTGTTGAAGTGGCATTTTGCTCGATGAGACGAACTCTTCTATTTAATGAAATACTTTCCAAAAACAAAATCCATTCTTTGATAGGGTTCATAAAAAATCTGATCTTCGATGCTTGATACCTAAAGGACGGCCATGCTTGAGGTCTGTTTATAGCTCCAACAAGCTCAACATCTTCCAAAGCAAAAATAATCTGATTTAGCTTGTGGGAGTGCATACTCTCTATTACCCAGACCAAACTCAAAAACTTTGTCGCTCCTAAATCTTTCACATTGCTAAAGGATCTCTTACTATGGATCATAACAATACCTTCAGAGTACCTTATCACCCATGCCGCACCTCCCACTTTGTTCTTCTTTGACCAAGATGTCCCAATGTTACACTTAAGCCAAGGATCCGGAGACGGTTTCCACTTCAAATCGTCTTCACAACTTTCAGATAAGGACAAATTCTCTTTGGTGGTATCAAGATTTTGAGCAAGAAACCATTCCTCAACGTCATTTCTAATTTTCTCCACTGTCTCAAAAACTAAGAAGCTTATGCCTTCAAAGTAAAAAAGGCATATGTTCTTCCAAATCCTCCACATAATCCAAATCCTCCACAAAATCCAAGGGAAAATTTTACGCAAATTCAGAGGAATGTTTATGTTTTTCCCCACTTTTAACAGATGCTGAAAGTTGGAGAGGACAAAGGATCTTCTGGATATAGAAAGTCAGAGAGAGCCCATACATGTCTCGATAATGAACAAAGGAAGAAAACATACATGGTTTAGTGATTCACCTTCAAAACCACATGCTTGACATCTATTTTATATTTTCATTCCTCTTGCTATCAAAATATTTGCTATCGGCATTGCTCCACTTAAAACTTTCCAAATGAAAATTTTGATTCTCGGATCAGTAAGAATGTTCCAAATCTGCTCTTTCAAACCGTTGAACCGTTGAACTCGCGGGAGAAGTCCACTCTGTAGCACTTCGGTGCATTCCTACCGAAACTGACCGGATCAGCCAATAGAATTTATCAAACAAAAAAAAAAATTATATATCTCTAAAACCAAGACCACCTTCTTGCTTAGCCAAACAAAGCTTCTCCCAACGGTGTAGTTATAAATAGCGGTTTTTTTAACGAAAAAATGATATATATCATACCCTGCAACGACAAAATGACGTGTGTATCCTTGTTCCATATATGTCTATACACCTATCCTTCTAATATGTAAAACTAAACATGAAGAATCCCTCTGTATCCTAAAACTGTTCATCACACTTTACCATTGGCCGCCTTATCCGAGAAAACATCAGTCATCGTCAGAATCTGATTCGTAACATGATAATATGGGTAACACAATGTATGAACATCTTTCTCACATTCACTCTAGATACACATAAAATACAAGGATACACACGTAAATCATTTTGTAATATGATCAAAATGCATGGCTGTGTGTGAGAAAACATTTCACAATGTATATTCACATATTTAAATCTAGCAAACACACATTTATGCGACTGTATTGATAATAATAGATTATCATAGTATTGAGATCAAAGTTTCACTGCACAATGAAAATTATTTAGGAAAATCAACTTTATTTTATAAATTACTATGTATTATGTCATTACAAATAAGAAAAGATAATTGAAATAAGAAATGATATAATTGTCTTTCAAACTTATTAAAGAGATCAAGAGAATATGGAAAATATTTGTTTTCCATTGAAAAATGTATTTACTATTTAGTTTCTTAATTATTACGATATTAAAAATATTTTATATTTTTAAATAATAATCAATTCATATATATTCAAAAAACATTATTTGAGATCTTGCAATATTTTTCACTATAACTTGTATTATTTTATTTGAATATATATCAAAACAAAAGTTAAAAAATATTTTACTATTTTTATAAAGAGTTAGACACGAGAAAATTGATTTTAAGAGTTCGTAGACTGATCACAAAACTCAAATGCATTAACCGGTGCATATTAGAGTTGATGTTTTCAAGATTGTAGTTCTTTGCGGGTTATCCCGAGAATATTTTAGTCCGTCATGGGACGAGTTATGATTCTAATTTTTAAACGCCCACAAAAGTGGGTCTCGCAAGTCAAAATATTAGTTTTTAGTTTTAAAGATAGATTGTATAATCAATTTACTAAATAATATGATTTTGTCTTTGAAAGTTAACTATAGTTTGTTATGTTTTTATTTGACTATGTGTAAATTTTAGTTAGTCCGATTTGACAGTTCTTCTATCATCATTAATTAGATTTATTATTAAAAAAAATCAGAAAGGTCAAAACAATTTTTCTTAAATTTCAAAATAATTTTTAAGAAAAAATTACTCTGTGCGATAGCGCGGTTTAAATCCTAGTTTAATAGATGGTCAAGTAAATGATAAAAAAAAATTAAATGTTTTTTCGTTGCAAACATATGATAAATTCATAGTGGTCCAATTGTTAAAAGATTTCACTCTTTCCATCGTAAATTCAATTAGAGTTGGACATTGTAAACATCTTAAATATTAAGAATATTCAACTTTTCCATAGGTTCCGTAGGCTTTGGTTCGAGATCCTCCAATAAAAAAAAGGAGAAAAAAAGAAAGGCTAATAGACTTTCTATTAGATAATTGTTTTTTGCATTTTTTTTAATCAAATTATATGGAGTGTCTAGTACATATAAGCAGCTTTAATCCAAACAGCGAATCATATACGATATTCTTTATATATTGAAATGCTGAAACTGAACATTGAGTAAATCTGAAGTTAAGCTTCAAGTTTTTTTTTTTTTTTTGGGGTAAAAAAGCTTCAAGGTATATAGTTGGGTATTATACCCAGTGTATAGCAAACGAACAAAATTCGAAGAAAATATTAACATTTCATTAGCATGATATGATGAGTCGATTTTGAACTTTATTCTATTACCTAATAATAATAATAAAAAACACGATTCGTTTATTCACATGGGAAGATTTGAGGCTGTACGAACGATATCGCCATTAATTAATAATAATTAAGCCACTTTCAATTACTTGAGAAATACACCAAACAAATCGATTTCTTTGCTTAATACAATGAAAGAAAGAAAGAATATTCGATTAGTAATTGTCCAAAACACCCCCGTAATGTCCAACAAATGAAACGAATATTCATTTTCCTACATACGATCGGGTCCCACTATGATGTCATTTCCTAGTTATAAATACGTTCCCTTCGACCCCCATTTTTCTCGGTTTAAAGCCAAAGAAACCACTCAGAAACTTCGAAATTCCAGAAGCTTCTTCTTTCGAGAAACTCCTAACAATGGCTGAGAATCAGACAAGGAAGAACGGCGGAAGCAGTCTCAAGTTCCTCTGTAGTTACGGCGGCCGAATCCTTCCTCGTTCAATCGATGGGAAGCTCCGTTACGTCGGCGGTTTCACCAGAGTGCTCTCCGTTAACCATTCCATCTCTTTCACAGGTCCGTTTCAATTTTCCCCCAAATTTGATTTCAATTTCGATTTTGATTTTGATTCGATTCTCTCCTTCTTCAGAACTGATGGTGAAACTGGAGGAATTCTGTGGATACTCCGTTGATTTGAAGTGCCAATTACCAGACGGAGATCTCGAGACACTGATCTCCGTCAAATCAGACGAGGATCTCGCCAACATCGTGGAGGAATACGATCGCGTCCACGGAGGCAAGATCCGAGCAATTTTGTCGCCTCCTAAGCTCATGTCGCCACGATCGAGCGTCGGCGATCTGTCACCGAAATCACCTTACTCCGTCGTGGCTTCTTCACCTTCTCCGCCGAACTCTCCGGCGTACAGAAGGTTTCTACAACCTCGGTATTGTGTGGCCCCGACGGAGAATATTCCCAGTAGAAATCTCCGTCGTCTGCGAGCGGAGGAATATTCTCATTGCTGTAAATGCCGAGTGCACAACAGAGACTCCAAGCTCATCTGGCAATAACGAAAAATCTAAATAAGAAACAGAGTTTTACAAAAAAAATATATAATTTTGAAGAAAAAGGGGAGATTTTTATAAGGTCGATGATGTTTTGGTTGTGATGAGAAATTAAGGAGATTACTACTAAAATTTGAGGTCGGAAACATGATCGGTGGAAAATGAAACAGAGAAGAAGACGGAAATTTTGTCTTCCGTTATCTTTGTTGTTAAGATATGTGGGAAACGTACAACGTCTGTGGTTTTTTTTTTCTATACGTGGTACGTTACGACCGTTCCAGACGTGAAACGTGTCGAAGTCAGACGCGAGTACACGTGTGTATCTCGTGGATCAATGGATGTGTTTACTCACACGTGTGTGCTTGTCAGACTCTGACTCTGAGGTTTATTTGTTTTTTTTTTTCTTTTCTTTTCCCTTGGGAGAGGTTTTGCCCTCCTTTCATTTGGAGAGGTTAAAAATTCGTTTATTTTATAGTAAGTTCTTTATTTTTGTAAATTAATTTGGTATTTGTCGTATTCTATCCATGTCTAGTCGGCATGGCGTAAATGAATTTTTTTTTCCAATTCAGTGATAACTTTTCTCAAAGGTAAAAACCATAATATAGGGATTATAATACTTATATAGACATTAGCGATTGAATTTTGAAGTTTGAATCTTGGAATAGGCCTTAAAATACGAATTTCGGTTTGATTCGAATCTAAATGACCAAAGCCAGTAAATATTATTGTCAAAACGACATGACCAAAAGGTCCTGAGAAACGCAATAAAAATTAAATTCGAGGGTCCAAAAGACCAAAGTCAAAAATTTATTAAATATGAATTTACTGTGAAAAGTCTTGACTAAGAACGCAATTAAGACTACGATTAAGCTAAAATGACAATCGAAGATGCAACAGTCTTTTATTCCACAAAGAGATCCTGAGAAATGGTTAAGCAACAGTTTTGTTTTTATCAAGTTTTCTTGTTTGACTAGGCGACAACAACCTTAGGAGTTAGGAGGAGCAAAACGTGGAATTGAAAAGTTGTTGACCAACTAATTGCACATGTTCATAATGTAATGTTAATACAACATTAACACATACAGTATGTGAAAAGAGATAACGCAAACAATACGTAAGAACAAAAAAAGAAAAGCACAAACAAGATTATATAACTTGAAGCTACAAAAAACAACAATTTTTTTTGTCATTTAGTTATTTTAAAAAATTTAGATTTCTTGTCCATGATCTTTCTAGATTTAGAATCATCTCTTATTAATAAATCGGAATGAAATTCTTCTTTGTATTCCAGTTCAAAATTACTTTCCAATAAGAATCCATAAAATTGAATCACTTTTTTAAACCAATAGCTAGATTCTAAACACGTGCATCCGCACATAATAAACTTTTTATAATATATAAAATATAAAATAAAGAATAAAAACTAATTTAAGTGTCATTAATTCATATTTAATTTTTTAATTTTTAAGTTTATAATAGATTTAATAAATGTTTGATAATATGTTTAATATTTGTTTGGCAAGATGTTTAATTTATTTGTAAAAAAAAAATAAAAAGTGTTTGGAAACAAATTATAAAAATGCTCATTTTTAATAGTATAGATGTTAACCATGTTTGGATACGAAATAATAGAAGGTTTTGGTTCAGAGGTCAGCCATAAGACCGGACCGAAGTTCGAAAAAATAAAAAAATCGGAGCGAGTGGAACAAGCTTGAAATGAGTTATGTTTACACCTAGAGAGACTGTTTGAAATGAGTTATGTTTAAAGTTTGATTGGACCATTTCTTGAAAAATTCGATGTATTCGACATCGTCGGATCTAATTAACAGACAAACAAATGTCATATAATCATGTCACTAAGCCAATCAATCAGATAACATTTGTCAGGTAAAACAAACGAAGGAATAGAAAAAGTAAGGCGAAAATGGACACAAATCTAACTTTGGTGCGAATAAACTGGTAAAACGTCAGCATCACGGTCGCTATAACATACAAGATTAGATACGTACCGAAAAAGTTCACCATCAAATAAACCGGTTCCATGTCAAAAGTTATATTCCCTTTGCATCATTTTCTGGATCTTCAATTTCTTTTTCATTTTCTCCTCTGCTTTGTTATTTTTTCCGGTAATAAATGCTGCGATAGGCCTTAAAACCGGTTCATTCCGACCCGGTTCAAAATAGACCCTAATTTTTTAATTTTTAAACCTGATCCAACCACATAACTATCAGAATATATGGTTTATGTAAACTAGATAATTAAATGTTGGTATGATGTAAACCAGATTCTCTCCGGTATATAAGAGAAACCAATGTAAATCATTGTTAATCAATAAATCAATAACAGAATCATTTCATCTTTTTTAACAAACTTTCTTCGTCTCTAATAATAACACTACTAATCAATCCTCGATTAACCGCCTAAATGTTGAAAACAAATGGACATACTTTTGTTATCCAGCTGATTTTTGTTTTCCCGTCTAAATCACCTTTATTAGTTATCAAAATATGTATCATCGTTTACAAACGTTTGCATAAATTGAAAGCATGTATGATACAGAGACCATTGATGATGTGAGGCATCGTAGTTACATCGATGTTATCCGGCTGATTATTAAGACTGATTGTTTCAAACACAATTTTATGGGGTTCGGTTTACATAAAGAATAAAAATGTCTTTTATTTTTTGCATAAAATGTATATGCAATGTGCAAATGCAACCGCAGAAAGATGTGGTAAAAGAGACAAGGATAAGCTGATGTATTTATAAAACAAACAAAGAAAAAAAAAGTCTTTGAGACCAAAACTCTTGGCTGATAAATAAAGTGACATATAAGTATATGATGTTTCTTCTTTCAGCTATTAATCAGACAGTCCCATGTGTGAGGAAGAAACACATAAGCTTATCATATTTCTGCAACAAACGTCACATGGCCAAGACAGTCAGGTCGGGGAGGTTAATCTTCGGATAAGAGTTTTATGAATTTTTCTTTCGTCTAGTCTAAACCATTTTTACTTTTTTTGAAAAAAAAGAAAAATTTTAGCATTGCAAAATCACCCTTCCTCAAAATAACCAGTTATGAGTATTTGAATGCATTTCCTGATAGGCCGTTGAATGTACAGATCATGCGCAAGAAGAATAGTAAAGAGAAGGCTGCAGTTGAGGAAGTGCACGTCACGAGCACGTGAGTGCGAGTGGGAGAAGACTTAGTATAAATAAGGAATAGTTGTATTGTATACGGTATGCTCTTTGTATGTAGAAAAGCGTTATGAGCTTTGGTAATCTGTTACGATACGCCATGAGTGTTGTACATAATACGATTACAGAGAGTTGAGAGATATAGATACATGTAATCATGATACAGATTCAATATATGAGTGTTCTTGAGAGATTTACATCACAAATCCTATCATTTCCATTCTAAATCAAGTAACCAAGTCTCCAACTTAGAAACATCTGAGATTAAATACACAGAGCACCTTTGCAAAATTGTTCTCTATGATCAAAAAGATGAAAGCAAAGAGAAAGACTCTTCATTTACTCTCTAGTTCTTATCATATGTCTTGAAATAATACTTATAATTTGACCTATTTTGGTCCTAATCTACAATGATTTGAGCAAGACCAAATCAAATTAATCGAAGCATAATTACACGGATTCAACAAATTCACACATCATCGAATTCTTTGCCAAAACACATCGATGATGAAACGAAAATTTCGAACAGAGGTTCTCCACAAATTTATATTCAGCATTTCTATTGTAAATGAGTTAAGAAAATAATACATTTGAGGCGAAGAAATTAGTCCAATGACTGCATTCTCTGAATGAAAATCAAATTTTCCTTCCACTAATGAAAAACAAGTAAGAGACAGAGAGAGGTCAAAATTTTTGAAAAGAGAAATGCAAACTGTTTATGAACAAACCCACAACATCCTTCAGTTCCATCAACAAAGCCTACAAAATCAGCTTACTATAAAGTATAAACTACATTATATCTTCTACCCTGCGGCACGTGCAACATGCAAACAGGTAGACGAGAGGAAACGACATAATTCGGAAAATGAGTGTTAAAGAATCCAACTCCATAGAGGTTTGAGGATTTACCTCAAGCTGCACCGAAGAGTGCAGTGACTTTAGGGTGTGTTTTAAAGTGATGGGGACATATGAAGACAAGATTTTTCGCATCAGAGAGTCTTCCTTCTCGGTAGAAAGCTTCGATAACATGAAAAAAGGCTGCAAAGGAAGGAGAATCCTTTGAGCTTAGCACATCCAAGAACTTCTTAGCGTCTTCCAAAGTCCCAAACTTTGCAAGGTATCCATCAAAAGGTTCTGCATAAGCAGGGTAATTTTGCTTCTTCATCATCTGAAGAAGATCTAGCGCCTCTTCGCCCTTCTTGATTTCAAGCAGCTTGTCTATAAGACCCTTGTAAGTGCTTTGCCAAGGCTTTACATTGGCATTTCTCACCATTTCCATAAGAAATTTGCACGCACCCTCGATCCTGTTTTGGCTAAGAAACCCATCTACCAAGACATCAAGCAGATCAGAGTCGATATCAAATCCTTTCTCTAGCATATTCGCAAAACACGCGAACGCCTGATCCACTTCGATGTTTTTGCAGTGCCCTTGGATCAGAATAGTCCAAGTTTTTAAATCGGGAAAACATCCTTGCGCTTCCATTTGATCTAGGACACCACGTGCTTCTTCTAATCTCTTAGCTTTACAAAGCCCAAACACGAGTTGGCTGTATGTGATGTTATCCGGCTCATAACCCGCATCTCTCATAGCCTTCATGATTTCCTCGGCTTCGTCAAACCTCCCTACACTGGTTAAAGACCTGTGGATTCCATCATAAACAGCCTTTGAGAGAGACTTCCCCGTTGATTCATATTTTCTTGAAACCCGAAATACCAAATCCAAATCAGGGTTGGGACCAGCCGATAAGGACCTCAACAGAAGACTACAATCTTGAATAGATGGCTTGAACGGACCATCCATCATAAACTCGTAAAGCTTAACTGCCTCGGTCATCATTCTAGATTTCTGAAACTGTCTTGAAACCTTTATGTAAGTGTCAAGATCCACCTCGTGCCCTGCGGCCTTCATCTCATCAACAACACTCCAAAATTCTGCAACCGAACTAGGCCTGGCCAATACCCTCAATGCTGCGTTATAAGTAATGGTACTGTGTTTATAACCAGAAGAACTACCACCGACCCAATGGAAAAATGCCAAAGCTTTCACGGGATGATCCCTTAGTTCCTTCAACACCCTGATAACAAAATTATCCGACAAAGCGAGTTTCATTTCCTGCAACCCCCTCTCAACCTCACAACTCCAATCCACTTTTGAAACAACAGCAGAAACATTATCTGCAACAACAGACATTGCGTTCTCCTTAAGCATTCTCTCGTAGAAATGAGCCACAGCCGCAGCATCCTCTTTCGAACTCTCCTTATTAAGCAAACTATAGACGGTCTTATAGGTTTCCTCATCCATATAAAACCCTCCTAGTTTCATATCGCTCAGAGTCATCCAAAATCGCTTCATGGATCTCTGCTGCACTAAAATCCTCAACATCGTGCTATAAAGTGGAGAACTTGGACTAAGCCCTGATTCTCTGAAAACCCAATCGAGAAAGCTTATAGCTTTCTCTGGGTGCTTATCTAATTTCCTGAGAACGTAGATTGCGGTTTCGTGGGTTAAAGGCATATCCGGTTTCCTCAATCCTTCCTCTACTTCCCTGAACCAATCATTTTCCAGTACTAACCGAAGCATAGACTCTGGTTTTGAAGAAAAAGAGCGGAATTGCCACGAAAATCGACTAGGGATTGCAAGAGAATCGAATGGCGAAGACGAGTTTGAGGAAAAACCCACCTGAGATCGGCTTAGATACGACCGAGTCGAGATCTTTGAGTAAGCTTTTCGAAGAGAAGTCAGGACTGTTTTTGATCTGTACATGGCTGCTGCTGCTTCGACCAGACAGAAACGAAGAAGATACAGTGACAATAGGGTTTAAGCAAAAATGCAATTTCCTGAAAATTGGGGGTTTAAGAGCCTCTTAAACGCTGCGTTTTATCTGAAGATATTTTGAAGTTGGTCTTATTCAATATTGGGCTTTTAGCCCTTTATACCAAATATTTGGGTCTAGTCCCTAATTCATTTACCAACAACAATAAGACAAATGTTTTAATTAGTTTTAGAGTATGAGAAAGAAAATCAAATGTTTGATTATTTTTGTGTTTGACGAGAAATGTAATGTAACAAATGAGTTTAACACATTAAGTAGTCGGAATCTTTAACTTGCAATCTCACCAAAGCCTCTTCACAGATCTCAGGAGGAAACTCTTTCAAAAATTCAGTAACAATACGTTCTTGATCTCTCTGCATCTCTTCAATCTCCTCTCTATGTTTCCTCAACAAAGACTCAAGTTTGTCAACTATAATCCCAACGTCTTCATCATTGATCGGTCCTTGTGATGACGAAAGCTTAGAACTATAACGTTGTGCGAATGGTGAACGTGAATCTCCAGCTTCAGCTTTAGGAGAGGACCAGAATTTTCTCCCTGAGGGAAACCTATCTAAACGCAGCGTTTCAGGAGAAGACAAACATTTGTGTATTGGTGAATAATCATCTCCAATGAGACGAGAAGGAATCCAATCTGGAATGTGTGAATGTATCTCTGCGTCGATCATTTTAGCGATCGTTGAGATGTCTTGATCATCGGTTAGGTCTAATTCCTCGACCATTTCGATGGCGACTGAGAAAGATGTGTCTGTCTCTATGTTAAATGGGAAGTGAATATTACGGATTTGACCTGTATACAAATGTTATAGTTATCAAGATTCAATTATGATAATATTAATATGAAGATTTTAGATTTTTTTTTGTTTTCATTTAGAGCGAAAAAGATTGAAACCTTTGGAATCGGTGATACGTAGTTTTAGGAAGATTGTGTTGAGGTCTTTACGTTGGCCTTCTACAGTTAATAAACCTACTGCAGAATCTGAGAGTTTATCTTCGATTTCTCTTCCACTGCGCCCATTTTCTGTATCGATTAAAAGTGCAACGCGAGTGAATTTTCGTGTTAGAAATCTCACATCTAAAAAGAGATAGAAATCATAGGTATAGTATATAAAAATTATAGGTCGCAACTATTGGTTTTGAGATAGAAGTCCATGAAACTTCGTATGATACCATCCTAATTCCTACCCAATTTAGATGAAATGAGTAACGAAAAATATGATTACCTTTATGAGAGCCTATTTCGGTCTTTTCCTTGTAGCATTTCAGAAAAGGATCATCAAGTAGTTCCTTGGCCGACAAGCGTTCTGAGACCTTTGCGATACACTTCTCTATGAATGTTCTCACTTGCAGATCAGTCACTTTCGCAAGTGAGGCCGGTTTGATTCCCTAATAAGCATTGATTAAAAATGGACCGACTAAATGAAAAAGGTCATATTCTTATTTCTTGATTGGATTTGAGATGGAGAAAAATGTTACTTACCGATGTAACTTTCTTATAAATCTGAGCAGCATTTGTGCATTCGACATACGGGTATTCGAAAGTTACAAGCTCAAGCAAACACATCCCGAACGCATATATATCGACAAGTACATTATAGTCCTCTTCATAGAGTTCCGGCGCCATAAATTCAGGAGTTCCTTAACAATTCCAACACATAATTATACATAGTTTCACAGAAAAAAAACTTTGAATTTGAGAATGAACAAAGCTTAAAGAACTCACCAATGACGCTATGAGCAGAGCGAGCTCGGTGCAGAATCGCGGCTAGCCCAAGATCTCCGATTTTGACCTCACCTTGGTTCCCATTAATGAAAATGTTATCACATTTTAGATCTCTATGGATAACAGGAGGATCATGACTATGAAGATAAACAAGCCCTTCTAAAATCTGCCTTGACCATTTCTTCAATGCTCTTAGATCAACACACTTATGCTTCTTCCGGTACCTAAAAGCTCGGAAAATTCGAATAGATCCACAAAAGGCAACTCGTTAAATCGCATTAGAACATAATCAAACATTACGAATAGATAAATTTGAGATTTGAGAAAGGAGAATCTGACTGTCTAAGATTTCCGGAAGTGAAGACTTCAGTGATGAGATTGATGGTCATGTGTTGGTGATCGATCCAAGAAGTGTAGAATTTGATGATGCTTTTGTGTTTGAGGGTTTTGAGTAAGTGAACCTCAGAGTAAAGACGATCTAAATCCTCCGAGCTACAGAGTTTATCGTCAAGCTTGACTTGGTTCCAAGCCACTTCGATTCCTTCGAGTTGATCAAATGCTCTGTATCTGGAGAATTTCTCTGATTAAAGAATTTCTCTAGACCAATTTTGTCTCTGGAGCATTCATGTGATAACAGATAACAGAGATCTGTGAAAAAAGGATACACTTGTTTGAAAGCTCCTTTGCCTAGAACTTCATTATACTGCAAAACGAGAAACAGAAAAAAAGATTAGAATCAAAAAGATTTAAATGGAGAAATGAAATGGTTAGAAAGGAAATCAAAATAAAGAAGAACAGACTCTGCCATATCGACCAGTGGGATCAATCTCTACGAATTCTTCCTCGGAATTTTCCTCGTCTTGCCGCATTCTTGCGAGTCAAAAACAGAGGATTTAATTTCTTGAGAGAAGATAGAACTTAGCCAAAAGAGAAAAGAGTATTTTCTTCTTTGGGAAGAAAATTTAAAAGCAGTTTCTGATAATTATCATTATGATTATTAAGAGTATTAATTGATTTTTTAATTGTTAATTGACTTCTCTTCTGCCATTAAAACCAAGCTTAAGAATGCTTAGAGCATCTGCATTGATGGGTGTCTCAATATGGATGTCTCATCCCAAAAATATTAATAGTTTAATAAAATTTAGTTATAAAATTAAATTTTAATTTTAAAATAAAATTGAACAAATTATATGATGACACTTGGAGACACTCTCAACATGGGTGTCTCAAATGAGACATTCTCAACACTCTCTCTTTTCTCTCTTTCTTTTTTTTTCTTTTTTTAATGGTGGGTGTCTCAAAAGAGACACCCCATTGCACATGCTCTTAGTTTCCAAATAGGATGATTGAGGTATATATTAACAATTGACCCAATTATTAGTAATCTAGTAATGAATAAATGAAAATTAAGTAACTAGTAAAGAGAAAAAAAATCAACCCAGAAATATCATTTTTATTTTAAATATTTACGAGATTGCCATTGCTCTGAACATTCCTTTTTCGATGAGATGATTCGGCCACACTGTTCACCGGCAACACTGGTATCGCGATAATTTTATGTTTATCGTGTTATCATAATTAACATGATAACAATTATAATAACAAGTTATAAAATGTTAACGTGCTAACACTAATATCGGATATTTGTAACTTGAATAACGAGATAACCTTTCAGTTAGCGAGTCAAATACTGAATATATCAAATAACATTTAAATTAACTGTTTACTTATCAACTATCATGATATAATACATGATACATATGCTGGAATGACAAATTAGTTATATCGATAACTTAAATAACGGGATAACTTTACGTGTTAACGCGTTAAGATATTAAATATATCTCTATAATATTATTTAAGAATTTTTAAAAATAAACTTTATTTTGTAAGTTATTACATGAAATGTCATTACAAATAACAAAGAATAATTGAAATAGGAAAGGATATAATAGTCTTTTAAAATTATTGATTAGAACATGTAAAGTATATATTTTACATTAAAGTTGTTATTTATTATTTCATTTCTTAATTATTTTTAATACTATATATTTTAAAATAATAATCAATTCATATATATTCAAAGCAAAAAAATTATTCAAAATCTTGCTATATTTTTACTACAATTTATTATATTTTATTTGAATATATATCAAAACAAAAGTTGAAAATATGTTACTAATTTTATAAAAGTTATACACAATAAAACTATATTTTTTAAAGAGTTCGTAGACTAACAACAAAACTAGAGTTATTTAACGATGCATATTAGAGTATGTTTTTAAGATTATAAGTTTTTGCGAGTTAGCCCGAATAATATTTTAGTTCAATGCAAAACGGGTTAAATAGACAAATTATTACAAATTGACATATTTATCTATAATCAATAATCATTAGTTAACTATATTGTAAAATTCAGATAAAAACAATTTATTTAAATTTCAAAACAATTTTTTTTTAAATTACTCCGCGCTATAGTTAGCGCGGGTTAAATCCTAGCTATATAACATTTACATTAACCCGATAACTTATGATAATAATACATGATATATTTGTTGGTATGACATATTATTCAAGACAATAAACGTGATAACTTATACATTAAAACTAAAAACGAGATAACTTAATGATTGTATAACATTTACGTTAACGTGATAATTTAAAAATATTTGGGTAACTAATATTTAATAAGAGAAAAAGAGAAATATGTAATTAGTATAAAAATATAAGGGTAAAATTGATTTTTGCTTGTGAATAGTGATAATGAATACTGAGATATGTGAGATAATTAATTTCTATATTATCTCTTACCATCTGTTGGTAATACTGGTAATAATGGTGTATAGTTCTCTCTCTCTCTCATCTTCAATTTTGGACACTCAGATCCACTGGACAAGGCCACGTGGCAGAGGTGTGGGTCGTTGCTTTTTTCGCGCCATAGATCTGGTTTTTATTTTATTTCTTCCCTATATTATCATTTATTGTTATGTGATTTTAATTAATCTTAATCAATTATTTTTGCTTACTCGGTCAACTTTCAAGGTCTTTCTCTTACGGAATCTGTTGAGAGAAAGCTTTTTCATTCAGTTAGGCATGGGCATAATAAACTAATCGAATGAAATCGAATCGAACCAAACCAAAATTAATAGTTTGGTTAAATTATGGTTACTTCACAATAACCGAATGATTTTTATTTTTGATATCCATTGGTTATTATAACCGAATGGTTATTAACCGATAACCAATGGGTATCCATGGATATAAAAAAAAAATGTTTATTTCCTCTAATTAACCGAAATAACCAAAATATAACCGAACCGAAATAACCGAAACTAACCGAAATATTTCCGAAATTTAACCGAAATAACCGAAACATTTCGAAATATAACCGAAATAACCGAAATATTTTGAAATTTAACCGAAATAACCGAAAATAACCGAAAATATTTAAAATTTAACCGAAAATAACCGAAACCATTCGGTTAACCGAAAGATTTTGGTTACCAAACGGTTATTAATTTTGATAACCATACCGAACCGAACCGAATGGTAACCGAACCGAAACCGAACCAAAAACTGTTACTAACCGAATAGATAGTAAAAGACATAACCGAACCGAACCAAAAACCGAAATAACCGAACCGAACCAAACCGAATAACCATTTGCCCATCCCTAATCGGTCTGATGCTGAACCGAAGTTGATTGAAGCTGGTTTTGTGGTTTGCAGAGATTTATCAGAAAAAGGGATAAGGCTTTTTAGAAGACTCTACTCGCGATAGAGGCTTTACTTTTGAGAGTGTATAAATACACGATCTCACCTTCTTGTCCTTTAAGGTGATAGACATACTCATCTTGTTCATTTTGAGACTTGTACTCTTGCTCATGGTTCTTGAGCTGTAATATTTTTCTCATCTAGTGGATTGTCAGAGTTGATCTGGCCCCGGACGTAGGTCTAATCACACCGATTAAATTGAACCGGGTAAACAAACGTGTGTATTTTATTTCTTGCTCTGTTTCTTATTCCTTGATAAAAGTGAGTGACAAAGAGAGCCAGAGAGTGAATCTAAGTACAAAGATCGTAACAAAGTGGTATCAGAGCATGGTTACTGAAGAAAAGACTCAAGCTTTCTTGGAGATATCGTGAAAAGATTCAAGCTTTATCAAAACAGAAGAAAGTTTGGATCTTTAACGACGAAACGTTGAGTTTTTATCATAAAGCTTTGAACTTTACCCAAAAGATTCAAGCTTTATCATAAAAGACTCAAGCTTTATCATAAAAGACTCAAGCTTTGGAAGAATGTCGACACCTTTTCTGTCTTAGATCATGTCTACAGAGATGTATACAAGTATCCGCGTTGATGTCGAGAAGTTCGACGGCTCGAGAGATTTTTCCATGTGGAAAACAAGGATGATGGCACATTTTCGGATGTATGGCTTGAAGGATATTGTGATAGACCACAAAATGGAGATGGAAGTTCCGCTTATAAGAAGCGAAGAGAAACAACCAGTTGAGGGTGCTGAGAAGGCTTCATCAGAACCTTTGACAAAGGTAGTTCCTGACCCAATAAAACTAGAGAAATCTGAAAGAGCTATGGGAATGATTATAACAAGCGTGGGTAATCGCGTGTTGAGAAAAATCGAGCATTGTGTTTCTGCTGCAGAGATGTGGTCTACTATGAACATGTTGTACATGGAGAGCACTCTGCCAAACCGGATTTACTTGCAGCTTAAGTTCTATACTTTCAAGATGAATGAATCTCAGACTGCTGATGAGAACGTAGATGATTTTCTCAAGATTGTTGCAGAGCTGGGTAATCTTGATGTTAGAGTTTCTGATGAAGTTCAAGCTATCCTGTTTCTAACGTCTCTGTCAACAAGTTATGATCAGTTAAAGCATACTCTGAAGTATGAAAGATAATCACTGACATTGGAAGAGGTTGTGTCAGCGGTTAAATCTAGAGAAAGGGAGATTGTAGAAGCAACCAAGAACTACAAAAGTCCTACAACAAGTTTGTATATGAGTGAAAGAGGAAGATCTGTCAAAAAGGCTCCTAAGGGCTCACATGGAAGGAGTGGAAGCCGGTCAGGTTCAAGGACAAGAGTGACTTGCTGATTCTGTAAGAAAGAGGGTCATATGAAGAAAGACTGTTATGCAAGAAAGAAGAAGTACGAGAGTGACGGCCAGGGAGAAGCATGGGTTATTATAGAGAAACTAACTGTCTCAGAGGTTTTAAGCATGAATGATCAGAGGGCTCATGATGTTTGGGTGTTGGACTCTGGGTGTACGTCCCATATGACGTCTAGAAGAGACTGGTTTGTTGATTTGCAAGACAATGGAAGTACTACGATTCTGTTGGGTGATGATCACATAGTACAATCACATGGACAAAGATCAATCAGAATTAACACTCATGGAGGAACTATCAAGATACTACAGAATGTTCGATATGTTCCAAATCTGAGAAGGAACCTTATCTCTACAGGGACACTAGACAAGCTGGGTTTTAAGCATGAAGGTGGAGATGGTAAGGTTAGATACTTCAAAAGCAACAAGACTGCACTCCGAGGGAATCTCTCAAATGGTCGTTACCTCCTAGATGGGAAATTGTCTTACCTGAGAGCTGCAATGTTGAAAAACAGTTGGATAAGACATCTCTTTGGCATAGTAGGCTGGGTCATATCAGTGTTAACAATCTGAGGATATTGACTGGTAAAGGGCTGATCAAGAAAAAGGATATAAAAGAACTTCCCTTCTATGAGCATTGTGTTATGGGAAAGTCCAAGAAGCTGAGTTTCAATGTGGGAAGACACAGAACAGAAGATGCTCTTGGCTATATACATGCAGACTTGTGGGGCTCTCCAAATGTGACTCCATCTTTGTCAGGTAAACAATATTTTTTGTCAATCATTGATGACAAAACACGTAAAGTCTGGTTGATGTTCTTGAAAACTAAAGATGAGACATTTGACAAGTTCTGTGAATGGAAAGATTTGGTGGAGAATCAAATGAACAAGAAGGTGAAGATTTTGAGAACGGATAACGGCCTGGAATTTTGTAACTTGAGGTTCGATGAGTATTGCAGGTCACAAGGAGAAAGGCATCACACTTGCACCTATACACCACAACAAAACGGTGTTGTAGAGAGAATGAACATAACCATCATGGAGAAAGTGAGATGCTTGCTGGATGAGTCAGGGCTTGGTGAAGAGTTCTGGGCTGAATAGCAGCATCTACTGCCACATATTTGATCAATAGATCACCATGTTCTGCCATAGATCACAATGTACCAGAGGAGTTGTGGCTCAACATGAAACATGGTTACAAACATCTCAGAAGATTTGGGTCGGTTGCATATGTACATCATGATCAAGGTAAGCTGAAACCGAGAGCTCTAAAAGGAATTTTCTTGAGCTATCCACAAGGAACCAAAGGCTACAAAATCTGGTTGTTGGATGCTGAGAAGAGTGTTATCAGCCGTAATATTGTGTTTCATGAGGATCATGTGTTTAAAGATTTGAACAACAGAGAAATACAAGCAATTGACAGAAATCCAGAAGCTGGAGAATCAAGTAGAGGTGTCACTGTTAGGCTACCTGTTGAACTGAATCCAGAAGAATCTCAAGATTCTGGAAATACTGGAAATAACTCTCAAGGTGGAGCTGTGTCAGAAAGCTCAAGTGAGTCAGATACAGAGCTAGCAGAATATCAGGAGACACATGATGAAGATGAAACTGAAGATTTAGTTGGCTATCAATTGGCTAGAGATAGAGCAATGAGAATCACAGTACCACCTGCTAAATACTCAGACTTTAGTCTCGCAATATTTGCATTATTATCTGCAGAGGATATGGACGCAGAACTGCAGAGGATATGGACGCAGAAGAGCCCCAATGTTATCATGATGCAAAGAGATCTCCAGATTGGGTGAAATAGAATAGTGGTATGCATGACAAGATGGGTTCATTGAAAAAGAATGGAACATTCGATGTGGTGGACATGCATGTGAATACAGGGGCGAATCCAGAACTATTTTTCACCGGGGGCACAAATAATAATTTAATAAATATTAAATAAAATACTAAAAATATAACGTCATATTAAAATTAAATAACGCCTTACAAATGTATTCTACGTTCACTCATTGCTTGAAATCTGTTCATCGCTGCTTCATTTGTAATATCGTCTAACAACTTCTTTTCAATAAAACAAACTAGATAATTACTTAAAAACTCATCTCCCATTCGGTTGCGTAGACTTGTCTTCACTAGTTTCATCGCAGAAAAACATCTTTCAACACTTGCAGTAGCAACCGGTAAAGTTAAAACTAACTTTAAAAGCCTATAGACCAAAGGATGCGCGAGATGCTTTTGTGTTTCTACCATCAGTCGAGCAAGATCTCCAAGACTCTTCAAAGATTTAAATCTTTGATCATGTCTTACATTATCAATGTAAATTCCAAGTTGTTGCTCAAGAGATAAACACTCCATAAAGCTAAAATCATCTGGATAGAACTTAGCTAATTTAACTAGTTTTGACTTATCAAATCCACGAAAAGCTTCAGTAGGACTTAAAGAAGCCATGCAAACTAGAAGTTAAGTGTTTACCTCGGTAAAACGATCGTTAAACTCTTGAAGCTGCAAATCCAGAACTGTATTAAAGCAATTGACCTTATAGTGATGCATATTGGTTATGTTGGTTTTTCTTCTTGGCCTCCTTGAGTCGATAAAGTCTTCTTCCATTATGAGCATATCATCATCATGTTTTTTACAGAAGGAATAAATTTCAATCATAAGAGAATCCCATCCATAATCTCTAAGCTTCTGCAATTTCCGCTTGGTGGATTCTACCACTGACATAGCATTCAAAATTTCTTGATCTTTCTTTTGCAAAGCCATCGAAAAATTCTCAGTTAATCCCAAAATAAGTAACATCAAGTGCGTATAGAACACACAATCAAATGTGTGAATGTACTTGAGAAGACCATGTGCCTGGCGTCTCTTTACGTTCTCTATGCCTTCATTCTCAATATGCTTAAGAACTTTAACTATAGAAGAAAACAACTCAACCAAACACAATAATGTTTTGTAGTGAGAACCCCACAGAGTATTTCCAAGCCTTTGAAAAGAAATTTCTTGATTCAGTCCTGTTTCTGTGCCAATGTCACCACTCTTAATTCCCTCATCTATTTCTCTCCAATGATGGTCTCGAAGCATATCTTTTCGTTTGCAAAAAGCTCCAACCACATTCAACAATGTAGAAATCATATCAAAAAAATCACCAATATCAAAATGTTTTTTCGCGACCGCCACTACAACCAACTGAAGCTGATGAGCAAAACAATGAACATAGTATGCTGAATTGTTTTCCTTGGAAATCAATGATCGCAATCCATTAAACTCACCTTTCATGTTACTAGCTCCATCATAATATTGTCCTCTCACCTGATTCAAACTTAATCCATATTTTGCAAACAATTCATCAATAGCATACTTCAAAGATAAAGACGATGTCTCCTTCACATGTACAAGCCCAACAAATCTTTCTTTGACTACTCCATTTTTATCAATAAATCGAAAAACAACAGCCATTTGTTCTTTGCCAGAAACATCAGCAAATTCATCTACCAACAGACTAAACACACCATGATCAATTTCTTCTATTATAGACTTTACTATTTCCTCATCGAAAGAATTTACGATATCCTTTTGAATCTCGGAAGAAACCATCTGGTTATCTCCTGGAGAATTCTTCAAAACAACTTTATCTATAACCTCATTGTGATCTGCTGTGTATTTCAGGAGTTCTAAAAAATTTCCCTTATTAGATGACTCTTCTTTTTCATTATGACCACGAAAAGCTAACCCTTGTCGCAACAAATATCTTGAAACATCAATCGAAGCATTTAACCGGATACAATAAGCATTTTTCACTGCATCATCCTTCTTATACAAAGCATGTATGATAGACTGACCCTGATTCATCAAATCATCACATTTCTTGACATCAATATTGTGATAACTATTAGGTTGGCCTACATGGAATGATAATCTCTCAGGCTTATTCCAACTTGAAAATCCTTCTCTCACAAATCCAAGATGTCCATCATCTCTACACAAATAACAACACAAACAGTAGGCCTTTTCTTCTGATACACTATACTCTAACCAACTACCATATTGGTCAAACCAAGCGGGATTAAATCGTCTTGTTTTGCCTCCAATCAATTTTTTCTCAAAATTATGATCATAAGGTTGACAAGGACCTCTATTCAAGTACTTGCGTCTTACCTCATCTCTTTGATTTGGATGATAATCCAATATGTTTTTCCTTTTAACAGGATCCGATGGCAAATCATCTATAATATTATCAGATGATGAAGACTCTTTTCTTTTGAAATATCGTTCCATTGATTAATCTGTAAAATATTAAAGTATAAAATTAAAATTAATGAATAGATAAACGAATTACAATAGTAGAAGAAAGACAGTTTTCAAAATTTGCCTTGACAAAGAAGACGACGAACCTGTGAAGTAATTTTTTTTGTTAATGTCGATTACTTTTTTTTTGCTCGGCTTCAGATGGTCATTAGGTTTTCAATTAAGAAAACTTCATTAATGGGCTTGAGATGATAATGTAAGTTGATTTTCAATTTTTAAATGGGTCTGATTTTTTTTTATTGTGGCTTCGTTTGTGTTTTGTTTGGACTTTGTTTTCTTTTAAAGTTAGTTTAATTTAATTGATCCAATTAGTCAATGGGGGCATTAATTATAAAATTTATGGGTGCATAATTAAATTTAACTAAAAATTTACATTGGATTTTTTTTAAACTATGGGTGCTCGTGCACCCCTTTGCTTCAAGGTAGATTCGCCCCTGTGTGAATAGAAAGGTTATCAGTTGCATATGGTTATATGTAAAGAAACCAGGTATTCCAGGAGTTGAACCAGAACGCTACAAAGCTAGACTTGTTGCTAGAGGTTTTTCACAGAGAGAGGGCATAGATTATGAAGAGGTATTTGCTCATGTGGTTAAGCACATTTCTATCAAAATCTTAATGTCAACAGTGGTGAATCAAGACTTAGAGCTGGAACAAATGGATGTTAAAACAGCTTTCTTGCATTGCACTACAAGAAAATACAGTTTTTGCGACCACCAAAATAGTCCCAAAATAGTCGCAAATGACTAATTTGCGACTGTTTTGGGACTAAAAAAAGTAGTCGCAAATATTTGGTCGTTAAATAGAATAGTCACAAAACAGTCGCTCTTTTTGTGACTAATATGTGACACCTATTATCAGTCATAATTTAGAGACTAATTTGCTACTACTTGTAAAAAATTAATTAAAAAAACAAAAAACAAATAAACACAGATCGCGATCTGCTCTCTCCGACTCGAACTGCTTCTCTCCGGCGAGCTGCTCCTCTCTCCGGCGAACTGCTCCACTCTCCGGCGGCCTGCGGCGAGTGTCTTCTCTCTCCGACGGCTTCACAGAGGCGAGTTGCTCCGCCTGCATCTTCTTCTCCTCTCTCCGGCGAGCTCCTCCGCATGCATCTTCTTCTCCCTCGCCGGCGCCGATCTGCTCCTCCGCCTGAATCTTCGTCTCTGGCGGCTGGATCTGGAAAAAGAAGAAGAAGAAGAAACAGCCGCCTCCTCCTCAGACCAACCACACGACCGCCGCCTCCTCCTCAGACCAAACACACGACCGCCACGTCTTCCTCAGACCAACCACACGACCGCCTTGCCGGCGGTGAGCATTTGGAAAAGAAAAAAAATAGTTAGATCGAAAAAGATGATACAGAGAGGAAACAAAAAGTTAGATGTTGAAGATAAGAAAATCGCAGGAAGGAGATAGAGAAGATAAACTCAATTAAAAAAAGATCCTCCACCGTTGGATTAAACCAATCAACAGTGGAGAATCTCAATCCTTGTCTCAATAAACTAGCCAATGAGAAGTTTTTATTGTTTTTCACATTTTATCGCAAATTAGTCGCAAATTTGGAACTATTTTGTGACTATTATTAAAAAAATCGACTGGAGTTGCTAAATAGTCGCAAATTTGGGACTATTTTGTGACAATCAAAAACCTTTACCCTAAACCCTAAACCCTAAACCTTAAGAACCTAAAAGGTTTGAATATGATTTTACAATGATTTTATTGTATATATCAATTCAAAAATATGTTAAAACTTAAAAATAATTAAATTTTGAGAAAATTTTTATCTTTCAAAATCATTCTTTATAAAACACATGTAACACTTTGTACATGTTATTATTATATTGAAATTTTTGTAAGTGTTATATTTTTTATATATATTATTTGATGTTTATGTGTAAGATCTAGTTTACAATTTAAAATTTAGAGTTTATGATTAAGGGTTAGAGATTTAGGGTTTAGAATTTAGGACTATTTTGTGACTACTATTTAAAATTAGTCGCAAATTAGTCACAAAAACTGGATTTGCAAATTAGTGTACATGTTACCTTAAACCCTAAACTTTAAGAACATATAAGGTTTGAATATCAATTTACAAAGATTTTGGGTATATAGTTGTTCAAAAATATATTTTACAATATAAAATTTGGATTTTATGATTAAGGGTTAGAGGTTTAGGGTTTATAATTTAGAATTTATAAAATGATTATATTTTAAAAATTGTAAGTGTAGAATTTTTTTGTATATTATTTGATGTTTATTTATTTGATATTTTTGTATATTATTTGATGGTTTAGGGTTTAGAATTAGGGTTTCGAATTTTTTTGTATATTATTTGATGTTTATTTAAAAAAAATCGAGTGGAGTTGCTAAACCGAAGCAAATCAATCACAAATTTAGGACTACTTTTGCAAGTCCTTAAACAGTCGCAAATAAGCGACTATTGTCTGACTACTTTTTTTAGTCGGTAATTTCTGACTATTATGCCTCTGCATTATCAGTAGTCGCAAATCAGTTACAATATCGTCCCTCTTTTTTGCGACTACTAGAAGTAGTCGCAAAAAATAGTCACAAAAACTGTGTTTTCTTTTAGTATGTGGATCTTGACAAGAAACTGTATATGGAGCAGCCTGAGGGATTTGAGACAAACAAAGGGAAAGATCATGTATGGTTATTAAAGAAATCTCTTTACAGTCTTAAGCAATCACCAAGACAGTGGAAAAAGAGATTTGATAAGTTCATGTCTGATCAGAATTTCAAACGAAGCGAGCATGATTCATGTGTATATGTGAAGCAAGTTGATCAAGGCTACATCTATTTGCTGTTATATGTTGATGATATACTGTTAGCAGCTAAAGAAATGATTGAGATCAACAAAGTAAAGGAAGTGCTCAGCCTGGAATTTGAAATGAAGGACATGGGAGCGGCTAGTAGGATTCTCGGGATTGAAATTAAGAGAGACAGAAAAGAAGGGGTTATGTATTTGTCTCAGAGAAATTACTTAAAGAAAGTGCTGAAGAGGTTCAATATGAGTGATGCAAAATCTACTACTACTCCAATGGGTGCACACTTCAAGTTATCTTCTGTCCAAGACATTGCAGAATGTGTTGACACAGAAAGAGTTCCATACTCAAGTGTTGTTGGGAGTTTGATGTACGCTATGGTTGGAACAAGACCCGATATAGCATATGTCGTGGGACTAATAAGCAGATTTATGAGTAAGCCAGGGGTTATGCATTGGGAAGCAGCCAAATGGATGTTAAGGTACATCAAAGGATCATTAGACCTGAATCTTGTCTACACAAAAGATAAAGATTTTAGTGTTCAAGGCTTCTGTGATTCTGATTTTGCAGCAGATATTGACAGGAGAAGATCAATTAGTGGGTATGTGTTCACATTAGGAGGTAACACTATAAGCTGGAGTTTGGTACTACAACCAGTTGTAGTTTTATCTACTACAGAGGCTGAATATATTGCATTGCATGAGTCTGCAAAATAAGCAATCTGGATCAAAGGTCTGTTGAAAGATATGGGATTTTAACCTGAGAAGGGACTGATTTGGTGTGATTCACAGTCAGCAATCTGCTTGTCTAAAAACAATATGTATCATGAGAGAACCAAGCATGTGGATGTGAAGTACAACTACATCAGGGAAGTAACTGAATCATGGGAGGTTGAAGGTCTTAAGATTCATACTTCTAGAAATCCTGCGGATATTCTCACCAAGTCTATCCTTGTTACCAAATTCAGATCAGCTTTAGAGCTTCTAAAGTTGATCGGCTGAAAGATGGGAATCATCTAATGCCAGAGGTTAAACTCGAAGTAAGTACAGTTCACTAAAGAGAAGGAGAAGGAAGAAACTTGAATCAAGGTGTAGATTGTTGAGGGAAAGCTTTATGATTCAATTTCTGTTCAAAGATCGGTCTGATGCTGAACCGAAGTTGATTGAAGCTGATTTTGTGGTTTGCCGAGATTTATCATAAAAGGGGATAAGGTTTTTTTAGAAGACTCTACTCGCGATGGAGACTTTACTTTTGAGAGTGTATAAATACACGATCTTACCTTCTTCTCCCTTAAGCTGATAGACATACTCATCTTGTTCATTTTGAGACTTGTACTCTTGCTTATGGTTCTTGAGCTGTAATATCCTTCTCATCTAGTGGATTGTCAGAGTTGATCTGGCCCCAGACGTAGGTCTAATCACACCGATTAGATTGAACCGGGTAAACAAACGTGTGTGTTTTATTTCTTGCTATGTTTCTTATTCCTTGATAAAAGTGAGTGACAGAGAGAGCCATAGAGTGAATCTAAGTACAGAGATTGTAACAGAATCAGGAAGAACTCGTTATGAATAGTGAACAAAAGACTCCGTATATATATATATATATTTTGTTGTTGTTGATAAAAGTATTTTTCTTCTTCCTTAAGTCACAGTCTTTTAGCTGACTATGACGATGGGCTTGCGCGGGGGCTCGGACGTGCGCTTATCGGTCGTATGTCAGTACGAATGAGCCTTTCCTCATTAATCTCTCTCTCCGTTTTAATTGGCCTTTTCAGACCGAATTTGTATGCGAGACACCAACAATCATAGTAGCGGTAGGATAGATCGGATATCCGGGAAATTTTGGGATATTCAGATCTGTATTTAGATCCGCCAGATCCGAGTTTTAATTATCCAGATCCGGGATTTCCGGACATCCGTCTAGATATTAAGATATCCGTGGATATCCGGATCTGGATCCGTAAAAAATAATAAAATATTAAAAATAATGATAAAATTAAAAATTTATATAATATTTTGTAATTTTTTTTTAAATAATATTTAAATAATTTATATATATATATATATATATATATTAATAAATGACAATTTTTAATATATTTAAAGTACCCGAACCTTATAATTTAACTATCTGGATCCGGTTTTAACGGATACAAGATTTTACTATCCGGATCCAACCCTCTCAGATATATGGATTTTCGAAGCGGATCTCGGATCGGATCTTGAATTCCAGATAATAGTTTCACCCGTAAATCATAGTTCTCTTCTTTTTGTTTCCCCAAGTTTTCGATTTTCAGTTTTGTTAATTATGTTTTGATTTTCTTCAAAACATATCGGTTCATACTGGTAAAAAATATATTTAAAACTTACACGAAGCATTGCCAACCAGACCGTTTTTTTTGGGACCATACCAAGTTTTTTAATCTATTGTGGTCTATGTTTGTTCCTTTCTAATCCAAACTAGGATTCAACCCGTGCTAGTTATATAGCCCGAGATAATTTTTGTTTAAAAATTGTTTTAAAATTTAAGAAAATTTGTTTTTATTTGAATTTTAAAATATATTTATATAATGATTATAGATAGAACTGTCAACCTGGACTAACATGTCTAGTTAACCCGTTTTGTAATAAACTAAAATATTATCCGGGCTAACCGGCAAAAATCTATAATCTTGAAAACATAACTCTAATATGCACAACTTAATGACTATGATATCTGTGGCAAGTCCACAAACTCTTAAAAAAAATCAATTTGCTCGTATATAACTCTTTATAAAATTAGTAAAATATTTTATAATAATTATAGTGGAAAATATTGCAAGATTTTGAAAATATTTTTTCTTTGAATATATGGATTGATTATTATTTAATAATATCATAATAATTAAGAAACTAAATAGTAAATAATTTTTAATGGGAAATAAATATTTTTCATATTCTCATCAATAATTTTAAAAGATAATTATATTCTTTCTTATTTCAATTATAATTTCTTATTTGTAATGGCATTTTATGTAACAACTTACAAAACAAAGTTCATTTTCAAAAATATATTTTTAAATAATATGATAGAGATATGTACGTCATATCTTTTTATTAACCATATATCCCCAAAGAGGGCAGAGAATGACAGTTAAACCATGATCAACCTGGATGAAATGCAACTATCTCTATAAAATTAATTAAAAAGACATTTTTTAAAATAAACTTTATTTTATAAATTATTACATGAAATGCCATTACAAATAACAAAGAATAATTAAAATAGGAAATGATATAATTGTCGTTTACAATTAGTGATAAGAATATGAAAAATATTTATTTTGCATTAAAGATGTTATCTATATATATTTTTTTAAAATAATCAATCCATATATATTCAAAGAAAAAATCTATTCGAAATCTTGATATATTTTTCACTATAGTTTATTATATTTTATTTGAATTTATATCAAAATAAAAGTTGAAAAGTATTTTACTAATTTTATAAAAAGTTATACACAAGAAAATTGATTTTTTTAAGAGTTCGTGAACTAACCACAAAACTAGAGTCATTAAACGGTGCATAATAGAGTTATGTTTTCAAGATTATAGGTTTTACGGGTTATCCCAAATAATATTCTAGTTCATTGTAAAATGGGTTAAATACACAAATTATTCTGTTTGATAACTTTATCTATAATCATGAATTAAACATATTATTAAACTCAAATAAAGCAATTTTTCTTAAATTTCAAAACAATTTCTTTTTAAAAAATTACCCCATACTAATTATAGCGCGAATTAAGTCATAGTTTAATTACATGTACTTATACTTCTTATAATTCGTATTCTTCAGTATCCGCAATACAAAAAATAAAAATACAATTATGATCATTAGTACTTAGTAGTATACAATTCAAATCTAATTATGTTTTTTTTTAAAAAAAAATCTCATGGTATTCCATTAGTTAAATTGTTCACAAAAAGTGGTACGCACTTCAAATTACTTTTCTCCACCGAACAGAATTGTTAGTGTTGACAAAATTAGCTGGTAAACATTCAACGAGAAGAGCACCGAGAGTGCTCAGGAGATTGACGGCACACGCGGCAGTGTTTAGCATCTGGAGACAACGAAACGATATCGTCCACAATCTGCAATCCATCCCAGCAGCTTCTATTTTTAAAGAAATTGATCGGCTGGTCCGAAATTCCATCACCGTTAGAAGACAGATGAAGCGTTATCGTGACATAATGGAACTATGGATTAACTGAGTTGTTTTCTTGTTCTTATCACATTTTGTTGTAGCCTTGTTTTTTTATTTCTTTTTGTCAAGGCTTCAAGTTTTTTTAGGTAGTTTTACATTCTATGTATTAACCCCAAACCTTCATTCCTAATGACATTTACGGTTTAGCAAAAAAAAAAAAAGTCCAAAAGAAGTCACAGAATTGCAAAAGACTTTTCACAAGAAAAACCAGACATGGAGCATGAATTTTTTTCGAATAACCAAGTTCTTGCGAGCCGTCCACGGTATAAAATCTTTGAAAAGCTTCTTTACAACGGGCGTGATGTGGCCTCAGCTCCTTATGGAGATTATTGGAGACAAATGAAGAGTGTGTGTGTCCTCCATCTCCTCAGCAACAAAATGGCACGGTCCTATCGAGACGTGAGAGAAGAAGAGATGAGTCTAATGATGGAAAAGATCCGAAAATCAAGTTCTTTGCGGGTGAATCCAAGCGAGCTTTTGGCCAGTTTAACAAACGATGTGATATGTAGAGTTGCTCTAGGGCGGAAATACGGACCTGGCAATGATTTTAAGGAGTTAATACACAGTCTCACGAGGCTGTTGGGGGTGTTTAGTGTAGGGAGTTACATACCGTGGCTTGCGTGGATTGATAGGATCCGCGGTTTGGATGGTCAACTAGAAAAGACTGGAAATGATTTTGATGAGTTCTTAGAGAGAGTTGTGCAGGATCATGTTGATGGCAACGGAGATAGGAATGATTTTGTGGATGTATTGCTCGCGATTCAGAGAGAGAAGAGCGTCGGGTTTGAAATCGACCGGATAAGCATAAAGGCAATCATCTTGGTAGAGGGAAAAATAAATTGAAATACAGATTCAATGATGTTTTAGTATATAGCCGTACTTCTTGTTTTGATTTTCACTTTTCATAATGTTTTTGTGGGTGGTACGGACACATCGCTCACACTTATGGAATGGGTAATGACAGAGCTTCTACGTCACCCAGAGTGTCTGCATAGACTCCAGAAAGAAGTCCGTACAGGTTGCAAGGGAAAATCGAGTGTATCAGAAGAAGACCTTCAAGACATCCTCCACTTCCATTGACGGTCCCTCACAAATCAACACAAGATGTCAGATTAAGAGATTACCACATACCTGCCGGTACACAAGTTATCATCAATGCTTGGGCGATTGGGAGAGAGGCTGCAACATGGGGACCAGACGCGGAGGAGTTTAGGCCGGAGAGGCATTTAGATTCTTCTGTTGATTTCCGAGGTCAGAATTTTGAGCTGATCCCATTTGGAGCAGGGAGAAGGATTTGCCCAGCCATATCATTTGCTGCGGTTTTGGCTAACTTTAGTGCATCGATTTGATTGGATATTACCGGTTGAATCTACAGAAAATCAAACCGGTGTAGCTGAATCAACCGGTAGTGTTATTCACCGCATGTTCCCTCTTTACGCCATTGCATCATCTACTACTTGACCAATTCATTATATATATGTTATTATGTTGTGTACAATAAACATGTTTACTCATTTGAAACTCTTACTAGCAAAGAGATCTTTGTGATTTGAGTTATTGAGTAATTAGGCTAATTTAAAAAGCCATATGAGCTTACTTAATTCATTGTTTGTACAATTAGCATAATTAGTTTCCTCTCATTTTATATCGATGCTCATGTCTTAGAAAATAAACATAAGAATATGTATTCCTCCAAAACATAGAGAATCATCCCAATAACTTTAATTTAATAACATCAAAGTCTACATATATACATATGAAAACTTAATTAGTTAATTTTACTTCCATCTTATTGACGGTGATGATGATTTTAAATGCGTTAATGCAGTGTCGGATCATATTTTGTTTTCTCCGACTAAAATACGCTCTGATCTTCGCCATTCAATTGCGGGCGGATGATTTTTTTTGTAACATGTTTTTTTTTCAATATGAAATATGAACATCTAAATGATCAAATGGAAGTTTTAGATTGGTTTATCCGTGTCACTAATTAATTGTTGCGGAAAGAATAATCTCCAAACCCAAAGAGTCTTTAGATAACCGCGATTAAAACTAACATTGTGTCCTCTTTTCTGCTTTATCTTCCCTATGCTTCGAGTCGCATCTATACACCGCATCTAAGTGATTTCCATGTTCCTATTTCCGAAAAAGTTGCCTAAAGATTTATGAGTGAATTTAATGAATATTAATAGATAACCAATTAATTTGTTATCTAGTAATGGATAATTTAAAATTAAATAAATAGCAGATACTTTTTTTTGTAAACCCAAAAAAGTAATTTTTTTTTCTTTTTATTACATAAAAAGCCATTGATATGTAAACTGTTTCTCCGACGAAATACACCGGTGATACTAGTCATACAGAGTCAGAATCACTATTCATCACCGGATATCATAAAAGGTGTATGTAGTTTTTAGTGGATAACTATTTGGTTGACTTTTTAATTAATATATTATCTCGATAAATTTATGTTTATCTTTTATTATCGCGATAAGTTTATATTTATCGTGTTAACCCAATTATTAGATAGTATGTTATCGTGCTAACAATAATATTTAGTACTTGTAACGTGCTGACAATAATATTTGATATTTATAACATGCTAACATAGTAAAATCCAGATAATATTCGTAGATAACCTAAAACCGTCTTTGGTTTTTAGTGAATAACTATTTGGTTAACATGCTAATTAGTATGTTATCGCGATAAGTTTATGTTTATCATGTTAACCCAATTATCATATAACATGTGAACGTCCTAACAATAATATAAGATATTTGTAACGCGCTAATAATAAAATCTGATACTAAGATTTAACCCGCGCTAATTACAGCGCGGAGTAATTTTTTTAAAAGAAATTATTTTGAAATTTTAAAAAATTGCTTTTATCTGAATTTTACAACATAGTTAACTAAAGATTATAAATAAAGCTGTCAATTTGTAATAATTTTTCTATTTAATCTTTTTTGCAGTGAACTAAAATATTATTCGGGCTAACCCGCAAAACTTATAATTTTGAAAATATAACTCTAATATGCACCGTTAAATAACTTTAGTTCGACAAAAAAAAATGACTTTAGTTTTTGTGGTTAGTCTACGAACTCTTAAAAAAATAGTTTTCTTGTGGCTAACCTTTTTATAAAATTAGTAAAATATTTTTCAACTTTTGTTTTGATATATATTCAAATAAAATATAATAAATTATAGTGAAAAATATAGCAAAATTTTGAATATTTTTTTCTTTCTTTGAATATATATGAATCATTTATTATTTTAAAATATATAGTATAAAAATAATTAAGAGAGTAAATAATAAATAAACTCTTTAATGCAAAATATATACTTTTCATATTATAATCAATACTTTTAATAGACTATTATATCCTTTCCTATTTCAGTTATTATTTGTTATTTGCAATGTCATTTCATGTAATAACTTACAAAAAAAAATTCATTTTTAAAAATGTCTTCCTAAATAATATTATGATAATCATTCTATTTTATTTGTTTCATTCCCTAATCAAACATGGTTATGAACTTATGAATCACACCCTCAATTGATCTACTTAATTCTAAATTCCTAAACCGATGGTCAAATGGGATGGCAAGTAGTGGATTTGGGGGCGATTAGCAGAGTGGCTGAGGATATGTCCAACTTGTCTAGGGCCCATCGATGAAGCATCAGGCCGGTGGAAAATTCAAGAACATCAAGCAGCAACACGTTGCATTTTCAGGGGGCGTGCTTCGCTTTATGGAAAAAAAAATTTGCTTTAGGTCCCAAACATTTATAAATTGAAGGGGTCCCAATTCTGTCAAAAGTTACAAAACTCTAGATAGTGGCCAAACAATAACCCTTTTGTGTCTAAAGTATATGGGTAGGTTCAAATATATTTTGTTAACTATTCTTCGACAATATATCTTCTCCATTTTAGGTATGACTCATTTGATTTGATAAATGCACTCCGTTTTTGATCGAGAGCTAGATAGAGAGAAAGAGAGGTCGTTGTTTATGTTTTGCTTCGTTTTCCCTGTACAATTGATGATTTTGATTAGGCCTGGGCAAAATATCCGGAATCGAAGAACCGAACCGGAACCGAACCGATTAGGAGGAACCGAATCCGAACCGAAACCTATAAAAATATCCGATGGATCCTAAACTCTTATACCGGAAGAACCAAAATCAAACCGGAACCGAACCGATCGGGTACCCGAAATATCCGAAGTATAATTATATACCCATAAATATTAGTTAATTTTTAGAGTATTTTGGGTATTTCGGGTATATTTTTTGGATTTTCGGGTTTATTTTGGATATTTTGGGTAAAAAAATATCTGAATCGAACGATATCCAAAAAAATTTGGGTATTTATCGTTCTCAAAATTAAGACCCGAAAACCCGGAACCGATTGGAACCGAACCGAAACCCAATCGTTTCCTATATGGATCCAAAGTTCTTTTATCCGAAAGACCCGGAATCGAACCAAATACCCGAATGCCCATGCCTAATTTTGATCCTTTGTAAGTTAACATTATTACTATCCGAGCATTTTGAATTTCATTAACATGTAAGTTAACATTACTCAAAACTTTGGACCGATCGCAATCGCTTTGAGATGGGTAGTTTCAGATCGGTGGTCTCCAGCTCAAGAACCAACTTGCACCATTGCGCTAATATGGGGTTTGAGAAAAAAGCAAGAGAGCTGAAAATTGGTTTAGTTTTTTTTTCTTCTTCTTTTTGGTCTTGAATCTTGATCCATCATCAATGAAGGTTACTACTACTCATTCCACTTGAAGAAATGATTCAGAAGAGCTTGTCTCAACAAGACCAAAAAACTATGATCAACTCTCTCCCTATACAATTTATAAATTACAATTTACACAGTAACTTCACTCTCCACTTAAAACTACCACAAAAGCATCAAAAACTACAAATTCAAGAAACAGAGTGACATCTTCTCTTCTGAAACATAAATCGTCTCTCCGAATTTGTCTTTTCCTCTGTATGCTTACCGGTACTGGCAACACTTTGGCTGCTCCTTAATCTCAACACGATTGCGTTCAACTTGTTCAAACCTCTAGAGAGCTTCCTAAACAGTCCATAACTCGTTCTCCTGCTCGGCTTCACGAATTCTCTCTTCATCGAAACATGATCCTTCTCGAGATCAGTCAGCCTCATCCTCATCCTCGCCACCTCCAGCCTAAGCTCTCTGTTCTCTCTTCTCACCGATGCGTAGTTGTCCCGCGGCGAGATCGCCCCGCTTGCCATCCCGCTTCCCGAACGGTTCGGAAACTGTCCCGGGAACAAGAAGAACTGGCTCTGACCCGAACCGCCTGCGCCGCTACCGCCGCCGCTGATCATCGTGTTCTTGAGCCGCGTCTGTTCGTAGAACAAGACTTGAACCGCGATCTGGATGGGAAGTCTCTCGTTCTGTGCCGCGTGGCTGCTTGCGTCTTGAGACAGTTTCTGGCAGCTGATTGTCTTGCAGAGACGGTAACGCTCTGAATCTTTCATGTTGGGATGAACCTAATTCAACCCAAAAAAAAAAACAAATCAAAAATCATAAGAAAAAAAAGGGAGATGCTCTAGCTTTTGATTTACCTTGAGGAAGATATCAATGGCTCGGTAAAGGCCATCGCAGATGACACGGGCATGGTCCGGGAGAAGCTCAGCGAGAGCTAAGAACTTGGAGGGAGGGAGGTTCGAGTCGAGAGCTACCTCAGCTATATAACTATCCATCAGCTTCGACACCTTGAAGATGGAGCTCTGTTTTGGAGACTCAGGCCCTTCGAAATCGTACAGAGCCATCTCGCTCTCGTCCACCACATCTCCACCGTCGTCTTCGTACTCGCACTCGTCGAGATTCAGGAACATGGAGAAGATTCTCTGCACTGAGTCGGTGTCGTACATGGCGCCGCCGATGCTCGCCGGAATCAGGATGTCTTCAAGGATCGCTTGGTCCAGCTGGTGGCTTATCCTTCTCTCCAGATCCGATCTGCAAGAGACGGAGGTCGCAGATCCTATAGCTGTCTTCAACAAGCTTGATAGGAACGAGATCGGGATCGAGCTTTTGTTCGCCTGCGTCGGGAGGAGCCCCACGATCGCTTCGAGGATGATTCGTTGTTTCTTCTGCAGATCCGAATCAAGAATCCCATTTCCTTTGACGAGATTCGGTTCTCTGATGATTTGCAGTGACTTCCGAGCGTAGCTCATAAGGATCTCGCTGATGATCTCATGGTTAAGACCTTTGGATTTCATGGCGGAGACGACTCTCTGGAAGAAATCGAGCTTGAGGATGGGCAGAGACCTTCCCCACCAGTCAGAGGGTTTCTCCATCTCCGGCGCCAATCTCCCGACGCAGCCGAATTTCTGATCAAGCTTGAGCAGACCAGACACGAGCTGTTCTTTGCAAGCGTTTACAGCGATCACATTCACGAGCCTCCCGACGAGGGTAACCTCTTCAGCTACAGGCAATAGCTTCTCTATGGAGTGAAGAACGGTGATCGAGTTCGAGATGTCATTAAAGATCGAGTCTTTAAGGTAAGCCTCTGTTCTAGCCTCGAGATTCTTCTCCGACAACTCCTCTGTCATCTCCAGGTAATAAGCCACGCATCTCAACGCCGCGATGTTCGACGACGTGAACTGGACGACGATGCCGTAGCAGAATTTTGCAGCGAGCTCAAACGCCTCTGAGCCTCCGGGAACAGCAGGTAGGTTCAGGTGATAAGCGTTTTTCGTATCTTTCGAATCCAGAAGAAGTTTCCTAATTCTTCCACTCCGAGACACAAGAGGAAACTGAAAAACAGAGACAATGGTTTTGTATTAAGGAATTTCTGTCTTCCCATTCACGAGTTTAGTTTGAATTTCGGTTACCTTGTGAAGAGAAAAGCTTGCAGAGCCGACTTCTATGGTTAAGTCACTCGTTACGTCTGAGACCGGCCTGGAAACACACACACAAAACATAGGTTTTGTGCAAAAGACTTGGTGAAAGTTGTCATCTTTAGAGGACCCATAAGCCACAAATGTTGAATCTTTGTAGGTTTTACTTGTTTGTTTCTGAAAGAAAGTGAAAAGAAAGTGAGAGATGAGTACCATTGAGGAGTGTGTCTGATGCTGGAACCTGGACGAAATGCTCTTTTCCCAGAAACACTTTGCTTCGACTCAGGAATACTAACAACACCCATTAGATCTCTTCTTCCGAAAAAGTTCCAAACTTTTTTTTTTTTTTTTGGTTTTGCTGTTTCTTATCAGACAATTTAGCAATCCAATGTTATCGCAAAGACCTGCAAATGTGCTTTTGTGTTTCTACCAAAAATGTTCCTTCTGTCGGCTGCAAATGCTCTCTGTGTCTCTCTCTCTTTCTCTCTGTCTGCCTTTACAATATGAAAGATTGTGCGATGGAATGAGTACAAAATTCACAAGAATTCATGAATTAAAGCGTAATCATCACTTTTTCTTAATAAAAACTTTATCTTCCGGGAATTAAGACACTAATCCCGCTTACTATAGGTAGTCTGAGACTGAGTATTGAGTACATGACCTCATTTCACCAGTAATTTTATGGTATAAATATTTTGTTTTATTTTGTCACATGTGGTATTAATAGTTAAATGTATTTAAAATGTATCAAACTATCAATGATTATTTAATTTGTTTAACTGATTATTGATATATCATGTTAATAGTAGAATGATGGAATAATAGAATAGATGTAAGAAAAATGCGGGATAATAGAATAACGAAAAACATTTTAGTTGAAGAAACTGTTTAATAATTACGAAATGTTAAGAAGTTAAATTTTTTAGACTAATAATTTTCTATCTTTCTAACTATATATATACTTTAAACACATGAATTATTTATACCAGAGTCATCATTATAAAAAACAAATAGGGCAATTTAATAAATGTCATGAATAATAAAAATTACATTTTTAAAACGTAAATAAATGGTATATTACTATGTCAATAAATGTATATATTTACTCTGAATATTTATTCACTTTTGCACTTTTTGTTTTGTAATTGAAAAGCAAATATAGGTGATTAGAGTAAAAAGTCAATTAAATGTGCTGTTTATTACTTATGATTTTCGGTGAAAAGTTTGAAAGGTTTCTTATCTTGTCTTTTATTTGAAAAACAAAAACAAAAACTTGCAGGAAGTGTGAATGGTTGAATTGCTTTTGGGGGTTATAATCATGAGAAATATCAATCGATAGTCTTTAATCTCAAAACTAGTTTTTTGGTTTGGTCCACTATTCATCAATATTGTTGTCAAAGAAGATGACAATTTGGCTTCTATGCAATTTTTTTTTTTTGATAATAATTTGCATTGCATTCTCATACATAAGCGGTTAATTGTTATCTGCATATTTGTTATTATAATATATATATTATCGTGATACGTATATTATTCAATAACAATAACATGGTTATATATGATTACGAACATTTAAACCAAATCTATATGTTTTCAGTTTTGGGTTCATAGTTTAGGTAATAAAGTTTGGGGGTTTAGGTAGGATTTATTTTATAGGGTTTTTGGTTAAGGATTTAGAGGTTATAGTAAATGGTTTAGGGTTTAGTGAATAACAATAACATGATTATCTGTGATTACGAACATTTAAGTCAAATCTATATGTTTTCAGTTTTGGGTTCATAGTTTAGGTAATACGGTTGGGAGGGGGGTTAGGGTTTATTTTTTAGGGTTTAGAGTTTTTGGTTAATGGTTTAGGGTTTAGATGAACATGATAATTTATGATATGATAACTGGGTTAACATGACAATTTCATATTCTGTATTGGTTATCAAGATAAGATAAAAAACCTTTCAAACTAAGAAATTATTGTATTGGTTATCAAGATAATATAAGAAACCTTTCAAACTATGGTTATCAAGATAAGATAAGAAACCTTTCAAACTATGGGTATGAAGATAAGATAAGAAATCTGTATTGGTTATCAAGATAAGATAAGAAACCTTTCAAACTATGGTTATCCGATAACTATAGAATGTTACCGTGCTAACAATAATATACGATACATATAATGTGATAACAATAATATCTGATACTTATCACGTTATATGTATCGTATATTATTGTTAGCACGGTAACATTCTATAGTTATCGGATAACCATAAACTTATCAAGATATCATATTAGTTAACATGTTAATCAAATAGTTATCCACTAACACCACAAACGGTTTTATGTTTTTCGGTGGTGAATAGTGCTAATGGTATTTTGTATAATTATCTAAAATGTTAACGATATTTTTGGGATAATTTTGTTTTCTCTATTTACTAATACCTAATTTTAAGTTATCCATAGCTAGAAAATGAATTTTGAAGATATTGAAGACTATCTATTAAATTCACCCTTCAAGATTATAGGTTTTTGCAGGTTGGCCCGAATAATATTTTATTCTATTGCAAATGGGTTAAATAAAAAAATTATTACGAATTGACAACTTTATCCATAATCATTAATTAACCATAATATAAAACTCAGATAAAGCAATTTTTCTAAAATTTCAAAACAATTTATTTAAAAAAACTATTCACGCTATAATTAACGCGGATTAAATCATAGTAATTAGATAAATGCAATGACTCGATATTTTTTTTTCCCTTTTGTACTTTTGGGTTTGTAATTGAAAAGCAATATCTAGGTGATTATAGTAAAAAGTCAATTAAGTGTGCTGTTTATTACTTATGCTTTTCGGTGAAAAGTTGGAATTGTTTCTTATCTTGTCTTTTATTTACAAGGGTCATTAAAAAACAAAAGAAAACAACAAATTGCAGGAAGTGTGAATGGTTGCAATGCTTTTGGGGGTTATAATCATACCTCTATGTTTTTTTTTCAACCCCACAAAAAGAAAATTAGAAGTAGTTTAGACAAGAAAACGAAAGAAAATAAACATAGAACAAAAAAGCTTAGTAGTAGATTAAATTAAAGCTAACGAAAAGAAGGTTCGCTTAGCCTACTAAAAAAATTATAATGTAATTGTTGTAGTTGGAATTACAATAGTTAAAATTGTAAATAAAGAATAATTGAAAGATTTGCCTTATCTTTAAATAGTAGAAAATTGAATGGCTTTTTAGCAATAAATAAGAATCTGAAAGCGCGAAGTGAACATATTGAGAGTATATTTAGGTGACGAATATGGGAAAATTATAATGATTCCGGAGTGAAATATAGTAGGAAATGAACATAAGAATTCATCCCGAAGTAAAGAAACAAGATGAAAAAGTGTTTATAATAGCAGTAGCTCCATTCAGAGTTCGAATTGCCTACGTACCCATTTTGGAATCAAACTATAACGTAGTTCGTTTAAGTACAATAATCCTATTCATTCACAAAATAAGGATTTTCGCCAAAGGTTCTCATAGGAAGAAGATAACTCCACTTCTCCTATAGAAACCGACACTACAAGAAAACTGCCCTTTTACAACTAACAGAATCGTCGTAAATTGGTCGTAAAACATGGTTTACGACGGATTAGCGACGAATAACAATTCGTCGTAATATGATCGTCGTTAATCGAAAATCGTCGTAAATTGGTCGTAACATTAAGGAGGACTAAAAATCGTCGTAAAATCGTCGTATATTATTCGTTGTAAAATCGATGTAAATTTACATCGATTTTACGACGAATACATTACATCGATTTTACATCGAAACATTACATCGATTTTACATCGAATTATATAATTTTTTTTTCGACAATCCGTCGTCAATTCGTCGTAATATGATGAAACATTACATCGATTTTACATCGAATTATACAATTTTTGTTTTGACAATTCGTCGTAAATTCGTCGTAATAGGTAGCTGTAAATGCGTTGGTAAATCGATGTAAAATATTCGATGTAAATTCGTCGTAAATTATTGAACGATGTAAAATCGATGTAAATGTTGAGTCGATGTAAACTCGATGTAATACATATATATATATATATATATTATTTCTTTTTTCAATTAAAAATAAAAAAATAATTAATAAAATTATATTTATAAATTAAAATTTTATAAATCTATTCAAAATATAAAATAAAATTTAAAATACAAAACAAATTTCTTAATATAAACTATTCGGGAGCCGTCGCGGATCTAACCGATCTAAAGAATCATGCCCCGGCGACTGCAAAATATCTTCGACAGTCAATCCCGCATACAACAACGGCGGTCGAGCACCTGCTTCTGGAGGCGGCGCTGGTTCGGAAAAAGAATCCGGAACAGCGGATGGTGTCGCAGAAGATGACGAGAGTTGCGAATTAGCACTCGGTCCCGTCTCGAGAAACTGCCGATAGTGTGTCTTACGTGGCGCCATATCTAAAAAATATATTTAAAAATAGCTCAATTCCAATATAATATAATTACATTCCTAACTAATAAGTCCAATCCTAACTAATAAAAATTACAATCATAACTAACAATTCAAAATCCTCACAAACAATAATATAATTTAAAAAACAAAAAAATAAATTTTTTACCTTTTCGTAGGTAGAAAGAGGTGAGAGCGTTTTAGAGAGAGAGTGGGTTTGTGTGAGATTGTGAGGGAGGAAAAATCTGGTCACGTATATATAGATTTTGTGGTCTTCGTAAAATCATTGGTAATTTACGACGATTTTACGACGATTCCGTCGTAAAATCGTCGTAATATTAAAACCGAAAATTCAACCTATCGAAATTTTTCCCCCACGCGGTAAATTAAATATTTCGATTTCCAACGAATTTACGACGGATTCGTCGTAAAATCGTTGTAAAAGATTAAATCTATACCCTAAACCCTAAATCGCAATACACATATCCTGGAAGTAAGAACGAAGTATATTTGTGCATCTAATACTTCTAATATTTAACAACAGATTCAATAACGACGATTGAATCTATATCGTCACCGATTTCCTTATCTTACATAATAATGTATAGCATTCGTTCTTATAAGTGTATATTCGTAACATGCATGACTTAAATAATGTAAATAATTTTGTAAAAACTTAAACTTGTTTATACTATGATTAGAACTTACGTAAAACAAGATATAAGATAAAAAAAACTAAACATGTAAATCAAACCCTAAACCCTAAATTTTAAGTATTACAACAAAATTACGACGGATTCGTCGTAAAATCGTTGTAATTTGTACAACGAATTTACGACGAATCCGTCGTAAATTCATTGTAAAAGATTAAATCTATACCCTAAACCCTAAATCGCAATACACATATCCTGGAAGTAAGAACGAAGTATATTTGTGCATCTAATACTTCTAATATTTAACAACAGATTCAATAACGACGATTGAATCTATATCGTCACCGATTTCCTTATCTTACATAATAATGTATAGCATTCGTTCTTATAAGTGTATATTCGTAACATGCATGACTTAAATAATGTAAATAATTTTGTAAAAACTTAAACTTGTTTATACTATGATTAGAACTTACGTAAAACAAGATATAAGATAAAAAAAACTAAACATGTAAATCAAACCCTAAACCCTAAATTTTAAGTATTACAACGAAATTACGACGGATTCGTCGTAAAATCGTTGTAATTTTTACAATGAATTTACGACGAATCCGTCGTAATTTCGTTGTAATAGATTAAATCTATACCCTAAACCCTAAATCACAATACACATATCCTGGAAGTAAGAACGAAGTATATTTGTGCATCTAATACTTCTAATATTTAACAACATATTCAATAACGACGATTGAATCTATATCGTCACCGATTTCCTTATCTTACATAATAATGTATAGCATTCGTTCTTATAAGTATATATTCGTAACATGCATGACTTAAATAATGTAAATAATTTTTTAAAAACTTAAACTTGTTTATACTATGATTATAACTTACGTAAAACAAGATATAAGATAAAAAAACTAAACATGTAAATCAAACCCTAACCCAAAATTTTAAGTATTACAACGAAATTATGACGGATTCGTCGTAAAATCGTTGTAATTTTTACAACGAATTTACGACGAATCCGTCGTAATTTCGTTGTAATAGATTAAATCTATACCCTAAACCCTAAATAACAATACACATATCATGGAAGTAAGAACGAAGTATATTTGTGCATCTAATACTTCTAATATTTAACAACAGATTCAATAACGACGATTGAATCTATATCGTCGTCGATTTTCTTATCTTACATAATAATATATAGCGTTCGTTCTTATAAGTATATATTCGTAACATGGATGACTTAAATCATGTAAATGATTTTGTAAAAACTTAAACTTGTTTATACTATGATTAGAACTTACGTAAAACAAGATATAAGATAAAAAAAATCAAACATGTAAATCAAACCCTATACCCTAAATTTTAAGTATTACAACGAAATTACGACGGATTCGTCGTAAAATCGTTGTAATTTTTACAACGAATTTACGACGAATCCATCGTAATTTCGTTGTAATAGATTAAATCTATATCCTAAACCCTAAATCACAATACACATATCCTAGAAGTAAGAACGAAGTATATTTGTGCATCTAATACCTTTAATATTTAACAACAGATTCAACAACGACGATTATACGATGGATTATCATGTTTATACTATGATTAGAAGTTATGTAAAAAATGATATACGTTGATAAACCAAACATGTAAATTAAAACTAAATCGTCGTAAATTCATCGTAGTTTTACGACGATGTTACGACGTAAATAGTGACATCGGTATCACGACGATTTCACGTCGACTATGAGAATTTGGTAAAACACGGTTTCTTATAGGTCACCTAATTATTTACATCAAATATTTTTGACGTAATTTCGTCGTATATTCGATGTAAAATCGTTGTAATGCTATTCGATGTAAAATCGTTGTAAATTTTCGTTGAAAATCCGTTGGTAATTTCTAGAAAATTTCTATAAATACATTCCACACATTCAATGGTAACTCAAAAAAAAAATACACACTAAATATATACATATCCACGTTTCCTTGGGTTCTTATGCTGATCATTGTGTTCCCACTTCTTGATGATCTTGCCAACAAAGAATCATGTGGGATCTTGTTTTCATGTAAAGACAGTCTTCATTACTACCATAGGTGAATGATTCATGGAATTGGACATCTATGTAAATCGTAATATAAAGATGTCCAATTCTATGTATCTTTCACTTATGGTGGTTGGTCTTTATGAATGTAGAAAACTAGACCCCCAGAGTTCTTTGTTGGCCAGATCATCAGAAGTGGGAATACAACGGTCTGCTCCTTAACCCAAGACGACATTACGACGATATTACATCGTAATATCAACGTAATATGCAGAAGCCATATTCGTCGTAATATCGATGTAAAGTTACATCGATATTACGACGATTTATATTGTCATCGTAATGTCTTCATAAAATGGTCGTAATTTTACATCGAAATTACGACGACATATATTTACGACGATTTTACATCGAACACATATTTCGTCGTAATGTCGTCGTAATGTCGATGTAAAGTTACATCGATTTAAAACGGTCGTAAATTTTCGTTGGAAATTGACAGTTTTCTTGTAGTGCGAGCTGTATATAGGAAATATTTAGTATTAATGTGTACTGCTCCATCCAGATGCCCCCTTGCTCCTTGTCCTTACCCTTTCTTTTATACTCTAAGTCGTTTTTATTTACTCCGCTTGATTCGTCATGAATGATCTTTAATTCAGAGGATACACCCGTTATGTTCAGGTGTCTTTAATCATCGGTTTGAACAAATCTTTGGTTATTGCGGGGTTGATTGACGTATTAGCATTTATCCCCATTTGACCGTAAGTGACTCCGGTATGCTTTTTGGCTAGATTCTTCACCTCGTTTTTGTCCACTTCTTCGACTTTCAATGTTTCATTCTCAGCCATTAATTGGTGAATTAATCACCAAATTAATAGTAAAATATGACCATTGACCATCTTCAAATGTCATTGACCATTGACCCTTTGACTATTTCAAGCTAAATGGATCTCCTTGCTTATAGAGATAATAAGCTTCTGAGAAAGCACCTTAGATCCATTATGGGAGATCCTTCTCCAACAGTAATACATGATTAGTTAAAATATTATCTCAATCAATCAAAGTTAAATGTTGGTATATGTGTGTGTTTTTTTTTATGAATTTGGAAATTCCGAACGTTTGGCTCATAATTTTTTTCGATGGCCGGAACTAGCCGTTAATAATATCACACTTAAGACGTAAATCACCCCTCCCAAAATATTTTAGTATATGTGTTTTCTTATTGTTAAATTTTCACAAGATATCTTAATCAACTTAATAATTACAACGTTCGTCTTTACAAATGAAATCCGGATGTTGAAGTTAATTTTGCTATCATCTTTAAGATAAATATAACTAACTATATCCTTCTAACTTCCCAAACTCTTAGGCTTTGAAAAGAGAGTGGAGCAAAAGCGGTCGTACTGTTTAAAAGGATGAACCATCTAATTTTTCCCATTCAACATTATAAAATGATTGTGTTGCATTACTTGTTTAAAAACAATAATAAAAAGGATGGAATACGGTTCATATTTCCAAAGAAAATTTAAGATCCACTTTGAATAGTAAGAACACTTCAAAAACACAGCAATATGACATGTTTAACTGCTGTTCTTCATTTTGTATTGAGAAATTTGTGTAGATAACCATAAAGGAGAAAATAATTGGCGATCTAGCCATAGAACTGTTAAAAAAAAACCTCTCTCTCTCTCTCTCTCTCACACACACACACATTTATCTCATGTACGAAATCCACCCAACGTAGCAACATCATCTTCCCCTCTCGGTCGCTCGTCTTCCTCCACATCCGATATTAGCAATGCCTTCAATCTCTACGATCAGGACAAAAACGGCCTCATCTCCGCCTCTGAGCTTCACCAGGTCCTTAACCGCCTCGGGATGTCATGCTCCATCGAATACTGCGCTCGGATGATCAGACATGTCGATGCTAGCGGCGATGGAAATGCCAATTCTCTCTTGCGGCTCGGCGGCGGAGCCCGTGCCGAACGCCGAGGATGCCTCTCTCGAAACGAGGGGTTTGAAATTGAAAGAGGCGGATGCGGTATCAAATCTGAGAATTGGAGATCGGAATGATGCAAATGAAGACCTGCTCGGAGAAGTTACCGATTGATTGGATTTGGTCTTCCGGAGATTCTGTCAAAGTGGTAAGGGGAGTGTGAATTAGGAATCGATTTCGATTCCAAATTGTGTAACAAGATGCTGGTTTATTGGTAAACATTTTTTTAGCACTATAACTCTATTGTTTTACCGTAATATATATATTTATTAGCGAGTTCTATTATTTTTAACGCGTTAAATAAATTAATAACATATATAACACACAAATCAAGAAAAGTTATTGTCCAAGAATATATATATATATATATTAATATGAAAGTTTTCAACGAATTAGTTAGTACACTAAATAAAAACTTAGATTTACATCTAGATGTCTATATGATACAATAATACAAAAAGTAACATGCAACGATTGAGTTACCATGATAAATATAAAGTTGGTGATTCATTTAAATGTTTACATGGTATAATAGATATTTTAACAAATGCAAGACTATTGTTAGTAATATAAAATGTTTAATATCACGATAATTATAAAATTAGATGTAAATATAATGTTTATAGGTAATACTACAATTGGTAACACGTTACAAAAAAATTTATAATCCCTTACAATATTAACCACGGTGGCCGACGCAGGCGCCGTTATCGTCACCGTAACCATTGCTATATGGATCTTGTTAGATTGCCATCGGTCAAAATAATATGTTTTGTGTTCGAAGTTTTATCAGATTAATCTCTGTTTTGTATTTTTCTGTTTTTGTTGTCGGAAAAAAAAAGAATGTTACTTCTCATCTGCAATCAAACATACAATGATTTAGTTATCGTGTTAAATATAAATTTGGATGATAGAAACGTAAAAACATTTGCCGGCAGCTACAATGATTGTGCCTATATGTCACATCATTAGTTTTTTTTTCATAGTTATATAGCTAATTGACTTTTTTATTTTTATTTTTGAAAATTTAGTATATTTGTATTTTGTGTAAAAAAGGGAGAACCATTTACGGTTAAACTAGGCCTGAACATTCAGATACTCGGATCGGGTTCGGGTTATGTATTTCGGTTTCTGGATATTTCGGGTCAAAGGGTTTAAGTACCGATCTGATATTTTTGAAATTTGGATCAGGTTCGATTCGGCACCCTATGGATTTGGGTCGGCTCATGTGTTTGATTGAATAACCAAAATTTTGCCGGGTACGGTTTGGTTCGTACCCAAAAGTATCCAAAATACCCAAAAATCCATATAAAACCACAAAAACTGTAATATCAAAAATATACATGAAATACCCAAAATACACAAAATAACTAATATCTTCGGTTTATAATTGTAATTTGGGTTATATCAATTCTAAATGTAATTAATATTTTGGGTATATAATTATATTTCATATATTTTGGGTATCCATTCGGTTCTCGGTTCGGTTTCAGTCTTCATATATAAGAGTTTAGGATTCGTTCGGGTATTTTGTCTGTTTCAGTTTTGTTCGGTACCTCTTAATTCGATTATGTTCTTCAGTTTCATGTATTTTTCTCAGGCCTAGGTTAAACACACTAGAATAATGGAGTATTCCATCTACTACCACACTTCAAAAAACAATTATTGGCTACAAAAAATTTCTGATTTTTTTTATTAGTTCTTGAAATAAATTAACTATTACTTCTCTTCTCCCTTACTTTATAATTCTTATTTTATTTTTGTATACCACATTTAAAATTTTTATATCCTCCCATTTGACATAATTTATAATTTTAAATTAAATATTTTTTATTTGCTATTTTTAAAATTAGAAACAATTTTGTTTATGTTATTCAGATAATTATATTCTAAATATAATAGCAATTTTAAATTTAATTTAAATTATTATAAATATGTACAATATTTTGGACCGTTTGTTATCCGTTTTTACCATTCAACATTATATTCTGAACCGTTGGATCCGCTTAATCCGCTTGATCCGCACTTATTCCGTTTGATCCGCTTGATCCGTATCGCCGGATCCACTTTCTCCATTCGGAGCCTTAATTATGAGTAACAACAAAACATGACGAGAACGCTTTCAGATAGTTTGATTAAAGAAGAACATCATGTTCTACTTGGTGAATCATATATCATTTTGTATACCTACTAGTCCACTCTGCTTCAATTCTTTACCACCTACAATAAAATAAATTATCCCGCAAACTAGAGTAATTTAGGACCATGTACATGCAATTTTTGGTACATTTGTTTTTGATAACAAGTATTCTATTGAAAAAGCAAGGTAATTAATACATGACTATATATGACCTTTTCAATCATTTAGTTTTTTTTGGGTTTAAATGTTAAGTTTTATACTATTTTATGATTTGGGATAGTGATTACAGAGAAAACTAGTAAAACAAAAATACCGAAAACTACAAATAATGACAAAGCTACAACATAAAAACAGAGAAAATAAATACTAAAAACTACAAGCAATGGCAAAGCTACAATATGAAAACAAAGAAACATACAAAGAAGTCGAACAAGCTAGGTACACGGCTTAGCATACCCAGAAGATCCCCGACAAAGAAACACCGATTTCGAACACCTAAGTTCAGACATTTGCATTGTTGCCGAAATTTGTTGGAACTCGAGTCATCATCGTTATTTCCACGAACAACCCCCACACGAGGCTAGCCCTCAAACCTCGTGGACCACTCCACAACCGGCGGCACGTGAGGCTCTTCGGGTAGCCAGAGAAGCCGCCTCCGGACGCCATTCCTGATCTTGAAAAAGCTACAAGAACTATCTCCTACGGAATTGAAGTTCATCGCCGAAACAGATCCCCCACCTCTATTCAACACCGAGTCACCACCAGAGTTTTTAACGGAGCCGTCCCCTACCAAAAATTTGAGCCGCTCTATGAACCGTCGAACGAAGCCAAAAATTATAAACACACATCGGAGGACGTTGGAGGGGCCACAACGAAGGCCATAAACATATATGAGAAGAAACAATATGTAAACAACGAGGAGAATGAGCTATGAATTTCCAATCGGCGCTTGAGCCTTGCCGCCGGCCGTAGCTGGACTAGACCACCACCCAAGACACAACCTGTCGATGGAGAAAACACGAGCTCGCCGAAGACATTTGCCACAAGTATGTGGTGGTTCGAGCAAGCCACGCCCCCTGATCTTCGTTGTGCCATAACCTGTCCTCGAAACCCACCGCAGAGAAGCATGTGAAACAAACACCACTCAAAACCACCATCTCAGCCCAAATGAGCTGAAGACCAACAAAAGCAGAGGCGTCACCGGTGGAGTCGCCGAGACGCCACACGCCTGCACCGGTTAGTCCCGCCACCGTTGTCGTCGGAGTAACGCCTTTAGTAGGCATGGAAATAAAAACCGGAACCGACCCAAAATAACCGGAACCGATCAGTTTCAGTTATGCCCAAAATACCCGATGGTTATTCCTCATTGATACCCGTGGGTATCGGATAATACCCGGAACCGAACCGATATCTGATCGGATACCCGAATTATAGTTATATATCCAAAAATATAAAATATATTACGGGTTTTTGGGTATATTTTCGGTATTACGAGTATATTTTTTTTAGTTTTTTTCAGCTTTTTGGATATATTTTTTGGTTTTCGGATATATTTTCGGGTTTTCGGGTATATTTTAGGTATTTCGGATAATAAATACCCAAACCGATTAAGATCCAATTTTTTCGAATTTTTACCGGTTCTTAAATCTCGGAACCGAACCGACCCGAAACCTTATCGGTTTCTAAATGAGTCCAAAATTCGTTTACCCGAAAGACCTGAAACCGACCCGAATACCCGAATGCCCAAAGATAGCCTTTAGCCGCCACAAAATTTCTAGAAAGGAAAACACGCCGACTCTGAAAATTTCAAGAACATAGGAAGGCGACACTGAAACAGAGAGAAGAAGCCGCCGGCCGCTGGCCAAGATTTGTTGAGATTATGTTAAACTTGGGTTGATGGCGGCACTTAGGTTAAGAGAGAAAGGAGAGAGAAAGTAGATCTGCAGAAATCCTTTTCAATCATATAGTTTTTTTTTTTTTGGGGGTAAAAATTCAATCATATAGTTGGTAGAGTAGTTTAGAGAGATGAGAGATTAAGCATACATTTATTGTGGAAATACTATTTTTGTTTATACACTCACTCACAATTGACAAAAAAGAAAAAAAGAGGGAGTGAGAGAGGAAAGTGGGGAGGCAAATGATGGCGAAGCATATTAAACTGGGAATCATGGTTTCTTTATCTGGTAGGGTTTACTCTAAGATCATTTTGAATTGAAACCCTAAATTACTTTATTTCCATAATTTCTTTAGTCTCTTTTTATACCACTTTTCCAATGCTTTGATAGATTCTAGGTTTATTGTGCTTCCCTAATTCTACAAAGATCAGACTGGTATAGCTGAATCAACGGGTATTAATTGTGATTCACTAACCGCGTGTTCCCTCTTCACGCCATTGCATCATCTACTACTTATCTTAGGCATTATATATTATGTTATGTGCGGTGTACATGTTTTTATTCATTTGAAATTCTTACTAACAAAGAGACCTTTGAGATTTGAGTCATTGTTCTCACAACATGTACGCAAGCAAAGATGCCCTTACAGCTCAGTTGTAGAGCGTCAGTCTTGTAAACTGAAAGTCCGTAGTTCGATCATGCGTAAGGCCATTTTTTTTTATCTATATATTTCCTCAAAATTAAATAGCATACATATGGATGTAAACATATTGAATATTCCAAAAATTACAAAAAGTTTCAAAAGGAAACGGTGCGTTTAGTTCTGAGGGGGATTTTGAGGGAGATTAGGGTTTTGCTTTTGTCCGCTTCATGGCAGCGCGCCGCCGTCGCTCTCCGCCTCTGATGGAGGAGACAGCCTCGCCGGCGAAAGTAGGGGACTCATTCCAGTCCTTTAAGTCAGAAACAGTAGTTCCAAGTAGTTCCAATGGTATCGTGGTCAAACGTTGTTCAAGCAAAAAAGTCTCTCACCAAGTACGAGCTCGATATTTCGATGCAGAATGGTATTGGTTCAGTCATGGTTCCGGAAGAAATTTTCAAAGACGCATCTCCGCTGTGGGAAGATTTTGTAATCGGTAGGTTTCTAGCGACTGCCCCACATGTTGCAAAGGTTCATGCGATTGTCAACAAAATTTGGGCTTTGGGTGATAAATCTCAAATGATTGAGGTTCATGTAATCAATCCAACAACAATGAAGTTTAGGATTATGAATCCAGTAACAAGGAATAGAGTGCTTCGACGCGGAATGTGGAATCTCGCAGAGGTTTCGGTGGTAATGTCGAAATGGTCACCGCACATAGAGGAGACTATGCCGGAAGTAAAATAAGTCCCACTTTGGGTCCAACTCAAAAATGTACCTATGGACATGTACTCATGGAAGGGGCTTAGCTTTATTACTAGTGATGTGGATGAACCAATGAGACTCCACAATGAAACTGCTCAATGTCAGGATTTCAAGATCGCAAAAATATTTGTCAAAGCGGACCTCACAAAGGAATTACCAAAAATGATGGTGTTTACTTCACCGAAAGGAAAGGAAACACAGGTGGAATTCTCGTATCCTTGGCTGCCTACTCGATGCTCTATCTGTTTGCCAAAAATGGGGACATCTAGCTACGGTGTGCTTGGTGAAGGAGAAAAAAATCAGAAAAGGCCACGGTGGGAAAAGATTACACTATGGAAAAGGAAAAAACCGATGAACCAGAGAAGGCACCACTAGTGGCTACACAGATACCTGACAGAGGATCAGAAACAAAAATCCATCCAGAAGACGGTCAGAAAAACTTGCAAGAGGACAAAGAGGAGGGCGAATGGTAACTCCGGGAAAAGGCAGTCGAAGCCCAGATAAGGCGAAGAAGGCGCTGGAATATGGGAAAATCTCTATCCTCTCTCACTCTCGTTTTGCAGCATTAAGTGAATCGGATAACGCAAACAATGTGGAAGCAAATAAAGGGGATGCAGATGATGGCAAAACAGAGGACCTCATGGAAGAAGACATATGAGGAAATAGAGTCGAGGAAATCGATAGAGGTGGAGAAGGAGAATGTACACGACTTTAATAAGGGGATCGCAGCAGACATGGAAAATGACATTTCATCAGCAGGAATTCAGAGTGAGAAGATCCCTGCTCGCCAATCTCTGCATCGCAAATCCAAGGATATCCTGAAGGACCCGGCTACTCTAAAATCAAAGGACACAAATCCAAGCTTTTTGAACAAAAGGATCCCGAAGAAATTTTTTTATTAATGTCAGGTTTCTTTTGGAATATGCGTGGGCTGAACAAGACTACAAAACATTCTATCATAAAGGATTTGGTAAAGCAAAGTGGTTTTTAATTCGAATGTCTACTGGAAACAAGGGTGACGGAACGGAAAGCTTTGCGAATATCTACGGAGATTTTTAAGGATTGGTCCTTCCTCTCAAACTACGAATTCAACAGGCTGGGGAGGATATGGGTTGTGTGGAGTCCACAGGTTCGAGTCACACCTTTTTTTAAGAGCGGTCAACTAATCACGTGCTCCATTCTCCTGGAAGGCTCGGAAGCAGAATTCTTCTGTTCTTTCATATACGCATCAAATTTCGTCGACGAAAGAAAAGAGTTATGGGAAGATTTACGAAGTCACCAGGATTCACCACTATTTCGAAACAAGCGATGGCTGATATTTGGCAATTTTAACGAAATATTAGATGGAGAAGAACATTCGGATTTCACGGATAATCCAAGCATACCGATGGGAATGAGAGACTTCCAGGAAATAGTCCGATACAGCTCCCTATTTGATCTGAAGTATCACGGTCATCTCTACACATGGACCAATAAACGAGAGGAAGGTACGATCTGCAAAAAACTTGATCGCGTCTTGATGAGTGACGCATGGTACGACTCCTATCCACAGTATTATAGTGTTTTCGAATAAGGGGGATGCTCGGATCACCTGCGATGTTGGATTCAGATTGAAGCTGAAAAATTCGAGTGAAACGTCCTTTCAAGTTTACAAACTCTGTAGAGGAATGCCCATAATTCTTGCCACTGATTTCTGATTACTGGAACGACACATATGTCTTGTTCAACTCCACATCTGCGATGTTTCGTTTCTCGAAAAAATTGAAGGTTCTAAAAACACATATGCGAGAGTTAAGTAGGAAACAACTCGGAGATTTGGAAAAAAAGAACGAAGATAGCACACGAGGAACTATGCAAAAATCAAATAAGGACAATGCAAACCCCATCCCGAGCAGCGATGGAAGAAGAACGCAAAGCATTCGAAAAATGGCAGCGACTAGCAGAAATCGAAGAAAAATTTATGCGTCAAAGGTCGAAAGTGCATTGGCTGAAAGTAGGGGACAGGAACAACATACATTTCCACCAGGCAGCAAGGATTCGAGAGATCCGAAACTCAATCCGGGAAATTAAAAAACAGGACGGTACCATTGCCGCATCTCAGAACGAAATCAAGGAAGAAGCAGAGAGATTTTTCAACGAGTTTCTATCCCTCACGATGGAAGATTATCAAGGAATTTCGAAGGAGGCTCTTCATGACCTACTGGATTTTGAATGCAGCGACATTGATGCAGAACTATTATGTAAAACAATCACAGAAGAAGAGGTGAATGGAGTGGTATTCGCAATGCCGGGGAATAAAGCGCCAGGACCAGATGGCTATACGAGTGAGTTCTATAAGCAAGCATGGTCAGTGCTGGGGAAAGATTTCGTCGTCTCTATTCAATCCTTCTTTGACAAAAGCTTCTTGCCCAAAGGAGTTAACTCAACCATACTATCCCTCATTCCGAAAAAATAGATTCTTTAGAGATGAAAGACTACCGCCCGATATCACGTTGCAATGTTCTATACAAGGTTATCTCAAAGATTCTTGCCAATAGACGTAAGCGGTTACTCCCTAAGTTTATTGCACCAAACCAATCAGCTTTTGTTAAGGATCGCTTACTGATGGAGAACGTCCTTCTAGCATCTGAACTCGTTAAGAACTACCACAAAGATACGATCTCGTCTCGATGTGCCCTCAAGATAGACATTTCCAAAGCCTTCGATTCGGTACAATGGCCTTTTCTGCTAGCCACATTATCGGCTCTGAAACTTCCTGCGAAATTTATACATTGGATCAAACTATGGATCAAAACAGCATCCTTCTCGGTTCAGATTAATGAGGAATTATCAGGGTACTTCCAAAGTAAAAGGGGCTTGCGGCAAGAATGTTCTCTATCACCTTACCTCTTTGTGATTAGTATGAATGTACTCTCCAAGATGTTGGACACGGCATCTTCATCTCGTATAGTTGGATACCATCCCAACTACCAGAAGCTCAATCTCACACACCTATGCTTTGCGGATGACCTTCTGGTATTTGCAGTTGGAAAGAAAAGCTCAATATAAGGTATTCTTGAAGTATTCCGAGAATTCACAGCATTCTCGGGACTGAATATTAGCGTTGAGAAATCAACAATTTATATGGCAGGGATTACGGCTGAGGCACAAGACACAATACTGGACTCCCGTTTGATTCATGAACGCTAGCGGTGCGATACTTGGGATTACCACTCCTAACGAAAAGAATGACGGTTCACGACTACAATCCCCTTATAGAACAGATTCGACGGCGCATAAATGGATGGACAGCCAGATATCTCTCGTTTGCAGGCCGTCTACAACTCATAGCTTTGGTAATACACAGCTTGACAAATTTCTGGATCTCTGCGTTTCGTCTACCCAAAGCGTGTGTTGATGAAATTGACAAACTCTGCTCGGCATTTCTCTGGTCGGGACCAGAATTAAACTCGAAAAAAGCAAAAGTCGCGTGGAGTGATGTTTGTAAACCAAAAGAAGAGGGCGGGTTGGGACTTTGTCCCATCTCTGAGGCCAATAAGGTGAGCTGTATGAAATTAAGGAGAATTCTTTCATGCCATTCCTCACTATGGGTTAATTGGATACAGAGGTACTTAATTCACAAAGGCTCGATTTGGACGGTGAAAAATTCATCATTGCTGGGTTCCTGGACGTGGAAGAAGATTCTTAAACTCCGAGAGCTCACAAAACCGTTTACTCAGGTCACGGTTATGAGCGGGGAGACAACATATTTCTGGCACGACAATTGGACAACAATGGGCAGTCTAATAGATATCACGGGAATCCGAGGATGCATTGATCTGGGTATCCCTATCAACTCATCGGTCAAATGGGTGTTGAATTCCCACCGAAGAAGACGGCACCGCTCTACTATATTGAACGCGATTGAAGACGCAATCGTAACTCATCATCAACGAGAAGTGAGTCACGACGAGGATGTGGTGCTGTGGAGAAGAAAAAACGATGTCTTTCGGTCGGTTTTCAACTCAAAAGAGACATGGCACCTGATCAGAGAAGCACAACCTGTAAAACAATGGTGGAGGGGGATATGGTTTCAATACGCTACTCCAAAATTCACATTTGTAGCGTGGCTTGCAGTTCACAACCGTCTCGCGACAGGGGACAAAGTGGCTAGATGGAATACGGGAGCCAATACCTCATGTGTGTTTTGCCAAGAACCTATCGAAACTAGAAGTCATCTCTTCTTCTTATGTAGACACTTGATATGCTCAATTTAATACCCTAAAGTACTAAAGCAGTTGTAATAGTATAGCTAGGGGTCGAACCACAGAAGACTCACAGAAACGCACAATAGATTCTATAGTGTCGAATTACGCTAAGCCAAACAGTTGTAATTAAAAGCAGTGCAGAAATTAAAGGAGTTGTAAATCAATTGAGAAATATAGGCTCAGGGTTTTTCTCAGGAAATCAGTGAATGCAGACTAACTAACTAACAGGATTCAGATTTAGCGCAGTTCTTGAACTCAAATCACTAAAATATAGCTAACCAACTCTCGTTGCGAAAACTATCTAAATCTAAATCCTAAGAATTCCAAATCTCTTTGCGAATCCTAAATTCTAAATCAGCTTTAATATCAGGTTTGATATGTTCACAAATCAATTAAACCAAATCTCTTTGCGAATAATCAATTTGCTCACCTAGGTTCTATCAGGTAATTAATCGCACTCTCGTGCCTAATCAATTATCCTAAGATCTAAGTTCCAGATTCGTCAACCTAGAATTAGCTATGAACACAACCTAAGGTGAAGAACTAATTCAGATGGTGAATCCTAAACAGATAATTAACCTAGCATTCAAAGAAATCCTTTATGAGAAAACCCTAAACCTAAAGTGGATCTACTCAGACATGGCAATTAAATCAAAAGACATGTTTGAATAAATCATCAATAGAATAGAAAGAAGGGTTTAGAGATCTGATCTCGGACGAAGGGAGATTCAGACTTGTCTCTCTAAAACCCAAGTAAAATCAAACTATAAAATAAAGCATAAAAAGGCATGAAAAGGCATAGCCTAAACAATGGCTGTAAAATCCTATTTATAACCTAAAACACGATCTGGGGTCTTCTTGTAATTATTAAAGACTTCTGGGCGTTTTTGCAATTCCTCAAGTCTTGGAAAACTCGCGGGTCGTGTCTTGCTGCGCTGAGTGTCGATCGATACCAAGGGGGTATCGATCGATGCTCGACGTGAATTCAGGTTCTCAGCGACACGATCTTTAGCTCTGCTACAAACTGCTCCAGAAAACTCCAATACTTCCAATAATCCTCCAAACGTGCTATGACCTGTAAAAGACTCTAAAAAGACTTCAAAATACTACAAAGACTCTATAAAAAGGACTTATATCATGGCCTAAATGGGGTAAAAACCATGATATATCAACTCCCCCAGACTTAGCCTTTTGCTTGCCCTCAAGCAAATAGAAGACTAAACCAGAAAAAGAGGTTTGAAAACGTAGAGACTCACCTGTTCCTGAACCATCGAAAAGACCCTTTTCCCGAGTACCCAAATGTCACCTGATCAGCTTTCGATCTAACCACCATGTACTTCTCCGTAGACATTTGCAGCTTTTCCAGACTCCACACAAAATCCCACAGCATTGTTCAAGTAAAGCCCTCATCGCCAGTTTCATCTCTGCAGTTAATGTTCAAGAACCTTCTAGATTCTTTACCAGACAATATCATGACAAAAGAACCACCTTTTTTAACACTTTTTTGTATCAATTTCTCTCCTCCAGACTTATTTCTTATTATATCTTTATTATTTTTTTTATTTTCAGCTTAGCATATACATATCAAGGTAGGAGACGCGAGTATTGATGGTGTTTGCCACCAAATCCCCGGTTCTTCCCTCTCTATGTATCAAAGGATGTAGGCGAATAATGGCATCATAGGAAAATCCTAGCCTCGCTTCCAATCCTTTGTGTGATCATCCCCTCTTAAGTAGAATAATGGGATCGCTGGAAATTTTCCTAACCCTCTACTCAGAAGAAAATCATTTCAATCTTTTATGCTCTTAATCTATCAACTTATTTCAGGGGAGAGAGATACCATAATTCTAAACACACGGGTTCCTTTATCAGATATGAATGATGAATCAAGCTCTATGAACACTAACCACATTGATGAAGTGCAAAAATTTGGCTCAGGCTTCAGAAGAACTCTGCTGGAGACATGGATGTTTTCTAGTCAACTGGTCAGCCTTTGGATTTTTCATTAGTCGATCTAGAACTGATCCTGTAACACTGTGCACTCAAAAACAAAATCACATCAATAGGTTCAAGCACAGGATCATAATCTCCAACAAATTTTGACTCAATAAAACAGTTTTGACTCTATAAAACGACTGACTCTAAGAAAAACAAAAACTTTGTCAGCAGACACCTCCCCCAGACTTGAACAACACTGTCCCTAGTGTTATCTAGCCTAGATTGGTGAACAAAAACAAATGAACTGAGTGGATTTTTGGAGATGAAGAACCGTACCTGTACAGGGTATCGATCGATACTAGGCAGTATCGATCGATACCAGCCGTATTTCGACACAAAGATTTAAAAATCAGTGGTGTCGAGTTGCTTAACCAGGGAAAACGTTCCATTGTGTTAGAAGTTAGCACTGTTAGGAACACTCAAAAACAGGTTAAAAGCAACATGGTAGATCAAAGATGAATCCAAGGTAGTCAAATGCAAAAACAGACAGTGACATAAGTTCAACAGAAGAAAACAAAGAGAAAGAAAGAAACAAACGTGAAGATCAGATAAGACTAATCCTGCGTCTCCTCGGAATCGCTCTCATCATCAGCAGCAGGTGCGGTGTGTGAAGGTCCAGGCTGGGACGATGGATTAGTGTCAGTCGTGCAGCGGCAACGAACAGCAGCCCAGATGCTCCTCAAGCTGGAGATCATAAATCTCTGGAAGGCAGCTGGCTCCATCGGAACATCTGTGTCTAAAGGCCACTGTGGCTCAGGAATAGGTGTGTATGGGGCAGCCTGTGTACGTCCTCTCTGACGTGAAGTGGATGGGATACCAGCAGGTGGACGAACCTGTCGTCGAGTCGCAGAGAGCGAAGTCAGGATCTCTGCAGGAGGCTCGAAACGAAGCAGAGTGGGATCCTCAGATAGGTCTGTCAAATCCCTAGCAGGTAGCTGTACCAGAAAGCTCCCATCGGATCGGTTAAGAATCCACTTCCTCCCGGGCTTCAACCACTTAAGGTTCCGCATGTGAGCTTCGTCCAAGTATCGACGCGAAGTGACAATCGAGCAGCTGGTAGTGCTGATGCCGAGGTGTTCGAAGACAGGTGTTAGAAGACTACCGATGGTCTCCTTCTTCGTGCTCGTGCCTGTGAATGGCTTGATCTTCAGAGAGACCAAATGATGTGCAAAGACAGCTCCAAGGTTAACATCTTCCAGCTCAGGCCACTCAAAATCCTGCTCAGGGATGATGTCTCTGACAGCCAGAAACAAAAGCAGAAGCTCAGATACTCTCATATTGTTAGGCTCCATCTTGCACAGAAGAGTAGTGCTCAGGATCCTAACGAAGCATCGCAGGACTGGATGTCGAATGTCCATCTGAGTGGACGTCTTAGAGTCATAGACACCGTTCCCAAACCATGCCCAGAATCCGCGCATGTCAGGATGAGAAGCTGGAAGAGCAGACCTCCTGCGGTCCCGTCGAAACCCGTATATATCACAGAGATCAGGGAGTGAAATCCTGTGCCTGACTCCGCGAGCCATGAAAGATAGGGTGCCATCTTGTGCGTCTCGCAGGGCCTCGTCTGAATAGCTGACACGAGCCGTCGCCATGAACTGACGAACCAAGTCCGGGTAAAGGTCACGCTGCTGTGTAGCCATGTGACCGAAACCAATTCGCTCGAGTAGACGAGCCAAATCTGAGTCAAGACCCAGCTGATGTAGAGAGACTCCGTCGATAAACCTAGTAGGCTCGATGGTGACACCCAACCACGCGTTGTAGAACAGCGTGTCGAAATCGTCCCATTCCTCAGAAATGGGTCTAAAGGCGGTGTCGTCACTCAAGGCATGCGCCTTCTCCTGTCCATCCCAATCTCTCTGACAAGGGATCCTGGCCTTCTCGTTCAGCTTAGGCCAAGGACTTCTGCGTGAGACTGCAGGATTATCCGTAGTAGGCGGGTTAGAGCTCGATGCGCCTGTAGTCCTGGCTCTCTTGGACTGAGATGCCATCTGCAAACAAAGACAGAAGGACACAGTATAAATCCAACACCTCTCAGCAATCACAGCAAATTCTTATCGTCAAACTCGCATGGTGTCGATCGATACCAGGGGGTATCGATCGACACTCTATCCAATTCCCAGTTCATCCAATTTCCAGACTTCAAATTCCCCAAAAGTCCAAAAAAAAAGGTAAATGAATGTAAGGCGGGGTTCGAAACTAGTCTAGAGCATCTCAGCAAATGGCATATGTCAAGAAAAACAAGTGCTAAAGAGTGAATCAAACAAACCTTAAACCCATCAAAAATCGGACATAAAAGATGGAATTTCGCATGCATACCTTTGCGGATTGATGAAACGAATGCTAGAAGGAGATAGAGGATGAAAATCCAATGATTCTAGGCACTTGAATCATCAAAATCGGTGAAGAATTTGAAAAGTTGCGATTTGAGAGGGAGAGAGAGAGCGGCGTCGATCGATAGAGGAGAAAAAGAAGAGAGAAGAACCCGTAGGGTTTTAAGGAAACTTACTTGGCCATGGGGTATCGATCGATTTGGTATTTGGTCGACACGGGATGGTGTCGATCGACACATGTGTGGAACGAAGTTCCTCTTAGGGCACTGCGTATCGATCGATACTATTCAGTATCGATCGACACTCATCGCGGAAATCTGCTTCACGTTTTGACACAAGACACGAAACTAAAAATAAACAAAGATAGAAAGGTTTATGTACATACTTACCAGTGGGTTGCCTCCCACCAAGCGCTTGTTTTACGTCGCGAGCTTGACTGTACTGGCGATCAGTCAGGAGAAAGGTGAGAACTTGCGTCGAAACAAGCTCCACGATTCGATATCGCCAATGTCAGAGTTCTGCTCAGCATGTGTTCCACGAACTCCGGTCCTTTTTCTTTCAGCTCTGAGGTGAGAAGTACTCTTGCCTTAGAGAATGGCTTCAAGGCTCCTTTGCATTTGACCTTGTACTCAATCGAATCTCCATTACACTTCTGAGGTATCAAAGTGACATGGGGATTCTCAACTTTGTTGCTCTTGGCCTTCTTCTTTGTTGCCTTAGTTTTCTTGGCAACTTCTTTGGGGGTGCTGGGCGGTTCACTTGGAACATCTGCGACAGTAGGCTCATCAGGAAGCTCTTCCAAAATATCAATCGCTAGCGACTCTCCTGTGACAACCTCGATGCTAGACACATGTGTGGGAGCACTCCTAGGGGGAATGACACCATAATAGACCCCTCTGTCAATGTAAGAGAAAGAGATTCTCTTTTTAGGTGTGTCTATGATCGCGCCTGCAGTAGCCATGAACGGTCGTCCCAAAAGGATAGGCATACGAGAGATTGCACCCATCTCTACAACCTGAAAATTAGTAGGAACTAGACAGTCTCCTACTTTGACCAGCAAACCATGGATAGTACCGTGTGGAAGCGAGGTGGAGTTGTTCGCGAATGTGATAGATGCCTCTGGTGATCGAATATCAGCTCCCAACCGCTCTGCAATTGCCCTTGAGATGACATTGACACTAGCCCCTGAGTCGACAAGAGACTCTTTGAACTCAACTCCAGAGATAGAGCATGGAACTACAAATTTCCCTGGATCTTCCCTCTGTGTCAATTTCCGCGGTTGTAGTGAATTGCGAATTCTTTCTCCGATCACCTCAGGTGTTGTCATAACTTCTGGTCCGTTCTGCGAGGGGTATCGATCGACACCAGGTAGGGTATCGATCGATGCCATGCGATTTGAATCGTTCCTGACAAGTACATCTTCATCAGAAAGAAGCTCCACGTTCGGGTTATCCAGCATATACTGTAGTTTAGCAATCTCCCATTCCTCCCTTGTCAGCTTAGGAATCATAGGATAAGGCATCCTGGTTACATACACTCGTTCTGCAACGACCTTAGGCACCACAGTAGAACTCTCTGTTGTCTCCTCAGAAATCACCTTAGTATCGACCGATACCAATGGGGTATCGATCGATACACGGGTGATTGAATCCATTCTAGCAGACGTCTGGGCTGGTATCGATCGATACTGGGGAGTATCGATCGATGCTTGTGCGATTTCAGGAATGGCTTCGAGATTTTCTGCACGTAAGCTGATGGCATTGACGTGTGCATTGTGTGATTGAACCGCCTTTCCCTTGGAATTTGCTGCAGTCTGAGCTACTTGCGTCTCCAGCATCCTGTGGCTTGTCTTTAGAGCCTCGATCCTTCCACTCAAATCGGTGTACAAATCATCCATCTTACCATTGAAGGTGACTGTCATCTTCTCCTGCCCTTGAACCAGCTGTTCAAGCATAGCCTCAATCTTACTCTCAGGAGCTTTGGGTGGTGGGGATTGGTACCCTCCTTGCTGAGCATTGTTGGTGAAGTTTCGATTGGAGTTGTATCCGAATCGCTGACCCTGAAAACCAGAACCACCTATGTAGTTAACATCTTCCACCTCATTCTCAGTAGCAAAGTGGACGGCCTTTGTTGTCCTTCCCAGCAGAAGACTGTGCATAGAATCCAGCTGAGCTTTCACTTCAGCGATCTGTGACCCATCCATGTTACCAGCCAGCTTCTTGCGCTCGAAGTCTGCGCTCTTGGTGCTACTACTAGATGCAAAGTTCTCAATCAACACAATAGCATCCTCAGGATATCTGGTGTTGAAATTACCATTGCTCGAAGAGTCCAGACCCATCTGATATCTCCAATCTACTCCTCTGAAGAAGATACCCAGCAGCTGCACATCAGAGTATCCATGATGTGGACAATCTCTCTGATACGATCTGAATCTTGTCCAAGCAGCCTTGAACGCCTCAGTAGGTCCTTGAGAAAAAGTGGATATCTTATTTCTCAGATCTTCAGATCGCCCGTCATCATAGAAGTTAATCAGGAAGGCTCTCTTGGTGTCCTCCCAATTAGTTAGCGATCCAGGAGATAGCTGCCTCAGCCAGTAAGTAGCTTCTCCACCCAGAGAGTAGGGGAAGAGCTTGCAGAAGAGATAGTCGTAGGACACTCCATTGCTCTTGATGCTAGTGACCAAGTCCTCGAATTTCTCTACATGGTCCATTGGATGTTCATGAGGAAGACCATGGAAGAGATGCTGTCCTACTAGAGTGTAGTAAGCAGGTTTCAGCTCGAAGTCATTCCTCTCATAAGCAGGAGGACGAATCGCTGACCGATTTGCGAAAAACTGCTCTGGCCTGTTGTACTCACCAATCGTTCTTCCACGATTAACCACAGCATTCCCTGCGTTGGCGCGCCCAGCTGGCGCGATAACCTCAACAACCGCAGCAGGGACAACGATGTTACCAGCTTCATCAAGTCGCTGCCCTCTCTCATTACACACGTGACCCTCTTGGTCTCTCAGAATTCCAGCTTCATCAGCTCTTAAAACCACTGGGTTGTTCATCCCTGATGTTTGCTTGGTCTTTCTGTTTGTGCGTTCCACAAACGCTAGCTGTTCCAATGACAGTTCAACTAGCTGTGTGCTCTTGTTGCTTCTGGTTTCACGAACAGGCATACACCTGCAAACAAAACACTAGGCAAAGCACGTAAGTAACCAGAAAAATACGTTGAGTATCGATCGATACCAAGTGGTGTCGATCGATACCAACGAAAGAAGACGACGAATATCGACCGATATTACAGAGTATCGATCGATACCGACGAACTTAGTCGAAATTCTAAACTAAAATCTAATGGCGAAATTGAGTCCCCGGCAACGGCGCCAAAATTGATATGCTCAATTTAATACCCTAAAGTACTAAAGCAGTTGTAATAGTATAGCTAGGGGTCGAACCACAGAAGACTCACAGAAACGCACAATAGATTCTATAGTGTCGAATTACGCTAAGCCAAACAGTTGTAATTAAAAGCAGTGCAGAAATTAAAGGAGTTGTAAATCAATTGAGAAATATAGGCTCAGGGTTTTTCTCAGGAAATCAGTGAATGCAGACTAACTAACTAACAGGATTCAGATTTAGCGCAGTTCTTGAACTCAAATCACTAAAATATAGCTAACCAACTCTCGTTGCGAAAACTATCTAAATCTAAATCCTAAGAATTCCAAATCTCTTTGCGAATCCTAAATTCTAAATCAGCTTTAATATCAGGTTTGATATGTTCACAAATCAATTAAACCAAATCTCTTTGCGAATAATCAATTTGCTCACCTAGGTTCTATCAGGTAATTAATCGCACTCTCGTGCCTAATCAATTATCCTAAGATCTAAGTTCCAGATTCGTCAACCTAGAATTAGCTATGAACACAACCTAAGGTGAAGAACTAATTCAGATGGTGAATCCTAAACAGATAATTAACCTAGCATTCAAAGAAATCCTTTATGAGAAAACCCTAAACCTAAAGTGGATCTACTCAGACATGGCAATTAAATCAAAAGACATGTTTGAATAAATCATCAATAGAATAGAAAGAAGGGTTTAGAGATCTGATCTCGGACGAAGGGAGATTCAGACTTGTCTCTCTAAAACCCAAGTAAAATCAAACTATAAAATAAAGCATAAAAAGGCATGAAAAGGCATAGCCTAAACAATGGCTGTAAAATCCTATTTATAACCTAAAACACGATCTGGGGTCTTCTTGTAATTATTAAAGACTTCTGGGCGTTTTTGCAATTCCTCAAGTCTTGGAAAACTCGCGGGTCGTGTCTTGCTGCGCTGAGTGTCGATCGATACCAAGGGGGTATCGATCGATGCTCGACGTGAATTCAGGTTCTCAGCGACACGATCTTTAGCTCTGCTACAAACTGCTCCAGAAAACTCCAATACTTCCAATAATCCTCCAAACGTGCTATGACCTGTAAAAGACTCTAAAAAGACTCCAAAATACTATAAAGACTCTATAAAAAGGACTTATATCATGGCCTAAATGGGGTAAAAACCATGATATATCAACACTCGAAGGAAATCTGGGCAATCCTTACCCGGAATTTGCTATCACAAGGTACTACGAATCAATGGGAACTCATCCTTGACTGGTTAGTGGATGAATCGCGAGACAGAATCCGGTTATGGCTAGTTAGATATCTTTTTCAGCTCACTATCTACACGATCTGGTGGGAACGAAACAAGCGCCGTCACGGTGAATCTCCAACTCCAATCCAAATTATCATCCAAAGCATCGACAAGCAAGTTCGAAATCGGCTAACATCCATTCGTAATTTGGGCGATAACAGATATGAAAAAAGCATGGAAGTATGGTTTGCCTCAAGATGAGGTTTTGAGAAACATCTATCTTTTTTTCTCTCTCTATAAATAGAAGATCTTCTCAATTCCACTCAAAATGATGTAACACTCGTTGTAACAACGGTTTTTTTTGTTTTAACAAATTTGACATTCAATTCAAAAAAAAAAGAAAAGAATATTCCAAATTTCCAGGATACTCGAATCTCAGATATCGTAAACCTGGACATGAGTAAAAAATAATGATATCCATAAATATCCGCATCCGGATGCGTAAGAAAATTATTTAAAAAATATGAAAATATATGTTTCAAAATTAAATACTTTTATAATATTTTTGAAGTTTAATGTAATACTAGATTCTAACATGTTCGTCCGCACAATACTTTTTTATAAAATTTTGTAATATAAATTTTTTTTTAATAAGATATAATTTGTTTTTATAGATATATTTTTTCTAATAAGTGACAAAATTTTATTTTGAGTTTAGATATAGTATACTTTTGGATATATAACCCGTTATCTATGGAGGGAAAATAATAAAAGACTCGTGTGGACTAAGCCTCTTTTAACTTCCCGATAACCTGGTAAAAGATATCGGGTTCCTCTTACCTTCCCGGGTATTACTACTCAATTATCTGAGAGCTTACCTTCCCAGACATTGCTGCTCGGTTTATGGTGATGTAGACAGGAAGTCAACATGTTCCTGCCCGAATCACTCATCTCCCTACTACCGCACTCTCCAGGTAACCTTGCATCAGAGAAGCATGTGAAACATGTCCGATTTAGGTCTAGTGATCGTCTATTCTAAGGTGACACGCCATATAACATGTCTTAACTTGTCCTAATTAAGGGTCGATCACCTAAACTCGTAACCACACCTTCTCTAAGTGGTACATCTTTAGGTCAAATGATCGTTTAGTTTACTATGACATGTGTTACTCTCTGGTTTACCAATCCAAAAGAGATTATTTATTCCCAATAAATCCTAAAGTAAGTATTTAATTCTATGTTTTTTGCGGACATTCTGATGTCTACATTCCACCTGGTGAGGATCTTAAATATTATGATGTGAACTCATTGTATCCTTTTGTAATGAAGTCATTTCCTATGCCCGGAGGGGAGCCTCTTTGGCATAGTGATTTTGAAGGTCAAGACTTAAACGACTTGTATGGATTTGTTGAGGTGTATGTTGAATATCCATCTAGAACTTTCTTACCATATAAAGAGATTCAGGTGTTACGTTTTCCAACAAGTAATTTCTTGGGTGTTTATTTTAGCAAATAGTTAATGTTAGTTAAATCAGGGGGTTACAAGATTATACTTTTAAAAGGTTATTTATATTAGGAGAGCACTCGCGCAATGCGCGGGTTTTCTTTTAAATCACTAAAAACATAACGGTAAAGATTAGCCATCATAAATTTTGGAGCGTTGGGTCCATTGAAAACGTCGTAGATCCCAGCGAGACGCTAATTGCACTATGTCTTCTCCTGCTTTCTCCAATGCTCACTGTAAATTGTTCTCGCTTCCGCCATTTGCCTTCACTTCGGCATCCGCTAATGCAGCTTCGACGATAATGCCGCTGCCGCTGCCGGGTCTCACAATGTTTTCTATCTTAAAACCACGACGAAATTTGACACCGGAATAACCCAGGGCCGTTGCTTCCTCTCCCCGAAAATCGGGTGCCAGGAAAAGCGCTTCTTCCTTTTCTGGCTCTTCTTCGAGTATACGCTACCATGAGACGCCGAGAAATGCACGCCGGTGGAGTTAAATCTCGAAATCTCTCCGGCCAACGGGCCTGAAGTCGCGCCTCTCTCGGACCCGACATGATCGCCTCTCTCTCTTTGACTAGAAATAAAAATTAATAAAAAAACTGGAAAAAATCCATAAAAGGATGATTCTTCACGCGTCATGGTCATCTCCCCACACACGCGCTTCTCTCTCACCTCAAACACACTCTCTCTCTGTCACCCTCTCTCACTTCTCTCCTCTCGCCGGCTCTGCAATGACGCCGGCACGAAATTCTTTTTCGCCGACGCAAAATCCGACCACGTCCGCGACCAATCTTCGTCGTTCAAGTCACGGAATTGATCGACGGCGTTTTCATCGGCTGATCTGTTAACCACGCAGTGACTGACAGAACGTTGCTGTGGAATCTTATTCTGATTCCATATCTTTCCATTATAGATGTAGTTGATAGGAATCTCATGATTTTCTTCGGTTTCATGATGCTCTACATTATCATTGATTTTGTCGATCCAACTTGAAATTGATTCAATAATAAGACGAGCCAACATATTGAAAATGCATGTTAGGAATAATATCTCATAACGTTAAATAATATATAAGAGGCATGTATCAATTTATTAATTGACAATTAATTTTTAATATGCAATTAATTAATGAAGATTTGGTTTAATATTCTAAAATATATATATATTTTGAAAACTAACCGATCTTTATTTTTTTTAAAAAAACCAACCTTTTTGGCATTTAAAATTACCAAAATACTAAAAAAACCAAACATATGAATTTTCTTAAATTCTATTTCTTTATTTTTGATTAATTTAAAAAATGAATAAAATATGGATGTAAAAAATGTCGATCATATCTAGATTTTGTGTATGAAAAATTAAAAAAACAATTAAATAACAAAGCAGTTTGTATGAACTTACGGTTTCACAAACATGTTTTGTATAATTTTGTTGTACGATGATGATGTATATATAGAGTTTGAGTATGTTAATGATAAATATAATAATAGATTTGTGTATATCTAACAAAATTGTTTATATCTAATATGAATTTAAATTAAAATAATTTATTTTGTTCTTTCAAAATATATATGTATATATAAATAAATTGTTGAATATTTATTTTATAATATATATTTATTATGAAAAAGAAAAAAAAACAATTATTGTATTTGTATAATCTCAAAATTTCATGATGGGTATAATTTTTTACGTAATAAAAAGTTAATTTTCAAAGATTTTAAAAGAGGGGTTAATTTTCAAAATATATAATAATTTTGGGATATTAAATCAAATTTCCTCATTAATTTAAAGAAAAATAAAATTTTTTAAAATGACCAATAAAGAGGAGACATGTGTCAGCTCTGGAGAACCCCCTTCTCTCTTTATATGGTAGATGACAAGATAGAGACTTATCTTCGCTTAAATACAAATATATTATTGTAGGGTATGATCATACCAACATTAATGCATCAGATTCCATCAAAATTCTGTAGTTAAGCATGTTTTTTTTTGGTTTAATAGTTAAGCATGAACTGATTTGATCTGCGGAACCTGATACCCCTTACTAGGTTATCTATGGAGGGAAAATAATAAAAGACTCGTGTGGATTAAGCCTTTTTTATCTTCCAGATAACCTGATAAAGGGTATCGGATTCCTCTTAACTTTCCGATAACCTAGTGGCATTAACTTTAAAATGGATGATTCTCGGTAAATTTTTGTGTCTTTTCTTTTTAATTGAAAAATATACATTATATATATATATAGAATTATTGTTTTGTGAGTGATCACACTATTATTAATTTTTGTTTTTGAACAGAGTGATCACACTATTAATGTAGAGAGGATATATCCAGATGACAAAATCTAATACTCAAGTAGAACTTTGATCACCCACTTCTTTTTTTGTTTTTTTTTGAACATCGTTCACCCATTTTTTTTGGTTATCTATAGAGAGAAAATAATAAAAGACTCGTGTGGACTAAGACTTTTTTACTTTCCCGATAACTTGGTAAGGGGTATCAGGTTCCTCTTACTTTCCCGATAACCTGGTAAAGGGTATCGGATTCCTCTTACTTTCCTGATAACCTAGTGGCATTAACATTAAAATGGGTGATTCTCAGTAAATCTTTGTGTCTTTTTTTTTTGAACAGAGTGATCACACTATTAATGTAGAGAGGATATATCTAGATGACAAAATCTAATCCTCAAGTAGAACTTTGTTCACCCACTTCTTATTCAAACAAAGACTTCATTTTCTAAGTACAACGTTATTTTCAATTTTAGAAAGAAAAAAGGGACATTTGAGTGGACAGCAACTACGTACCATGCATTGAGACACTTGCATGACAAATTTAAGTGGACAGCAATTAAAAATCCAATTATGTAAATGATGATCTTAGCAAAATATTTACGTGTCAATTTAATTGTTATGTGCTTGGGTGTCATACTATATGGAGAGATTTCCTTAACTTTTATATATAGTCAAATTTTATTTTCCAATTTAGGCCAAAAAAGAAAGAAAATTTGAGTGGACGCTAGTAACGTAAGAGCATCATTATCGCAAGTATCTTAGAGCAAAAAGTGGTTTCTTAACCAAAAAAAAAAAAATTGTGAACAGTGCAAGAACCGGTTCTTAAATAAGAACTTTAAGAACCGGTTCTTAAGGTGTTCTTACTAAGCATGACTACGGTTACGGTTAATGCGGTTAAGGTTAGAATTTTTTCTAACCTTAACCTTAACCGTTTAATATACGGTTAAAACGGTTACGGTTAAATACGAGTCTGGTTAATACGGTTACGGTTAGATACGGTTACGGTTACCTAATGACAATAAATGGTTAATGTCATGATTTATAATTAAATAATTAGAAGTCTATAACTAATATTCTAAACAATTTTATTAATATGGGTAATATAAACTAACTAAAGTTTTTATTAGTTTGTTTCAAAATATTCCAAAATACATTTTATTAATCTATAACCTAAAGAGTAAGTAAACTATTACAACAATTTAGTTAAAAAAAAAGTTAAAAAAAAAAATATAGTCTAACACGTTTAAGTTTTAATTAATATGTCTATTTGTTAGATTTGCATTTGCTATTGGTAAATTGATTATATATAATTTTCTTTGAATTTTTAATTCAACAGAACTAATTATAATTATTAGTATATATAATTTTATTTTTAAAACGGTTACGGTTAAAATTTTACGGTTTAACCTTGCAGTTAACCAACGGTTTTGATACGGTTACGGTTAATTAACGGTTATGGTTAATAATTTTTTTAATCATAACTAAAATATTTTTACGGTTAACGATTACGGTTTGTAACCGTCTGACACGGTTACGGTTTGAAAACGGTGCAGTTACGGTCCGAAATACGGTTACAGTTCTATTTTGGTCATGCCTAGTTCTTACACTGTTCTTAGTCACATGTCAACCCCTAATTCGCTGGTTTTTTTTTTTTGCTAGCTTTTTTTTTTACTTTTTCTTAACTTTAAAAAAATAGTTAAGAATATTTTTTTTTTTAACTTTTTCTTAACTTCAACTTTAAAATTCTAAATTTTTTTACATATTAATGAATTGGAATCGTTCGGTGGGTGAATATAAAGCGATTCATAGACAAGATCATAAAGAAACCCAAATTGAGCGTTCTTTTGCATTTTTTTTTTCAAAATCTATGTTTAAAATGTTATGTTTTTATGTCAACTATGTTTAATTAAAAAAATAAACTCTATTTAAAATAAAACAAAATTATTAATTTTTGTTTTTAAAAATCCATAATAGGGTTCTACCAATAAAGCAGCAAAAACAGAAGTTTTTTAACACAGTTTATTAACTTCAAATTTATATTAAAATAGTACTTAAGATCTACCAATAATGATGCTCTAACATATAGAAAACTTGGCTTATATATAACCCAAGTCCAAGTTGACCAAAAAAAAAAAAAAAAAAAAAAAAAAAAAATATATATATATATATATATATATATATATATAACCCAAGTCCACAAGAAGAACACAACAATCACCAGAAAAACTTGAAGAATCCAAGTTTACAAAACATGATCATGACACTTCTCTAATGCTTAATAATTTTCATTACCATTCTCTTCTTCAAAAAAATGACAACATGGAAGAAAAGCAACACATTGCCATCACAACCGAGATTTCCGTTGATCGGACACCTTCATCAGCTATTCAGCTCGGCAGCCATCCTCACCGATCACTACGCTCCCTCAGCCACCGTTATGGACCTCTCATGCTTCTTCACTTTGGCACTGTCCCCGTTCTTGTAGCCTCTTCCGCGTACGCTGCTCGAGATGTTTTGAAGACACACGACCTCATTTTTGCGAGCCGTCCACGGTCTAAAATCTATGAAAAGCTTCTTTACGACGGGCGTGATGTGGCCTCAGCTCCATACGGAGAGTATTGGAGGCAAATGAAGAGTGTGTGTTGTAGGACCAAAAAATTTGCACTATAGACAGGATTGGATTTAATCACGAATACATAAATAAACAGTAAGGAAACAGTAGATTCATAAAACGATAAAGCATAAATAAATCTGAGGAGGCGAGATGAATCTCTTTTCTTAACTCAAAAAATCTTCCGTAGTGCGACGATTTATAATAGATCCATGAGTCACAGGATACAACCAAATGTATCTTTTATCGCAAACAATCGATAACAGATCTGTCGAACATTATAACTACGATACTCTCGAATAAAGACTTACTCTAAGCAGTAAGGAACTGAAAGAATTTTGCTAGAACTTTTAGAATGTGTTTTTAGTGTTTCAGAGGATGATTTTTAAGTTTAAAATCGGCCAGTATATATAGGAGAGAGGCTATGATTTTTCCCAGACCAGTAAAGAATATTCCTCAGAATATTCTAGGGGCTGCGATTTTTTAAGTCGACCTGTCGAGTATCGATCGATACCTACAAAAGCCCACGAGCCCAACAAGGCCCAAGACGCGAGCTGCGCGCGTGTGGTCTTTTCTTCTCTCTTGTTGTTAGTCATTTAAATCAATGACACAACTATTCCAAACTATATACAAGAGAAAACATTTCTCAACTAACACTGTGGAATTTTTGTTCTTCCCACAAATAGTTATAGCCAATGAAAACGTTTCATTTGAATGAGCTTAACTCATTTATTTTCACACTAACACAATTTTATCAAGCCCTCAAGCTTTGATAAAAAATTAGTTCTTAAGTACTCGGCTAGGAGGTGAACATATTTAATATCTGTCGGATTTACTCGGCTAGGAGGTGAACATGATGTCTTGAACCACCCAGATTTTGATGTAAACCTAGACAACAGGTATCGCACAGCGACATTTTCTCGTAGAACTTTGTTCTCTATTGTGTTCATTTTGGCCTTGAACATTCCTAGTTTTCGTGAGTGAACTTGGAGAATATAGCCTTCACTTTCATTCTCCTAGAAACGACCCTCATTTCATAGTTCACTAGGTGATCTTTTATCAGCTTGTTTTCAGAAGTGTCCTGTCACACTCCACTATTACACATCTATGCAATCATTAAAAGCCAACGCTTATCCTTACTATTCACAGGTAGCACTGTTTTATCGTCCTAGTAACTGGGCAGAGACATAGTCTCACAGTGCTCAATTTCGAATCAGCTCAACTTTGTTTTCCCTTTGAACCTAGATCTTGGGATCTCCAGTCACATAGGTGGGGTGTCCGTCAAACGTCATCTTTGTCTATAGGCTTTAAACCCATTCCTTTTGACGATTTTACAATTTGATCTCGCAGCAAACCTTTGGTGAACGGATCTGCTAGGTTATCAGCCGACTTGATGTAATCTATCGTAAGTACACCAGTTGAGATCAATTGTCTAATGGTTGATATGCTCAATTTAATACCCTAAAAAGTACTAAAGCAGTTGCTGCAGTAAATCAGGGGTCGAACACAAGAACTCAAGAATCACTCAATAGATTCTATAGATCAGAAACAAGCTAAACCAGATGATGTAATTGAAAAACAGGATTGCAAGTAAAACGTTTGTAAATTCAATTGGGGGAATGTAGGCTTAGGGTATTTCTCAGGAAATCAATGAATGCAGCTAAGTTAGCTAACAGGATCCAGATTAAGCACTGTTCTAGAACTCAAATCACTAAAATATAATTAACCAACTCTCGTTGCGAAAACTATCTAAATCTAAATCCTAGGAATTCCAAATCTCTTTGCGAATCCTAAATTCTAAATCAGCTTTAAAATCAGGTTTGATATGTTCACAAATCAATTAAACCAAATCTCTTTGCGAATAATCAATTTGCTCACCTAAGGTTTTATCAGGTAATTAATCGCACTCTCGTGCCTAATTAATTATCCTAAGATCTAAGTTCCAGATTCGTCAACCTAGAATTAGCTTTGAGAACAACCTAAGGCGAAGAACTAATCAGATAGTGAATCCTAACAGATAATCAACCTAGCATTCAAAGAAATCCCTATGAGAAAACCCTAAACCTAACAGGTGATCTACTCAGACATGGATATTAAATTAATAAACATGTTGAATAAATACTCTTATATTAAATCAGAAAGAGAAACAAGGTTTTGGGATCTGATCTCGGACGAAGGGAAACCAAACTTGTCTCTCACCAAAATCTCTCTCTTAAACTAAAGCAAAAATAAAAGCATAGCCTAAACAATGGCTGTAAAATCCTATTTATAACCTAAATCACGATTTGGGGCCTTCTTGTAATTATCAAAGTCTTCTGGGTGCTTTTGCAATTCTCCAAGACTTCATAATTAGTCGCGGCCCATGAAATCTCGATGAGTGTCGATCGATACCAGGGGGTATCGATCGATGCTCGGTGCTCAGATCGGGCTCTTAGTCATCAGACTTCAGTCTCGCTCCAGAATGCTCCAGAAAAGCTCCAATAATTCCAATTAAGCTCCAGACGTGCTATAACCTGTGAAAGACTCTAAAAGACTCCAAAACACAAGAAAAGACTCTATAAAAGGACTTATATCATGGCCTAAATAGGGTAAAAACCATGATATATCAACTCCCCCAGACTTAGCCTTTTGCTTGCCCTCAAGCAAATAGAAGACTAAACAGAGAAAGAGGTTTGAAAACGCGGAGACTCACCCGTTCATGAACCATCGAAATGACCTTCTTTCCAAGCACCCAAATGTCACCAAACCAGCTTTTGATCTAACCACCATGTACTTCTCCGTAGACATTCGCAGCTTTTCCAGACTCCACCCATTATCCCACAGCATTGTTCAAGTAAAACCTTCATCGCCAGTTTCATCGCTGCAGTTAATGTTCAAGAACCTTCTAGATTCTTTACCAGACAATATCATGACAAAGGAACCGCCCTTTTTAACACTTTTTGTATCAATTTCTCTCCTCCAGACTTATTTCTTATTATATCCTTATTATTATTATATTTTTTTATTTTCAGCTTAGCATATACATATCAAGGTAGGAGACACGAGTACTGATGGTGTTTGCCACCAAATCCCCGGTTCTTCCCTCTCTATGTATCAAAGGATGTAGGCGAATAATGGCATCATAGGAAAATCCTAGCCTCGCTTCCAATCCTTTGTGTGATCATCCCCTCTTAAGTAGAATAATGGGATCGCTGGAAATTTTCCTAACCCTCTACTCAGAAGAAAATCATTTCAATCTTTTATGCTCTTAATCTATCAACTTATTTCAGGGGAGAGAGATACCATAATTCTAAACACACGGGTTCCTTTATCAGATATGAATGATGAATCAAGCTCTATGAACACTAACCACATTGATGAAGTGCAAAAATTTGGCTCAGGTTTCAGAAGAACTCTGCTGGAGACATGGATGTTTTCTAGTCAACTGGTCAGTCTTTGGATTTTTCATTAGTCGATCTAGAACTGATCCTGTAACACTGTGCACTCAAAAACAAAATCACATCAATAGGTTCAAGCACAAGATCATAATCTCCAACAAATTTTGACTCAATAAAACAGTTTTGACTCAATAAAACAGTTTTGACTCTATAAAACGACTGACTCTAAGAAAAACAAAAACTTTGTCAGCAGACACCTCCCCCAGACTTGAACAACACTGTCCCCAGTGTTATCTAGCCTAGAGTAGGTAAAAGAAACAAAAGAAAAGGATAGAATGAAGAGAAACAAGAAATTACCTTCCTGGAATAGCGAGTGTCGATCGACACACAGCATGGTATCGATCGATACCACGCTTAGATCGACTTGGTGAACTTTCATCCGCGATTGGTGTCGATCGATACCAATGGGGTATCGATCGATACTTAGGCGATTTCGAGTTGCTCCTTGTTCATCCTGACACAGACTCAAAACAAATGAAAAATCAAAAGGAAAAACGACTCAAGGACAGACTCACCAGTGGGTTGCCTCCCACCAAGCGCTCGTTTAACGTCAATAGCTTGACTGTAACGCCATTCAGGCTGTTGGTGCATCATCCAGAGGCATTATCTGCCCTGTTGGAATCTCGGCTTGCGCCCAATAGTGTTTCACTCTTTGTCCATTGACAGTGAATTCCTCGCCTTTGCGATTTATCAGCACTACAGCACCATGTGGTCTGACCTCTTTGATTGTGAAGGGACCTGACCAACGTGAACGCAGTTTACCAGGAAACAATTGCAAACGAGAGTTATACAGAAGTACCTGGTCGTTCGGCTCGAAGTGTCTGGAGATGATCTTCTTATCATGATAAGCTTTGGTTCTCTCCTTGTACAGCCTCGAGTTCTCATAAGCATGGTGCCTGATCTCATCCAGCTCGTTCAGCTGAATTAACCTCCTCTCAGCAGCAGGCTTGAGGTCGAAGTTCAGCATCTTTGTTGCCCATGCAGCCTTGTGCTCAATCTCCACTGGAAGGTGGCATGCTTTCCCATACAGCATTTGGAAAGGTGTAGTACCCAGCGGTGTCTTGAAGGCAGTCCTGTATGCCCAAAGTGCATCATCCAGCTTTGTAGACCAATTATTCCTAGAAGCATTCACTGTCTTCTCCAAGATCTCCTTGATCTGCCTGTTGGAGACTTCAACTTGCCCACTTGTCTGAGGGTGATATGGAGTAGCCACACGATGGTTTACACCATACTTCTTCAACAACCTCTCGAACACCTTGTTGATAAAGTGAGAGCCACCATCACTTATCACAATTCGAGGTACTCCAAAGCGAGGGAAAATGATGGTCTTAAACAGCTTAAGAACCACCGCAGAGTCATTCTTCTCACTAGCTATCGCTTCCACCCATTTGGACACATAGTCCACAGCAACAAGGATGTAGTTCTTCTTGTGTGAAGATGGGAAAGGACCCATAAAGTCAATGCCCCAGCAATCAAAAACTTCAACCTCAAGGATGAAATTTTGTGGCATCTCATGTCTCTTACTGATCTTCCCTCTTCTCTGACAAGCGTCGCACTGTGAGACGAAAGTGTGGGCATCCTTGAACATGGTAGGCCACCAGAAGCCTGCTTGAAGAGCCTTGGATACTGTCTTGAAGGTGGCAAAGTGTCCAGCATAGTCTGATCCATGGCAATGAAACAAAACATCTGAAACCTCTGACTCAGCAATGCATCTCCTGTATATGCCATCAGAACAATGCTTGTACAAGTAAGGTTCATCCCAAAAGAATCTCCTTATGTCGCGCATGAACTTCTTCTTGTCATACTTCTTGAGGTGGTTTGGCTTTGCATCTGCAGCGAGATAATTGGCAATATCAGCGTACCATGGAGTATCAGAATCTGCTGCAGCGACGAGATGGTGGTTAGAAGCGACGGAACGATCGATGATGAAAACAGCTTCTGAATCGTCAGGGTATCGACCGATACCATAATGGTATCGATCGATACCGAAACCTGCAACTCGTGAAAATTGCTGATTCTCGGCCAGATTCATCTGAAACCCAGTTTCAATGAAGTAGATGGCTTCCTCAGGTAGTTGATCATCAATGGGGACGTCTTCATCGATCCGCATCCGCGAGAGATGGTCAGCAACTCCATTCTCTATGCCTTTCTTGTCCTTAACCTCAATGTCAAACCCTTGTAGCAAAAGAACCCAACGACAGAGACGAGGCTTGAGATCTTTGTTATTCATTAGATACTTGAGAGCAGCATGATCAGTATGAACAACCACCTTGCTCCCAATCAAGTAAGATCGGAATTTCTCAAAGGAGAAAACAACAGCAAGTAACTCCTTCTCTGTGGTGCTGTAATTCCTCTGAGCATCATCCAAAGTCCTGCTGGCATAGTAGATGACGTGCAGCTTCCTGTCTTTCCTCTGACCCAGAACTGACCCCACAGCAAAGTCACTGGCATCACACATGATCTCGAAAGGCAGAGTCCAATCAGGAGGTTGCACAACAGGAGCACTCACTAAAGCCTTTTTGATCTCCTCAAAGGCTGCAAGGCAATCAGTTGTGAAATCAAATTTGATCTCTTTGCACAGCAGAGCAGTGAGTGGACGTGCTATCTTGGAGAAATCCTTGATGAACCTCCTGTAAAACCCAGCATGACCAAGGAAGCTCCGAATATCCTTCACAGAAGTAGGTGGTTGGAGGCTTGTCATGACCTGAATCTTGGCTTTGTCAACTTCGATTCCAGCTTCAGAGACCTTGTGCCCAAGTACAATGCCATCCTGAACCATAAAATGACACTTTTCCCAGTTAAGGACCAAGTGTTTCTCTTCACACCTCTGTAGCACCTTGCACAGATTAGCCAAACAGATCTTGAATGATGACCCATATACTGAAAAATCATCCATGAACACCTCCATGAAGTCCTCGATCATGTCTGTGAAGATAGACATCATGCACCTCTGAAAAGTGGCTGGAGCGTTGCACAATCCAAATGGCATTCTCCTGTATGCGAACGTGCCATAGGGACACGTGAAAGTGGTATACCCTTGGTCATCTGGATGGATAGGAATCTGGAAGAAACCTGAATAGCCATCAAGGAAGCAGTAGTAGGGATGACTGGCCAACCTCTCCAACATCTGGTCAATGAATGGCAATGGGAAGTGATCTTTCCGTGTGGCCGCATTCAACTTCCTGTAATCAATGCACATTCGATGTCCAGTGATAGTCCTTGTGGGAATCATCTCATCCATGTTGTTCTTCATCACAGTTATCCCTCCTTTCTTAGGAACAACGTGCACTGGACTGACCCAAGAGCTATCTGAGATGGCATAGATAACTCCTGCATCCAAGAGTTTCATGACCTCTTTCTTAACCACCTCCTTCAGGTTTGGATTCAGCCTCCTTTGATGCTCAACTGAAGCCTTTGACTCGTCCTCAAGATGAATCCTATGCATGCACAGGTTCGGTGAAATACCTGAAATGTCATCAAGAGAATAGCCAAGAGCTTTGCGATACTTGCGCAGCTTGCTTAGCAGTAAAGTGACCTCTGCGTTGTTCAAAGAAGAATTAAGGATTACAGGGTACGTGGAATTAGGACCAAGAAAACCATACCTTAGATTCGCAGGAAGTGGTTTGAGTTCCACTTTAGGGGCGTTCTCCTCGCTCCAATCTCCAAGCCCAGCAGCTTGCATAGTTCTTTCGGCCAAACTTCTTTCTGGCCGTAGGGCATCGATCGATACCATCAGAGTATCGATCGATACTGGTCGTGCTGAATCTAGTATCCTTCCGTATTCAGCAGCAGCATCGTGTGGCTTAACCTCTGACTCAGCCGAACAGGCCAATGCTTTCTCCAATGGGTCCTCAGGATGCATCTCTAAGAAGTACTCCTCAGCAATATCACAGAAGGTATCAACGAAGAAAGTCCGCCCATCGATGGTTGGTCTCTTCATCATCTTCTCCATGTTAAAAGTCATGACCAACTCACCAATGTTAAGAGATATCTTCCCATTCCTGCAATCAATCAGAGCACCAGCTGTTGCTAGGAATGGCCTTCCCAAGATGAGAGGATCTCTGGGTTCCGAATCATACTCCAAGACAATGAAATCAGTTGGGATTAAGCAGTTCCCAATCACAATCGGAACATCCTCGAGCAATCCTTCTGGAAGTCTAATTGAACGATCAGCGAGAATCAGTGAGATTCTAGTAGCAGTGAAGTCTGTCATTCCCATCCTCTTAGCAACCGAGTATGGCATGAGGTTGACACTTGAGCCAAGGTCACAGAGAGAACGCTCAAACCTGTCAGTAGCGATTGTGCAATCCAAGACAAAGCTCCCTGGATCTGGAAGTTTCGTTGGGATCCTGTTGCTTAGGATTGCACTGCACTCATGAGTGATCATCAGACAGCCTTCTTCAAGGTTCACATTGCTGGACACCATCTTCTTGACATACCTCTTGAAAGCTACAGAGGTCTTGATAGCATCGATGAAGGGAAGTTGCACAATCAGTTTGTCCAAAATTTCCTTGCATTTAGCATCCTCTACTTCCTTCTTAGTCTTCCCAAGAGCTCTGGGATAGGGTACCCTCGGGATGTAGACCCTCTCTGGTGCTGCTTTAGGCTTCTCCTTCACAACCTCAACTTCTGCATCGTCGTCAGGTTCGGTATCGATCGATACAGGGGGGGTATCGATCGATACACGGGAATTTGAGTCTTCTCGTCTGAGAATCGCGATCGGTGTCGATCGATGCTGAGGAGTGTCGATCGATGCCTTAGCGATTTCAGTGTCTTCATCGTCAGACATCTCGAAATTTACAGTAGGCTGATCCACTTTTGCCCCTGATTTGACCTCCTTACCACTTCTCAAGGTAATGGCATTGATGTGTGCCCTTGGGTTCTCTCCTTTTCCTGGTAGAAAACCTTCTTGTCTTCTTGAACTTTCTGAAGTCTGAGCTACCTGAGTTTCCAGCTTCTTCTGACCAATACCCAGAGAATCGATCCTTCCACTCAGATCTTTGTACATGGCGTCCATCTTACCATTGAAGGTCACTGTAATCTGCTGCTGTCCTTGAACGAGTGTTTCAAGCATGGCTTCAATCTTGTTCTCTGATGTCTTAGCAGTCACAGGCTCGTAAGAAGGATTTCTGTAGTTCCTGGCGTAACCACTGATCTGGGCAGGTTTCTGGTTGAATCCTCCTTGCTGGAAGTTGTTGTTGAAGCTCCGATTGTTGTTGAACTGGTTCCTCTGTCCCTGAAAGCCAGAACCACCAATGTAGTTCACGTCTTCTGCTTCATTCTCATTGAAAACCTCAACATCCTCAGCAAAATGGACAGCTTTTGTTGTCTTTCCCAGCAGAAGACTGTGCATAGAATCTAGTTGAGCCTTAAACTCAGCGATCTGCGATCCATCTTGATTACCAGCCAGCTTCTTGCGCTCGAAATCTGCACTCTTTGTGCTGTTGCTAGATGCAAAATTCTCAATCAACACATAGGCGTCCTCAGGATAGTTGGTGTTGAAGTTCCCATTGCTTGAAGAGTCCAGAGCCATCTGATACCTCCAATCTACTCCTCTGAAGAAGATACCTAGCAGCTGCACATCAGAGTATCCGTGGTGTGGACAGTCTCTTTGGTACGATCTGAATCTTGTCCAAGCAGCCTTGAACGCCTCAGTAGGTCCTTGAGAAAAAGTGGAGATCTTATTCCTCAGATCTTCAGATCGTCCATCATCATAGAAGTTAATTAGGAAGGCTCTCTTGGTGTCTTCCCAATTAGTCAGTGATCCAGGAGGTAGCTGCCTCAGCCAGTAAGTAGCCTCTCCACCTAGAGAGTAGGGGAAGAGCTTGCAGAAGAGATAATCGTAGGACACTCCATTGCTCTTGATGCTAGTGACCAAGTCCTCGAATTTCTCTACATGATCCATTGGATGCTCATGAGGCAAACCATGGAAGAGATGCTGTCCTACTAGAGTGTAGTAAGCAGGCTTCAGCTCAAAGTCATTCCGCTCATACGCAGGGGGACGAATCGCAGAGCGATTGGCGAAAAATTGCTCTGGCCTGTTGTGTTCACCAATCGTTCTACCACGATTAACCACAGCATCCCTTGCGTCTCTAGCGGCATTCTCAGCGACAACAGGAGCAGGTGGAATGACAATCCCCTCTCCATCCAGACGTTGTCCTTGCTCATTGCACAACCGACCCTGTTGGTCCCTGTAAGCTCCAGCAGCATCACGAATCAACCCAACTTGATTGTTGTTCATCTTAGCTGACTTCTTTGCTTTCCTGTTTGTGCGTTCCACTTGTGCTAGCTGTTCCAGTGATAGATCAACTAGCGGAGTGCTCTTTTTGCTTCTGGTTTCAAGATTATGCATGCACCTGAAATCACAAGTAAAGAGCGTAAGTAACTGAAATTTACGACGGGTATCGACCGATACTCAAGGGTATCGATCGATACTCGGGCGATTTAGACGAATTTCCTAGCTAAAATCTAACGGCGAATTGAGTCCCCGGCAACGGCGCCAAAATTGATATGCTCAATTTAATACCCTAAAAAGTACTAAAGCAGTTGCTGCAGTAAATCAGGGGTCGAACACAAGAACTCAAGAATCACTCAATAGATTCTATAGATCAGAAACAAGCTAAACCAGATGATGTAATTGAAAAACAGGATTGCAAGTAAAACGTTTGTAAATTCAATTGGGGGAATGTAGGCTTAGGGTATTTCTCAGGAAATCAATGAATGCAGCTAAGTTAGCTAACATGATCCAGATTAAGCACTGTTCTAGAACTCAAATCACTAAAATATAATTAACCAACTCTCGTTGCGAAAACTATCTAAATCTAAATCCTAGGAATTCCAAATCTCTTTGCGAATCCTAAATTCTAAATCAGCTTTAAAATCAGGTTTGATATGTTCACAAATCAATTAAACCAAATCTCTTTGCGAATAATCAATTTGCTCACCTAAGGTTTTATCAGGTAATTAATCGCACTCTCGTGCCTAATTAATTATCCTAAGATCTAAGTTCCAGATTCGTCAACCTAGAATTAGCTTTGAGAACAACCTAAGGCGAAGAACTAATCAGATAGTGAATCCTAACAGATAATCAACCTAGCATTCAAAGAAATCCCTATGAGAAAACCCTAAACCTAACAGGTGATCTACTCAGACATGGATATTAAATTAATAAACATGTTGAATAAATACTCTTATATTAAATCAGAAAGAGAAACAAGGTTTTGGGATCTGATCTCGGACGAAGGGAAACCAAACTTGTCTCTCACCAAAATCTCTCTCTTAAACTAAAGCAAAAATAAAAGCATAGCCTAAACAATGGCTGTAAAATCCTATTTATAACCTAAATCACGATTTGGGGCCTTCTTGTAATTATCAAAGTCTTCTGGGTGCTTTTGCAATTCTCCAAGACTTCATAATTAGTCGCGGCCCATGAAATCTCGATGAGTGTCGATCGATACCAGGGGGTATCGATCGATGCTCGGTGCTCAGATCGGGCTCTTAGTCATCAGACTTCAGTCTCGCTCCAGAATGCTCCAGAAAAGCTCTAATAATTCCAATTAAGCTCCAGACGTGCTATAACCTGTGAAAGACTCTAAAAGACTCCAAAACACAAGAAAAGACTCTATAAAAGGACTTATATCATGGCCTAAATAGGGTAAAAACCATGATATATCAACTCCCCCAGACTTAGCCTTTTGCTTGCCCTCAAGCAAATAGAAGACTAAACAGAGAAAGAGGTTTGAAAACGCGGAGACTCACCCGTTCATGAACCATCGAAATGACCTTCTTTCCAAGCACCCAAATGTCACCAAACCAGCTTTTGATCTAACCACCATGTACTTCTCCGTAGACATTCGCAGCTTTTCCAGACTCCACCCATTATCCCACAGCATTGTTCAAGTAAAACCTTCATCGCCAGTTTCATCGCTGCAGTTAATGTTCAAGAACCTTCTAGATTCTTTACCAGACAATATCATGACAAAGGAACCGCCCTTTTTAACACTTTTTGTATCAATTTCTCTCCTCCAGACTTATTTCTTATTATATCCTTATTATTATTATATTTTTTTATTTTCAGCTTAGCATATACATATCAAGGTAGGAGACACGAGTACTGATGGTGTTTGCCACCAAATCCCCGGTTCTTCCCTCTCTATGTATCAAAGGATGTAGGCGAATAATGGCATCATAGGAAAATCCTAGCCTCGCTTCCAATCCTTTGTGTGATCATCCCCTCTTAAGTAGAATAATGGGATCGCTGGAAATTTTCCTAACCCTCTACTCAGAAGAAAATCATTTCAATCTTTTATGCTCTTAATCTATCAACTTATTTCAGGGGAGAGAGATACCATAATTCTAAACACACGGGTTCCTTTATCAGATATGAATGATGAATCAAGCTCTATGAACACTAACCACATTGATGAAGTGCAAAAATTTGGCTCAGGTTTCAGAAGAACTCTGCTGGAGACATGGATGTTTTCTAGTCAACTGGTCAGTCTTTGGATTTTTCATTAGTCGATCTAGAACTGATCCTGTAACACTGTGCACTCAAAAACAAAATCACATCAATAGGTTCAAGCACAAGATCATAATCTCCAACAAATTTTGACTCAATAAAACAGTTTTGACTCTATAAAACGACTGACTCTAAGAAAAACAAAAACTTTGTCAGCAGACACCTCCCCCAGACTTGAACAACACTGTCCCCAGTGTTATCTAGCCTAGAGTAGGTAAAAGAAACAAAAGAAAAGGATAGAATGAAGAGAAACAAGAAATTACCTTCCTGGAATAGCGAGTGTCGATCGACACACAGCATGGTATCGATCGATACCACGCTTAGATCGACTTGGTGAACTTTCATCCGCGATTGGTGTCGATCGATACCAATGGGGTATCGATCGATACTTAGGCGATTTCGAGTTGCTCCTTGTTCATCCTGACACAGACTCAAAACAAATGAAAAATCAAAAGGAAAAACGACTCAAGGACAGACTCACCAGTGGGTTGCCTCCCACCAAGCGCTCGTTTAACGTCAATAGCTTGACTGTAACGCCATTCAGGCTGTTGGTGCATCATCCAGAGGCATTATCTGCCCTGTTGGAATCTCGGCTTGCGCCCAATAGTGTTTCACTCTTTGTCCATTGACAGTGAATTCCTCGCCTTTGCGATTTATCAGCACTACAGCACCATGTGGTCTGACCTCTTTGATTGTGAAGGGACCTGACCAACGTGAACGCAGTTTACCAGGAAACAATTGCAAACGAGAGTTATACAGAAGTACCTGGTCGTTCGGCTCGAAGTGTCTGGAGATGATCTTCTTATCATGATAAGCTTTGGTTCTCTCCTTGTACAGCCTCGAGTTCTCATAAGCATGGTGCCTGATCTCATCCAGCTCGTTCAGCTGAATTAACCTCCTCTCAGCAGCAGGCTTGAGGTCGAAGTTCAGCATCTTTGTTGCCCATGCAGCCTTGTGCTCAATCTCCACTGGAAGGTGGCATGCTTTCCCATACAGCATTTGGAAAGGTGTAGTACCCAGCGGTGTCTTGAAGGCAGTCCTGTATGCCCAAAGTGCATCATCCAGCTTTGTAGACCAATTATTCCTAGAAGCATTCACTGTCTTCTCCAAGATCTCCTTGATCTGCCTGTTGGAGACTTCAACTTGCCCACTTGTCTGAGGGTGATATGGAGTAGCCACACGATGGTTTACACCATACTTCTTCAACAACCTCTCGAACACCTTGTTGATAAAGTGAGAGCCACCATCACTTATCACAATTCGAGGTACTCCAAAGCGAGGGAAAATGATGGTCTTAAACAGCTTAAGAACCACCGCAGAGTCATTCTTCTCACTAGCTATCGCTTCCACCCATTTGGACACATAGTCCACAGCAACAAGGATGTAGTTCTTCTTGTGTGAAGATGGGAAAGGACCCATAAAGTCAATGCCCCAGCAATCAAAAACTTCAACCTCAAGGATGAAATTTTGTGGCATCTCATGTCTCTTACTGATCTTCCCTCTTCTCTGACAAGCGTCGCACTGTGAGACGAAAGTGTGGGCATCCTTGAACATGGTAGGCCACCAGAAGCCTGCTTGAAGAGCCTTGGATACTGTCTTGAAGGTGGCAAAGTGTCCAGCATAGTCTGATCCATGGCAATGAAACAAAACATCTGAAACCTCTGACTCAGCAATGCATCTCCTGTATATGCCATCAGAACAATGCTTGTACAAGTAAGGTTCATCCCAAAAGAATCTCCTTATGTCGCGCATGAACTTCTTCTTGTCATACTTCTTGAGGTGGTTTGGCTTTGCATCTGCAGCGAGATAATTGGCAATATCAGCGTACCATGGAGTATCAGAATCTGCTGCAGCGACGAGATGGTGGTTAGAAGCGACGGAACGATCGATGATGAAAACAGCTTCTGAATCGTCAGGGTATCGACCGATACCATAATGGTATCGATCGATACCGAAACCTGCAACTCGTGAAAATTGCTGATTCTCGGCCAGATTCATCTGAAACCCAGTTTCAATGAAGTAGATGGCTTCCTCAGGTAGTTGATCATCAATGGGGACGTCTTCATCGATCCGCATCCGCGAGAGATGGTCAGCAACTCCATTCTCTATGCCTTTCTTGTCCTTAACCTCAATGTCAAACCCTTGTAGCAAAAGAACCCAACGACAGAGACGAGGCTTGAGATCTTTGTTATTCATTAGATACTTGAGAGCAGCATGATCAGTATGAACAACCACCTTGCTCCCAATCAAGTAAGATCGGAATTTCTCAAAGGAGAAAACAACAGCAAGTAACTCCTTCTCTGTGGTGCTGTAATTCCTCTGAGCATCATCCAAAGTCCTGCTGGCATAGTAGATGACGTGCAGCTTCCTGTCTTTCCTCTGACCCAGAACTAACCCCACAGCAAAGTCACTGGCATCACACATGATCTCGAAAGGCAGAGTCCAATCAGGAGGTTGCACAACAGGAGCACTCACTAAAGCCTTTTTGATCTCCTCAAAGGCTGCAAGGCAATCAGTTGTGAAATCAAATTTGATCTCTTTGCACAGCAGAGCAGTGAGTGGACGTGCTATCTTGGAGAAATCCTTGATGAACCTCCTGTAAAACCCAGCATGACCAAGGAAGCTCCGAATATCCTTCACAGAAGTAGGTGGTTGGAGGCTTGTCATGACCTGAATCTTGGCTTTGTCAACTTCGATTCCAGCTTCAGAGACCTTGTGCCCAAGTACAATGCCATCCTGAACCATAAAATGACACTTTTCCCAGTTAAGGACCAAGTGTTTCTCTTCACACCTCTGTAGCACCTTGCACAGATTAGCCAAACAGATCTTGAATGATGACCCATATACTGAAAAATCATCCATGAACACCTCCATGAAGTCCTCGATCATGTCTGTGAAGATAGACATCATGCACCTCTGAAAAGTGGCTGGAGCGTTGCACAATCCAAATGGCATTCTCCTGTATGCGAACGTGCCATAGGGACACGTGAAAGTGGTATACCCTTGGTCATCTGGATGGATAGGAATCTGGAAGAAACCTGAATAGCCATCAAGGAAGCAGTAGTAGGGATGACTGGCCAACCTCTCCAACATCTGGTCAATGAATGGCAATGGGAAGTGATCTTTCCGTGTGGCCGCATTCAACTTCCTGTAATCAATGCACATTCGATGTCCAGTGATAGTCCTTGTGGGAATCATCTCATCCATGTTGTTCTTCATCACAGTTATCCCTCCTTTCTTAGGAACAACGTGCACTGGACTGACCCAAGAGCTATCTGAGATGGCATAGATAACTCCTGCATCCAAGAGTTTCATGACCTCTTTCTTAACCACCTCCTTCAGGTTTGGATTCAGCCTCCTTTGATGCTCAACTGAAGCCTTTGACTCGTCCTCAAGATGAATCCTATGCATGCACAGGTTCGGTGAAATACCTGAAATGTCATCAAGAGAATAGCCAAGAGCTTTGCGATACTTGCGCAGCTTGCTTAGCAGTAAAGTGACCTCTGCGTTGTTCAAAGAAGAATTAAGGATTACAGGGTACGTGGAATTAGGACCAAGAAAACCATACCTTAGATTCGCAGGAAGTGGTTTGAGTTCCACTTTAGGGGCGTTCTCCTCGCTCCAATCTCCAAGCCCAGCAGCTTGCATAGTTCTTTCGGCCAAACTTCTTTCTGGCCGTAGGGCATCGATCGATACCATCAGAGTATCGATCGATACTGGTCGTGCTGAATCTAGTATCCTTCCGTATTCAGCAGCAGCATCGTGTGGCTTAACCTCTGACTCAGCCGAACAGGCCAATGCTTTCTCCAATGGGTCCTCAGGATGCATCTCTAAGAAGTACTCCTCAGCAATATCACAGAAGGTATCAACGAAGAAAGTCCGCCCATCGATGGTTGGTCTCTTCATCATCTTCTCCATGTTAAAAGTCATGACCAACTCACCAATGTTAAGAGATATCTTCCCATTCCTGCAATCAATCAGAGCACCAGCTGTTGCTAGGAATGGCCTTCCCAAGATGAGAGGATCTCTGGGTTCCGAATCATACTCCAAGACAATGAAATCAGTTGGGATTAAGCAGTTCCCAATCACAATCGGAACATCCTCGAGCAATCCTTCTGGAAGTCTAATTGAACGATCAGCGAGAATCAGTGAGATTCTAGTAGCAGTGAAGTCTGTCATTCCCATCCTCTTAGCAACCGAGTATGGCATGAGGTTGACACTTGAGCCAAGGTCACAGAGAGAACGCTCAAACCTGTCAGTAGCGATTGTGCAATCCAAGACAAAGCTCCCTGGATCTGGAAGTTTCGTTGGGATCCTGTTGCTTAGGATTGCACTGCACTCATGAGTGATCATCAGACAGCCTTCTTCAAGGTTCACATTGCTGGACACCATCTTCTTGACATACCTCTTGAAAGCTACAGAGGTCTTGATAGCATCGATGAAGGGAAGTTGCACAATCAGTTTGTCCAAAATTTCCTTGCATTTAGCATCCTCTACTTCCTTCTTAGTCTTCCCAAGAGCTCTGGGATAGGGTACCCTCGGGATGTAGACCCTCTCTGGTGCTGCTTTAGGCTTCTCCTTCACAACCTCAACTTCTGCATCGTCGTCAGGTTCGGTATCGATCGATACAGGGGGGGTATCGATCGATACACGGGAATTTGAGTCTTCTCGTCTGAGAATCGCGATCGGTGTCGATCGATGCTGAGGAGTGTCGATCGATGCCTTAGCGATTTCAGTGTCTTCATCGTCAGACATCTCGAAATTTACAGTAGGCTGATCCACTTTTGCCCCTGATTTGACCTCCTTACCACTTCTCAAGGTAATGGCATTGATGTGTGCCCTTGGGTTCTCTCCTTTTCCTGGTAGAAAACCTTCTTGTCTTCTTGAACTTTCTGAAGTCTGAGCTACCTGAGTTTCCAGCTTCTTCTGACCAATACCCAGAGAATCGATCCTTCCACTCAGATCTTTGTACATGGCGTCCATCTTACCATTGAAGGTCACTGTAATCTGCTGCTGTCCTTGAACGAGTGTTTCAAGCATGGCTTCAATCTTGTTCTCTGATGTCTTAGCAGTCACAGGCTCGTAAGAAGGATTTCTGTAGTTCCTGGCGTAACCACTGATCTGGGCAGGTTTCTGGTTGAATCCTCCTTGCTGGAAGTTGTTGTTGAAGCTCCGATTGTTGTTGAACTGGTTCCTCTGTCCCTGAAAGCCAGAACCACCAATGTAGTTCACGTCTTCTGCTTCATTCTCATTGAAAACCTCAACATCCTCAGCAAAATGGACAGCTTTTGTTGTCTTTCCCAGCAGAAGACTGTGCATAGAATCTAGTTGAGCCTTAAACTCAGCGATCTGCGATCCATCTTGATTACCAGCCAGCTTCTTGCGCTCGAAATCTGCACTCTTTGTGCTGCTGCTAGATGCAAAATTCTCAATCAACACATAGGCGTCCTCAGGATAGTTGGTGTTGAAGTTCCCATTGCTTGAAGAGTCCAGAGCCATCTGATACCTCCAATCTACTCCTCTGAAGAAGATACCTAGCAGCTGCACATCAGAGTATCCGTGGTGTGGACAGTCTCTTTGGTACGATCTGAATCTTGTCCAAGCAGCCTTGAACGCCTCAGTAGGTCCTTGAGAAAAAGTGGAGATCTTATTCCTCAGATCTTCAGATCGTCCATCATCATAGAAGTTAATTAGGAAGGCTCTCTTGGTGTCTTCCCAATTAGTCAGTGATCCAGGAGGTAGCTGCCTCAGCCAGTAAGTAGCCTCTCCACCTAGAGAGTAGGGGAAGAGCTTGCAGAAGAGATAATCGTAGGACACTCCATTGCTCTTGATGCTAGTGACCAAGTCCTCGAATTTCTCTACATGATCCATTGGATGCTCATGAGGCAAACCATGGAAGAGATGCTGTCCTACTAGAGTGTAGTAAGCAGGCTTCAGCTCAAAGTCATTCCGCTCATACGCAGGGGGACGAATCGCAGAGCGATTGGCGAAAAATTGCTCTGGCCTGTTGTGTTCACCAATCGTTCTACCACGATTAACCACAGCATCCCTTGCGTCTCTAGCGGCATTCTCAGCGACAACAGGAGCAGGTGGAATGACAATCCCCTCTCCATCCAGACGTTGTCCTTGCTCATTGCACAACCGACCCTGTTGGTCCCTGTAAGCTCCAGCAGCATCACGAATCAACCCAACTTGATTGTTGTTCATCTTAGCTGACTTCTTTGCTTTCCTGTTTGTGCGTTCCACTTGTGCTAGCTGTTCCAGTGATAGATCAACTAGCGGAGTGCTCTTTTTGCTTCTGGTTTCAAGATTATGCATGCACCTGAAATCACAAGTAAAGAGCGTAAGTAACTGAAATTTACGACGGGTATCGACCGATACTCAAGGGTATCGATCGATACTCGGGCGATTTAGACGAATTTCCTAGCTAAAATCTAACGGCGAATTGAGTCCCCGGCAACGGCGCCAAAATTGATATGCTCAATTTAATACCCTAAAAAGTACTAAAGCAGTTGCTGCAGTAAATCAGGGGTCGAACACAAGAACTCAAGAATCACTCAATAGATTCTATAGATCAGAAACAAGCTAAACCAGATGATGTAATTGAAAAACAGGATTGCAAGTAAAACGTTTGTAAATTCAATTGGGGGAATGTAGGCTTAGGGTATTTCTCAGGAAATCAATGAATGCAGCTAAGTTAGCTAACAGGATCCAGATTAAGCACTGTTCTAGAACTCAAATCACTAAAATATAATTAACCAACTCTCGTTGCGAAAACTATCTAAATCTAAATCCTAGGAATTCCAAATCTCTTTGCGAATCCTAAATTCTAAATCAGCTTTAAAATCAGGTTTGATATGTTCACAAATCAATTAAACCAAATCTCTTTGCGAATAATCAATTTGCTCACCTAAGGTTTTATCAGGTAATTAATCGCACTCTCGTGCCTAATTAATTATCCTAAGATCTAAGTTCCAGATTCGTCAACCTAGAATTAGCTTTGAGAACAACCTAAGGCGAAGAACTAATCAGATAGTGAATCCTAACAGATAATCAACCTAGCATTCAAAGAAATCCCTATGAGAAAACCCTAAACCTAACAGGTGATCTACTCAGACATGGATATTAAATTAATAAACATGTTGAATAAATACTCTTATATTAAATCAGAAAGAGAAACAAGGTTTTGAGATCTGATCTCGGACGAAGGGAAACCAAACTTGTCTCTCACCAAAATCTCTCTCTTAAACTAAAGCAAAAATAAAAGCATAGCCTAAACAATGGCTGTAAAATCCTATTTATAACCTAAATCACGATTTGGGGCCTTCTTGTAATTATCAAAGTCTTCTGGGTGCTTTTGCAATTCTCCAAGACTTCATAATTAGTCGCGGCCCATGAAATCTCGATGAGTGTCGATCGATACCAGGGGGTATCGATCGATGCTCGGTGCTCAGATCGGGCTCTTAGTCATCAGACTTCAGTCTCGCTCCAGAATGCTCCAGAAAAGCTCCAATAATTCCAATTAAGCTCCAGACGTGCTATAACCTGTGAAAGACTCTAAAAGACTCCAAAACACAAGAAAAGACTCTATAAAAGGACTTATATCATGGCCTAAATAGGGTAAAAACCATGATATATCAACTCCCCCAGACTTAGCCTTTTGCTTGCCCTCAAGCAAATAGAAGACTAAACAGAGAAAGAGGTTTGAAAACGCGGAGACTCACCCGTTCATGAACCATCGAAATGACCTTCTTTCCAAGCACCCAAATGTCACCAAACCAGCTTTTGATCTAACCACCATGTACTTCTCCGTAGACATTCGCAGCTTTTCCAGACTCCACCCATTATCCCACAGCATTGTTCAAGTAAAACCTTCATCGCCAGTTTCATCGCTGCAGTTAATGTTCAAGAACCTTCTAGATTCTTTACCAGACAATATCATGACAAATGAACCGCCCTTTTTAACACTTTTTGTATCAATTTCTCTCCTCCAGACTTATTTCTTATTATATCCTTATTATTATTATATTTTTTTATTTTCAGCTTAGCATATACATATCAAGGTAGGAGACACGAGTACTGATGGTGTTTGCCACCAAATCCCCGGTTCTTCCCTCTCTATGTATCAAAGGATGTAGGCGAATAATGGCATCATAGGAAAATCCTAGCCTCGCTTCCAATCCTTTGTGTGATCATCCCCTCTTAAGTAGAATAATGGGATCGCTGGAAATTTTCCTAACCCTCTACTCAGAAGAAAATCATTTCAATCTTTTATGCTCTTAATCTATCAACTTATTTCAGGGGAGAGAGATACCATAATTCTAAACACACGGGTTCCTTTATCAGATATGAATGATGAATCAAGCTCTATGAACACTAACCACATTGATGAAGTGCAAAAATTTGGCTCAGGTTTCAGAAGAACTCTGCTGGAGACATGGATGTTTTCTAGTCAACTGGTCAGTCTTTGGATTTTTCATTAGTCGATCTAGAACTGATCCTGTAACACTGTGCACTCAAAAACAAAATCACATCAATAGGTTCAAGCACAAGATCATAATCTCCAACAAATTTTGACTCAATAAAACAGTTTTGACTCTATAAAACAGTTTTGACTCTATAAAACGACTGACTCTAAGAAAAACAAAAACTTTGTCAGCAGACACCTCCCCCAGACTTGAACAACACTGTCCCCAGTGTTATCTAGCCTAGAGTAGGTAAAAGAAACAAAAGAAAAGGATAGAATGAAGAGAAACAAGAAATTACCTTCCTGGAATAGCGAGTGTCGATCGACACACAGCATGGTATCGATCGATACCACGCTTAGATCGACTTGGTGAACTTTCATCCGCGATTGGTGTCGATCGATACCAATGGGGTATCGATCGATACTTAGGCGATTTCGAGTTGCTCCTTGTTCATCCTGACACAGACTCAAAACAAATGAAAAATCAAAAGGAAAAACGACTCAAGGACAGACTCACCAGTGGGTTGCCTCCCACCAAGCGCTCGTTTAACGTCAATAGCTTGACTGTAACGCCATTCAGGCTGTTGGTGCATCATCCAGAGGCATTATCTGCCCTGTTGGAATCTCGGCTTGCGCCCAATAGTGTTTCACTCTTTGTCCATTGACAGCGAATTCCTCGCCTTTGCGATTTATCAGCACTACAGCACCATGTGGTCTGACCTCTTTGATTGTGAAGGGACCTGACCAACGTGAACGCAGTTTACCAGGAAACAATTGCAAACGAGAGTTATACAGAAGTACCTGGTCGTTCGGCTCGAAGTGTCTGGAGATGATCTTCTTATCATGATAAGCTTTGGTTCTCTCCTTGTACAGCCTCGAGTTCTCATAAGCATGGTGCCTGATCTCATCCAGCTCGTTCAGCTGAATTAACCTCCTCTCAGCAGCAGGCTTGAGGTCGAAGTTCAGCATCTTTGTTGCCCATGCAGCCTTGTGCTCAATCTCCACTGGAAGGTGGCATGCTTTCCCATACAGCATTTGGAAAGGTGTAGTACCCAGCGGTGTCTTGAAGGCAGTCCTGTATGCCCAAAGTGCATCATCCAGCTTTGTAGACCAATTATTCCTAGAAGCATTCACTGTCTTCTCCAAGATCTCCTTGATCTGCCTGTTGGAGACTTCAACTTGCCCACTTGTCTGAGGGTGATATGGAGTAGCCACACGATGGTTTACACCATACTTCTTCAACAACCTCTCGAACACCTTGTTGATAAAGTGAGAGCCACCATCACTTATCACAATTCGAGGTACTCCAAAGCGAGGGAAAATGATGGTCTTAAACAGCTTAAGAACCACCGCAGAGTCATTCTTCTCACTAGCTATCGCTTCCACCCATTTGGACACATAGTCCACAGCAACAAGGATGTAGTTCTTCTTGTGTGAAGATGGGAAAGGACCCATAAAGTCAATGCCCCAGCAATCAAAAACTTCAACCTCAAGGATGAAATTTTGTGGCATCTCATGTCTCTTACTGATCTTCCCTCTTCTCTGACAAGCGTCGCACTGTGAGACGAAAGTGTGGGCATCCTTGAACATGGTAGGCCACCAGAAGCCTGCTTGAAGAGCCTTGGATACTGTCTTGAAGGTGGCAAAGTGTCCAGCATAGTCTGATCCATGGCAATGAAACAAAACATCTGAAACCTCTGACTCAGCAATGCATCTCCTGTATATGCCATCAGAACAATGCTTGTACAAGTAAGGTTCATCCCAAAAGAATCTCCTTATGTCGCGCATGAACTTCTTCTTGTCATACTTCTTGAGGTGGTTTGGCTTTGCATCTGCAGCGAGATAATTGGCAATATCAGCGTACCATGGAGTATCAGAATCTGCTGCAGCGACGAGATGGTGGTTAGAAGCGACGGAACGATCGATGATGAAAACAGCTTCTGAATCGTCAGGGTATCGACCGATACCATAATGGTATCGATCGATACCGAAACCTGCAACTCGTGAAAATTGCTGATTCTCGGCCAGATTCATCTGAAACCCAGTTTCAATGAAGTAGATGGCTTCCTCAGGTAGTTGATCATCAATGGGGACGTCTTCATCGATCCGCATCCGCGAGAGATGGTCAGCAACTCCATTCTCTATGCCTTTCTTGTCCTTAACCTCAATGTCAAACCCTTGTAGCAAAAGAACCCAACGACAGAGACGAGGCTTGAGATCCTTGTTATTCATTAGATACTTGAGAGCAGCATGATCAGTATGAACAACCACCTTGCTCCCAATCAAGTAAGATCAGAATTTCTCAAAGGAGAAAACAACAGCAAGTAACTCCTTCTCTGTGGTGCTGTAATTCCTCTGAGCATCATCCAAAGTCCTGCTGGCATAGTAGATGACGTGCAGCTTCCTGTCTTTCCTCTGACCCAGAACTGACCCCACAGCAAAGTCACTGGCATCACACATGATCTCGAAAGGCAGAGTCCAATCAGGAGGTTGCACAACAGGAGCACTCACTAAAGCCTTTTTGATCTCCTCAAAGGCTGCAAGGCAATCAGTTGTGAAATCAAATTTGATCTCTTTGCACAGCAGAGCAGTGAGTGGACGTGCTATCTTGGAGAAATCCTTGATGAACCTCCTGTAAAACCCAGCATGACCAAGGAAGCTCCGAATATCCTTCACAGAAGTAGGTGGTTGGAGGCTTGTCATGACCTGAATCTTGGCTTTGTCAACTTCGATTCCAGCTTCAGAGACCTTGTGCCCAAGTACAATGCCATCCTGAACCATAAAATGACACTTTTCCCAGTTAAGGACCAAGTGTTTCTCTTCACACCTCTGTAGCACCTTGCACAGATTAGCCAAACAGATCTTGAATGATGACCCATATACTGAAAAATCATCCATGAACACCTCCATGAAGTCCTCGATCATGTCTGTGAAGATAGACATCATGCACCTCTGAAAAGTGGCTGGAGCGTTGCACAATCCAAATGGCATTCTCCTGTATGCGAACGTGCCATAGGGACACGTGAAAGTGGTATACCCTTGGTCATCTGGATGGATAGGAATCTGGAAGAAACCTGAATAGCCATCAAGGAAGCAGTAGTAGGGATGACTGGCCAACCTCTCCAACATCTGGTCAATGAATGGCAATGGGAAGTGATCTTTCCGTGTGGCCGCATTCAACTTCCTGTAATCAATGCACATTCGATGTCCAGTGATAGTCCTTGTGGGAATCATCTCATCCATGTTGTTCTTCATCACAGTTATCCCTCATTTCTTAGGAACAACGTGCACTGGACTGACCCAAGAGCTATCTGAGATGGCATAGATAACTCCTGCATCCAAGAGTTTCATGACCTCTTTCTTAACCACCTCCTTCAGGTTTGGATTCAGCCTCCTTTGATGCTCAACTGAAGCCTTTGACTCGTCCTCAAGATGAATCCTATGCATGCACAGGTTCGGTGAAATACCTGAAATGTCATCAAGAGAATAGCCAAGAGCTTTGCGATACTTGCGCAGCTTGCTTAGCAGTAAAGTGACCTCTGCGTTGTTCAAAGAAGAATTAAGGATTACAGGGTACGTGGAATTAGGACCAAGAAAACCATACCTTAGATTCGCAGGAAGTGGTTTGAGTTCCACTTTAGGGGCGTTCTCCTCGCTCCAATCTCCAAGCCCAGCAGCTTGCATAGTTCTTTCGGCCAAACTTCTTTCTGGCCGTAGGGCATCGATCGATACCATCAGAGTATCGATCGATACTGGTCGTGCTGAATCTAGTATCCTTCCGTATTCAGCAGCAGCATCGTGTGGCTTAACCTCTGACTCAGCCGAACAGGCCAATGCTTTCTCCAATGGGTCCTCAGGATGCATCTCTAAGAAGTACTCCTCAGCAATATCACAGAAGGTATCAACGAAGAAAGTCCGCCCATCGATGGTTGGTCTCTTCATCATCTTCTCCATGTTAAAAGTCATGACCAACTCACCAATGTTAAGAGATATCTTCCCATTCCTGCAATCAATCAGAGCACCAGCTGTTGCTAGGAATGGCCTTCCCAAGATGAGAGGATCTCTGGGTTCCGAATCATACTCCAAGACAATGAAATCAGTTGGGATTAAGCAGTTCCCAATCACAATCGGAACATCCTCGAGCAATCCTTCTGGAAGTCTAATTGAACGATCAGCGAGAATCAGTGAGATTCTAGTAGCAGTGAAGTCTGTCATTCCCATCCTCTTAGCAACCGAGTATGGCATGAGGTTGACACTTGAGCCAAGGTCACAGAGAGAACGCTCAAACCTGTCAGTAGCGATTGTGCAATCCAAGACAAAGCTCCCTGGATCTGGAAGTTTCGTTGGGATCCTGTTGCTTAGGATTGCACTGCACTCATGAGTGATCATCAGACAGCCTTCTTCAAGGTTCACATTGCTGGACACCATCTTCTTGACATACCTCTTGAAAGCTACAGAGGTCTTGATAGCATCGATGAAGGGAAGTTCAACAATCAGTTTGTCCAAAATTTCCTTGCATTTAGCATCCTCTACTTCCTTCTTAGTCTTCCCAAGAGCTCTGGGATAGGGTACCCTCGGGATGTAGACCCTCTCTGGTGCTGCTTTAGGCTTCTCCTTCACAACCTCAACTTCTGCATCGTCGTCAGGTTCGGTATCGATCGATACAGGGGGGGTATCGATCGATACACGGGAATTTGAGTCTTCTCGTCTGAGAATCGCGATCGGTGTCGATCGATGCTGAGGAGTGTCGATCGATGCCTTAGCGATTTCAGTGTCTTCATCGTCAGACATCTCGAAATTTACAGTAGGCTGATCCACTTTTGCCCCTGATTTGACCTCCTTACCACTTCTCAAGGTAATGGCATTGATGTGTGCCCTTGGGTTCTCTCCTTTTCCTGGTAGAAAACCTTCTTGTCTTCTTGAACTTTCTGAAGTCTGAGCTACCTGAGTTTCCAGCTTCTTCTGACCAATACCCAGAGAATCGATCCTTCCACTCAGATCTTTGTACATGGCGTCCATCTTACCATTGAAGGTCACTGTAATCTGCTGCTGTCCTTGAACGAGTGTTTCAAGCATGGCTTCAATCTTGTTCTCTGATGTCTTAGCAGTCACAGGCTCGTAAGAAGGATTTCTGTAGTTCCTGGCGTAACCACTGATCTGGGCAGGTTTCTGGTTGAATCCTCCTTGCTGGAAGTTGTTGTTGAAGCTCCGATTGTTGTTGAACTGGTTCCTCTGTCCCTGAAAGCCAGAACCACCAATGTAGTTCACGTCTTCTGCTTCATTCTCATTGAAAACCTCAACATCCACAGCAAAATGGACAGCTTTTGTTGTCTTTCCCAGCAGAAGACTGTGCATAGAATCTAGTTGAGCCTTAAACTCAGCGATCTGCGATCCATCTTGATTACCAGCCAGCTTCTTGCGCTCGAAATCTGCACTCTTTGTGCTGCTGCTAGATGCAAAATTCTCAATCAACACATAGGCGTCCTCAGGATAGTTGGTGTTGAAGTTCCCATTGCTTGAAGAGTCCAGAGCCATCTGATACCTCCAATCTACTCCTCTGAAGAAGATACCTAGCAGCTGCACATCAGAGTATCCGTGGTGTGGACAGTCTCTTTGGTACGATCTGAATCTTGTCCAAGCAGCCTTGAACGCCTCAGTAGGTCCTTGAGAAAAAGTGGAGATCTTATTCCTCAGATCTTCAGATCGTCCATCATCATAGAAGTTAATTAGGAAGGCTCTCTTGGTGTCTTCCCAATTAGTCAGTGATCCAGGAGGTAGCTGCCTCAGCCAGTAAGTAGCCTCTCCACCTAGAGAGTAGGGGAAGAGCTTGCAGAAGAGATAATCGTAGGACACTCCATTGCTCTTGATGCTAGTGACCAAGTCCTCGAATTTCTCTACATGATCCATTGGATGCTCATGAGGCAAACCATGGAAGAGATGCTGTCCTACTAGAGTGTAGTAAGCAGGCTTCAGCTCAAAGTCATTCCGCTCATACGCAGGGGGACGAATCGCAGAGCGATTGGCGAAAAATTGCTCTGGCCTGTTGTGTTCACCAATCGTTCTACCACGATTAACCACAGCATCCCTTGCGTCTCTAGCGGCATTCTCAGCGACAACAGGAGCAGGTGGAATGACAATCCCCTCTCCATCCAGACGTTGTCCTTGCTCATTGCACAACCGACCCTGTTGGTCCCTGTAAGCTCCAGCAGCATCACGAATCAACCCAACTTGATTGTTGTTCATCTTAGCTGACTTCTTTGCTTTCCTGTTTGTGCGTTCCACTTGTGCTAGCTGTTCCAGTGATAGATCAACTAGCGGAGTGCTCTTTTTGCTTCTGGTTTCAAGATTATGCATGCACCTGAAATCACAAGTAAAGAGCGTAAGTAACTGAAATTTACGACGGGTATCGACCGATACTCAAGGGTATCGATCGATACTCGGGCGATTTAGACGAATTTCCTAGCTAAAATCTAACGGCGAATTGAGTCCCCGGCAACGGCGCCAAAATTGATATGCTCAATTTAATACCCTAAAAAGTACTAAAGCAGTTGCTGCAGTAAATCAGGGGTCGAACACAAGAACTCAAGAATCACTCAATAGATTCTATAGATCAGAAACAAGCTAAACCAGATGATGTAATTGAAAAACAGGATTGCAAGTAAAACGTTTGTAAATTCAATTGGGGGAATGTAGGCTTAGGGTATTTCTCAGGAAATCAATGAATGCAGCTAAGTTAGCTAACATGATCCAGATTAAGCACTGTTCTAGAACTCAAATCACTAAAATATAATTAACCAACTCTCGTTGCGAAAACTATCTAAATCTAAATCCTAGGAATTCCAAATCTCTTTGCGAATCCTAAATTCTAAATCAGCTTTAAAATCAGGTTTGATATGTTCACAAATCAATTAAACCAAATCTCTTTGCGAATAATCAATTTGCTCACCTAAGGTTTTATCAGGTAATTAATCGCACTCTCGTGCCTAATTAATTATCCTAAGATCTAAGTTCCAGATTCGTCAACCTAGAATTAGCTTTGAGAACAACCTAAGGCGAAGAACTAATCAGATAGTGAATCCTAACAGATAATCAACCTAGCATTCAAAGAAATCCCTATGAGAAAACCCTAAACCTAACAGGTGATCTACTCAGACATGGATATTAAATTAATAAACATGTTGAATAAATACTCTTATATTAAATCAGAAAGAGAAACAAGGTTTTGAGATCTGATCTCGGACGAAGGGAAACCAAACTTGTCTCTCACCAAAATCTCTCTCTTAAACTAAAGCAAAAATAAAAGCATAGCCTAAACAATGGCTGTAAAATCCTATTTATAACCTAAATCACGATTTGGGGCCTTCTTGTAATTATCAAAGTCTTCTGGGTGCTTTTGCAATTCTCCAAGACTTCATAATTAGTCGCGGCTCATGAAATCTCGATGAGTGTCGATCGATACCAGGGGGTATCGATCGATGCTCGGTGCTCAGATCGGGCTCTTAGTCATCAGACTTCAGTCTCGCTCCAGAATGCTCCAGAAAAGCTCCAATAATTCCAATTAAGCTCCAGACGTGCTATAACCTGTGAAAGACTCTAAAAGACTCCAAAACACAAGAAAAGACTCTATAAAAGGACTTATATCATGGCCTAAATAGGGTAAAAACCATGATATATCAACTCCCCCAGACTTAGCCTTTTGCTTGCCCTCAAGCAAATAGAAGACTAAACAGAGAAAGAGGTTTGAAAACGCGGAGACTCACCCGTTCATGAACCATCGAAATGACCTTCTTTCCAAGCACCCAAATGTCACCAAACCAGCTTTTGATCTAACCACCATGTACTTCTCCGTAGACATTCGCAGCTTTTCCAGACTCCACCCATTATCCCACAGCATTGTTCAAGTAAAACCTTCATCGCCAGTTTCATCGCTGCAGTTAATGTTCAAGAACCTTCTAGATTCTTTACCAGACAATATCATGACAAAGGAACCGCCCTTTTTAACACTTTTTGTATCAATTTCTCTCCTCCAGACTTATTTCTTATTATATCCTTATTATTATTATATTTTTTTATTTTCAGCTTAGCATATACATATCAAGGTAGGAGACACGAGTACTGATGGTGTTTGCCACCAAATCCCCGGTTCTTCCCTCTCTATGTATCAAAGGATGTAGGCGAATAATGGCATCATAGGAAAATCCTAGCCTCGCTTCCAATCCTTTGTGTGATCATCCCCTCTTAAGTAGAATAATGGGATCGCTGGAAATTTTCCTAACCCTCTACTCAGAAGAAAATCATTTCAATCTTTTATGCTCTTAATCTATCAACTTATTTCAGGGGAGAGAGATACCATAATTCTAAACACACGGGTTCCTTTATCAGATATGAATGATGAATCAAGCTCTATGAACACTAACCACATTGATGAAGTGCAAAAATTTGGCTCAGGTTTCAGAAGAACTCTGCTGGAGACATGGATGTTTTCTAGTCAACTGGTCAGTCTTTGGATTTTTCATTAGTCGATCTAGAACTGATCCTGTAACACTGTGCACTCAAAAACAAAATCACATCAATAGGTTCAAGCACAAGATCATAATCTCCAACAAATTTTGACTCAATAAAACAGTTTTGACTCTATAAAACGACTGACTCTAAGAAAAACAAAAACTTTGTCAGCAGACACCTCCCCCAGACTTGAACAACACTGTCCCCAGTGTTATCTAGCCTAGAGTAGGTAAAAGAAACAAAAGAAAATGATAGAATGAAGAGAAACAAGAAATTACCTTCCTGGAATAGCGAGTGTCGATCGACACACAGCATGGTATCGATCGATACCACGCTTAGATCGACTTGGTGAACTTTCATCCGCGATTGGTGTCGATCGATACCAATGGGGTATCGATCGATACTTAGGCGATTTCGAGTTGCTCCTTGTTCATCCTGACACAGACTCAAAACAAATGAAAAATCAAAAGGAAAAACGACTCAAGGACAGACTCACCAGTGGGTTGCCTCCCACCAAGCGCTCGTTTAACGTCAATAGCTTGACTGTAACGCCATTCAGGCTGTTGGTGCATCATCCAGAGGCATTATCTGCCCTGTTGGAATCTCGGCTTGCGCCCAATAGTGTTTCACTCTTTGTCCATTGACAGTGAATTCCTCGCCTTTGCGATTTATCAGCACTACAGCACCATGTGGTCTGACCTCTTTGATTGTGAAGGGACCTGACCAACGTGAACGCAGTTTACCAGGAAACAATTGCAAACGAGAGTTATACAGAAGTACCTGGTCGTTCGGCTCGAAGTGTCTGGAGATGATCTTCTTATCATGATAAGCTTTGGTTCTCTCCTTGTACAGCCTCGAGTTCTCATAAGCATGGTGCCTGATCTCATCCAGCTCGTTCAGCTGAATTAACCTCCTCTCAGCAGCAGGCTTGAGGTCGAAGTTCAGCATCTTTGTTGCCCATGCAGCCTTGTGCTCAATCTCCACTGGAAGGTGGCATGCTTTCCCATACAGCATTTGGAAAGGTGTAGTACCCAGCGGTGTCTTGAAGGCAGTCCTGTATGCCCAAAGTGCATCATCCAGCTTTGTAGACCAATTATTCCTAGAAGCATTCACTGTCTTCTCCAAGATCTCCTTGATCTGCCTGTTGGAGACTTCAACTTGCCCACTTGTCTGAGGGTGATATGGAGTAGCCACACGATGGTTTACACCATACTTCTTCAACAACCTCTCGAACACCTTGTTGATAAAGTGAGAGCCACCATCACTTATCACAATTCGAGGTACTCCAAAGCGAGGGAAAATGATGGTCTTAAACAGCTTAAGAACCACCGCAGAGTCATTCTTCTCACTAGCTATCGCTTCCACCCATTTGGACACATAGTCCACAGCAACAAGGATGTAGTTCTTCTTGTGTGAAGATGGGAAAGGACCCATAAAGTCAATGCCCCAGCAATCAAAAACTTCAACCTCAAGGATGAAATTTTGTGGCATCTCATGTCTCTTACTGATCTTCCCTCTTCTCTGACAAGCGTCGCACTGTGAGACGAAAGTGTGGGCATCCTTGAACATGGTAGGCCACCAGAAGCCTGCTTGAAGAGCCTTGGATACTGTCTTGAAGGTGGCAAAGTGTCCAGCATAGTCTGATCCATGGCAATGAAACAAAACATCTGAAACCTCTGACTCAGCAATGCATCTCCTGTATATGCCATCAGAACAATGCTTGTACAAGTAAGGTTCATCCCAAAAGAATCTCCTTATGTCGCGCATGAACTTCTTCTTGTCATACTTCTTGAGGTGGTTTGGCTTTGCATCTGCAGCGAGATAATTGGCAATATCAGCGTACCATGGAGTATCAGAATCTGCTGCAGCGACGAGATGGTGGTTAGAAGCGACGGAACGATCGATGATGAAAACAGCTTCTGAATCGTCAGGGTATCGACCGATACCATAATGGTATCGATCGATACCGAAACCTGCAACTCGTGAAAATTGCTGATTCTCGGCCAGATTCATCTGAAACCCAGTTTCAATGAAGTAGATGGCTTCCTCAGGTAGTTGATCATCAATGGGGACGTCTTCATCGATCCGCATCCGCGAGAGATGGTCAGCAACTCCATTCTCTATGCCTTTCTTGTCCTTAACCTCAATGTCAAACCCTTGTAGCAAAAGAACCCAACGACAGAGACGAGGCTTGAGATCCTTGTTATTCATTAGATACTTGAGAGCAGCATGATCAGTATGAACAACCACCTTGCTCCCAATCAAGTAAGATCGGAATTTCTCAAAGGAGAAAACAACAGCAAGTAACTCCTTCTCTGTGGTGCTGTAATTCCTCTGAGCATCATCCAAAGTCCTGCTGGCATAGTAGATGACGTGCAGCTTCCTGTCTTTCCTCTGACCCAGAACTGACCCCACAGCAAAGTCACTGGCATCACACATGATCTCGAAAGGCAGAGTCCAATCAGGAGGTTGCACAACAGGAGCACTCACTAAAGCCTTTTTGATCTCCTCAAAGGCTGCAAGGCAATCAGTTGTGAAATCAAATTTGATCTCTTTGCACAGCAGAGCAGTGAGTGGACGTGCTATCTTGGAGAAATCCTTGATGAACCTCCTGTAAAACCCAGCATGACCAAGGAAGCTCCGAATATCCTTCACAGAAGTAGGTGGTTGGAGGCTTGTCATGACCTGAATCTTGGCTTTGTCAACTTCGATTCCAGCTTCAGAGACCTTGTGCCCAAGTACAATGCCATCCTGAACCATAAAATGACACTTTTCCCAGTTAAGGACCAAGTGTTTCTCTTCACACCTCTGTAGCACCTTGCACAGATTAGCCAAACAGATCTTGAATGATGACCCATATACTGAAAAATCATCCATGAACACCTCCATGAAGTCCTCGATCATGTCTGTGAAGATAGACATCATGCACCTCTGAAAAGTGGCTGGAGCGTTGCACAATCCAAATGGCATTCTCCTGTATGCGAACGTGCCATAGGGACACGTGAAAGTGGTATACCCTTGGTCATCTGGATGGATAGGAATCTGGAAGAAACCTGAATAGCCATCAAGGAAGCAGTAGTAGGGATGACTGGCCAACCTCTCCAACATCTGGTCAATGAATGGCAATGGGAAGTGATCTTTCCGTGTGGCCGCATTCAACTTCCTGTAATCAATGCACATTCGATGTCCAGTGATAGTCCTTGTGGGAATCATCTCATCCATGTTGTTCTTCATCACAGTTATCCCTCCTTTCTTAGGAACAACGTGCACTGGACTGACCCAAGAGCTATCTGAGATGGCATAGATAACTCCTGCATCCAAGAGTTTCATGACCTCTTTCTTAACCACCTCCTTCAGGTTTGGATTCAGCCTCCTTTGATGCTCAACTGAAGCCTTTGACTCGTCCTCAAGATGAATCCTATGCATGCACAGGTTCGGTGAAATACCTGAAATGTCATCAAGAGAATAGCCAAGAGCTTTGCGATACTTGCGCAGCTTGCTTAGCAGTAAAGTGACCTCTGCGTTGTTCAAAGAAGAATTAAGGATTACAGGGTACGTGGAATTAGGACCAAGAAAACCATACCTTAGATTCGCAGGAAGTGGTTTGAGTTCCACTTTAGGGGCGTTCTCCTCGCTCCAATCTCCAAGCCCAGCAGCTTGCATAGTTCTTTCGGGCAAACTTCTTTCTGGCCGTAGGGCATCGATCGATACCATCAGAGTATCGATCGATACTGGTCGTGCTGAATCTAGTATCCTTCCGTATTCAGCAGCAGCATCGTGTGGCTTAACCTCTGACTCAGCCGAACAGGCCAATGCTTTCTCCAATGGGTCCTCAGGATGCATCTCTAAGAAGTACTCCTCAGCAATATCACAGAAGGTATCAACGAAGAAAGTCCGCCCATCGATGGTTGGTCTCTTCATCATCTTCTCCATGTTAAAAGTCATGACCAACTCACCAATGTTAAGAGATATCTTCCCATTCCTGCAATCAATCAGAGCACCAGCTGTTGCTAGGAATGGCCTTCCCAAGATGAGAGGATCTCTGGGTTCCGAATCATACTCCAAGACAATGAAATCAGTTGGGATTAAGCAGTTCCCAATCACAATCGGAACATCCTCGAGCAATCCTTCTGGAAGTCTAATTGAACGATCAGCGAGAATCAGTGAGATTCTAGTAGCAGTGAAGTCTGTCATTCCCATCCTCTTAGCAACCGAGTATGGCATGAGGTTGACACTTGAGCCAAGGTCACAGAGAGAACGCTCAAACCTGTCAGTAGCGATTGTGCAATCCAAGACAAAGCTCCCTGGATCTGGAAGTTTCGTTGGGATCATGTTGCTTAGGATTGCACTGCACTCATGAGTGATCATCAGACAGCCTTCTTCAAGGTTCACATTGCTGGACACCATCTTCTTGACATACCTCTTGAAAGCTACAGAGGTCTTGATAGCATCGATGAAGGGAAGTTCAACAATCAGTTTGTCCAAAATTTCCTTGCATTTAGCATCCTCTACTTCCTTCTTAGTCTTCCCAAGAGCTCTGGGATAGGGTACCCTCGGGATGTAGACCCTCTCTGGTGCTGCTTTAGGCTTCTCCTTCACAACCTCAACTTCTGCATCGTCGTCAGGTTCGGTATCGATCGATACAGGGGGGGTATCGATCGATACACGGGAATTTGAGTCTTCTCGTCTGAGAATCGCGATCGGTGTCGATCGATGCTGAGGAGTGTCGATCGATGCCTTAGCGATTTCAGTGTCTTCATCGTCAGACATCTCGAAATTTACAGTAGGCTGATCCACTTTTGCCCCTGATTTGACCTCCTTACCACTTCTCAAGGTAATGGCATTGATGTGTGCCCTTGGGTTCTCTCCTTTTCCTGGTAGAAAACCTTCTTGTCTTCTTGAACTTTCTGAAGTCTGAGCTACCTGAGTTTCCAGCTTCTTCTGACCAATACCCAGAGAATCGATCCTTCCACTCAGATCTTTGTACATGGCGTCCATCTTACCATTGAAGGTCACTGTAATCTGCTGCTGTCCTTGAACGAGTGTTTCAAGCATGGCTTCAATCTTGTTCTCTGATGTCTTAGCAGTCACAGGCTCGTAAGAAGGATTTCTGTAGTTCCTGGCGTAACCACTGATCTGGGCAGGTTTCTGGTTGAATCCTCCTTGCTGGAAGTTGTTGTTGAAGCTCCGATTGTTGTTGAACTGGTTCCTCTGTCCCTGAAAGCCAGAACCACCAATGTAGTTCACGTCTTCTGCTTCATTCTCATTGAAAACCTCAACATCCTCAGCAAAATGGACAGCTTTTGTTGTCTTTCCCAGCAGAAGACTGTGCATAGAATCTAGTTGAGCCTTAAACTCAGCGATCTGCGATCCATCTTGATTACCAGCCAGCTTTTTGCGCTCGAAATCTGCACTCTTTGTGCTGCTGCTAGATGCAAAATTCTCAATCAACACATAGGCGTCCTCAGGATAGTTGGTGTTGAAGTTCCCATTGCTTGAAGAGTCCAGAGCCATCTGATACCTCCAATCTACTCCTCTGAAGAAGATACCTAGCAGCTGCACATCAGAGTATCCGTGGTGTGGACAGTCTCTTTGGTACGATCTGAATCTTGTCCAAGCAGCCTTGAACGCCTCAGTAGGTCCTTGAGAAAAAGTGGAGATCTTATTCCTCAGATCTTCAGATCGTCCATCATCATAGAAGTTAATTAGGAAGGCTCTCTTGGTGTCTTCCCAATTAGTCAGTGATCCAGGAGGTAGCTGCCTCAGCCAGTAAGTAGCCTCTCCACCTAGAGAGTAGGGGAAGAGCTTGCAGAAGAGATAATCGTAGGACACTCCATTGCTCTTGATGCTAGTGACCAAGTCCTCGAATTTCTCTACATGATCCATTGGATGCTCATGAGGCAAACCATGGAAGAGATGCTGTCCTACTAGAGTGTAGTAAGCAGGCTTCAGCTCAAAGTCATTCCGCTCATACGCAGGGGGACGAATCGCAGAGCGATTGGCGAAAAATTGCTCTGGCCTGTTGTGTTCACCAATCGTTCTACCACGATTAACCACAGCATCCCTTGCGTCTCTAGCGGCATTCTCAGCGACAACAGGAGCAGGTGGAATGACAATCCCCTCTCCATCCAGACGTTGTCCTTGCTCATTGCACAACCGACCCTGTTGGTCCCTGTAAGCTCCAGCAGCATCACGAATCAACCCAACTTGATTGTTGTTCATCTTAGCTGACTTCTTTGCTTTCCTGTTTGTGCGTTCCACTTGTGCTAGCTGTTCCAGTGATAGATCAACTAGCGGAGTGCTCTTTTTGCTTCTGGTTTCAAGATTATGCATGCACCTGAAATCACAAGTAAAGAGCGTAAGTAACTGAAATTTACGACGGGTATCGACCGATACTCAAGGGTATCGATCGATACTCGGGCGATTTAGACGAATTTCCTAGCTAAAATCTAACGGCGAATTGAGTCCCCGGCAACGGCGCCAAAATTGATATGCTCAATTTAATACCCTAAAAAGTACTAAAGCAGTTGCTGCAGTAAATCAGGGGTCGAACACAAGAACTCAAGAATCACTCAATAGATTCTATAGATCAGAAACAAGCTAAACCAGATGATGTAATTGAAAAACAGGATTGCAAGTAAAACGTTTGTAAATTCAATTGGGGGAATGTAGGCTTAGGGTATTTCTCAGGAAATCAATGAATGCAGCTAAGTTAGCTAACAGGATCCAGATTAAGCACTGTTCTAGAACTCAAATCACTAAAATATAATTAACCAACTCTCGTTGCGAAAACTATCTAAATCTAAATCCTAGGAATTCCAAATCTCTTTGCGAATCCTAAATTCTAAATCAGCTTTAAAATCAGGTTTGATATGTTCACAAATCAATTAAACCAAATCTCTTTGCGAATAATCAATTTGCTCACCTAAGGTTTTATCAGGTAATTAATCGCACTCTCGTGCCTAATTAATTATCCTAAGATCTAAGTTCCAGATTCGTCAACCTAGAATTAGCTTTGAGAACAACCTAAGGCGAAGAACTAATCAGATAGTGAATCCTAACAGATAATCAACCTAGCATTCAAAGAAATCCCTATGAGAAAACCCTAAACCTAACAGGTGATCTACTCAGACATGGATATTAAATTAATAAACATGTTGAATAAATACTCTTATATTAAATCAGAAAGAGAAACAAGGTTTTGAGATCTGATCTCGGACGAAGGGAAACCAAACTTGTCTCTCACCAAAATCTCTCTCTTAAACTAAAGCAAAAATAAAAGCATAGCCTAAACAATGGCTGTAAAATCCTATTTATAACCTAAATCACGATTTGGGGCCTTCTTGTAATTATCAAAGTCTTCTGGGTGCTTTTGCAATTCTCCAAGACTTCATAATTAGTCGCGGCCCATGAAATCTCGATGAGTGTCGATCGATAACAGGGGGTATCGATCGATGCTCGGTGCTCAGATCGGGCTCTTAGTCATCAGACTTCAGTCTCGCTCCAGAATGCTCCAGAAAAGCTCCAATAATTCCAATTAAGCTCCAGACGTGCTATAACCTGTGAAAGACTCTAAAAGACTCCAAAACACAAGAAAAGACTCTATAAAAGGACTTATATCATGGCCTAAATAGGGTAAAAACCATGATATATCAACTCCCCCAGACTTAGCCTTTTGCTTGCCCTCAAGCAAATAGAAGACTAAACAGAGAAAGAGGTTTGAAAACGCGGAGACTCACCCGTTCATGAACCATCGAAATGACCTTCTTTCCAAGCACCCAAATGTCACCAAACCAGCTTTTGATCTAACCACCATGTACTTCTCCGTAGACATTCGCAGCTTTTCCAGACTCCACCCATTATCCCACAGCATTGTTCAAGTAAAACCTTCATCGCCAGTTTCATCGCTGCAGTTAATGTTCAAGAACCTTCTAGATTCTTTACCAGACAATATCATGACAAAGGAACCGCCCTTTTTAACACTTTTTGTATCAATTTCTCTCCTCCAGACTTATTTCTTATTATATCCTTATTATTATTATATTTTTTTATTTTCAGCTTAGCATATACATATCAAGGTAGGAGACACGAGTACTGATGGTGTTTGCCACCAAATCCCCGGTTCTTCCCTCTCTATGTATCAAAGGATGTAGGCGAATAATGGCATCATAGGAAAATCCTAGCCTCGCTTCCAATCCTTTGTGTGATCATCCCCTCTTAAGTAGAATAATGGGATCGCTGGAAATTTTCCTAACCCTCTACTCAGAAGAAAATCATTTCAATCTTTTATGCTCTTAATCTATCAACTTATTTCAGGGGAGAGAGATACCATAATTCTAAACACACGGGTTCCTTTATCAGATATGAATGATGAATCAAGCTCTATGAACACTAACCACATTGATGAAGTGCAAAAATTTGGCTCAGGTTTCAGAAGAACTCTGCTGGAGACATGGATGTTTTCTAGTCAACTGGTCAGTCTTTGGATTTTTCATTAGTCGATCTAGAACTGATCCTGTAACACTGTGCACTCAAAAACAAAATCACATCAATAGGTTCAAGCACAAGATCATAATCTCCAACAAATTTTGACTCAATAAAACAGTTTTGACTCTATAAAACAGTTTTGACTCTATAAAACGACTGACTCTAAGAAAAACAAAAACTTTGTCAGCAGACACCTCCCCCAGACTTGAACAACACTGTCCCCAGTGTTATCTAGCCTAGAGTAGGTAAAAGAAACAAAAGAAAAGGATAGAATGAAGAGAAACAAGAAATTACCTTCCTGGAATAGCGAGTGTCGATCGACACACAGCATGGTATCGATCGATACCACGCTTAGATCGACTTGGTGAACTTTCATCCGCGATTGGTGTCGATCGATACCAATGGGGTATCGATCGATACTTAGGCGATTTCGAGTTGCTCCTTGTTCATCCTGACACAGACTCAAAACAAATGAAAAATCAAAAGGAAAAACGACTCAAGGACAGACTCACCAGTGGGTTGCCTCCCACCAAGCGCTCGTTTAACGTCAATAGCTTGACTGTAACGCCATTCAGGCTGTTGGTGCATCATCCAGAGGCATTATCTGCCCTGTTGGAATCTCGGTTTGCGCCCAATAGTGTTTCACTCTTTGTCCATTGACAGTGAATTCCTCGCCTTTGCGATTTATCAGCACTACAGCACCATGTGGTCTGACCTCTTTGATTGTGAAGGGACCTGACCAACGTGAACGCAGTTTACCAGGAAACAATTGCAAACGAGAGTTATACAGAAGTACCTGGTCGTTCGGCTCGAAGTGTCTGGAGATGATCTTCTTATCATGATAAGCTTTGGTTCTCTCCTTGTACAGCCTCGAGTTCTCATAAGCATGGTGCCTGATCTCATCCAGCTCGTTCAGCTGAATTAACCTCCTCTCAGCAGCAGGCTTGAGGTCGAAGTTCAGCATCTTTGTTGCCCATGCAGCCTTGTGCTCAATCTCCACTGGAAGGTGGCATGCTTTCCCATACAGCATTTGGAAAGGTGTAGTACCCAGCGGTGTCTTGAAGGCAGTCCTGTATGCCCAAAGTGCATCATCCAGCTTTGTAGACCAATTATTCCTAGAAGCATTCACTGTCTTCTCCAAGATCTCCTTGATCTGCCTGTTGGAGACTTCAACTTGCCCACTTGTCTGAGGGTGATATGGAGTAGCCACACGATGGTTTACACCATACTTCTTCAACAACCTCTCGAACACCTTGTTGATAAAGTGAGAGCCACCATCACTTATCACAATTCGAGGTACTCCAAAGCGAGGGAAAATGATGGTCTTAAACAGCTTAAGAACCACCGCAGAGTCATTCTTCTCACTAGCTATCGCTTCCACCCATTTGGACACATAGTCCACAGCAACAAGGATGTAGTTCTTCTTGTGTGAAGATGGGAAAGGACCCATAAAGTCAATGCCCCAGCAATCAAAAACTTCAACCTCAAGGATGAAATTTTGTGGCATCTCATGTCTCTTACTGATCTTCCCTCTTCTCTGACAAGCGTCGCACTGTGAGACGAAAGTGTGGGCATCCTTGAACATGGTAGGCCACCAGAAGCCTGCTTGAAGAGCCTTGGATACTGTCTTGAAGGTGGCAAAGTGTCCAGCATAGTCTGATCCATGGCAATGAAACAAAACATCTGAAACCTCTGACTCAGCAATGCATCTCCTGTATATGCCATCAGAACAATGCTTGTACAAGTAAGGTTCATCCCAAAAGAATCTCCTTATGTCGCGCATGAACTTCTTCTTGTCATACTTCTTGAGGTGGTTTGGCTTTGCATCTGCAGCGAGATAATTGGCAATATCAGCGTACCATGGAGTATCAGAATCTGCTGCAGCGACGAGATGGTGGTTAGAAGCGACGGAACGATCGATGATGAAAACAGCTTCTGAATCGTCAGGGTATCGACCGATACCATAATGGTATCGATCGATACCGAAACCTGCAACTCGTGAAAATTGCTGATTCTCGGCCAGATTCATCTGAAACCCAGTTTCAATGAAGTAGATGGCTTCCTCAGGTAGTTGATCATCAATGGGGACGTCTTCATCGATCCGCATCCGCGAGAGATGGTCAGCAACTCCATTCTCTATGCCTTTCTTGTCCTTAACCTCAATGTCAAACCCTTGTAGCAAAAGAACCCAACGACAGAGACGAGGCTTGAGATCCTTGTTATTCATTAGATACTTGAGAGCAGCATGATCAGTATGAACAACCACCTTGCTCCCAATCAAGTAAGATCGGAATTTCTCAAAGGAGAAAACAACAGCAAGTAACTCCTTCTCTGTGGTGCTGTAATTCCTCTGAGCATCATCCAAAGTCCTGCTGGCATAGTAGATGACGTGCAGCTTCCTGTCTTTCCTCTGACCCAGAACTGACCCCACAGCAAAGTCACTGGCATCACACATGATCTCGAAAGGCAGAGTCCAATCAGGAGGTTGCACAACAGGAGCACTCACTAAAGCCTTTTTGATCTCCTCAAAGGCTGCAAGGCAATCAGTTGTGAAATCAAATTTGATCTCTTTGCACAGCAGAGCAGTGAGTGGACGTGCTATCTTGGAGAAATCCTTGATGAACCTCCTGTAAAACCCAGCATGACCAAGGAAGCTCCGAATATCCTTCACAGAAGTAGGTGGTTGGAGGCTTGTCATGACCTGAATCTTGGCTTTGTCAACTTCGATTCCAGCTTCAGAGACCTTGTGCCCAAGTACAATGCCATCCTGAACCATAAAATGACACTTTTCCCAGTTAAGGACCAAGTGTTTCTCTTCACACCTCTGTAGCACCTTGCACAGATTAGCCAAACAGATCTTGAATGATGACCCATATACTGAAAAATCATCCATGAACACCTCCATGAAGTCCTCGATCATGTCTGTGAAGATAGACATCATGCACCTCTGAAAAGTGGCTGGAGCGTTGCACAATCCAAATGGCATTCTCCTGTATGCGAACGTGCCATAGGGACACGTGAAAGTGGTATACCCTTGGTCATCTGGATGGATAGGAATCTGGAAGAAACCTGAATAGCCATCAAGGAAGCAGTAGTAGGGATGACTGGCCAACCTCTCCAACATCTGGTCAATGAATGGCAATGGGAAGTGATCTTTCCGTGTGGCCGCATTCAACTTCCTGTAATCAATGCACATTCGATGTCCAGTGATAGTCCTTGTGGGAATCATCTCATACATGTTGTTCTTCATCACAGTTATCCCTCCTTTCTTAGGAACAACGTGCACTGGACTGACCCAAGAGCTATCTGAGATGGCATAGATAACTCCTGCATCCAAGAGTTTCATGACCTCTTTCTTAACCACCTCCTTCAGGTTTGGATTCAGCCTCCTTTGATGCTCAACTGAAGCCTTTGACTCGTCCTCAAGATGAATCCTATGCATGCACAGGTTCGGTGAAATACCTGAAATGTCATCAAGAGAATAGCCAAGAGCTTTGCGATACTTGCGCAGCTTGCTTAGCAGTAAAGTGACCTCTGCGTTGTTCAAAGAAGAATTAAGGATTACAGGGTACGTGGAATTAGGACCAAGAAAACCATACCTTAGATTCGCAGGAAGTGGTTTGAGTTCCACTTTAGGGGCGTTCTCCTCGCTCCAATCTCCAAGCCCAGCAGCTTGCATAGTTCTTTCGGCCAAACTTCTTTCTGGCCGTAGGGCATCGATCGATACCATCAGAGTATCGATCGATACTGGTCGTGCTGAATCTAGTATCCTTCCGTATTCAGCAGCAGCATCGTGTGGCTTAACCTCTGACTCAGCCGAACAGGCCAATGCTTTCTCCAATGGGTCCTCAGGATGCATCTCTAAGAAGTACTCCTCAGCAATATCACAGAAGGTATCAACGAAGAAAGTCCGCCCATCGATGGTTGGTCTCTTCATCATCTTCTCCATGTTAAAAGTCATGACCAACTCACCAATGTTAAGAGATATCTTCCCATTCCTGCAATCAATCAGAGCACCAGCTGTTGCTAGGAATGGCCTTCCCAAGATGAGAGGATCTCTGGGTTCCGAATCATACTCCAAGACAATGAAATCAGTTGGGATTAAGCAGTTCCCAATCACAATCGGAACATCCTCGAGCAATCCTTCTGGAAGTCTAATTGAACGATCAGCGAGAATCAGTGAGATTCTAGTAGCAGTGAAGTCTGTCATTCCCATCCTCTTAGCAACCGAGTATGGCATGAGGTTGACACTTGAGCCAAGGTCACAGAGAGAACGCTCAAACCTGTCAGTAGCGATTGTGCAATCCAAGACAAAGCTCCCTGGATCTGGAAGTTTCGTTGGGATCCTGTTGCTTAGGATTGCACTGCACTCATGAGTGATCATCAGACAGCCTTCTTCAAGGTTCACATTGCTGGACACCATCTTCTTGACATACCTCTTGAAAGCTACAGAGGTCTTGATAGCATCGATGAAGGGAAGTTCAACAATCAGTTTGTCCAAAATTTCCTTGCATTTAGCATCCTCTACTTCCTTCTTAGTCTTCCCAAGAGCTCTGGGATAGGGTACCCTCGGGATGTAGACCCTCTCTGGTGCTGCTTTAGGCTTCTCCTTCACAACCTCAACTTCTGCATCGTCGTCAGGTTCGGTATCGATCGATACAGGGGGGGTATCGATCGATACACGGGAATTTGAGTCTTCTCGTCTGAGAATCGCGATCGGTGTCGATCGATGCTGAGGAGTGTCGATCGATGCCTTAGCGATTTCAGTGTCTTCATCGTCAGACATCTCGAAATTTACAGTAGGCTGATCCACTTTTGCCCCTGATTTGACCTCCTTACCACTTCTCAAGGTAATGGCATTGATGTGTGCCCTTGGGTTCTCTCCTTTTCCTGGTAGAAAACCTTCTTGTCTTCTTGAACTTTCTGAAGTCTGAGCTACCTGAGTTTCCAGCTTCTTCTGACCAATACCCAGAGAATCGATCCTTCCACTCAGATCTTTGTACATGGCGTCCATCTTACCATTGAAGGTCACTGTAATCTGCTGCTGTCCTTGAACGAGTGTTTCAAGCATGGCTTCAATCTTGTTCTCTGATGTCTTAGCAGTCACAGGCTCGTAAGAAGGATTTCTGTAGTTCCTGGCGTAACCACTGATCTGGGCAGGTTTCTGGTTGAATCCTCCTTGCTGGAAGTTGTTGTTGAAGCTCCGATTGTTGTTGAACTGGTTCCTCTGTCCCTGAAAGCCAGAACCACCAATGTAGTTCACGTCTTCTGCTTCATTCTCATTGAAAACCTCAACATCCTCAGCAAAATGGACAGCTTTTGTTGTCTTTCCCAGCAGAAGACTGTGCATAGAATCTAGTTGAGCCTTAAACTCAGCGATCTGCGATCCATCTTGATTACCAGCCAGCTTCTTGCGCTCGAAATCTGCACTCTTTGTGCTGCTGCTAGATGCAAAATTCTCAATCAACACATAGGCGTCCTCAGGATAGTTGGTGTTGAAGTTCCCATTGCTTGAAGAGTCCAGAGCCATCTGATACCTCCAATCTACTCCTCTGAAGAAGATACCTAGCAGCTGCACATCAGAGTATCCGTGGTGTGGACAGTCTCTTTGGTACGATCTGAATCTTGTCCAAGCAGCCTTGAACGCCTCAGTAGGTCCTTGAGAAAAAGTGGAGATCTTATTCCTCAGATCTTCAGATCGTCCATCATCATAGAAGTTAATTAGGAAGGCTCTCTTGGTGTCTTCCCAATTAGTCAGTGATCCAGGAGGTAGCTGCCTCAGCCAGTAAGTAGCCTCTCCACCTAGAGAGTAGGGGAAGAGCTTGCAGAAGAGATAATCGTAGGACACTCCATTGCTCTTGATGCTAGTGACCAAGTCCTCGAATTTCTCTACATGATCCATTGGATGCTCATGAGGCAAACCATGGAAGAGATGCTGTCCTACTAGAGTGTAGTAAGCAGGCTTCAGCTCAAAGTCATTCCGCTCATACGCAGGGGGACGAATCGCAGAGCGATTGGCGAAAAATTGCTCTGGCCTGTTGTGTTCACCAATCGTTCTACCACGATTAACCACAGCATCCCTTGCGTCTCTAGCGGCATTCTCAGCGACAACAGGAGCAGGTGGAATGACAATCCCCTCTCCATCCAGACGTTGTCCTTGCTCATTGCACAACCGACCCTGTTGGTCCCTGTAAGCTCCAGCAGCATCACGAATCAACCCAACTTGATTGTTGTTCATCTTAGCTGACTTCTTTGCTTTCCTGTTTGTGCGTTCCACTTGTGCTAGCTGTTCCAGTGATAGATCAACTAGCGGAGTGCTCTTTTTGCTTCTGGTTTCAAGATTATGCATGCACCTGAAATCACAAGTAAAGAGCGTAAGTAACTGAAATTTACGACGGGTATCGACCGATACTCAAGGGTATCGATCGATACTCGGGCGATTTAGACGAATTTCCTAGCTAAAATCTAACGGCGAATTGAGTCCCCGGCAACGGCGCCAAAATTGATATGCTCAATTTAATACCCTAAAAAGTACTAAAGCAGTTGCTGCAGTAAATCAGGGGTCGAACACAAGAACTCAAGAATCACTCAATAGATTCTATAGATCAGAAACAAGCTAAACCAGATGATGTAATTGAAAAACAGGATTGCAAGTAAAACGTTTGTAAATTCAATTGGGGGAATGTAGGCTTAGGGTATTTCTCAGGAAATCAATGAATGCAGCTAAGTTAGCTAACAGGATCCAGATTAAGCACTGTTCTAGAACTCAAATCACTAAAATATAATTAACCAACTCTCGTTGCGAAAACTATCTAAATCTAAATCCTAGGAATTCCAAATCTCTTTGCGAATCCTAAATTCTAAATCAGCTTTAAAATCAGGTTTGATATGTTCACAAATCAATTAAACCAAATCTCTTTGCGAATAATCAATTTGCTCACCTAAGGTTTTATCAGGTAATTAATCGCACTCTCGTGCCTAATTAATTATCCTAAGATCTAAGTTCCAGATTCGTCAACCTAGAATTAGCTTTGAGAACAACCTAAGGCGAAGAACTAATCAGATAGTGAATCCTAACAGATAATCAACCTAGCATTCAAAGAAATCCCTATGAGAAAACCCTAAACCTAACAGGTGATCTACTCAGACATGGATATTAAATTAATAAACATGTTGAATAAATACTCTTATATTAAATCAGAAAGAGAAACAAGGTTTTGGGATCTGATCTCGGACGAAGGGAAACCAAACTTGTCTCTCACCAAAATCTCTCTCTTAAACTAAAGCAAAAATAAAAGCATAGCCTAAACAATGGCTGTAAAATCCTATTTATAACCTAAATCACGATTTGGGGCCTTCTTGTAATTATCAAAGTCTTCTGGGTGCTTTTGCAATTCTCCAAGACTTCATAATTAGTCGCGGCCCATGAAATCTCGATGAGTGTCGATCGATACCAGGGGGTATCGATCGATGCTCGGTGCTCAGATCGGGCTCTTAGTCATCAGACTTCAGTCTCGCTCCAGAATGCTCCAGAAAAGCTCCAATAATTCCAATTAAGCTCCAGACGTGCTATAACCTGTGAAAGACTCTAAAAGACTCCAAAACACAAGAAAAGACTCTATAAAAGGACTTATATCATGGCCTAAATAGGGTAAAAACCATGATATATCAATGGTCTTATGTCGTCTTCTTATGTGACGAGATTTGCCATTATATAGATTACTCAGTGCCCGAGAGATAGACGACTGACTATTACAGTGTACACGTAATGCTGGCACTGGTTTTTCCCACATCGGGATATCTTCCAGAAAGTTTCGAAGCCATTCTGCTTCCTCAGCAGATTGGTCTAAAGCTATAAACTCTGACTCCATGGTTGATCTGGCCAGGAGTGTTTGTTTGGAAGATTTCCAGGATATTGCTGCACCAGCAAGAGTAAAGACATATCCACTCGTGGATTTGGAGTTTCTTGAATCTGAATTCCAATTGGCATCACTATACCCTTCCAACACTGCTGGTTCTTTACCGAAGTGCAGCCCATAACTTTTGGTATATCGTAGATAATTTAATACCCTAGTTATGACCCTCCAATGAGTATGTCATGGGTTACTCGTATAACGACTTAGTACATTTACTGAGTGCGCTAAATCGGGTCTAGTAAAATTCGTCAAGTACATAAGACTTCCGATGACTCTTGCATACTCCACCTGTGACACTGCTTCACCTGAATTCTTTGTCAAATGAAGTTGAGGATCAAGCAGAGTTTTTGCAGTCCCATTTGAGTAGGTCTTAAACCTCTCTAGGATTTTTGTAGCGTAATGATCTTGAGATAAGATTATTCCTTTTGAATTTTGAATAATCCTAATTCCTAGAATTACATCCGCTAATCCCATGTCTTTCATATCAAACTTTCCACTGAGCATGTTCTTCGTTTGAATGATTATGTCTTTGTTGCTTCCCATGATTAGCATGTCATCTACGTACAAACACAACAACACATATCCTTGTGAAGTACTTTTGATATAGATGCACTTATCACATTCATTGATGTGAAAGCCATTTGACATCATTACACTGTCAAACTTTTCATGCCAATGCTTCGGAGCTTGCTTGAGTCCGTATAGCGATTTCACAAGTCTACAGACTTTCTTCTCTTGTCCGGGAGCAACATAACCCTCAGGTTGATTCATATAAATCTTTTCCTCTAAATCTCCGTTTAGGAAAGCAGTCTTGCCATCCATCTGATGTATTTCAAGGTTTCTTAAAGCTGCGATTCCAATCAACATACGAATCGAAGTTATTCTCGTCACTAGAGAATAAGTGTCAAAGAAATCCAGTCCTTCCTTTTGATGAAAACCTTGTACCACAAGTCTGGTCTTATACTTGTCTATAGAGCTATCTATTTTTAGCTTTGTGGTGAAGACCCATTTAAACCCAAGAGGTTTGCAACCTTGAGGTAGATCTACCAACTCATAAGTATGATTTTGCATAATTAAATTGATTTCACTGTTAGATGCTTCCTTCCAGAAAGGTGCATCGGGTGTAGACATTGCTTCCATGAAAGTTCTTGGACCACTTTCCGCGAGGAATGCCATTATGAACTCAGAGCCAAATGTCTTTTCCTTACGAGCTCTCTTGCTTCGTCTAGGTTCAACTTCTTCTTCTTCTGCTTCTATGTTTGTAGAAGTACCTGAAGTGCTTGCCTCATTGCTAGCATCTCGTTCATCACGAGTTCGTTTAGGATTTCCTCTATCCCTACATGGAAACACATTTTTGAAGAAAGACGCATTCCTTGACTCCATTACTCTGTTTACTTGAATATATGGTATATCTGATTTGTGTACCAGAAAACGATAGGCACTACTGTTGTGCGTTTATCCGATGAAAATGCAATCTACCGTTTTAGGTTCGATGGTAACCTTTTTCGGAAGTGGTACTGCAACTTTTGCCAGGCACCCCCACACTTTCAGGTATTTATACGAAGGTACATTACCTTTCCAAAGTTCATAAGGAGTTTTTCCTGTGACTTTGTGTGGGATTTTGTTCAGGATATAATTTGAGGTAAGCAGAGCTCCCCCCCCCCCCCACATGTTCTGGGCTAACCCAGATTCCTGCAACATTGCATTCATCATTTCCTTGAGAGTTCTGTTCTTTCTTTCAGCAACTCCGTTGGATTCCGGTGAATAGGGAGCAGTCGTTTGATGAATAATGCCATGTGCTCTACAGAATGCATCGAATGTTCATTATATTCACCTCCTCTATCACTTCTAACCATTTTTATGGTCTTGCCAAATTGGTTTTCAACTTCCAGCTTGTACTCTTTAAATTTGTCCGAGGCTTCATCTTTACTCCGCAGTAGATAGATGTAGCAATATCTCGTGCAATCGTCTATGAAGGTCACGAAATATTTCTTACCACCTCTAGTTTGTATGTATTTTAAATCACATAAATCTGTGTGAATTAAACCTAGAGGTTCGGTTGTTCTTTGAACGCTCGGAGATGGCGTTTTAGTGAGTTTGGCTTGGACACAAACTTCACATTTGTCTTTGCTTATTTTGCATTTAGGAATCATATTCATGTTCATCAATCTACTCATAGACTTGAAATTAACATGTCCTAAGCGTTCATGCCAAATATTAAAAGACTCAGCGAGATAAGCAAATGGTTTCTTATCATTCATCTTAGGGTTCTTCGAGGTGGATGCCTCGGTTACATTATCCTTACGGATTACTGCCTCAACAGACATCTTAAACAAGTTTTCACAAACAAAACCCTTTCCCAGAGACATCCCATTCTTCGTTAGGATTAGCTTATCACCTTCTAGCTTCACAGTGAATGCATGCTTGATTATGAGCGATCCAGAGATCAGATTCTTGCGCATGTCTGGTACATGGACGACGTTCGTGAGAACCAGTTCCTGTCCAGAGGTGAGCTTCAAAACAACCTTTCCGTGACCATCAATTATCGACGAGGCAGAATTACCCATCAAGAGCTTATCACCACTCTTGTTTTTTGTGTATGTTGAGAACATCTCTCGATCCATACAGATGTGTCTGGTTGCACCAGTATCGAACCACCAAGTCTTCGGATGGCTCTCTGCAACATTAGCCTCAGTGACCATAGCACACATGTCAGCTTCTGTCAAGTTTGCTTGAGCTTTCTTGTTGCGACACTCGAAGGATTTGTGTCCTTGCTTTCCACAGAAGCTACATGATCCCAAGAGCCTTTGAGAAGTCTGACCATTATGAACACTCTTGTTTTTGAACTTCTGGAAGTTCTTTGGTGGCATCTTCCCTTTGCCTTTGTTTAGGCGTCCTTTGTTCTGTCACTTGCCTTGATTGGTGTTTTGGTGTTCAACCATATTCGCATTGTGTTCGCGAATCTTTACACCTACGCCAAGTTGTTGTTCCCGATTCGTAGACTCTACGCGGAGCTTAACAATCAAATCTTCAAGGCTCATCTTCTTTTTCTTCATCATGAGGTAGTTTTTGAAGTCCGTCCAACCAGGAGGAAGCTTCTCAATGATGCAGCAACCTTGATAGGTATCACACAGCCGCATTCCCTCAGCATGAATATCGTGAAGGAGCCTCTGCACCTCTTCGACTTGATCCATCAGTGGTCTTGAATCCACCATCTGGTACTGCATGAATTTTGCCACAGTGAATTTCTGAGTACCAGAATCTTCAATGCGATACTTCTTGTCTAAGGAATCCCACAGATCCTTAGAAGTTTCAGCGTTTTCGTACACCCCAAACAGAGAGTCCGAGAGGCTATTCTGAATATAGCCCTTGCACAAGAAGTCAGCATGTTCCCAGGCGTGGACACTCGCAAGTGCACGTGGATCAGTGTTATCTTCTGGGAGAACAGGTTTCACCTAGCTGGTGTATTTCTGCAGATTCAGCATAGTCAGATAGAAGAACATCTTCTTCTTCCACATCTTAAATGTTGTCCCATTAAACTTACTTGGAGGAGCGACATGATTCCCAGATGGAACTTTGACCGTCTCGATCAGACTCGCAGTCGTCTCTTCCACCACTTGAGAGTTGTTTTCAACGTCGGCTGTCATTCTGTGAAGACAAAAGAACACAACTTTCATTAGTACCGATATATATAGTTAAGAATCACAATTCTAATACTAATATCGAACCAAACAGCATTGGTGTCGATCGATAATCCTTGGTATCGATCGATGCACACCCTCGGTGTCGATCGATACACCCTAGGTGTCGATCGATGCAAGTAAATTTTTGCACAGGATCGATCGATGCACCACGGTGTCGATCGATGCTCAACTGGTGTCGATCGATGCACTCAGTTTCGATCGATGCACCCTAGGTGTCGATCGATGCAAGTGAATCTTTCACAGGATCGATCGATGCACCAATGTGTCGATCGATACATGTGAATTTTACACAGTATTGATCGACATAGACCCAACATGGTCGATGCACAATATCGATCGATGCACCTCAGTGTCGACCGATACAAATTGTTTCATAGTATCGATCGATGCACCTCAGGGTCGACCGATACAAATTTTGCATAGTATCGATCGATACCACAGGGTGTCAATCGATACTCACAAGGTTTCGATCGCAATCGAACCTATCAAGAACCACATGGTGCGTTCGTTGATTACACCGTTCATTAATCTCAATTGATGATGATTGTAGAAGATGTTTAAAGCAATACTGCTTCTACTACACGTTTCAATTTGCTAAACAGCTTTTTGATAACGTTTGAGTATCACTAGCAGTTGAACATCTTCTTATAAAAATAAACAGAAATTGCTTCTACTACACATTTCAAGTTGCTAAAAAGCTTTTTGATAACGTTTGAGTATCATCAGCAGTAGAAAAATCGTTTTATAAACCGTTTGAAAACGTTTATTTACTCGTGATTAAAGATCCGATTGAAGTAATAAAACAAAATCGGATCTTCTTTGAGTTAAGATTGTAGGACCAAAAAATTTGCACTATAGACAGGATTGAATTTAATCACGAATACATAAATAAACAGTAAGGAAACAGCAGATTCATAAAACGATAAAGCATAAATACATCTGAGGAGGCGAGATGAATCTCTTTCCTTAACTCAAAGAATCTTCCGTAGTGCAACAATTTATAATTGATCCATGAGTCCCAGGATACAACCAAAGGTATCTGTTATCGCAAACACTCAATAACAGATCTGTCGAACATTATAACTATGATACTCTCGAATAAAGACTTACTCTAAGCAGTAGGGAATTGAAGGAACTTTTGTTTGAATTTTTAGAATGTGTTTTTAGTGTTTCAGAGGATGATTTTTAAGGTGAAAATCGGCCAGTATATATAGGAGAGAGGCTAGGGTTTTTCCCAGACCAATATAGAATACTCCTCAGAATATTCTTGGGGCTGCGATTTTTTAAGTCGGCCCGTCGAGTATCGATCGATACCACAACAAGAAAACACAGTTTTTGTGACCAATTTTTGTGATTTTTTTTTTTGTCGCAAAAAGTGGGACGAAAGTGTGACTAATTTGCGACTACTCGCAATGCAGTGGCAAAACAGTCGCAAATTAGCGACGAAACAGAGGAGTCACAAAACGGTCTCAAATTTGCGACTGTTTAAGGACTTTCAAAAGTAGTCCCAAATTTGTGACTGATTTGCTTCGGTTTAGCAACTCCACTCGATTTTTTTTAAATAAACATCAAATAATATACAAAAAATTCTAAACCCTAAATTCTAAACCCTAAACCATCAAATAATATACAAAAACATCAAATAATATTAAAAAAAAATTCAACACTTACAATTTTTAAAATATAATCATTTTATAAATCCTAATTTATAAACCCTAAACCTCCAACCCTTAATCATAAACTCTAAAACTTAAATTGTAAAATTTGAACAGCTATATATACCCAAAATCATTGTAAAGTGATATTCAAACCTTATATGTTCTTAAAGTTTAGGGTTTAGGGTAACATGTACACTAATTTGCAAAACCCAGTTTTTGTGACCAATTTGGGACTAATTTGGGACTAATTTTTAATAGTAGTCACAAAATAGTCTCAAATTAGGGACTAATTTGCAACTCCACTTGATTTTTTTATAGAAATCAATAAATTCTAAACTCAAACCACAAACCCTTAACCCTAAACCCTTAACCTCTAACCCTTGATCTAAATCTTAAATTTTAAACTAAATCTTACACATAAAAATCAAATAATATACAAAAAATTCAAAACTCACAATTTTTTAAAATATGATCATTCATAATCCCTTTTATAAATCCTAAATTCTAAACCATAAACCTCTAACCCTTAATCATAAACTATAAATCTTAAATTATAAACTAGATCTTACACATAAACATCAAATAATAAACAAAAAAATATAACAATTACAAAATTTTCAATCTAATAATAACATCTACTAAGTGTTACATGTGTTTTATAAGGAATGATTTTGAAATATAAAAATCTCTCAAGATTTACTTATTTTTAATTTTAACATATTTTTTAATTGCTAGATACACAAAATCAATGTAAAATCATATTCAAATCTTCTAGGTTCTTAAAGTTTAGGGTTTAGGATAAATGTTTTTGATTGTCACAAAATGGTCTCAAATTTGGGACTATTTAGCAACCCCAGTCGATTTTTTAATAGTAGTCACAAAATAGTCCCAAATTTGCGACTAATTTGCGACCAAATAACAAAAATAATGAAAACTTCTCATTGGCTAGTTCCTTGTGACGAGGATTGAGATCTTTCACCGTTGATTGGTTTAATCCAACGGTGGATGATTTTTTTTTTCTTTCTCTCTCTTCCTTCTCTTCTTCTCTTTTTCTCTCTCTTTCCTACGATACTTTCTTCTTCTTCTTCCTTTTCTTTCTTTTTTAATTGATTGTTTCCTCTTCCAAGATATTGTTTGATGTTTGATGTTTAATCGCTTGAACCGTGTAAAATATCTGTGAAATATTGTTTGATATTTTTTTTTCCAGATCTTGCCTCTTCCGGACCTTAACCTATTTTGCCCTTCATGATATAAAAAAATTCTCCATCTCCTTCACTTATTCTCAACACCCTCAGTTAAAAATTTCACCACTTTACCCTCATCTATTTTTTTTTTTTTTATCAATAACAACTCAAAAATGGACCCCACATGAATCCATATCAACAAAAATTCTTATTTCTCGCGGGAATTTTCCATAAAGTCTCTCAACAATATTACAACAACCAATCATTTAATACCCCACATAGACCCACTTTTTCACCCTTCCAAATTAAAAAAACGTGTTTTCTCTCTCTCTCACTTCATCTCTTCCCCACTAAAAACCCCACCATTGAAACTAGAAAATTTAAACCAAAGGTGAGTTCTTCCCAATTTTTTATGTTAATTTCCTGTTTATGATTGAAGTAATGAGTTTGTGTAATGGGCAAACCAATTTATGTAGTGTTTGTTCTCAATTTGGAGATTTCATTGTAGATTTTAAAATTTTGTTCTTTTTGCTCATTGGGTTATTGAAATTGTTTTGTAAGTCTATTAGAACCTTACATTGGTAATTAAAGGGGATTATAGTGGTTAAATACGCAGTGAATCGTACTGAATCTTAGTGATTCATAGCTAAATAGAAGTTTTCTGGGTTTTACTGACACAACTAGTATTACTGAGACAAAAATGGGTATTATTGAGGCAACTGGTATTATTGAGACAAAACTGGGTACTACTGAGACATCTGGTATTACTGAGACCAATTGGTATTACTGAGATCAACTGGTATTACTGATACAATTCGAGTACTACTATAATTATATACTAATGATATTTGTTCTTCCTTTTTTAGGGGACAATGAATAAAACTCGTTGCACAATCATATGTTTTGATTATGGGGATTATAGTGGTTAAATACTCAGTGAATCGTACTGAATCTTAGTGATTCGTAGCTAAATAGAAGTTTTCTGGGTTTTACTGAGACAACTAGTATTACTGAGACAAAAATGGGTATTACTGAAGCAACTGGTATTATTGAGACAAAACTGGGTACTACTGAGGCACCTGGTATTACTGAGACCAATTGGTATTACTGAGATCAACTGGTATTACTGATACAACTCGAGTACTACTATAAATATATACTAATGATATTTGTTTTTCCTTTTTTAGGGGACAATGAATAAAACTCGTTGCACAATCATATGTTTTGATTATGGGGGATGTTATTCAAAGGATAGTGATTACATGAGATGGATCTCAGGAGAAGATGAAATTAACACTTTAGTGATGAAGACATCTATGGAGGAGGTCACTTATTATGGGTTGGTTGATAGAATTTGCAGGAAGATTATGATAGATGAAGCTACGACGCAGCTGAAAATTAGTTACTTTCCATTGGTAGTGGATCCCAAGAAACCGTCATATATTTGGAATGATGACGATGTTTTTGGTTATCTAATGCAAGTGAATAAAGATCAGTGTAGAAGTGTTTTGCATGTGGAGCTCATCAAAGACGTCGATCAAAATCAGGGATGTGTGCAACCTTCGAGAGAGAATCATGAGCTGCAGAACCAAGTTGTTAGAGACGTTAACGATGGTATGATTACTTTTTACAGAGGCGAACCATCAGAAGACCATGAGCTGCAAAACAATGTTGTTATTACAGATGCTGAAAATGGTGTGTGTGAAGAATTTGGTATGTATGAAGATATTGAGGTCACACCTGTTGTAGAAGGAGATGAGTATGTAAATCATGCATGGGAAGATGGTATCGATATGGTTCTAGGTCAAGAATTTGGAAGTAGACATTGCAAGATTTAGTTTTCGCAGCCTCCCATCAAAATTGTTTTGAGTTTGATATACTCAAGTCGGATACAACGCGATATGTGTTAAAATGTCGTGAAGCAAAAGATGGTTGCAAGTGGTCTTTACGAGCTGTGAAGACCAAGAATTCAGATTTTTTCACGGTTAGAACTTACAACAAGATGCATACATGTTCTCGAGCTACTACAATTACAAGCAGAAATCGAAGGAAAGGCACACCACGATTAATCAAATCTATTTGTCATGGTGATTATCCAGGTCAACTCAAAACTCCAGCTCCAAAATCTTTGATCGATTTGGTTCATAACAGATTTGGTGTTACAATATCATACTCTACTGCGTGGAGAGGAAAAAAACAAGCTGCTAATGATGTGCGGGGAAGTCCAGAGGAGAGTTATCAGATGTTGTACTCTTATTTGTACATGCTAGAGTTCATGAATCCTGGTACACGAACCTGTGTGGAATTGGATGAGGGAAAAAAGTTTAAGTATCTATTCTTTGCATTGGGAGCTTGCATTGAAGGATTCCAAGCCATGAGAAAAGTGATCGTTGTGGATGGAACCCACCTTAAGAATGCATATGGTGGGGTTTTAATTGTTGCTACGGCTCATGATTCTAATCGTCACCATTATCCAATTGCTTTTGGTGTAGTTGATGGTGAGAAAGATGCAAGCTGGATGTGGTTTCTAAACATGTTGAAATCAGTAGTACCGGATGTTCCTGAATTGGTATTTCTTTCTGATAGAAATCCAAGCCTCATCAAGTCAATACGTGAGGTGTTCCCGTTGTCTCATCATGGGTATTGTATATATCATTTGTCTCAAAATGTGAAAGGAAACGTTGCTAACGTCAACAAAGAGACATGTGCAAAGAAGTTCAGGGAATGCGCTCATGCTTATACAGAGAGTGAGTTCTTGACACTTTACGTTGCCTTTAGGAAAAAGTATCCTGCTGCAGCCGAGTATCTGGATAGAAGTGTTGATGAGAAAAAATGGGAAAGATGTTATTTTCCAGGAGAAATGTATAACATAGACACCACCAATTGTGCAGAATCTATCAATGGCGTTTTTGTAGAAGCAAGAAAGTACTCGTTATTACCAATGATTGATGTGATTGTTGCAAAATTGGTTGAATGGTTTAACAAACATAGGAAGACATCCGCTGAAGTTTCATACGCACAGAGACTTGTGCCATTTGTGGAGAACGAAATGCACTTGAGATGTGTGGAAGCTAACCTATTGACGGTGCATGAGTTAAACAGCTTTCTCCTTGAATACAATGTGATTGGACGTGATGGCAAGATCTATCTTGTTGATATGAGAAGGAAAACTTGCAGTTGCAAGTACTTTGATATAGACAAATACCCATGTGTGCATGCAATAGCTGCTGCCATCTTTGTGAGCGGAGAGAGGGAGCTCCATCTACAAGAGTTTTGCTCCAAATATTATTGGATGGAGCAATGGTCATTGCGTATTGCAGGACGATTTATCCAGTACCCCATAAATCTGACTGGATTGTTCCTGACCATATCCGAGATTTGTGTATCAAGAAAAAAGGAAGAAATCAAATAACTAGGTTCCCATCAATAGGAGAACATCGAGGAAGAGGAAGAGGAAGAGGAACAGGAAGAGGAAGAGAAGGCATGGAGCAATGGTTTTACAATGATAGTAGTGTAGGATAATTTATGCATTTGTAATTGTCTGTACTCGTAACTCATTTGTGTTTACTTCCTCTGTTTTGGTAGCCGTAACTCATTTTCACACTCTGTTTCGGTACAACTGGTACTACTGTGGTATAACTAAGTATAACACTTTTGCCCCAAAAAATACCAAAAAGCATATGTAACCTTATATACAAAACATTGGTTACTAGATACAAATATTCTTATTAGACATCTAAATTAGGCACAAAAAAATGGTTATTAGATACAAAACTTCTTATGTTAACTAAAACTACCTTATACTTTTATGGTTAATGTTTGAGTAGTAACCTTATTGTTATGAGAAACAACCAAAAAAAGTATTTTATGACATTGTTTTATATGAAAGTCTAGTAAATGTACTTCAATTATCTAACATCATAAGTACTACTAGAAAAAATATAAATTGAATAGGGTATTACTAAATAAACCTGAAAACATGGGTTTGTACAACTATGTGCATCTTAGTACTACTAAAATAAAGGGTACAACTATGATAAAATTTATATTATTTTTTTAATAAATGACGGCGCCATGTGTTAAATGAGGTAATTTTATATTATTTTTGGTTTAATCATGTGTTATGAAAGTACTACTGAAATAAAGGGTACAACTATGTATATTTCTTTGTTCATAATAGTACCTAGTAACTCCAGTAGTACCTAAATTATTACTAAAACGTGAAGGTATTTAAAAACACAAGTTCCAGTTCCAATCATGTACCTAATAAGAAATTTCGCAAAAGTTCCAACAACCAGAAATTTCAAACAAGTTCGAAAAACCAGGAATTCAACAGAAACATCCTAAAACAAGAAATTTCAAACAAGTTCTAAAAGCACCATAAATTCTACAGAAACATCATAAAACCATAAATTCAGGTTGATTTCCAAAAACCAGAAATTCTAAATCTTTTGTTTCTTGTCTTCTTTTCCCTCGGTATAAGGGTCCTTCTTGAACTTTGATGGTCTTCCTTTCCGCTTCCTATTTGACCTCTTCTTAGGTGGAGTTGCATTCTTCACAGACTTACACTTGTACCTCGTGAAAGGACCTACGGGTTTAGAAACTTCAAGAGCTCCTCCTTCATCTTTTTCTTCATTTTCTTCATTTTCTACTCCTTCAGCCATCTCTTCTACTCCGACTTCAGCTATCTCCTCATCTTTTTTTTTTTCAGCTCCTCCTTCATCTTTTTTTCCTTCATCTCCTTCAGCCATCTCTGCTTCTTTTTCTACTCCTTCAGCCATATCTTTTTCTTTTGCTTCTCTGACTTCAGCCATGTCTTTTTCTTTGTCGTGTTCTCCTCCACCACTAACATCCATCTCTTCGTTTTTTTCTTCTCCACCTTTAGCTCCTCCATCCATTTTTCCTTCTTCTTCAGCCATCTATGCTTCGTTTTCTTCTCCTCCTTCAGCTTCTTTTTCTTCATTTTCTACTCCTTCAGCCATCTCTTCTACTCCGACTTCAGCTATATCCTCATCTTTTTTTTTTCAGCTCCTCCTTCATCTTTTTTTCCTTCATCTCCTTCAGCCATCTCTGCTTCTTTTTCTACTCCTTCAGCCATGTCTTTTTCTTTTGCTTCTCTGACTTCAGCCATGTATTTTTCATTGTCGTGTTCTCCTCCACCACTAACATCCATCTCTTCGTTTTTTTCTTCTCCACCTTTAGCTCCTCCATCCATTTTTCCTTCTTCTTCAGTTTCGTCTTCGACTACTTCTTCTTGGTTTTCAAATCCATATCCCCACTCAGAATTCATGTAAGTACCACGGTTCAGCTCCTCATTCACAGCACCTTCAACACATTTTAATCTGGTTCTCAAGTCTCGCTGGTTTTTTTTCACAACCCTGACTTTCCTTTTCCAAACCCGTTGGATTTTTTCCATGCCGTCAAGCTTCTTTTCCAAGTCATGAATCTTGCCTTCCATTCCCTTAAACCCTTCTTCCATCGTTTTTATCATCTTCTCTTCAAGCTATTTCAAAAAATTTTCACAGCCATGCGATTCCACATTTCCAACTTGCTTCTTCTCTTTCGTGTTAGAAAAAACTCGGACTGCCACATCTAACTCATATAAATATTTCCAGCATATCCTCTTATGCTCTACAGTTAGACGCTCGATCCATCTGTCAGTGATTTCGCTGCCGCATTCTTCATCTGACTCCCCTTGTACGATACGCGCCATAAGAACTTGCTCATCCAAGTCAGGTACCAAAAAACTTGAAATTTTCTGTCAGAATAAAAAATACAAATTACAAAACATATCTTCTTCTCTTTCTAATCTTATTAATAAGAATTTTACACTAAAGCTGAAATCTAACCTTAGTAGTTCCAAGCGCATCACATATCTCTTCCAATGGATAACCTTTCATACTAGTAACTTTGAATTTTTGCTTGCACATCCTTGGGCACTCACTGTTACAGCCTTCTACATCTTCTCGAAATGATTTCTTCAGATTTGGAATGCACTCAAACGCCAGAATCTAGACATAAGAGTTATAAAAAAGAGTTACAGCATTTCATACTCATAAAAAATACACTTCTATTTCACAATTAGATTTACCTCCAAAGGAACTATGAATCCAGGAATGTTGCACGTGCCATTCACAAAGCCATCTAAATGATTCATCAGGTGATAAACGTTACTGACAACGTCTTCAAATGTAAATCGTCCCCATGGAAATGTTTTGCACGCCTCCAAATCATCTACGACTCTAACTAAAAACTGATCTATGGGTCTGTTAAACTTTGCCTTTCCTTTGATTACCGTGCATAAAAAATAAAGGACCGCCATCTTCAATCGATCTCCACATGACTTCATTGAGAGTAGCTTCTCTCTCACAACAACAACTGTTATTATCTGCTTCACATCAAAGTTCATATCCTTAAACTTATTACTCCCCAACTCTTCCTTGTTACATGGGTATTCAAGACAGTCCAATCCACAGAGGAGGGCATGCTATCTCATTGAATGACGAATTGGAACGCCATTCACCACAAACCAAATGACTTTGCTCTCAGTATTTGCTGTGCGGAGCAGTAGCATCCACATACCCAATAGCTTACGGTTGAGTTCTTGAGGGATGTGAAAGATGTGACGAAACTGAGGGTGACTTTCAAACCACGCCAACTCTGTTTTACATTTCCTTTTTTATCAAATCCACTGTATTGAACACTGCACACTTCGTTTGAATCTTAGGAGACTTGATGTACTCGGTGTTTTTGAAGAAAAGCTCAGGAGGATGCATTGATTCCATATACTCCTCGGAATCCTGCAATCCAAATACAATTTCAATAAAATTGTTAAACATAATAAGACATAGTACTACCAATAAGTCTTTTTGAATTTTAACTTGCACAAAAATTTATGAATCCCATGTAGTTATTATAGTTTGAATCTGTCCATACCTTCGACTGTGAAGATATAGCTTGATTTTCAGACCCATTATCCGAGTTACTCTCTTCTGGAATCGCATCTCTTTCTAAACTCATTTTATCCTCAACTTCTCTTGGCGCCTCAAAGGAATCTGACTCTTGTGTGTGTTTCTTACGAACAATCCTTTTCTTACCAACGATCATGGTTGGGACAGCAAAACAAAACACAAAATCAAAACAAATTATTTAAAAAATGAAAAATACAAACACATAACTCATGTTTCTCTTTCTTTTGGACTACACAGTTAGTAATTAATCAAAAATAACACGTTTCTCTTTCTTTAGGGCATTAGGAAATAGCATCTCGAATTCTCATTACACAAATCTTCAAACCAAAAGAATCAGAAATGATTCTCTATTCATTAATTTCACGGAACAAACAACCAATTATGCGAAAATAGTCCACTAGTCCCTATTAAGATATGACCTAATTGGGAAATACCATTCTGTAAGTAAGCGATAGCATGTCTAAACTACAACGTCTAGAAAATAAACAGAGAACCAAGTTGTCATTTTTTAAAACATCCATGATGTCACAAATTAAAAATCTCTTAATGAAAACAGCACCAAAAACACTAAGACAAGTGACATAAAAAGCAAAGGCACAATGATTTTACAGTGTCAAGCTGATAGGTTCAGAGACTCTGAATTGTGAGGAATATAAATGAAAAATGTTTCCTTGCTGACTTTAATTCACCGATTAAAATGGAAATCAATGACCAACACCAAGAACACACAGAAACAAACCCGAAAGTTAATCAAAGAGTACTTTCATTTCTCCCAAAGCCCCTAATCTCTTCTCCCTCCCCTGAATTATGATAAACATAATCAAAACATAATCAAAGCCCCTAATCTCTTCTCCCTCCCCTAAAATGAAAATCAATGACACAAACTAAGAAGACAACCAAGAACAAAGGCGAGAGTGAAACAAAGAGCACTTTAAACTCTCTCAAATCTCTCAAATCAATTAAAAATAACACATAAGGAAACGGACAATGAGAAAATTGAAGACAACCTGAAGCAAAGAAGACAACCAAGAACAAAGGCAAGAGTGAAACAAATAGCAAATTGAAGATCGATGATAAACTGATGCAAAAATAACGGTAAGGTTCAGTCACAAGCAAACTTGTCTCCTTCACCTCTTTACCCTTCAGATACGCCTGCAGAAAATCAGAAAAGGAAACCGGTGTGCCGGATTGAAACTGAAACCGGTGTGTCGGATTGAAACTGAACCGAAGAAGAGAGAAGACAGAAGAACACGACAGTTTGGTATTTGGATTTGGGGATTTGGCTAGTTTAGGTTTAATTGTTACCGGGTCGGGTCTGGATCCCACTTTAGTTTGGTTGGGTATGTAATTTATTAGATTTGTTAAGGGCTTTAGTGTATTTATCCACGTTTTTGTTTAAAAAGAAAATCAAAAATAAATTATTTGTTATAACAGGGATATACGAGCGTTTTTTGTTATAGAGAGGGGCTTACGAGGTTAAGGTCCTGCCTCTTCCATTGTTGTGATTAAAGAACGATCCATATCTTTTTTTTCCCAGATCCAGCGACGACGGTGCCGACGAAGATGGTGAAGCTCGCTAGTCAGGCTGAGCTCGGGATGCGGAGCAGATCGGCGCGGCGAGGGAGAAGAAGATCCAGGCAGAAGAGAAAGAGAAAGAGGGAGAAGAAGATCGGTGACAGCGATATCGCGGGACTTGTTCACCACCGGAGCAAATCTTCGCCATGGAGGGAGAAGAACGAAGGTCGGTGCCGGCGAAGGAGAAGAAGCGGTGCCGGCGAGGGGAAGAAGAACGCAGATCTTCGATCTTCATTTTTTCATATTTTCATATTTTTTTTTCATTTTTTGTAATTAATTAATTAATAAATAAAAACATTTTTGGATTTTTGTTTTGTTTTGTTTTTTTATTATTTTTTTACAAGTGGTCCCAAATAAGTCTCTAAATTATGACTGATATTTGGTGTCACTTATTAGTCGCAAAAGAGCGACTGTTTTGTGACAACTTTATTTAGCGACAAAATATTTGCGACCACTTTTTTTAGTCCCAAAATGGTCGCAAATGAGTCATTTGCGACCATTTTGTGACTATTTTGGTGGTCGCAAAAAATGTGTTTTCTTGTAGTGTACCAAGGGGTATCAATCGATACCTACAAAAGTTCACGAGCCCAACAAGGCTCAAGACGCGAGCTGCGCGCGTGTGGTCTTTTCTTCTCTCTTGTTGTTAGTCATTCAAATCAATGACACAACTATTCCAAACTATATACAAAAGAAAACATTTCTCAACTATCACTGTGGGATTTTTGTTCTTCCCACAAATAGTTATAGCCAATGAAAACGTTTCATTTTAATGAGCTTAACTCATTTCTTTTTATCAAGCCCTCAAGCTTTTGATAAAAAAATTAGTTCCAACATGTGTCCTCCATCTCCTCAGCAACAAAATGGTCTGGTCCTTTCGTGACGTGAGAGAGGAAGAGATCAGCCTGATGATTGAAAAGATCCAGAAATTGAGTTCTTCACGGCTGAATCTAAGCAAGCTTTTGGCGAGTTTAACTAACGATGTTATATGTAGAGTTGCTTTGGGAAAGAAATACAGCGGTGAAACAGATTTTAAGGAGTTAATGGAGAGGCTCACAAGGCTATTAGGCGCGTTTAGTGTCGGGACTTATGTCCTGTGGCTTGCGTGGATTGATTGGATCAGCGGTTTGGATGGTCAGCTACAAAAGACGGGAAATGATTTTGATGAGTTCTTGGAGAGAGTTGTCCAAGATCATGTAGATGGTGAGGGAGATATGACTGATTTCGTGGATGTATTGCTCGCCATTAAAGGAGATAAGAGCGTCGGGTTTGAAATCGACCGACTCAGCATAAAAGCAATAGTCTTGGTAAAGGAAAAATACACACTTTTAGATGATATATACGAATTCAGATTCAGTGATGTTTTAGTATATTACCATAGTTCTTGTTTTGGTTTTCAGGATGTTTTTGGGGGTGGTACGGACACATCGTACACGCTTATGGAATGGGTAATGACTGAGCTTTTACGTCACCCAGAGTGTCTGAACAGACTTCAAGAAGAAGTTCGTACGATTTGTAAGGGCAAATCGAGTGTGTCAGAAGAAGACATTCAAGACATGAACTACTTAAAAGCTGTGATCAAAGAGACACTCAGGTTACACCCTCCAGTTCCATTGTTGGTTCCTCACGAATCAACACATGATGTCAAATTAAGAGATTACCATATACCTGCCGGTACACAGGTTATGATCAATGTTTGGGCCATCGGGAGAGAGGCTGCAACGTGGGGACCAGACGCGGAGGAGTTTAGACCGGAGAGGCATTTAGATTCTTCTCTTGATTTCCGAGGTCAAGATTTTGAGCTGATTCCATTTGGAGCAGGGAGAAGGATTTGCCCAGCAATATCATTCGCTGTGGTCTTGAATGAGGTGGTTTTGGCTACCTTAGTGCATCAGTTTGATTGGAGGTTCCTGGTTGAATGTACAGAAGATCAGACCGGTGTCGCTGAATCCACGGGTCTTGCGATTCACCGCATGTTCCCTCTTTACGCCATCGCATCATCTACTACTTGACTTGGGCATTATATTAAACTGTTTTACAGTATTATGTTATGTGTACGCAAACATGTTTTTACTCAATTTGAAACTCTTACTAGCGGAGAGAGTCTTTGAGATTTACGTTCTTGAGTACCTAGGCTAACTTTAGATTCATTGTTCTATGAAACGAACATCGTCAATCCGCTCTCAATTGGGCTTCACGTCTAGTCAAAGGAAATAACGGACTTAAGTTTCGGTCTTGATGGTAAAAGAACCATCAGAGTTCTTGTCCACCACTAAAGCCTAGGGTTGGGTACAAGTCGGGTACCCTTGAATTTTGGAATATCTTTTACTCGGTCCGATCTTTATGAGTAAAAAAATAAATTACTCTTACCCGATTCGTAAATAATGGGTACCCGAAAAATGGGTACTCTAGAAAAAATAGTTGACCCGCTAAATATCCTACCCTTTACTCTTACCTGCATATTTATAGATTGTTGCCTTTATCTGCATAATGATTTCGTATTGGGTTAGGTTGAGTTTGAGTTTTAATATTCACTAAAAAACATAATTAGATATTTTATTGTTAATTGAGCATAATAATTAGTTTTATAGTTTTATCAATTATATATATAATGTTATTGGTAATGTTATAAAATATAATTAAAACGGGTATTTACGGGTTGCGTAACTGGTCGGGTAACAAAACGGGTATAAAAAAAATTGATATCGGATATCCGACCCTTACCTATAAGTAATAGAATTATTATACCCTTTACTCCACCCTTAGATTACGAGTACCCTTTTTTGAAGACAGGTATGAGTCGGGTAACGGGTCGAAGACGGATAACGGGTATTAGTGTCCAGCCCTACTAAAGCCCAACAAACAAGGATTTAACACTACTAAAAAAAGTTGTATAGCTACAGATTATTTCCTAGCTATTGTCCATTTTCCGTAGCTATATGAGTTTATAGTCACAGAAAGCCAGGAAAGCAATATGCAGCTATAGCTTCGTAGCTAATTGGAGTCCGTAATTTTTCGTGGCAAAAATAGCTACGGAATGTCACGGCGTTTCAATAATCACGGCATAGGTCATGGCAAATTAGCTACGGATATATCAGTGACTAATATGTGGTTTTTAAGAAAAAATAAAATAATAAATATTAACAATTCCTGGGTTTTTAGATTAAAAAAAATATTAATAGTTAGAGCATCTCCATCAATGAACCCTTCCTTGGGGTTCTTAACAATTTTTAAAGAGTATTTTTGTTATTAGTGAATAGTTAAGATATTTTGTTTTTTGTACTCCTCCATTGATAAACCCCTTAGGGGTTCTTAGAAAAAAAAAAGAGTTTTTAGATGATCAAACATGAAAAAAAAGAGTTTACAATACAAAAATGAAGATGATGAGTTTACAATACAAGAGAAGATGAGAAGAAGAGACGCACAGTTTATAATACAAGAGAAAACCAACATCACACTTCGTTTGACCAACCCGTGAAAACAAAACAACAAAACCAACATCAAGACACACTTCTTTGGCTTCTCTAGTCACAAAATCTAAACTATCTAGAGGGGAGAACGCAAGGTATAAATGAGTCACCTTTTCTCTTATTAGAGGCAGATGCAGTGGCGTTGTTGAATGATCCGTTTCCATTGCCAACTAAGTTCTGGTTAGCGATGCATTGTAGCTGGCCAAACTCACAACCACTTAACCCTTGGTCATTGATCGATGCACCTTCTTGGCTATTCCCTCCAAACCCATCCTGCTGCAAGCTGATAGAGTAAAGGATCAGAGACACAAAAGAGACCCAAACTCTTCTCATTAGTTGAAAGAATGGGAATCAAAACAGCAAATATGATAAATTCACCAGCTCAAATTCTACAATCAGACAAGTGATCCTAATAGCTTGAGCTGTGAAATGCCAAGAAGAAATCAGAAATTTGCGAAAAACTTTTATTTGGTAGGACATCAGAATGATAAGCAGAGCCGATGAATCATCATCCAAGAGAGAGGAAACAAAAAGCTTCTGTAAAACTCAAAAGAATGGAGTTCATAGGAAATGATGAAACTTTCACACTATATATGGGATCAAAATCACAAAGCTAGAGCTCAAATATAGTTTTAGTTACATATATATCAGAAATGATGGCTAAACAGAGTGAGGATTGGGTTTGATGAAGACTAAGTTAGCAGGAAGCTTACCAATGACAATCACCAAATCATCAGGATTAGAAGTCACACCATCAAACTGGATAAGGAATTCTGATTTCAACCTTCTGCTTGCTTCATTTTCATTGGTCGACCTTGTAGACATTATACTATCTATTTGATAACCAGAGAAAACATATTCAGATCTCCAAGTGATAATATGTTTCTCAATGTATCACAAAATCGATCTTGAATATAGAACCAAACAAGTACAGTTAAGTCTCTTCGTTTTGCTGGTAAAATAACCATCTCCAATAAAGCTTGTTTAGCTCCACCAAGTCCAGCTGCAGTAATTTAGCATAAGTTTGTTTTCACATATTGCTTTGAATCAGAGAAACAAGAAGAAAAGACATAACAATGGCACTCACCGACATCATCCCACTTCACAGAAATATAAAAACATCACATTCTCCTTCCAACATTAAGGAACCAAAAAAAAAAGCAAGACAATATACCTTAATCTCAGCCATTCCAACACCTAAAATAAGAAGGCCATTGATGCCAGAAACAAGCAAAACAAACAAGAGTCACATCTTCGTAACATGAAAAAATTCAATACATAATCCAATATGCAAAAAGTAAAAAATCGAATTGATCACCTGTACGCTTACCCAGAGCTTGCAATCTTTCCGATACTTGATTTTGCCATTTGGAAATCTTCTCTCGGTACGATCTCACCTTCTCCTTTTCGCTACCATATAAGTCAACAAACTGCTATGCTCTATGACAAATTTTCACAAGGCGCTCCGATCTACGAGCTCCAGCCACGGTCGCCGCTGCGACAGGCTTTGGCGGATCGACGCCCAGAGGCGCGAGAGGAATGGTCGAGATGATGCTCACAGCGGCGAACGAAGAAAAAAAATTTCGTTTCTTTTTACCTTCAGCTAATACTTCAGCTAATAACAGAGGTACACGTGGAGTTTAGAACCGATCCTAAAAATCCTTATTTAAGGATCGGTTCTAAACTTTAAACCCATTTTTAATTTATTTTTAATTCTAATATTACTAAGAACCCAACCTTTTTTACTCTAAGAACCTCCGATGGAGGTGGTCAGCTAGGGATACTATTGACGATTAATGTGGCGGTTCACAGTCGGAGAAGTTGTCCTCGATCTTCACCGCCAGGCTGAAAACGGCAAGCCGGTAAACTCCAACCCTAGACCCGATCCGTTCAAAGGTCTAAAGACCGGAAAAATCGACAAGCGAAGGTTGGGAAACCCCAACGAACTCCACTGCTCATCCGCCGTTCGCCGTTACCGTCGCAAACCAACCTCCGTGAACTCCACTCGACTCGCCGCGCAACCCACCGAACTGCCACACCGATTTCTGTCACGGAGCCGCTTCTAGTACCCTTAGCTGAATCGATCGATTGCTCTCCCTCCGACACCGTCACCGCCGTCCTCGAGCGGATCTGAAGCTCCGACTGCTTCCTCTTCCTCCACCCAGTAGTTCAGATTACAATTAAACTTAAAAGCAATATAACAAACTAAATATTTTTTGAAACATTTTTTCTTACCAAAAAAACCTAAGAAAAAAAATTCTTTGAGAAATATTTTAGAGAAGAAGAAATGTTTGAGATGAATGAATGAGTGAAAATAAGTGTATTCATAGATTGCAAATATTATTCATAACCGTTGGATTTTTTGAAAATTTTTGATTTTTTTTTCTTTGTGACCATTAGAACTAGTCCTGGGCGTTCGGATGTCCATTCGGGTTCGGTTCGGTTTATTCGGTTGTTCGGTTATTCAGGTGTAGAGGTCTAGGATCCATTCAGATATTATTGATGTTCGGTTCGGATGTGTTCGAGTTCGGTTCGGTTTCCTAACTGTATGTAAAATCCGATTGTAACCGAAATATCAATGGATTCAGTTTCGGTTCGGTTTTTTCCAACAGAAGTACCTGTTTGCAACTAAAGTAACCAAACATCCGAAGTAATACATAGCAAGTTCATCAAATCTAGTAATAAAAAGAGAGTACTAATTCATGATTCCAAGTCCAAACAACCTCAAAGATCATAACCTAAAGAGATAGAACAAAAAAAGAGAAGGAAGATCCAAAACAAATGTAAACCAAGATCCAAACAATGAAACAAAGTCTTTTCAAAATAGATATAACATAAAAAAAAGAACCAATATCCAAACCATGATAGAAAACAAAGTATGTGACATCAAAGAAGGCTTAATCTTCAGAATACGAGAGAACCAAGAGGCAAGAACCTTCAGAATCAGACCTGTGGATGTGACATCAAACAAGGGTTACAACAAAGCTTATTGAAAGCAAGACAGAATTAAGACAATTGAAACAATGTAAAAACGAATGACAAGGAAGAAAAATAAATACCTTGAATCCGAAACAAAAGCAAAGTCATTTAGTCTTCATCATGAGTTAAACTTTCAAACTCTGCAAACAAAAAAATTAAAACAGATTATTAAACAAGTTAAAAATCTAATAAGGAATTAAATTAGCATATAATACAAGATAAGAAAATGTACCTTGCTGAAGCTTATCTTCATACTCAACTTCATCAATTATTTGTTGATTTGTAAGCACCTTTGATTTAAATTGAATGTCTTGTTTCATCCACTGCTCTGTACACATCAGAACTTCAATCATATAGTGAGTTAGAAAACTCCTATATGGGTCAATGATTCTACCACTAATGCTAAATGCACTCTCAGATGCAACAGAAGAGACTTTCATTGCAAGAACATCACGAGCAACCTCAGATAAAACTGGATACTTGCCACTGTTGAGTCTCCAAAACGAGAGTACATCGTACTCTATTCCAGGCATCAATATAGGATTCTCAACATTATCCTTCAGATATATATCCAACTCATCTCTTGTGTCTCGAACTCCTATCTGATGTAGCAACTCATCGTATTGACAATCAATATTTCTATAACCCAATTCTGGTTCCACCACTTCCATTCTTTCTCCACCTTGATCTTAAGTACTATGAGTAGGCTGAGATGACTGACCTTGAGACTGACCTTGAGATTGATTTTGAGACTGACCTTGAGACTGGCCTTGAGACTGTTGGAACTGAGAATCTCTCATGTATCGACAACTGTACTCTTCAAACAAACTTTTAAGAAGATCATTGACATTATTATACATGTACTTACTGTCTGGAGTATCTTTCCCATACAGCTCATCAAAACATATCTTAGCGTACTGCATCTTCTTCCTAGGATCAAACACAATCGCCACTATCAACATCTTATTGATGTTCTTCATATCGTCCCAATAGTAATAAAGTTTACTCAACATTTCATCTGCCTTTACATTCAACTGAGTCTCAAAAGTGTTACTCAGATCTTTCAAATTGGTGGCTATGGTCACTATCTGACCATAACACTTGTGTGAATTCAAAGAAGAAGAAGCTGAGACTACCAATGTTGTGTTATAGAAGATGATAAGGAACTTGGCTAACCTTTCAACTTTTGTCCAATCAGACCATTGTGGAGGCCCAATCCTTTTAGTTCCATTGTTAAACTCCAAGAAGTGGTCATTGTAGAGCTTGTCTTCTGTCTCCATCTTAACAAATGCTGCCTTGAACTTAAGTGTCTTTGTTATCATCAAATAAGTTGAATTCCATCTAGTTTTTACATCCAATGGCAAACTTCCTCTTGTCATTTTAGCAGAATCAACCCTCTGTTCAAATGAATTTAACCTATTTGTGTTGGATCTAACATACAAGACACCATTACGGATGGCTTCTACACTCTAAGTTATGTCATCTAATCCTTCCTTCACAATCAAGTTAATAATATGAGCACAACATCTCATATGCATAAAGTCGCCATCTAACAAAAAGGAATCAGGAGATACTAAAGAGAAAGAAGCATGAAACTTCCTCAAAGCAGAACAATTGGCAGTTGCATTGTCCACAGTCACACAAAAAACCTTTTCTATTCACCACTCAGCTAAGCAATCTAGAAGCACATTTGATATTTTCTGACCTTTGTGATCCGAGACAAATTTAAAGCCTATGATCAGCTTCTTCAATCGCCAATATGCATCAATATAATGTGCAGTGATGACCATATAACTAGCACATGCGGATATGAAGATTATAAAAATGAGATTAGATATGAAAATGAACTTTGTGTGTGTAAATAAGAACAATTACCTATTGTAGAAGCCACCCAAATGTCAGTTTTAAGTGATACTCTTTGCTTATTAGTTAAAAACCATTCCTTCAAAGCTGCTTTCCTTTTTACGTACATTGAAACAATGTCTCTTGTTGATGTCCTTCTTGAATGAGGCTTGTACATGTTTATCTTGCAGTCAAAACAAATAAAATGTAATCAAAAACCCAAATAAATAGACAAATAAGCGTTTAATCAAAGAAACCAACCTTGTTGCATAAGTTTTTCCAAGCAACACTTTCAATGAAAGCCAATGGCAACACTTTCAATGAAAGCCAATGGCAACTCCCCTAGCACAAGCATCTCATTTGATGCTTCCCTAAAAACCTCCTTAGTCACTTTTGCATCCTTCATACCTCCTTCTTCATTAATTATTGGTTAAATATTGGCTTCACCCTCTACCCATGCCTTGTATTGCTTGCAGATTAGAAGATGAGTTATAAGGTTTGAAGTCCCTGACTTTGGATTACATGAGTATTCATGCTTGCAGTAGTTGCAGATACACTTGTTACGATTCTGTGATCTTCTTGTGTAATGCGACCATACGTTGGACCTTGTTGGAAGGAACTTCTTTTTAGGCTGAGAAGTTGCTCCACTTGCATCAGAATCTGAAGTTACTTTCCGTTTCCCTCGATCATCTTGTTGTTGATTGTCGTTTTGATTGTTATTTTGGTTTGAAGGTGATGAATCCATCTGAAAATATTACACAACAGAGGCATATTGAAAGCATTGCTAAGACCTCCAAGCAATGAACGTCTTGCTCATATTGTGGATGAATCATATCAAAACAACAAAACCATAAAAAGAAGAAGAGATTTTCAGCAAAAGCGACTTAAGTGATATGAACGAAAAAGGCATCTGATTTAGGAACCAAGCAAACCCCGCAAATTACAAATTCAACAAACCCCAGTGAAGATCGAATTGCAATGTGGGTGATGAAAGTGAGCTTTTTTATCTTCTCAAAGATGTAATTTTTGTTGGGCAGCAAAATCCAACAGAGTGTAGAATATTTAATCTCATTTCAAAACCAAAGAAATTCAATCTGAAAATTTTAATATGTATTAGTTAAATCTATCAATTTTCAGATAAAATGTTATTTATATATTATTTGTAAGTGTTGGATTTTCTGTATATTATTTGTTGTTTATGTGTAAGAGTTTATAATTTAAGATTTAGAGTTTATGATTAAGGGTTAAGGTTTAGGGTTTAGGGTTTGTCTTTGGGGTTTAGAATTTAGGATCTATAAAATAATTATATTTAAAAAAAATTGTAAGTGTTGAATTTTTTTGTATATTATTTGATATTTATGTGTAAGATCTAGTTTACAATTTGAGATTTAGAGTTTATGTTTAAGGGTTAGAGGTTTAGGGTTTAGGGTTAAGGGTATGTGTTTGGGGTTTAGAATGTAGGATTTATTAAATGATTATATTTAAAAAATTTGGAAGTGTTGAATTTTTTTGTATATTATTTGATATTTATGTGTAAGATCTAGTTTAAAATTTAAGATTTAGAGTTTATTATTAAGGGTTAGAGGTTTAGGGTTTAGGGTTAAGGGTTTGTGTTTGGGATTTAGAATTTAGGATTTATAAAATTATTATATTTTTAAAAATTGTAAATATTCAATTTTTTGTATATTATTTGATATTTATGTGTAAGATATAATTTACAATTTAATATTTAGAATTTATGATTAATGGTTTAGGGTTTGTATTTGGGGTTTAGAGTTTAGGGTTTATATTTCTGTATAGCCACATATAAATTTGTGGCAAATATGTGGCTATCTCCTTTATTTAGCCACGACTTAGCCATGACTTATATTCATATCTTAATTTAGTCACCATTTAGCTATGGATTAGATCCGCGTAGGCATGACCAAAATAGAACCGTAACCGTATTTCGGACCGTAACTGTACCGTTTTCAAACCGTAACCACACCGTAGCCGTGCCAGACGGTTAAAAACTGTAACCGTTAACCGTAAAAATATATTAGGTATGGTTAAAAAAATTATTGACCGTAACCGTTAATTAACCGTAATCGTATCAAAACCGTTGGTTAACCGTAACTATTTTAAAAATAAAATTATATATACTAATAATTAAAATTGGTTCTGTAAAATTCAAAATTCAAAGAAAAATTATGTATAATGCAAATGCAAATCTTAAAAACAATAAATCTCTATAATATTATTTATGAAGACATTTTTAAAAATGAACTTTGTTTTGTAAGTTATTACATGAAATGCCATTACAAATAACAAAGAATAATTGAAATAGGAAAGGATATAATAATCTTTTAAAATTATTGATTAAAATATGGAAAGTATATATTTTGCATTAAAGATGTTATTTATTATTTAATTTCTTAATTATTTATAATACTATATATTTTAAAATAATAATCAATCCATATATATTCAAAGAAAAAAAAATGTATTCAAAATCTTGCTATATTTCACTATAATTTATTATATTTTATTTGAATATATATCAAAACAAAAGTTAAAAAATATTTTACTAATTTTATAAAAAGTTAGACACAAGAAAACTATATTTTTTTAAGAGTGCGTAGACTAATCACAAAAACCAGAGTCATTTAACGGTGCATATTAGAGTTATGTTTTCAAGATTATAAGGTTTTGCGGGTTGGCCCGAATAATATTTTAGTTCACTGCAAAACGGGTTAAATAGACAAATTATTATAAATTGACAGCTTAATCTATAATCATTAGTTAGTCACATTGTAAAATTCAGATAAAACAATTTTTTAAAATTTCAAAACAATTTAAAAAAAAATAAAATTTATCCGCGCTATAATTAGCGCGGGTTAAGTCCTAGTATTAATTAAAACTTAATCATGCTAAACTAATTAATATTTTTTCTAACAAATATAAAGAATATTTTAACAAAACACTTTTATGATGAAATATATAAAATTAAAAGAAAAACAAAAACAAATCGTGGAGTCATGGACAAGTTGAAATGAAAACTAGTTTATAAAATTTATAACTATATAATTATATCTTGTTATATTAACCGTTTATTGTCATCAAGTAACTGTAACCGTATTTAACCGTAACCATATTAACCGGACCGTATTTAACCGTAACCGTTTTAACCGTATATTAAACTGTTAAGGTTAAGGTTAAAAACAAATTCTAACCGTAACCGGTGGTTATAAAACCTTAACCGCATTAACAGTAACCGTGGTCATGCCTAGATCCGCGGCTAATTTAGCTACAGAAAAGCCACAAAAATATCACGAAATCCATATTTTTGAATCCGTAGCTAATTTGTAATTTTTTCGTAGCTTATTAAGATTATATATATACAGATTGTCAGTGGCTATTTCGTTGCTATACGAATTTTTTTTAGTAGTGTAAGACACCAACAATATATTATCTATTTAGGGACATCATTTGAAAATGTTCTTTAATGTAGTGGTAAAAAAAGGTTCCATTGCCTTTAGTGTTCCAAGTTCAAACCTCAGTCTTTTTTTGGGATAAATTGTGAATATATTACCAACAAGGAATGGGAAATTGCTCATTTAATATCTCACCTATTTTCGCGCGCTTAATTTATTTCCCAGCTATCGCTTGCTCAAAATAATTCCTCAAGTTGTAGTTGACTTTGCAAAATCGGGATTAAAAAAGTCAAATTCTAATTATTAAATGGATACGTGTCCACTAAATCGGTTGTAACTCCTTCAATACAAGCCCGAATGAGTTGAAACTACTCCCATAGGAAAGCTAACGCAATCTAATATAACTTTTATGAAAAGATCCAAAGCTCAATCCAAAGGGAGATCTCGGATGGAAGCAAGATCGACTCGGATGGAAGCAAGATCGACTCAGATGAAAGTCTTCCTTTTAGATTTATATTTGAAGCTCTTTATAAAAGTTATAGGAAATTTGGTTAGCGTTCCTATGGGAGTAGTTTAACTCATTAGGGGTTGTATTGAAGGAGTTACAGCCGAGTTAGTGGAAACGTATCCATTTAGTAATTACGCTAATTACTAAATGGATATGTGTCCACTAAATCGGCTATAAGTACTTCAATAAAATCCTGAATGAGTTGAAACTACTCCAATTAGAAATCCAACTCAATTTCCTATAACATTTATGAAAATATCTAAAGCTAAATCCAAAGGAAAGGTTTTCATCCGAGTCGATATTCTAAACACATTATATTTATGCATGATTGACTCGGATGGAAGCATTTCCTTTGGATTTAGCTTTGGATCTCTTCATCAAAGTTATAGGAAATTGAGTTAGATTTCCAATGGGAGTGTTTTAAACTCATTCGAGGTTGTATTTAAGGAGTTACAACCGATTTAGTGGAAACATATCTATTTAGTAATTAGCGTTTGACTTTTTTAATCCTGATTTTGCAAAGTCAATTACAACTTGGAGAATTATTTTGAGCAAGCGATAGTTGGGGAGCAAATTAAGCGCGCGAAAATAGGTGAGGAATTAAATGAGCAATTTCCCAAAAAGGAACAAGAGTTATACAAACTTAATAACAAACAGCTTCAGAGGCCCAAAACAAAAAAAAAACACAATGAAACTATACAAGTGAGAAGAAACTTAGAGTTTTACATTAGGCGTGGGTGAACCATTGGGATAGCAGGTCTTGACATCGTTTCCGGGAGAGACGAGCCAAAAGAGAGTCACAAATCGATCTATCAATTTACTTGAAGACAGGCTCTAGCGGAAGAGAGGTTGCATTGTGCAATATGCTATTCCTATCCTTCCAGAGGATATAAATCGTTGCTTGGGCATCTATGAATTTAAGAATCCTTGAGACTCGGAGAGAGCGAGAAATCATCCAATCGGTTAGGGCCTTCCAATTTAGAAAAAGCAAGTTTGGAGAGCCTAACCTGATGAGAACCAGTTGCCAAACCTGGACCGAGACGCTACAATGAAGCAGTAAATGATCTCTTGTTTCCGAATGGGAGTTGCAAAGACAACATGAATCTGGTGTATTAATTCCCCAAGACCTTAGCTTTGCTTATAAAAAAATTATTTCAATAATTTTTCAATGAGATAATTCATCAAAATAACTTCATACATAAAGAATACTACTAGACTAACTCTTAGGGGGGGGAGGAGTCTAACTAGACTAACCTTAGAAAGTTGGTCAATTTCTACTTTATCCATATGTTATCTTATATTACGATTATACCATTATTTTTTTTTTTAATTAACAAAATTAATGAAATAAAAGAAGGGAATGAAAAAAATAATTAAAACAAAAAACTGGTTTACAAAAGAAAAAAAAACTCTTGATAAAGGCGATATGCGACGACGTCGTTTGGGGCTACAGTTGGATTCCGACATGATTCCGGCCAAATTATGGCGAGGAGTGAGCCGTTTCCGGTAAGTCTCTTCATCATCTTGCTTCGTTTTAGCTTTCTCTTTAGTTCCTCGAAATTTCTGGAAGCTTTCACTCTCGACGAATATTGGTTACAGCGAGGCGAGGAGATGGAATTTGGGGAGGCGTGTCAAGGGTTCCTACAAGTCATATGTCGTATTGTCGACGATGAATGGGGGAGATGCGGCGGTTGGCGGCGGCGAAAAACATAATTTCATAGGGGTTTTTTATGGCGGCGGCGAAAAACCTAATTTCATAGGGCTTTTTTATGGCAGCGACGAGAAACCTAACCCTAATTTGTTTTTGTAACGCTTGATGGTAGATTTATTAGTAAGAGGTATGTGGTTTGGTGAGTTTGGTAGATTTGTTTATATATCACAATAGATTTGTATATATATATATATATATATATATATATATATATATATATATATATATATATGTCAATAGTTTGTATATATATGACGGTAGATTTGTTTGTATATGACAGTTGGTTTGTTTATATATGACGGTAGATTTGTTTTTATATGACGGTAGTTTGTATATAGATGATGTAGATTTGTTTTTATATCGTGGTATATTTATTTTTATATGACGGTAGTTTGTATAGATATGACGGTAGATTTGTTTGTTAGATTTTGTTAACGTAATGATAGAATTATTGTTAGCGGTTGACTTATTCTCTTTTTTCTCCGACAGGTAGGTAGCGTCATCTCCGGTGATATTATCGACGTCTGCAAATTCCGTTAACGTTTCTGAAATTTGAGGTGAGAAATAGTTTGTTTATGATGGTAGAGTTAGATTAATTATTTGATGGTAGATTTGTTTGTTAATGATTGTAGAGTTATCGTTTTATATGATGGTAGATTTGTTAGTCACATATTTGAACTTTATATATGAATGATGACATTTGTTTGTTCTTCTCTGACATGTTATGGGTTTTGCGACGGCGGACAAATCTCCGACGAGATTTCCGACTTCATATTTATTGAAAATATGGTATATATGTTTAAGTGAATGTCTATCCTATTATGACACATGTCACCCTCCGATTCGCCAATTTCATGAGAAATTATTTATCCCCAACAATTTTTCCCCCACTACGCGGATTTGCTTTCAACAAGTCTGTGGAGTGGAAGACCTATTTTTAAAGGTAAATAATTCTTGAGATCCAAGTGAAATCATAAAAAAAAAACCATGTGACATAGCCGGAAACTTAGGTCCAGGGGACATGGGGTTGAAAACCCGGAAGACGCAGGGCCTGAGTCCGAAGGACCTGGGGTTGAAAATCCAGAAGACGCATGGCCTGAGTCAAAGGGACCTGGGGTTGAAAACCCAGAAGACTTAGGGCCTGAGTCTGTGGTACCTGTGGGTCAAAAATTCGGAAGACATGGCGCCTGCGTCCACTCTCCACTTACAAGGCAGGAGAAACACCGTCAAGTGAAACTTGTGATCTTGCTATCCCAAACTAAACATGTTAACCTTGAGGGAAGATCACCTCGTTGTCCAAGGCGCTGTGAGTGTTCTTTACTGCGAAGGGCTGCCCTCCCATACAATGCTTTATTGCGACAAGAAAATGTTTTCCCCATCCTGGCTAGAAGACGAAGTCGACACTTGATTGGAAGTGCTCATTTCCTCATAAGAAAGTGTGACTCCCCTTCATGAAGTTAGTGGTAGCACCACATAGAGGGGAGCATACCAACAGCCTCCACGAAGTGAATCTCGAATCTTCCGTCGATTGGTGTGCACCGCTACGCCACCATTTAGAAGTATGGCCTCCTTTTACATGACCAAATGAGTAGCACCGCATAGCAGGAAACATTCTTTGACCGGACACATAGAGGTGCCCCCTTCCACTTAACCATGGTGTACACATTCAAGTCCCAAATAATGCTCGCTAGCCTGAAAGGATGATTATTTAGAGCCAAGGGCGCTGGGAGTGTACCTCACCATGAATGGCTGCCCTCTCCTACAATGCTTTACTAGACAAGAAAATGCCTTCATACTACCGGTGCGAGACGGGGAGTATTCCTTCTGCTATAGAGGAAGGGTCCTAGTTGAAATTTTCATACCTCATGAATGTTGTTGTGCCTAGGAAATCTATTCGTTCACTGCGCGGGCCGTTTGCCCATAGTGGAATGTATGATTATCTTGCCCAACTTATTCAAGATGGGGGGATTTTGGCATGTATCCTTTGACGCGCTACCGCCACGCCATGTTTAATCATGTGATGTGACAACTCCTTCATCCTTTATTTTTGAGATGTGCGCTCTCTCTCGATAGGTGTCACCCATTCACTGTGTTAGCGTATTCCGTCGAATAGTCGTCCCATCTTTTCGGGAGCGTTGAAGGCATTTAATCCTCTGATTTATTATACTGTTTTGCTCCCGATATTCCCATTCATGATCGAGTTAACTCGTTCTTCTCCATCTATAAATTGGAATTCCCTTCGCATAATTCATCATTTTTATTCTTCTTTGTTCCTGTTAATCCTTTTTTTATCCTGAGACTTTAGGACCTCCACCAACTCGGCTCTATGTTAGTCTCCTCCCTTTCATTCATGAGCCTCGATCCTGGTATCTCTTTACTTTTGCTAATTTGGATGTGAATTCAAGTCTTCTACCGATACCCTGACTCGTTCGAGTCCGTTATTTTGCTTACCATTGTGGCTTGTCTGCGCATTTATCTTCATGACTCTGTGGCGGTTGAACCTCTAACGGCATGTGGAGTATAGGTTTACTTGGCACTATCTCGCTGCCTTCTTCACCAGATTCCTCCCCGATCTATCTTTGATGACCTAGAGACTAGGCAAGTGAGACTAAACAAAATAACAAACCAAAAATATTAAAACTATAATGAGAAAGACATAGCCAAATGTTTCCATGTCAGGTTTAGGAGTTTCTGGCATCCAGAAGTCTTGTTACTTCGCTTACGCATCGTGGTCCAGGTCAAAACCGTCCGGCGGAGCTTGGGTATCCCTATTCTAGGCGTAGTATAAAATCGACCTCAACATTTTCCCGTGACGCGGTGGCGGTAGAACTTGCTACATCCGGTTGATTCTGAAAGTGGGAAGCGTCGTGCTTTCCCTCACTTGTCTTGATTCTCCATTGGTTCCTCTGTTGGATGTCTCGGCGTGAACGCCCATTGCCTCTTCGTCGCTGGTCTGCGCCATCGTGATCTTTCTGTTTTCTCAGTTGCTTGCTTTTGAGAGTTTTCCCCCTCTTTCTATCGCCAAATTATTTCGGGTTTTTTTTGTTCAATTGGGGGATAATCTTCTGTACCACAAAGAAACCGAGGTCAGAGGTTGGAAAATACGATGGGGTGTGTTTTTCGATGACTCTCCGACGCTCAAGTCAGAAACAAATGAAAAGACCACAAATTTTGGCATCAGAAACGGGAAAGAGTCGGAAAACATGTAAGAGAGAAAGTTATGGTGACTTCGGGTCCTAAAAAAGGATGGATCAGCAGAGTTTCTTGACAGTTTTAAGTGGTTGTTAATCAAAGGTTTAGTCGGAATATTTGAGCCACAAGACTAAATATTCCCCGAAAGCGAGGTGAAACTGAGTCTCGGAAGTTTGGAAAAGCTAAGTGTATTTAGAGAGAATATCCTAAGTGAGAGTGGAAAAAATCAAATCCCCTTCTCTCGGGGAATGAAAGTTATATTTATACAAATACCTTACACGGGCTCCTATACCGGGTTGTGTTTGATTCGGATGGGCCAGACCTTGGATCCTCCATCGGGTTGAGTACGAGGTACTCGAGTGCTTTTTCTGCACATCTCCTTTGTCTCTTATGTATGTTCTCCCGACAAAGTTGTTTGTAGGCGCCGCCACACGCTCTGAGCGCTCATGCTTTTATCTTCCCCATGAGAAGTGATTGGTCGCTTTTTCCTGTCATATAGGCCAAAATTGGTCAGTTATGGGCTTAGTACGAGAGTTTATTTTAATTTAAAGTAATATTGGAGGGAAAATATAGATAATCTCGCGTATAATTAAGTTGATTTTACCTTCCCGGTATTCTGGTAAAGAGCACCGAGTTTCTCTTACCTTTCCGGGTATTTCTACCCATATATTTGGGAGTCTTACCTTCCCGAGCATTGCCTTCTGGTTTATGCTAATGTGAGCGGGGAGCTGACCTATACATGTTCGGGTCACTCGTCACCCTATGATAACACCGGTTTTTTTACCATTTTTCTTGCATGTGTTTTAACTCCGTTTTAAATGGTTTTCAAGTGATTTCCATGTTTTAGAATTTTGAAAGATATTTCAGATAACTTGGGATAAAAGAGTGCAGTTCGGAAAAAAGTACGTTTTTTGATAAACTTGGACCGTCAGAAGTCTTGCAATCGAAGAAGACCTTCTCACCGTCTGATCATCCCCAAATTTGGACAAAACAAAGAAGAAACAACCAGGTTTCAAATGCAATTGGTTTGGAGACATTCCAATGGTTTGATCTTCATATATTCCCAAAGCGCTGAAGCCAGACGAAGCTGCCTTGAAGCAGAGCCGCCGCAGGCAGAGACAATGCGCCCGCGGACAAGAGGAGCACAACCGCGGTTGGAGGCAACGCGCCCGCGGCCAGGAAGCAATCCGCCGCGGTCAGAACGATCGTGAGAACATATAGGCCATCATCATTTTCTATCCCGAGAGGCCCGTTTCAAGCCCAAGTTAATCCCATCACTTATTAGTTAAACCTTAAACGTTTCCGACAAATTAGAAGGTTATATATGCTCGTTTGAGGTCATTCTAGAGGGCATCTCATTTTTGAACAGCAAGCAGAGAGAGAGCCGTCACCGAGGAAGAAGAGGAGGCGCGAGGAGATCATCATTCAATCTCAGTCTTCATATGTGTTCTTCGTTCTTCACTATCTTATTTCCTTATTTATGCAATCCTTTATTATTTTTATTATGTTTTGTTACACTATGATTGAGTAATTCCCTCGTTGGGCATAGGGATCACGAGGGGATCTCATGGATCGATTTATTATTAAGTATTTATATTAAGACTTCGATTACGGTTCTTCATCCTTTCCTTATTGTTAATGTATGTTTGCTTGATTAATTACCTTGAAACTGAACCTATGTATTTTTAGAACCACGAAAGTGCTGGATCTATATGCTTGAATTTGGGTAGGCGAGCAATTCCGCTACAACGCTACAAGATACGAAAGCATATTTGTAGATGGATTGTGAGCGTTAACGAACTTTTGTGTCATCATAATTTTCTGCGCGACCAGCGATAAAAGCGACTGGTCGAGTATAGAAATTATAGGTGTGTAGGATGTACGAGAGTAGGCTACACATATTTTCATGTTCCAAGTTCAAGAACCAAGACAAAAATCGCTTTAAAAATCCTAATTAATTGCTTATGATAATCGACCGTGATCTCTACAGAGTTTGCGATTGGCCTGTTTAATCAGGTGTTACAAGTAATTTCTTGGGTGTTTATTTTAGAAAAGAGTTATTGTTAGCCAAATCAGTGTGGTTACAAGATTATAAATTTAAGAGATTATCTATATGACAAGATGGAGACTTATCTTCGCTTGAATAAATATATATTATTGTAGGATATGATCATACCAACATTAATTATTGCATCAGATTCCATCAAAACTCTGCAGTTAAGCATGTTTAAGTGACATTAACATTAAATTAAATGGGTGATTCTCAGTAAATCTTTGTGTTGCATTTTTTTTATTGAAAAAACATACATTATTATATATATAGAATTATTGTTTGGTGAGTGATCACACTATTTTTTTTTTTTTGTTGAACATCGTTCACCCACTTCTTATCCAAACCAAGACTTCATTTTCTAAATACAACGTTATTTTCAATTTTAATCATATTTTGTTTTCAATTTTAGGAAGAAAAAAGGGACAAATTTAAGTAGACAGCAATTACTACGTGCCATGCATTGAGACACTTGCCAAGTATTATGTTCATCAGTTTTTTTTTTTTTTTTGTCAAGAATGTACATCAATCAGTCTTAAAGTTCACAAAAGTCTTTAAAGTTTTCATAAGAAAGTTTTTTGAAGTATCCAATGATGCAAATGATGATCATGATACTTCTCGTATGCTCAATAATTTTCATTACCATTTTGTTCTTCAAAAAACAGACAACAGGGAAGAAAGGCAACACATTGCCATCACCACCGAGATTTCCGTTAATCGGAAACCTTCATCAGATCGGCCGCTACCCTCACCGATCACTATGCTCTCTGAGCCACCGTTACGGTCCTCTCATGCTCCTTCACTTTGGCCGTTTCCCTGTTCTTGTAGTCTCTTCGGCGAACGCGGCTCGAGATGTTTTGAAGACGCACGACCGCGTTTTTGCGAGCCGTCCACGGTCTAAAATCTTCGAGAAGCTTCTTTACGACGGGCGTGATGTGGCTTTAGCTCCATATGGAGAGTATTGGAGGCAAATGAAGAGTGTGTGTGTCGTCCATCTCCTCAGCAACAAAATGGTCCGGTCCTTTCGTGACGTGAGAGAGGAAGAGATCAGCCTGATGATGGAAAAGATCCAGAAATCGAGTTCTTCACGGCTGAATCTAAGCAAGCTCTTGGCGAGTTTAACTAACGATGTTATATGTAGAGTTGCTTTGGGAAAGAAATACAGCGGTGAAACAGATTTTAAGGAGTTAATGGAGAGGCTCACAAGGCTATTAGGCGCGTTTAGTGTCGGGACTTATGTCCGGTGGCTTGCGTGGATTGATTGGATCGGCGGTTTGGATGGTCAGCTACAAAAGACGGGAAATGATTTTGATGAGTTCTTGGAGAGAGTTGTCCAAGATCATGTAGATGGTGAGGGAGATAGGACTGATTTCGTGGATGTATTGCTTGCCATTCAAAGAGATAAGAGCGTCGGGTTTGAAATCGACCGAGTCAGCATAAAATCAATAGTCTTGGTAAAGGAAAAATACACACTTTTAGATGATACGAATTCAGATTCAGTGATGTTTTAGTATATAACCATAGTTCTTGTTTTGGTTTTCAGGATGTTTTTGTGGGTGGTACGGACACATCGTACACACTTATGGAATGGGCAATGACTGAGCTTTTACGTCACCCAGAGTGTCGGAACAGACTTCAAGAAGAAGTTCGTACGATTTGTAAGGGCAAATCGAGTGTGTCAGAAGAAGACATTCAAGACATGAACTACTTAAAAGCTGTGATCAAAGAGACACTCAGGTTACACCCCCCACTTCCATTGATGGTTCCTCACGAATCAACACATTATGTCAAATTAAGAGATTACCACATACCTGCCGGTACACAGGTTATGATCAATGTTTGGGCGATCGGGAGAGAGGCTGCAACGTGGGGACCAGACGCGGAGGAGTTTAGACCGGAGAGGCATTTAGATTCTTCTCTTGATTTCAGAGGTCAAGATTTTGAGCTGATTCCATTTGGAGCAGGGAGAAGGATTTGCCCAGCAATATCATTCGCTGTGGTCTTGAATGAGGTGGTTTTGGCTACCTTAGTGCATCGGTTTGATTGGAGGTTCCCGGCTGAATGTACAGAAGATCAGACCGGTGTCGCTGAATCCACGGGTCTTGCGATTCACGGCATGTTCCCTCTTTACGCCATCGCATCATCTACTACTTGACTTGGGCTTTATATTAAACTGTTTTACAGTATTATGTTATGTGTACGCAAACATGTTTTTACTCAATTGGAAACTCTTACTAGCGAATAGAGTCTTTGAGATATACGTTCTTGAGTAACTTGGCTAACTTTAGATTCATTGTTCTATGAAACGAACATCGTCAATCCGCTCTCAATTGGGCTTCACGCAGAGGTCACTACAAGAAAACAGGTGTATTTCCGACGAAAATTCCGACGGCAATAATTCCGTCGGAAATTTCTGACGACTTTCCGACGGAATTCCGACTAACTTTTCATCCGTCGGAAATCCGTCGGAAATAGTACCCCGTCGGAAAGCCGTCGGAAATTCCGACGGATTTCCGACGGCCATAATCCGTCGGACACTTTTCGACAGATTTCCGACGACTTTTTGACGAATTCTGATGTTGCCGACATACTGCCGACGGATTTCCGACGGACTTCCGACGGATTTCCGACGGATTACCGACAGATGCCGACATGGTTGCCGACATGGTTACCGACATCGATAATATCTACTTTATATCCGTCGGAAATCCGTCGGAAATCCGCCGGAAAATGCACAAAATTTTCCTTATAAAAACGTTTCCACGCTTCATTTATAATCACAACAAAAAAAAAATCTCTGTTATCTAATTCCTTACGAAAATGTCTTCTTCAAATCTTTATAATTATTTTCGATCATGGATGGACAAGCCTCATCAAATTCCGGACACGGGCCTAGTTACGGAGGAATTCAAAAAAGGTCTACAGGAATTCATGGCATTTGCGGGTATGCAGAAGAAAGCAAAAAAAACCGGTAAAATCTATTGCCCTTGTACCAATTGTGGGAATCGTAGATTTATCGTGATAGATGAAGTATGGTCACACTTGTATTGTCATGGGTTTATGCCGGGTTACAAGATTTGGTATTATCATGGAGAAAATGATACAATGGTGGATAATTATGCTAGTACTAGTGAACATTATATTGGGGATAACACTAGCTTAGAAGAACCCGCAATGGAAGAACAAAGTACTGTAGGTCATGTTCAGATGGTGAACGATGCATTTCGTGAAAGTATACCATCGGTTGCTGAGTATGGAGATAGGGGAGAAGAACCTAATTTAGAAGCTCGGAGATTCTTTGATATGTTAGACGCTGCTAAACATCCGTTATATGATGGGTGTAGAGGTGAACATTCCCCTTTATCAACTGCAACAAGGATGATGGTTATAAAGACGGATTTCAATTTGAGTGAGGAGTGCGTGGATGCAATCGCTGATTTTGTGAAAGAAATTTTGCCAGAAGATAATCTTGCACCGGCATCATACTATGAGATACAGAAACTTGTTCAAGGTCTAGGATTGCCGTATCAGATGATAGATGTATGCATAAACAACTGTATGCTCTACTGGAGAGAGGACGCAGATCGTACGACATGTCGTTTTTGTCGCAAACCTCGGTATAAGGAAACAGGTGGAAGAGTGCCAGTGCCATATAAACGGATGTGGTATTTACCGTTAATAGAGAGATTGAAGAGGTTATATCAGTCAGAGCGCATAGCATGAGCAATGAGATGGCATGCAGAGCATACAACAGATGGACAAATCGCCCATCCGTCAGATGCAGGAGCATGGAAACATTTTCAATCCATTTATCCCAGCTTTGCGTTTGAGGCAAGGAACGTATACCTTGGATTATGTACCGATGGTTTCAGCCCTTTTGGGAAGCACGGCAGAAAATATTCTTTGTGGCCAGTAATTATAACACCTTACAATTTGCCGCCATCTTTGTGCATGCGAAGGGAGTTCTTGTTCCTTAGCATTCTCGTTCCTGGACCAAAGCATCCGAAGAGATCACTTGATGTGTTTTTGCAACCATTGATTTATGAGCTGCGAATGTTATGGGACCAAGGTATTGAAGCGTTTGATGTTTCTTGTCACCAAAATTTCATCATGCGGTCGGTACTTTTGTGGACTATTAGCGATTTTCCAGCATATGGCATGTTATCAGGATGGACAACGCACGGAAGGTTATCGTGCCCGTACTGTCAAGATAACACTGATGCGTTCCAATTGAAGCACGGACGAAAAACGTCTTGGTTTGATTGTCATAGGCGATACCTACCTAGCGATCATCCTTATCGTCGGAGCACCACATTGTTTAGGAAGAACCGGAAAGTATTTGACGGTCCTCCTCCTGAGTTAGATGGTGAGTATTTGTTGACTCAGTTTAGAGATTTTGGTGCAGAGAGGACCGTTGATTGTGGTGGTAACGGACATCATCCTGTTGATGGTTGTGGCAACGTTCATAATTGGCACAAGAGGAGCATTTTCTGGGATTTGCCTTATTGGAAGAACCATCTTTTGAGGCATAATCTGGATGTGATGCACATTGAGAAGAATTTTTTCGACAACATTATGAACACCGTTCTCAATGTCAAAGGGAAGACGAAGGACAATCTGAAGTCTAGATTGGACTTGCCAGACATTTGTTCTCGTAGAGCACTACATGTGACAGGGAACGGGAAGCCTCCGGTCCCGGCTTTTCGTTTCGATGAACCTTCAAAGGCCGAGTTTTTTTACTGGATTACCAAAAGTGTTAGATTCCCGGACGGATACGCATCTAACCTTCGGAACTGCGTTGATCATGGAGAAGGGAAGTTTACTGGGATGAAGAGTCATGATTGTCATGTGGTGATGCAGCGCCTCCTTCCATTTGCCTTTGCATGTCTTCTACCACGTAATGTCCACGAAGCAATTGCAGGTACAATCATGAAATTATTTATTTACTACTTTATACAATATATACTTCATTATTTAATTATTCATTTGTTATCCATATATTGCAGGGATTGGTGCCTTTTTCCGAGATATATGTTCTCGCTCTCTTACATCCGACGGTATCCGCAATCTTGGGGCTAATATACCTGTAATCCTTTGCAATTTGGAGAAGATATTTCCTCATTCATTCTTTGATGTTATGGAACATTTAACAATTCATCTCCCTCGAGAAGCAGAGCTTGGGGGCCCGGTTCAGTACCGTTGGATGTATCCTTTCGAACGGTATATGTTACATCTAAAGAAGAAGGTGAAAATTTTGAGTAGAGTGGAGGGTTCTATCGTCGCACAGACCATCAATGAAGAAACCTCACATTTTGCCGAGTCCTACTTTCCATCACAAGTCAAAACAAAGAGTCGTAGAGCAGCTCGACATGATGACGGAGGCGTCCTACCTTTCTATCCGGTCGATGTACCTCATATATTTTTACAGATTGGACGACTTAGTGGAAAAGGCAAGAAGAGGAGACTTTCACCACAAGAGCGAGAGCATTTGCATATGTATATTCTCACAAACTGCGACGGAGTTGATGAATATGAGAGGTATTATATATTGAACTTAATTTTTAATTACTTATTGGGTTCTTGATTATATATATATGTACTAACGTGATAATTGTTTCAATCTCACAGGATGTATATGGCTTATCAACTTTTTGCATTTCCTGACAAAACAGAGGACGAGCTAATCGAGCTCAAACATGAAGAGTTTGGACGTTGGTTAAGAGATTATGTAAGTCTTTTAATTGCCTTGTTTTTAGCAATCATCATATGTAATGAAATATTTAATTATTTGAAGTATTTTTATTTTAATTGTGCAGGTGACGACAGAGAAAGCTAACGGACAAACATTTCCCACGTGGTTAGAAGAAATTGTGAGATTTCCACTAGCAACCGTGCAGTCACATGTGATGTATAGCACACGGGGGTGCGCTTTTAAGATTCTTCGGGATGATAGGAGTGCGACAACTTCAGATTACGGTGTATCAACTCAGTCAGGTGATCTTGTATACTATGGTGTCGTACGTGAGATTTTCGATGTTCAGTACCCGGGAATGCTCGGTCTAAGATGTGTTGCATTTTTATGCGACTGGAACGACCCATTAGTAGGAAGCGGTGTGCGACACGACCAATTTGGTGTTACATCATTACATAGCAGAAGAAAACTCCAGAGATACGAGCCATTTGTACTTGCATCACAAGCAGACCAGGTTTGTATTTCTTTTACGTTAATTTTTAATTTAGTTTTGTTGCATTCCCGTGGTTAAATTTGTACATGGTGTAGGTATGCTACATTCCCTATCCGCGGGTGACAAACAAGCAAGACCCGTGGGTTACAGTCACATCGATAAACCCGAGAGGTAGAGTTCATGGGATGTCTGATCATGAACCCCTCCAACAAAGCTCCGTAGGTTTGGGTTCAATCGAGCATTCCCTTGAGGTCGACCTTGTCGTTGATTTCACCATACAGTCAGACGATCGAGTATTTGAGGATTCAGAAGAAGAATTTGATGAATTTAGGGAACCTTCCGATTCAGGAGAATCAGATTACTCATCATCGGATTGACAGTAGTTTTAATTATAAAATTTGCACCGTAAAATATGTACATATATTTGAACTAGAATTGTAATGTGTAATATATCAGTTATGTCGAAATTTTATAAAGTTAGACATTTGATTAAGTGTAACAAAATCAGAATTTTGCCACAAAAAAAATTTTGGTTACAAGGTTAACCTATATTATAACTTCTATATAAATTCTATATAACACATTTTCTTGATGTATATACAAGGTTAACCTATTTTATATACATCATCTTGTTTAGGGTATAGGGTATAGGTTTTTTTGTGGCAAATGTTTACAAACACTTGTATGATGTATATAAAATAGGTTAACCTTGTATATACATCAAGAAAATGTGTTATATAGAATTTATAAATTTTGATGGAAGTGTTTGTATAAGTTATAGTATAAGATATAGTTGATTTATGAGAAATGATATGTTTTGATGTTGTATAATTTTTAAACTAATGCAAAGCCTTTAATATTGATGAACTTAATATATATATTGAATGAAACATGTAAATAACATGTCCCTAAATCATATAAAGAAACCCTAAACCCTAAACCCCAAATATACCCTAATTCCGTCGGAAATCCGTCGGAAATTTCCGACGGATTTCCGACGGATCTGAAAAATTAGACACGTGCTTGTTGACTGACTAATCGACAAACATGCATGGAATATACCTTATCCGTCGGAAATCCGTCGGAAATTTCCGACGGATTTCCGACGGACTTAGATATTTTCGAGACCGCGGGAATATCAACCGCGTAAATGAAATTATTTTTTCGAAATCCGACGGAATTCCGACAGATTTCCGACGGACATCGAATTATATCAACGAACCGTAAGTTTTTTTCCTTCTTTCTCTCTTCTTCCTCTCTCTCTTCCGTCGCTTCTTCTCCCTCTTCTCTCTTCTTCTTCCTTAGCGAAAATCTGTTTTTCTCCCTCTTCTCTTCTTCTTCTTCACAATTTCAATTTTAATCTTCAATTCATCAACTCCTTTTCATCAATTCCTAAATTCTTCTCCAACAAAACCATGTAAGTTTAATCAATTCCTTTAAATTTTTTTTATATCATGTTAGTTTTAGGGAATATATTAGTTAGGTTGTTAGAATTCTATTTATGTGAATTGTGAAGTGGTTATAATAGAATTTGTTATTTAGAATAATATTAGTGTTAGGGTTTATGTGTTTAGATTGTTGATTTAGAATTGTTAGATCTAGAAAACAAATTTTTGATCTTGTTTTATTTTCTAAAAATATTAAAATCGTTTTTAGATCTTGTTTTATTTTCTAAAAATATTTTAAAAACGTTTCTAGATATTGTTTGAATTTTTTACAATATTGTTTAAGTTATAAAAACGTTTAGACAATATTTGTATATATTAAAAACGTTTTTAATATATTTGTTAAGTAATAAAAACATTTTCATAATATTTGTATATATGAAAATTGTTTTTAAATTTTTTTATAGTAATAAAAACGTTTTTATAATATGTATATATATTAAAATCGTTTATAATATTTTTAATTAATAAAATCGTTTTAAATCTTTTTATAGTTATAAAACGTTTTCTAAATATTTTTATATATTAAAACTGATTTTAAAATATTTTAGCAAATTTTGAAAAATTTTGAAAAATTTGAATTTTAGTAAAATTTGAATTTTTCGAAAATTTTGAATTTTTTGGAAAATTTGAATTTTTCGGAAAATTTGATTTTTTTGGAAAATTTGAATTTTCCGGAAAATTTGAATTTTTCCTGAATTTTTTTGCTGAAATTTCAAAAATTTTGGTAACTTTTGAATTTTTCGTTAATTTACTAACAATTTTACCGTTTTCCGCAGGGATCACGACGATGTTCTTCAGTTGGGAGGCGGCAACCAAGGACGCCGTTCTCGGAGTTCTCGGTGTACGCCTCCTCCGGGACCAACGAGCTCGGGAACAAACATCCCTGATTCCCAGCAATCCGCTGCTCGGAGCCACATTGAGATCGAGGAGCTAGTCCGGCAGCCTAACCGGGGCCATTGCATTCGACTCGACCCGAAGTTTGAGGACGGCACTTGGTAAGAAAATTTTTGTACATTATTTCAATTTATTTGGATTTTTAAACTTAACATATTTATATCTTTTCATAATGTTTTCAGGTTTAAGCTGTCGACTCAGATCACCAAGGCGATATTACGGATGCTCCACAACATGTTGGACAAACCGTACGAGAAGTATTCGGACATGCCTACCGAGGAGAAAGACGTGTGGCACCGGACTTTCGCGGTAAGTTATTTATTGATATATTATTTATTTTGAATTTCATTTTGTCAATTTTTCTTTTTGATATGTAACATATTTTTTAAAAAAATTGTAGCAAGAGTTCACGTGGGACTCTCATCATACGCGCAAAGTCATTGACACATTCGACAAGTATGCCGCAAACTCGTACTCGAAGCACATGTACGAGTGGAAGCAGAAGTGGAAGCACAACAAAGACAAGCCGAAGGACCTTGACGACGACGTCTGGAAGGGCTTCTGTGAGTACTGGAGTAGGCCTGCGACGAAAAAGACCTCCGAGCAACAGTCGAAGAACCGAAATAGCCAACGAGGCGGGAAAGTGGTCTACATCCACAACGCGGGCGCAAAGACCATCGAACGGGAAGCGATGGAAATGGTAAGTTTAATTTAATTTTTTTATTGTTAATTCTGTTTTTTATATTTATTTAACTTAACAAATTTTCGCAGGCGAGAGAATCTGGTTCTGAACCCGATTATCTTCAACTCATCGAGAATAGACACACCAACAAGAAAACCGGTCAGATACAGGACTTGGGGATGCGGGATGTGGTCGAGAGGAGCAAGAAGACGAAGCTGGATCGTGAACTATCAACATCGCAGCTCACTCTCGAAGGATCGACGTCCTCGAACTCTTTGTCCCGGGAAGAGATAAACCATATTGTACTTGAGGTAAGTTTTAATTTCATTTCATTTTTTTTATTTTCGTTATTTAATTATTATCGGTTATAATTATTCGCAGCAAACCCGGCAAGTGAAAGGTCGATTCGCTGGGTTAGGCACCCTTCCGACCCAGGAATCTTCTTCCTCGCTTCCTCGTTATCCTTCGGAGTACCGGGTAGAAATCGAGAGGCTCACCCAAACGGTGAAAGACCGTGACCAGCAGGTTGAAGAGCTACGGACGGAGCATCAGACTACCACCAAGAAGCTCTCCTGCTTGGAGAAGATGATGGAGAAATGCTTCCCGCATATGTTTCGGGATAATAATCCCGACGACGGAGATTCTCCAACCGTTTAAATATTTGCTTTTAATGCTTTTTTTTGAACAATTTATTTTAATGTGTAATGAATTTTTTTATTTTGTTTAATGAATTTATATATTTATTATTTCTATTTTTAATTTATATTTCAAATTTATATAATTTTAATATATAAATTACAAAAAAATAATTAATTAAATAAAATTCAAAATACCAATTCCGTCGGAAAACCGTCGGAATAAGTTACCGTCGTAAATCTGTCGGAACCTATTTCCGACGAAGAACCGACGGACTTCTGAGACAACTTCCGATCAAATTATCCGTCGTAACTCCGTCGAAAATAGTTACCGTCGGAAATCCGTCGGAAATATCTTCCGACGGACTTCCGACAAATTCATCCGATCACCATCCGTCGGAAATTCTGTCGGACAAGGGTGGGGCCCACGGGCCGAGAGAGGGCATGGGGCCCACAGGTAGTGGCGTTAGAAGTGGTATCAGAGCCGAACCCAAACACGTGTGTGGAGTCAGGTGGGCTCACACCGTCTAGGGTGACGATCCTGTATATGCGGTGAGTGGGGGTGATTGTAACATCCCGCTTTCTTGTATATGCGGAAAGGCTTATAAGAATTGATTTGGCTACGTATGTCACCAAAGTGCACTTATCTCTTCGGGAACTTGTCCAGAGAGAACTCCAGAGTTAAGCGTGCTTGAGCTGGAGCAATTTAAGGATGGGTGACCTACCGGGAAGTGATTCGCGGTACCGTGTGAGTGAGGACAAAAAAACGGGGAAAGATCACGTGGTGATTGCAGGGTCAGTAAATAAGCCTCCCGGACTAACGCACCGGCCGTCGGACAAGGATGGGGCCCACAGGCCGAGAGAGGGCATGGGGCTCACAGGTAGTGGCGGTCGGGGCGTTATAATTTTAATATATAAATTTCAAAAAAATAATTAATTAAATAAAATTCAAAATAAAATTCAAAATACCAATTCCGTCGGAAAACCGTCGGAATAAGTTTCCGTCGTAAATCCGTCAGAACCTATTTCCGACGAAGAACCGACGGACTTCCGAAACAACTTCCGATCAAATTATCCGTCCTAACTCCGTCGAAAATAGTTACCGTCGGAAATCCGTCGGAAATATCTTCCGACGGATTTACGACAGACTTCCGACAAATTCATCCGATCACCATCCGTCGAAAATTCTGTCGGTAATATATCCGTCGGAAATTACCGACGGATTTCCGACGGCATTTCCGACGGCATTTCCGACTGAATATCCGTCGGAGTATCCGTCGGAACGTATGCGGTCGGAAATCCGTCGGAAATGGCTGACGGCTTTCCGACGAAAACCATATTTCCGACGAACTGTAACCGACAGCTTAAATCCGTCGGAAATCCGTCGGAAAGGGCCTTTTCCGATGGATTTCCGACGGATTTGCCCGTCGAAAATATCCCTGTTTTCTTGTAGTGGGTGGAGCTAGAAATATTTTTGGCTGGGTCAATATTATATAAAATATTAAATGCAAAAACAACACTACAAAAACTTTTTTATATAGCTTTTGAACTTTTTATTTTTATATATATGTTACAATTTTTTTTAATAGTGAACCAAATTTTAGAAATGATTTGCAGTTAACATATAGTGCGGTACAATTCATAATTTATTTTAAATTAATTCTGTTTAATGACTTCTAATTCTATATGTATTATTGGCCCTATTACTTAGCGTGTCGAGGATAAAATTAGTTAATAGCTTTATTAAGCTATATAATAATTGTCGGAAAAAAGATAAAATAGTTTATCCAGAAAATTATAAGAATGAAGAAGAAATCCACGATTTTTATATATTTAATTATAAGAAATCAACATACTTAGACATAAAAAACAATCAGGTACAGACACAAATATACGATTTTTAATTTTAATTGTAAACTCATTATATGTGGCATAACTTATTGATGTGGATATGGGTTAAATTTAAAATGTCAAATAAATATTTTCAATTAGAGTAACGTGGACTTCAAATATATCAGGGTTAGTAAAAAAAATTTTATCGGGGTCAATCTTATAAACTATGAGAAAATATTATGAATAATTAGAATTTATAGGGGTCAGTTGACCCCCTCCCTCTCAATTGCCTCCGCCCCTCGCTTCACGGCTAGTCAAAGGAACATAACGGACTAAAGTTTCGGTCTTGACAGTTACAACGTAGTTCGTTTGGGTACAATGATCATCCTCCTAAAAGAAAGATTTTTGCTAGAGGTTTTTTTTGTGTGTTTTTTTGGTTTTTTTGGTCAAGAATGTACATCCGTCTTTAAGATCACAAGTCTTTAAAGTTTTCAAAAGAAAGTTTTTTGAAGAATCCAATAATGCAAATGATGATCTTAGCCAAAAAAATTACGTGTCAATTTAATTGTTATATGCTTGGGTGTCATACTATATGGAGAGATTTCCTTAACTTTTATATAGTCAAATTTTATTTTCTAATTTAGGCAAAAAAAGAGAGGAAAATTAGAGTGGACACTAGTAACGTAATGAATAGAAATTTGGCTTATATATTACCTAAGTCCACAAGAAGAACACAACAATCACGAGAAAAACTTGAAGAATCCAAGTTTACAAAATATGATCATGATACTTCTCATATGCTTAATATTTTTCATTACCATTCTCTTCTTAAAAAAACTGACAACAAAGAAGAAAAGCAACACATTGCCATCACCACCGAGACTTCCGTTGATCGGAAACCTTCATCAGCTCGGCCGCTACCCTCACCGATCGCTATGCTCTCTCAGCCACCGTTACGGTCCTCTCATGCTCCTTCACTTTGGCCGTGTCCCTGTTCTTGTAGTCTCTTCGGCGAACGCGGCTCGAGATGTTTTGAAGACGCACGACCGCGTTTTTGCGAGCCGTCCACGGTCTAAAATCTTCGAGAAGCTTCTTTACTACGGGCGTGATGTGGCTTTAGCTCCATATGGAGAGTATTGGAGGCAAATGAAGAGTGTGTGTGTCGTCCATCTCCTCAGCAACAAAATGGTCCGGTCCTTTCGTGACGTGAGAGAGGAAGAGATCAGCCTGATGATGGAAAAGATCCAGAAATCGAGTTCTTCACGGCTGAATCTAAGCAAGCTCTTGGCGAGTTTAACTAACGATGTTATATGTAGACTTGCTTTGGGAAAGAAATATAGCGGTGAAACAGATTTTAAGGAGTTAATGGAGAGGCTCACAAGGCTATTAGGCACGTTTAGTGTCGGGACTTATGTCCCGTGGCTTGCGTGGATTGATTGGATCAGCGGTTTGGATGGTCAGCTACAAAAGACGGGAAATGATTTTGATGAGTTCTTGGAGAGAGTTGTCCAAGATCATGTAGATGGTGAGGAAGATAGGACTGATTTCGTGGATGTATTGCTCGCCATTCAAAGAGATAAGAGCGTCGGGTTTGAAATGGACCGACTCAGCATAAAAGCAATAGTCTTGGTAAAGGAAAAATACACATTTTTAGATGATATATACGAATTCAGATTCAGTGATGTTTTAGTATATAACCATAGTTCTTGTTTTGGTTTCCAGGATGTTTTTGTGGGTGGTACGGACACATCGTACACACTTATGGAATGGGTAATGAGTGAGCTTTTATGTCACCCAGAGTGTCTGAACAGACTTCAAGAAGAAGTTCGTACGATTTGTAAGGGCAAATCGATTGTGTCAGAAGAAGACATTCAAGACATGAACTACTTAAAAGCTGTGATCAAAGAGACACTCAGGTTACACCCTCCAGTTCCATTGTTGGTTCCTCACGAATCAACACATGATGTCAAATTAAGAGATTACCACATACCTGCCGGTACACAGGTTATGATCAATGTTTGGGCGATCGGGAGAGAGGCTGCAACGTGGGGACCAGACGCGGAGGAGTTTAGACCGGAGAGGCATTTAGATTCTTCTCTTGATTTCAGAGGTCAAGATTTTGAGCTGATTCCATTTGGAGCAGGGAGAAGGATTTGCCCAGCAATATCATTCGCTGTGGTCTTGAATGAGGTGGTTTTGGCTACCTTAGTGCATCGGTTTGATTGGAGGTTCCCGGTTGAATGTACAGAAGATCAGACCGGTGTCGCTGAATCCACGGGTCTTGCGATTCACCGCATGTTCCCTCTTTACGCCATCGCATCATCTACTACTTGACTTGGGCGCCTTATATAAAAATGTTTTACAGTAATATTTTATGTGTACGCAAGCATGTTTTTACTCAATTTGAAACTCTTACTAGCGGAGAGAGTCTTTGAGATTTACGTTCTTAAGTAAGTAGGCTAACTTTATATTCATTGTTCTATGAAACGAACATCGTCAATCCGCTCTCAATTGGGCTTCACGTCTAGTCAAAGGAACATAACGGACTAAAGTTCCGGTCTTGACGGTAAAAGAACCATCAGAGTTCTTGTCCACCACTAAAGCCTAGGGCTGGGCACGAGTCGGGTACCCTTGAATTTCGGAGTATTTTTACCTGATCCGATCTTTATGGGTAAAAAAATAAATTACTCTTACCTGATCCGCAAATAATGGGTACCCAAAAAAATGTGTACTCTAGAAAAAATAGCTGATCTGCTAAATATCCGACCATTTACCCTTATCCCATATTTATAGATTGTTGCCTTTATCCGCATAATGATTTCGTATTGGGTTAGGTTGAGTTTGAGTTTTAACGTTCAATAAAAAACATAATTAGATATGTTATTGTTAATTGAGCATAATAATTAGTTTTATAGTTTTATCAATTAGATATATAATGTTATTGGTAATGTTATAAAATATAATTAAAACGGGTATTTACGGGTTGCGTAACGGGTCGGGTAACGAAACGAGTATAAAAAATTGATACTGATACCCGACCCTTACCCACAAATAATAGAATTATGATACCTTTTACTCGACCCTTAGGTCACGAATACCTTTTTTGAATACGGGTACGAGTCGGGTAACGGGTTGAAGACGGGTAACAGATATTAGTGTCCAACCTTACTAAAGCCCAACATACAAGGATTTAACACTACTAAAAAAAATTGTATAGCTACAGATTATTTCCTAGCTATTGTCCATTTTCCGTAGCTATATGAGTTTATAGTCACAGAAATTCAGGAATCCGTAGCTATAGTTTCGTAGCTAATTGGAGTCCGTAGCTTTTTGTGGCAAAAATAGCTATGGAATGTCACAGCGTTTTCCTGATGCATGATCGATTCGGATGGAAGCATTCATTTTGGATTTAGCTTTGGATCTCTTCATAAAAGTTCAAGGAAATTGAGTTAGATTTCCAATGGAAGTGTTTTCAACTCATTAGGGGTTGTATTGAAGGAGTTACAACCGATTTAGTGGACACGTATCCATTTAGTAATTAGCGTTTGACTTTTTTAATCCCGATTTTGCAAAGTCAACTACAACTTGGGGAATTATTTTGAGCAAGCGATAGTTGGGAAATAAATTAAGCGCGCAAAAATAGGTGAGGAATTAAATGAAAAATTTTCCAAAAATGAACAAGAGTTATACAAGCTTAATAACAAACAGCTTCAGAGGACCAAAACAAAAAAAAAACAATAATGAAACTATACAAGTGAGAAGAAACTTAGAGTTTTTACATTAGGCGTGGGTGAACCATTGGGATAGCAGGTCTTGACATCGTTTCCGGGAGAGACGAGCCAAAAGAGAATCACAAATCGAACTATCAATTTACTTGAAGATAGTTTCTAGCACAAGAGAGGTTGCATTGTGCAATATGCTTTTCCTCTCCTTTTAGGGGATATAAACCGTTGCTTGGGCATCTATGAATTTAAGAATCCTTGAGACCCGTAGAGAACGAAAAATCATCCAATCCCTTAGGGCCATCCAATTTAGAAAAAGCAAGTTTGGAGAGCCTAACCTGATGAGAACCAGTTGACAAACCTGGACCGAGAAGCTACAATGAAGCAGTTGAATCTGGTGTATTAATTCCCCAAGACCTTAGTTTTGCTTATAAGAAAATTATTTTCATTGACTTTTCAATGAGATAATTCATCAAAATAACTTCATACATAAAGAATACTACTAGACTAACTCTTAGGGGGGGAGGGAGGTCTAACTAGACTTACCTTAGAAAGTTGGTCAATTTCTATTTTATCTATATGTTGTCTTATATTACGATTATACCATTATTTTATTTATTTTTTTGAATAAACAAAATTAATGAAATAAAAGAAGGAAATGGAAAAAATAATTAAAACAAAAAACTGGTTTACAAAAGAAGAAAAAAAACTCTCGATAAAGGCGATAAGCGACGACGACGTTTGGGGCGACAGTTGGATTTTGACATGATTCCAGTCAGATTATGGTGAGGAGTGAGGTTTTTCCGGTAAGTCTCTTCATCTTCTTGCTTCGTTTTAGCTTTCTCTTTAGTTCTCCAAAATTTCTAGGAGCTTTCACTCTCGACGAATATTGGTTACGGCGAGGCGAGGAGATGGACTTTGGGGAGGCGTGTCGAGGGTTCTGGTGAGTCATATGTCGTATTGTCGGCGACGAATGGGGTTGACGGCGGCGAAAAACCAAATTTCATAGGGTTTTTTTTATGCCGGCGGCGAAAAACCTAATTTCATAGGGTTTTTTTATTGCGGAGACGAGAAACCTAACCCTAATTTTTTTTGTAACGCTTGATGGTATATTTATTAGTAAGAGGTATGTGGTTTGGTGAGTTTGATAGATTTTTTTTATATACCACGGTAGATTTGTGTATATATATGACAATAATTTGTATATATATGATGGTAGATTTGTTTGTATATGATAGTTGGTTTGTTTATATATATGACGGTAGATTTGTTTTTATATGACGATAATTTGTATATAGATGATGTAGATTTGTTTTTATATCACGATATATTTATTTTTATATGACGGTAGTTTCTATAGATATGACGGTAGATTTGTTTGTTAGATTTTATTAACGTAATGGTAGACTTATTGTTAACGGCTGGCTTATTCTCTCTTTTCTCCGACAAGTAGGTAGCGTCATCTCCGGTGATATTACCAGCGTCTGCAAATTCCGTTAACGTTTCTAAAATTTGAGGTGAGAAATAGTTTGTTTATGATGGTAGAGTTATATTAATTATTTGATAGTAGATTTGTTTGTTAATGATTGTAAAGTTATCGTTTTATATGATGGTAGATTTGTTAGTCACATATTATGGCGTGTTTTTCTACAGATTGTAGATTTGGATTTGGTATATTTATTTTTGAAATGATGGTAGATTTGTTTTGAAATGATGTTAGATTTATTATTGAATTGATGATATATCTATATTTGAATTTTTAAAAATGATAATTGGATTTTAGATGATGATATTGTTTTCAAATTATAATTATTGCAAAATGTTAAGTCATGTGTCAAACATTTCATCTTTTCTACCATGTTTGCTATCATTCACTTTCTTTACTTTTACTTTGTTTAATATGTATAACCAATGTGAGTGAGATTTTAACCAAAAACACATGACTCAATTCAATAATATAGACGAAAAACACATATATATTCTATAAACCAATACTGAAAACAAACGAGCACAAACCAAACAAATTACAAAGCTCATATGCCATATTTGACACATACCCATCTCTTAATACTTTTTTTTTTAGTCAAAGATTAATTGTGATTTCAGAAACATCCTTCATAAAAGCACTACTACAATTTTTGATGTGTCATTTGACATTGTAATGTTCAAGGTTTAGTATAATTTGAGTTAAATGTACTAGAATAAACACAAATAAGAATCAAAAGACCCTAAGTTAAAAAATAGTTATAACACAAAAGAAAACCAAAAGAACATAAGGTGAATATTTAAGAGAACCAATAGGTATAAGTTCAAGGTTAATCTTAACCCGGAAAAAGGTAGGACAACAAAATAAATCTACCATCATTACAATAAATCTACCATCAAACACTAAAAAATTCTCATATTTAACAAATTTGGGTGCCTGTTTTTTTGTAAATCTGAGTTTTAGTGTATGGCAAAAATTAAACGTCATTTCTCATTCTGGAAAAAGTCAAATGTCTACCACCAAACAATGTCAATAAGCCTACCGTCATTAAAAGTTTACCACAACAGAAAATAATAAGTCTACCAACTGAAGGTTATATGAGTAAATACCAAAAGATTTATTAAATCTACCGACATTAACAATAAATATACCAAATAATTTTAAATCTACCGTCATTAATATTAAATCTACCACCATAACAAAACGAAGTCACCGAGATGTTAAATGTTTTTATATCTACTACCATTACAAACAAATCTACCAATTTATTTTAAATATACCGTCACTAATATTAAATATACCACTGTTACGAAACGAAGTCTCGGAGATGTTACACGGTTTATATCTACAACCATTATAAATAAATCTACCAAACGAAAATAAATCTACCATGGTCAATACAAATCTACCATCAAAGAAATAAATCTACCGTATCAATAAAATAATCATCCGATAATTCCCAGTAGATAACTTTACCACTAAAAGATATAAGTCTACTGTTTTGTAAGATTAATATATCACCATTGTCAATAAACCTACCAAAAAATCAAACATTTACCTTTAGTCAATAGTTTGGTCGTAAAGTCTACCAACTCATAAACAAATCTACCATTGAAGACAATATATCTACCAAAAATAAATATATCTACCGAGTCGTTAAAAGAAATCTACCAATATAAGTCTACCAGGATTTAACAAATCTACCATCCTTCAAACAAATCTACCATCCATCAAACAAATCTACTAACCAAAATTTGAGTTGACCAAAATTATACAAGTCTACCATCAAAGAACGGTAGACTTTCGTTTTTTTGTGCGCTGGTATTTCTGTAAAAAACCAACTTTTGCCTACGTGGCAAAAGAAAAGTAATGACAGTTTTGTCATTACGTTTTTCTCAACAAAAGCCATAAGGGTTCTTTCGGTATGTTAGGTTAGTGTAGTAATAAAAATAAAAGTACCTCAAACTAAAACATAGATTCCATGGTTACTCTAGTAATCCTTCATTTTTCAATTTCTGTATTGGTTTGTTTGCTTTAATCTAGAAATGGTCCCAGCTTAAATAGGGGAATCAATAAATATCAGAGGGGAAAAAAGCTTAAAAATACACGAATTCAACTAAATATGGACGTTTAATACACGAATTATTTTGACATCCAAAAAAATACACACACTAACGTTGGCACTTATTTTAATACTCCAACTTTCAAAATTCGTAAGTTTAACACAGATTCTGTTAGCTCCGTTAATCTATCGAACGCATGTTAAAAACACTGTTTATACTTTTAAAAACGTGGATTTAATACAGGTGAAAAGACAATTCATACCCTTGTCTGTTTCCCCAAATACACGAACCCTAATCAAAATTTTCCCCAAATTAAACTAAAGAGCCCTAAATCGATTTCCCCAAACACAAACCCTAATCGATTCCCAAAATTGATTTTGTCTCTGGAATTTCCACTCCACACGAAATGATATGGACAAACTTAAGAAGGAATCGTTGAAGACGTGAAACGGAGAGTCGGAGAAGATGAGGTATGAAATCAAAAAAATTATGTCGTTGGATCATTGAGGCTCAAGCTCGCGGTAGTCGCGGTGGTAACGGTGGGGGTATAGCCGAGGTGGTGGTGGAAGTTATGGAGGCGGTGGTTATGGAGGTGGTTACGGAGGTAGACGTGATCAAGGTGGATATAGCCGTGTTGGAGGAGGAGGCGGATACGGTGGTGGTGGTTATGGAGGTGGTCGTCGTGAGGGCCGTTCTGACGGAGGTTACAGTGGCGGCCGTTCTGACGGAGGAAACTGGAGAGATTGAGTTCTTGTGTTCTCTGTTTCTTTTGGCTTATGGATTTGATCGTTGTTTATTTGGTTTTTTCATATGTAAAAACAAAATAAAAAGTTTGATGCTTTTGTTCTTCCAAAATTGCTTTGAGAATGAAGGAGATTGATGCAAAGAAACAAAATTTTGATTAAATCAAGTTTGGTACAAATTAGGAGATTAGAATTCAAAAGCTCAAGATTGCAGAGTAGTGCAATGACTGAAATGAAAGTTTTAGCAAGTCTCTCTCTTTCTCATAGGCCTAGAAAAGTTTGATGCTTTGGTTCTTCCACATACAACGATTTTAATTGACACCAAAAACAAAAACTTCATATTGAATCAAGTTTGGTACAATTGAAGAGATTAGAACTCAATAAAGCTAATCCTAATTCATGTGAAACTAAAGATTGCAGAGTGGTGCAATGACTAGAATAAGAAGTAGTATTAAGTCTGTTTCTTTCTCATAGCCCAGAAGGTTGGTTGTTCCCGATTCTGCTTGAACGTCTCACTGGTGTAATCATCTCTTCCTCTCTATCACCCTGCAAGTATAAATGGGTTGTTGTTTAGTTAATACAATGCCAAACCCAACAAAAAAAAAACTACAGTTTTGGATGGGGATTTTCTCGTAAGTTTTTGCCTTCTTAGTGAATAAAAAAGCAACAGCTGCGAGTATATCCATCACAGTCGAGGACGATACAATCATCACCTTGCTGGGGTCCAAGGTTATCCAGACGGAACCTCTCAGAAGCTACTGCTTCCGACGACGAAGACGTAGCCGCCGTTCGGTTCAACACAACAAGCGGTCTCGCAAATTGCTGTTGATTTCCCGCTATACGCTTGTACTGGAGTTTCAGAGAAAGAATCTGACATCTTCGATTTTCCTGTAGAGAGAGAGAGAGAGAGAGAGAGAGAGAGAGAGAGAGAGAGAGAGAGAGAGAGAGAGAGAGGATAGAAATTGATTTAAGTAATAGATCTATTTGGGGAAAAATAAGCCAAGGGTATGAATTGTCTTTTCATCTGTATTAAACCCACGTTTTTTAAAGTATAAACGGCGTTTTTTAACGTCCGTTTGACGGATTAACAGAACTAACGGAACCAGTGTTAAACCTACGAATTTTTAAAGTTAGAGTATTAAAATGGGTGCCAACATTAGTCTGTGTATTAAACGTCCAGATTTTGTTGAATTCATGTATTTTTAAGCTTTTTTCCCATATCAGAAGCCTTTCAATATTATTGATATATCTTTGAAAAGTTATTTGAAATTATTGTAATTAGAATTACAACGGTTAAAATTTGTAAATATAGAATAATCGAAAGACTTTGCTAATATTTAAATATCATAAGATCAAAGTGCTTTTTAGCAATAAATAAGAGCCCGAAGTGAGCGGATTGATAGTAGATTTGGGTGGAGAATATAAGAAAATTATAGTGATCCAAGAGTGAATAAATAAGATGAAAAAGGTTTTTATAATAGCAGAGCTGCACTCGGAGCTCGAGTTGCCTACATACCTATTTTGGGATCAAACTACAATATAGTTCGTGTGAGTACAATGATCCTCCTCACAAAAGAAGGATTTTTGCTAGAAGTTCTCTTAAGAAAAATATAACATCACTTCTCCTATAGAACCCGAACTGCATATAGAAAATATTTTGTAGGTGTGTGTGTCTGTTTCCATGGAGAGAAGTCCACTTCTAATGATGACCTCTCCTCCTTTTATATTGCTCTCCTTTGAGTCCTCCCTTTGAACATGTCTTTGTGTAACATATTCTCCTCCTTTATTGTTTCATTCTCAGCCATTAATTGGTGAATTAATCACCAAATTAATGGTGAAATATCTTCAAATATATTTTTTATTAACGTTGTCATTTACTTCGCTTGATCCGCCATGAATGGTCTTTAATGCGGACGATCGGGCCGTTACGTCCAGGTGCCTTAATTCACGGATTTGAATGAGTATTTGGTCTCGTCAGGGTTGACTAACGGATCTGCATTTAATATTATTTTTTATCGTAAACTTCACCTTAGTGAACCTTTCAGTCCGGCTCGTCACCTCGTTTGTACCTTTGACTTCATCATGCTTTTTACCATTTGGTTATTGGGCATGGTTCGCTGGGCCGGAATTGGACTTATGAAAAATTATTGGGTTTTATTTACCCTTTTTTCTTTCTAACCAATCAAAATATGTCATCTAGTTTATTTAAACAAAATAAAAATTAATATTATTTATCTTAATAAAAGTTATGGTGGTAATTATGTCTACTATTTATATTTGAGTTTATGATTTATGGTTTAGAGTTAGGATTTAGGGTTTAAGTTTTAGGGTTTAGGGTTTAGGGTTTAGGGTTTAGGGTTTATGGTTTAGTAGGATTTTGGGTTTTGGGTTTTGGGGTTTAGGGTTTAGTAGAGTTTAGGGTTTAGGGTTATGTGGAAACGTGAATCCTCCTTCTTCTAAAATTTATTTTAATGATACGTGAAAAGAAAAAGTATAAGAACAAGGTTAAGGTTAATAGTGATTTATGTTAAAAGTTTAGGGTTTTTAATGACTAAATTTAATTGTTTTATTTGGATAATATCAATTTTTATTTTCTGTGATAAAAAAAATCAATTTACGTTAATTGTTTTATGAAAATAATATTAATATTTATTTTGTTTAAATAAGTTAGATGACATATTTTGATTGGTTAGAAAAAGATGGGTGTATAAAGAAGTCCAAGAATGGTTCTATAGAGATAATGGGTTTCCGAGAATGCAGCCCATATCCATATTATATGGGAGATAGAAATGTACAAACAAGGGATATATCTTTTAGGAGATAAATAGTTTTTGTGGATTGCTATTCAAAATCGGGAAAACAGCCATAAAAATACCCAACTATCTGATTTTTGCCAAAATAAGTACGAACTTTTTATTGAGCCAAAATAAACATGAACTTATGTTGACTGGGCTATTTTAGGTATGCGATTAGTCAAACTAAATAATTGTTTTAGTGGAGTTAAATGTCGTTAACTATTAACGTTTAATGAAACGACCTCGTTTCATAAAATAGAAAACACAAGCTTTAAATCCAAATCCCTAATTATCTATCTTTCTCAGCCGCGACTTCTTCTTCTCCAAATCCATATCTCCATCGTCGATTATCCCTGAAATCATCATCACCATCATCGAGTATCCTTGTAATCCTTGAAATCATGATGCCCAGTATGAAGAAACTCACTCCACGTCGACGCAAAAAAATAGAAGGTGTTGTCGAAGATGAGAGTGATGGAGAAGCTCGTGAGGCTCCAGAAGATGATTGTGTGGTTATTGCTGATGACGATTTTGGTGATGACATGAACGACGGCAATGATGGCAATGACGTGAACGACGTCAATAATGGTGAGTTGGAGAACAACAATGGTGTGGTTGTTGAAAAAGAAGTGATTGGAGAGTTACCAAACCAGTTTGGAGAAATTACGAGAGCAGACGAGAGTGATGAAGACAGTGCAGACGACATATGGAATGATGACACTATACCCGATCATTTGTCATCTGACGATGAAGAAGAGGAAGCACGGAGAGAATCACGTGAAGATACAACATCACCTGATGAAATTCTTGCTTTAGGTAAGACGTTTGGTTCAGATTCTGAGTTCAAGCAGGCACTTCTTAGGTACTCTCTGAAAACTAGATATGATATTAAGCTATTTTTATCCACACAAAAGAAGCTTGGTGCGATTTACTGTGATACAGAAGATAATTGTGCGTGGAGAGTTTACTGCTCCTATGAGAAGAGTAAACACAAGTTGCAGATTAATGCGTACATGAGTGAGCACATATGCATCAGGTATGGTTACTCGAAGATGTTGAAGAGTTCATCAATTGCACAATTGTTTGAGGAAAGATTGAGAGTGAATCCAAAACTCACGGCAAAGGAAATGGTTGATGATATCAAAATGAATTACAATTTGATTCACTACAAGAAAACACAGTTTTTGTGACTATTTTTTGCGACTACTTTTTTTAGTCACAAAAAAGGGACGATATTGTGACTGATTTGCGACTACTCATAGTGCAGAGGCATAATAGTCACAAATTACCGACTAAAAAAGTAGTCATATAATAGTCGCTTATTTGCGACTGTTTAAGGACTTGCAAAAGTAGTCATAAATTTGTGACTGATTTGCTTCGGTTTAGCAACTCCACTCGATTTTTTTAAAATAAACATCAAATAATATACAAAAAATTCTAAACCCTAAATTCTAAACCCTAAACCATCAAATAATATACAAAAACATCAAATAAATAAACATCAAATAATATACAAAAAAATTATACACTTACAATTTTTAAAATATAATCATTTATAAATCCTAAATTATAAACCCTAAACCTCTAACCCTTAATCATAAAATCTAAATTTTAAATTGACCCAAAATCATTGTAAATTGATATTCAAACCTTATATGTTCTTAAAGTTTATGGTTTAAGGTAACATGTACACTAATTTGTAAACCCAGTTTTTGTGACTAATTTGTGACTAATTTTAAATAGTAGTCACAAAATAGTCCCAAATTTGGGACTAATTTGCAACTCCACTTGATTTTTTTTTATAGAAATCAATAAATTCTAAACTCAAACCACAAACCCTTAATCCTAAACCCTAAATCTCTAACCCTTAATCATAAACTTGATCTAAATCTTACACATAAACATCAAATAATATACAAAAATTCAAAACTTACAATTTTTTTAAATATGATCATTTATAATCCCTTTTATAAATCATAAATTCTAAACCCTAAACCATCAAATAATATACAAAACATCAAATAAATAAACATCAAATAATATACAAAAAAATTCAACACTTACAATTTTTTAAAATATAATCATTTTATAAATCCTAAATTCTAAACCATAAACCTCTAACCCTTAATCATAAATTTTAAATCTTAAATTGTAAAATATATTTTTGAACAGCTATATACCTAGAATCATTGTAAAGTGATATTCAAACCTTATAGATTCTTAAATTTTAGGGTTTAGGGTAACATGTACACTAATTTGTAAACTCGGTTTTTATGATTAATTTAGGACTAATTTGCAACTAATTTTTAATAGTAGTCACAAAATAGTCCCAAATTTGGGACTAATTTGCAACTCCACTTGATTTTTTTAGAAATCAATAAATTCTAAACCCAAACCACAAACCCTTAACCCTAAACCTCTAACCCTTAATCATAAACTTGATCTAAATCTTAAATTTTAAAATAAATCTTACACATAAACATCAAATAATATACAAAAAATTAAACACTTACAAATTATTTAAATATAACCATTTTATAAATCCTAAATTGTAAGCCCTAAACCTCTAACCCTTAATCATAAATTCTAAATCTTAAATTGTAAACTAGATCTTACACATAAACATCAAATAATATACAAAAATATAACACTTACAAAAATTTCAATCTAATCATAACATGTATTAGTGTTACATGTGTTTAATAAGTAATGATTTTGAAAAATAGAAATTCTCTCAAACTTTATTTATTTTTAAGTTTTAACTAATTTTTGAACATCTATATACACATAATCAATGTAAAGTGATTCAAACCTTATGGGTTCTTAAAGTTTAGGGTTTAGGGTAAAGATTTTTGATTATACTCATAACATGTATAAGTAGTCACAAAATAGTCCCAAATTTGTGACTAATTTGCAACTCTAGTCGATTTTTTTTAATAATAGTCACAAAATAGTCTCAAATTTGGGACTAATTTGCGACAAAATGACAAAAATAATGAAAGCTTCTCATTGGCTAGTTTCTTGTGATGAGGATTGAGATCCTCCACCGTTGATTGGTTTAATCCAACGGTGGAGGATCTTTTTTTAATGGTTTATCTTATTTCTCATCTTCTGCGATGTAACATTTTAAAAAAAAAAAATATTTTCTCTCTGTATCTTCTTCTTCGATCTAACGCTCTCTTTTTTTTCCAGGTACCCGAGATCCATGAGAAGACCCAAGATCCATGAGCAGACCCAAGATCCGACGCCCCACGTTTCTCCCCGATCTAAAACCTTGCCCCACCACTGCCGCCGCCTTGGAAAAACGGAAATCAGAATTTACGGAGGAGAAGGAGTCGTGGTAGTAGTGAGATCCCGTAGACGAGGAACCCTCCGAAGATGGGGAGGAACAAGGAGGAACAAGATCCCGCCTTGGCTGCTCGTATCTCCGCCGCCCAAATCGTAGATCTTAGGCGCCATTCGTCGGAGATGAAGATGCAGGCGGAGGTGCTCGCGAGTCTGACTGAGCCGGAGAGAGGAGCAGCTCGCCGGAGAGAGAAGAAGTCGGAGAAGAGACCGACAGCGGGAGAGAGAAAAAGTCGGAGAAGAAGTCGGAGAAGAGATCAATGGCCATTCAGAACTCGCCGGAGAGAGAAGTCGGAGAAGAGATCTGTTTTTTTAAAAAAAAATTTGTAATTAATTAATTAATTTAATTAATAAACATATTTTTTTTTCAATTTCTGTTTTTGTTTTTTTTTAACAAGTAGTCACAAAATTAGTCTCTAATTTATGACTGATATTATAGTCACATATTAGTCGCAAAATAGCGACTGTTTTGTGACTACGGTATTTAGCGACCAAATATTTGCGACTAAATTTTTTAGTCCCAAAATAGACGCAAATGAGTCATTTGCGACTATTTTGGGACTATTTTGGTAGTCGCAAAAACTGTGTTTTCTTGTAGTGATTGTTACTGAGGATCAATGTCGAAAAGCGAAAACCAAAATTACGAAACAGAGAAGAGCTAGCCATGAAGCACATTTTTCTCGGATTTGGGATTACCAAGAAGAAATCTTTAAGAAAAATCCAGGCACCAAAATGGAAATTGAGACTATTCCAAGACCAAATCCAGGAAGCAAGCAAAGGTTTAATCGTCTGTATGTTTGTTTTGAAGCACAAAGAAATTCTTGGATGTCTTCATGTAGGCCTATCATAGGACTAGATGGCGCTTTTCTTAAATGGGATGTCAAAGGCCAATTGATAGCTGCAGTTGGAAGAGATGGAGATAATAGAATTGTTCCAATCGCATGGGCAGTTGTGGAGATAGAAAATGATATTAATTGGGATTGGTTTGTGAATCATCTCAAGGTGGATTTAGGACTAGATGATGGGAGAAAGATAACGATTATATCAGACAATCATAAGGTAGTGTCTCTCTTCATTCTCTTAGATTCTCTTTCTCTGTAATTTTTGTGCCTGCCTTATTACATACTTATAGTCTTTGGCTTGTATTGTAGGGTTTGGTGAAAGCTGTTCATAATGTTCTCCCACAAGCTGAACATCGTATGTGTGCTAGACACGTTCTAGGAAACTGGAAGAGAAACAACCATGATCTGGAGCTAGAAAGGCTATTTTGGAAAATAGCACGCAGTTACACCAATGGCGATTATGAATATAATCTGGAAGCGTTGAAGAGGTACAATCAAGTTGCGTATGATTCTCTACTGAAAACTAATCCTCCTGGATGGTCTCGTGCCTTCTTTAGGGTTGGTTCTTATTGTAATGACAATTTGAACAATATGAATGAGTCTTTCAATCGAACCATTCGTGAAGCAAGGAGAAAACCACAGCTTGATTTGTTAGAGGAAATTAGGAGACAATGTATGGTGCGTACCGCAAAGAGGAAACTTCTTGCTAGTAGGTTGAAGACAAGATTCACAAAGAGAACACATGCTGAAATTGAATCGGCTAAGGATAACTCTAAAGATTGCATAAGATACATGGCCACTGGTGATGTGCATGAGATAGACTTCCACGGTGTTGCGTATAGTGTGGATATGAATGCTAAAACATGTGGCTGCGGGAGTGGCAATTGATTGGTATACCGTGTAATCATGCAGCTTGTGTTATCACAGCAAAAAAACTGAAGTTTGAAGATTATATTTCTGAGTATTACACAACTAGGAAGTGGTGGCAAACATATGAGCATGGTATTAGGCATGTGGAAGGAATGAAGTTGTGGCCGAGGTTAAAGAGGTTACCTGTCTTGCCACCACTAAACAGGTTAGGCAATCCTGGTAGGCCAAGTAACTACGATAGGAAAAAAAGTAAAGGTGAAGATGCATCTTCCTCTCATCCGACCAATTTAAGCCGTGAAAAGCGTATCATGACATGTTCAAACTGTAGGGAAGAAGGGCATAATAAATTAACATGTTCAAAACCTAGTGTTGAGCCTGAAGCTAAAAGACCAAGGGGTCGACCAAAGAAAGATCAGGTTCTTTCAAAACTTTGTTGTTAAGTTGTTTCTAGTGTGATCTCTTGTTGATTATAATATTCAAATTGTTTGTCTTGTTTTTTTCAGGTTTGAGAACAAGTAGGTGATGCTATTAATAAGAATTTCGTAATCTCTTATAATCTGCTCACAGTTTGGAGATGATGATGTTTCTGGTGCTTCTTAGTTTCTATTGCCTTTCTCGTTATTTTGCTACACAGTGATAAGTGTTATCTCTGTGTTTGGAATGTTGTATGTTGGTTCGAAAAACGTTTGCCTCTTTGTAAGGAGTGAAAACGTGTTGTTATTTTGGAATTAATCTGTTTTTCACTTCTTCTTTTTTTTTGACGTTTTCACTTTGTTAATCTATTTTTCACTTTGTTAAATTTCGTGTTCATCGACTTGTTGGGAAAAAAATCAGTCACTATGTTGTTTGATGGTGTAGAGCTTTGCTTCCGTCTAGCACTTATCTTGCAGCTTATGAATCAAATTTTCATGTATTTCAGGTCATTGAAACTGACACCCAACGTATATGTACTCACAGAAAAAGTGAAATTCATACATTTATGTGTGTTCTTCTACTCTTTGCAGAAATATGACCTCAAAAGTGTATCTTGCTATGTATATAGAAAATGTTACCGAGCTTGCTTTCGATGATATTACTCCTAGAGACTCTGAATTTTCATCCATACAATAAGCCCAGCTCATCTTCACTTTTTTTCTCAACCTGCAACTCTATTTTCTCTGCAACTCTATTTTTTTTCTGCAACTCTCTTTTCTATGCAATTACTACTCTCTTTTCTCTTCAATTACTACTTACTCTTATCTCTGCAACTAAAGAAAATAGACAAATGAAATCAAATCCAAGTGTACATAAGGTCTTACATAAACTCAAAAAGACAAATTACATCAGGTTTTAGATAAACGAGACAAATGACATAAACTCAAGGATACTCAATGATGGTGATGATGATTTCAATGATAATCGACGATGGAGATATGGATTTGGAGAAGAAGAAGTTGCGACTGAGAAGGTTAGGGAATTAGAGCTTTGAAATCTCGAGTTGGGGATTTTGGGTTTAAATCTCGGGTTTTCTAATTTATGAAACAACTTGATTTAGTTAATCGTCAATAGTTAACGACATTTAACGCCACTAAAACAATTATTTAATTTGACTAATCGCATATCTAAAATAGCCCAGTCAACATAAGTTCGTGTTTATTTTGGCTCAATAAAAAGTTTGTACTTATTTTGGCAAAAATCGGATAGTTGGGTATTTTTATGGCCATTTTCCCATTCAAAATCTAACAAATAAGGTATTTGAAACATTATAAAAGTAAAAGATATTTGTTTTTATTTTGTCTGGTCAAAAATATTTTTTGTTTATTTTATTTTTATGTACAAATAAGGGATATGATGATAGGAGCTAAATAGTTTTTGTGGACCTTGTGGCTATTAAAAATGTAACAAATAAGGTATTTGAAACATTATAAACAGTAAAAGATAAATAAAAAAATAAAAAAAAATCTTTTTTTGGTCAAATATATTTTTTGGTCTATTTCATATTTAATTAGCTAAAAACTTTACGTGTCAATTTAATTGTTAATGTGCTTGGGTGTCATACTATATGGAGAGATTTCCTTAACTTTTATATATAGAATTATATATATAGTCAAATTTTATTTTCCAATTTAGGCAAAAAAAAGAAGAAAATTTGAGTGGACACTAGTAACGTAACGTATAGACTTAGCTTATATATTACCCAAGTCCAAAAGAAGAACACAACAATCACGAGAAAAACTTGAAGAATCCAAGTTTACAAAATATGATCATGATACTTCTCTTATGCTTAATATTTTTCATTACCATTCTCTTCTTTAAAAAACTGACAACATGGAAGAAAAGCAACACATTGCCATCACCACCGGGACTTCCGTTGATCGGAAACCTTCATCAGCTCGGCAACCATCCTCACCGATCACTACGCTCCCTCGGCCACCGTTACGGACCTCTCATGCTCCTTCACTTTGGCACTGTCCCCGTTCTTGTAGCCAATTCCGCGGACGTTGCTCGAGACATTTTAAAAACGCATGACCGCGTTTTTGCGAGCCGTCCCCGGTACAGAATCTACGAAAAGCTTCTTTACGGGAGCCGTAATATGGCCTCAGCTCCTTATGGAGAGTATTGGAGACAAATGAAGAGTGTGAGTGTCATCCATCTCCTCAGCAACAAAATGGTACGTTCCTTTCGAGACGTGAGAGGAGAAGAGATCAGTCTGTTGATGGAAAAGATCCGGAAATCGGGTTCTTCGCCGATGAATCTAAGCAAGCTCATGACGACTTTAACTAACGATGTTATATGTAGAGTTGCTTTGGGACGAAAATACAGTGCTGGAACAGATTTTAAAGAGTTAATAGAGCGGTTCATGAAGCAATTGGGTACGTTTAGTGTCGGAAGTTATGTACCTTGGCTTGCATGGACTGATTGGATCCGCGGTCTAGATGCTCAACTGGAAAAGACGGCAAATGATTTTGATGAGCTCTTGGAGAAAATTGTGCAGGATCATGAAGATGGAGACGGCAATAAGGCTGATTTCGCCGATGTATTACTCGCCGTTCAGAAAGAGAAGAGCGTTGGGTTGTTTGAGATCAACCGGTTAAGCATAAAGGCAATCATCTTGGTAAAAGGGGGAAAAAAAAATCGAATTCAGATCCAGTAATGTTTTAGCGTATAACCCATAGTTCTTGTTTTGTTTTTTTTTTTAATTTTGCAGGATGCTTTTGTGGGTGGTACAGACACATCCTCGACGCTTTTGGAATGGGAAATGACAGAGCTTCTTCGTCACCCAAAGTGTCTGAAAAGACTTCAAGAAGAAGTCCGTACAGTTTGTAAGGGCAGATCAAGTGTATCAGAAGAGGACATTCAAGACATGAACTACTTAAGAGCTGTGATTAAAGAGACACTCAGGCTACACCCTCCAGTTCCATTGATGGTTCCTCACGAATCAACAGAAGATGTCAAATTAAGAGATCACCACATACCCGCCGGTACGCAGGTTATGATCAATCTTTGGGCGATCGGGAGAGAGGCTGCGACGTGGGGACCGGACGCGGAGGAGTTTAGACCGGAGAGGCATTTAGATTCGTCTGCTGATTTCCGGGGTCAGGATTTTGAGCTGATTCCGTTTGGAGCAGGGAGAAGGATGTGCCCAGGAATATCATTTGCTGTGGTGTTGAATGAGGTGGTTTTGGCTAGCTTAATGCATGGGTTTGACTGGCAATCTACAGAAGATCATCAGACCGATGTTGCTGAATCAATCGGTGCTGTGATTCGCCGCATGTTCCCTCTTTACGTGACTGCATCACCTACTACTTGATCAAGGCATTATATATAAATGCTTACTATTATGTTATGTCTTTAATAAACATGTTTACTCATTTGAAATTTGAACTAGCTGTTAGTCAAACAATGGTTGGTGAGAAGTAAAATTTGGGAGGTTTCAAATGTCAACAATGGTTGCCTCCCCACCAAACCTTGTCAAGAATTATGTTTCACTAAACACAAGCCTCTTCTATAAATACTCATGTAAGATGAGAATCAAAGATCATCCCAAAATCTCAAACAAAACAAGAAGAGAAGAAACTTGAGAGAGAGAAAGAAAAATAGAGATAATCTTTTTTTTTGTAAGAAAATTATATGTAATTTTCTTAACCTTTTATTCTTTTCACTCTGAGACTAAGTCCTCAAAAATCATTGATTCTTGAGTTGTGAAAAGATAAGTTTGGGATCGGGTGTGAGTTGAGAGTGGTGTAAAATTTCCCGGTTAATAATAAAAGATCTGCAGCAGGTCCGGAGACGTAGGCAAAGTTGGCCGAACTCCGTTAACAAATTGTGTGTGTGTCTTATCGTTCTCATAATTCTGATTGATCGGAAATTTGGCGTTATTTCTAACAACTGGTATCAGAGCGCGGATTGGGTGATCTCGGTCAAATTTCATGCGAGGTTACTGTTCATGTGAATAGTGAATTCGTGAACAGTGAAATTTTGTCGGCGACATCGGTTTGTCGACGGAGGTGTTCAAATACACGGTGATTCGCAAAAAATAATCAGAAATAATCAGAAATGATGGGAGGCGAAGATGGTTCGGCACACGGTATCGGGAAATTTGACGGTACAGATTATGCATTTTGGAGAATGCAAATCGAGGATTATCTGTACGGAAAGAAGCTTCATCAACCACTGAGCAAGAAACCTGAGAAGATGGATCAGGAAGAGTGGGATCTCCTTGACAGACAGGTTATGGGTGTTATTAGGTTAATACTGTCGAAAAACGTTGCTCACAACGTTGCGAAGGAGAAGACCACGGAAGGGCTCATGAAAGTTCTCTCGGATATGTATGAGAAACCTTCAGCAAATAACAAATTATTTCTCATGAAGAAACTCTTCCACTTGAAGATGGAAGAAGGTGGCCATGTTGCAGCACATGTGAACGAGTTCAACACGATTGTCAACCAATTATCATCCGTTGAAATTGAGTTTGATGATGAAGTGCGAGCACTGATTTTGCTGGCATCTCTGCCAAATAGTTGGGAGCCAATGAGGGCAGCGGTTAGTAATTCTGTTGGTACTCAAAAGCTTAAATTTAATGATGTTCGAGATCGTATCCTTGCGGAAGAAGTTCGTAGGATAGACTCTGGCGAAACATCGACGAGCTATGCTTTCAACGTGGAAAACAGAGGCAGAAACCAAGACAGAAACAACCGGAATAGAGCCAGATCAAAGTCAAGGAATGGAAAAAGTCACAAATTCAAGCAGCCTACTGAATGTTGGAATTGTGGAAAGACAGGCCACATCAAAAAGAATTGTTGGGCACCACCGAAGAATGAAGACAATAAGGGAGGCGGAGCCAATGCAGTTACCCATGAAATTGATGATGCATTGGTAGTATCTGTTGATTCTCCGAGAAAAAGTGAAGCTCATGATGCAGCTGTAAACACCGCCAAAGCATCGATCTCCTTTGTTGATAGCCCAATCGATTCTTGGGTTCTTGACTCTGGAGCATCATTCCACACCACACCACACCACAACATTATGGAGAATTATGTTGCTGGAAATTATGGAAAGGTATATCTAGCCGATGGTTTACCTTTGAACATAGTTGGTATTGGAGATACCAACTTGAAGATGTCAGATGGACGCGTGTGGAAGATCACAAAGGTTAGACATGTGCCAAAGTTGATGTGAAATCTGATCTCAGTAGGACAACTTGATGATACAGGGCACATTGTCAATTTTGGTGGCGGAGCCTGGAAAGTAAAGAAAGGTTCTATGGTGGTTGCTAAAGGTCATAAAAGAGGCACTCTTTATATGACGATGAGTTATCAAGATACAGTTGCTGTTGTCGAGAATGCCAAACAAACCAAGTTGTGGCATTGTAGATTAGGACACATGAGTGAGAAAGGCATGAAGATTTTGGTAGCAAATGGCGTGCTTCCGGATCTAAAGACGGTGGATCATGAGATGTGTGAAAGTTGCATCCTTGGAAAACAGAAACGGGTTAGTTTCTCAAAAGGAGGTAGAGAGCCAAAATCTGAGAAGTTGGAGCTGGTGCACACTGATGTGTGGGGACCCGCATCGTTAGGAGGTTCGTACTACTATGTGACCTTTATTTATGACTCCACAAGAAAAGTGTGGGTCTACTTCATGAAGAACAAGTATGAAGTGTTCTCGGTTTTCAAAAGATGGAAAGCCATGGTTGAGATTGAGACGAATCTCAAGTTGAAGTGCCTAAAGTCTGATAATGGTGGAGAGTACATTAGCGAAGAGTTCAGAAGATACTGCGCTAATAATGGGATAAAGATGGTGAAGACTATTCCTGGAACGCCTCAACAAAATGGAATAGCTGAAAGGATGAACAGGACCTTGAATGAGCGTGCAAGGAGCATGAGATTGCATTGTGGATTGCCTAAGACATTTTGGGCGGATGCAATCAATACCGCAGCCTTCTTAATAAACAGAGGACCGTCTGTTCCATTGGGATTCAAGATCCCTGAAGAAGTTTGGAGCGGAAAGAAAGTAAATCTTTCTTATCTAAAAGTGTTTGGCTGCTTAGCTTATGTTCATGATGATAATGCTGCAAGAAGTAAACTTGATGCAAAATCTAAGAAGTGTTACTTCAATGGTTATGGTAACACGGAGTTCGGTTACCGGTTTTGGGATGACAAAAATCGGAAGATCATCCGCAGCAAGAATGTTGTGTTCAATGAAAGATCCTTGTACAAGGATAAGCAAAAAGAAAGCTCGGAAAGGAAGGAGTCTGTAGCTGTTGATTTGGGAGATATCCAAGCACCAGAGTTGCAAGAGGATACGCCAACACTAGAAGAACATATTTCTCAAGAAGAGAATAGTGAGGCAGATGAGAATGATGATTCCGAAGAGATCCCACATACGCCAGTTACAGAGTTGCGACGGTCAAACAGAATCATCAAGAAACCTGTAATATTTTCTCCATCGCTCAACTACATTCTACTCACAGATAGAGGTGAGCCTGAATGTTATGAAGAGGCAATGCAAGTTGATGAATCGATTAAGTGGGAGCTTGCAATGAACGATGAGATGGACTCGTTGATGTCCAATCACACGTGGGAGTTAGCTGAATTGCCTAAGGAGAAAAAGGCATTGCACAACAAATGGGTCTACCGAATAAAAGAAGAACATGATGGAAGCAAGCGTTATAAAGCAAGGCTTGTTGTGAAGGGATTACAACAAAAAGAAGGCATAGACTACACATAAATCTTCTCTCATGTAGTCAAGTTGGTGACAATTAGAACTGTTCTTGGCCTGGTAGCAAAGGAAGACTTACATCTTCAACAGATGGATGTAAAAACAGCATTTATTCACGGTGATTTGGATGAAGAAATCTACATGAAGCAACCCGAAGGCTTTGAGGTCAAAGGAAAGGAAAAGCTAGTCTGTAAGCTTCAAAGGAGTTTGTATGGCTTGAAACAAGTTCCAAGGCAGTGGTATAAAAGGTTTGACAGCTTCATCAAAGGATCTGGTTTCTTGAGGTGTGAGGCTGACCACTGTTGTTACTTCAAGAGGCTTGAAGAGTCCTACTTGATATTGCTCCTGTATGTTGATGACATGCTTATAGTGGGAGCAGACTTGCATGAGATCAACAACTTGAAGACGAAACTCTCAGAAAAGTTTGCGATGAAAGACCTGGGAGAAGCAAGACAAATTCTTGGGATGAGAATTAGTAGAAGCAAGGAGGGTCTTAAGTTATCTCAAGAGGAGTATGTGAAGAAAGTCCTCAAGAGGTTTAATATGGATGACGCGAAGCCAGTTAGTACTCCCCTGGCAAGTCATTTTCGGTTATCCAGAGATCAGTCCCCAGTGACTGAAGACGATATGGCATATATGGATAAAGTCCCATATGCTTCTGCTATTGGCAGCCTGATGTACGCGATGGTATGTACAAGGCCAGACATTGCACATGCAGTGGGAGTCGTTAACAGGTTTATGAGCAATCCTGGCAAGGAACATTGGGAAGCTGTTAAGTGGATTTTCAGGTATCTGAAGGGAAATCCAAGTTTATCGTTGTGTTTCATGAAGTCGGAGATGGGATTGCAGGGATATGTTGATGCTGACAATGGAGGTGACATTGACAGTAGGAAGAGCACATCCGGGTATGTCTACACTTTTGGTGGTACTGCAATTTGTTGGGTTTCAAAGTTGCAGAAAATTGTAGCTCTATCAAGCTGTGAAGCTGAGTATGTTGCGGTAACAGAGGCAACAAAGGAGATGATGTGGTTACAATCATTTCTACGAGAGCTAGGCCGCGACCAAGAGAAGAATGTGTTGTACTGTGATAGTAAGAGTGCCATTGATTTGGCAAAGAATCCAGTTTACCATGCTCGGACGAAGCACATACAACTTCGGTATCATTTCATCAGATCAGCTTTGGAAGATGAAGTGTTGGTGCTTGAAAAGATCCCAGGAAGTAAGAATCCGGTAGACATGCTAACAAAGGTTGTGCCGTATGATAAGCTGAGGTTGTGTGCAACCTCAGTTGGCTTGCTAGAGTAACAAGCTCAGAGGACCTGCTGCATTATCAAGGTGTGAAGACAGATTGAAATCAGTCTTCAAGTGGGAGATTGTTAGTCAAACAATGGTTGGTGAGAAGTAAAATTTGGGAGGTTTCAAATGTCAACAATGGGTGCCTCCCCACCAAACCTTGTCAAGAATTATGTCTCACCAACACAAGCCTCTTCTATAAATACTCATGTAAGATGAGAATCAAATATCATCCCAAAATCTCAAACAAAAGAAGAAGAGAAGAAACTTGAGAGAGAGAAAGAAAAATAGAGATAATCTTTTTTTGTAAGAAAATTATATGTAATTTTCTTGACCTCTTATTCTTTTCACTCTGAGACTAAGTCCTCAAAAATCATTGATTCTTGAGTTGTGAAAGGATAAGTTTGGGATCGGGTGTGAGTTGAGAGTGGTGTAAAATTTCCCGGTTAATAATAAAAGATCTGCAGCAGGTCCGGAGACGTATGCAAAGTTGGCCGAACTCCGTTAACAAATTGTGTGTATCTTATCGTTCTCATAATTCTGATTGATCGAAAATTTGGCGTTATTTCCTAACACTATCTACATGAACATTACTCGGGAAAGGAAACAAAGAAGAAGACAAGAGAAAGACTGAATATTACGTTTATTTGAAATTATTGGATGATTACAAAATTAGTAACTAAGGTTCTCTTTTATAGACAGAGCTTATACAATCATCACTCGACAGCTGGCTATCTTATCATTGGCACCTAGGGATTGCAGGGAATCAAAACGGTTGCTCAGCATCAGAGGCGATTTTCTGGAACTTTCCCTTTTGGCCATTTGTACAGCGCATACTCTAGAGCCGTTGTGAAGAAGATAAAATGCTGGGCTGATTTTGGGTTTGATGTTTTCTGCATCAGTTGGTTTCTGGGCTTGTGGACAAGAAACCGAGCCCAATATTTATTTGTTGTTCAACTCTGTTTTCTGAGACACGGTTGTGTTGTCCGTGTAATCACTTTTAGCCATTACCAAAGAGATGTTTGAGATTTAAGGTCTCGAGTTCATTGTTCATTGTGAGCTTCCTTGATTCATTGTTCTGTACAAGTGTACAACAAGCATCATCAGTCCCCTCTCAATCGGGCGTTACGGCTGGTCATCCATCTATTTGAAAGAAGCAAAAACTCATTGAACCAGCAATGTAAAAAAATAAGGAGAACATCAAATGAATCTCGAAAACTTTTTATCACGTCATTCGGATCCAACCATATGCGCAAAGAAAGTTGTTAAGTATCCGCTCTTTATATATCACACATACTAAAATGTAGGTGGGCACATACCGAATATCCGAGAATTAAAAAAAACAATTACAATTCAAATTAGTTTATGAGTTGAATTATGAGTGCATCTCATGAGATCATGGACCCACCCAAGAATACTCATGTGCCTTGTTCAGCACAAATGAAGTCCACGATCAACTGGTCCAGCCCAAATGAAGTCCACGATCAACTGGTCCAGCCCAACGACCACTTGAACTACATTATCACCTTATCCGGAGCACGCCTCGAAGTGGAATCAGTCCAATCAGAGTTCAGATAAAAAAGTTATTCAATTTTCAAATCAAGCGAACCCGAATTTATTCGATTTGGATCTACGCGCGTTCATTGGAGGCTTCCGACCAAACCAGAAAGAATCAAGCTATGAACCGACTTGTTCATGAATCTTGATCCATCACAGAACCACAGCAAATTTGATTCACATCAAAACCGGTTCAGACTTAAAAGTAATTGATTTTAAAAACCGATGGATCTGTTTCAGGCCCCATTTCGCGTCTAAGCCAAAGATCGTGCTACACACCCCAACTCAGAAACGATCTCGACACAAAACCACTTGCTGCGAATCCAAAGGTTGAATCAAAGTCGTCCACATCACAACAAGTTGCTGCGAATTAAGTTGTTAAGGGCAAAATTGAGGTTGTTACTTCTAGATCTCGTGATGTACAATGTTTTAAGTGCAAAGGAAGAGAGCACTATGCAAATGAAAGCTCCAAAAAGAAGACCATGATCTTGTTAGATAATGGAGAGATTGAATCAGAGGAAGAGGAAGTGGTTTATGGTTCATTATCATCATCTTCGGAGGAACATTTGGAGACAACGGCTAAGGGTGATCTATTGGTGGCAAAGAGATCACTAAGTGTACAAACTAAGGCCGAGGAGCAGGAACAAAGAGATATCTACCAAGATCAGGTGATACTTGAATCCAATAATGAGAAAGCCATGAAGCAAAGTCTGATCTTAAACAAATTCGGGAGCATGGATGATTCAGCTAACGCACTCATAGAAAGGTATTCCTTATTATCTACACATGAATCATATGTTCTTGATTTTAAGTTGGAGGAAGAAGTGGACTTTGTTTTTGGAGATTTAGCATTTTCCAAACCAAAAAACAGAGTTAAGAGTTTGTTGGCCGAGGATATGAAACCAAGTAGAGAGAAGATGTTTCATACGAGATGTCACATTCAATATAAGGGTCAACAACATGGAGTCATATATTTCATGATGATCAAGGAGAGGCCGCCAGACTCACTTCAACACTTCCCAACCCAAGATTTTACTGTTTTGAGGACGAAACGTTTTCAAGAAGAGGGGTATGATGCGATCATGGACCCACCCAAGAAGACTCATGTGCCTTTTTTAGCACATATGAAGTCCACGATCAACTGGTCCAGTCCAACGATCAACTGGTCCAGTCCAACGACCACTTGGACTACATTTTCACCTCATCTAGAGCAAGCCTCGAAGTGAAATCAGTCCAATCAAAGTTCAGATGAAGAAGTTATTCAATTTTCAAATCATGCAAACCCGAGCTTACTCGATTTGGACCTACGTGCGTTCATTGGAGGCTTCTGACCAAACCAGATAGAATCAAGCTATGAACCGACTTGTTCAGGAATCTTGATCCATCACAGAACCACGAAGAATTTTATTCACATCAAAACCGATTCAGACTTGGAAGTTATTGATTTTACAAACCAATGGATCTGTTTCAGGCCCCGTTTCGCGTTTAAGACAAATATCTTGCTACACAGCCCAACTCAGAAACGATCTCGACACAAAACTACTTGGAGAATATTAATGGATATTTTATGGTTCTAACAAGCCCAAGATCATGAGAAATGGCTATCGGATCCCAAAGATATTCCCCATTTGTCTAAATGGGTCGATCTGGTTCTATACTTGGAGAGTTCTAGGCCCGTTGGCTTGAGAGCTTTCAGATATATGTTTGGCATCCATGAGGTATTTCTACTTAGCCCAAATTGAATAAAAAACTTAAGCCCAACAAGAAAAATTCGATCGAGAAGAGCAAGAGTCAAGAAAGATCAAAGGTCAAAGAAGATCAAGAGTTATTCAACTCTTTAGTTAATGTTTTGTTTTAATTCTAGTCTAAGTACTATTTTCGAGTTGCCTTGTTTTTAACTCATTTCTTTTATTTAAACACATGTAATCTCATTTGAGAAAATCATCTTTGTGATCAACTAAAATCTTTTGAGTGAAATCTCTTTAGTTCTTTGTGAACATCTTTCGTTTGCTGGTGTCCAACGATCAAACCCCGATCCGTCTTGGTGAGTCATATCCAAGGAATCACCCGGAATATCAAAAGCCTTTCGCAACTCTTGTGCGACCAAACAATCCACATCATTTGATCATTGAAACTTCACGGTTTTTTTGTTGCAAAGCGTATCCCCTTTACCAACTTCTAGTGTCGATTCTTGGGAAGATCGTATCAGCATCTTGGAAACATGTCAAATATTTTTTAAATGAGATTAATGTTATATGAATGGACATCCAACCCATTGAAAATAGTGAAGTATATATATCAATTATTTCCTAACGTGGGCTTTGAACCCTAGCTAATAATGTTATTCTCCTTCTCCATTGTGTGAAATAAATGTGCTTCCCCATCTAAAAATTAATGGTCTTCGCTGTTTGGTTAAGCCGTTTGTTTAGTTACAGTATTTAATCCACTTTCTTCAAATCCAACGTTAATTATTTGGATCAAGATTAGAGATGCAACTATATGTAATTTGGTATGTGAGTGTGATTATTCAGAACTCGAATATTTACATAAATACTATGATTTTAACGAATGCAATATATTTTAATTCTTTCATAGATATAAGTGTTTATAATATGTTTAAACTACTTTTATTTTATTGAGTACATATAAAATCGTCAAATACGAGATATATTAAATTATTACTAAAAATGTTTTTGACAAAATATTAAATTTTATTATTACTGAATTCTTTTATAACTATATAAAAAACAATAATTTAAAAAATAAAGTTGATAAATCCTATATATAATAGCATACATTGATTTAATATATGATAACTTCAATTTTGTGAACGCCATCAACTCATTTATTAGTGCTTAATAAAACATATTGCTAATTTTGTTTATATTTTGTTTTTGTTTTGCTTTTATTTTGCTTTTGTTCTGATTAATTTCGCTAATTGTTTTTCGGAATTTAAAAATTTCAATAGTTATAACATATTAATAAAATAACAAAAAATGAATTATAAGTAAATTTATTATGGAACTTAATTTGATGTTTGTAAAAAATAGTTAATATAATTATCTTCAATTTATAGAGTTATATCATTGTAATGATGAATTGAAAAATGCGAAAGACCACAAATTCTAGTGTTAATTAATAGAGAAGTAGCATAATCACAATTTCAAAAGCGACGACATAAAAAGTAGTTTACAATTCAAATTAGTTTTTTCAACTGATGAACAGAATTGTTAGTGTGGAGTCTGTGGACAAATTACGGTATATAAGTCCAAACGAAGATACGGAAATGGAAAAAAAATTCTGAAGAAAATTTGCAAAGAATCAAACATTAAAAGATAACATAAATGGAGCATATATATACATTACATGGAAGAAAAATAATGAGATGAAAAGAGTAAACTGAAATTGTATTTCTCGTTAATTAGATAAACGGTTCAAAAGAGTATTTATACTACTCTAGTTTCTATTCTATTTCACATAGATCCATAGATATAATTGCATATATGGTGTTAATAGGAGCATATATACATAAGTCCAATAGATTGAGCGGACAGTAATTACATATATGTATCCGTCCAATAGATCACAAAAATCTTAAAAACTCTTGACAAGAAAACAATTTTAGATACAAATGATGATCATGATACTTCTCTTATGCTCAGTAATCTTCATTACCATTTTCTTCTTCCAAAAACAAACGACACGGAAGAAAAGCAACACACCATCGTCACCACCGTGACTTCCGTTGATCGGAAACCTTTACCAGCTTGGCAACTATCCTCACCGATCACTATGCTCCCTCAGCCACCGTTACGGACCTCTCATACCAGTGGCGGATTTAGAAAATATAATTAGTGGTGGTAAAAAAATAAAATAAAATAAAAAAGTAAAAAAAATAATTTAAAATGTTATACGAAATTCAAAATAAAATCAAACAAATGTGATGACAATGAAAAAACTTCTACAAAAGTATCATACGCTCATTCATCATCTGATACTTTTTTATCAATTTTTCATTTGTAACAGATTCAAACAACTATTTTTCAACAAATCAAATCAGACAATCACTAAGAAAATGATCTCCAATTCGGTTGTATGCAGGTGTCTTCACTAGTTTCATTGCAGAAAAACATTAATCAGTCATAAATCATGGTTGATTTTCATCAAATCATCATCGAGAAAAATTAAACTTTCACCATTAGAATAGATTAATCTACTCTTGAACTTCTACAAATAGAATAAATAATAAACAATGAACTTTAAACTCTAGTAAAAGAACAAATTAAAATTAAGAAAAACAAAATTACCTTTCGTCTGAGACAAACACGAGAGGAAGAAAGAAAGAGTTTGCAAAATTGGACAAAAAATTAGGGTTTTTAATTTGTAAAGATTGATTAATAATTAATGGATTAGAGTTTTAATTTTTTTATTATTTTAAAACAAAATGGGTTTATTCATAAAATAGACAAAAAAAATTGCTAGATTGGCTTTTGGGCTTAAATAAGAAAAAAAAATCTGTGTGTGGGTAATTTTTTATTTTTTTGTGGTGGCATAAATGTTTTTGTTAAACAAGTACTAATAAAAAAAATTGAGTGGTGGCACCTGCCACTATCTTGAGCTATGTGAGTCCGCCCCTGTCTCCTGCTCCTCCACTTTGGTCGTGTCCCCGTTCTCGTAGTCTCCTCGGCAGGGCCATGCCTATGCACATTTTTAAAAAAACTTTTGCCTACGGACCCATTTTTTTAGAAAAAATGAAGGGCCTAATTCTTTAGTTAAGTTAATTAATTGTTAGTAACATGAAAACGTTTGTTTATATAGAAAAATTGCAGAGGTACACACTTAATTCAATTTTGCTTACAAATTTATCACTTAATTTTTGTTTTTTTGATTTTAGCGTGTAAATGATGAAAATACTAATTCTTATGTCTACTCGTGTACCGTCCACAACCGTACACGTCGTACGGTACATGGACTAAATTATCATGAATAGTAACAAAAACGTTTAAAAAAAACTATGAACCGTAATTTAAGTGGTAAAAAATTATGAACAATATTTAAGTGTTAAAATTATCAAAAGTTTAGAAAGTGCTAATTATTGCAAAACACCCATCTATATAAAACTAGCAACTAATTAAAAATTAATTTAACAATACGATAAAATATTAGGGCAGCACACGTAGCAACTTAAACAATTAGACAAATTAAACTTTTATTCTCATCTTCTTCGTCGAAGACTTCTGCAACTCACTTCTTCTTCTTTTTCACAACAACCACATAATCAATTGGTACTTGCTAATTGTTAAGTATTTTTTTCATCATAATTTTGTTTCATCTAATATTAGATTTAGTTTGATTGGTGATTTATATTAGATTACAAACGAAAACTCAAATAATTGGCAAATTTATCAGCTTTAAGGAAGTATGATTTGAAATTTTAGATATGTATTGTAGTTTTGTGAATATGGAGACAATCAATTGTTGTTATGATGAAGGAAAACGTGTTGCTTGAGTGTGTCTCACCAAAAAAAATATTAATTTTTTTTAATTAAGGAATTAATTTAAAAAAATAAAAAAAATTAGACCAATCACAAATTGACACATGTGATTTGGGTGTCTCAATTTTTTTTTGTTGGGTGTCTCATTTGAGACACTCTCAACCCTCTCTCTTGGTTTTTTTTTTTTTAATGGAGGGTGTCTCATTGAGACACCCCCAATGCAAATGCCCTTAGACTCTTAGTGCACATCCTCTATTTACCAAAGTCATATAAAACGTGAATTATTTTTTAATATGCAATACATTTGTGTAATTAAGTATGTTTTTTTATTGAAAAATTGTTGTAACTCTTAATGAATTGGATGGTTTTATATGAATTTGTTACGATGATGTTTAATTGGGGCCCTTTTTTTAACACCGCTTATGGGCTCCGTTTCTCTAAACACGGCTCTGCTCCTCGACAAATGCTACTCGAGACGTATTGAAGATGCACGACCGCATTTTTGCGAGCCGCCCACAGTCTAAAGTCCACGATCAACTGGTCCAGTCCAACGACCGCTTGGATTACATTTTCACCTCATCTAGAGCATGCTTTGAAGTGGAATCAGTCCAATCAGAGTTCAGATGAAGAAGTTATTCAATTTTCAAATCAGGCAGACCGAGCTTACTCGATTTGGACCTACGCGCGTTCATTGGAGGCCAAACAAGAAAGAATCAAGCTATGAACTGACTTGTTCAGGAATCTTGATCCATCACAGAACCACGAAGAATTTTATTCACATCAAAACTGGTTCAGACTTGGAAGTTATTGATTTTACAAACCGATGGATCTGTTTCAGTCCCCATTTCGAGTCTAAGCCAAAGATCTTGCTACACATCCCAACTCAGAAACGATCTCAACACAAAACTACTTGGAGAATATTAATGGATCTCTTATGGTTCCAACAAGCCCAAGATCAGGAGAAATGGCTATTGGATCTCAAAGATATTCCCCATTTGCCTAAATGGGTTGATCTGGTTCTATACTTGGAGAGTTCTAGGCCCGATTGGCTTGAGAGCTTTCAGATATATGTTTGGCATCCATGAGGTATTTCTACTAAGCCCAAATTGAATTAAAAACTTAAGCCCAACAAGGAAAATTCGATCAAGAAGAACAAGAGTCAAGAAAGATCAAAGGTCAAAGAAGATCAAGAGTTATTCAACTCTTTAGTTAATGTTTTGTTTTAATTCTAGTCTAAGTACTATTTTCGAGTTGTTTTGTTTTTAACTCATTTCTTTTATTTAAACACATGTAATCTCATTTGAGAAAATCATCTTTGTGATCAACTAAAATCTTTTGAGTGAAATCTCTTTAGTTCTTTGTGAACATCTTTCGTTTGCTGGTGTCCAACGATCAAACCCCGATCCGTCTTGGTGAGTCATATCCAAGGAATCACCCAGAATATCAAAAGCCTTTTGCAACTCTTGTGCGACCAAACAATCAACATCTTTTGATCATTGAAACTTCACGGTTTCTTTGTTGCAAAGCGTATCCCCTTTACCAACTTCTAGTTCGATTCTTGGGAAGATCGTATCAGCATCTTGGAAACATGTCAAATATTTTTAGAATGAGATTAATGTTAGATGAATGGACATCCGACCCATTGAAAATAGTGAAATATATATATCAATTATTTCCTAATGTGGGCTTTGAACCATAGCTAATAATATTATTCTCCTTCTCCATTGTGTGAAATAAATGTGCTTCCCCATCTAAAAATTAATGGTCTTCGCTGTTTGGTTAAGCCGTTTGTTTAGTTACAGTATTTAATCCACTTTCTTCAAATCCAACGTTAATTATTTGGATCAAGATTAGAGATGCAACTATATGTAATTTGGTATGTGAGTGTGATTATTCAGAACTCGAATATTTACATAAATACTATGATTTTAACGAATGAAATATATTTTAATTCTTTCATAGATATAAGTGTTTATAATGTTTACAACTAATTTTATTTTATTGAGTACATATAAAATCGTCAAATACGAGATATATTAAATTATTACTAAACATTTTTTTGATAAAATATTAAATTTTATTATTGCTGAATTCTTTTATAGCTATATAAAAAACAATAATTTAAAAAATAAAAGTTGATAAATCCTATATATCGTAGCAAGCATTGATTTAATATATGATAACTTCAATTTTGTGAACGCCATCAACTCATTTATTAGTGCTTAATAAAACATATTGCTAAATTTGTTTATATTTTACTTCTCTTTTGCTTTTTCTGATTAATTTCGCTAATTTATTTTTTTCGTAATTCAAAAATTTCAATAGATATACGGTTCAAAAGAGTATTTATACTAGAGAAATTGATCAAAATAACACTTTTTGAAAACTTTCTGACCAAACTAGCACCCTAATAAAAAAGTCTCATTTTTAGCATTCATTAAAGAGACAAAGACAACTTTGCCCAAAACAATTTAGATCTTGATTTCTATCAATTTTCAGAAATTAATCATCCCGTCGGTCTTCATCGATCATTATCGACGATTTCATCGCCATCGATCAATCAGGTTAACGTCGGAGATTGTGTTGCCGGAATCCTGAGCCATCGTCACGCCTCAGTATCGTCACTTCGAAGCTTTTTTTCCCCGACGCTCATGGCGGCCTCGTCGTACCGGCGATCCAACGGTTATTTGAATTAGGATCCAACAGTCTCTTCTTCTCCTCCTCATCCCTCACGCCTCTATCTTCTATGCTGCATCTCATCGAGATCTCCGCCTTCGACCATCTCTCTCCCTTATATCCCATCTCACCCCGTTCAATTGACGGCGATTGCGATGTACTTTGCGTCATCGCTGCCAATACCACGGTTCCTTCTCTCTCCCTCCTTGTTTTTCTGCAATTTGTTTATAAAATTCATGCGAATGTTTTTTTAGATTTTGATTTGAGTTTGGATTTGGTTATCCACTTAAGCTACAAAATTTAGCCTCATATTTCGTTTCTTGTAAAACACAATAAATCGATTCCTCTGTAGATTTATATGTTTTTAAAGATGGGTTTGAGGAATCGAATTAAGATTTAGTTAGATTTACCATTTGAATTTCTACCAATTCTCTGGATTTGCTACTATACAAATTACAAGTTTCACTGGTGGAATAGTACTTATTTTGAGTTGGTTGAAATTGAAAGAGTCTCTTGCTCTGTAAAAACTGAGACTTTGGGGAATTATTACAAATTTAATTGCTCGGGCATGTGGCACAGACTGCACTGGAATTGTTGAGGGAGAACAAGAACAAGTTTGAGCTCGTTGGTCTTGAAATGGACTTACTTGTCATTAGTATGAACAATCCCTACCTTGTTTTAGTTCTTCTTTGATTCTTTTCATGTTTCCTAGAGACTAGAGTAAAAGTTTTGACCTTCGACATGGTGATTGATTCTTGCAGTGTTATCTGCGCATAGCGATCCAAAGTATGTGATAAAAGAAGTCAAGCACGGTGCCTGCACCTATCTGCTCAAACCGGTTCGAATTGAGGAGCTCAAGAACATATGGCAACACATGGTGAGAAATAGCAAGTTTAATATAGTCTTTTATAGTTTTCTGTTTCTTGTTCATTTAGGAAGGTTTTCCTAAATACGTTATATATGTTCCTAAATATTTCCTAAATACGTAGAATGTTGATTTTGGAAGGCTTTCCTAAATATGTTATATATGTTCCTAAATGGTTCATAAATACATTTCATTTTCAGAAATGATCATTTTTCATCATTTGTATCTTTCTTTCTTTGTGTAGGCAAACAACAACACATGTTCTGATGCTTCATTTACGCATGAAAATACGTATTTCGGAAGATATATAACGTATTTCGGAAAGTTTTCCTAAATTATACAAATGATGAAAAATACAATGGATACAGCAAGATACAAATGATGAAAACTGATCTTTTCTTGGAAATGAAACGTATTTCAGAAGATAAATAACGTGTTTCTGAAAATCTTCCTAAATGATACAAAATTACAAACGATGAAAACTGATCCTTTCTTGGAAATGAAACGTATTTCGGAAGATATATAACATATTTCGAAAAATCTTCTTAAATGATACAAATGATGAAAAATACAATGGATAGAGAAAGATACAAATGATGAAAACTGATCATTTCTTGGAAATGAAACGTATTTCGGAAGATATATAACGTATTTAGGAAAATCTTCCTAAACGATACAAAATTACAAATGATGAAAATGATCATTTCTTGGAAATTAAACGTATTTCGGAAGATATATATCGTATTTCGGAAAATCTTCCTAAATGATACAAATGATGAAAAATACAATGGATAGAGAAAGATTCAAATGATGAAAACTGATCCTTTCTTAGAAATGAATCGTATTTAGGAACATATATAACGTATTTCGAAAAGACTTCCTAAATGAACAAATGATGAAAACTGATCATTTCTTGAAAATGAAACGTATTTAGGAACATATATAACGTATTTCGGGAAATCTTCCTAAATGATACAAATGATGAAAATGATCCTTTCTTGGAAAGAAACGTATTTCGGAAGATATATAACGTATTTCGGAAAATCTTCATAAATGATACAAATGATGAAAATGATCATTTCTTGGAAAGAAACGTATAAATCTTCCTAAATGATACATGCGTGGCAAACGAAAAATCTTCCTAAATGATACAGGCGTGGCAACCCGCTTTTCACCCCAAGATTTAGTCACAAGATTATTTGCCAGCATATTAAAACACCATACACTTATAAATCTCTCAATGTTTCGATCACAGCCTTGAAGATAAATCTTAAGGAAAAAATGCTCAGCTTAATTAGAATTAACCTCGAGAGGTAGAGGAACAAAAATTTATGGAACAAAAGCCAATCATCTGAATTAACCTCGAGAGGTAGAGGAACACCATTCAGGGTTTGGCTCTCCCTCTCAACAATCAGTAAGAATTTGCCAGCGGCCACAAGAACAAACTCAATGGAAATATAACCAGACTGAATCCATATGATGTGTGTGATATTAAGACTCCCAGCAATTGAACCATTTTCATTGAGAAGAGACAACGAAAACCCCTGCAGCTCTGTCTCCTTCCCGGAAAACGATATGTTATTTCCAAATGCATCCTTGGGAAGAATCAAAATCGATGCATTCATCCGGCCTCAAACAAACTTGTAAAACCCATCCAAGAAACAACACAGACAGATGGGTGCATTAACCCTTCACAGCAAGTAAGAAAAAAAAAGTCATTTTTTCTTGATCATTGATCAATAGATCGGCATTGGTTTTAAGTCCGATCGGCGGATCTGGGGAAAGGGAATCTCCCGGCGACGGCCGTGAACGAGTCTCGTCATCTTCATCCATGAATTAGTGAATAAATCTATGGCGAGGATTGACGGAGGCTCTGAAAAGGAGCAGTGACCAATAAGCGACGACGACGGCGGAGTTCTCCTTCTCTCTCGACACTCTAACAGTAATCACCACCGAATTCTTGCTGAGATTCGGGTTCATTCGTCCGTAATTACAGGCGCATTATCTGGCTGAGATTCGGGTCCATTCGCAGTTACCGGCTCGGAGTCTGATTCTGAGAGCCGAGAAGATCGGATTTCAGAGAAGTGGAGGCCTGGAACGATGACCAAATAATAAATAGAGAGAATTTTGTTTAATTAAAAAACAAATGTTATGTTTGTGATTTTCTTTTAATGAATGCTATGTTTGTGATTTTCACCTTTGGGTGCTAAATTATTAAACTTTAAGTTTTTTGGTGTTATTTGTAGAATTGCCCTTTATACTACTCTAGTTTCTATTCTATTTCACATAAATCCATAGATATAATTGCATATATGGTGTTAATAGGAGCATATATACATAAGTCCAGTAGATTGAGCGAACAGTAATTACATATATATATCAGTCCAATAGATCACAAAAATCTTAAAAACTCTTGACAAGAAAACAATTTTAGATACAAATGATGATCATGATACTTCTCTTATGCTCAGTAATCTTCATTACCATTCTCTTCTTCCAAAAACAAACGACACGGAAGAAAAGCAACACACCACCGTCACCACCGAGACTTCCGTTGATCGGAAACCTTTACCAGCTCGGCAACTATCCTCACCGATCACTATGCTCCCTCAGCCACCGTTACGGACCTCTCCTGCTGCTTCACTTTAGCTGTCTCCCCGTTCTCGTAGTCTCCTCGGCAGATGCTGCTCGAGACGTATTGAAGATGCACGACCGCGTTTTTGCGCGCCGTCCACAGTCTAAAATCTTCGAAAAGCTTCTCTACGACGGGCATGACGTGGCCTCAGCTCCTTATGGAGAGTATTGGAGACAAATGAAGAGTGCGAGTGTCATCCATCTCCTCAGCAACAAAATGGTACGGTCCTTTCGAGACGTGAGACAAGAAGAGATCAGTCTGATGATGGAAAAGATCCGGAAATCAAATTCTTTGCCAGTGAATCTAAGCAAGCTCTTGGCGAATTTAACTAACGATGTTATATGTAGAGTTGCTTTGGGACGAAAATACGGTGGTGAAACAGATTTCAAAGAGTTAATAGACAGGCTCACAAGGCTGTCAGGTACGTTTAGTGTCGGGAGTTATGCACCGTGGCTTGGTAAAGGGGGAAAAAAAAAAAATCGAATGCAAATTCAGTGATGTTTGAGTATATAACCATAGTTCTTGTTTTGGTTGTCAGGATGTTTTTGTGGGTGCTACGGACACATCGTACACACTTATGGAATGGGTAATGACTGAGCTTCTACATCACCCAGAGTGTCTGAACAGGCTCCAAGAAGAAGTTCGTACGATTTGTAACGGAAAATCAAATGTATCAGAAGACGATATTCAAGACAATAACTACTTGAAAGCTGTGATCAAAGAGACATTGAGGCTACACCCTCCACTTCCATTGATGGCTCCTCACGAGATGTCAGATTAAGAGATTACCACATACCCGCTGGTACGCAGGTTATGATCAATGCTTGGGCGATCGGGAGAGAGGCTGCGACGTGGGGACCAGACGCGGAGGAGTTTAGACCGGAGAGGCATTTAGATTGGTCTGTTGATTTCCGGGGTCAGGATTTTCATTTGATTCCGTTTGGAGCAGGGAGAAGGATTTGCCCAGCGATATCATTTGCTGTGGTGTTGAATGAGGTGGTTTTGGCTAACTTAGTTCATGGGTTTGATTGGAAATCTACAGAAGATCAGACCGATGCTGCTGAATCAACAGGTAGTGTGATTCGCCGCATGTTCCCTATTTACGTCATTGCATCATCTACTACTTGACTAAGGCACTATATATAAATGCGTACTATTATGTTACGTCTTCAATAAACATGTTTACTCATTTGAAAGTCTTACTAGCCAAGAGATGTTTGAGATTTAAGGTCTCGTTCCTACGCTAATTTAGAAAGCCAAGTGAAGCTTACTTGATTCATTGTTCTGTACAACGAGTATCATCAGTCCCCTCTCAATTGGGCTTCACGGCTAGTCAAAGGAACATAACGGACTGAAGTTTCGTTCTTGATGCTAACCGAACCATCTGAGTTCTTATCCACCACTTTCAGATCTTGGAATATGTTCCCAACCGGGATCACCAGTCTCCCACCAGGTTTCAATTGATCAATCAATGCCTCTGGGATCTCCGGTGCTGCTGCTCCGACATGAATAGCATCATAAGGTGCAAACTCAGCCCATCCTTGCCTTCCATCTAATCGAAACAAACAAGAACTCAGTGTACCAGCAATGCAAAAAAAAGGAACATCAAACGAATCTCAAAACTTTTTTTCATTGAATCTCACCGCCAACGTGAACAGCCAGAGATCCTTCTTTCAGCAATGGCGAAGCAGCACTCGCTTCAATATTCTTAATGGAAGAAGCCACCAGTTCAGGGATGTGTTCCACACCAATAGCACGCCCTTCGGATCCAACCATAACAGCAAAACAAGCTGTTAAGTACCCGGTCCCTATCAAGATTTGAGCATATGCTTATTCATCAACCATCCTCATCAAAAAGCAAGAAGAAGGAGAAACCAGTGTCAAGAGAGAAAACAAACCCGAGCCGACATCAAGAACACGCATCCCTGGTTTCAAATTCTTTTCGAGAAGTTGAAGGCACATTGCGTGCATATGAGGTGCTGATATGGTCACGTTATACCCAATAGACATGGTGTTAGAGGGGGGATTAGCACCCCCTGGTTTAACTCGGTTCGAACCGAGATCGGTTCAATCAAGACCGGTTTACGATGGTTCGGATCGAGGATAAGTCGGCCCGAAAACATTGGGCCGAGCTCGGGATCTCGCTGAAAGCCCACCTCGGCTACCGATCTGGGCCCAGCACAAGCCCAGTCCGTTACAACAGATGAAACCGGAATATTTCCTCTTTCCCGCCGATCTCGGAAATGGAAATATTCTCTTCGGTTGATTCATCGAGATATCAGGAATTTATCCTTATCTCGGCGAGAAAACCGGAAGATTTCCTTTTCCTAATCGAACTCGGAAAAGGAGAAGTCCTCCTGTCAACCGCCTCAAAAACACTATAAATAAGGAGGCCATCGCCTCATTCAAAAGATCCCCAACTTCCGCAGAGACAGAGAATACAAGAGAGCTCATTACCGATCTCAAGTCTTTTGTCTTTGCTTTCTTACTTAAAATCTGTTGTAACCGCCGACTTAGATCAATAAACGAGATTCCGATTAAAAGTACTGTTTTACCCTTTTTGTGTGATTTACGGATCAACAATTGGCGCCGACTGTGGGGACAAATAGAACAGTACTTTCGGATATCGTTTGATTGAAGTTCGGCAATGGTTCTTCCAGTCAATACCACCGCAGCCCTCGTCGACAGCTCGGACAACAACGGTCGAAACCCGCCCATTGACGAACCCAATCCAGTCAATACCGAGCTACCAACAGACGAAGGAGGGCTTCCTCCGAACTCACTTATTGAAGGGGATAATCGAACCAACCTCCCGACAACCCTTCCGCCGCCTCCGGCTGCTTCGATATTCACGGATCCGACCGCCTTCATGGAAGCCATGGCGACGCAGTTCGCCGAGATCAATAAAAGGAACGAAGAACGGATCGCCTCACTGATAGCATCCCACTTCGAACGCCGAAATCAGATCGGTATCCTCGAACCAAACCCGATCACCCCCACCAACGAAAACACATTGCGCCGAAATCTCTTATCCGACTTAACCGACGCTCGACCCCCGGGCACAGTTGACCCGCCGACAAGAAGATCCGCGTCCGGTTCGGAAATTAACATCGCAGATCAAGCTGCCGTAAATCTGGAATTCGCCAAGGTACAGGCCCAACTGCAAGAGATGCGGACCAAAGTCCACCAGGCTACAAGTTCGGCACCAGAAATCGACCGGGTAATTCAGGAGTCGCAGAGGACACCATTTACCGATACGATCATCAACACTCCCGTTCGGCGATTGGAGAGAGTCAAGATCACATCATACGAAGGGTTTACCGATCCTAAACGCTTCTTGACCTCGTTTGCCATCTCAATGAACCGATTTCGTTTCGGCTCGGAAACTGAGAAGGACGCAGCCATGTGCCAACTGTTCGTGGAGAACTTATCCGGAGCCGCGCTCGATTGGTTCTCGACACTCGAGCCAAGTTCGGTAAACAGCTATAACGAGCTCACTACCAAATTCCTCAAACGCTTCACCATGTTTGTCAAGCAGAAAACCAAGAACGCCGAACTCTGGGCCCTCGAGCAGAAGCAGGACGAGCCCTTACGCAACTTCATGGAACGTTTCAAAGCAGTTGTATCCCATTGCACGATCGATGACGAAGCCGCAATTGAGGCTCTTTACAAAGCCACCTGGTACGAATCAGACTTTCACAGGGAAATCAAACGCAATAATCCAAAGACATTGGAGGACATCCTGCACAGGGCGCATGTCTTCATCATGGAGGAGGAGGAAAGATCCGAGAAAGATAGGCGACACGCAGTCACGAAACAGCCCGCCACTAAAGAAAGACTGTACCTTCCCCCGAAACAACCCGTCAATACGGTCCAAACTCAGCAATCCTGGTCAAACACTTGGGTTCGGTCGGATGAGCCGAAAGAGTCAAAAGAGTCCGACACCACTGAATCCGCATCGTATTGCAATTTCCATAACCGGTATGGAAATCATTCGACCGAGGAGTGCCGACACCTACAGGAATTTTTAATGATGAAGTATAAAAAGGGGGAAGTTCCAGTCGAAGGAGCCTTCCAACCCTCAAACAGACCGTACCGTAACGATAACGGTAGGAGACGTACCTTTAGACCAAACAAACCTGCCGAGCAAAGGAAAGACAACACCAACGACGAACAACCGAAACGGGATCGGGAGGATAACGTGGAAAATCAACACCCTCCACAGGTTCGGAAACGCGTCAACATGATTATGGGTGCATTGGAAACGTGCAACTACTCTGTCCGAGCTCTAAAGACATACAGCAAGGAAGCATTGGCCGCAAAACAGTCACATCAGACTATACCCTGCGGAACGCCAATCACCTTCTCCGAGGCCGACACGGAAGGACTTCATATGCCGCATAACGACCCGCTAGTCGTCGAGGCACTCATCGGAGATGTCGTAGTCGGACGAATTTTAATCGACACTGGAAGCTCGGTTAACGTGATTTTTAGGGAAACACTGAAAAACATGGACTTTCCCGACAATCAAATCAGACCGAACATCGAACCACTCACCGGATTCTCGAGCGAGCAAACCATGACAGCCGGAACGGTCAAACTTCCCATGTATACCGGAGGCACTTGTCGAATGGTCAAGTTCTTGGTACTGGACAAGCCCGCAATCTACAATGTGATACTCGGCACTCCATGGATATTCTCGATGAAAGCAGTCGTGTCAACATATCACCAATGCGTCAAGTTCCCAACACCTTCTGGAATCTTCACCCTTAGAGGCGACCAAGTGATGTCCCGAACGTGTTTCATTAACGAATGTAAACTGAGGACCGCTCCCCGCACCTGCGTGATCAACAAGAAAAATTCAAACGATCCCGATTTACCGCGACGCGAAACAATCGTCCAAGTCAATATCGACGATTTCAATCCGGAGAGATGTGTAGGAATCGGGGCCGAACTCGATGATGACATCAAAAGGGATTTAATCCGACTCCTTAAAAGGAACGTTTCAACTTTCGCCTGGTCAATCACAGACATGCCCGGAATCGATCCGAAGATAGCAAGTCACGAGCTCAACGTTGATTCCACCTTCAAACCGATCAAGCAAAAACGACGCAAGCTCGGTCCCGAGAAGGCCCGAGCTGTGAACGACGAGGTCGAAAGATTACTCAGCGCAGGGTCGATAACAGAGGTTCGGTATCCCGATTGGTTGGCAAACCCGGTCGTCGTAAAAAAGAAAAACGGAAAATGGAGGATATGCGTCGACTTTACCGACCTGAACAAAGCCTGCCCAAAGGATAGTTTCCCGCTCCCACATATCGACAGACTCGTCGAAGCCACCGCCGGGAACGAACTCCTCTCGTTCATGGACGCTTTCTCAGGTTATAATCAGATACTCATGCATTCGGATGATCGTGAGAAAACTTCATTCATCACGGACCGCGGTATCTACTGCTACAAGGTGATGCCCTTCGGCCTAAAAAACGCCGGTGCTACCTACCAACGCCTAGTTAATCGGATGTTCGCTAGCCAGCTCGGCAAAACGATGGAGGTTTACATCGACGACATGCTCGTCAAATCTTTGGTTGCGAAGGATCACGCCGGACATCTCAACACCTGTTTCGATATCCTGAACGAGTACGGCATGAAGCTAAACCCGACCAAGTGCACATTCGGTGTAACCTCCGGAGAATTTCTCGGGTATATCGTGACTCAAAGGGGAATCGAAGCCAATCCAAAACAGATCTCGGCAATCCTTGACCTACCATCGCCAACAACGAGAAGGGAAGTGCAAAGATTCACGGGACGCATCGCCGCACTCAACCGGTTTATCTCCCGGTCCACCGATAAGTGTCTCCCCTTCTACCAATTACTGCGCGGAAACAAAAATCTTGAGTGGGATGATAAGTGCGAGGAAGCATTCAAGCAGCTCAAAGATTACTTGTCAACACCACCAGTTTTGGCAAAACCCGAAGACGGCGAGACCCTCTATCTCTACATCGCAATCTCAACCTCAGCGATCAGCGGGGTCCTCGTTCGGGAAGACCGGGGCGAACAAAAACCGATCTTCTATATCAGCAAATCACTAGATGGAGCTGAAGGACGGTATCCGACTCTTGAAAAGCTGGCCCTCGCCGTTGTCGTCTCAGCTCGGAAATTGCGCCCTTATTTCCAATCACACTCGGTCACCGTGCTAACCGATCAACCACTCCGGACAATCCTACATAGCCCAAGCCAGTCCGGTCGGTTGGCTAAATGGGCTATCGAACTCAGCGAATACGATATCGATTACAAAAGCCGGACAAGCATCAAATCACAGGTCCTCGCCGACTTCCTCGTTGAATTATCTCCGGAATACATCAACACCGATGTCATAACCGCCGAACGATGGATCCTTCACGTCGACGGGTCATCGTCTCACCGAGGCTCTGGAATAGGCGTTCGCCTCAAATCTCCGACGGGAGAAATCTTGGAGCAATCTTTCCGCCTAACGTTCAACGCGTCTAACAACGAGGCAGAATACGAAGCGCTAATTGCCGGACTACGTTTGGCCAAGGCCATCGGCGTCACACGCATTCACGCCTACTGCGACTCACAGCTCGTCGCAAGTCAGTTCAGCGGGGAGTATGATGCCAAGAATGATCGAATGGACGCATACCTCAAGCTCGTAAAACGACTCGCTTCCGAATTCGATTCGTTCGAACTTACCAAGATTCCGCGGGGCGAAAACGCTCCAGCCGACGCACTCGCTGCCTTGGCGTCAAGCTCCGACCCTCACCTCAAACGGACGATCCCGGTGGAAAGTATATCAGAACCTAGTATCGGCAGCACAGAACAATGCATTGTCACGACTCGCAGACGGGATTACGAGGAAAATCCCGCCACTGAACTTGTCTCACGTCGACAAAGACGGACTCCAACCGTCGAGCCCGATCAAGGCACCGAGCCCGAACACTCTAACACCGCCGAAGGCAACAGCGACACGTTGCAAGACGGTGACACGGCCCGATCAGACGATGAAACGGAGGAACAGACAGACGGACTCCATGAACCAATAGACCTCGAACAGTCCGACGAGCAGACTCCTGCCGATTGGACATTGGAAATAAAAATGTACATCATCGATGGCGAAATTCCGGCCGATAGATGGGCCGCTCGACGACTCAAAATGCGCGCCGCCCGCTACATACTTATCAAAGACGGACTGTTTCGTTGGAGCGCAGCAGGAATCCTCCTCACATGCATCTCAGGCGATGAAATTCAGGAAGTCATAACAAAAATACACGAAGGCGACGGCGGCAATCACTCCGGCGGCCGATCTCTAGCCCTGAAAATCAAGAGAGCAAGCTATTACTGGCCAAGTATGCAAGCAGACTGCGAAAGGTTCGTCGCAAAGTGCGACAAATGCCAAAGGCATGGCCCAATGATACACCTTCCTACCGAGCTGCTAACCACTTCGACAGCTCCGTATCCATTCATGCGATGGGGGATGGACATCATCGGTCCTTTCAGACGATCCACTTCGCAGAAAAAATTCATCCTCGTCATGACGGATTACTTTACCAAATGGGTAGAAGCCGAGGCATATCCCGTCATCCTCGCCTCTGACGTCCAGAAATTCGTCTGGAAATTCATTATCTGCCGACACGGAATTCCGTACGAGATTATCACCGATAACGGTCCCCAATTCATATCAACACTATTCAACGACTTCTGCGCCAAGTGGAAAATTCGACTAAGCTTTTCCACACCAAGATACCCGCCGAGCAACGGTCAGGCCGAGGCAACGAACAAAACGATCATAGCCGGCCTCAAGAAACGATTGGATACTCGTAAGGGGACATGGTCAGATAAACTCGACGGCGTCTTATGGTCTTACCGAACGACCCCAAGGTCGTCAACGGGGCAATCCCCCTTCTACATGGCCTATGGCGTGGAAGCCCTATGCCCCGCCGAACTCACCATCCCGACTATCCGTCGGACGATGCTCGTACAAAATCCTGATCTTAACGACGAAATCATGCTCGATAACCTCGACAATCTCGAGGAACAACGCGATCAAGCCTTACTTCGGATTCAGAATTATCAGAACTTGGCAGCACGCTACTACAACAAAAAGGTCCGCGGACGTCACTTCACCGACGGCGACCTCGTCTTAAGAAAAGTCTTCGAAGGCACCGAAGAAAAGAATGCCGGCAAGCTCGGCACAAATTGGGAAGGACCGTATCAGGTCATGAGGGTAGTCAAACCTGGCGTCTACGAACTCATGAAGCTAGACGGAACCCCCATTCCCCGTTCGTGGAATTCCATGAACCTCAAGCGGTATTACATCTAGGCCAACCTTCGAGCGCCAAAAAAAAAAAAAAAAAAAAAAAAAAAAAAAAAAAAAAAAAAAAAAAAAAAAAAAAAAAAAAAAAAGGATCACCGAGCTACTACACATACGCTCGATTCTAAAATGTAACATGAACTACGAATGGCTTGATCCTTCTTTCGAAGGTACGTAGGCAGCCCTCACAAGGCGCAGCTATAACATTAATAAAAATATATTACCAAGGCATTCTACCGAACTCGTACAGTTCGTACCTTCCTAAGCCAAACTTATGTTTGCCGAACTACAACAGTTCGTATTTTTAAACCGAACTTAAGAAGTTCGCCGAACTCGTACAGTTCGTATTTTCCTAAGCCAAACTTTATGTTTGCCGAACTCAAACAGTTCGTATTTTCCAAAGCCAAACTCTGAGTTTGCCGAACTCCAAACAGTTCGTATCATTAAGCCAAACTTTACGTTTGCCGAACTACAACAGTTCGCATTTTGGACCATCAACGGTTCCCATATCAACGTCCTGGCCAGACGACCTGATAAAGCCGAGCTTAGCTCGCACGCATCCTCACGGTGCAATGGATAACACACTTTCCACATTCAAAGCCGAGATCAGTCTCGCACCAACTTCTCAGGTTATCCGAGCCAAATAAGCCGAGCCCGTTTCGCACACTCGGATTCAATCTGAGAAAACCTAGAGCATATTAAGATAAGCTGTTCACGTACTCTTAAACTAAACTCTAGGGTCAAGCCGAACGTCCTTCCTCGCAAATCTAAGCCGACTTCTCAACAGTCGCAAAATTTAGTAAGCCGATTTCTCAACAATCGCAAATACCAGTAAGCCGGTTTCTCAACAACCGCAAAATCAGTAAGCCGATCTACGATAAGGATTGCCGACCTCGAACGGGTTCAGTCGAACTTGTCCTCTTCACCCGGCTAAGACCGTACTATTTACGGCACCACTGTGTACGATAAGTTTGAGAAGTTCGTATTAAGTACGACTTCAAATATACCAAAATTCGTCATAAGAATAACTCGAGAAGTAATAAAACTTAAACATTCAAAAAAGAAGATCAATAAAAATCGAATTCGTTCAAAAGCCCCTCGGGCAAAGTTACAAGACGGATACCGGATTTTAAAAACCCTCCGGTCCAAGAGGTCAAGTTATAAGCCCATTCGGGCAGGAGAAAAATATTACAAAAGAAAGGGGGGGCTCAGATGTTTTGCTTCCGCATCGCATCAGCGCGATCAGCCGACATGGAAGCCCGATTTGATCCAAACTCGTCGAGGCCCGGTGGCACTTCATTACCCATCGACGTCGAGACCTCTGGATGCACCGGATCGCTGAAAGGCGTGACAACCAAGTCCGCCTCATCCAGCTCACATAGGTCAATCGCGGCATGTTCCTTCATCTTTTCGGCCTTAAGCTTTTCGAGCCGATCGATACGAGACAAGGGGATATCAATACCGTGCTTCTTCTTGAGGCCTTCACAGAAATCGAGTACCCCTTGAACCTGATTGATAACGAGGAACGGTTTCTTCGCCCGCTCAACTGCCGACAAGTGGTCCCTTACCTTCTGGAGCCGGACTTCGCACTTTTCGGTGACCGCCTTCCTCCTAGAAATCTGCTGGGTGCGACCAGCCCTCAGTCGCGAAGTTTCCGCGAACAGCTTCACCGATACAGCATCTCTTTCCAACACCAGCTCGGCATTGGACCTCTTCAGGGCAGCAATTTCACGGTTCAGCTCGGCTACCGCACGGTCACCTGCCTCCACTCGGTCTTCGGATATGCGCAGCTCTTTGCGAAGCTCCGTCGCGTGAACCCTCGCCTCGAAAGCTGTGCGGCGCGATTCTCCGAGCTCACGGTCGTAGTGCCCGATGATCCCATTCGTCTGAGCGACCATCTGCAGAAGTAACGAACTTTAAGAATAAAGCAATCGAAAGAAATTGGCACCGAACTTGAAAAGAAAAGTTACCTCGGCGGTAGTCTGGGCCAGCTTCTTATAAGCCTCCGATTGGCGAAGGCAGTCAACCGGTGGAAGGAAGTCCGGACCGAAGCTCAAACGCCGATACGATTCGACGAAATCCCAGGAATCGACTTCAGGACCTGACGTCTGACGTCTCTTCGGCACTGGAGAGCTGTCCGATAGGACAATCGTATCTCCATCGGCTTGTTGGGGCTCGGCAATTCCCCCGTCGCCTTCGCCACCTTCGGCGTGCTCGGTACTGACCCCAGCGGTTGAACCAGCAGCCCGCCGGGACCCGCGTTTTGTCTTCCTTTTTCTCTTCTTCTCAGCCGGGTGAGAAGCGTGCTCCCCAGCAGAAGCGTCCCTTTGGCCAGTCTCTTCGGCCGAAACCTCCGGGTCTGCCCGTTCGGTCGAAGGAATCCGATCCCCAGCAGGAACCTCCTCTTGACCGACCTGTTCATCAGCAGCAGTGATCTCGGGGTCCGTTCGGTCGTCGGGCATGGAAGCGTCCACATCCATATCATCGCCTTCCATCTCGGCTGAAAGATTGGGTATGTCCTCGAACTTCATTTTCCTCGGACGACGTGATGATTTTGCTGTAACAGGAAAAGGCGATATGAACACCTGAAAAATTGGTATCGGTATCGAACTACAAAAATGACATTTATACCTCTAAGGGCTCTCTTCACCTTCAAATCAAGCTTCTCCTGGTAAGCTTCTGGCCACCGAGCTTTCCCTGCCGCACTTAATTCCTTGGCGTGGATAAAGGTGAATCCCGGCGTAGTGATGAGGAAGCCCGGTATGTGACGATCTGAAAAAGAAACGAAGAAATATAACTTAGGCAAAATAAGGTACTAGAAGAAATCAGAAACGAATATCTACCAATCGGCGTCCTCCATTGAGTTCGGTAACTCCCGTTTGGACACTCGACAGAAGATTCATCGATCTTCACGTAGAAATACCGAGCATTCCAGTTGTTGACTTTGCTCGGTTTATTCCCGGTGACGAGGTCACACTCTGGCTTCGCAATGGCTGACAAATACCAAGGTTTCGCCTTCGACAAATTCACCCGGAACAATTTTTCGAAGATCTTCGCCGAGATGGGTATGCCGCACTCCTCTCCAAGAGAAAGCAGACCCATGAGGTTTATTACCGTGGCCGGCATCAACTGGGAGATCGCAATATGCCGCCTCTTGCAATACTTGTAAAAGAGCTCCGGGATGGGGAACTTAAGACCACAGCTCCTAAAATACTCCTCGTAAACACAAAGATAACCGTCAGGAGCGTCCCACGGGCGGTCGGTCTTCTTCGGGATCTTGACAAGGATGCCATCCGGAGCATTGCATCTTTCCAAAGTAACTTGGACCGTCTCGGCCTTGGAACGAGACGGCCCAATACTCGCGGGCTTTTCAACCACCCGTCCGGTAGCCGACCTGGAAACATCATCCTGACGAGCCGCTGGCGATACAACGTGATCGTCCGGACAGGCAACATCACCGCCCTCCGCGAGCCGAACTGCAAATTCCCGATCTGCCCGAATCTGTTCATCTGGCTCAACGACTTCTTCAAGTTCATCCTCATCAGCAAGTTGAGGAACCTCGATCGTGACCCTGGAACTGCTTGCTTCACCACGACGCGAGTTACGTCTGAGTAGATCTCGCATATCCGAGCTCGAAACAGAATCATCCATAAAACGTCTAAGGTCCGGGAAGTCTTGATTCGGAGATCGGTCACCAACAGATATCGAATCACCTTCAGAGATCATTTCGATCGAAGGAAGGAATCGGTGAAGAACAGCTTGAAAACTAACGAAGAACAGTTGAAGATCGCCTGGAAAGTTTGAAGATCTTCAAGCAGATCGGAGAAACCACGGCGGAGGAATGATCGGCGAACGGAAAGAAAAATAAATTCTAGAGAGAAGGGAGAGCGTTTAGAGAGAGAAAGTACCTTTTTCTTTTCGGAAGCAAAGCAGAAGTGAGAAATGAAGGAGGACCGAACAGTATTTATAAGGGAAAACGCAATGATGACAATTCCTCGAAATCCGCGATCGAAGAAGACAAATCGACGCGCGACTCTTCGAATTCCATAGTAAGAAAAGACGAATCGACGCGCACCTCTTCGAATTCTGCGACAAGGGAAGACGAAACGACGCCCTCTTCTCAAGAAAAACTCACTAAATTCGAAAGAGGATCCGTCCTTTCAAGCCGAACTTAAGCTGTTCGCCGAACTCATACAGTTCGTATCATCAAAGCCGAATTTAAGCAGTTCGCCGAACTCGTACAGTTCGTATCATCAAGCCGAATTTAAGCAGTTCGCCGAACTCGTACAGTTCGTATCATCAAGCCGAACTTAAGCAGTTCGCCGAACTCGTACGGTTCGTATCATCAAAGCCGAACTTAAGCAGTTCGCCGAACTCGTACAGTTCGTATCATCAAGCCGAACTCGAAACAGAATCTGATCAGATCATACCGATCTCAGTTTTAACCGAGCTAAAGAATACTCCTCAAAAATTCGCCGAACTCATAAACTCCCTCGCCGAACTGAGGGGGGGACCAATTGTTAGAGGGGGGATTAGCACCCCCTGGTTTAACTCGGTTCGAACCGAGATCGGTTCAATCAAGACCGGTTTACGATGGTTCGGATCGAGGATAAGTCGGCCCGAAAACATTGGGCCGAGCTCGGGATCTCGCTGAAAGCCCACCTCGGCTACCGATCTGGGCCCAGCACAAGCCCAGTCCGTTACAACAGATGAAACCGGAATATTTCCTCTTTCCCGCCGATCTCGGAAATGGAAATATTCTCTTCGGTTGATTCATCGAGATATCAGGAATTTATCCTTATCTCGGCGAGAAAACCGGAAGATTTCCTTTTCCTAATCGAACTCGGAAAAGGAGAAGTCCTCCTGTCAACCGCCTCAAAAACACTATAAATAAGGAGGCCATCGCCTCATTCAAAAGATCCCCAACTTCCGCAGAGACAGAGAATACAAGAGAGCTCATTACCGATCTCAAGTCTTTTGTCTTTGTTTTCTTACTTAAAATCTGTTGTAACCGCCGACTTAGATCAATAAACGAGATTCCGATTAAAAGTACTGTTTTACCCTTTTTGTGTGATTTACGGATCAACACATGGGACTGTCGACGTAAGCAGAGGAACGATCCTGTACAAAGATGCCTCTGTCTACAGCCTCCATAGCTTTAGAAACTTCATCAGACGTGATTACGCCATAATTTTGCAGATTCTCTACCATAGCTTTGTTCTTGTTGATACTGTTTGGGCTCCAGAATTGCTACAACACCGACACAAAAACAGAATCCCATCAGGACAAACACAATGAAACTAGCAACGACTGAAATTCACTTTAAGTCATGACCATCGGAGTATTAATCTGGAGGAGATCAATCGTTTGTCTCTAAGTTCGATCATCCATAATTGACAGACAAAAACAGCGAATTTAACTAGAAATGAAACATTCATGCTAAATAAAATCCGATTTCAAAAGAATTTTTGATGGAGAACAAAATTGAAGGAGAAAGGTAACTGGTAGGTAAGTTATAATCTTAGTGATCTCAATCGAAAATTTCAGAGTGAAAAGATAATCAAAACATTCAATCGATCGGGAGTGGAAATCACAATTACATCTCTTGATTCGAATCAAAGCAGAGAGAAATACTGAAAGAGTACCTTCATCTTCTATAACAGAAAGCTTCCAGTGATGAGAGAGAAGAAGGTTCAATGGAGGCAGAGAGAGAGAGGTGATCGGAGACTTCAGGCGTTAGAAGAATGGGGAAAGTGATGGTGATAGCGCATAATAGCGGAAACAGCACGCAACGAGAGAAAAAATAATAATCGTGCGCCTACTTTGTTTTTGCAACGTTTCCCACTATTTTCTGTCATGTTTTAGTATTTACCCCATAGTTTTCTCTTTACCAGTTTCGCCACAGAAATATCTGTTTTTTTCAAGTTTAAATGTTTTTATCACCAGACAAATAAGTGAGCAAAAGATGCCCTTATAACTCAGTGGTAGAGCGTCAGTCTTGTAAACTGAAGGTCCGTATTTCGATCCTGCGTGAGGGCACTTTTTAAAAAATTTCCTTAAATCCCTCTTTGATACCTTAAAACGACGTCGTATAACATTTTAACGTAAATGCAAAAACACGTCGTTTTGGAGATTCGGCCTTCCAACCAAAAAGGCCCAAAAAGTAAAAACACCTCTGGATCTGATCGTCGCCTTCGCTCGTCACTCTCATCATCATTTCTTCTAGGGTTTTAATCTGCAATGGCGAATCTTATGCACAGGTTTCTCAGGAACCAATCATGTCTAAGGTCAATCCCGAGACTCGCTCCCAATCTTATAACACATCAGAAGCCTTTCATCAGCAACGTCGAGTCTGTATCTGTAGTATTCGATCCAGTTCCTCTTACGAACCCCGTGATTACCGTCGCCGATAAATCTCTGCACTTTTACCCGAGTTTCCCAATCGGGTACGGTTTTAACCCGACTGTGATTCCTGATTTGGGTCTAAGCGAAACGGTGGTGATGGAGGAGAAGGATGAGAAGGAGGCAGTGATTTATGCAGACAGTGTGAAGAAGAAGAGGAAGAAGAAGATGAACAAGCACAAGTACAGGAAACTCAGGAAGCGTATGGGACGAAAATCGTAGAGCTTGTTTTGCTTTCGATTACCACCCTTTTGCTAATATTCCGGTGAGAAAGTTGAAACCTTTTTTTTTTGTCTTCTAAATATTGGGCTTCAAGTCCGAACCATATTTCTTTGAATTAGATCGATAATATTACAAAGTATTGAGGAATCTATAAATGTATTTCTCGTTACAGTCAGTGTTAATCGTTTGTTTTGCCAAGAATTTCATCGATTTCCACACAGTTGCAATGTGAGCCATGTGTTATAAATTCAACTACTTGAATCTTGCGTTTTCTAGTGTTGAGTTTAATTGTTTTTTATAGGCTTGAGTTTTGTGATCGGATTGACTTTACTTAGTATCTTTGATCCGTTAGTTCCTCTTAGTCTTAAGTATCTTGGATCCTGGAAACCCACTAAGGATAGTGTCATATAGTTTGAATCTAAAGCTAAGTGTGTTACATGAGATTAGAGACCTAGAATTTCTAGGCTTATGTCTGATTGTTTACAAGTAACTCAGTGAGGTTGGGATGATATCATCAGATTGTTTTAAGAACTGGTTTTGTTGCTGCTGAAAATGGTGTCTTGATATAGATTGAAAGAGGTGATTAGTTTCTTTGGCCAGAAGAAATGATGATTAGCCATTCAAGTTTCTTAATGGGGGATCCAAGAAGATAGTAATTAGTAGTTAAATATAGATTCTTCAACGGTCTTGCTTTTAGCATTGGCCATCTGGGGTTGCTTGCTTCTACTACTATTGAGATTACTTGTTCCTGATCTATCGAGTGGTTACTAATCTGAGGGTCTAGTCGTCCCAAATTCCAACCATTATCAATTTTTTTTTGTGTGGTCAAGAACCAACCATTATCCTTAAATCCTGTTTACTGAGACTTATGATTCTTCTGCTTTCTTTTGTTTGTTTAGATTTGATTATGTTTTGGCTTTTACTTGTGAAAGGAGAGGTTTGTGAATGAGCTTAGAGTGTAAATAGTTACGTTTAAGATTGAAAGTTTGTTTTTTTTTACCCCCGACAAATCTTTAACGAAAAGCAACCGAAATAAACAATACTTTATTAATTAAATATAATGGTAAGACCAGAAATAAACTGTAACTAAAACCGATTAGACTCATCTCATAAATTCGAGATTTTCATACTTTGCTGAAATTATCAACGAAAAATACGATCAGTAATGTTAGCCTAGAATCGTGGGATTCCTCTTCAATAATTTGAAGCTTTCAAAAGATTTGAAGCTTTCAAAAGATTTGGGAATCTTAACATGTTTGGATAATATTAAATTGGATAAGGTTTAAGGACAGTTAAGCTGTGTGGATCGGTCCACGATTACTATAAAATAAATTATTGGGTGTGTTTGGAGCATGCAATATTTATAGTCAATTCAATACTATAATAAAGTCATTTGCACGATACTAGGAAACATCTAACCACGTCGTTGCATTTTCGGGATCATATGAAACTTGTACCAAAAGAAAGTTGAAGTACATTACTTACATAGTTTTGCACCAAAATTCAATCGGTATTTGTTGAAAATGAAAATTAGACAATCGGCACATATTAGTTTCACGTATTTTTTGTGTTTACAGCAATTTCACGTATTTTAGATCTTCCAATCTTAAAAAATAATAATAATAATATTTGACCCAAAAAAAAAAAAAAATCTTCAAATAGGAGTATTTGTTTTGATGGAAAAAAACATATATGTTTCACAATTTAGACCAAAATAATATTTGTTTCACAATGGATACGCATATTTGTTTCAAAAAAATTTAACTTTTAAAAAGGTCTTGTTAATTTTTAGAAATCTGAATCTTTTTTTGTGTGCGTCAAAAGTTGAATCTTTTTGTACGTATGAATATTCATCAATTAACCTAGGATGACGAGATCAAATTCAAAAACACAAAAAGGATTAAATATATGTTTCCTACTTTCCTTACATTATGAAGCATCCTTGATCCAACCACGATGCGGGGTATTATTAAGCCAAGAATCCAAGATCGGTCAGAACTATTCGTTCATATCCACTACATCAAACGATATTAACTTTAAAAATCTTCATAACCCACGATTCATGGATTTCTTTTTTTGACGTCAAAAACTCCATATTTTATTACGATGATTCAAATAGGTTGATCTCGGAGGCGATGCAGTTCAGCATGAAGGGGAGATAAATATCATTCATTCGCAAAAGAGTCAAAACTTTTCCTTCCATTAACTAGCTCTATAACACAACCGCCATCAAAATTAGCACAGTCGCCTATCCAAAAGGCGTCTATTTGGCAACGAGGTCTTGATCCGCTAATTCCTTCACCTTGGGGGTTACCCGATTGAGGATCGTTTTCTTCACCTAATTGCGCGACATTTGTGCTACTTTCCAATTTTTTATTTCATGGATAGCGAGTTGCACAGTGTCAATGGGAGAGATCTCCTTACCATTAAAAGCTTTATAATTCATGGCCTTCCAAATATACTATATTATCCACGGAAAAGCCTCTAGGGAATTTTCTATTGCCCCTTATTTCTTTACACGCCAAATGAGATAATAAAAATTCATATATAAAAATTCCGTGGAATTTTCCATTGCCACGGAACCGGTCCGTACAACAATGGAGGTCTGCAAGGTAATACCGGAACACATCTCGAAACTGTCTGCCACATGAAATGTTTGATCTTCCTTACTGTTTTCAAAGTCCGAACTTTGCTTTTTAGAAGTGTGATAATAGGTTCTAGGATATGTTGTGGACCATTTTCTTCCTTCAGTTGATTCACAAGTGCATAACATGATTTTACCTTATAAATGTATGACTTTGTGATTCCAACAATTAACATCCGCCTTATAGCCTCAACTCGGCTTGATACTTCGAATTAGCGGAATATCCTCATGGGCTTTTAGATTCTGCAATGTCTCACTTTTCCATTTTTTAGTGTTGTGATCGATCAGGTGTCCAACATATATATAAGAATCTCGAAAAACTCTGTTATCTAATGCTGGTCTTGACGGAACTACTGGTATCCAATTGTCACGATTTGGTTTATAATTGTTTATTTTGATTTAATCTCAAACTTGATCTAATCTAAAGCACTAATTTTTGGCTAACAACTTAGACAAACAAAAAATTCAATGACTTTCTTTTGTGTTGTAATAATTTAAAATGAAAAAAAAAAATCTCCGCTCATTTTTATTTTTGTGACTAGAGATATTTTTCTGTTACAAATATATATATACTAGATTAGAAACCGCGTATACATGAACTTTTGATTTATAAAATAATCAAGTTTTCCCCTTCAATCATAATGAAGGAGCATTTCGATGGTTCATCTCTAGCCACAACCATTCCAAAAAACAAAACAAAAAAATAGAAATGATAAACAAAAACCACACGGCTGAGATTTGCCAAATTGTAATCTTAAACTCCCAAATCCAGATTATCCTAAGTTATTCAAAAAGTGAAAAGTATGGGAATGTTAAAAAGAAATCGCCACGAGGTCCTCCCTGGAAGAACACATGACGTTCCCACGATCCATGGAAAATAAAATGTTTATTATAAGACTTGTACATTAATCATTAGGTGGTCCTGAATAGATAAAGTGTACATGGATATATAAATTCGTATCCTTATAATCAGATTGACGTTCGAATTTTCTAAAAATTTCATGTAACAGATGAAAATTTCATGTATCTTTTCCATGACCTTTTTTAGTCTAAACATGACCAAACTATTTTTATAAACAAAATAGAAGATTGATCATGTTGATCTCAATCAAACACGATCGAAATATATCCTTTTCAATTTTAAATCCTTTACAGAAAGAGATTTTTGATTGTACAAGTCTACAATGCCATGGTGTGAACATCTTTTGTTCCACATTTTTTCCAAATCCCAACGGCCATATATTTTATATATATCTTAATCTAACTATTGCTTTCATTGTCCTAGGCTTTGTGGTCGAGTGGTTGGGGACGGGACCATGTTGTCACCACACTCCGGGTTCGATCCTCCTGCTGCGCGAAACTAAATTACAATTCTCTTGGACACCCACACGGATATGGGCCCATTGCTTACGGCCCATTTGAAAACCCGGGAAGGGGCCTATCCGTGGGTTGCCTTTCCCTCAGTGATTAGTTTAGGCCCTTCCATAAGCCTGTGATTTACCCTGAGTCCAAGAAGAAGAAAAAAAAAACTATTGCTTTCATTATTTGCCTAAGCAACTTGTTGCTTTATCTTAATTTTTCCATCATTGTATAATCATATCCATTATTTACAAATTAGTTTTTCCCAATTAATAAATCCGCATTAAAATGCTCCAATTAGGTTATAACTTATAAGATATCGATATCATTATCATGTTGAAATGTTTTTAAGGACTCAATTCAGTTTTCTTTCACCCTCAGCTAAATTAGTCAAGTTAAACATTCATATTATATATATAAGCCTGAAATTTCTAAAACCAGAAATTATAAATTCATTATTTAAACTCTTTTTTTTTTAAAGAAGAAATTACACGGTTACACCTATGATGGGTTCCTTGCTCGTCTGAGATGCGTGTACAAGTATCATAAAAGTGTTCTACAAGTCTGACCAAGACGTATACACAATAATTAATTCATCTTACAAACGTCGATGGTATTTTAGTCATTTCATATATCTCAAGAAAATAATTATCTTTGCCTATATATATCCAACACAATTTCATTAAACTCTCAACTTCAAACCCCCCTCTCCCAAAACAAAATATGAAGAAACTTCTCTTGATCTTTCTCTCCTCTTTTCTCATTCTCCAAACCATTCGCGGGTTCGATTACCACGACAAGGAACTAGAGAGCGAAGAGAGCTTATCAAAGCTCTACGACAGATGGAGGAGCCACCACTCTGTTCCTAGGAGCCTCCATGAAAGGGAGAAGAGATTCAACGTTTTCAGACACAATGTGATGCATGTTCACAACACCAACAAGAAGAACAAACCCTACAAGCTTAAGCTCAACAAGTTTGCAGACTTAACGGTTCATGAGTTCAAGAATGTCTACACCGGTTCTAACATTAAGCATCACAGAATGTTGCAAGGACCGAAACGTGGCTCGAAACGGTTCATGTATGAGAATTCAACCCGAGTTCCATCCTCGGTTGACTGGAGAGAAAAAGGTGCTGTCACTGAAGTCAAGAATCAAGGGCAGTGTGGTAAGTATAAAGCAAAGGTCCATTAGTGAGAAATGCAAGTTATATATATATATTGCACATGATTCAATTTTTTAGGGCCTATATCTTTATAAGAGTTTTGCCGAAATATATATATATTAAAGTTTAATCGATGAATCTGTTTCAAAACATGCAAAAATGGCTTAGTGTACATATATTCAGATGTGAATGTATATAAACATTTACTCACTAATAACACACACACACTTCACGCATATATATTACAAATACACTTATTAAGAAATGCTCATAATCAATATGCACAAGTCTAAGAAATCCATATTAATGTATGAATTACTTGAAGATGAAACTTCGTAAATAAATTTATGTGCTACTATATAGACTTTAACGATGATATATAAAAAAATGTTTGAATTAACACAATCTTTAAATTTAATTTTAACGTAGTGATCTCTTTTTTGATCTAATGATTTTAAATTGCTGAAAAAAATACCAGGAAGTTGCTGGGCATTCTCTACAATTGCAGCTGTTGAGGGAATCAACAAGATCAAGACGAACAAGCTAATCTCACTGTCTGAACAAGAACTAGTAGATTGTGATACTTACCAGAACCAAGGTTGTAACGGAGGTCTCATGGAGATTGCATTTGAATTCATCAAGAGAAACGGTGGAATCACCACCGAGGATAATTATCCCTACGAAGGTATTGATGGAAAATGCGACGCTTCAAAGGACAATGGCGTGGTTGTGACGATCGATGGGCACGAGGATGTACCAGAAAACGACGAAGATGCTCTTCTTAAAGCTGTTGGAAACCAACCTGTATCTGTTGCAATTGATGCTGGAAGTTCAAATTTCCAGTTTTATTCAGAGGTAATAAAAAAAAAATATTGTTTTTGATACAAGAAATTTTAATTTCTGAAGATAATATATCTACTATGCTTTTACATTTGAACTGGCTATTTGAAATATTTAACTCAAAACAATATGGCATATCTATAACAATTGGTCATATATTTGGTAATGTGTTGTAGGGAGTGTTTACGGGATATTGTGGAACAGAGCTGAACCACGGTGTGGCAGCGGTTGGGTACGGATCTGACTCAAAAGGGAGAAAGTATTGGATAGTGAGAAACTCATGGGGACCTGAATGGGGAGAGGGAGGCTATATAAAGCTCGAGAGAGGGATTGATGATTCGGAAGGACGTTGCGGTATTGCAATGGAGGCATCTTATCCAGTTAAGCTCTCGTCTTCTAATCCAGATGCCCTGGAAGATGATGACGTCAAAGATGAGCTTTAAAATATGTGTAGACATTGTGTAAAACCATATCAATGGTTCATGTTTCTTAGATCCGTCTCCATGATTTGATTCTGATGTTGGTTTTGAATTTGAATAAAAATGTCTCGTTTTTTTCTCAATTTGTCCTTATTAATTTGATTACGCAAAAATTCGATAAGACATTGTAAGTTTTTTTTTTTTTTGATTACCAGGAGGTTCTGGACCAAAGACTATAATCTTCCATGCCCGGAACCACATCATGTAATATTAGTTTCGTCTCAAGCGTCATTCGATCATATGATCTCTAGGCAAAATACTTTTCCAGTCGCGTTAATGCCATTCGGTGACATTGTAAGTTTGTAACAAATAAGTTTTCCTAACGATACCAAAAAACAAATAATAATAATAAGTTTTCCATGATTATCTTTTGTGTTGTAATAATTTAAAATGGAAAAAAGTATGTTCATTTTTATTAGTTTCGTTCCAAGGATCATGTGACTTCTAGGCAAAGTAATTTTTCAGTCGAATTAATGACACTTGGTGACATTGTAAGTTTGTAACAAATAGGTTTTCCTAATGATACCAAAAAAAAAAAAAAGGCTTGCCGCTTGCGGTCTACTCGTTGAGTGACCATAACGATAGCACATAATGCTATAGCTTGAACCAAGGCATCATTAGCTCTGCATTCATTTTCCATCTCTCTTTCATCAATCTTATAATTTTTTTTTTTTTTGTCACCTTCCAAATAGGCAGGAGATGAAGTGGATGAAGGCTAACGGCTGATGCAGCTTTGATTAGGGCTCAAGTTGGCGACGCGTTTTCCCTAGCGGTTCAAAACGCTGCGTCTGGATTGATAGCGTTCACTGCGAGTTGGGAATCTTAGTGATGCTTTCTCTTATTGGTACCTAGTGACTTATTTTGATGAGATTATTTATCAAATCATATTCTTATTCAAACTTGTATCTGAATTTGTTGTAGTCAATTTTAAATATTTCAACGGATCTGACATGGCTTTGGATATGGTTAAGGTCTAAGCGGTATGGAATTAGAAGCGTGTACGCAGAAGTAGAAGCATTTAGAAGGGGGGAAGCGGATATTCAAAAAGAATTAGGAAGCGGGTACGTGTTGGAAACGTATATATATATATATATCATGTAACACCAAACATAATTAGATTTTTGTTAGAACGTTTCGTCTCTTTATTCTCTCTTTAGAAGATAATTAGATATTTTATAATTAGGTTTATGAAATTTTGTGCTCGATATTGCACGTATTCGGAAACCAGTGATCATGTCTTCTTCTCCTGCCATTATGCTAAGGAAGTATAGTGCTTGAGTGGAATACCATCACAAGTTCTTTATAGAAGACAAACTTTGATTGAAGACAAACTGAGATTTCTATTTTTGGTGCATAAGGATGGCTATGTATCATAATACAATCGTTATCTCCCTATCTGGCTGTTATGGCGTCTTTGGAAATGTTGGAATGACATCCGTTTTAATAACAAAACTATCACGCCAGCTGAAGTGTTAGAGCTTGTTTCGAGAGATGTCAAAGAATGGATTGATAGTCAATATGATCAACATGATGGAAATAGACCTTTTACAACAAATCAAACAGGCCAAGTAATATGGAAGAAGCCACTTAGTGGTTGGGTTAAATGCAATTATGATGCATCTCATCATGATGGGGACCGGACGTCTGGACTTGGATGGATTATACAAAACAGTGATGGATTATTTTTTGAATGTGGAATGGGGAAGTTCCAAGGACGGTATACACCGGAAGAATCAGAATGTACAACTCTCGTTTGGGCTTTACAAGCGGCATGGTCCTTTGGATATCGCAAAGTAGAGTTTGAAAAAGATATTCTTAACATCAACCATGTCATCAATAACAATGTCAGTAATCTCAAACTACAACACTATTTGGAGGATATCAAGAAATGGAGCAGTATGTTTAAAATGATCAAATTCTCATATAGAAATCGAATGGCAAATGCTTGTGCTGACTTAGTAGCTAAGAAAGCAATTTTAGATCCATCTCAATGATATTTGTATAACTCGTGCCTTCATTTTCTCTATATGCTTGTAAACAAGGATTATGATTTTTGTAAACAAGGATTATGATTTGTAAAATCAATGAAATACTTAGTAGGAACAAAAAAAAATTCGATAATGTTTCAAAAAAAATCGTCTAACTTAATTGGGCTTGGAAACAAATTAAAAGCCCAAGTAATAAAGTAATGTGACACGTCGTCTTCATCTTCATCAAGTTAGGCGACTAACTTCTGATCTCGTGTTAGAAAATCTCAGCGATGCTTCCGATCTATAACCAAATCGCTTCCAACGCCGAATCGTACGTTTCTGCAGCGTTTCAGAACATCACTTTTTCGGAAACGTGCTTCTCTTGCGATATCGAGCGATTCCGAACGATTCCGTTTTTGTTTCCGATTCCGGAGCGGGAATCGTCACTTCACCGGCGCTTCCGCGCAACGTAGATTACGGTTATCCAAAATATCCGTTTAGATAATTAATTTTTTTGAATTACTAGAGAAGGGACGAGTACATGCTGATATTTGCCAAGAGTCCAAGACACATGCATGACTTGCCCCACAGACAAAGACGTTTACATTCATAATATAGTTAATTTGTACAAAGAAGGAAATTAAGATTGTACAAAGAAAGGTGATTAATCTTCTTCGTTGCTATTGGCTATTGCTGTATTTATTTCAGAAGCTAATTGTTTTTTGTTTCAATTTCAACATTCCTCACGAATATACAATCCAAGATTCAAAAACATCAATAAACATTTTTCCGTCCAACAATAAGTATATTCAGAGAAGTAAGGAATAACAACTATGATAATAAGAGCTACGTTCGTTGATACTAAAAACCAAATCAACTCACAATGGTTACAACCGAACCATACAATGACTAAACCAAATGAATACATTCTCTAATATTTGCCTCCTTATCTGTTTGTTCTTGCGTTGCATCAGAAGAACATGACGACTAATAATACGAATCTTGATTGGCTCCATTGGTGACAGGTGGATCTTGCATCTCATATCCATGAGAATTGTATACGAGTCCACAAGGATTGGTGGTCATCATGTTGTTCCATGGAGACATCTCTCGCTCTTGTTGTTGTTGTTGTGGTTGAGTGATGCCAGCTTGTTGGTCAACCAGATTAAAGATTTCATCTTGGTTAACACACTCGTCTTCCATTACTACAAGTGGGTTGTTTATGCTCCCTGAATCTTGACGTTGGGGAGGAAGAGAAATCTGTGGATGTTGTTGTTGTTGAGTGGCCTTATCATCATCTTCTTCTAGCATAATTTCGAGCTCATCAGCATATCTTTTCATTTCTTGTAGTCCCAAATTTAACCCTCTCCTTCACCTTGGAGAGGAGAAATCATGTCTTGAGCAGGAGGAGGAATCGGTGGCTGTTGTTGATAAGTGAAATCAAGGAGGTCGATGATGTCAAACATGTCGTTGTTTTGTAGTCCAAACTCCGAATCCAACTCCGCTCCTTCAACTCCGGAGACGAGAACGTTTGAGACCATATTGTTGTTGTCGTCTCTGTTCTTTTGTTGTGGCTGATCAACGATAATGTTATTGTCTCTGTCGTTGCTTTCTGGTAACTGGTCAACGACGGTGTTGCGCTGACTGTCTTGTTCTTGTCACGGAGAAAACACAAGACTACTTCCAGGAATTGGTCATTGTTCTCACTCGCAAGCCAATACTCCGTCATACACCAACCAGTGGTGTCTCCTTTTGGCTTTCCCGTGACTTTCTTGTGGTACGCGAGTTCCGTTTTGTGTCCGATCACAACCTTCTTGTGGTCGAGGATCTTCATATTTACGCCACTAGTCGTCCAAGTCCCACCGTCTCTGCCTCCTCTTCCGTGAACTGTGCGTTTGGGTGTGTTCCCAGATCGACGTGTCCTAACGACAAAGTAAAACCAATTCTTCTCTTTGAACTGATCATTATTGAAGTGAGGAAGAAGCCACGGCTCGACTTCGTAAAGTTTGATGTCTGTGATGAAACCATCTTTGCCTGTATCAACTCTGTTGCGCAGATAATACCCCACCAACCTCTCGTCCGTCGGAGAAAACTTGAGGTCGCTCGGATACGCCATAAAAATCGTTCTATGTCAACTAGAAGATGCTCCGAAACAAAGCCCTAGAAAGACGGTTTGAATGAATTCAATTAAGACGTAATCCAAAACAAACCCTAGCTATATGTCTCCATAGCCTACTAGAAACAAAGCATTGAAAGTCGTCACGTACCTTAGTGTTAGAGGGGGGGATTAGCACCCCCGGTTTAACTCGGTTCGAATCGAGACCGATTCGATCAAGGCTGGTTTACAACGGTTCGGATCGAGGACAAGTTAGTCCAAAAACATTGGGCCGAGCTCGGAATCTCGCTAAAGCCCATCTCGGCCACCGATCTAGGCCCGGCGCGAGCCCAGTCCGTTACAACAAATGAAAACCAGAATATTTCCCTTTTCCCGCCGATCTCGGAAAAGGAAATATTCCCCTCGATAGAATCTTTAAGATATCAGGAAGATATCCTTATCTCGGAGAGAAACCCGGAATACTTCCTTCTCCTAATCGAACAAGGAAAAGGAAATATTCTCCCTTAGAACCGCCTCAAGACATGATAAATAGAGGAGAAGGGTTCATTCTTCAACACATCCAGAACTTCCGCAGAGACCAGAGAGAATACAAGAGAGCTACTTACCGATCTCAAGTTCTCCATGTTTGGAATCTTACTAAACTCTATTGTAACGCCGACTCTTGATCAATAAACGAGATTCTGACTAAAGTACTGTTTTATCCATTTTTGTGTGATTTACGAATCAACAATTGGCGCCGACTGTGGAGAGATATTGAACAGTACTTTTGGATATCGTTTGATTGAGTTCGGCGATGGTTCTTCCAATCGACACTTCCGTACTCAACATCAACGGCTCGGAAAACAACGGTCAAAACGCTCGGGCTGGCGAGCTCAATCCAACCGACCCTGAATTACCGACAATCGGAGGAGGACCACCTCCGACCTTACCTACTGGAGGGGATACTCATTTCAATCCCGCGAGAACTCTTCCACCGCCTCCAGCTACCCCGACGTTCACGGACCCGACCATCTTTATGGAAGCCATGGCAACGCAGTTCGCAGAAATCAACAAAAAGACGAAGAGCGGATCGCGTCTCTAATAGCATCCCATTTTGAACGTCGAAGCCAGATCGGTACCCTCGATCCAAACCTGATCACCCCCGCAAACGAAAACGCATTACGCCGAAACCTCTTACCCGACCTGACCGACGCTAAACTCCCGGGTGCGGCCGATCTACCAACTAGGAGATCCGCAGCTGATTCGGAAATCCACATCTCGGATCAAGCCGCCATGAATCTAGAGTTCGCAAAGGTCCATGCCCAATTGCAAGACATACGGTCTAAAGTCCACCAGGCGACGAGCTCAGCACCAGAAATCGACCGGGTGATTCAGGAGTCGCAGAGGACCCCATTTACGGATCGAATCATCAACACTCCAGTCCGGCGATTGGAAAGGGTCAAGATCACACCATACGACGGGTTTACTGATCCTAAGCATTTCTTGACCTCTTTCGTTATCACGATGAATCGTTTTTGTTTCGGATCGGAAAACGAAAAAGATGCAGCCATGTGCCAATTGTTTGTAGAGAACCTATCCGGAGACGCGCTCGATTGGTTTTCAACGCTCGAGCAGAACTCAGTCAACAGCTACAACGAGCTCACTACCAAGTTCCTCAAACGCTTCACCATGTTTATCAAGCAGAAAACAAAGAACGCCGAACTCTGGTGATACGGGATATTTTCGTGTCAATTATCCCAAGTGTACTCATGTCATTGTAGTACTTGAGATGTCAATCCATAAGGGGTTAAGATTGAGGCACTAAGAATGCAAGAAACTTCTTAAGCTAGAGCAAACTTTGTTTTTGGTTTTTATATGTTTATGGGAAAAGAAAACAAATGCAAGAAGGAAAACAAAACACAAAGACACAAGACAAAGTGTTGGATCAAGAACTAAGCTATCAATGAGATGGGTAACAATCAAACAATGAATCATTTGGAAGCATTAATCACTATCTTAGAACATGGAATTCACAAATATGACTAATCCATTTCCATGGCACTAATCACCTTGTTAATTATCTAATCAAGAACAAATTTCCATTTGTGATTAAATAATCAACAAGCATTAAGAAACAATTCCAATTAGTTCACTAAACACCCTAAACATCAACTTCCGTTGGCTAGGATATGCTTAGCTCACAAAAGGTTCGGGTCAAGCAACTGAACTCGGGTCATGAGTGAAATGCCTAAGATCTAGAAATGAATGAACAATCCTAATCTAGTACTAACACCGCTTACTCGAATCTATCCCTAATGCATGGGATGAGACCAAAAATCTAACTAATCTAAGGTGTAGCACTAGGTTTCGGTTTATCATGACAACTCTAGCATTACGAACCAACCTAAGTGAAAGACTCATCCAAGATCATCCTAAATAACCATTATCTAACCATCAAGACAATTGACTAATGATGCCTAAACATTCAATGCACATTCATTCTTATGACATGGATCACACAAGTAGATTAGTTCACTCACATGATACTAATCCATTTACAAATCATCTAGTTATCAAGAACTTCCGTTCAAAACTAAATGATCCATAATCATTAAGCATTAGTCCATACAAGTCAACAATTCACCTTAATCATCAATTTCCATTGGCCAAGAATTGAATTGCATGCTTAGAAGTTTTCTAGACATTTCATCGAACACCTTCCGGGCGAGAAATGTCTTAAGTTCTAGAAATGAGTTGTCAATTCGATTCTAGCATTAAGATCCCTCCTAACATGAGAACAAATGATTATCTAAGCCTAAACATCAACAATCAACCATCAACCATCCAAATCAAACATTATCTAAAATCCAACAAAAAGTCAACTCACAAGAACATGAAGAACACAAGAGAAAAAGACATAGAAATGAAGAACAAGAATCAAATAAGCATAATATAAAGATAGAGTGAAGAAATCTTCTCTAGAATGGCATTTGTATGAAGAACAATCCCAAAACATCAAGAAGAGAGAGTTGGGGACGAGCCCCCACTCTTAGAAGAAGAAAACTTTTTTAATAAAATTAGGTTTTTTGGCTTTTAATAGAGTTTGGGTCGAATTTTTGAGTTTCAGATGATCCACAGCGGTCAGCTCATACCGCTGCATGACCGCTGTGATTCTCTGTTTTTTTTCGACGGATGAACCCGCAGCGGTCACTGTAGACCGCTGCGGTACACCGCTGCGAGCTCCACTGAGTTCCTTCGCGCGCCAGACTGGACCGTCGTCACGGAAATTGGCATAACTTCTGATCGCACCGTTGGAATTGCCTCAAACCACTTCCAAATGAAAGCTAATCCATTGATATATCTCGTGTTAAAATTTGAGCTCAATCCATCGGTGGAAAGTCCTTCATCCAATGCCAAACTTATGACGTCTCAACCTGATCCTGCATCTTTGTATTCCGAAATGAACTTTTTGATGGCTATCTTCACTCCTCCAACTCCTATGACTCCAAGAACACCTGAAAATGGCTCAAGCAAGCCAAAAAGAATGCAAAGACAACCTAGGACATCTAAAATGCAATGAGACTCAAGTTGGACCTAAATGCATGAAAATATCCAAAAACTATACAAATTGGAACTAAAAACCTATGAAACTAAACCTTAAAAACATGTAAAATATGGTGTTATCAACTCCCCCGGACTTGCCTTTTGCTTGTCCGCAAGCAAACAAGAAAAGACAAACCGAAAGAGAGGTTTTAAAGAGTGGGAATTCATAACTAAAGGACATGTCAAAGCATTCAAAGTGGGAATTCTATGCCCAAGATAATACCAAGACATTGCAAAAACGTATCTCAATTATGACTCTAACTTCTCTAGACTTATCGCAACTCCTAATCTTTTCTCTTAACAACAATGCCTCATGCCTACAAGTCCTCTTCTCAACCAACCCTCACATTCATTTGATCTTTCTAAAGGTGCGGTCTCACAAATGGGCAAGTGATCAAGTCTAATCGGTTTGGAAGAAAAGGCAATTGGCACTAGTAAATGTGAGTGCAAGGAGGTTCATTCTCTTTTTGGGTGACTTACTCTCAAGAAAAAGGAATGCTATATGTTATGCAAAAGCAAGGAAGACTAGAAACAATTTATGCATACAAAGTTAAGCTCACATTGTTCTACCCTCCTAGCAAAGCATTCTACCCAAATGGTGATTCCATTTCCTCTTCTTATCTTATTTTCTTGAAGCTCATTAAACCCTCAAAGCCCTTTTGGCTAAATCAAAACTCCCTTTTTAAACCCCTTTTCTTTTCCAAACACCAAACTCCTAGAGACATTTTTAATCGACCCCTTTCTTTTCTTCTTACTCTCCCTAAACTTTTTATTCTTTCTCTTTTTCAAACATGGAGAGTGTTTTTCTTTTTCTTTTTCTAGGGTCTTTCTTTTACGCTCTTCTCTAGAGTTTTCTTTTCCAACCAAGGATTCTTTTTATACCATTTCTCATTTCACTTTTCATGAGCTCATGCTCCCCAAAACCAAATACCATTCAATCCATTGATCTCCATCTTGATGCTAGCCTCTTTTCTTTGAACAACAATGACTAGCTAAAAATGAAAGCTAACCTTTGTCGTTTCCGATACTTACAAGATTTTACACACAATAGCATATCAAGAAAAGGCCTCACTCAATAAAAAAAACAAGGGGTGGAAAGGAAACGGTTATGGTGAAAGGTAGGGAACCATTCTAAAAATGAGAATGGCCACTCGGGTTATTAGAGAGTGGTAAAAGTGGATAAGATAACCCGAATGTTTTCTTTGAACCATGGTTATGTATCACAAGCCCATAAGCAAGAAGATTATATTCATTTAAGTCCAATTATCAAGGGGTTGATTTCAAATTAAACAAGTATTTACAAGACAAAGAGTTAAGAGTAGAGAGATCAAAGTACGAAGTTTTCAAGTCTTTTGAAATCGTTTAAGCAATATAAAACCATTATCGAGAGCATCACAATGAAAGCTTATCATACATGTTTTATGAACTCTCATGCACATGAATGCAACCAATATGATCTAGAAATGAGTGATCAAGTCAAGTCTAGAATGCACATGGACTAATGCAAACTACATGATGATTTTTTTTTTTTTTTTTTTTTTTTTTATGCAATTAAAAATATACAATGCAATGACTCAAGAAAATGAAAATAAGACAAAATACACAATGTCAAAACACAAGAACCTCTCCCCCGGACTTAAATCACACCGTCTCGGTGTGAATTGAGCCAAAGAGAGAGTAAAACAAACATAAAAACGAAATGGTATATACAAAGGGAAAAGTTAGTGGTACCTTGGAGTGGAGTGGATTCACGAGGAGGAAGCATTGTGCGTTGAAGCTCACGGACTTAGACCATTCCATCCGTCCCATTTATTCTCACCCTTATTGCTCCTACAAAAACATGAAAACAAAATTTATCAAACAATAAAAAGGCATAAAACAAGAAGTAAAGGATAGGATTGCTTGTTTTATGTCTCTAGCATTGACGGTGGATAGGATTGGGGGAGTCCCCAATGGCGCGTTTAACGTCGCTAGCTTGACGGTTGCGTCCTCTTATTCACTCTCTCCTTGAATGTTTCCTTTACTCCTAGTTTCGAACCTAAGAGATCAAGATCACAAGAAAAGAGAAAAAAGATTAACAACAAAAGAAAATAAAAAGCTCTAGTCTCAAGAAGAATCCAAATCCTAATGATCAATGCTAAACCCCAATGGCAACGGCGCCAAATTGATACGGTATTTTTCGTGTCAATTATCCCAAGTGTACTCATGTCATTGTAGTACTTGAGATGTCAATCCATAAGGGGTTAAGATTGAGGCACTAAGAATGCAAGAAACTTCTTAAGCTAGAGCAAACATTGTTTTTGTTTTTTTATGTTTATGAGAAAGAAAACAAATGCAAGAAAGAAAACAAAACACAAGACTAAAATGTTGGATCATGAACTAAGCTATCAATGAGATGGGTAACAATCAAACAATGAATCATTTGGAAGCATTAATCACTATCTTAGAACATGGAATTCACAAATATGACTAATCCATTTCCATGGCACTAATCACCTTGTTAATTATCTAATCAAGAACAAATTTCCATTTGTGATTAAATAATCAACAAGCATTAAGAAACAATTCCAATTAGCCACAATTCACCTTAGACATCAACTCCCGTTGGCTAAGATATGAAAAGCACTCATTGAATTGGTTGGAGAATTTCATCGAACACCTTCCGGGCGAGAAATTCCCTATGATCTAAATCAACTTTGTCAAGGCTAATCCAGCATTAATAACACTCAATGAGAAAGGATATCAACTAATCTAGCTCTTAAACATCAAGAACAAACCTAAAATCACCTTAATCTACTTTACCCAAGAACCCTAGAAAACTACTCACAACACATGGTTTTCTCCACAAATCCCATAAAGGAAGTGTTGAGAATCATAAAAGATGATAAGAAAATAGATGGAAGAGATAATCCAACAAGAACTTGCGTAAATCACTCAAGAATCTCTTCCAATCTTCTTTAAAGCCCTAAAAACGTTTTTGGTTCTGTCTAAAAAAACAATACCAGAGTCAATCGCTAATTAGGCTTAATTTGCTTAAATAAATACAGATCGGGTCGGGTCAACCCGGGACAATTTTTGTGTCCGAGAAGGTTCACAGCGGTCAGCTCATACCGCTGCATGACCGCTGTGAAATGCCTGGTTTTTGCTCCGGATGGATCCGCAGCGGTCTCCCTATACCGCTGTGTTTCGGCCGCTGCGAGACTTGAAAGTGCAGCGGTGGAGCCATGACCGCTGTGAGCTGGCCGCTGCGAATGTCTGGTTTTCTTCTTCTTTCGTTTGCCTTCTCCGTTCTTCGGGTACGTTCCTCCTAGTCCGTGATCTTCCTCCAAGCTCCGAATGGTACCTAAAAGACTCCATAGCACACAAACATATGCAAGAACTAACCTAAGACTCACTAACTCTAAAATGGATGCAAACTACACCAAAAACAATGAAATGAATGCACAAAGTCACAAAATGCTAACTAAAATGTATACTAAAATGGACTAAATTATGCAACTATCATCTGGTCCCTCGAACAGAAGCAGGACGAACCCCTACGCAATTTCATGGAACGTTTCAAAGCGGTCGTATCCCACTGTACGATCGACGATGAAGCTGCGATCGAGGCTCTTTATAAAGCGACCTGGTACGAATCAGACTTCCACAAAGAGATCAAACGCAACAATTCGAAGACGTTGGAAGACATTTTACACAGGGCACACATCTTCATCATGGAAGAAGAGGAAAGATCCGAGAAAGATAGGCGGTACGCACTCACGAAACAGCCCGCTACTAAGGATAAACATAACGTTCTTCCAAAGCAACCCGTCAATACGGTCCAAACTCAGCAGTCCTGGTCAAACACTTGGCCTCGATCGGACGAACCAAAGGAGCCTGATACCGAATCCGCACCATACTGCAATTTCCACAACCGATTTGGAAATCATTCAACTGAAGAGTGTCGACACTTACAGGAATTCTTGATGATGAAGTACAAAAAGGGGGAAGTTCCAGTCGAAGGAGCCTTCCAACCGTCGAATAGATCTCGCCGTAACGATAATGGAAGAAGACGTAACTTCAAACCAAGTAAGGCTACTGAGCAGCCTAAAGATAAAACCGACGACGAACAACCGAAACGAGATCGGGAGGAAAATGTGGAGGCTCAACAACCTCCGCAGGTTCGGAAGCGTGTCAACATGATCATGGGCGCATTGGAAACATGCAACTATTCAGTCTGAGCTCTAAAGACGTACATTAAGGAAGCAGTGGCTGCAAAACATACACACCAGACTACACCTTGCGGAATGCCGATCACCTTCTCTGAGGCCGAGACAGAAGGACTCCATATGCCGCATAACAATCCGCTGGTCGTTGAAGCACTCATCGGTGATGTTGTAGTCGGACGAATCTTAATCGACATTGGGAGCTCGGTTAATGTGATTTTCAAAGATACGCTGAAGAACATGGACTTTTCCGACAATCAAATCAGACCGAACATCGAACCACTCACCGGTTTCTCAAGTGAGCAAACCATGACCGCCAGAACGGTCAAGCTCCCCATGTATACCGGAGGGATATGTCGAATGGTCAAGTTCCTGGTATTAAACAAACATGCAATCTACAATGTGATACTCGGCACACCCTGGATATTTTTGATGAAAGCCGTCGTGTCAACATATCACCAGTGCGTCAAGTTCCCAACACCTTCCGGAGTCTTCACCTTTAGAGGCGACCAGGTGATGTCTCGAACGTGTTTCATCAACGAATGCAAACTAAGGACCGCGCCCCGAACTTACGTCATCAAAAAGAACAAAATTCCGAATGACCCTGACCTACCGCGGCGCGAAATAATCGTCCAAGTCAATATCGACGACTTCAACCCAGAGAGATGCGTGGGGATCGGAGCCGAGCTCGATGAAGACATCAAGACAGACTTGATCCGACTCCTCAAAAGGAATGTTTCGACCTTCGCCTGGTCAATCATAGACATGCCCGGAATCAATCCGAAGATAACGAGCCACAAGCTCAATATTGATTCCACCTTCAAGCCGATCAAGCAAAAACGACGCAAGCCGAGAAGGCTCGGGCTGTTAACGATGAAGTCGAAAGATTACATAGCGCGGGATCGATTACAGAAGTACGGTATCCGGACTGGTTGGCAAATCCAGTCGTTGTCAAGAAGAAGAACGGAAAATGGAGGATCTGCGTCGACTTTACCGACCTGAACAAAGCCTGCCCAAAGGATAGTTTCCCACTCCCACATATCGACAGGCTCGTCGAAGCCACCGCTGGGAACGAACTCCTCTCGTTCATAGACGCCTTCTCAGGCTACAATCAGATACTCATGCATCCGGACGATCGCGAGAAGACCTCCTTCATTACCGACCGTGGTATCTATTGCTACAAGGTCATGCCCTTCGCCCTAAAAAACGCCGGTGCAACCTATCAACGACTCGTTAATCGGATGTTCGCCAGCCAGCTCGGCAAAACAATGGAAGTCTACATCGACGATATTCTCGTCAAATCGCTAATCACCAAGGATCACACCGTACACCTCAACACCTGTTCGATATCCTAAATGAGTACGGCATGAAGCTCAACCCGACCAAATGCACATTCGGCGTGACCTCGGGAGAATTCCTCGGGTATATCGTAACTCAAAGAGGAATCGAGGCCAATCCTAAACAGATCTCAGTAATCCTTGACATACCATATCCGACGACGAGAAGGGAGGTGCAAAGGTTAACAGGACGTATCGCCGCACTCAATCGGTTCATCTCCCAATCTACCGACAAGTGTCTCCCCTTTTACCAACTGTTACGCGGTAACAAAGATCTCGAGTGGGATGATAAGTGCGAAGAAGCATTCAAGCAGCTCAAGGAATACTTGTCAACCCCGCCATTTCTAGCTCTACATCGCAATATCGACCTCGGCGGTCAGCGGGGTCCTTGTCCGGGAAGACCGGGGAGAACAAAAGCCAATCTTCTATATCAGCAAATGACTCGATGGAGCTGAAGGGTGATATCCGACTCTCGAAAAATTGGCCCTCGCCGTTGTTATTTCAGCTCGGAAGTTACGCCCCTATTTTCAATCACACTCAGTCACCGTCTTAACCAATCAGCCACTCCGGACGATCCTACAAAGTCCGAGCCAGTCCAGTCGATTGGCTAAATGGGCTATCGAACTCAGCGAGTACGACATCGATTACAAGAGCCAAACGAGTATCAAGTCGCAAGTCCTTGCCGATTTCCTCATCGAGTTATCTCTGGAATACGTCAACACCGATGTCATATCCGCCGAACAATGGATCCTTCACGTCGACGGATCTTCATCTCATTGAGGCTCTGGAATAGGCATTCGCCTCAAATCCCCAACGGGAGAAATCTTAGAGCAATCCTTCCGCCTGGCGTTCAACGCATCAAACAACGAGGCAGAATACGAAGCGTTAATCGCCGGACTACGTTTGGCCAAAGCCATCGGCGCAACACGCATACACGCCTACTGCGACTCGCAGCTCGTCGCAAGTCAATTTAGCGGGGAGTACGATGCCAAAAATGATCGAATGGATGCGTATCTCAAGCTCGTCAAGCAACTCGCTGCAGAATTCGATTCGTTCGAACTAACCTAGATACCGCGGGGAGAAAACGCTCCAGCCGATGCACTCGCTGCTCTAGCTTCAAGCTCGGACCCCATCTCAGACGAACGATTCCGGTCGAAAGTATATCAGAGCCGAGTATTGGAAGCACGGAGCAATGTATTATCACAACTCGTAGACGAGATTACGAGGAAAATCCTGCGACCGAACCCGTCCTACGTCGACAAAGACGAATTCCGACTGTCGAGCCTGATCAAGACACCGAGCCTGAACATGCCACTATCATCGAAGACAATGATAACCCGCCGCAAACCAATGAGTCAACCCAATCAGACAACGAAGCGGAAGAACAAACAGACGGCCTTCACGAGCCGATAAACCTCGAACAGTCTGACGAACAGACGCCAGCCGATTGGATGTTAGAAATAAAAATGTACATCATCGATGGAGACGTCCCGACGGACAGATGGGCCGCTCGACGACTCAAAATGCGGGCTGCTCGCTACATACTTATCAAAGATGGACTGTTTCGTTGGAGTGCGGCAGGAATCCTTCTCAAATGCATCTCAGGCGATAAGATCCAAGAAGTCATGAAGAAAATACACGAAGGCGATGACGGTAATCATTCGGGTGGCCGGTCTCTAGTCCTAAAAATCAAACGAGCAAGCTATTATTGGCCAAGCATGCAAGCAGACTACAAAAAGTTCGTCGCAAAGTGCGACAAATGTCAATGACACGGCCCAATGATACACCTTCCGACCGAGCTACTAACCACTTCATCGGCCCCGTATCCATTCATGCGATGGGGGATGGACATCATCGGTCCTTTCCGACGATCCACCACGCAGAAAAAATTCATCCTGGTCATGACGGATTACTTTACCAAGTGGGTAGAAGCCGAGGTATATCCCGTCATCCTCGCTTCCGACGTTCAGAAGTTTGTCTGGAAATTCATCATCTGCCGACACGGAGTTCCGTAAGAGATTATCACCGATAACGGTCCCCAGTTTATATCAACGCTATTCAACAATTTCTGCGCCAAGTGGAAAATTCGGCTAAGTTTCTCTACACCGAGATATCCGCCAAGCAACGGTCAAGCCGAAGCAACAAACAAGACGATCATCGCTGGGCTCAAGAAACGATTGGATACTCCGAAAGGGACCTGGTCTGATAAACTCGACGGAGTCTTATGGTCATATCGAATGACCTCGAGGTCGTCAACGGGACAATCCCCTTTCTACATGGCCTATGGTGTGGAAGCCCTATGTCCCGCCGAACTCACCATCCCGACTATCCGTCGAACAATGCTCGTGAAAAACCCCGATCTTAACGATGAAATCATGCTTGACAACCTCGACAATCTCGAGGAACAACGCGACCAAGCATTACTTCGAATTCAGAATTATCAAAACTTGGCAGCGCGCTACTACAACAAGAAAGTCCGCGGACGTCATTTTACTGACGGATACCTTGTTCTGAGAAAAGTCTTCGAAAGCACTGAAGAAAAGAATGCCGGGAAACTCGGCACAAACTGGGAAGGACCTTACCAAGTCATGAAGGTAGTCAAACCAGGAGTCTACGAGCTCATGAAGCTAGACGGAACTCCTATTCCCCGTTCATGGAATTCGATGAACGTCAAGCGCTACTACATCTAGGCCAGCTCTCGGTTAAAAAAAAAAAAAAAAATCATTGAGCTAATACACTTAGGCTCGATTCCAATATGTAACATGAACTACGAATGGCTTGATCCTTCTTTCGAAGGTAAGTAGGCAGCCCTCACAGGCGCATCTATAACATTAATAAAATTTCTTTTGTAGCAAAGGCATTTTACCGAACTCCAAACAGTTCGTATTTTCAAGCCGAACTTTATGTTTGCCGAACTCCAACAGTTCGTATTTTCAAGCCAAACTTTATGTTTGCCGAACTCCAACAGTTCGAATTTTCAAGCCAAACTTTATGTTTGCCGAACTCCAACAGTTCGAATTTTCAAGTCAAACTTTACGTTTGCCGAACTCCAACAGTTCGAATTTTCAAGTCAAATTTTACGTTTGCCGAACTCCAACAATTCGAATTTTCAAGTCAAACTTATGTTTGCCGAACTCTAACAGTTCGTATTTTCAAGCCGAACTTTATGTTTGCCGAACTCCAACAGTTCGTATTTTCAAGCCAAACTTTATGTTTGCCGAACTCCAACAGTTCAAATTTTCAAGTCAAACTTTACGTTTGCCGAACTCCAACAGTTCGAATTTTCAAGTCAAACTTATGTTTGCCGAACTCCAACAGTTCGTATTTTCAACCACAACGGTTTCCATATCGACGTCCTGGCCAGACGATCGAATAAGTCGAGTTTAGCTCGCACGCATCCTCATGGTGCAATGGATAACACACTTTCCACATTCAAAGCCGAGATCAGTCTCGCATTAACTTCTCAGATTATCCAAGCCAAATAAGCCGAGTCCGTCTCGCACACTCGGATTCAATGTGAGAAAAACCGAGAGCATATTAAGATGAGATGTTCACGTACTCTTAAATTAAACTCTAAGGTCAAGCCGAACGTCCTTCCTAGCAAATTTAAGCCGATTTCTCAACAGTCGCAAAATTAATAAGCCGATTTCTGATATTCGCATATTTTAACTCTTTTTATCATGCATCTCATCTAGTTTTTGTACATTAATGTGTAGTCTCATGGAGTTTTTCTATAGTTTTGCATTCTTAAGTAGGAGTTAATGAATTTTAGATAGGTCCTAGAGAGTTTTGGTACAATTGGAGTGTTTCAGGTGCTTATTGGAGTCTTGGGGAAGATCATGGACTAGGAGGAACGTACCCGCAGCAAACAGAGATGATCAAGTGATGAAGGAGAAAACCAGGAAGCGCAGCGGTCAGATCGCAGCGGTATAGGGAGACCGCTGCACTTTCAAGTCTCGCAGCGGTCAGATTGCGGCGGTATGAGCAGACCGCTGCGGATCCATCCGGAGCAAAAAACCAGGCAGCTCACAGCGGTCATGCAGCGGTATAGGGAGACCGCTGCACTTTCAAGTCCCGCAGCGGTCAGATTGCGGCGGTATGAGCAGACCGCTGCGGATCCATCCGGAGTAAAAACCAGGCGTTTCACAGCGGTCATGCAGCGGTATGAGCTGACCGCTGTGAACCTTCTCGGACCCAAAAATTGTCGGGTCAAACCCGGTTTGTCCCGGGTTGACCCGACCCGATCTGTATTGACTTAAGCAGATTAAGCCTAATTAGAAAAGACACTTTTTGTTTTCTTTGAGTTTTTAAGCAAAAACCCTTTTGAGAGCTTTGAAGGAGATTGTAAGAGATTCTTGAGTGATTTATGCAAGTTCTTATTGGATTACTTCTTCCACCTATTTTCCCATCATCTTTTATGATTCTCAACACTTCCTTTATGGGATTTGTGGAGAAAACCATGTGTTGTGAGTAGTTTTCTAGGGTTCTTGGGTGAAGTAGATTTAGGTAATTTTAGAGTGAATCGATGATGTTAGGGCTTTGATTATTAGTGATCCTTCCTTGTTTAGTGAGTTTAATGCTAAATCATCCATGATCAAGTTGATTTAGATCATAGGGAATTTCTCGCCCGGAAGGTGTTCGATGAAATTCCCCAATGAACTAATCAAGGGATATTTCATTCTTAACCTATGGAAATAGTTGTCTAAGGTGTTTATTGATTAAATGATCTTGTTTCTAATGCTTGAAAGTTATTAAATCACAAATGGGAATTTGTTCTTGATTTAGTAAATTCCAAAGGGACTAATTCCAAGGGATTGGATTAGTCTTGTTAAATGATCATAGTCTAAGGATTAGCATTGCTTGAGTTTATTGGCATCATTGTGAACCTCTAAAGTTACCAACAATCGTATACTTCACCCTTGGATTCGTTTGCTTTAGAACTTTCTTTAAACCGTAATTTACATTCTCGTTTAAGTTTCTATCTTTGCTTTAGTTGGAAGTAGTTTGCTTTTAAAATCCTTTAGGTTGCTACAAAACCAATTCTTGAACCGCTTAGATTAAGAAGTTTTATGTATTCTTAGTTTTTAATCCCAACCCATTATGGATTGACATCTCAAGTACTACAATGACATGAGTATACTTGGTATAATTGACACGAAAATATCATGTATCAATTTCTCAACAATCGCAAAAACAATAAGCCAATTTCTCAACACTCGCAAAAACAGTAAGCCAATCTACAATATGGGTTGCCGACCTCGAACAGGTTCAGTCAAACTCGTCCTCTTCACCCGGCTAAGACCGTACTGTTTACGGCACCATTGTGTACGACAATTTTGAGAAGTTCGTATAAAAGTACGACTTCAAATATATCAAGACACGATTTAGAAAACGACTAAGTATAACATTCGAGTCCGCAATCGACAAAATATCAAGATTCATTTAAAAAGCCCCTCGGGCAAAATTGATACCGGACTTTAAAAACCCTCTTGTCCAAGAGGTCGAATTATAAGCCCATTCGGGCAGAAGAAAACCAAACAAATTACAAAAAAAAAAAACAACAAAGCAAGCAACTTAAACGTCTTGCCTCCATCGAAGCCCGGTTGGATCCGCCGACATCGAAGCCCGGTTGGATCCGAACTCGTCGAGGCCCGGTGGGACTTCATTGCCCATTGAGATCGAAACCTCCAGGTGCACTGCATCGGTGAAAGGTGAGACGGCCAGATCTGCATCAGTCAGCTCGCGGAGATCGATCGCAGCATATTCCACCGACTTTTCGATCTTAAGCTTCTCAAGCTTCTCGATACGAGACGGCGGAACAATAATACCGTGCTTCTTCTTGAGGCTCTCGCAAAAGCCGAGAATTCCCTGGATTTGGTTGATAGCAAGGAATGGTTTCTTTGCCCGATCGATCGCCGACAGATGATCATTGACCTTCTGGAGCCGAATTTGGCACTTTTCGGTCACCACCTTCCTCTTCGCGATCTGCTGAGAACGGCCAGTCCGTAATCGCGAAGTTTCCGCGAACAACTTCATCGAGAGCGCATCCTTTTCCAACTCGAGCTCGGCGTTGGATCTCTTCAGTGCGGCCAGTTCCCTATTCAGCTCGGCTACCGCGCGGTCGCCAGCCTCCACCCTGTCCTCGGACACGTGGAGCTCTTTGCGGAGTTCCACGACTTGAGCGCTCGCTTCAAAAGCCTTACGACAGGAAGCTCCGAGCTCACGGTCGTAAGACCCGACGATCTCGTTCGTCTGGGCAACCATCTGTTAAAATAACGAACATCAGAAACAAGGATTGAAAAGAAGGAGGAACGAACTCGGAAAGGGGTGTTTACCTCAGCGGTGGTCTGGGCTAGTTTCTTGAAGGCCTCGGACTTGTGAAGGCGATCAACCGGAGGGAGAAAATCCGGGCCGAAGCTCACTCGCTGATACATTTCGGCATAGTCCCACGAATCGGCCGTTGGATCCGACGTTCGATGCCTCTTCGGTCCCGGAGAATCATCCGACAAGACCACCGTATCCTCTTCGACACGATGAGGCTCGGCATTCCCTCCACCACCCTCAGTACACTCGGCATCTTTAGTACCGACCCCAGCTGTGTGGCCGGCCGCTTGCCGAGTCCCCCTTTTGGCTTTCTTCTTCCTCTTCTTTTCAGCCGGAAGAGAAATGCATCCTTCAGCGGGGACCTGTTCCCCAGCAGGAACATCGCCTCCAACGATTCCTTCATCGTTAGCCGTTTGTTCAGCCTCAGTCAAGGAAGGAACTTCAGGATCCGTCCGTTCGGCTACGGAAGGAATATCTACATCCACTTCGTCACCATCAAGTTCGGCAGAAAGATCGGGGATTTCGTCGAGCTTCATCTTTCGGCGACGAGAGGGGTTTGCTATGGAAAGAAAAAGCAATACATATAAATAAAAAAGAAAAAGAAATTGCCGGACTGCGAAGAAAAATTTACCGACCTACCTTTAAGAGCTCTTTTGGCCTTTAAATCGAGCTTCTCTCGGTAGGCTTCAGGCCACCGAACTTTCCCAGCCGCACTCAACTGTTTCGCATGAACGAAAGTGAATCCTGGTGTGGTGATAAGGAAGCCTGGTAGGTGACGATCTGAAAAGAAAAAGGAAAAATATAACTTAGGCGAAATAGTGCAGTAAATAGAATTCGAGAACCAAGATCTACCGATAGGGGTCCTCCACTGAGTTCGGTATCTCCCGTCCGGACGCTCAACGGAAGATTCATCAATCTTCACGAAGAAATACCGGGCATTCCAGTTATTAACCTTGCTCGGCTTATTCCCGGTAACAAGATCGGCTTCCGGCTTCGCGTTTGCCGATAAAAACCAAGGCCTAGCCTTCAATAAATTCATCCGAAACAGCCTTTCGAAGACCTTGGCCGTGATGGGAATGCCGCAATCTTCCCCAAGAGTAAGGAGACCCATGACATTTATTACCGTGGCCGGCATGAGCTGAGAGATCGCGATGTGTTGCCTCTTGCAGTACTTATAAAAGAGCCCCGGAATAGGAAACTGAAGTCCGCGGCTTCTGAAATACTCCTCATAGACGCATATATAGCCGTCAGGAGTGTCCCACGGACGATCGGCAGCCTTCGAGATCTTGAAAAGTAGATCGTTCGGAGCGCCGCACCGCTCCAAGGTAACCTAGACCGTCTCCGCAGTAGAGCGAGATGGCCCGATGTTCGCAGGTTTTTCGACCACCCGTCCACTAGCCGACGTGGGCACATCATCTTGACGAATCCCTGGCGAAGCAGCGCGATCGTCCGGATAAGCAGCATCATCGTCCTCCGCGAGCCGAGCTGCAAATTCCCGATCTGCCCGGATCTGATCGTCTGATTCGACAACTTCCTATTCAGGCTCATCTTCATCGACAAGATGAGGGACTTAAATAACGACCTTCGGATTGCTCGACCCGGCAGCAACACTCTGAGAGTTGCGCCTAAACAGCTCTTCCTGAACATCACTTAGACCATCCGAAATCGAATCGGAGCTATTAACGAACAGGTCGAGATTGGGAAACTCCAGCGGAGAAGTTCGGTCATTAACAGAAGGAGAAGAAGCCCTCGAATCCATATCAATCAAAAGGAATAAATTGATAAAGAACAAGACGAAGAACTCGAAAATCTTCGAGCAAATCGGAGAAATCACGGCGGAGGAGATGATCGGAGAACGGAAAATAGATAAATTCTAGAGAGAAGGGAGAGCGCTAGAGAGAGAAAGAAAAGTACCTTTTGAATGAAATAAGCAGAAGTGAAAAACCGAAGGAGGCTCGAGCGGCATTTATAGAGAAAAAGTAATGATGACGACTCCTCGAATTCTTCAACTAAAGATGACGAATCGACACGTGACTCCTCGAGTTCCACGACTAAAGAAGACGAAACGACACCCTCTTCCCGAGAAAAATCCACCGAACTCGAAAGTTCGTAAATTGATTCGACCATGTGAATTCCGATCTTAACCTGCGAAAGGTCAGGTTACCGAACTTAAAACGGAATCTGATCGGATCGTACCGATCTCAATTCTAACCGAGCTAAAGAATACTCCTCAGAAATTCACCGAACTCATAAACTCCCTCGCCGAACTGAGGGGGGGACCAATTGTTAGAGGGGGATTAGCACCCCCTGGTTTAACTTGGTTCGAACCGAGACCGGTTCGATCAAGGCCGGTTTACGACGGTTCGGATCGAGGATAAGTTAGCCCAAAAACATTGGGCCGAGCTCGGAATCTCGCTAAAGCCCATCTCGGCCACCGATCTAGGCCCGGCGCGAGCCCAGTCCGTTACAACAAATGAAAACCAGAATATTTCCCTTTTTCCGCCGATCTCGGAAAAGGAAATATTCCCCTCGATAGAATCTTCAAGATATCAGGAAGATATCTTTATCTCGGAGAGAAAACCGGAATACTTCCTTCTCCTAATCGAGCAAGGAAAAGGAAATATTCTCCCTTAGAACCGCCTCAAAACATGATAAATAGAGGAGAAAGGTTAATTCTTCAATCCATCCAGAACTTCCGCAGAGACCAGAGAGAATACAAGAGAGCTACTTACCGATCTCAAGTTATCTATCTTTGCAATCTTACTAAACTCTATTATAACACCGACTCTTGATCAATAAACGAAATTCTGACTAAAGTATTGTTTTACTCTTTTTATGTGATTTATGGATCAACACTTAGTAGCTAATTGTTTCACCGAAGAGTAAACGAGACCCTATGATCGCCACCAAAAAAAAATACTTAGAAATCAAAACGAAGAAAGATATCTCGCAAGAAACAAATCACTGAGAATTATTCTTTTAAAACTAAGTATGTAGATCAGCCGACAAATGAAGTAGCCCCACTATATATATATATATATATCATCCTATTTTTATTTTTATAATAATAACTAAATCTTTTTTTATTTTTCCAAATCAGTTCAGATCAATAGATCAATTTTTCCAAATTTTTGGACTCCACTGATTCTCTTTTTTTTTTTTTTAATTTTAATCTATTTATTTTATTTTGTTTTGTTTGTTGTTATATTAGTATCTATGTTATTTATTTTAATAATACCTAAAATGATATTTTTGGATATCTTTTAACACAAACAACAAAAAAACATTATATAAATATACTGCACATTATTCCCAATAGCTCTAATCATTATTTTTACTTTTCTAGTATCTTTATTCATATCTGATGTCCGCGGAGGGATATTTTTTTGAAAGAAGATCGCATTCAATTTTAGAATCATGGATAAGAAATATTTTTTTTACTTTTGTAAACACTAAAACCAAATATAAAATGTATATTTTAGTAATTAACATATCCATTAAAAATAAAACCATGTGGTAGTGGTATTATACATCGCCTTCATATCAACTATTGTATCAAAGATTCGCAAGATAAAAGAGCATCTGAGATCAGTCCTGTCTGAGATATCATAGAGTCGGGTAATTAGTAGTATACACCGTCTTCACATCAAATCTTATTAATCCTTTTCCAAATTTTGTTTTAAAGTTGTATTCAACTAAAACTCATATTAAATATTCAAAAATAAATAAATAAATAAATAAAACTCATATTTTCATCTTTCCTTTTTCTAAAAATCTTCATGAAGTTCATTAGATTATTATATTCCAATTAAGATTATAGAACAATTATCATCGATAACCATGTAAGATCTGTTACGTGAGGAAGAAGCTATTGGCTAGATTAAAAATGAGGGAAGGTTTGGAGGCACATGAACAGAGGAAATTAGAGAAATTAGAGAAATTTGGTGATATCTTACAATTTCCATCTCTTTGTATTATGGTATTTTACAAACACAAAACAGAGGAAACTAGAGAAATTTGGCGATATCTTACAATTTCCATTTCTTTGTATTATGGTATTTTAAGTCCTTAAACTTCTTAGAATTTCGAAATTCTCATTCCATTTCTTAATCGCTCTACAACTTGATCTTTATGAATTAATGAGATATTATGATTTAATCCGCGCTATAATTAGCACGGGGTAATTTTTTTATAAAAATTTATTTTGAGATTTAAGAAAAAATAGTTTTATAGTGCGGGCAATTTTTTTATAAGAAATTGTTTTGAAATTTAAGAAAAATTAGTTTTATTTGAATTTTATAATATGTCTAACTGAATAATTTATCTATTTAATCCGTTTTGCAGTGGACTAAATTATTATTCGGGCTAACCCGTAAAACCAATAATCTTGAAAACATAACTCTATTATGCACCGTTTAATGACTCTAGTTTTGTGCTTAGTTCACGAGCTCTTAAAAAAATCAATTTTTTGTGTCTAGCTTTTATAAAATTAGTAAAATATTTTCCTTGGATTTTTTTTTTTTACTAAGTAGTTGAATATTCATTAAAATGAAGAGGATTGTAACATACTTACAAAAGGGAGCTTAACCAGCTTAAGAGTTATTCCTTGCCCAAAAAAACAAGGAAAGAACTATTACAAATCAAATTCAACTTCTAGCATTAGATATTTGAATTGTTTCCTTGTCCTGCGAGACAAGAGTGCATCACGAAAGAAGCGGTCTATACGCCGGAACGTTGCTTCTATTGTTGAAGAAATCTGGGAATGGAGACTATTATTCTGCTCCATCGATATTGTATAAAGGGTCGAATGATATGCTAGTAGCCAGAGAATCCTAGGAGTTGAGTATGAAGTACACCAGCTTTCCATGATATCTCATGTCATGAAGGTGAAGATAGTTGGATTGAGTCTTGAGATTGCTGCCGTCCATATATACATCTTCACTGAAGGAGCATCTGAGCAAAAGATGATCCTTTGTCTATGTGTAAATATCACACAAACAACAATTTGGTGACATATTTGTTGATCCGAATAATCACTAAGTATGTTTAGAAGATATTAGGGTGAACGTGGAAGTTTAGGAGACGAGATTTTTGTTAATTAGGGCAATCCAACTTAATTCGGGGAAGATCGGGGGTGTTGACGAACAGGTCGGGGACCGTGTTTATTGTATTAATGATCAAAGGAGATGAACGGTTTAGACTTACGAACTAATTCCGACGGGAATTCAGTTCGGTGTTCTAAACTGCGCTGCTAAGTTAAAAATATGGAGAGCTCGGGTGCAAAGTCTCGTGAGAGTAATAAAATGACAGATGCCCCTTAATAAATGCAAGTGAAGGGGTATATATAGCAGGAGCCAAGCAGACAACTCTCCGCGATTTCGGGATCACATGGCGGCTCCTGTATCGTCCCTGGAAAATGGGGATGGGACGGGCTCAGCTCGGCGCACGTCTTGTCTTTTGCGACTGATGGGACGGGTTGAGTTCGGCGCCGCGATGTCAACTCATACGTATCGTCCTCTGGTTGGCCCGCTTTCCTGGTGTTGAAGGCGTGTCAGCACAAGTTGATCCTCTTCCCCGGCGTCAACTCCTACACGCGTCATCTCCTGGTTGGCCCTCTTTGCCGGTGTCAAGAGCGTGTCAGCGCAAGTTGGCCCTCTTCCTCGGCGTCAATTCCTACACGTGTCGCTCTCTCGTCGCCCTTCTCGTGCGGCGTCAATACGACCTCGGGAGACTCTTGGGAGCTCGGGGTGAACTTGAGGTGGGAGCTCGGGGACACTCCTAGGTCAGGCGTTGACCTTTGGTTGATTTAGTCGAGGAGGGCCTCTTGCTGAGATTGGTCTAGCTAATTGGGGGTGCTAAGCCCAGCTCCAACAATATTCATCCCCCAAGTTGCAAGTCGGGCCCGAAGAGGAAGCCGATCAAGCTGCATAGTCCATACTATAAAAGTTTACTTAGGGATAAATCCCGTATACCAAAAAAAATTTGCCTAAGGCTTGAGAGAATCAGATGCTCTAAAACTTTTCCAAGTATGCTTAGCAGCGAATGTACCAGTATTAAAGCCTTCAAACTGCCATAGGTAATGATCACCAGCTGCATCAAGGGGTAGGTTGATAGAGGTGAGATAAAAATGCAGAGTCTCTACTGCCGGAGATCTTGCTGCCCGAAGAATCCAACCATCACTGCCAATAGCATTAGCGACCTTGGAATGAATCGTTATGCCAACTTCTCTGGGTCCTAGAGGTCTGAAAAGGTTGATTATGGGGCCTAAAGGTGTCCAGAGGTCAAACCAAAAACTAGTGGAGAGCCAGTTGCCCAATTTGACTTTAATGCATCTTTGAGCAATAGATCTTAGTGTTAGCATTGTCCTCCAAATCCAAGAATCATCAGCTTGCTCATTGATAGCCTAAGGAATATTGGTTAGTTTGTATATTCAATTATAAATCAGAAAAAGAGTTTTTCAGTTTATTGACATGTACACTTTTGTTAACTTAAACATTTGTACATTATAACATTCAATCACTGAACAAAGGAGGAACTCTCTGACTCTCTTGTGGATGCAAAATCCGATTCTACAATATTAATTTGATTCATATTTATAATGCCCTGGAATCCAATTCCACTAGGAATAAGAAAAATGAATTTTCCTAAATATAATAAGATAATGTACTGCGTCTGTCCCATAATTATATCCCTGTGTTGGGTCCTTCTCGAGCAAACCCAATTGCAATCCATATCAGATTTTAAGTCACCTAGAAACAATAAAAGACTACCGTAAATTATTCACCATAGCTATAATCTTTATTTTTAGTAGAAAAAAAAATCATCAAACTAAGAATACAAGAATCCACATAGAATATAAAAAACCTGTAAATAACAATGAAAATTAAAATTTACAAAAACAAAAAAAAAGTTACAAATTAATCTACCAATAACATTCCTCATAACTAATTGCAAGCCTTAGCTAACAAAACTCAAAATCGTTTTTTCTCTAAAAGTTAACCTTTCCATCAAAACTCTGTCCAGTACATCCCCAAGTTGGCGGTGTCACGTCCATAAAATCTTTCGTAATTCCATCACTTGTAGTGATCCTAAACGATAAGCATTGTCCGGTCAACACAACACCAGTGGTCCAAATCTGTCCCCAATTCTTCTGCATCGTAATCCACTCGGTCTTGGTTCCCTTAACCTGCATTGCCTTAATATCTCCGGCTCCTCCTACATTGTACGGCAATATCATTAGGAAATGAGGGTTCCCCTTGATTTCAAACTTGACACCACCGGTTTTCGCGCAAGGAACACGCCTGTATCTAACCGGGACAACCCCGGCTTTGTACTTGGCGATCTTGAGGAACATTGGTTGGGAGAGATCAAAGTGTTTCTGTGGTGGGTTGCACCAGCAATCTTGGGTCTTGCTGAAATCTGGTGGACAGAAGTTTGTAGCTGTGATCTTGATGGTTTCGGGCAAACACCATTGTGGTGCACTCACGCACTTGATCTCGTAACAAGCTCCACATGTGTATCCGTTGTTGAATAGCGCGGTGCTTAGTGCTGCTGTGGCTAGACCATAGCCTTGTTTGTGTAAATCACCATATCCACAAGCTCCCTCTATCAAATATAAAATGAAAAAAGTGAGTACGTATTTTTTATTTTTATAGTAAAATATAAAATGAAATGAGGCTTCCGTTTGTTTTTTTGCACATTGTTTACTTAAGAGCAGCCGCATCGGTGTCTTCAAAATAAAAATATGTTTTATTCTCTCTCTTAATAAAATAATCTAATATCCTATAATCAACAAATAAAAAAAAGACACGTCACAAAAAAGTGTCTCAAGTTTTTTTTTAAGTGTCTCAGAGAAGACACAATGTCATCCGTTTCATCCTATCTCTCATTCCTTTTCAATTGTTTTCATTATTTTATTTGTTAGACACTATGTGAGACACAAAAAAAACAACCGATGTGGCTGCTCTTAGCGTTACATGCTATAACATGCTAAACAATATATAGAATAACTGCATAAAAAAAAAGTAACAACAACAAATTATATTATAAACTTAATATTATCTTTCGTTTCCGGTATATAATATATTCTTTTTATTAATTCGTTAGAGCATTATTTTTCGAATTTTTTATTATGATTTCTGTAATTTTTATCACGTAATTATTATTAATTATAATGTTAATTTACCCATTTTGCTATTTTTGACGATCGATATGTCTACCTATGATAAAGATAAAAACAAGCGTTTGTTTTTCTTCTTTATCTTCCAATACACAATATTTAGTCGGTTCTTCTGAAGAGATTATGATGGCATTTGCGTTTACATATTATTATTTTTTTAAAGTTTTCTTCTGAAGAGATTTATATAACATATATAGGTCGAGGTCAAAGATTCAGTCTCGTTTACTATGTGTTCATGTTGGCTAATATATACGCCCTAAATAGTACAAATAAAAAACTTCAAATTTTAAAGGTCTTGAAATTATAAAATTATTAGTATGTAAACTTACGTTGAGTTTCTCCACCATTGATGTCACCGTAAAATGTGGCACGAGCGTCAAGCCAACCAGATTCGGGTGCGTCCGTTCCGTCGCCACCATTTGGTGGGTTGGCTACATCACCAGGCACATGCACGTTGGCTCCATCACCAGTCACGGCCGGCGCATCAGCTTTATCACCTTTACTCGTGGGTGGGCTGGTTTCAACACCAGGCACAGGCACGTTGGCTTTAGCACCAGGCACAGGCACGTTGGCTCCATCTCCAGGCACAGGCACGTTGGCTCCATCACCAGTCACGGGCATCGGCACGTCGTCACCATGACTATAACTCATGGGCACGACCCATATCACCATTACCATCATCAAAACTTGTGCATATACAATTTTTTCTAAGAGTTTCATGATTTTAGATTTTATTCTTAATTAGTTAATTAAAAAGTTTCTTAATTTTTATTTATGATTAATATTGATGAGAATGTACGTAAAATATAGGTAGAGAGAAATTATGGGCTTCTCGATGTTTTCGGGATTCAATTGGATTTCTACGATGTTGCTGACACTAATTAAGGACAAGGCTTTGTGGCTTCTAGACATGTTTAGATTCTCCAATCCCATTAAATCGATTTGTCAGGTCGACCTTAATTAATTGGTCCTGGACTATTAATATTTTTTACAACAAAATGTTAGTTTAATTCTTTTTTTTTTTGGTCTCTAAGAGTTTGATTGGAAGGAGTTTTAGAGGCTTCACACATCCATATTTATTTTTACAGCTAATTTTTTTTTTAATCATGATTTCTACAGATTTTTAAAGGCTAATTTTTTTTCCAATCATGATTTCTACAGATTTTTAAACCTACAGCTCTTTGTATCTTTTTTTGGCTATAGAGAGCTATATTTCCACAGCCCAAAATTTTGGGCTCTGCAAATTTGGAAAATATATTTTCACCTAAATTTATTGAAAAAAGCCCTAATTCTGAACCTATAAATTATAATCAAACCCTACATTGTGCCCACACCTCAGTAGAAAGCATACGAAGAAGAATAAGAAGAAGAAAGGAAAATGTATAATTCATCTCTTGTATATAGTTCACGCACTATTACTTTTAATTCTCAGCCACAAGATAGATAATTTCTTTTAATATATCTTTCGTTTCATCAGATGTACATGTAACTTTTTCTTTAATATATGTATAATATAATAAGCTAGTTTTTTTGTACTCTTGTAAACGATGAGACATGTGTATTGTAGTAAATATAAAATTATCATAAAAGGAGGTTACAGAACATAATCACATACTTAAGTATCATCGAAATTGACCGCAATTGATCTTTTGTTATAAACGAACGGGCACTATTTATATGTTTTTTATTAACTATAATTGTTATTTAAATTGTAGCTATGGCAAACAATGGTGCGGCATTCGCTTCTCAAGCTGAGGTACATATTTTTTAGTGTTTTCTATTTTATCTCAGTGAAGAAATAAAATTATTGATATCTGTATTTTGTGCCATAGATGAATATTAAGTGGACAGATGAACATTCTCGAACTTTCATAGAGATGTTTTTAGCTCAGTTTGATAAAGAAAATTGGGTAGACAAGTCTTTAACAAGAGAGGGTAAATCCAGTGTGCGCAAAAACTTTAAAGTAGCTACTGGATATGGCTTAGTATGGAAACAATTTGCAAACCATCTTCGTAATTTAAAAACTTGATACGATTGTTACAACCGACTTTGCAATTTGACCGGAGTGGCCATTGATCATGCGACGGGAATAATCACCATGGAAAAAGAATGGTGGGACAATCGGATACAAGTAAGTATGTTTCTATAATACAATATAATTTTTTAGTTCAGCGTGAATATATATCATTCTTAATTTTTAAACATATTAGTTTCAAAATCAAGCACCGCCTAGTAATTATAAAGAGAAATTTAATCGTCGTCATTCTTCACTTCGCTCGGTTATTGAAAGAACATTTGGAGTGTGGAAACGAAAATGGCGGATGCAAGATCGAGCAAGGTATGACATTGGAACAACAAGAAAGCTTGTGGTAGCAACTATGGCATTGCACAACTTTGTACGAAAATCAAGCATACCAGATCCTGATTTTGATGTTGATTGGATGTTAGATGGTAATCAACATTCTACGTTGGTTGATGAAGGTGAAGTAATGGTAGATGAAGTAACTGGTTCGAGACAATACATGGAGGGATTTAGAGATGAGATTGCGATGAATTTATGGGATGCTCGTAGGTAGACGTGAGAACTGAATTATTATTTTAGATGGCTATTAGTTTTTATTTAAGTTCATATGTGATGTGTTTGCACGTTTTACTGAAAGTATTTTGATAAATTTATATTTTCTAAGTTATATATATTTTTTTAATATTTTAATATTTTCTAATAAAACATTTAAAATATGAATTTTAAAACATACAGCTGATATTTACCAATCAGGCTTTCACTTTTTAAAAAGTCACAGCCAAAATCCTACAGCCAAAATCCTACAGCCAAAAAACCTAAAACCAAAAAACCACAGTATAAAACCGAAAGCTACGGTTGTTACCAATCAGGCCCTAAAACACAACGTTGTATATAAACTGTTTTGATTTATTTCTAGTTTGATCCCTTTTTTGTTTGAATTGAAAATTTAAGTTTAACCAGCCACATAAAAACAAAAATATTGGATAATTAATATGAACCAAATGATGAATAACCAAAAAAAATGCCGTGTCTTCTTGATTCTTGGTCCTGGACTTAAGATACGGATTATAGATTTAAACAAGTTTATAAGTTTGTAAGAGTTTCTTAAAATAAAAAAGAGACAAATCGTATGTACATCTTAGTTATTTGAAAATTTATATAAAAATCAAGTAACTCCATATAGTTTTAGAAACGTATTTTACAATCAAGATATAGTTTTGGATTTCCAAATCAATTAATATATATGCTGACAAAAAAAATCAATTAAAAGGGTGTATTGGATTAAGGATTTTAATTCATTTGGTAGAGTTTAAATTTGGTGGACTATTAATATATATGAAATAATAAGTAATAAAATAACAATTCCTCCAAAATTAGATAGAACACAAGCACATGTACTGTTGTTTCGGTATGGCAACAAAAATTAAAGGAAAGAGTCGGAAACTTTCGTTTATGTATAAAGTGATAGTTCGGCAAATACAAGGATGAAATAGGTATGTTAAACAACGAACTACAAAAAAAATATTTTGAGTTCGGTAATCTAAACAAATTGTGATATGGTCGGTGAATAGAGATCGTGTGATTACTGTTTCAGAGCTCTTTTACAGAGATCCAGAGAAGAATGGTTGACCGCTGAGGACTGGCAAGTACTATTTGAGAACATACATTGGTTCATAATTGATAACCCAACCATTGTGCCGATTAACACATAAGGTTTATTTCGCATTGACAGTCATTCAAACAAGGATTATAATGTGTCAATGCAAAATACACCTTATGTGTTAATCGGTACAATAGTTGAGTTATCAATTATGAACCAATGTATGTTCTCAAATAGTACTTGCCAGTCCTACAATCTGCAAACGCTTATTTCAACATTCGCTTCTGGGAGGGTTTTCCGAATGCAGGCGGTGAGGTTCTAAGAAGGAAAGTGGTCTGAAGGAGAGAAGATTTACCTCTAATGACAACATTTGTTCATCTTATAAGAGTATAAACAATTGAGGAAGAGCCATATTGAACAGTTCGAATAAAAGGCCAGTTGGAGTTTCAGTTTTATTTGCTTTACTTGAAAACTGAAAACTTTTTTTACGTTTTACTTGCTTTAGTTGGAGTTTCAGATTGAAAATTTCAGTTTTATTTGCTTTAGTTGGAGTTATAAGAATTGTTTCACTTTTATGTTTGTAATAAGCATCATTATGCCTTCTCTGAAATTTAAAGAAGCAGTGTGAACTTACCAGAATTAACTAGAATGAAGGTTCGAGTGGTTTGTTCCATACATTTGCACTCCCATTTGAGACCTCCACATCTTCCTCCATTGACAATCGTACATACTCTTGCTGAGCAAATCGATCCCACTCTGTCAAATTTGAATCCTCCTCCCGTTCCTACAAAAAAAATAATGAGTCATTGGATTGTTTTAGTTGCATCAATCTTAACTGCCTACTACAGACTGAATCCTTATATTATGGCTTCGAATGATGACAACGGTTTGAGCGGTGCGGAACAAGTAGTTTAGGAGGTGCGGTGCGGGACAATATATGAATGGTAAAAAAAACAATATGCGGTGCGGTCTAAATATGTGAATGATGAAAATGTAAAAAACGGTGCGAGATATATATTTTTAAAAAAATATTTTATAAATAAAATGGATTAATGATATTAATATAATTATTAATTAAAATTATTAATTTGTTAATGATCAAGTCTTTTTCATAAATTAATTACGAACCATAACTAAATAATTATTAAAATTTAATAAATTTGTTTGGCATTTTAAAATAATTTATTTATTGCTAAAATCAAAAAACATATATCCACAAAAACCAAGTAAAATCATATATACAATATTGTCCATTATTTGGGACATATATTTTAGATAAATATTTTACAAATTAAAATGGATTAATGAAAAAAATTTAGTTTGACATTTTACGTTATTAATAAATTATCCCTACCAATGAGAATCGAACTCATGTTCCTTTAGGTGTCTATTTTTGACTTATATGGGTTCAAGCACTAGTCAAACCTCACGTTGGTAATGATATATATTTTTTTTTCAAATAGAATTTTGTTATTTGATAAAGTTAACATATATGATTTATTTCAAAAATTTCTGAGCTTTAAAACATATATATAGGCCAATGATTTATTTCAATAATTTATTTATTGCTTTAATGTGAACAAAATATGCAGATGAAAATGCCGTTGATCAATTCCGTGACTTGAACGGCGAGGATTGGCCGCGGACGTGGTCGGATTTTGCGTCGGCGAAAAAGAAATTCGCGCCGGCGTCATTGCAAAGCCGGCTAGAGGAGGGAAGTGAGAGAGAGTGTTTGAGGTGAGAGAGAAGCGCGTGTGTAGGGAGGTGACCAGGACGCGTGAAGAGACATTTTTGAGGTGAGAGGATTTTTTCAAGTTTTTTTAAAAAAAATTATTTCAAGTCAAAGAGAGAGATGCGATCATGTCGGGTCCGAGAGAGTCGCGACTTCAGGCCCGTTGGACCTGGCCGGAGAGATTTCGAGATCTAACTCTGCCGGCGTGCATTTCTCGGTGCCGCTCGGTAGCGTATACTCAAAGAAGAGCCAGAAAAGGAAGAAGCGCCTTTCCTGGCACCCGATTTTTGGGGAGAGGAAGCAACGGCCCTGAGTTATTCCGGTGTCGAATTTCGTCGTGGTTCTAACAGGGAAAACACTGTGAGACCCGACGGCGGCAACGGCGTTATCGTCGAAGCTGCGTTAGCGGCTGCCGGAGCGAAGGCAAGTGGCGGAAGCGAGAACAATTTACAGTGGGCATTGGAGAAAGCATGAGAGGACATAGTGCAATTAGCGGTTTAAGAGAAGCAATGATGGCTTCTCGCTGGGATTTACGACGTTTTCAATGGACCCGACGCTACAAAAAAATTTCTGGCTAATCTTTATCGTGATGTTCATAATGAGTTAAAAGAAAACCCGCGCGTATCGCGGGTGCTCTCCTAGTAAGTAATAAAATAATAATTCCTCCAAAATTAGATAGAACACAAGCACACGTACTTTTATTTCGGTATGGCAACTGAGTGATAAATAGGTAAAATTAAGGGAGAGAGTCGGAGACTTTCATTTATGTATAAAATGGTAGCTCGACAATTATAAGGATGAAATAGATCGGTTAGACAATGAATTACAAAGAAGTATTTTGAGTTCGGTAATCAAAACAAATTGTGATATGGTCGGTGATATTAGAGATCGGTGTGATTACTGTTTCAGAGCACTATTCAGAATTACGGACCCTTTTCTAAAACGGGGGTGCACCACTATTTATAGAAAAATTAAGACGGTGGATTACGGGTATTTTAGATCGCACGTACGCAGTTGACATGTCCCACGGTCGGAGAGAGCAGAATGTATACATGGATTGGACATGTCGCACAGTCGGAGTGGACAGATCGTACATATGGATTGGACATGTCACACGGCCGGAGTGGACGGTTCACTTAGAGGGCGCGATCGCGAGATGGGTTTTATCGTTCGATGGGCTTGATCACGAGATGGGCCGATCGTTTAGTAGACCGATATGGATTCGGGAAAGGCTTTAAGAGAGAGGCGCAGTCCACCTCCAACATATAACCAATAAATTTACAACATATATAGTAATAAATTTATAAATTTTATAAAGTCAAAAAATTACTTCAAACCATTGAAATGAAAGATTTCGTCCAAAAAACAAATAAACAAATTTAACATTAACACCAAAAAAAAATTGAGTTTGATAGTGAGCTCTTCGTGCAATACTGCAAGATGGATGTGTAAAAAATAGTTCAACAGGGGCATTATCGTCACTAGAAATTGATCTTCGCGCTTTGCGCGGGCTTATTTTACATTCATGTTTTATAAATTTGTTTATATGCGCTTATTTTACATTCATGTTTTATAAATTTGTTTATACGCTATTTTTTTAAAAACAATTTTTTTTTGAATTTTAGTTTAATAGTCGGTTTATGTTTATAGTTGCATTATGTGTATATGCGTGTGTTTTGTTATTTCTCCTTATTAGTGTTTGTATATAACAACAGTTTTTTCTTTTAATTATGTTGTTTACTTATGTTGAAATATTATTCTTTTTTTCATGTGTTTATATGTAGTATTTGACTACTGTGTGATTCTAATTATAGTTTTATATATATTTTCTTAACACCATTTCAAATCTCTCATAAGTTACATATTTAGTTGAACGTATAATATTACATTTCTGCTCCGGAATCTATAGATATTTTGGCCCAAGTATTGCTTTCTTCGTGAAAGACCGCTGACAAAAGATCTGTGATTTTTTCCTTGTTCCCCATCTTCGAAGAACATATCCTCTCTCGGTTCTAAAAATCCAACAAATCTCACTCACATAGCTGATCCTCGATGGCCGTTGTGACTTTCAACGCCTTCGGTAGCCATGGTTCCGCTTCTCACATCTGTTTCCGCCATTTTCATTCCTTCATCGATGCTCGCACCTACCTCAAGGTCTGATTTCAGAATTCAAAATTTTTTGTATCTTATCATTACCAGATTCGGGTGTTCAAAATTTGAAATCTTGCGTGTTGTTTTGGATTTATAGGAGCGGAAAGATTGCGAAATATGTGGCGTTGTGATTGCAGATGGAGCTGATGCGATCAACAAACATCCTTTCAAAAGAAACACATCGTTTGTTCTGGGTAATTAGGTAAAAATCAATCAAATTTTCACAAAATCTTAGAGTTTTAGCAATTTTGTGAAGTTAGAATATCGATCATTCTTAATGATCGTTAGTCCATTTCATATGTGAGCAATGAGGAAAGAAGTAGATTAATAGGAACCTCAATGATTTCAAAGATAATTCTTAGGACACCAGAACTTGGAGTGAAGTTATTTCAAGAGTTGGTTTAATTTCTCCATCTTTCTTATTTCAAGAATATGTGAACGATTCTCAGAGTCTATTATATTGGCTTCAATGGTACTTAGTCTCTTCTATTAACAAAAATTGGGTAATAAGCATTTCAAGTTTTATGACGATCATTTAGTAAATGGCTAAGTTTTGGCTTTGAAAATCCTCGATATATTTATTTGTCCGAGAAACCAATTCGGGTCCTAAAAAATGTATTGATTTGTTGAGATATTAATTTATCGAGTATCAATTTATAGATGTTATACTGTTAATTATGATAATAAACTCATTTTATATGTATTTTCCGTTGAATTGTAGTTGGTTATCTATAAATTAAGTAGTTTATCTTAATATTTTATTTTCAAATATGAACTGACTACATGGTAATTTTTCACTTATTTCATTTCATTATTTTTTTCCAAACTTATGCATTCGCATATACTAATTTTGTTAATAGCCGGTTCAAATTTAAAATCATAATTAATATTATATATTTTCTCGTTAGTTGGTGTAATTGTGTGTTTTGGAGTTGTATAGTAATAATTATATTTATGTTGAAACTTTAATTAGTACATATTAGAGTTTTACATAAGTGGTGTCCATTAATAGAGGATTGTAGTGATGATGTGGATAGTTTATATTGAGAGAAAAATCTCCTATTATATAATAGATTCTACTTTATATAATAAGATTCTTATTTTCTCTACTATCATTTATTTATAATTTTATTTATTTGTTCTTATATTTGTCTTATTTTACATATTCTCGACTTTGTTAAATTAATTGTAAAAACTTATATTTACCACAATTTTATAGTATTTTTGTAACTCTCAAATGATGTAAATTTTATTATAAGAAATTATATATTCTCGGAGCAAAATTGAATAAATTTTTTTTTTCATTATATGTAGTAAAATGTATTTTACATTCTTAATTTCATAATCACATTCTAACACTTTAAATAGGATAAAGATTAAATTAAAGTTTATTGTTGAAAATCTAACTCATTTTTAAGAAAATATTTCATTATTTTTTTATCCAATTAGTATTATAAATTTTTTATTTTTAATATCGAATTATCACTTTTTATTTTGTTAGACAACGTTTTGTATTTTTGTAATTTGTATTAAATAAAAATAATGATAAATATAATAGACATGTATTAAATGAATGTTTTAAATATATTTTAATGTAAAATTTTTTTTATAAATGAGGTGATGAGGTGGACACCCTATATTGAGAGAAAACTCTCTTATTATATAATAGATTAGGATTTAACCCGCGCTAATTATAGCGCAGAGTTATTTTTTTAGCGCGGAGTTATTTTAAAAAAAATATATATATTTTGAAATTTAAGAAATTTAATTTTATCTGAAATTTACAATATGACTAACTAATGATTATAGATAAAGCTGTCAATTTGTAATAATTTTTCTATTTAATCCGTTTTACAGTGAATTAAAATATTATTCCGGCTAACCCGTAAAAACTTATAATCTTGAAAATATAACTCTAATATGCATCGTTAAATGACTCTAGTTTTTATGGTTAGTTTACGAACCCTTAAAAAAATAGTTTTCTTGTGTCTAACTTTTTTATAAAATTAGTAAAATATTTTTCAACTTTTGTTTTGATATATATTCAAATAAAATATAATAAATTATAGTGAAAAATATAGCCAGATTTTGAATATGTTTTTTTCTTTGAATATATATGAATTGATTATTATTTTAAAATGTATAGTAGTAAAAATAATTAATAAATTAAATAATAAATAACCTCTTTAATGAAAAATATATACTTTCTATATTCTAATCAATAATTTTAAAAGACTATTATATCCTTTCCTTTTTTAATTATTCTTTGTTATTTGTAATGGTATTTCATGTAATAACTTACAAAACAAAATTTATTTTCGTTTATTTTCTGGTTCTATATCGGTTATATTTTGTGTAATCTATTAGATGAAGAATCTTCATTGTGTGTTTGCTATAATTTAATATTAAAGTTTAGTTTTTGTGTTTTCTATCGATTGATATCTGAACATGTGTTAATTTCAGTTTTTGCCATAGTTCAAATTAGTTTGGTTTTTTGAACCACATAAGAAATGGTGTATTTTTATTTTCCTAATACATGTTTGGTTATTTTTTATAATATGTTCGTTTATTTTCAGGATCTATATCGGTTATATTTTGTGTAATCTATTCGATGAAGAATCTTCGTTGTGTGTTTGTTATAGTTTAATAGTTTAATATTGAAGTTTAGATTTATGTTTTCTATCGATTGATATTTGAACATGTGTTAATTTCATTTTTTTGTCATAGTTCAAATTAGTTTGGTTTTTTTAAGCACACATAGAATATGTCTCTAATTATTTGATATTAACGAATTTAAGAATTGTGACTAATTTTAAATTTTTTAATTATAATTGAACTTGAAGATAATTCTCAATTGATTTTTTATGTTATTGCTTAGGTCGATGCTGAGGTGGCGTAAGGAGAAATGAGCAAAGTTAACTTTATATATATATATACCTAAAATGATATTTTTGGCATGAGATATTCTCCCATTCATTCGTAGAATATTTAGCAATGATCGGGTCAGATCATAGGCCAATTGTCGCCAATATAGAGGACAAAATACCACGGAAACGGGGTCAGTTTCAGTTTGATAAACGGTGGATTGGGCGGGATGGTCTTATGGAAACAATAGCAAAGGGCTGGGATTTTAACACAGAGGAAAGTGGGACTCTCTTTATAGAGAAAATCAAAAATTGCCGGAGAGAAATTTCAAAATGGCGGAAGAACAACTTGCCATATGGCAAAGAGAAAATTAGGGATTTACAACAAGCATTAGAGGAGATCCAAAATGATGATAATAGTACAAACGAGGAACTCATGGAAATCACGAGAAAACTGAAAGAGGCTTACCTGGATGAGGAATTATTCTGGCAACAGAAAAGTCGAACATTATGGGCAACGGTCGGGGACAGAAATACAAAGTTTTACCACGCGCAAGTTAAGCAACGCAGGGCGAGAAATCGAATCACGGGACTACACGACGCATCAGGAGTTTGGGTTACCTCGGACAAAGGGGTAGAACAAGTAGCGGTAAACTATTTCGAGGTTTTATTCACATCCACTTCACCGACGGATTTTGAGGAGGCCCTCAGAGAGATTCCAGCATTAGACTCGGAACGAAATAATGATATGCTCACAGCAATGGCCACGGAAGAGGAAGTTCGTAGAGCACTTTTCATGATGCATCCAGAGAAGGCTCCGGGCCCGGACGGAATGACGGCTCTGTTTTTTCAGAGATCATGGCATATAGTAAAGGCAGATGTAGTAAAACTGGTAAACGGTTTTCTGGAAACGGGTTCCTTTGATCCCAGACTGAATATGACTAACATTTGCTTAATACCAAAGACGGAAAGACCAAATCGTATGATGGAATTCAGACCTATAAGTTTGTGTAATGTGGGGTATAAGATCATCTCGAAAGTGTTATGTCAGAGGTTAAAGATATTGCTACCGGATCTGATCTCAGAGACTCAATCAGCCTTTGTATCAGGGAGACTGATATCGGATAATATTTTGATTGCCCAGGAGATGTTTCACGGACTACGAACCAATAAATCTTGCAAGAGTAAGTTCATGGCAATCAAGACGGATATGAGCAAAGCATATGATCGAATTGAATGGACTTTCATTGAACACCTATTGAGGAAATTTGGTTTCGCGGAAAAATGGATTGCATGGATGATGTGGTGCATACAATCGGTACAATATAAGGTACTCATTAATGGTAATCCCAAAGGACAAATAACGCCATTCAGAGGATTGCGGCAAGGCGACCCTTTATCTCCGTATTTGTTTATTCTCTGCACGGAGGTTTTGATAGCCAATATACGGAAAGCAGAAAGGGAGAAATCGCTTTCGGGGCTAAAGGTAGCGAAGGCAGGTCCAGCGATTTCACACTTACTCTTTGCGGACGATAGTCTTTTCTTTTGCAAGGCATCGGTACAAGAGTGTCACACTATATTACATATCCTTAAGCAATACGAGTTGGTCTCGGGTCAACAAATTAATTTCTTAAAATCCTCCTTAATTTTCGGATTCACGGTTCCAGAAGCGGTACAGGATGAGATAAAACAAATGCTTGGAATCCAAAATATGGGAGGGATGGGTACTTATCTGGGGCTGCCGGAAAGTCTTGGAGGGGCAAAGAGTAAGATTTTCACCTTTGTTGTCAAAAGACACAATGATAGAGTCAACGGGTGGACATCCAGACTGCTGACTAAAGGAGGGAAAGAGGTTCTACTTAAATCGGTAGCCACGGCTATGCCCACTTTCGTTATGTCTTGCTTTCGGTTACCGAAGTCTATCACCGCAAAACTAACCAGTGCGGCAGCGCGTTTTTGGTGGAGCTCAGACGGTCAACAGAAAGGAATGCATTGGATGACTTGGAAGAAGATGTGCCGGAATAAGTCAGACGGCGGAATAGGTTTTCGATCAATAGAGGTTTTCAACACAGCATTACTAGCAAAACAGCTATGGCGGCTAATGGAACAACCAGATTCGCTTTTCGCTCGGGTATTTAAGGGGCGGTACTATCGGAACACAGACCCTTTAGACCCCATTAAGTCGTACTCCCCGTCATTTGGATGGCGAAGCATCATTTCGGCTAGACCTCTGGTTACAAAAGGGCTTATCAAAAGAGTTGGTTCAGGGGGCACCATATCCGTATGGAATGACCCATGGATACCATCATCTCCCCCGAGGTCAGCAACATGCAAAGGGTATAATTATTACCCAAATCTCAGGGTCCATCATTTGGTTGATCCAGCGACTCAAACGTGGAACCTGGAACTGATAAACGCAATCATCGAACCGGCCGATGTGGAATTTATACGCGGAATTCACGTCAGTAGTATATACCGACCAGATACGCCTGGTTGGCACTATACGACATCAGGGAAATATACGGTAAGGTCGGGATATCAGGTTGGCCAACAAATCACAGACAACGGCGACAACTATGTTTACGGTCCAGATATAAAGAAGCTACAGGCACACTCATGGAAATTGACTTGTCCACCGAAGTTGCGACATTTTATATGGCAAGCAATCTCGGGGTGTCTGTCGGTCACAGCGAACCTACACGCTAGAGGAATACATTGTGACACACAATGTGCTAGGTGTGGTGTGGAGGGGGAAACGATCAACCATGTATTATTTGACTGCCCACCAGCACTACAAACATGGGCACTCTCTAATATTCCATCGGCCCCGGGAGTTTTCCCGATGACATCGGTGTTCGCTAATTTTGATCATCTATTTTGGAGACTTCCAGATGAGGAAATGAATTTAATGTTTCCATGGATTGTGTGGAATATTTGGAAAGCAAGGAATGATAAGGTGTTTTCAAATGTGGATAGAACCCCACACGAGATTCTGAGGATAGCGGAAACAGAAATCGCAACTTGGGAAGCGGCACAAAATAGTGAATCTGACATATTTCCCCAACAACCGGGTCTCATTTCGAGAGGGAATGAACCAGATGAATATAACGGCCTCACATGCTACATTGACGGGTCATGGAAGGAAGGTGATAAATTTTCTGGGTTAGGATGGTTCTGCTCTCAGGAAGGAATTGAAGGAAAGATCATGGGATCCCGTAATCTACGAAGACGCCTATCCCCGCTACACGTGGAATTGGAAGCGCTCATTTGGGCGATGCATTGCATGCTTGCAAACCACAAGACGGCGATAACCTTTGCTACAGACTGCTCAGAGTTGGTGAAGATGGTTTCTACACCGAAGGAGTGGCCGGCATTTGCGCTACAGATGGAGGAGTTCAAGAAGAGCAAGGAGGTTTTCACTTATTTCTCTATCACACAAATCCCTCGCACGAGCAACACAGTGGCAAACAAGTTAGCACGAGGTGCTCGAGTCTACCCATCAGATTTCACTTATGTAAACTCGATACCCCCGATTTGGTTCACCGAATAGGGTGGGTATCAAGGCTGTCGACAAAAAAAAAAAAAAAAAAAAAAATGATATTTTTGGATATCTTTTAACACAAACAACAAAAAAACATTATATAAATATACTGCACATTATTCCCAATAGCTCTAATCATTATTTTTATTTTTCTAGTATCTTTATTCATATCTGATGTCCGCGGAGGAACAATATTTTTTTGAAAGAAGATCACATTCAATTTTAAAATCATGGATAAGAAATATCAACAGCTACACAGCCCAACTCAGCAACCCGACGGATTCAGATATTTTCCCCCCGTGGAAAAAGTTCAGTTTTAGCCATGCAGAAAATATCAGTTTTAGCCGGGCATAAAATATTAGTTTTAGCTGGGGATTCTAAACTCCCTCGGAATTTCATTTTTTCCCCAGAGAAAAAATTCAGTTTTAGTTGGAGATTTTAGTTTTAGCCGAGGAAAATTTCAGTTTTAGCCGGAAGGGGGGGGGGAGATATCAGTTTTAGCCGAAGATTCTAAATTCCCTCAGAAATCCCTCGGGAATTCCGACAGATTCAGATATTTTTCCCCTGAGGGAAAATTTTCAATTTTAGCCGGAGAAAATTTTAGTTTTATCCAAGGAAAAAATATCAGTTTTAGATAAATAAAATTTATCAACCTATGTAACAAAATATATTAAAAATACATGGATAAATAAAATTTATTAAAAAATTAATTACTCTGAGTCCGATGAATAATCTGACGTAGGTGAATCAGAATCCTCGTCAATTTTGTCAATCTCTTCATCATAATCCTCAAATACCTCGTAATCCCCGTCCATGGTGAAATCAACCACAATGTCAACTTCAAGAGAATGCTCGATCGAACATAAGTTACCAATTGCGTTTTTCTGCAAAGGGTCGTGCTCGAAAACACCATAAACTATTTCCTTTTGATGTAAGATGGAATCCACCAAACTTACAGACACGTGATAATCAAGAGATTACAAGCCTTGTTGCGGAAGTAGGGGCGATGGTGAGATGGAAGGCGATGGTTTTGATTGACTCTCTCAATCGATGGTGATTGATTCTCTCAATCAGTGATCAAATTAGTTTGTTTGAATCTCACAAACAAGCTACTCTGAGGCTTCTAAGGAATAGAAGAAAAACAATAAATTTCTATTTTATTCGATTGAAAGGTGATTTACAATGAAAGCAAAGCTGAGCTTATATAATGATCGTACAAGAATATTCTAGAAAACTAAAATCAAAAAGACTAAAAAAACAAATCGCAAAATAATCACAACTAGCCGTTAGGCTTAATTGCTGCCAAATAAGGCAAGTTGATCATGCTTGAGTCTTGACAGCTTGGGAGGAAATGTAGAGTGTCTAGATACACTCTGGTTAACGTGAGAAGGCCTCACTTCGTGGCCAAGGTTCAAGGAATAGAGCCGTTGAAGATTAATGACTCTAAATGTGAATGCATCAGGATAAGGCAAGTTGACTTGCAAGGTGATATGACTATGGACGACACAACGGAGGTTAATCACCTTCCCGGGGAACTTCCCGGGGAAACATTCGGCGAGAAGGAACTTGATCCCGAGGAAGTGCTATACATTCCGGAAGGAGCAATGACGAGAGCAAAGGCGAGGAAGCTTAAGGACGCACTTGGAGGACTTATTCAACACGTTCACGAGACCGTGGGTTTGGAGGCGGAAGTGCTTCGAACCGCATTGGTTTCGATACAAGTCCAGGTGTGCTCTTTTCCTTAGTCCCGGTTTTTACCCAATGGGTTTTACGTGACAAGGTTTTTAACGAGGCCCTGGAACACTTCATCCTTCAAGCCCATTCCGCGACAACAAAATTTTCCCGCAGTTTTCTCCGCAGATTTTCTCCGCAGATTTCTCCGCGGAAAAATCCCACCGGAAGACCAAGGGACATCCGAATTTTCCTTAGTCAAATTTCAATTTTCTAGACATTTATTGCCTTTGCATTTTCGAGTTATTCTTGTATTTTCCAAGGGAATTTTAGACTCTTTGTCTCCCCTTGCCTTTATATTTGCGTGTAAGGTCTTAGACCAAAACAACCAATTTTTTAATCAAACTTCTTTGTTTCTTTCTTCTTGCTTGCGATTTCTTAGAGAGTGATTCTCAAAAGAATTCAAGTGAAAACTTCGATATTTCAAAGAGTGATTCCGCGAGATATCGTTGGGTTGTCAAAGGATTTTCCACCATCCTTTGAATTGCCGTACAAACGATCCCCGTGAAGAAGCGTCCATAGCGAGTCTGTTTTCGAAAGGATTTTCGGGAGTGATTCCCACGCCTTTCTAGCTGCTCCACGTTTCCAGCCGAGATCATCCATCGCCTTGTTTAATTCTTTCGGGAATTATTCCAAGGATTATCCCTTTGTTCGAACCTACCCGGTGCTTGAAGAGGATCCTGCAGTCAAGGACGTATCAAGTGGTATCAGAGACGATTCAAGTCAACCGGTAATTTCGTTCCATCACTGTTTCATATTTTTTTCGATTTTTCATTACATAAACCGTTCATCTTCTTTTTATGTTCATCGCATATCATCATAATTTCTGGGTTTAATTTTGATTCAGTTTAATTTAAATTGTTGCATCTAAATTAGCATTAGGTTGATTAGTTGCATCATCATTCAAAAAAAAAAAAAAAAAAAAAAATCGTGCATAATTTTAAAATCATTGCATAAACTGTTCATCTTCTTTTGCATGTTCATCGCGAGTTCATCATAAATTCTGGGTTAATTTTTTGTTCATTTTTAATTAATTTGCTGCATCTAAATTAGTATTAGAGTGTTTAAGTGCATCATCGATCAAAAAAAAAAAAATCATTCATAATTTTTTTTTTTTTTTAAATTTTTTTAGTAAATCCGATCATATTCAAAAAAAAAAAAAAAAAAAAAAAAAAAATAATTGCGTTGTTTGTGTTGATTGTGATTGCTGGATTTGATCTAAGCTCTTGTCGAGCAAGGTATCTTATTGTTTTGCAAGGTTTTAGGTGGATCAGCAATTTTTCGGAAATTATTTTGGCATATCAAGTCATTGCCGAGAGGATTTCGGGAAAAACATACAAATCGGGGGAAAATTTTTTCGGGGAAAACCGTGACCGAGAAAATTCTGGGAAGTCAGTACCGTGACGAGCATATATCCGGGGGAATTATCTGAGGAGTTTTGGAATTTACCCGAGGAGTTTTGGAATTTTCCAAGGAGTCGAGGAAACTTTTGCCGAGGCTGTCCGATTGCCGATAACAACATCCCGAGACTAAGCGATTTCTTATCTTTCCGATTTTTCCCGTACTGTTTGAATTTGCTTCTTGTTTATTACCTTACTAACTTGTTTTTGTTCTGTTTCAGGTCATCATGGCACAAGACAATAATCAAGGGAACAACAACCCTCAAGATCCGAACAACCCGCTTAACCAAGCCGGTTTGAATGCTGTTCAAATCCAAGCGATTATGGATAGTATGAGGCGTATGATGGTTAATGAGATGCAGGAGATGAATGAGAAACTCAACCGTGCACTATGGGCACAAAATCAGTCACAAAACATACCCGAGGAGCGAGAACAAAACCGACCTCAAAGACGGAACGACGACGAGTATTACGAGGATCATTCGCCTAATGAAGATAGGGGACGACGTCAACGTGCTAGGGATACTAGGAGAAGGCATGACTCGGATGGACACTCATCCCGCAGTAATCAAAGGAGACCTAGGCATGGTCGAGACGCCGATAATCTCGGTGGATTAAAGCTTAAGATCCCTTCCTTCCATGGGAAAAATGATTCGGATGCCTACTTGGAGTGGGAAAAGAAAGTGGAGCTTGTGTTCGATTGTAACCAGTATACGGAGGCTCAAAGGATACGTGTTGCGGCTACGGAGTTCTACGACTATGCACTTAGTTGGTGGGACCAATTTGTCACGTCGCGACGGCGTAATGGTGAGTATCCGGTGGAAACTTGGAACGATCTGAAAACGATCATGCGGAAACGGTTTGTACCTAGTCATCATCACCGTGAGCTGCATAGTAAGTTGAGAAGGTTAACTCAAGGAGGTCGAAGCGTCGACGATTATTTTCAAGAAATGGAAGTTCTTTTGATACGCGCTAATGTTACCGAGGATAGAGAAGCCACCATGTCACGGTTTTTAAGTGGTTTGAACCGTGAAATCCAAGACCGTTTGGAAATGGAACATTACGTGGAGTTGGAAGATATGCTCCATAAGGCTGTATTGATCGAGCAGCAACTCAAGCGTAAAGGTAACATCCGAAATTTCGGAACCGGTATGAGATCGAACTTTTCCCGAGAGGAGAAACCGAGTTTTAAGCCGAGAATGGATGTGAAGCCGGGAATCGAAACTAAGTCTTTCACTCCGACATTTCCGAGGAATCCCAATGAGAAAGGTGAGAGTTCCCACAAGAATCAAGATCTCCGATGCTACAAGTGCCAAGGAAAGGGGCACTACGCCAATGCTTGTCCAAACAAACGGACCATGGTATTACGAGAAGACGGGGAGATTGAAACCGAAGAAGACGATGACGGGGAACATCCGATTAGTGTGGAGGAACCCGCGGAAATAGCCGAACGAGGTGAGTTACTAGTTACTCGACGTTCTTTACTTGTTCATGACAGGTCCAAGGAGGAAGAACAACGGGAGAATCTATTCCACACGAGGTGCCGCATAAAGGGTAAGGTTTGTAGTCTCATCGTGGACGGTGGGAGTTGCACGAACGTGGCGAGCACTACTCTCGTGGAGAGGCTGAACTTGGAGGAACAAAAACATCCTAGACCGTACCATCTCCAATGGCTGAACAACGTCGGCCACATGAAGGTAACAAAACAAGTCCTTGTACCTTTATCGATAGGAAGTTACGGAGACGAAGTACTTTGCGACGTGCTCCCGATGGAAGCTGGGCACATACTATTAGGACGACCGTGGCAATTCGATAGAAAGGTAATTCATGACGGTCTCACGAACAAACACTCCTTTGTGTTCAACGGTAAGAAAATTGTGCTAGTCCCGATGACTCCGCAAGAAATTCTCCAAGATCAAAAACTCCGAGAAAAACAAAAGGAGGAAGGTAATATGAGTATTGTGGAAACTACGGTTCATCCCGAGAAAGGTAAGAATAAGCTCCCGCCAATGGTTTCGGAAAACAAAACCGAGAAGAAATCTAGCTTATTCGCGAAAGCTAGCGAGGTAAAACAAGCCTTATTTTCCGAACAACCTTTTATTATGCTTATGTACCGAGAAACTCTTATGAGTTTATCTAATCTTGAGCCGGACATCCCGAGCAGCATTATCTCTATTTTGCAGGATTACGATGACGTCTTTCCCGAAGACAACCCGAGCGGATTGCCACCAATCCGGGGGATTGAACACCAAATCGACTTTATGCCGGGAGCGTCACTACCGAACCGACCAGCATACCGCACCAATCCGGTGGAGACTAAAGAGCTACAACGACAAGTCACCGAGCTTATGGAAAAAGGCCATATCCGAGAGAGTATGAGCCCGTGTGCTGTTCCCGTTCTACTTGTTCCAAAGAAAGACGGAACATGGCGTATGTGTGTTGATTGCCGAGCCATCAACAACATTACGGTAAAGTATCGCCATCCTATCCCTCGCTTAGACGATATGTTAGATGAGTTGTATGGGTCTTGCGTTTTCTCTAAGATAGATCTTAAGAGCGGATACCATCAAATTAGGATGAAAGAGGGGGATGAATGGAAAACGGCTTTTAAAACGAAACATGGTTTATACGAATGGTTAGTCATGCCCTTTGGATTAACTAACGCACCTAGTACGTTTATGAGACTGATGAATCATGTGTTAAGATCGTTCATTGGGGTTTTCGTGGTAGTTTATTTTGATGATATCCTAGTTTATAGTAAAAACCTCGATGATCACATAGGACATTTGAAATCTGTTTTGAGTGTTCTTAGGAAAGAGCGACTTTTTGCCAATTTGAAGAAGTGCACTTTTTGCACGGATAATATTGTTTTCCTAGGTTTTGTTGTAAGTGCACAGGGCATAAAAGTTGACGAGGAAAAAGTGAAGGCTATCCGCGAATGGCCAAGTCCGAAGTCGGTCGGGGAAGTACGGAGTTTTCATGGACTCGCCGGATTCTATAGACGTTTCGTGAAGGACTTTAGTACTCTTGCTGCACCACTCACGGAAGTAATCAAAAAGGATGTGGGATTCAAATGGGAGGAAGCACAAGAAAACGCATTCCAAGCCTTGAAAGAGAAGCTCACAAACGCACCTCTTTTGTCTTTACCGAATTTTTCTAATGCTTTTGAAATCGAGTGTGATGCCTCAGGAATAGGTATTGGAGCTGTACTTATGCAGGAGAAGAAGCCTATTGCTTACTTTAGCGAAAAACTCGGAGGAGCAACCTTGAACTACCCCACTTACGATAAGGAGTTATATGCCTTGGTTCGAGCTTTGCAAACATGGCAACACTATCTATGGCCGAAAGAGTTCGTGATACATACTGATCATGAGTCCCTCAAGCACTTGAAGGGACAACAAAAGCTCAACAAACGCCATGCTCGATGGGTAGAATTCATAGAGACGTTTCCTTACGTCATCCGATACAAACAAGGTAAGGATAATGTAGTAGCCGATGCTCTATCCCGAAGGTACGCACTACTCTCTACTCTTGAAGCTAAATTACTTGGTTTTGAACAAATCAAAGAGTTATACGCAACCGATCCGAATTTTAAAGAAGTTTTTCAATCTTGCGAAAAATCACCTTTTGAAAAATATTTTCGAAACGACGGTTTTTTATTTTATAAGAACCGCCTTTGTATTCCCCATTGTTCTTTGCGAGAGTTATTTGTTAGGGAATCACATGGAGGAGGTCTTATGGGGCATTTCGGTGTGGCTAAAACACTAAGTACTTTGAAAGCGCACTTCTATTGGCCGCACATGACGCGAGACGTCGAAAGGATTTGCGGACGTTGTGCCACTTGCAAACACGCCAAGTCTAAGGTACAGTCGCAAGATAGTCCAGATTTGAGGACAAATCCTTTTCAAGAGGGGGGGGATGATATGACTATTGACGACACAACGGAGGTTAATCACCTTCCCGGGGAACTTCCCGGGGAAACATTCGGCGAGAAGGAACTTGATCCCGAGGAAGCGCTACACATTCCGGAAGGAGCAATGACGAGAGCAAAGGCGAGGAAGCTTAAGGACGCACTTGGAGGACTTATTCAACACGTTCACGAGACCGTGGGTTTGGAGGCGGAAGTGCTTCGAACCGCATTGGTTTCGATACAAGTCCAGGTGTGCTCTTTTCCTTAGTCCCGGTTTTACCCAATGGGTTTTACGTGACAAGGTTTTTAACGAGGCCCTGGAACACTTCATCCTTCAAGCCCATTCCGCGACAACAAAATTTTCCCGCAGTTTTCTCCGCAGATTTTCTCCGCAGATTTCTCCGCGGAAAAATCCCACCGGAAGACCAAGGGACATCCGAATTTTCCTTAGTCAAATTTCAATTTTCTAGACATTTATTGCCTTTGCATTTTCGAGTTATTCTTGTATTTTCCAAGGGAATTTTAGACTCTTTGTCTCCCCTTGCCTTTATATTTGCGTGTAAGGTCATAGACCAAGACAACCAATTTTTAATCAAACTTCTTTGTTTCTTTCTTCTTGCTTGCGATTTCTTAGAGAGTGATTCTCAAAAGAATTCAAGTGAAAACTTCGATATTTCAAAGAGTGATTCCGCGAGATATCGTTGGGTTGTCAAAGGATTTTCCGCCATCCTTTGAATTGCCGTACAAACGATCCCCGTGAAGAAGCGTCCATAGCGAGTCTGTTTTCGAAAGGATTTTCGGGAGTGATTCCCACGCCTTTCTAGCTGCTCCACGTTTCCAGCCGAGATCATCCATCGCCTTGTTTAATTCTTTCGGGAATTATTCCAAGGATTATCCTTTGTTCGAACCTACCCGGTACTTGAAGAGGATCCTGCAGTCAAGGACGTATCACAAGGGGATCCGCCTGATCATGTGTGTGTAGGTGCATGGTAAGGTGTTTCTAAGTTTCATTAGTTACCTTAAAATCTTTCCTTGGATCTTGGGCTTATTGGATATATAAGAGACCCAATAATACTCTCCAAGTGGTCTTGGGTCGAGATCGTTGCTAAGTTGGGTTGTGTAGCACGATCTTTGGCCTTGTCGCGGAATTGGATTTGAAGCATGTTCATTGATTTTTAAAATCAATAACTTCCAAGTCTTAACCGTTTTTGTGATGAATCCAATTCTCGGTTTGGCTCTGTTGGACCAAGATTCCAGACCAAGTCGGTTTGTAGCTTAATTTTTCTTGGTTTGGTCATAAACCTCCAATTAAGGTGTGCATGTCCAAATCGGGTAAATTGGGAATCACCCGATTTGTAAAATGAATATCTCCTTCGTCTGAACTCTGATTGGGATGATTCCACTTCGAGGCAATCCTCTGATGGGCCAAGATTTCAGAACAACTTAGATTTTGCCTGAAATCCTCTTGGTTTGACCATAATCCTTCAAGAGATGCACCTTCTTTAATTTGATGGGTGATGGGCGATAGTAGCGTATGAGCAACTGTCCCAACAACAAGAAAGGTCATGCTATCGCCAATAGGATCACGATCTAAGCTTGTCGTACTCACAGTACAGTCTCTCTCTGAGGTGGTAGTAGTTCCATGCGCTTTCACATAGACAATTGAAGCATCTACAATCGTCTCTTCTTTGACATCGGATATGATATCTTCTTCTGTGTGCATCTTCTCCTCGCCATGATCTATCTCGGTTTTGATGTCCTCATCACCTTTGGGTGTATCGACGTAACTATAACATTTCCGACGGATTTTAAAATTTCAAACGGCTATGAAATGGCTACTACAAGGGATACATTAACGGATATATTGCTGTCGAAAATCGGTCGGAAATTTCCGACAGACGACTAACTCTCGGAAATCGGTCGGAAAATTTCTGACTGATTCAAGGTCGTCATAAATCGGTTAGAAAATTTTGACAGGGATGACTTTGAATCCATCGGAAATTTTCAGACCGATTTCCGACGACCTTGAATCCGTCGGAATTCCGTCCAAAATTTCTGACAGATTTAAAGTTGTCGGAAATCACATTGTTTTCTTGTAGTGAGCGGTCTAGTTATATATCCCTAGAGCCAGTAGCTCATGATAATGATAGCCTTGAACCGACCATCCAGCCATAACAAATCATGTTCGCTAAGTCGTTTTCTATTTAAATAATTTAGATCTGAAAATTTCAGACAGTAGACGTTAAGATTTACTATCCCAATTAAGACAAGGCCGTTGGAATTGGTCGTTTGACAGTATCACCTTTCACAACTCACATAAATATTATAAATCGCCCCTTTAAGTCAAGAACATTTCTTTAATTGTGTATATACATGCTGACATTTGATGTAAAATGAACAAACAAAAGTGACCTACAAATTGCCAATTTAAAATGGTTTACTCATCTACAAACTAAACCGATCAAGAGTATATAATTGTATACCCTTCATACTTTTCCAACCATATATACTACAAAAAGAAACAAACTAACACATACGATTTTAAGAAAGCTTCTTAATTAATCTTTCATTATTATCTACAAAATCCTTCCTGATCCTGTCTAATCCTTCTGCTTCTCCTTCACATTTGTTCTTCTTTGATTGACACAACGAAGACATAGCTTTTGCAGACACAACCCTTCTCACCAGGATCTCCCACTTGGTGTCTTCACCCATCTTTTTGTCTTGTTCTCCCCTTTTCTTAAATTGCCTGCTCCCAAATAAAGTTGACAAAGACACATGAGATTCTAAATATCTACACAACGACCCACAGCAATTTGTAAAGTTTTACAAATTAGTGTCAACATAAAGCTAATTAAACCAGATGTGTCTCTTTCAAAAGAGTGAAACTTTTTTTCACTATCAACATAAGAATCATGAATTTCAAATTAACTCAAAACTAATTGATAACGAATTAGTTAATTTTAATTAAAAAAAATGTGGGATTCCTAATAAAACGTTACAAAGAAAACGTTGGGGGCATACCTGCAAAGAGGGACGCGACAAGATTCGGGTTGGTCACATATAGAAGAATGGAGTCTCAGGAGTTGAAGCATCCGCTTGCAACGAAGACAACCTTTCTCGTTACTCCTCTTCTTGCATACGGCAAAGTGACGTATCGAAAGCTGAAGGCCATAACATGTGGAAAACGCCTTACAAGGCTTTGACTTTTCCACCGTCGATGACTTGTTGTCGTCTACTACGTTTGTTGGACCGACCAAGGTGCAACCTTGGGTGCATATGTGCTCTATACACTCCATTGCCTCGCTTAGTTGCATGTATAGATTCTGCTCCCTTTTGTGCCGTCGTCTTCTTTTCTTCCTCTGCATTAAAATATCATCCAAACCCCAATTAGAAAACAACCAAATGTTTTGGGGTCAATTAGATGTATAAATCTAACAGAATTGTCGGGTGGTAAAAGTCTGTATCACCCTCTTAGTTTTATGCGGCATATTCGTACCCTCTAATAAACCGATTTTTTCATCTTTAAATGATTTTAAATAATAATAATATTATTTAATTGTCTATGATCTAACATCGAAGTTCGAACCAAATCTAGACCAAACTGAACAGAAAAAAAAAATGTTTTAATTTTGTATGATAACTAGCTCTAGGCATTAGGGTATTCGATTTGGTTCCGGATAGAGAGGTATGATCCATATAGACATTGATAACCTCCAAACCAAACCGAGTAGAACAACCAAATGTACTCCTTTTTGAAAATAACAAAAACAGAGAATTTGTATGTCAAGATAAATAGAAAAAAATATATATATACCGATTCGGCGTCGTCGATGAACTGGAGAATGTCGAGCTCGAGGAAAGGATCGTGTTCCTGAAGAAACTTCCATCCTTCGGTCTGCTCAACGGTCTTAAACTTGGAGTGGATAAGACGCATAGATCTGAGAAAAACATCCGGAGCGTCGCATAGCCGAGCCAGCTGGAGAACGTCGACTACGTTCTCCGCCGTTAAACGCTGTACAATGCCTTTTGAGCATCGCTGCTTCAGATTCGTCACCATGTACACGTGAGCTAACGCTAAAAGATGAATCCCATATTTCTCCATCTCATCCTCGTTCAAACTGCATGCGCGTTGATACAAAATGGTATTTTAGTCATTTTCTTGTTATGCCAACGACCCAAAGAAACACGGTTTAATTAAGATTTCAAAATTTGTGTAGAGAAAATCAAAAATTAATTATCGGGTTGATTTTCTGCATGAACCAACCTAGAAGAGTAGAGGAATCTGATAAAGACCGAAACGGCGTCGCATGGAACGCCGAGAATCTTGATGACTCTCTTAGATCCACATCCTCTGTAACGTCTCACCGGTTTCTTCATGATGTTCATCAGTACCGGTGAAGCCGAGGCCTGCATTATCCATAATTTCAGCAAAAAAACCAAACCGGACCGATTTTAATCAAAAGGAACCAATCCTTACCAGGATGCCGGAATGAGCCGGAATCCGACGGTTGCCGGAGGTAACGATATCAACGTCCGATGCCGTTAGATCATATGAGATTTTATCGGTGATTAACGAAAATCCGTCGTCTTCTGTTGTGGCGGTTACGGCCATCGCGACGAGGACAGGTTCCATTAATTAAAGATAAAAGAAGAGATTTTGGAGAGAGAGAGACAGAGAGAGATGTGTTGGGTTTGGGTGTTTTGAATATTGAAGAAGATGCTTTGATACATTTCTGAATATATAGAGAGCTTAGCGAGGTGGGTCCCATACTCCAACCTTGTATTGCGTACGTGGCATTTTCACAAATATCTGTTTCGTTATCTTTATTTTTATCTTACACGCGCTCTAAGGCGTACGTGATTTGTTTCACCAATAATTGTTTTTTTTTTTTGCCCTTTTTTTTGTCAGCTACCTACTAATTTTTTGCTATCTGTTTTGTGACGGAAATAGCATTTTTGGTTTAAAAAAAATCAGAAAGTGGATTAATCTTTTTTTTTTTTTTTTTTGCTTAGGCTGTCCGGTCGACATCCTATCAGAGAGATGGAGACTGACTACCACATGCCAAACCAGTAAAACTTCGTGCCTTCCGACTATTGCCTAGAGTGAGTTGGTCTAACTAACAAAACATCCTCACAGATTTTCAACTGGATTAATCTTAACAATACTTTAAAGGGATTAAATCAACATTATTAGCTATATCATAGAGATTAAATCGACATTTGATATGCGAACAGTTACGAATAACATTTACGATTTTACAAAACTAATTTTCTAGTTATTGAGAGCCATGCAGTGGTAATACTAGTTATGGATGTTCGGATATCCGATCGGGTTCGGTTCGGATCCATTCAAGATTTTGGATTTTCGGGTTTAGGATTTATTATCCATTCGAGTATTTTAGAATTTTGGTTCGGGTTCGGTTCAGTTTCGGATACCCGAAAAATCATAAAAATAAAATGAAAATTAGTTAAATTTGAATAAAATTAGTTAAATTTAAATAAAATTTGGACAAAACTTAACAAGTATAACTCATATCTTCGGATTTATAATTTATCATTGTAATTTTGGTATAAAAATAACTCATATCTCCCTTTTGGGTAATACCCTACTTTAAAACGAACAAATAAATCATCTTCAAATTTATCTTCTTGAACAACAAAAAACACATGAGAAAGAAACTTTCTGAAATAGTTATTTGACTAGCGACAAATATCTAACAATTTAAATAGTTTGAAGTAGAGGTGGCCAATCCAAGTTTTGGGTTGAGTTTTTTAAGTTTTGGGTTGAGTTTGGGTTATATGGTTTGAGAATTATTTGACCAAATTCGATCTACATAAAATTTGGATCAAATTTTTTAGGTTTTAGATCAGGTTTAAGTTGTTTGGATCGTAAATAATTTGACCAAAATAAACTTATATTTAAATATATTTGGATTGTTTTGATCTTGTATTATGTTTGGTTATTGGATGTTTATAAAAATTAAAAAATTACAATAACATCTAAAATAAATTCTTAATGCCAATTGTAATAAATAAAATAATTTATAAAATCTAGAATCCAGAAATATAACAAAATCATTATCCTTGACATTATAAAATATAAAATCCAGAAAAAAAAAGTTATTCTTGATATTGTAAAAAACTTGAAGTACAACAAAAAAAACAATAATAAATTAAAACTCTAGAATCGTTGGACAAAATCCTTAGAAACTCCTAGCAAAACCTGTAAAATAAACTGAACATATACATACAATAAGTATTGAACTCTTAGTTTTAGTTTTGTTAATTTTACATTTATGTTTATTAATGTATATACTATATAAATAATATATGTAAAAGTAAGATTGAATTTTATTTGGATTTTTTAGTTATGTAAAGACCAATCCAAATAACCCAAGCCCAAACCCAAATTAATAAAAATTATTAGCTCCAAATAGATTTTTATAGAAACTCATATCCAAACTAATTGTTAGTTCGAGATTTGGTATTAAAAAGAAATTAAACTCTTCGTAAATTTTTTTTTTTGTGTGTGTGTGGACATTATGAATTTATGAACCGTAAGATTTAGAAAATGTAATCGGAATTTTGTTTTCCTTCAACTAGAATGTAGAATGTACATGTATTTGTTTTAACATTTTAATATCGCCAACTAGGTGTAACATAAGAAACTACACACAGATCAATGCTCTATTTATAAATCACGAGTTGGACCGACGCTGCACCACTGTCCGTGATATGCATACATATCGCCAAGAACATAGTGGAGTATAAAATGATAATCTTGTTATTATTTTCCCTGAAAAAAGTGACCTATTATTATAAGATTTCTTTTGTTTGTGATCCCATAAAACAACACTACTTTTTGTTCCATGTTGGGAGATTTATGTTTTCTTATGAATCCGACGTGGTAACTGAAATAACCGGACCAAAAGATAGCAAAAGGGATATGTTTATTAAATTTTAGAAAGGCCGGTTATTGCAATAAACTGACCTTTGCCTCTTCCCAAGAGCCACCATCCTCATCCCACGTGGCATTTTGTTCTCATCCATTTGTGATCCTCATCTTGTTTATCCATTGTGAGCCCTCTTGTATCACCACTTGTGATCCTCATCTTGTTTATCCATTGTGTGACACAATTTGTCTATCAATTTATGTTCGATTAAAATATTTTCAATATGAAAAAGGAAACACGATATTTAAATCGAACGTTCTTATCCCTTTTGGTTATATTTCTATCCGTCTTATTGTCTTTATCACCTGATATTGTCTTAATCAAACATTTCAATTATGAAATTCAAACTAATCCAAAAAAACATGGTTAAATAGAGATTTTTATGTTTTTGACGATTGTAACGTTCGTTGGATTTGGAGAGAAAGTTCGCCGTATAATATGCTGTCAATTTTTTTGTACGCTGGTGCGATGATTTATCCTCATAGTGTGGGGTAGGTGTACACACATAACAAAGGATATGCTCCACTAATGACGCCACGTGGGAGAAGATTGAACATTTGGAATTGTTATGGTTGGAGTTAATGTTTAATCTCACGATAAACCAGTTGGCTTAACTTCTACAAGTTCTTAATTCAAACATCTCACATTGAAGAAAAGTTTACGCTATAATGGCACTTAATTTTCTTTAAAAACTAGTATATGTTTTCACCTTTCTTTCTAATTTTCTTTTGCTTTTCTTTTTCCGACTTATGATATATAGCTTCTCGTGTTTTACGAAACAAATCACATTAAAAACATGGGATATGAGCTGTAACACTGGGCATGTTGTTTTTGATAATGTTAGTCATGATTATGCTCACATAACTATTGATTATTATGAGATAATGTTAGTTTTTAGGAAATTCTTCGTTATTTCGAGGGCAAGTCTCCTACAACGAAGGAAGAAAAAAAAGTTTTTGATTGCCTATTCTATCGTTCGAGAGAGAATGAAATTACACAAGCCAACTTCTTTTATGAATCTAAAAACTTTAAATTTAAATCTCAAATTTCTGTTGACTGAAACATTATAAATCTCAGTTAAATAAAACCTTAAATAACGAAAATTCTCAATGTCTTTGTTTGGGGTTTTAAGAAGAAAGAGGAGACGACGTCGTTTTATTTAACTGTGATTTACAACGGTTTTTTAATCTCGTTTATCCGTTCTGTTTATCGATTTAACGTCGTGTCTAATTTGGTTCAGTCAACATAAATTTGGAATTTAAATTTAAAATCAAAATACTTTTATGATTTAAATTGTACACGCGATAACTCATTCTTTGAATAGTCAAAAATTTAAAAGTTCATAATTTTTTTTGACAATTTTTCCATTTTTTAATCTATAATTTATCATTTTCTGAGATCCCACATTATATAAATTATTCACAGTTAGAGATTTATAAATAAACAAAAGTTGTTTATCGGATATTTTAACTAATTCTCCGAAAAACAACTTTTTATTTATAAATCTCCAACTGTAAGGTGAGATTCCAGGAAAATGATAAATTATACATTAAAAAAAAATCGAAGATTTATAAATAAACAAAAGTTGTTTTCTCGGAGATTTTAACTAATTTTTTAAACACAAAAAAAGAGATTTTGACTAATTATATATTAGATTATAATATATCGATTGCTTCAGTTTTTTTTTTGTAAACAGATTGCTTGAGGGTTTACTCGTGCAAAACCCATGAAAGTACTTTATACACGAGTTGACTTTTTGTTGTTAATTATTTCTTGGGCATAAGATTCTGGACAAAAGTTCAAAAGTTGAGTTATTGATGATATAATCTATGTCCGCGGTATATATATATGGATAATAACAAAAATTCTATCTGTACCCGCTTTGTATCAAATATGTCATATTTTATCGCAGTTGTAATGTAATAAAAGAATTTTGTCTGGTGTAGTTGTGAATCTTGTTATGTTCTTGATCAATTTTCTAATGCTATATGGGCTACATGGAAACCTTTGAAACATATATAAACAAAATTTCATTGAATTTTCGGTCGTTAGTTCAACTAATAAAAATTAAATAAAGTTGCTTGCACGGATTTCTCCTAAAGTTGCTTGCATGGATTTCTCCTAAAGTTGCTTGCATGGATTTCATTGAGTTTTGAGTTCACCGATAACGACATATTTCTTCGTGCCTCTCAGACAAATGTGATACCGATTTTCTTAAAGGCTAGCAAAAGTAATGGAAACCAATATTTACAATCAAATTCCTTTTAAAATCTTTTTTTGAGGATCCAAGTTTGATGAGGAAAGTACAAATTCAATATTTTATGAATTATGATCAATTCTTTGGATATAGTTTTTTTCCAAAATGTCTAAATTCTTAGACCATCTGCATCAGAGACACAAAATGTGTATCTCAATTTTTTTTTTTTTTTTTAATTAAGTAATGAAAAAAAAAATGGACCAATACCCTCGCGCCACGTCAGTGCGAGGGTGTCTCAAAGTGTCTCCAGCAAGACCCATGTCTCAGGAAAAAGCAAAAAAAAAAAAAAATTTTAAATGGGAAGACACCCACAATTATATGCAATGTGGGCTCTATTAGAGCACCCACATTGTTTTAAAATATTTGTGTCTCAAGGTGTGTCTCACATTAAAACAATATTAAAAGTAAGAAAAAGAAAGAGAAAATGAGACATAATGTCTTCTCTGAAACAAAGAAAGACACATGTCTCAACTTAAAAAAATATTAAAACATTAAAAATTATTTTATTATTATTTAAAACATAGGTCTCTATTGTGGATGGTCTTAAGTTTACATATTTGTGTAATTGTGGATGGTCTTAGGTTTCAAAATATGTATAGTATATATGCATTATTATCTTATTATAAGAAAGGTTGCATTGTCGAGAATCCCAAATTGAGTCTTACACTCTTATTAAAAGCCTGACCAAATCCTATTTGGTTGGCCGTTGACTTTTCCTCCCCTAAGTCTTCGGAGCCCGTGACGCTCAAACACATACACGACATAGGCAATTCGATTATCTGATTCATTTTATTGGCGCTAATGAGATAACTTTCTTTATTTCGACAAGGAAACGAGAAAAGAAGGAAAAATTCAAAGTTAGAAAGATTTTATAATAGTCTTTAGCTTACAAAATTACCATGTATCATTCATATATATGAAAAATCTTAATGTGAGGGTTACATCGATACCTTAAGTAAAAATGTATTGATATATCCTCTATACCTTAACCAAACTTTGTATACTGATTTTATCAGTTCATATTAATAAAAAAAAATTCGATGAAAAAAAAAAAATCCTCTATGCTGTATTATAAAAAAATTCTTAATGTTTAGTTTTGGATTTAAAATATTTTATTTAAGGTGGTGTTCTGTGTAGTAGGAGATTACATCGGCGGCGAAAATTTCAGCAGTGACAGAGATTTTCTGTTTTACCTGCGTTTAGGGTTTTTTGCCGCTTCTGGTTTGGTCCGGTTTTCGTCTTCGGTTCTAATGCGGTTTGGTTTCCAATTACTTATTCGGTTTAGGGCTCCTTACCAAGCCCAATCGGAATTGTTGGTTAGGTTTAATTTTCGCTTTATAATATTGTATTAAAAAAAACCAAAAAAATTAAATACGATCGATATGTTCAAAAAACTTGGGATGGTTCCGAAGAAGAAGCCTCATGTGCATAAAATCTGGTTCTGCTCTCATATCTCTCCTCGTTGGCACAAATATATCATTTAGATTTTTACGTCTTCCATAAGATATCATCAATCTTTCACTAAAGAACTATATTATGAACAAAAAAAACAAAAAACTAGAGTCCACCAACGTCTATATGCAAAAAATGTTTGTAACATGTTCATTTTTATGTCATCTTCCATAGGGTATCTTCACATTGGTACATTCGGGCAGTATTAAGTAATGTTCCAATTAATGTGTAGAGAAGAAAGTACGGACATTGGAAGTTTATTAGTGGATATAAAACATTGGATGATGAAGCTTCACAAATATACTTTGGGACATGTTAATCGTGAGAGAAATGGTGTATCAGATAAACTATCGAAGAAAGCATATAATATACATGATTTGTCTTTAAGTTTTCATGTTCCTCTGATATGGCTTAGAGCAACTCCAACAACACCTTATTCCTTTATATTATAAGGTTTTTTCAACTCCAACAACCCTTTATTCCCTTATATTATAAGATTTTGAATAATGAAACCTCAAATTTAAGGTTTCACTATTCAAAACCTTAAAACTATGGTATATTTTCAAATTTAGTCCATAAAATTATAATTATCACAAATAATTGTACTATATTTAGTTTAAGATAGTTTAAATACCTTAAAATAAAATTCACAAGTTATTAATATTGAAGATATATTACATAACATTAAAAAAACAAATTTTACACAAAATAAATACATTAACAAAAATTAAAGCAAACTTAAGTAAACTTAACAAAAATTAAAGCAAATCCAATACAAATTACAAAAACACAAATCAAAGCAAATTAAAGACAAATTACATGAAGACAAACTAAAGCAAATTAAAAACAAATTACATGAAGAAAGATTAAAGCAAATTACACAAACACATAAATATTACAATCTAAGTTCGCTATCGTAGCAGGATCAACACGTTTTTGGAAGAAAGAAGACTTGCATTATATAATGACAGCGTGCATTATAATGCATAACATGATAATCGAATATGAACGTGATATCAACGCACTGATTAGAGATGCAAGATCAGCACCAGAGATAACTGTTGAATTGGCGGTACATGAAAATGTTCGATTTCAGCAATTTTTAGCTCGTAATAAAAAAATAAAAAAATAAAAAGGATCATTCTTCACTTCGAAATGCATTGATCGATCATATATGGGATCATTATGGAAATAATGCTTAAGTAATTTGGTATTTTATATATAACTTTATTATTTGAGTTTATGTGTGTAGTTTATTATTATATATGTAATTTATATTATCATGTAATATTGTGTGTTGTGTTTGTGTAATATTTTAAAGTGTGTTTCATATTTATTTTAAAAAGTTTTATCTTTATTATTAGTTTTTATTAATGTTGAGGACCATTATGCAAATTACAAATATTTTTAAAGATGGATTTAAGGTTTTATTGTTAGAGCAATTGTCCTTTAAAACTTTATTTTAAAGTTTTGCTCCCCTTAAAATTAAGGGGTTGTTGGAGTTGCCCTTATGTCTTGCTTGTATTCTCCGTATACTTGTTAATAAAGTAAGTTGTTAAAAAACAAAAAACTCCAAATTGGCCTCCTCCTAATGGGAAAGTTGTAAAAAAAAAATATGTGAGCCCAAAAAAAAAAGGCTACACTAATGTGCTTCTCAGATCCTATATTCGATCCGGCCCATGTAGATTACAAATAGTCGCCACATTTTGTCAAATAAGTCTCTCACGACACAAACAGTCATCGAACACAAAGTAAATAAAACTGATTTTGCTTGTTGGATCCGATGGCTCCTTCGAGCGAGACAGCGACCGTACGAATCCTTTGCCCAAAGCTGGTTCTCTCCGGGAACCAACCCGGTACTCTCCAATGGCTCATTGGTTCCCCATTTTTCCCGCCTTTCACCGTCACCTCCACCTTCCGATGTATTCATCAGTCTCCTGATTTCGAGCAAGAATCTGGTAAGTAGAAGCCGTTTTCTACGCTGGTTTTGGGATTAGCTCATATGGATAATTGGGATCGGATGTTCAAATGCGTGGTTCTTGTTTTTTATTTCGAAAGGTTGAATGTATTTTTCAATGGATCAAATGCTTGTATAGAGTGAGGAATTAAGAAATCGAGTGGCCAATTTTTTCAATTTTTAGTCGTAGTCGTTGTTATATATATAAGCCAATCTTCAAACTTTTCCTTAATAATCGTTATTTTGGTCATTTCATTGTTCATAAAACTAGTTTTCTTGGGGGGTTTTGTATGAGTTTTTGTGTGCATTGTTTCTGTGGTTGATTCACAGGCTTATTAGCAGATCTTTGTTGAAATCTTTCTATACCATGATGTTGAAATTAATCATCTTGTGATAAAATAATCAGATGATCTTCGGAAGTTGTTACCGAAAGGTTTTGAAGTCATCGGAGGTCTGATAGTTGGGGATTCTGATGCTGAGAAAAGCGCTCTTGCGGCGGTCAAAGCAGCTCGCAGATTACGAAAGCATTTATCTGAAGGTGGAGAGTTAGATGATGAAAAGATAGTTGGGGCTAGTTGCGATGCAGGAACCGGTACCATTCAATTTTTCATCTCCAAAACCGAGAATTCAACAAAACTAGAGCCTGTTACTTCTGTTGTGTATGAGGATAAGTCTGGAAAGTATTTATGGGAGAATGGCTGCCTGCTTCACTGTGAGCTTCCAATCAAGTTGCCATTCTATTTTCCCGCAAGCTCGCCCTCGGGTATGATCTCAATGTCTTCTCTCTTTTTTTTTTGCTATATTTTTGTTCAGTTTTTGGCCGTATGTATTTCTTTTGTCTCGAGTTTAGTGATATCCTTTTTTCCAGATTCGAAGGAGATGTTTTCAGATGCAATTGATGCAGTTATTACTCAGTTTAAAGAACCATATGTTGTATACATAGCCGAGACCTTGAAGAAAGCTTCTGGAGATGCTCCAAAGCCAGTCGTTCTCCGTGGTAAAGATTTTGGTTTTGGTGCTGATGCGTCAAACATTAACCGTCTTCCTGCTGCTGACCAAGTATCTGACGTCAAGATGTTATCGTGCTCACATCTGTGTCTGAACAGCAAAACTGCTGCAGTAGTAAACTCAGCAGAGGTAAGTAAACAGAGAATTTTTCTTACTTGATATCTCTCTTCTTGTTGCTACCACCTGGCCTTACTTTTGTTTCTCCTCCCCTGAAATTTCTTCTTCTTAGAATGCAGATAAAATCCACATATCTGTTCTGCTTAATAAATCTGAAAAATCTCCAACATCTGGTGCCCCTGTTGCAGAATATTTTCCAGGTAATCACAAATATATATCAAGGCACTAAGAATACGTTGTGCCCTGTTCTCATATTCTTATATTGTAACTTTTCTCACAGCTATGGAAGAAGCAAGGCTCATTGTTGTTGATTTAAATCTTGATGTACTTACTTATGCACCCAAGGAACTTCCACTTATGCACGCAGTCTCAAATTTAGTTATCCCTGCTTTGGTTGATCAGTTATATTCCCTGAAGAAGATTATCTTACCATACCTCTTGATGGAACATCCTAAGGTAGAGATACCTTTTTTTATTTATCTAACAGAATTCTATCCCAAGCAATATTTCCCATTGTGAGATAAGATATTGTTTACTTATCTCTTGCAATCTCTTACCTCTTTGTTATCATATCTTTTTTTTATCTTACTATCTCAAGAATTGCCTTGCTCTTACAGTTGCATATATACCATTTCAATCCACCGGGGGTATTACATCCAATAACAACTATATACGAGCTTAACTATGGGGAGACGGAAATGAAGCAAGGTAACTATTGTGATTGTTTTAAAAGGGGATTATGTAATATAGAGCAAACGTATTATAATATCACAGTTCAAGAGTAATAAACCCTATTTTCTCTAGTAATCTTTTACCAAACTTATCATTCTGCAATGTCTTTGAACTAGCACCTGCACACCAAATTTTTGATCCTCTAAACTCTTATTGCAGCCTCAACCCTCTTGAAATGATATTATTATATTTGATGTATGTGGCTCTTGCTCTTGACTGTCTTTGCAGTCGATGTTAGGAAATCTCTACACTTGAGGCTTGGTCTGCCACTTGATCGTCCGCTTCTAAGAACTGCTAATGCTTTGGACTTGTCTGTGAATGATGGCTCAAGGAGCAACATAAAGAAAAGAGGTAGACAGATCTGCCTAGTTTCTTATTTTTCTCTTTGTGTCTCAATATTTGCAATGATTCTAATTGTTAAGCTACGTGGGCACTGCCAGGTTCCACCTTGCTCAAAGATGTGCATATTGGAATCCCTAGCAGCGGAGGTTAGCACTATTTATGCCATTGCTTTTGTCGTTCATCCTTTTTTTCTACTTATTCGTTCTATTAAATTGTTTGATGCAGTTTCGGAGGGTGTGGCATCTCTTATCCAAGGTTCTTACGAGTATTATCATTATCTTCAGGATGGCGTTGATGACTCGGTATATCACTTCTCATTCTTCCATGGTTTCAAAACACTGTGTCAATGCAATAACCTGATACTTAGCGGATGATGTGAGAAATGAAAGCAGAAATTAGGAATAAATCGCTCTGTAATATTTTACTGGAATCTTTTATAGTCCTTTCACCGGAAATGGATTTCCTAAATGATTACTGGCACGATATCTGGTCGTGCTTCAAGTTTTGCTGTTTCATTGTAGAAAGTTAGAAATAGTGTCTCTACTTCTAAAACTAATTTTCTCTTGTTGTGCCAGGGATGGGGTTGTGCTTACCGATCATTGCAAACTATCATCTCATGGTTCAGGCTTCAACACTATACATCCATTTCTGTACCTTCACATAGGTACGAAACAGTTTCTCCTGAATAAAACTCAGAACTCCTCTTCATCTCTCGATCTGCCAAGTACCACTTTTTGGATTTTCAGGGAAATTCAGCAAACACTCGTGGAAATCGGTGACAAGGATCCTTCATTTATAGGCTCGCGCGAGTGGATTGGTGCCATAGAGTTGAGTTTTGTGCTGGACAAACTTCTTGGTGTAAGTCTTCTTCTCTAAACTTCCTTATTCGAATATATTGTGACAAGTGAATCATCTTAACGCAAGATCCAACTCAAAATTGCAGCCGTAAAAGTCTAAATCTTTAGATAAAAACATGCTAGAAACGATACATTCGAACTACATATATTATTGACGTTAAAAAAAACCTCTTGGGTCTTATTTTTGCAGGTAAGTTGCAAAATCATGAACTTCAGATCTGGATCGGAGCTCCCAGAGAAATGCCGTGAGTTAGCTATGCACTTTGAGACCCAAGGAACTCCAATAATGATCGGTAAAGTCAAGCGAAATCACTCTGATACATTAATTTTACACAAGCTTCTCCTTTTAGAATCAAAAACAAAAGCGCTGGTGTGAATAGCCTAGATAGTCTGTATATGAAGAGCATAACGACTGAAGCGTAAACCCTATATATAAAAGATGACTGGAGTAAAGAAGCTGAAACCTCTAAGACGAATCTGATAAGATTCAAAACTAGTGAACTCCTTGTATTAAAACCTTGGGCTCTGACATCACAAACTGTGTTGTCTTGTGTATTGTAATGGGAATGGATTTTTCAGGAGGTGGTGTTCTTGCATACACACTGTTGGGAGTGGATTACGATGAAGGAAGCGGGGATTGTGCGTTCCTGATTCTGGATCCGCATTATACAGGAAGTGAAGATCACAAGAAGATCGTCAATGGTGGATGGTGTGGATGGAAAAAAGCTGTTGATAGCAAAGGGAAAAGCTTTTTCTTGCACAATAAGTTTTACAATCTTCTTCTTCCTCAGCGTCCTAACATGGTTTGATTTTCATTTTTTTTACATACCCACAAGTACTTTTTGTCTTATCACAGTTTCACTATTTTATAGCATACTCTGGTCTCGTGATAGTACTATAAATGAAACTTTAGCTGGAAATTTTCTTGTAAACTACATAAAACCCCCCAATATTTAGCCTAATACTTCTATGCGCTGTTGTTTAATTGGGTCTACGAGAAATCTTATTCTGATAGTCTCCTATGGCTATTAAACAAAATGACAATCATTATTCGATTTATAGGCTTTAGTTTCTGCAAGAAAGGGTTTCGTATGTCTTTTCTGAAAGGAGAGAGAGAGAGAGTTCAAAGCACTTCAAACAATAAAAGTAAATTGGATCTAACTGAATCAATTAAAAATATAGGTTTTTATTTGGATTTAACCATAGTTGTAAGCCCTCTCTGATGATTTACCTTACTACGTAAATAAGGAAAGAGGATTTTGCTAGTTTTGGACCAAAACTGTGAGGTATTCATTTTTGCATCTCTCTTGTACAATATAGAGGCCTGCAATGCAATAGAGTATACCATGTACATGCAAAACAATGAAAAATAATGGAATCGAAAACCCCTCTTCTTGTATCTTTTTGAGCCATTAGGCAAAATATAGAATCAGTGAAAGTATACAACAGTTTCTTCTTGTCTTGTTGATGCTTCAGTACCATCTTGCTTCTACGACCTAATAAAAAAAACATGTCTTATATTACGAGCTCTGAGAGAGACACCACTGTAGTAGATAACAAAAGTAATTTATCTTCATTTTGATAAACTTGTCAAGAAAGAAGAATTCAAAGTATGAATTAAACAATAGAAGTACTAAACTTTCCGTCAAAATCGGACGCTGAAACATAAATACTATTGGAATTACATTCACAATAACAAGAAGAGTTAACACACATCCAAGTAGAGACACAACTTATACATTTATGAGTTATATAAGAAGTGTTTTCCTAAAGATTTAATACATGGATACTCTCGCCATATAGACAAAGCCACCAAAAGGCGGAAAACCAGCAACAAACATCGGTCTTATTTCACGACACATCTCTACCATCATTTTTCTTTATTGACACTTGACAATAAGGATACGCTAGACAACTTCAGGATCAAGAGAGAAAATGAAAGCTTAGAACATCAGCATCTCGAGAGAGAAAAGGAAATATCAGGTGTCAAAGAGTCTTGCCTCCCAAATTTTATAGAAGTAGTCTGGCATTCTTTTTCTCTCGAAAGAAACAATATAACCTAAATGAATTAATTATTTATAAACAAAAATATGACCAAACGGTCAAATTTTCAGCTATTGTAACCAAAAATGTTCAGAATATTAAAAGGTGTGACTCTGTTACAATAGTCAGTTGTTCATAATATTAAAAGGTGTGACTATGTTACAATGGTTTGTTTGAAAATGCAAAATGTTAGTACTACTCCTTTTTGTCTGCTTCAACATCTCAAAATGTTTGATATCGAACAATAAAAATATATATATATATATATGTAAAAGATGTAACATATTGTTTTGACTTCAAACCAATTTGTCATCTCCTTCACACAACTCAGAGAATTTGACCAAAACTTTGTGTCATGATCTTTTCATATTTGGAAATAAATTACAAATCAAATTGTATGAAGTTCTCAAGTGCATGGTTTGTGCAACTATATAGATGATAAGATTAATTCAATTGATATTAGTATTGGGCAATACAAAAGAAATAAACAACATCTATTATGTCACTATACAAACAAAAAACAAAAAAAAACAAAAACTAGGAAAAATAAATTAAAATGAAAATAAAATCCAAAGGACAATTTTGCTCTTAGCTCTTATGCAACACCATCCTCTAGCCTACAATATTAGTCATCTCCACATTTTCAGGCTCATGTTCTTGAGCCATCTCTTCAACTTGGTCTTGAACCTTCACTCCAACTTGGTTTTGAGCCATTTATTCATGTTGTCTAGAAATTTTCAAAAGCAAAAGTAAGAAAGCAACAAAAACAACTACATATGGAGCTCTTTTTTTTCCACAATCTTATATTTTTCATAAATATATCAAAGAGTTTAGGATTAAACATAAAAAGATACCAAAGTCAAGAACTTAGTGGAAACCTTGCAAGATTTATTATAAACGTTAAAGATTATAAATCATCTACGTCGAGGAAATCTGGCAACTTCATGCGACATCCTTCCGGAAATTCAAATAATAATGGGTCGTTGATGGCGTTTTCATCATAAACTAAAAGCTGTGTAAACCTTTTCTTGCGTAGTAAGGCAATCTCCTCGGCATAGAAATAATCACAGGCGAGAAGTACATGGACGGTCCGAGGCGTTCCCAGTCTGTTGCGCGTCTCACGATATCTTGTTAAATGCGCATTCATGAGCCTGTCAGCGACATCAGGTAGGGTCGACAGTGCTTGCGCGAAGATAACACCACACGCTGCTAGCCTTGCTATCTCAGTAGCCTTCCCTCGAAGATTCATACTGTAAAAAGCATAGATAGTTACTGTTCCACGGTACCCACACTTCTTGAGCTTCTTCTTAATCCTCTCTACCATACGCTCCACACTCATTTCAGAAGGACAAGACAAATTCTCATAGTTCCAAAGAACAGATATATCAGCGAACATGTCCAAAGACTAGAGATATAACGAACATGTCAAAACATTTTGCAATTCTATCACTAGGATAGTTCACTAAAATTAGAAAGGCCACATTCATTTGACCACTTATTTCACGACACATCTCTACCATCATTTTTCTTTGTTGACACTTGATAGTAAGTATAAGCGAGAGAACTTCGGTATTGAGAGAGAAAAGGAAAGCTTAGAACTTCAGTATCTCGAGAGAAAAGGAAAGATCAGGTGTCAGAGAGTCTTGTCTCCCAAGTTTTGTAGAAGTAGTCTGGTCTTCTTTTTTTTCTCGAGAGAAACAGTATGACCTAATTAATTATTTATAAACAAAAAAACGACCAAACAGTCAAATTTTTAGCTATTTCGACCAAAAATGTTCAACCACTATAAAAATAAAGTCGAATCCAATATGATTTTTTTTTACAGCAATCCAATATAAATTAATGTGATAAATTTTATGACGGTCCAATTTCGATATTTCTATTTATTTTTGTTTTTCTTTAAAAATGAAAATTTTAATTTTAATTTCTGGAATATATAAAAATAAAGGATTTTAACCTTATTAAATATAATTTGATTTTCCAGTGATGTAAAAAATATATATATGGTTTTCCAACTTTGTATAGTTTTATTTGGACTTGGTTAGGCTGGTTCTGGTTTCTAGCTTGGGCATTGGCTGTGTGGGTGCTATGATCCGTTTCTTCTTCTCCCTCTGGATGCTTCTTCCTCTTCCTCTCTGCATCTCTTGGTGTTTAGGCGTTGCGGTATGAGTCTCTTGGGCCTTTGGCTCTTTGTTTCAGAGTGTCTGGAGCTCTGTGTCTCTCTGCTGGTGCTCTTGATGTTGTGTTTGTGCTGGTTAAAGTCTGCAGGAGTGCTCTTGTTTTGATTCTGGTGGGTGTGTCACTGGTGGTGGGTTATTAGTCTGTTTTTCTCTTCGGGCAGTGGCCTTCTGCCTCCTCTCTGCTTGCCCGAGGATTTAAGGGCAACCAATCCTCCCTTTGTGGTTTTCCTTGTCCCAAGGTTTGTGCAGGTTCTGTCTTCTCCTTCTGCTGGTTCTCCTGCTGGCTTTGTCATTGTTGGTTGCTGTGAGCTACTTAGAGCTGGTTCTGTTAATGTATTTGGTGTCTTTGGTCTTCGTGGTTTGGTTCTTCTGCTGGTTGTTGTCTCCTGCCTTGGTTCTGTGCTTTGTTCACGGTTTTGCTCAAGCTCAGGATTAAGGATTTCATGGATCTCCCGGTTTAGTCTCTTGTCCGTTAAGTATTTTTGGCTAAGGGTGATTGTCTCCGCCTTGCAAGTCCTATAGCCACCAGCCCGGCTTTGAGTGAGTAAGTGGCTCTTGCTATTTTCTGTGGTTCTAAGTTTTAAATCTATGTTATTGATAATCATCCATTCATCTGTAAACTTATTCGTATCGTTAACAAAAATCGGAAGTTAAAACCAAGTATAAGATAATTTTATCATCGATCATAATTATTAGTTTGTAGCCATTGCAAGCAGAAAATATCTTCAACAAAAATAGTACAAGCAATTACTTATTCTTAGAAAATAGAAACCACACTGACTCAAACAGAAGCTTCTCCTCTACTCTCACTTACCCCTTCTTCCCCAACCAAAAGGGACTTGATGATCTTATCAGTCATACCTTCCACAAGTGGTAACAAATGTCCTGATCCAGAAATTTCATGGTAATGAATCCATGGAAGCTTTGATGCAATATAACGCTGAAGCTTCACTGGCACAAACTTATCCTCGTCGCCATTCCAAAGGTGAACCGAGCCATTGTTGTTTGCGAACGGATCTTGAAGGTCTAACGGATCGAATTCCCAGCTTGAAAATCCAACATTCAAATCTTGGTGTAGGCTTTCGAATTCACCCTGTTGCCTTGTGTATGCCTGAAAAAAAAAACACTCAACACATCATTTGATTCCAAATCATTTTCTTGAAAGTGTTGCAGGAAGTATCAAACTTATGATATGGAAACCGAACCAAACCGCACAAGAATTTTGCAAAGCCAAAACCGAAAATTGAAAAGCCAAAACAAATCAAACCAAACATCTATAGAAGTGCTAGTACCCGATTTGGTTTGGCGAATCCGAGCTTAGACAAAACCTCCATGTCCTGACGGGAGAAAATCACGGGGTTACCCGCGATCACATTGGAGAATGGGAACCATTTCTGAGTGTTCCACCAATACGTAAGCCAAGGAGCATAGTGAGCCACTCGAAGAGCCCATTGATCTGCAGGAAACATTAGAGAGAAAACTTCTCTTGTTATGTCAGCCGGTAAGTTTCTCCACCAATAGTTAATCGCCGGTGCCACCAGCGCCACTCCTGCTAACCTGTTAACAGAGTCCATAAACAAAACAAAAAATGCCTTCACATCGCAACTTAGCTATTGTTTCAAGATCAAAGTTAATACCTTTTCCGAGTTATACGGTCCAAGAGATGAACTCAAAACTCAGAATCAAACTACAGTACCTGTGAGGAATGTACTTAAGGCAAGCCCATGTGATTCCACCACCCATGGAGAGACCAAAGACATAGAACTTAGGTCCTAGTCCTAACCCATCAGCCAGCTCTTCTATATCCAATGCTATGCTTCTCGGTGACCGATTCGGATCAGGATCACTCTCTCCATAACCAGGACGGTCAAAAGACACTGTGTATATCCTCAATTCCTCCACAAGAGCCTAAAATTTTGAGATTTTGCGAAAGGTTTAAGCTTTTCACATGCTATCGATGATTCGACCAATGGGGGATGGCCGGAAAACTTACCGGCGATAGGAAATGGGGGAAAGGCGAGTCGTGCATACAAGAATCGAAGCCGTGGATATATATGATCTTGAATTTGGCTTCGTCTCTAGGAAACCCGAATTCCTTGTAAGCCAAATGTCTCCCGTCTCTCAATTTGATCCTCGGCGCTGTCACAGTGGCTCCGCCGGGAGAGCCGACGATTTTCGGCGGTGGTGGTTGGATTGATTGATAGACCCATGCCAAAGCTCCGACGAACGATACCAGGAGAATTGTCTTGACGAAACCTGCATAATCGAAGAAGCAAGTCTTGTAAGAACATTTCCAGGTTACACAATTTGGGAATGCTTGGTGTGAAATAAAATATTATTTCTTGGTTAACAAGTTAATATGGATAGGATAGACAATCGTTTGAAACTGGTTTCTCTGTGAAGAGTATTGATAAATTTTCGCAAAATCGTCATTATTGATTAAAAAAAAAAAATTGTCATTTCAATAACTGTAAAAAAATGTTTTTGTTTTCAAAAAATATAAAAAATGGCCAGGAAAAAAAAATGTTTTTGTTTTTATTGTTTTCAATAAATTTTTTCTGTTACTCTTGAAGGGTCTCAGAAAATTGAAGGGAAAAAGATAGATGAAAAAATGGAAGGGTCTCAAAAAAATATGAGACTTTTATATAAGAGTCTCAGATTTTAGTGCACAAGTGAGAAGGAACATGCATAAATAAGAACATAATCAGATTTTATTACCAGAAGAAGATTTTTGTTGAGTGTTTCTGGTGTGAGATCTTGCAGAAACTGCAGATTTGTTCTTCCTCTCTCTTCCTTCTCCAGGCATTCTCTCTCTTTTTCTATTGGAATTTTTTCTAGGAAAATAACTTAGAGAAAGAGTGTAAGAAAACCAAAGTTTGGTGAGGCGAAGGCTTAATGAGTTTTTGTCTTTATATATATAAATGAATTAATACTTTAATACTAGTAACTAAATTGGATTTTTGTTTCTTTTTTGTTTAAAAAGCGATAAATCTGCAGAAAAGTGAAGATACGTGGACACGTACGCACCTTTCCAGTTTCCATGACGAGTTGTACTACTTAGTAATTACGATAGGAACTTGAAATACTCCGAGAGTAAACATATAAAAACATGAGTCACGTGAATCATGACCATTGAAAAGTTCTCAAATTTGGTGCTTCATTCTCCCAATTTTGGTCCACAAGTTTGGAAAACTAGTAAAAGCATTTAAAATAATTTTTAATGAGATTGGTTTTAAGCAGGTTGGTTTTTTTTTTTTTTCCAACACACTTCATATGTTAAATCAAGTTTGACCGGTACGAAAATTGTAAGAGACAAACTATCCATGTGATTTACATGGAAATATAAGTAATCTCGTGCTAGCGTTTCCTTTGCAAAAAAATCAACACAAACTATTTAGAATTAAAAAGGGTTTTATGCAAATCAACCCCTCAAGTGGAATTTTTTTGCAAAATTTACCCTTGATTTTCAAAAAATACAGGTCAAACATATCAAGTCCGAGTCAACCCGCAATATAACTCTTGTCTGTGTATACATTTTACAACCCGTGTATACGTTATCAAAACAACGTCGTTTTGACCGTTTTTTTAAAACAAGATAATGCATAATCAACAATTGAACTCATGACCTTGAATACACTTGCCACATCACCTCTACCATTATGCCAAGATCGTTTTTATTGTCATATCCAATATACTTATATTTATATATGTTACAACGATGTGTATTTATCCTTTGAAATTATTTGTCTTTCTTCTTCGTTTCATATTACGGTTTCGTTAAAATATACGTTTATTGCCAAAAAATATCATTTGCTTACCAAAATCGTAAAATCGGATTTCCCGCCGAAACCGAAATATCGAGAAATCCCGCCAAAACCACAAAATCAGGTTTTCCCGTAAAAATGCCGCAAAACCGCGAAATCGGATTTCCCGCCAAAAATCGCGGTTTTGACGGGAAAACCTGATTTTGCTATTGTGATGGGAAAACCAGATTTTTCAGTTTTTATGGGAAACCACGATTTTGCGGTTATGACGAGATACCATATTTCGCTGTTTTGACGGGAAAGATTAATAGTAATCCCGGGATGAATAGTAACCACAGAGAAGAACCAACCTCGTCTAAGCTAAAGGAGATGACTCGGAGTGAATAGTAGTCTCAGGATGAATAGTGTCATGGGACGTGATTTCACAGTTTTGATGGGAAATCGTGATTTTGCGGTTTTGACAGGAAAACGTGATTTCACGATTTTGACGGAAAAACGTGATTTCGCGGTTTTGACGGGAAAACGTAATTTTGCGGTTTTGACGGAAAAACGTGATTTTGCAGTTTTGACGGGAAAACGTGATTTTGAGGTTTGGGCGGGAAAACGCGATTTTGCGGTTTGGACGGGAAAACGCGATTTTGCAGGTTGGACGGAAAAACGTGATTTTGCGGTTTAGACGGGAAAACGTGATTTTGCAGTTTTGGCGGGAAAAATCTGATTTTGAGGTTTTGGCGGTAAAACGTGATTTTACGGTTTTGACGGGAAAATATTCAAATGACAAAATACATCGTTTTAATATATATATAAATATATTTATAAAGAAAATTACTTCAGAAAGCACTTTCTGACTTCTCTATTGCAGGATAAGACACTTTTAACTCTTAAGGCACTTTTGTTGCTGAATTTTACCTTCTTACCCTTATGTAACTTTCACCATTTCACTCATAAGCTCTTTTTTTCTCTCTCTCTCTCTTTTACTTTCTCGCTTTAAACCATTTATTTATTTTATATTTCTTTTTTTTACCCATCTCTCTCACATCTCTCATTTTTACCCCATCTGATTTATTTTCTATTTTTTTATATTGTGAAAGACATAAAACAATTTATTTGGTAACAATGAATGATAATTTTTGTTTCTCTACATTTTAAGATATATTTTGCTATAGTTTTGATTCGAAAAAAACAAGAAATCTAAACATATGAAATCGAGATCGACGTGGACATGAAACCGTGGACAATTGTGTGTAGACAGATAAGAATCTCGTATTGTTAGTGTGGATGGTCATGTGTGGATAATACTTTACTGATGGTCATGTGTGGATGGTCATGTGTGGATGATCATGTGTGGATGATCATGTGTAGATATAGTTCTTGATATTTACAAGTAGATTTCTTGTTTCACATCAAAACTATAGCAAAATGGATCTTAAAATGTTGGTAAAATAGAATTATCATATATTTTTTCCAAAAAATTGTTTTATGTCTTTCACATTATAAAAAAAAAATAGAAATCAAGTGGGGTAATATTTATTTTACTCTAATTTTTGATTTTCTAGTGTAGATGGTCATGTGTGGATGATCATGTGTAGATATAGTTCTTGATATTTACAAGTAGATTTATTGTTTCACATCAAAACTATAGCAAAATGGATCTTAAAATGTTGCAAAAATAGAATTATCATATATTGTTTACAGAAAATTGTTTTATGTCTTTCACATTATAAAAAAAAATAGAAAACAAATCAAGTGGGGTAATAATTATTGTATTCTAATTTTTGATTTTCTAGTGTGGATGGTCATGTGTGGATAATACATTACTGATGGTCATGTGTGGATGGTCATGTGTGGATGGTCATGTTTGGATGGTCATGTGTGGATTGTCATATGTGGATGGTCATGTGTAGATGTTGTTCTTGATATTTACAAGTAGATTTCTTGTTTCACATCAAAACTATAGCAAAATGGATCTTAAAATGTTAGAAAAATAGAATTATCATATATTGTTTCCAGAAAATTGGTTTATGTCTTTCACATTATAATAAAATAGAAAACAAATCAAGTTGGGTAATATTTATTTTACTCTAATTTTTGATTTTCTAGTGTGGATGGTCACGTGTGGATGTCATGTGTAGATGTAGTTCTTGATATTTACAAGTAGATTTTTTGTTTCACATCAAAACTAGCAAAATGGATCTTAAAATGTTGGAAAAATAGAATTATCATATATTGTTTCAAGAAAATTATTTTATGTCTTTCACATTATAAAAAAAATAGAAAACAAATCAAGTGGGGTAAAAGAGAGAGATGTGAGAGAGCTGGTTTATTGGTTTAAGGTGAGATGTAAAAGAGAGATATGTGAGAGAAAAAGAGAAATATGCGTAAGAGAAAAAGAGATGAAGAAAAAAAAAGGACAAAATTGGGTTTTCATACCCATGAACAGTGAAAAAAGTGCTTTAAGAGTTGAAAATGCATTTTTGTAACAAAAAGTGGCAAAAGTGGCTTTTAGTGTAATTCACCCATATTTATATTGGTTATAACAACAAAAATGATCTTGGCACAATGGTAATACAATTGTGTTAAGTGTGTAAGAGGTCATGAGTTCAAATCCCTATTTTGCATTATCTGGGTTTTAAAAAATAATCAAAACGACGTAGTTTTGATGACATATACACAGTCTTATATATACTGTAAAATCAATATACGACCAAGAGTTATATTGCGGGTTGAATCAGACTTGATAGAATTGCAAAAAAATTCCACTTAGAAGGTTTATTTGCAAAAAACCCAATTAAAAATAAACTAAAATGGTCAAAACAAACTCTAAAGTTACACATGTAATCTTAAGGCCGATTGAAGGAAGGGTCGATTCACTGAATTTTTAATCATCATTTTCAAATCCAAACAGTTTGTCTCGAATCTAACCGACAATATATGCTTCTCTAAGACATGACATTGCCCAAAGAAACTCGTTCAATTCAACATGAAGTGTTGAGAGACTTCTGCGAAAGCCTTGTAATCCGATAAACTCTTCTCTCATATTGTCCTTTAGGCACCACTTTAAACTATTGACATGTTATCAATTCAAAAAGCATCAATTTGACATGTCAGATTATGGAGGCCTAAGAAAGCACACTTATGTCGTCTTAATGTTGGAATTCTTCCACTTCTTCCTCACCATCTTTTTGGTTTTCTTTATAACAATTATTTTGTATTATAAATTTCTCCTTAACCAATGTAGTTCTCTTTCTTATCCAACCAATTAAATGTAGTAATCACTTCCCCTATTCTCAACGTCAACGTCAGGAAGTCCTTTCATCACTAACCTGCCCATCTTTTTTTCTTGATGAATCGAGGGGAACCTGATAGAAAATATAGCATAATCAACCACTTATAAGTTTTATTGTTTAAAATTACCATTACTTAATTTCTTGAAGTTGTTGTCTGTGTAGAATTTTGGGCTTTGCCATTCCACGACGGTTTCTTGGTATCACGGAATGGACAATCATGGTTTAATTAGGGAGACATCCGTGTGGTAGTTTTTAGTGAATTTCCGACACTAAAATTCGAAAATGCTAAGGAAAAGAGGCAACCGCGTAAATATGATGCGCGGTTATTCTTGGATTTGGATGTTTAGGTTCTTTAATATGTACTCTTTTTAATTTGAGACTGTAAATCATGTCTCTTGCTTTTGTAGTCGGGTTGGATTTTCCTCACTTTGTTTTATGAGATTTTTATAAATGTTACTTCAAGCGGACTAAGATATCGAGTTAACATTTATAAATGTTACTTCAAGCGCATCTACAATGCATGTTTGTTATAGATTTGTTTAAGCAACTCACTGATGAAAATTTTGGTTAGTTTTGAAAATTTATGATGAAAAATTATGAAAAAGTTGATTAGCGTCACTGAGATCTTTTTGCCAAAAATTTGTACACGTCGCGAAAAACGATCCGACCCGGTTTTGAGTCGGAACGTACCATAATCCAAACCGGACCGGGTGGTTCTTTCTTGTGGTCGTTAATGCGAGACCGGATAAGTTGAAGAAATCCCCGACCGTTATTTATTTTCGCAGACGGATATCAAAAGATAGAGAGAGAGAGAGAGAATCAAACAATGGCGACTGTGAAATTCTCTCTTACCTTCGTTTCTTCTTCTTCTTCTTCTTCTCTCATCCCCAATGCGTCGCGTGCGTTTAACGCGACACCTTCGCCGGCAAAGTCTGCGAAGTCGCGATTCATGGGTAAGTGCCTGAGAGCAAAACCGATAAAACCCATATCATCTCGTTCCGGCCGAATCACCTGCTCTGCTTCGTCTTCTCCGGCGACTCTTCCCTCTGCTCTTCTCTTCGATTGCGACGGCGTGCTTGTTGATACCGAAAAGGACGGTCACAGGATCTCCTTCAACGACACTTTCAAAGAGGTTTTCTCATCTTTCTCCCCTTGAATTTTGTTTTCCATAGTTCTTCGATTTGAGTTTGGGTGTAATTTCGCAGAGAGATTTGGGTGTTACCTGGGATGTCGATTTGTACGGAGAGCTACTGAAAATCGGTGGTGGGAAAGAAAGGTATAGAGGTTAACAATCAACCAAATTCGAGTTGATGAAGTCAACAATTTGAATGGAACTGAAGTGAATCTTTCGATCGTAGAATTTAAATTGCCTTTGTCAAAGTGAAAGTTTTTTTTTCATTGAGATGGCTTGATTTTTTTGGTAGGATGACGGCGTATTTTAACAAGGTTGGTTGGCCAGAGAAAGCTCCCAAGGATGAAGCAGAGAGGAAAGTGTTCATTGCTGGGCTTCACAAGCAAAAGACTGAGCTTTTCATGGTTCTGATCGAGAAAAAGCTGCTTCCTCTTTGACCCGGTGTTGCCAAGTAGGGTTCCACATTCTATATTTTTGGTACTATCACTTGCTTTCGATGATGCTTTCTCCTGATGCTATGAATGCTCTTTCTAGTAATCATATATACATGTTCTGGTTTCTGTTAGGATTTTATTGAAACACCAGCTGCGTGCGTGCGTGCGCGCGATATACATGATCTTGGTTTGACTAACTAAGCCTTCTTGTTGAAACTTTGCAGGCTGGTGGATCAAGCTTTAACGAATGGAGTTAAAGTCTCTGTGTGCAGCACTTCAAATGAGAAGGCGGTATGATCAATCAGGTTCTACTACTTTAGTTTCCAAGGCCGTAATAATTTTTCACCATGTATATATCAGTAGCATGTCCCTATGAGTTTTCTTAAATATGCAAAATTCATCTAGCTTCCAACAAGTTGTATAAACTCTTGTGGGAAATGTGAATCATACGTTTTCTCATCCTGGCCTGATCTCAGGTTTCTGCTATAGTTTCATGCTTGCTTGGACCAGAACGAGCAGAGAAGATCAAGATATTCGCAGGAGACGTAGTTCCCCAAAAGAAACCTGATCCGGTGATTTACTAACCTTCCATTCTATCACAAGGAAGCTTGCTTGCTTCATCTTTGTTAAAGACGAGTTATCAAACTTTTGTTTTAACAGGCCATATACAACTTAGCAGCTGAAACCCTTGGAGTTGATCCCTCAAAGTAAGTGTTACTATGATTTTTACAGGAGAAGGAGTCAGTTTTAGAAACTTTCTAAAGATTTTGGCTGTGTGTGTGCAGATGTGTTGTGGTTGAAGACAGCGCTATCGGACTAGCAGCTGCAAAAGCTGCGGGAATGACTTGTATAGTTACAAAGAGTGGGTGAGTTTTTAGTAGAGATCCCTCTTCTGAAATCAGAATCTCGTTCATAAATTCATATTAATCAGAAAATGAAACGAGCATTCATCTTTGGATTTGCAGATACACGGCGGATGAAGATTTTGTGAACGCAGACGCGGTGTTCGACTGCATTGGAGACCCTCCGGAGGAGAGATTTGATCTGGCATTCTGTGGAAGCCTTCTCCAGAAACAGTTCGTTAAAGTTACAAATCCCATTGAGAAATGATCTTTTATTGTTTCTATCTCAACATTGGTGTGTATAGTGAAGAGAAATATTCATTGTAAAACCATATAATTCGATTATACATTATATCTCTTGACATTTCCATTAGCAGATGCATTGCTGTCTCAGGCAATGTCTCAGTTTCAACTTCAACTTCTCTTGCTCATCACATTTCAGTAGAAGTCCTCATCAATCTTTTTGCTCTACCGAAGCCTCAACGGTCACTTCTGTTTCTTCTTTACCGTCCGAATCCAAAAGCTTCTGCTGAAACGTTTCCTGGATCTTCGTTACACCTTTCTCCACCGGTCCCATCGCTTGGTTTATCGTAAGAACCACATCCTTCACGACGTGTTGTCCACCGTCAATAACTATGTCTTGTACGCTCTCCTTAATGCTTGTGCCAGACGCTTCAACATGAGTCTCCGTCGTCTCTACAAGACCACCTTCGTCTGGTTTAACTTCCGTCTTCTTGCTCGTTTCTGCTGTGATTTTACCGCACTCTGATACCGGGACGTAGTGGTAAGGTTCAGCTGGGAAAACAAAGACATGAGCCACGGCTGCGATCGCCATCTCGATGCAGATGAGAAAATCCTGCAATGCGTTTTGGAATCTCCCTGCTTTCGGAAGCACACCGTAATAACAAAGCAGTGCAATCCCGAAGCCTTGCCACCAAGTAGCAAACACGATAGCCTTAAAGCTAATGAACTTGGCCAACGGTTTAATTTCTCTAAGCCGTTCATGAGTCACGTTATAGAACTGCACCAGGCAAAACAGAGCCCACATCTGGCTGAAGTTAAGCACCACCTCTATGTATGGATATCTACAGAAGATTCAGAATCAAAAGATTCATCACTAGTTTTTTTTCTTTTCCCATCTGATGAAAACAAACACATTATTATATATATATCGTTCGATTTCCTCACATACCCGTAATACCATTTGAATTCACCATCACCATAAACACCAAGAAGCTCCAACAAAAATGCCAAGAATGCACAAAAGGTTTTGAGGATCATCTGAGACAAGAACAAAATATATCATCAACTAAAAAACAAGCAATTGGGTTGAAGTTGAAGAAGAAGAAGAAGAAGAAGAAGAAGCCGACTTACATACTGGACAAGACCAAACTTCTCTATCACAAAGAGCTCTCGTCCCAAGACATATGGTTCACACAAGAACTTCCAAAATGGATTCCTCTGCTTCTTCTCAGAACTCTCATTCGCTTCTCCTTGTAGTAATGGTTGTCTTGATTCGTTTTCGAGCAATTCAACAACTCTTCTTTCACCACCTGAGCATACATATTGCATAGTTTGGTTTAAACTTAACATAACTCTTTCACAAGGGAGATAGAGAGAGAGAAAGCAGAAAATCTTCTTCACCTAGACATGCGACCAAGTAACTTCCAAAGGAATACAAAGCGAAAGCCTCGTAGCAGTTTCTCAAAATGTCACAAGGCAGCGAGAATTTTGCATTTGACAAGGAAATAATCTAAACCAAAAACAAACCGCTTCGATTAAATTGAAAAAAAATACAAAAAAACTTTTTACAAACTCCGGAAATGAGAAGAAAGACGCTTTACCGATTCAGTAGCATAAACTGGGACCATAAACAAAACAGGAACAATCCATTTTTGCTCCTGCAATTATTTACACTCAAACTCATCAAGAACCGGTTTAAACTTTAAAGGCGTTGATGCTATATATATTTAAAAAAATCCCATAATTCCCTCAAAATATCAAGAATCTGAAATATAAAATGTACATTTGAAACTATAAATATTTTTTTTTGTTGCAAGATTCGTTATGTACGGACAGAGGGATTGGTGTAGAAACGGAGATGCTGGAGGATAAGGAAAACGGAGAGACAAATTGCGACGGCGGAGAAAGATCCTCCGACGAGACAAGCTGAGAAATGTAGATCTCTGTACGTACTTGCCTCCCTCTCTCTCATTTTGACATTTATATTAGAGATCTCTGCAACATTATCAAACTGTTCTGCTTTCAAAAAAATATGTTTTTTTATTTCCTTTTAATATCGGCGGTGTGGTTTTATGGTTGCACGTGCCATCGTTTCCAGACGCTACAGCTGCGGCCTGTGACACATGTCACTGTGAGATAATTAAAATATATATTTTTATTTTATTTTAAAATGTTAATTTTTTTTTTTACTAAACAAATTACGAAAAGTATTACAAATACAATTTTACAACGGATAACGCTATCTATTCCAACAATCGACGATCCATAAGATACGAGTTTTGATTCTCAAAACACGCAATTTTTATAAATTAATAGAGACAAACTTATAAAAAAATATTTACCGTGTTGCAAGTGAAACCGTTCATTTAATGTTAATTTAATTAAATAAAAAAGGTTTCCCAACAATGTAAGGAGGAGTTGACGTAGAAGGAGTTGTTGTTACATCACCAATAAGCAAAATCTTATGCACATACAGACAATATACGTCAATATCATGTCCTTATGAGTTTTCTTAAAACAGAGCCATGAATGAGGTGCCAAACACCGCTGGTTTTACACTTTTATTTTCACTCATAGATCTCGTGTTCAAGTTGTATTAGGGATATTTATAATTTTTTTTTTACCAAATATCTATTGGGCTTTGGTGATGAAAATTATAAGTATTAACTAGGTCCGCGACTTGGGTTAGTCAATTTGGAATGTGTTTTTCCTATTAGGTTTTGGTTTAGGTTTAAACCGTCTTAAATTTGTAATTGCCATAATCTATATAAAGACAGGCATGTGTGAGAGTTTTCAGTATCCTGGAAATTCTAGAGAGAAACTTGAGAGATCTTTCTTGTTCTTAGAGAGATTGTGAGGAACCCTAATTCTTTGTAATATGTGGTGATAGTGGATTACTGGAAAGCTCCAGGCCGAGACGTAGGATCACACACCGTGATCTGAACTCATTAATTCTATGTGTCTTTTACTTATTGCTCAATTCCGTGATTATCAAGAGAGGATCAAATCTCAACAAATTGGTATCAGAGCCTAGGTTTTAGGTTTGGGAGCAATTGGACAGAGAAGTTTTGCATGGATCTAGGTTTTAGATCCAGGTTGATAGATGGGATCAAAGCATCAACATGTTTAAGGGTTTCAGCAGCGCGAAGAAGATCGCGCAGATCGCACAAGTATCGACCGACACTACTTCCTGGTATCGATCGATACGACTGTTACGTATTCGCAGAAAGTCGAAGAAAAGTTTGGTATCGATCGATACTCCATCTTGTATCGATCGATACGGTAGCAAAAGCGTGTTAAGAAGTTTGTTTGATCGAGATGTCTTCAGAAAAGAAGCCGAAGGTGAAGATATCCATCTTCGATGGATAAGGTGATTTCTCTATGTGGAAGAGAAGGATGTTAGCTCACATGAATCTTCAGGGATTGAAAGGCGAGCTAATAACACCAACCACTGAGCCGGATAAGCTGGTTATCAAGAAGGATGAATCAGCGGAGGATTTCGAACAGAGAATTAAAGCAGAACAAGTCAAGAAAGGGGAGCGAGCAGAGAATGCTATGGATATTTTGACACTCCATCTAGGAGATCATGTCCTCAGGAAAACAGAGGAGTGCACAACAGCACATGATCTTTGGGCAGCACTAGAGAGGTTATACAACACCAAGACTCTACCGAGTCGGATTCATCTTTTGTATAAATTTTATACATTTAAGATGGATGGGTCTAAGTCAATCGATCAAAACGTCGATGACTACTTGAAGACTGTTTCGGAGTTGGCTAATGTAAATGTTACAATTGCGGATGAAGTGCATGTAATTCTACTACTTAGTTCCTTGCCACCTCAATATGACTCCATGAAGGAGGCATTGAAGTATGGTATATAGTCCATCTCTATTGAAGATGTGGTGAATGCAGCGAAATCGAAGGAAACTGAGCTTAAAGCTAAGAGAATATCGACTTCACAAAGCACTGGTGAAGCATATGTGGCTCGTGGGAGACAGCAAAATAGGGATCAACAAAATTCTGGGAATCGTGGCAGAAGCAGGTCGAAATCGGGTACAAAAGTCACCTGCTGGTTCTGCAAGAAGGAAGGACATGTGAATGCTGATTGCTATGCTTGGAAGAAACGGAAAGGCGGCGATGATGAAGATGCCATGGCAGTGGTTGTCATCGAAAAATCATCAGGAGTTGATGCTTTATCAGTCTCGGAAAATTGGCATCTAGAGAGGTGGGTAATTGATTCGGGTTGTTCATATCACATGACCTCAAGGAGAGAATGGTTTGATACATTTGAGGAGCTCAACTCTGGACAAGTGCTACTGGGGGACGACTATTATGTGGATGTTAAAGGGATATGTTCCATCAATATAAAAGAATGTGGTGGCACGGTGAAGACATTGACGAATGTCAGGTATATTCCTAAGCTGAAGAGAAATTTAATATCTACAAGTACATTGGATAAGCTTGGGTTTGATCATGCTGGAGGCAAAGGAAAAATAACGTTTTATAAGAATGGGAAGATGGGTCTTTAAGGCACTCTATGCGGTTCTTTGTATTTACTTGATGGAGAGACTGTGGTAGGACAGTCAAACATAAGTGTTACCATGACACCAGCCAAAGACGAGACGGCTTTGTGGCATAGAAGGTTGTGACACATGAGCATGAAGAATCTGATGATCTTGGTAAAAAGAGGCATCATTGACAAAAGAATGATTGGGGAGATGGATTTCTGTGAGAGTTGTGTAATGGGGAAGACCAAGAGACTGAGCTTCAACATTGGGAAACACAATTCAGGAGAAGCGCTGAGATATGTTCACTCAGATCTTTGGGGATCTCCATCGGTCACTCCAAGTATCTCTGGTAAGCAGTATTTCCTGTCTATCATTGATGATTACACTAGAAAGGTGTGGGTGTTCTTCTTGTATGTTAAGAGTGAATCTTTCACAAAATTCTGTGAATGGAAGAAACTGGTTGAGAATCAGATAAACAAGAAAGTGAAATGTCTGAGAACAAATAATGGGTTGGAGTTTGTGAACAAAGACTTCGACGGGTTTTGCAAGCAGCATGGGATTGAGAGGCACATGACTTGTGCATATACTCTACAGCAAAATGGAGTTGCGAAACGCATGAACCGAACAATAATGGAGAAGGTGCGTTGTATACTGGATGAAAGTGGCTTAGGTGAAGAATTATGGGTTGAAGCGGTTAGCATATCTGTGTACCAAATTAATAGAAGCCCATCATCGGCCTTAGATGGCAGTATTCCTGAGGAACTTTGGCTGGGAAGAAAGCCGGGTTATGGACACATGAGAAGATTTGGGTCATTGGTCTATGTTCATGTAGATCAAGGGACGTTAAGACCAAAAGCTATGAAGAAAATTTTCATAAGCTATCCGGAGGGAGTCAAAGTTTACAAGGTATAGCTCCTGGATGAATCAAAATGTGTGATTAGCAGGAATGTGGTCTTTGTGGAATATACAGTATTCAAATACTTGAGGAATAAAGTTTATGTGGAAGAAACTGCACAGAGGAGCCCGACTTTTGAGAGTTTATCGATCGATACTACCCCAAGTATCGATCGACACGAACATGAAAAAGAAAATTCCCGTGAGCCTTCTGAGGTGGTGTCGATCGATGTTTCCGAGTATCGATCGACACCGAGGAGGACCAGTTGCGACAACTTCTGTTACTGAAGAAAATGGGCAACTTAGATCTTTAGGTGGAGCTGTTGGAGATCATAAAATAGATGAAGTACCTCCAGAAGATTGGGAGTTAGCTCGAAACAGATGTAAACGAGTAACAAGGCGACCTGAATATCTTGGTGATTATGATTTAGCGAGTTTTACCTTAATCGCTGCTGTCAAGATAAGTTCTGAAGAACCTAGGGACTATCAGGAAGCTGTTGAAAGCAAGGATAAAGTTTTCTGGAATGGAGGTATGATTGAAGAGAAGAGTTCTCTAGATAAGAACAAGACTTGGAGGTTGGTTAAAAGACCAAAAGGTAGAAAAGTGATTGGTTGCAAATGGGTTTACAGGTTGAAGCCGGGTATCCCAGGGGTAGGAGAACCGAGATATAAAGCTAGATTGGTAGCCAAGGGTTATTCTCATAAAGAAGGTATTGACTATCAAGAAGTGTTTGCTCCGGTTGTGAAGCATGTTTCTATCAGGTTTCTTCTATCGGTTACAGCAAATATGGATCTGGAATTAGAACAGCTTGATGTCAAGACTGCGTTTCTTCATGGTTTACTTGAAGAGGAGATCTATATGGAGCAGCTTGAAGATTTTGTGGTTAAAGGAAAAGAGGACCACGCTTGCTTGTTGGAAAAGGCATTGTATGGACTTAAGCAAGCTCCAAGGCAATGGAACAAGTGCTTTGATCAATTTGTGGTAAGTCATGGATTCAAAAGGAGTGAGTTCGACCACTGTGTTTACATAAAGGAGAGCAAAGGTAATTGTTTCATGTACCTACTCATGTATGTTGATGACATGCTAATTGCTTCAAAAGATATGAAGGAGATACAAATTGTGAAAGATTTGTTGAGTAGTAGATTTGAGATAAAAGATCTAGAAGCTGCAAGAAAGATTCTTGGAATGGATATTGAGAGGGATCGTGAAGGTGGAGTTCTCACCTTGTCTCAATCTGGTTACATCAAGAAGATTCTGCAGGTATTCAATATGGATGAAGCTAGATCAGTTTCTACACCTATTGGTTCACACTATGATGAAGCAGAGACAATTTTGGATGATATTCCATACTCAAATTCTATTGGAAGTATCATGTATGCGATGTTAGGAACTAGGTGTGATATCACGTATGCGGTTGGTTTGGTTAGTAGGTTCATGAGTAAACCAAGCATGATACATTAGACTGCTGTGAAGTGGGTGCTAAGGTACTTGAAAGGTGCCCATGATCGAAAGATTGTGTTCAGGAAGACAAAGGATTGTAAGGTTGAAGGTTTATGTGATTCTGACTTTGCATCGGATCTGGATAGAAGTAGATCGATTTCAGGTTATGTCTTCACTGCTGGTGGGAAGGCTATAAGCTGGAAATCGAGTCTTCAAAATGTCGTCGCGCTGTCTACAACTGAGACAGAGTATATGGCGTTGGTGGAAGCTGTAAAAGAAGCTATTTGGCTAAGGGGTTTGACTGAGGAGTTCAGATTCAAACAAGACACGGTAGAAATCTGGTGTGATTCTCAGAGTGCCTTGAGTTTAGCCAAGAACAACGTTCATCATGAGAGGACAAAACATATTAACAGGAGGATGCATTTCATCACGGATATTGTTGCTTCTGGTGAAGTGAAGCTGTCGAAGATCCCAACTGAGAGGAATCCGGCTGATATGTTGACAAAGGTACTTCATGTGGATAAGTTTGAGAAGGCTTTGAATTTTCTCAACTTAGAAAAGCACTAAGGTGCTGGACTGTCTGGAGCGGCACATGAATGCAAAGATGAATAAATTATACTCGGAAATGATTGTCATCAAGGTGGAGTTTGTTGGGCTTTGGTGATGAAAATCATGAGTATTAACTAGGCTCGCGACTTGGGTTAGTCAATTAGGAATGTGTTTTTCCTATTGGGCTTTGGTTTAGGTTTAAACCGTCTTAACTTTGTAATTGCCCTAAACTATATAAAGACAGACATGTGTGAGGGTTTTCAGTATCCTGAAAATTCTAGAGAGAAACTAGAGAGATCTTTCTTGTTTTTAGAGAGATTGTGAGGAACCATAATTATTTGTAATATGTGGTGATAGTGGATTACTGGAAAGCTCCAGACCGAGACGTAGGATCACACACCGTGATTTGAACTCATTAATTCTCTGTGTCTTTTACTAATTGCTCAATTCCGTGATAATCTAGAAATGATCAAATCTCAACAATGTCATTAGTTCGATTGAAAAAAATATTTTAGGCAAAATTTAAATATTACAGGATCGAGTGACATTTGAGACGGAAATAATATTACATACTGTGGTTTGAAGTCCGGAGGAATTACACGTTTCGGTCAAAAATCTCCATGTAATCCAAAAAATAAAACAGAGAGTTATTAAAGAATGTTCTCATGCGACGAAGAAGTGTATGGTTTTTATGGGAAGCTGTGAAATGTGAATCAATAACTTTTAATTTTTTTAAAAATTATTTTGGCATGATCTCAGTTTCCCGACAACGATTCTCCGGCGATCCTCTAGTCATAGAGGTAAGTAAAAACAAAAGAAAGGCTTTTTTTACAACAATATGTCCCATCGTAACATTTTGTGAATGGCGACTGCATTGGAGACCATCTAGAGGAGAGATTTGATTTGGTATTCTGTGAAAATCTTTCTCCAGAAACAGTTCGTTAGTTGAACTACAAAACCTCATTGAGAAATGATAGTAATTGTTTCTCTCAACATTGGAGAAACATTTAGTTCAAAAAAAAAAAACATTGGAGAAACATTAGTGTAAAACCTTATAATTCGATTATACACTATGAAAAAAGAAAACATTATAATATTTTGGGCTTTTGAGTATCTTTTGGGTTTACTGTATAAAATGGGTTTTTTTTTTGTTTTCTATGTGATAGACATAGACCATCGTTGCGATTTTCCTTTTCTATGTTAGATTAGAGGAAAGCCTGAATTTTTTTTGCGAAGATGACTTAAAGTTTCTTCCTTTTTTATTTATTTTATTTCACAAACTGGCATTTCAATTTTGATTGAATCAAGGACGAAAAAACGGAACTTGAGGAAGGCACGAAATTGCTAAGCTATGAAGCGATTCTTCAAGCCCATAGAGAAAGACGGCTCAACGGCGGCTAAGAAACCCTGTGTAACGGGAAAATACCATGAGATAGAATCCGATCCAGAGAACCACCGAGATTCTGGAGATCGGAGAATCAAAGTCTATAAGGTGAAGGATCACCTTCGAAGAACAGAGATTCGGTGATGATGGAAGTTGATGATGATAGTGAGAAAGAGAGAGATTGAAGAAGATAATATTTGTTTTTGATTGATTCTGCAAAATGGCAAAAGCCTTACATATAACGAGAGAGAAAGATAATTGAACCGGGTAATTATGAGTAAACCGGTTTATTGGATAGATTAAACCATATGTTAAAAGGGATTTCCTGTCACAATACTCCCCGGTTGAGAACATCCTTGTCCTCAAGGATGAGAAGTTAGATGCTCCTTGGTGATCTTGGTAGAATTCCTATGTAGCTTGGTCTGGAGGGTGCACTTTCCAATGAACAAAGACCTTGATGAAAACTTTGTTGTGGCGGTTAACCCTCTTTTTGTCAAATATGGATTTATGTTCCTTAACATTGCTTACAATTAAGGACTGTGGCAGATTGGGGACAATGAATTTTTCTCTCCTCTTCAAGTTGTTGTCCGTACCAGCATATGAACTTCCTCTTGTAAGATAAGGAAATTGGAACAACAAACTAATCCAAGAATCAGCAAGCCTTTGATAAATGCATGACAGAATCTTCTGTAACTTCTGCAACTTCGAACCATACTCAATGACATATGTGAACCAAAGAACTCCATGATACTGAATTATGTTACTGAAATCTGAGTGATTATCTTTTGGAGGCCGTGACAAAAATCCATACAGAGAACCAAGTTATGTGCTATGGAAACCATCATTACTTAACTTCACAATGTCTCCATCAAAAGACAGTATCATCAGATCGTGATCTGCAAGTTTAATCAATGAAGATAGCTTGTCCATTCTTTGAAATCCAATAACAAGAGAAAGCTTAACTTGACCAAGTGACTTCAGAATTGATTGCATAATCGTTGCAGCAATAACAGTGGCATGTAAACCATCAAATATGCTAAATGTAGGAATCAACCAGCAACAGTCCAGCGACACCACCATATTAATCCCAGATCTCCATATGTGCTTCAAATGAAACTTCATACCAACAAAAGTACGCTGTCTCAGGCCTACCACTACTAGTGTTATGTTCCTTAGCAAAGTTGCCACGTTAATAACTTCATCATGACAAGCGTGATCCTTAGCTTCAGATATAAGCCCATCAATTATCCTTAATACACAATTCCTTTTGATAGACTGAAACGCGAACAATTCCAACAACACACGTTCTGATGCGTTTTTATTTCCAACTTCAACGTTCCCCAGCCCATTCTTTCCTTTATCATAAACCAGCCTTGACTGCATCTTTTGACCTGCATCTACCTGATGATATGGAAACGTTTCAATCGGATGAAACGCTTCTGGCCTTGTTTCCTTCTCATGACTTGGTTCTTCTTCTTGATTCATGTTTGTCGATATCACATCTTTGACACTACCCTCTCGAATCAATGAATCGATGGTACCAACAGCTATAGACTGAGAACCAATTTCTACAACACCATAAATTATACAAATGAAGACGTCAGGTACAATTTCACTATGGATTCCCTTGATTTCATCTTCAATACCACTGATATCTGATTTCACCAACGCCTGAATACTAGGGTCTTCGCTGTCAAAGTAGGTGGATGTATCTAGAGATGACTTCTCAAAATCTTTTTCTCCACAACCCAAAATCCTAATAGATGAACCAATGGCTTTTATTTCTTCAAACCCAGCACTCTCAACAACAGACATCACACTTGATGGTCCCTTTACTGCAACTTTCGAAAGAGATGAAAAAGTGTTGTTTACACAAATTTGCTCAGTCTCCCAGTAATTGTCCTTCATCTTACCCATATCGATTTCTATTCCTGAAAATAATTGCAATATCCTAGATCTCCATTTGTGTTTCAAGTGGAACTTCACATCACCACCTATTAGTTGTTGCTTCATCATCCTCACACCTGCAAGTTTCTGATCATAATCTCCATTAAGAGCAATTGTCAAACGCTTATTCTTGTACTTCTTGATGAGACATCTTTTCCAAGTTAACCAACTCGGCATTACTGCAGGAAACAACAAACTTTGAGATTTCTCTGGCCACTTTTTCGCTATTACTTTGACATCCTTGTCAATTCCAGCCTGAGTATGATCTGCATTCTTCTGAAGAACAACTGATGTAGTAGTTACATTAACAACTCGTGATTCTTTCTCCATTCTCACTACTCCACATTCTTTGTTAGACTGATGATTTAACAGAACAAACAGCTCAAACGCGAGGCTTAGATTTCCCTCCAAAGGCAAAACATGACAAGTTGAAACTGCTTGTAGTTGCTTTGTTATTCCCATAACTCTTGGTCTTGCCTTGTCTTTGTACTTGAATTTCCATGTCTTGTGGTACTTCCTCTGCTTCTCCTTACCGTGTATTTGCAAAAACATTGTAGAAAGCCCGCAAAACTTGGATGTCAATTTCTTCTTTCTTGACGTGACATAATGTTGTTTAAAACGTCTCCCCTTATTGTCTGCCACTGAACCAACTGAAAGGGCTTTGCCTCCTCTCATATTATAAGTTGTCTCTGCTGTAGCTGAATAAGCAGATCCCATAGTGAAAAACAACCCCATTGTTGTACAAACCAAGGAAGCCCCGTTAACCTCACATCCTGAGAGCAGTTCAACCTTCACACTGTTACTAGTTCCCCAAAGAAACAGTCTCATGAGTACACATTGGGACATTAAACTCAGCTTCATCAATGTCCCATGTTGTTGTAATAGTTCCCTTCCTTTGTGTGCCTCTGACTTGCGTTTGAACTTTAATCGCCAGGACTTAGACCACTTCTGCTTTCTATTTCTAAGTCTCAGCAATTCATTTTCATTGATGATCAAAGATGTCATCAGATTTCCCTCTAGAGATGAGTCCACATGGTAAAATCGGAATGGCTGCATCACCATGGAAACGAAATCAACCTTCAATATTGAGTTCATATCTAAAGCCTTCTTCTTAAAAAGTATCACGTCCTGCATAAATCCATCACCATAATCAGAATATGGATCACCACTTTCCGATTCAGTTTCATGCTCAGCTTTTATCGCAGAAATCAGCTCCGATCGGTTCAGATCAGGAGGATCGGGAGGCTGTAAGGACGGTGGTTGAAATCCTGATGCCATCACAGAAATCAATGGCTCAGTAGGAGTGTTCTGATTTTCTTCGCCCACCAGATGTTCGATGTATTGCTCGAGAGGTTTTTCTTCTGCCATAGGACCCTGCGAAATTGGGATACACTCCCACGGTTCCACATGAATCGAAGAATCTATTTGAACAACAGATTCTACCAACTTGTTATCATCAGAAAGTTGATCATCTTCACCTTCTATCATGAAGATGTGTGATCTCTTGTGTTTCAAATGATGGTGACCAGGGGTATCTAGTTCTTCAAAGAAGATGCACAACCCCTTTTCCATTACCTCATATATCTCCTCACATGTATATTTCAGACGAAGGAGCTTGTTTGTGTTCGTTTTCATGATTCTGGGTCCGGAAAAGAGATCGTCGAGCTCTGATACCATTGTAACGGGAAAATACCATGAGATAGAATCCGATCCAGAGAACCACCGAGATTCCGGAGATCGGAGAATCAAAGTCTATAAGGTGAAGGATCACCTTCGAAGAACAGAGATTCGGTGATGATGGAAGTTGATGATTGTTGATCCAGAGGATCACTAATGATTTTTAAGAGTTGATTACGGAGAGAGAGGTGAGATTTTCGTTAATTAGAGCGGGTCAACCACAGTTTAGAGCAGGTCGGATGAATGATGAACAGGCCGTGGGCCGTATTGTTTTTATTGATGAAAGAAGGAAGCGAGCAATTTAGATTTACGAACTGGTTCCGACGGACGTCCAGTTCGGCGTTCTAAACATGCTGCTTTGTTACAAACGAGAGAGAGACGTCGGGTCTATTTGTGGAAGGTGAGATCCAAATCCCGAAAAAGTCCCCTTCTTAATGAATGCTATGGGATATATATACTGGGAGTCGACTTCCTGCTCCCCGGGATTCCGGGGCCACGTGGCGTCTTCAGCCTGTTTCGCGGGTAAAGAGGCCTAGGAGGCGTGTTCCGGCCTTCGGGGAGAGAGGTCATGATGAGCTCGGCGCCATACCTCTGCAGAGCAGTGCACTGTTTAACCAACTCTCCTCCACGTGGCTTTCTTTCCTTCGTCAAGTCTGCAAGGTTGGTGAGAGAGGTCATGATGAGCTCGGCGCCATACCTCTGCAGAGTAGCGCACTGTTTAACCAACTCTCCTCCACGTGTCTTTCTCTTCCTCGCTTACTCTGCTGGTTTGGTGAGACGTCGAAGTCAGACCATACCCCTGCTCTGACAGTACACTGTTCGGCCAACTCCTACGTGTCCTCTTTCCTTTCGACACCTTATCTTCAGCGAAGCGTCAGCTCGGACCCGGGGTGCGCCTCTTAGGAGCTCGGGACTTTTAGACGGAGCTCGGCGCGGGACTCTAGGTCGGTGACCCCTGGTCAGAGGTTGACGCCGAGCTGAACGGATCGAGGAGGGCCCTTGTTAAGATGGGCCTAACTAAGTGGGGGTGCTAAGCCAACCTCCAACAATAGCCCCCCCCCCCAGTTCGGTGGCATGAGGTGAGGCGAACACATCGAAGTTGATCTGGTGTCAGCTCGGCGCATCTTAAGACGGTACTTTGAGATCTAAGTGAACGAGGGCGGTGCGTTGTAGCTCGGATTCGAGCCCGCGCTCACACGCGTCGGTTTTTCAGAGGATCCGGAGATCGTTGGTGCGTACCCATCACGCGGGGAAACGAAACGGCTCTCCTGCTTTTGGCGCGTACCCATCACACGCGGTGTACGAAGCACGCTTTGCGCTTATCGAGGCGTCCCCTGCTTTTGGCGTGGGAAAATCGAAGAGGCGCCATCATTAGGTTTTTGGGAGGCCGCGCGCCTTTCGACACGTGTCCAGGCGTCGCTTCGTTGTCCCCTTCCTCTATTTAACCTCTCTTTCTTCCTTCTGTTAAAACTTTCTGCGCATACTCTCAAGGTAACTCCTTCTCTCTGATTCCCTTCTTCCCTTCCTTTCTGTGTTTTTCGATTTCTTTCTCCTCTTTGTGCAATGGCGCCGATGCTAGACGGAATCAGGGTTGAGTCGAGCGATGAGTCGGCGTCCCGTGGTAACTGTAGTGATTCTCCGAGTTCTTCTTCCGATGGTTCCGGGCACGCCTCCTCTCCGTGTCGAGATGCAGATAGTGGGGAACAGCCTGTTCCTTCGACTTCGAGGGCCGCCCCGCTGCTCCCTGGGACCCATCTCCGAAAAAAGGCGGTGATAAGGTCCTCCTCTGGTGCCCGCGGTGCCGACCAGGTTGGGAGAGGAACCGGTCGGCTGGGTGACCGAGGTGGTCGTCAGGGCAGTCGCGGTGGCAGAGTACGTGTGGCCAAGGCGAGGAAGTCCCCCTTGGTCCCTTACGAGCAAGGCGGGTCGTTGACTTGGAGAACGCCGGAGTCGCTTAGACTGTTGAGGGAGTTGTGTGATTTCCCTGCTGGTGCCGAGCTCAGACTACCCAGGTCGGACGAGCGCCCGTGGACTCCTCCGGCAGGCTTCGTCTGCCTGTACGAAGGGTTCTTCCATAAGTGCGGGCTGCGCCTTCCTCTCCCCGAGCTTCTCATCCAGTACTGCCGGGCGCGGGGTTTGGCCTTCTCGCAGGTCTGCCCGTCTACTATGCAGGGGATGATCGTGCTGCTGACCCTGGGGCATGAATGCGACGTGGAGGTGACGGTGCCCATGTTCGAGGCTCTCACCCAGCAGAAGGCGAACCCTGGTATCCCGGGGACCTATTATGCTGCTTTCAAGCCCGCGGCGAACATCCTTGAGGTCAGCAGCTCGGGGTCCAAGGCCAGCAAGCTGTCCAAGGTCGAGGACTGGTCTCGCAGCTACTTCTACATCCGGGCTGCCGAAGTGGTCGGGCTCGACCCGTCAGCGAGATTCACCCGGGATTGGAATTTTTCCCCGGGTAGGGGTTTGTAGACCGAGCTGCGTTTCCTCTCTTTCGTTTTGGTCTAACTAACACTTGTCCGTTCTGCTTTCAGGCCCTCACTCTTCCAGATTCAAGCTACCGGACTACGCGGGTATCCTTGCTGTGTTCAGGACTGTGCGTGAAAGAGAGTGGAAGTCATTCACCTCGAGGAGAATAGCAGCAGCAATGGCCGGAGGTCGGTAAATTTTGTTTTTTTTTGTTTTTTGTTTTTTTTTTATTGACGAACTGGCTGCTGCCATGATTGCAGGTCGAGCACGGTTTGCCAGTCCGCTGTACGCGGATTCTTTTATGGCGCCGCCGCCGCCAGTAGTTGAGGTGCCGGTCCGGCGAGAGCAAGCGCCGCGGGCTGGGGGTTGCTCGTCCGAGACGGCTCCTTCGAAGAAGAGGGCGGCCGTAGCAGCCGGCGGTAAGGCTGGCAAGAAGAAACAGAGGACCGAGGTGGGAGGGTCCTCGACTTCAGGTCGGGAAGATGTCCGACCCGAAGAGGCTGGTCGGGAGCCCGAGGGCTCGCGCGGCGCGCTGGCCGGGGAGGTCGAGGTACCTGCTGCCGAGGTGCCAGTAGGTGGTGTGGTCGAGGGGGCCCGGGCCCTGGCCGGTGACGAGGTCGCAGATCGGGCGGCGGAGGGCGGCGATGCGATCGTCGTCGTGGAGGAGGGACGGGAGCCTGCTGCTATGCAGGGTGCCGAGGATCGGAGCGGTGGGGCTTCGGAGGGTCCGATGAGGAGCCTCGGGACTATAGCTTCTATTTCTGCCACGAGGATGGTAACAACCAAGTCGTCGTGGACCAGGACGAGTGCGCCGAGCTGGCGCAGGCCATGATGTTCGGGCAGAATCATCCGCACTTCCATCCGGCGGAAATGGTGGAGTCCGATGCCTTTCGGCAAGTGGCGCGGTCCGCAGCTCGGGTAAGCTTTTGTTTTGAGTAGCCTGGTTTATTAGGATGTACTTTGTTGCTAACCTCTGGTTTGGTGCAGACGATGGCCCTTACTGCCTTTCTTGGGGAGGCCTACGAGAAGCGACTCGCCGAGAAGGACGCCTCGCTCAACTTTATGAAGGCGAGCCAGGAGGCCAGCGCGCAGATCCAGTCCGCTCTCATTCGCGGGGTTGAGAAGGATTTGAGGGAGGAGAAGGCCCGGTCTGCGGCGATGGAGAACGAGGCGGCGCGAGTACGAGCCCGGGCTGTGGAGGCGGACAGTGTTCAGTCCGAGCTGTAGGCTGAGAGGGCCCGATCTGCCGCTGAGAGGGCTCAGTCGGCTGCTTTGGAGGAGGAGGTCGGGCTCCTGAAGGGGGAGAGGGAAACGCTCCGTTCCAGGATTAAGGGGCTGGAGGCCGCCATAGGCCGGGCGAAGGTGGCCGTGGTTGCGGAGAGCAACCGGGTAACGGCCAGGTGGGAGGCGCGGAACCGAAAGTTGACCGCGAAGATGGAGAAGATCCGTGCCCATCTCGACGGTCGTACCCAGGCCTTAGAGCCTCACCTGCTGTACAACCAGGTGATCGGCGTAAGGGCATGCCTCAAGAGGATGGAGGCTGAGGACGGGATATCGGTACCGTGGTACCGGTATCAGAAGCTGGACGAGGACGAAGCGGCATTCGGTGCCCAGCTGGACGAAATGGATTTTCCGGACCTGACCCCGGAAGATCTGGACATTCCTCTTGATCGCACTCATGGTGTCCAGCTCGAGCGACTTATGCATGTCGCTCCCTCCGAGACGCCCGTCGTGGACCTGACCTCGGACGTCCAACCAGCTGCTGAGGCCGTCCGAACGGACCCGCCAGTGCAAGATCCGGCCCCGGGCGCTGCTGATGCCGGGCTTGTCGTGCTGCCTGCTAAGGCTGTGGCTGTGGAAGGGCTGACCGAGAAACCCCTCCTTGGTGAGAACGGCTCGGAGGTGGGGGTGGTGGACCCGGAAGATGTGAATGGTACCCGTGCTGACGGGGAGGAAGATTTACCGGCCGGTGCGGCCTTGTAGAAAATTTTGCTTTTGTTGTTTTTTCTTCTTTTTCTCTCTCTTTTTGTAAGGACTAGGCCGTTGGCCCTTTGTGTAAGTGCCGTTTCGAGGCCTTCTCTTTTTTTTTTTGTAAAGACTGGGCCGTTGGCCTTTTGTGTAAGTGCCGTTTTGAGGCCCCCCTTTTTTTTGAAATAAAAACGGTGTTTCCCGAATTCTTTTGCGAACGGTAGAGTAGGTAGTAGGCCGTACCCTGTCATGCATGCAGGTCGTGGACCGAGCTCTTGTATTGGGTGCGAGGTACGACTCGGCTTGAGATACTTAATGCTTGTGTATCTTTATTTATTTTTTGTGGTTGCGAGGTGTAGCTCGGCTTAAGGTATTTTTTGTGGTTGCGAGGTGTAGCTCGGCTTAAGGTACTTAAAGCTTGTGTACCTTTTTTTGGTGCGAGTAGTGAGCTCGGCTTTGAGACACTTAATGCTTGTGTGTCTAGTAGAGGTGCGAGCCTTGGGCTCGGCTTTAGTACTTATAGCTTGTGTACTATGTGAGTGCGAGCATTGGAGCTCGGCTTTAGCACTTATTACTTGTGTGCTGGGGAGAGCGAGCGTTGGAGCTCGGTCCCCTTTTTTTTTGCTTGGGTGCGAGCGTTGGAGCTCGGCTTTTTGCTTGAGTGCGAGCGTTGGAGCTCGGCTTAGTTTTTTTTTTTTTTTTTTTTTTTGCTTGAGTGCGAGCGTTGGAGCTCGGCTTTTTTTTTTTTTTTTTTTTTTTTTTTTTTGAGTGCGAGCAATGGAGCTCGGCTTTTTGCTTGAGTGCGAGCGTTGGAGCCCGGCTTTTGTGAGGAACAGGTCGTGAACCGTATTGCTTTTCGTCGAAAAAGCTTTATTAGATTAATAGTTGAGCCCTGGTTAGGGGTTGCCTACGTACCCTTTAGTAGAAGGGATCAAGCCAGTCGTAGTTCGTTTGTTTACAAAGGCGGACAGCGAAATGGAGCCCGGGGGCTTAATAGTAGAAGCGTTTGAGGTTGATCGAGTTCCATGAGCTTGGAATTTCGTCGCCGGTCATTGTGACTAGCTCGTAGACGCCGGGCTTCTCGACCTTGGAGATAAGGTAAGGGCCCTCCCAATGTGGACCGAGCTTGCCTGCGTTTAGCTCGGCGGTGTTTTCGAAGACCTTGCGGAGGACCAGGTCGCCTTCGGTGAAGAACCTGCCTCGAACCCTCTTGTTGTAGTACTTGGAAGCGAGCTGTTGGTAGTTCTGGATCCGGAGGAGGGAATGGTCCCGCTGTTCCTCGAGGAAATCCAGCTCGCTTAGCAGGACGGCATCGTTCAGGGCGGGTTGCTGGGTGAGCATAGCGCGGCGAGGTGTGGGGAGCCCGACTTCAGATGAGGCCATTGCTTCCATACCGTGAGAGAGGCTGAATGGTGTGCGACATGTCGACGTCTTCGGCGTTGTGCGATGGGACCAGAGGACTCCATCTAGCTCGTCGACCCAGGAACCTTTCTTGTCGTCTAGTCGCTTTTTAAGGCCGTCGAGGATGGTCTTGTTGGTGGCCTCGGCCTGTCCGTTTCCTTGCGGGTATCTCGGGGTGGACTTACTCAGCCTGATCTTCCACCTTGCGCAGAAGTCTTCGAAGAGGACCGATGTGAACTGGGCACCGTTGTCGGTTACGATCTCGTAGGGCAGCCCGTGCCGGCAGATGATGAACTTCCAGACGAACTTTTGGACGTCCTCTGCCGTGATCTTAGCGTAAGCGTCGGCTTCGACCCACTTGGTGAAAAAGTCGGTCATTACTAGGATGACGCGCTTTTGACGAGATCGGGGAAGGGGGCCGACTATGTCCATGGCCCATCGCATGAATGGGTAGGGTGCGACCGCTGTGGTAAGCAGCTCGGTTGGGCAATGAATGAGTGGACCGTGGCGCTGGCACTTCTCACACCGGGCTGCGAATTTTTCGCAGTCCTGAAGCATCGTTGGCCAGTAATGCCCTTGGTTTCGTATGCGCAGGGAGAGAGCCCGGTCGCTGGAGTGGTTCCCGTCGGCACCCTCGTGCATCTCTTTCATTACGTCGATGGTTTCTTGTCCGTGGAGGCAGCCGAGCAGGGTCCCCGAGGCGCTCCATCGGAACAGATTGCCATCCATCATTGTGTATCGGGCGCATTTCTTCCTTAGCCGGCGGGCGGCCCACCGGTCTGGGGGTGAACGCCGTCTGCGATGTACAGCAGTAGGTCGACTCGCCAGTCTGGTAGTTCGGGCTCGGCCGGCGGTGGCGGTAGATCTTCGGGAGGTGGGACGTCTTCGTCCGGGTTCGCGACCTGGGGATTGATCAGGTAGGCCCCTTTAGGCAGGTCGATGCTAGGGAAGTCGATACTTTCGACCGGGATCATCCGTCGTTGGGCTGGGGCCGAGGTGGAGGCCAGCGCGGCGAGGGAGTCTGCGGAAGTATTATCGCCTCAGGGGATCTTTGTCAGGGTGAACTCGGAGAAGTCTGCGGCCAAGCCTTGGGTCACCTTGAGGTAAGCATCCATGCGATAATTCTTGGCCTCGTATTCTCCGCTGAACTGATTGGCGACGAGCTGGGAGTCGCAGTAGGCTCGGATTTTCTTCGCGCCGACCTCCTTGGCAAGGCTCAGGCCGGCAATCAGAGCTTCATACTCGGCTTCGTTATTTGACGCCGGGAAGGCCAGACGGAAAGACTGCTCGAGGATCTCCTTGGTCGGGGACTCGAGGCGTATTCCGACGCCAGAGCCGTGTTTGGAGGCCGATCCGTCGACATGCAGGCTCCACACTTCGGGGACTTTGTCGGCTGCTAGCTCGGGTACCAACTCAACTAGGAAATCGGCCAGAACTTGAGATTTGATAGCGGTCCGACCTCGGTACTCGATTTCATACTCGCTCAGCTCAACGGCCCACTTCATTATCCGGCCAGATCGGCTCGGGCTGTGGAGGATGGTTCTGAGGGGGTAGGTGCTTAGGACGGCAATCGTATGGGATTGAAAATAAGGCCGGAGCTTTCTGGCTGCGACGACCACCGCCAAGGCGAGCTTCTCCAAAGTCGGGTACCTGCTCTCCGCGTCGTCTAGGGATTTACTGATGTAGGAGATGGGCCTCTGGTCGCCCCGGTCTTCCCGTACTAGTACTCCGCTGACCGCTGATGCAGAGATGGCAATATAGAGGTAGAGGGTTTCGCCTTCTTCCGGTTTGGACAGGACGGGAGGAGTTGATATGTACTCTTTTAGCTGTTGGAGGGCTTCCTCGCACTTGTCATCCCACTCGAACCGTTTGTTAGCTCGAAGAAGCTGGTAGAACGGTAAACATCTGTCGGTAGAGCGGGAGATGAACCGGTTGAGCGCGGCGATTCTCCCGGTGAGTCGCTGTACTTGACGCGTGCTTTCTGGGGATTTGAGGTCGATGATAGCTCGGATTTGCTTGGGATTAGCTTCGATCCCGCGCTGGGTGATGATATATCCGAGGAATTCGCCCGACGTGACGCCGAATGAACACTTGGCTGGGTTCAGCTTCATGTTGTTTTCGTTCAACGTCCGGAAGCAGGATCGGAGATGAGTGACGTGGTCGGTTGCTACCAGGGATTTCACCAGCATGTCATCTATGTATACTTCCATATTGCGGCCTATTTGATCGGCGAACATCCGGTTGACGAGCCGTTGGTAGGTGGCCCCGGCGTTTTTGAGCCCGAAGGGCATTACCTTGTAGCAGTAGATGCCTCGGTCCGTGATGAACGCGGTCTTCTCCTGGTCGTCGGGGTGCATGGGGATCTGGTTGTACCCTGAGAAGGCATCCATGAAAGAGAGCAGCTTGTTCCCGGCGGTGGCTTCGACGACTTGGTCGATTCGGGGAAGGGGAAATCTGTCTTTTGGGCACGCCTTGTTGAGGTCGGTGAAATCCACGCAGACCCTCCATTTCCCACTCTTTTTCTTGACTACCACCGGATTGGCCAACCAGTCCGGGTATCTGACCTCGGTGATCGAGCCGGCTGCGGCGAGCCTTTCCACCTCGTCATTGACTGCCTGCGCGCGCTCGGGGCCCAGCTTTCGCCGCTTCTGCTTGATTGGTCTGCAGGTCGGGTCCACGTTGAGCTCGTGGCTGCATGTGGCCGGGTCAATCCCGGGCATGTCGCCGGTTGACCAGGCGAAGGTGGAGACGTTTTGCCCCAGGAATTCGACCAGCTCTTTCTTTATGCCCCCTTCAAGGTCGGTTCCGATACCAACGCAACGGGAGGGGTCACTTGGATCGATGTTGACCTGGGTGACGAGGTCTTCTCCCGGGAGATCCCGGGCAGTTGTCTCCCCGGGCTGATACGCGCTGACAGCCAAGCAGGCCGGCGCGGCGTGGCGTAGCTTATGTTCGATGGCGAAGCAGGCGCGAGAGACCCTTTGGTTGCTCCTAAGAGTATACGTCCCGGCCTGGTTGGGAAACTTGAGACATTGATGGTACGTCGAAGTGACTGCCTTCATCGAATGCAGCCAAGGGGTCCCGAGGATGATGTTGTAGATCGGGGTGGTATCGAAGACCACGAACTTGACGATTTTTGTGACCCGGCCTACGTAGACCGGTAGTTCGATTGTGCGGATTCCGTTGACGGTGTCTCCGGCGAAGCCGGTTAGCGGGATTGAGTGCGGCTTGATTGTGACCCCGTTTAGATTCATCCTGGCGAGGGTCCTTGAAGATGAGATCGACCGAGCTGCCCGTATCGACGAGGACTCGGTTGACGTCGCAGTCGGCTACGCAGACTTGTACGACGAGGGGGTCGTTGTGGGGCTGGTGGACCCCGATCGCGTCGGCCTCGGAGAAACATATCCCCCTTTTGCTCGTGTCCTGCGCATCGATCTCCGGGCCGGAGTGCCATTTCAGGGACGCGTCGGTCTTCCTCTCGTGACGCTTGATGGACCGCACTGAATCGCTGCACGAGAGGAGACCTCCCATGATCATTCCTATCAGAGTCCTGGCCGGGGGAGGCGACCTGCCCCTTTCTTGGTCTCGCGAGGGGGACCTCCGGCGACGATCATCGTTTTGAGCGCGGTTATCAGACCTAGCCCGGCTGCTTTCGCGGCCTTGATTGTCGCGGGGTTGTACTCGATCGCTGTCCCGGGCGTGTAGACGCAGCAGCTCTGGAACGCGGATTTCCCCCTTCTGGAATTGGTTCAGCAAGACTTCTTGGAGTGCGCGGCATTGTGAGGTCGGATGCCCCTATCTCTGGTGAAAGTCGCAGAAGGCCGTCCTGTCATACTGCTCGTCTGGTCCGGGCTCCCTGTCGTTTGGCTCATCGGGACGCCGATCCTGCTGGCGGGGATCCCGCACATATTTGTTCCAAGGCAATTTTGGCGCGGGGTTGTGGAACAAAGCGGGGTTGAGCGGGCGGAGGACGGCGGGCAATTCGTTGATGAGGAACGCGGCAGCCTGCTTTCCTTTGCTGCGCTGATACTCGTCATCGTAGTGTTGACGGGGCTCCTGATACCTTTCTTGGGGTCGCTCCTTTGGGACCGGGGTCTTGTGCGGGGCACCATTCCTTGACTCAGCCGCCTTTTTCTCCTCGAGCTCGACGAAGAGTCCAGCGCGGTGTAAGGCGTCCTCCAACGAGCGCGGTTTGTTGAGCTTCATGTCGTCCTTGAAGGCCGAATCAGCCCGCAGGCCCTTTCTTAGAGCAGGGAGAGGCCGTGGCCTTGAAGTGCTCTATGAAGGACCTGAGCGACTCCTTTGCTCCTTGGTTCGTCGCCCAGAGATCCGCGCTGGACGCGGACTGCCTGATGTAGATGGAGTAGTGCTCGAGGAAGGTGGTCGAAAGATCTCTGAAGCTGTCTATGGAGTGTGTCTTCAGCCGGGAGAACCATGTGAGGGCCAGGCCGGTGAGGTTCTCCACGAAGAGCTGGCAGTGGGCGGCCTCACGCTCGTCCGGGGAGAAGTGGGCGCGGCCCATGGCGATGGTGAACGCCGTAAGATACTGGGCCGGGTCGGTGGTGCCCGCGTAGGGCTGGAGTTTGAGCTTCCCGAGGTGCTGGAGTGGAACGGAGGCGATCCGGCGGGTGAACGACGTGTTTTGCGTCTCTCTGAGGACGCGATCTATTTCCGGTGACGCACTGGTGGCCTGATGGATTTTCGAGGACATCGCGCGGATTGTTTCCTTCATGGCTTCGAACTCGGCGTCCCTGGCGCGCTCCGAGCTAGATCGGAGGTGGTGGGTTTCGTCGTCCTGGGAGCTTCCTACCGCCGGGGCGAAACGTCCTCCTGGTCCCTCGGATCCTGATGGTGAGTCGCCGGGGGGGTTTCTCCGGGTGCGTGGGGTTTCTCCCCGAGAGGTTGGTTCTCCGAGGTGAATGTCGGGGGATCCGGCGTTGTCCGACCGGTCGTGGGAGGCTGCTAGTGTGGCGAACCGTTGATCGGTAGTTCACGTAAGCTCGTCTATTCTGGCGAGCAGGGTCTGCATTACGGCGGACAGAGTGGACTGGTCCTCCGGCGTTCGGGACGCGTTGTGGGCGGCGGGACCGCCGGAAGGAGTGGGCGTTGGAGCCGGGGGCAGAGCCCTGAAGGACTGCTCTCGAGGAATCGGCTGGTTGGTAGCCGCCTGGGCTGACGGTGGGGCGGTCGCTGTTGCTCGAGTCGACGGCGGGGCCGTTGTCTGGGCCGGGGCCGTTGTTTGAGCCGGGGTCTCCTGGTCCGACAACACTCTTGGGGGCGGAATTGCCATCGTTGATGCGGCTGCTGTTGTGGTCGAACTGCTCCTTGCGTGTAGAAGAATCTCTTAACTCCCCCTCCTTCTAGCGCCAATTGTTGATCCAGAGGATCACTAATGATTTTTAAGAGTTGATTACGGAGAGAGAGGTGAGATTTTCGTTAATTAGAGTGGGTCAACCACAGTTTAGAGCAGGTCGGATGAATGATGAACAGGCCGTGGGCCGTATTGTTTTTATTGATGAAAGAAGGAAGCGAGCAATTTAGATTTACGAACTGGTTCCGACGGACGTCCAGTTCGGCGTTCTAAACGTGCTGCTTTGTTACAAACGAGAGAGAGAGGTCGGGTCTATTTGTGGAAGGTGAGATCCAAATCCCGAAAAAAGTCCCCTTCTTAATGAATGCTATGGGATATATATACTGGGAGTCGACTTCCTGCTCCCCGGGATTCCGGGGCCACGTGGCGTCTTCAGCCTGTTTCGCGGGTAAGGAGGCCTAGGAGGCGTGTTCCGGCCTTCGGGGAGAGAGGTCATGATGAGCTCGGCGCTATACCTCTGCAGAGCAGTGCACTGTTTAACCAACTCTCCTCCACGTGGCTTTCTTTCCTTCGTCAAGTCTGCAAGGTTGGTGAGAGAGGTCATGATGAGCTCGGTGCCATACCTCTGCAGAGTAGCGCACTGTTTAACCAACTCTCCTCCACGTGTCTTTCTCTTCCTCGCTTACTCTGCTGGGTTGGTGAGACGTCGAGTTCAGACCATACCCCTGCTCTGACAGTACACTGTTCGGCCAACTCCTACGTGTCCTCTTTCCTTTCGACACCTTATCTTCAGCGAAGCGTCAGCTCGGACCCGGGGTGCGCCTCTTAGGAGCTCGGGACTTTTAGACGGAGCTCGGCGCGGGACTCTAGGTCGGTGATCCCTGGTCAGAGGTTGACACCGAGCTGAACGAATCGAGGAAGGCCCTTGTTAAGATGGGCCTAACTAAATGGGGGTGCTAAGTCCACCTCCAACAATGATGATCGTGAGAAAGAGAAAGATTGAAGAAGATAATATTTGTTTTTGATTGATTGATTCTGCAAAATGGCAAAAACCTTACATATATAACGAGAGAGAAAGATAATTGAACCGGGTATTTGAGTAAACCGGTTTATTGGATGGATTAAACCATATGTTAAAAGGGATTTCCTGTCACACCCTGCCTCTCGCCGGAAAAGCGCAGCGGAGACGGAGACGGAGTTGAAGAAGTGAAGAACCAGAAAGAGCCGTCCAAGTTTTTGACGTGGAATGCCAATAGCTTCCTCCTTCGAGTGAAAAACGACTGGTCTGAGTTCTCTAAGTTCGTCTCCGATTACGACCCGGATGTCATTGCCGTACAGGTGATTTTGCTTCTTCTTCCTTTTTGTTTCTTGGGTTGATTCCGAGCAACGTGAGTAATTTTGCTTAGGTGTTTCTGTGTGGAACTTTAAATTCTCCATATCCTCTAGGGTTTCATTGAAGTGGCTTTGAGTTCTTTCTTGATGTATTTTGCTGACCTCTTTCGGTGAAGAAGGATTTTCTGGTTATTTTTGCATGTGGTTTGTTTTGGTTCCTCTTGAGTTTGCTCAAATTTAGCTGAAAGTGTTGATCTTTCAAGTCTATGGTTACTGCTATGGTTTTGTATAAGTTGATAGATGCAAATTCAGTCACTTATGACACTGACAATAGTTGGTGGTGCGAAAGACAGACTTTGATTCAATTATTTGTGACTACGATGGGGCTGTTAAATTCATTGGTCTCATTTTGTTTCTAATGTTAGGAAGTAAGAATGCCTGCTGCTGGTGGAAAGGGAAAACCTAAAAATCATGAAGAGTTGAGCGATGACACCAAAGCTTTGCGTGAGGAAAAACAGGTGCCGTAGTTTTCTGTTTTGACTGGGCTGTATTGGCTGTCAGTATGTGTATTACAATATCAACGGAATGAGAACCAGAGCTTTGTATTTTGATGCCATTTGCAATTACAAGCAGATTTTAGTGTTCGAGTTAGATTCAACAATGCAGTGGCACGCTTATAGGTAGATTTAGAAGAAACAAACTCTCTTGTTGTTTGGATAACTTTCAAGGTTGATAATAGTCTGGGAAACTGTCTTCTTGTCCTAACTGCAGATTTTGACGCGGGCTCTCTCAAGTCCACCATTTGGAAATTATCGAGTTTGGTTGTCTCTTGCGGACTCAAAGTATGCAGGGACTGCTTTGTTAGTGAAAAAGTGTTTCAAGCCCCAAAAAGTTTACTTTAACCTTGACAAATTAGGTATTTTTTGAAAACCTTGTTGCTTGTTCCTTATTTTCACATAAATCTCTACACTAGCAATTTGGAACCATATTTCTTTTGTCTGTGTCGTTCTGCAATTTTCTTGACCTCAAAGTTTATCTACTTGGGAGAAATATACTTGTAACTTATATACTTGTCGCTATCATGCAGCATCTGAACATGAACCTGATGGTCGTGTAATCTTAGCTGAATTTGAGACATATCGTCTTTTAAATACATATTCGCCTAACAATGGTTGGAAAGAGAAGGAGAATTCGTTTCAGAGGAGAAGAAAATGGGACAAGAGGATTGTTGAGTTCCTCTCCCAAACGTCTGATAAAGCTCTAATATGGTGTGGCGACTTAAATGTCAGGTAATGAGGAAGCTCTTATCTTGCCAGACTCTCTTCTTCAAGCCCTTGCAGTGTTACAGAATAAAAGTTGATGTTATTCACTCGATTCGATTTTTGTGATATGCAGTCATGAGGAGATAGATGTTAGCCATCCAGAATTTTTCGCATCAGCAAAGCTTAATGGTTATGTTCCTCCAAACAAAGAGGTAATAAATTCCAAATCTTGTGCATTAGATATATATATCATCAAAAAACAGAGCGGGTTTTCAAAACGTTAAGTTTCCATGGTTATTCATTAGATCGGCCTTTGATTTCTCTTTTTTTTTCTTTTTCTTTTTCTTTTGTCTCTGCATTTGTACTGTGACCTCTCATCGTAGATGACTGTATTAGGCCTGAACCAAAAGCTTATCCATGATATGTACTTAAAAATCATACAGTGACTACAAAAGTACAAATGATTTTAAATTATTTGATTATGCAGGACTGCGGACAACCTGGATTTACACCATCTGAGAGAGGGCGATTTGGTGCAATTATGAAAGAGTATGCCTTATATATCTTTGCACTGCGAAGTCTTAGTATTAGTAATTTCTTGAATAGAGGTTATAGCTACTGAACATGTGGTTCTAAATTAAACTTATGGGAATGTTACAGAGGAAGGCTTGTTGATACATACCGGTATCTACACAAGGAAGCAGACATGGAAAGTGGCTTCTCATGGTGTGGGAATCCTATTGGAAAGTGAGTAGATACCACATATAGTAGTTTTTTTTTGTTGCCAGACCAACATTGAATGTCAGGGTTTTCAATTGCGGGTTTTACATGGCATGGAGTCCAGAAGCTCGTTATCATGGTTGGAAAGCTTCTTATGGGTCTTTTTTTTGTTGCCATAGGTACCGGGGAAAGAGGATGAGGATCGACTATTTTCTGGTCTCTGAACATCTCAAAGACCGTATAGTTACTTGTAAGATGCACGGTCGTGGGATAGAATTAGAAGGTGCCATAGATAAGATTTAACGCGCAGTTCATCACACAGATTCATAGAAGATTATTTAGCTCTTTTGCAGCAACTTGGTTCTTGATATTTGTTTTTTTCAGGTTTCTATGGGAGTGATCACTGTCCAGTTTCACTCGAGCTTTCGAAGCCAGCTTCAGATTAGGAAGAGAAACAGGTTTCCAACTAAAATCATCCTCTTCTGTGTTATCAGGGTTGAGCTTAAATGATATTTTATTGAGACACTTATTTGGCCTTGTTGCTCTGTTGAGCTCTCAAAAGGACTCTTATTAATAATTATTCTTGTGCTTTAACAATGATTTATTTTCCTAGGAAATGTAGATATTTTAACATTTGAATCTTCATTTATTTTTTATTAGTTTTGATAAGGGCTCATTTCTAAAGATTTATTTTCCTAGGAAATGTAGATATTTTTTTGGGTGTATTTTAAGCATATATACCCTTTGCTTTATTGTATAGTCAGTGAGTGGGTAGAGGCAACATTCGTTAAACCAAGGCTCATATTGATATAAAATTAAATTTGACAAAATGACAATATATATATATATGAATATTTAAATTATGCATTATTTTCGAAATTAATTTCTGCTAATTACAAATTAGATATTTTTTGAAACAATAAATTATAGATAAAAAGGTGTTAAAAAAATTTAGAAAAACTAAACATAAGAAAAATGTTTAATGAAAAACATATATTTTTAACCTTTTTATTCTAAACCAGAAATCACAAATCTGTAATATTGTATTTCTTTTTAAAAACAGTGTATTTATTTAATTGAGAAAGGATTAACCAATTTTGTAATTGAGATCTTTTAGTTGTTTATCTTAATTGGTAAAATTACTTTTAAAAATGGATTTTGTTGTTGTTTAAATGGAGTTTTTGAATGTGCAAACGGACTTGCGAAGAGGACAGCAACAAATGTGTGTGACGAACAAATGAAATGGCAGAATCGTAAATAACAAAAAGTTCACTACCCTTCATTCAGAATTTTAAAAACCCTTCTCTTCCTTGCCAAAAATCTTACTCACAGTTCTTTACTCGCTAAATACTGAGAAATCACATCTCTTACTCTGCCCAAACCCAACCCCTAAAGAAAAAAAAAAAACATTTTTTCCCCTGTTTTCTTTAATCCAATAAAAACAGACACCTAAGAAACGAGATCAAGCCCGTCGTTTTTTCCGAGGAAAAGTGGGTGACCCTTTAACAAAAGAAACCTATTGGCTGGAGAGATGGTGGAGACTCGTCGAATCTCTTAATTTGTTTTTCTAATTTTTCGAAATTTTGTTCTGTTTCTGCTCTGTAATGGCGGTTTGATTACTACCCACAAGCTGAAAGTGAAGAAATTCTGTGGGAAAGAAAGGTTTTTTTTGTTTGTTTGGTTTCCTCTGTGCGAGGGAGATATGGCGGTTTCAGAGCAGAGCCCAGACGTGTTTCCGTGGTTGAAATCGTTGCCGGTTGCCCCAGAGTTCCGACCTACTTTAGCAGAGTTCCAAGATCCGATCGCTTACATTTTTAAGATCGAAGAGGAAGCTTCCAGATACGGAATCTGCAAAATTTTGCCTCCTGTGCCTCCTTCCTCTAAGAAAACCGCCATTAATAACCTCAACCGTTCTCTGGCGGCCCGAGCGGCGGCGAGGGTTCGTGACGGAGCCGGCGCGTGGGATTTCGACGGTGCCCCCACATTCGCCACGCGTCAACAGCAGATCGGGTTTTGCCCTAGGAAGCAGCGACCCGTACAGAGACCAGTGTGGCAGAGCGGAGAGCATTACAGTTTCAGTGAGTTCGAGTTTAAAGCTAAGAGCTTTGAGAAGAATTATCTCAAGAAATGCGGCAGAAAGAGTCAACTCTCTGCCCTAGAAATCGAAACCCTTTACTGGAGAGCCACAGTTGACAAACCCTTCTCTGTTGAGTACGCAAACGACATGCCTGGCTCGGCTTTTATCCCTCTGAGTCTGGCAGCTGCAAGGAGAAGGGAGTCTGGTGGTGATGGAGGAACAGTTGGTGAGACAGCTTGGAACATGAGGGCAATGGCTAGAGCTGAAGGATCGTTGCTTAAGTTCATGAAAGAGGAGATCCCTGGAGTTACATCTCCAATGGTGTATATTGCTATGATGTTTAGTTGGTTTGCTTGGCATGTGGAAGACCATGACCTTCATAGTCTCAATTACTTGCATATGGGTGCTGGTAAAACCTGGTACGGCGTTCCAAAGGATGCTGCTGTGGCTTTTGAGGAGGTGGTTAGGGTTCATGGCTATGGAGGAGAGCTTAATCCTCTTGGTGAGTATCTTGTGAAGGTTAATTAGTGTTATGTGAGAGTGACTTATAGTTACTCAATGTTTCAATTCCTTGTTCTGATTGTTGGCTTTGTTCTGTCTCTGTCCTTTTTGTTGCTTATAACTGCCTTTATTTACCAAAATTTGTCCGGGAAAGAAGCTGCTTATGTAGCTGTATGCAAGCAAACTAAATGGTTCTGCATCTTATGTTGTTGTCTTACCAGTGACATTTTCAACTCTTGGTGAGAAGACAACTGTTATGTCTCCTGAAGTATTTGTTAAAGCCGGGATACCGTGTTGCAGGTAATGGTTTTCTTTTGTGTGCTCTGTTTATATCATTATCTTGTTACCTTCCATTTCTCTTCTTTGCATAAAGAATAAACTGTTAATTGCTTCAACTTTCTCTTTTCGATTGATTGGAAACATCCAGAGGCACAATTTTTTTTCCTGGCTTTTCACGCAAGTGGTTTGCTTGTATCAGGTTAGTGCAAAATCCTGGAGAGTTTGTCGTCACCTTTCCAGGAGCATATCATTCAGGGTTTAGTCATGGTGAGCAAGCGACCTTTATTTAGTATCTTCAAGTTAATCATTTAAGACTTAATGCATCGAAATAACTTTATTATAAAATAACGATCTTGGGGATGACAGGATTCAATTTTGGGGAAGCATCTAACATTGCAACTCCCCAATGGTTGAGAATGGCGAAAGATGCTGCCATCCGGCGAGCTGCTATAAATTATCCTCCAATGGTTTCTCATCTCCAATTACTTTATGACTTTGCATTGGCTTTAGGTTCAAGGTACTCTTCCTTTTTCATAGACACTTTCAAACTTATAAGTTTCTTGAAAGGTTCATTTTAGGTGTCATCATTCATTGCAGAGTGCCAACAAGCATCCACACCAAACCACGGAGTTCTAGATTGAAAGATAAGAAAAGAAGCGAAGGAGAAAAATTGACTAAAGAGCTATTTGTGGAAAACATTATCCACAACAATGAATTGCTCCACTCTCTCGGAAAAGGATCTCCGGTAGCTCTTCTTCCGCAGAGTTCCTCAGATATATCGGTTTGTTCTGACCTGAGAGTTGGATCCCATTTGAGAACTAACCAGGAAAAGCCAATCCAATTAAAACCCGAGGACTTAAGTTCTGATAGTGTTATGGTCGGACTGAATAACAGTTTCAAGGATGCGGTTTCAGTGAAAGAAAAGTTTACATCTTTGTGTGAAAGGAACAGAAATCACCTGGCAAACAGAGAGAACGAAACTCAAGGAACTTTGACAAATGCTGAAAGGAAGAAAAATGATGGACCTGTTGGGCTTTCGGATCAGAGGCTTTTATCCTGTGTTACCTGTGGAATCTTAAGCTTTGATTGTGTAGCTATTGTTCAACCTAAAGAAGCAGCAGCTAGATATCTCATGTCTGCAGATTGTAGCTTCTTCAATGATTGGACAGTGGCTTCAGGATCTGCAAATCTTGGTCAGGTTGCAGGATCACTTCATCCGCGTAAGTTACAAGTCACTCTTCCTGTTAATGGCTGTTATTTAGCATTTACTTACTTTGTCTCATCATGCAGAAAGCACGGAAAATCATGATGTAAATTACTTCTACGATGTTCCTGTTCAAACTACGGATCATTCAATGAAGACCTGTGATCAAATAACTTCATCAAGTTCCCTAACAAAAGCGTATAAAGTTGATGGTGCTCTTGGGCTGTTAGCTTCAGCATATGGAGACTCTTCTGAATCCGAGGAAGAAGATCACAAAGGCTTAGATATTCCTATTTTGGAAGGGGTAACAAGACAGTATGATCAAGAAGGTGCTTGTGTATCTGAAGCAACATCTTTTGATACAGATGGAAACAAGGAGGCTAGAGATGGTCGATCTTCTGATTTTAATAGCCAAAGACTTACATGTGGGAAAGGGAAAGAGGTTGACTTATCACATGCTACTTCAAGTTGTTCGACGCTTTCTTGTACCAGCGAACAGAATAAGTTAAGCAAAGGCGGGAATACATCACTTCTGGAAATAGCTTTACCATTTATTCCAAGATCTGATGATGATTCCTCTCGGTTGCACGTGTTTTGTCTTGAGCATGCTGCGGAAGTGGAACAGCAACTTCGTCCTATTGGGGGGATTCACATGATGTTATTATGCCATCCAGGTAACAGCATAACTAAAAGAATCAATTTTTTATTAGTCTTATGACATTGTCTGGGTTTTGCTGTATAAATTAAGTATATGCTCGAGTCTTTATATCATTAAGACACACGATAATTGCAGAGTACCCCAGGATAGAGGATGAAGCAAAGATAGTTGCCGAGGAGCTTGGAGTCAATCACGAATGGAATGATACTGAATTCAGGAGTGTGACTCGAGAGGATGAGGAAACGATTCAGGCAGCGTTGGATAATGTTGAAGCTAAGGCTGGGAACAGTGATTGGTCTGTGAAATTGGGTATTAACCTTTCTTACAGCGCTATTCTCAGCCGCTCTCCTCTGTACAGTAAGCAGATGCCTTACAACGCAGTCATATACAATGCATTCGGTCGCAGCTCTCTAGCAACAAGCTCTCCCACGAAACCCCAAGTTTCTGGTAAAAGATCTTCCAGACAGAGGAAATATGTTGTTGGAAAATGGTGTGGGAAGGTTTGGATGTCGCATCAGGTAATATTGATTAACATGAAACCATAGTAATTTGGACATTAGTACACTTCTGTTTCTACTTAGTTTGTTTCAGTTTGTAAGACTGGTATTTTTTTCTTCTTCAGGTGCATCCCTTTTTGCTGCAGCAGGACTTAGAGGGGGAAGAATCTGAAAGAAGTTGTCATCTGCGAGTTGCTCTGGATGAGGATGTCACTGGAAAGAGATTGTTTCCTTGTAATGTTTCTAGAGATGCAACCACAATGTTTGGAAGAAAGTATAGTAGGAAGAGAAAGATGAGAGCAAAGGCTGTGCCACGCAAGAAGCTTACCTCTTTTAAGAGGGAAGATGGTGTTTCTGATGACACATCAGAGGATCATTCCTATAAGCAGCAATGGAGGGCTTCTGGGAAAGAGGAAGAGTCTTATTTTGAGCCAGGGAATTCGGTTTCTGGTGATTCATCAAATCAACTGTCTGATCAGCAGCAGCTCAAGGAAATGGTCAGACACGAAGGTGATAAAGAATTTGAGTCAGATGATGAGGTTTCAGACCGTTCACTTGGAGAAGAATATGCTGTAAGGGAATGTGCTGCTTCAGAGAGCTCAATGGAGAATGGCTTTCAGCTATATAGAGAGAAGCAGTCAATGTATGATGATGATGATGATGATATCTACAGGCACCCTAGAGGGATTCCAAGGAGCAAACGAACTAAAGTTTTTAGGAATCCGGTTTCATATGATTCAGAGGAAAATGGCCTATATCAGCAAAGGGGAAGAGTATCCACAAGTAATGCGCAAACTAGTCGAATGGGTGGTGAGTACGATTCAGCAGAGAATTCACTGGAGGAACAAGAGTTTTGCAGTGCAGGGAAAAGGCAAACCAGGTCCACAGCTAAACGAAAAGTGAAAACCGAGATAGTTCAGAGTCTGAGAGACACAAAAGGACGTGTTTTGCGACAATCTGGATCCAGAAAGAAGAATCAAGAATTGGATTCATACATGGAGGGACCTAGCACACGGCTGAGGGTGAGAAATCTTAAGCCCTCAATAGGGTCTTCCGAAACAAAACCAAAGAAAACTGGTAAGAAAGGAAGCAGTAATGCTTCCTTCTCCAGAGTTGCAAGTGAGGAAGAATTAGAGGAAGATGAAGAAGAAGAGAATGAGGAAGAGGAATGCGCACCGTACCAATGTGACATGGAGGGTTGCACGATGAGTTTCACTTCGGAAAAACAGTTGGCTTTGCATAAAAGAAACATCTGCCCTGTTAAAGGTTGTGGTAAAAACTTCTTCTCACACAAGTATTTGGTTCAACACCGGCGTGTTCACTCAGATGACCGTCCTCTGAAATGCCCATGGAAGGGCTGCAAGATGACGTTCAAGTGGGCTTGGTCTAGAACTGAGCACATAAGGGTTCACACAGGTGCAAGGCCTTATGTTTGTGCTGAACCAAGTTGCGGTCAGACATTCCGGTTTGTCTCAGATTTTAGCCGGCATAAAAGGAAGACCGGTCATTCAGTAAAGAAGACCAAGAAAAGGTGATTTAGGTTGTAACATGGAATCTATCATGAAGAGATTATTAATCCATTGGTCCTATTAGAAGAGAATTGGATTGTAGGGCTTTAAGGGTTTTAAGGGTCCCTGGTTCTTGCAGACACTTCACTACTCTGTTATCACTTTTACAGTTTAATCTGTAACAAATCCTTATGTAGGAGAATATTGTGTTCATGTTACTTTCTTTCTTCTTGGCTTTGATAAGTAAAGGAGATGCTTTTATGATGAAGACATTGACTCAAATTTTGCTAAGGAAGAAGATGTGTTCTAGAAGACAGGATTAAAAAAAAAAAAATTGTGTTGAATCAATGTGTAAAGAGTCGTTATATGCCCACACAAATTGGTTTCTTAATTTTAATGCTGACCGGCTTGTTTTATTTGTCAACAACTGCATCACGATATCAACGAAATTGGGATATGTATGGACCATATGGTCATAGACTCATAGGGAAAGATTTAGAAGAAAGCAAGAGCCACTTTTGGAGTACCAAGTAACAACAACAAACTCTGTTGTTTGGATAATGTTTCAATCCCAAGAGATATACTTTAATTTCGAAAAATATATGACCATTTTAGAATATGATTTTTTTTTTCTATCAGTTTTTGTCTTTTCCCGCATCCAATTTCGATTCAAATTTATATTTATTTGAACATTTGATTAATTAAACAATTATTTGAAATATATAGTTTTTGACGTGGCACACTCTGGATGGTTGAATGTCTAAAGCCGTAGACTTCATTTGACCTTTGATAAAGACTCAACCTACCAAATTGCTAATGACATTAGCTGAATGATGTTCAGTTCACACAACTTTTTCGAAACTTATTTATGCTATAAAATAGGATAATATGATTAAGTGGTATTTAATAATAAAGAAATTAGTTTTGGGGAAAGAGAAATAAACTATAAATATCATTCTCTATTTCAAATAATTACAACAATGCCATTTGATTCGAAAACTGCTGAAAACTGTGTTAGCAATATAGCCGATGACACTGTTCATACACTATCCGACGTCACTGTTCATTACGCGAAACACTGTTCATTCAACGCGATACTGTTCATCCAAAGTCGACGATACTAATAATCATGCCATCCCGTTGATACTGTTCATCCACCATACGTCGCGACTGTTCATCTCGCATGACACTGCTTATCACAAGTCGACGATACTAATAATCCCAACATTGTTCATTTTGTCGACACTGTTCATCCAACATCCCGTCGACACTATTTAGCAACCAATAATCCGCCGACACTGTTCATTAAAGTCGACGATACTATTCATCATCGGAATAACAATAATATCTGAAACTTGTAACCCGCTAACATAGTATGTTAACGTACTGACAATAATATATGGTACATGTAACAAATATCAGATATTTGTGTTAACACGTTAACAACTCTCATATATTATCGTTAGGACGCTATCATATTATGTTAACACGTTACATGTTATATGTTAATTGGGTTAACACGTTATAAATTAACCAAATAGTTATTCACTAAATATCTGGTGATGAATAGTACATTCGATTGTATTTGGTTATTCAATTTGACCAAATAGTTATTCACTAAATATTCATCACCAGATATTTAGTGAATAACTATTTGGTTAACTTGTTAATTAAATATGTTATCGTGCTTATCGTGTTAACCCAGTTAACATATAATATGTTAACTTGCTAACAATAATATCTGAAACTTGTGACGTAATGAACAATGTCAACATGATGAACAATGTCGACGGGATGAACTGTATCGACGACTTAGGATGAACAGTGTCGCGTGGGATGAACAGTGTCGACGAGATGGCTAGGGGTGTCAATTAGGGCCAAAGCCCGATGGCCGGCCCTGAAAAACAGCGGGTTCGGGCCTAGAAATATAAGCCCGAAAAAATCGGGCCTTTCGGGCTAATGTGTTTTTCGGGCTTAGCCTGAACGGGCTTGGGCTAGCCCAAAAAGTTCGGAACTTTACATTTTAATTAGTTAGAGATTTTATATCAACATTTATCTTTCTAAAAATAATAATTTGACATATTTTCTATACATTTCGTGATCCAGGTACCATTATCATTCATCCATATTTATTTCGTTTTTTAAGAATCATTATCTATAGATTTTCAATGGTATTTCTATATGATTTATACATGTCAAAATTTAATATTATTATTTTATTTTTTATCTGTACCTCTTGATGGTGATGAGGATTTAGATTACGATGAATGATATTCTAATCTAAACTCTACTACCTATATTTGAAGTGTTTTGATTTTATGTTTTATTTGATAATACAATTTATTTGAATTTTATTTGTTTTTTGTCAAACTTTTGCTTTTAAATTTAATTGAATTTGATATAATACATTTCAATTTAGATTTATTTTTATAAATATTTTGTTTTAATTATTCATTTGAGAATTGTGAATTTTTGTGTTTGTAAAGAAACCCCGGAAAGCTCTAAAGCCCTGTCCGGGCCGGACCGGGCTCAAATATATGCAGACTTTACGGGTTTCGGGCCGGGTCGGGCCGGACTACCCCGATTGACATCCCTAGAGATGGCAGATGAACAGTGTCGACGAGATGAACAGTGTCGAATAGATGGTGAATGAACAGTGTCGCCGGCATTATTAGTTGCTAAAACAGTTTTCAGCAGTTTTCAAGTCAAATGATATTGTTGTAATTATTTGAAATAGAGAATAATATTTTTGGTGTAATTTTTTTTTTGTTCCCAAAACTAATTTTGAAATTAACTTTTTCTAAAAACTAATTTTTTGGTCAACTGTTTTTCGTCCAAATGATCCATAACAATATATATATATATATACATATATTAAACACTTAAAGTCTTAGATTAAAGAATTAGACCCGTAGAGAACGTTTGTCTCGTGGCGTAATAGGAAGCGACTGATATTTTGGACCCGTAGAGTTTCGGGCTTGTGGCCCAAGGATTCCTATACTGGGCTTAAGTATATTTTAAACATAGATTGTGCCTAACTTTATCGGTAATGTTCGCATTGCAAATAATATATATATATATATATTTTTTTTTTTGATCAACTTATTTTTTTGAACTTTAAAAGAGGGGTGCAACACGAGAACCCCGGGAGGTCACCCATCCTAGTACTACTCTCGTTCAAGCACGCTTAACTGCGGAGTTCTGATGGGATCCGGTGCATTAGTGCTGGTATAATTGCATCCATATTTTTGTTTTGTTTTAAAAACCCAATTACTGTTTATAAAATCAAGCATCGTCTTCTTCGTTTCCACAGTAAGAGAGAGCGAGAAAGAAAACAAGAGAAAGAGAGTGAAGGTTTTTTTATTTCGATTTAGTTCCAATAAGTCTATTAGATTCAACTTCCTCCAAGATCCTGGGAGCATTTTAATTCGGTTATCAAGAAAACACTATGTTTCTTCTCTTTTCTCTGGAATTTCAACGACTTTGACGAAGACGAATTGAGAGCCACGACGAGGATCCTTGCATTTCTAACCGAAGTCAGATCATCCACCACAAAACCTTAGCAACAAACTACAACGTTTTCTAATTCTTCTCTTGTTCTACGGTTCTTGTTTTCTTGAATTGAAAGTCGACGAAGTGAGAAGCGATTTCGTTACATGTAAGAATCATCATCCTCTCTTTTTTAGGGTTTTGGTTTTCTTGCACTAAAAGTCACTGAATGAATAGCGTTTACTTGGCATATAATAATCCGTAGGATACTCTGCGATTACCACGTTGGATTTCTAGATTGTCTCTTTCATTTCTCCCTCTTTCCGGAACGTTACAATCATGGAACGCAGAAGCATAACTATCACAAACGATGACATTGTCCGAGTAGTGTCATCATATTCTTGGTTGAGTGGTCAATCCATTTATATTGTGTCTGGAACTGGGTACATTTCTGACGCCTTGCTGTTGCCATTCACATCCCAGGAACAATGGAGATACCAAGTAAAATGAGTTTTTTTAATCATTCAATATAAAGTTTGACAAAAAGAAAAAAAGCTCTAAATTTGTTACTTACTCATAAAAACAAGGTTATCGACGGATTGAAAGAATCATTGGTCATTTGGAGCCTACAAATCCAAACGGATGAAATGAGATCCATATCACACTTGCTAGTGTTCACCGAGAGGTAGCGACTGCTAGAGCCTTACGTCTTTTTACTCCCAACGTTGTGGTAAGAGTCACTAATTCCCATCTCTTTGTAAGATTTTGGTTGCTTCCATGCACAGGTTTCTGATGCTATTTATTGGAAAACTCAGTTGCAGATTATTGTGGAAAGGAGAATGCCACCTACACCACCTGTGGTAATAGGTAGAAGGAGCAGACCCGGCCCGTAGGGCAGGCGAGCTAAGAGATGGCCTAGAACCACCATATTTTATTTATGTTTTTATGCGTCACATATTTAGTTTTAGGTTAATAATATATAATGAACAAAATTTGAACACCATGCTTTTATTTAAAATATTATTTTGTATTTAAGAAACAATTGGTTTGTGTAACATAATTATTTAGAAAAAAATATAAAAATGATTATTTTTCTGAAATAATGTTTTGTTCCTATTTTCGATTTTCTGTATTTTTTCAGAAATGCAAATAGAAATTTTTTTGTTTAACTGCAAACTTTGTAATTTACAAAGGACCACATTTTTTTATCTTGTCTCGGACCACCATTTCTGTTGGACTAGGGCTGGAATGAGGATACAAGCTGATCCTTAAGAAACTTGCATTAGAATCTCAAGCGAACGAGTGTATATATACTTAGACGACGACATTCTCAGAAACTTAGAAAACTACTTCCTACTTATATTATGATGATAGTACATCAGTGTTTTCACAGCCAAACTTTGTTTCAAGTTTTTGGAAGGAAAAAAATACACACAAATGTATATATATGCCTTAGGGATTTTATAGATTGGGCATAAATTTGTCGGTGATATGTTTGTATTGCAACATTAATTTTTGTTTTTTTAACTTACAATTAATCCTTAAAAAAATAAATTATTCATATAAACCAAACTAATATTTAAAAATTAAACCAATGAAAAATCTTGTATTCTTCGAAACCCTAATCTAGTGACCTACGAAGAAACACCAACACATGTTCTAGAGGCAATATTGACGGAGATTCTAGCGAGGTTACCATTGAGAAGCATCTCGAGATTCAAATCTGTTTGCAAAACATGGAAATCTACACTTGAATCTGTGTTTTTCCGACGTCTATTTGTGTCTCTGCATAAAAACTCATCTTCCTCTTGGTAACTAATACATGGGTGAAGAACTCATAGGATTTCATGGATGTGAGACATGGGATCTTCATAGGTGAAGAACTCATAGAATTCATGGGTGAAGAACTCATAGGATTTCATGGATGTGAGACATGGGATCTTCAAAAGTCTCCAGCTTCTTATATCCCACCTCCTTCTAAACCTTTGTCGGATTTCCAGACCGGTAATTTCGCTTATTCAGCTTCTTCGAACGGATTGGTTTTTGTAACATACCCATTCTAGAAGCTCAGCTGCAGGCCCATGAAGGAGAGGCCCAGTTGCAGGAAACCCTACCTGCACTCTATTTAAGAGAGGGAGAAGGGTTAGAGGAGCCTCATTTGTCTCCCCAGCAACTAGAGCAGCCCGAGAGAGAGAGAGCTGCCGCCGCCGCTAAGCCACCGCGAGCCGCTGGAATCGCCGCCGAACCACCGCGAGTCGCCGCCGCCCGCATCCGAGCTGAGCCATGCGTTGCCCGAGACCAGCCGAGAGCCACGAGCCGCTGTCCGCCCAGATCCGCCGCCGCCGACCACCGCAGCGCCGCCGCGAGCCTTGCCGAGCACCACCACCTTCACGTCGTCTTCTAGATTCGTTCTCTTTCGTCAGATCTGCAGAAAATCAAAGATAAGGATTAGATCTAGGCATTAGATGAATGACATGCATCCTTGTTTTATTCTCCTGTTGTGTGAATAATGCTTGTAGCATAGTTAGAAATGAGGTCATCGTCACTGTGAAGGGAACAGTGGTACAATTTGATTGATGGACCAGAGACCAGCAGTCTGGTAGGCTTCCAACGGGGTTAAAAAGAGCTATCCCGCGCTCTAGGCCAGTGAGCCAAGTCTGAGAGTCGGTCAGAGAGCATGGTAGATTCCCTTGCGTGTAAATTGATTGTGCGCTGGTAGAGCGTTATGTTTGATACGTGTGTAGATTTATACTTGGCATATTGGAAGGAAATTGTTGAATGTGTTGAGAGTGTAGGTTTAATTCTCACTAGGTAATCCAAATTACTCATCCGTCTCTCTACTTTTTAGGTGAGTCCGATGATGACGAGTATGTGGATCTGGACGAGTAGTTCCAGTGTGGTGCGCAATTTTCGGGAATCGGGTTTTATTTATTTATTTAGAATTTCAGTCATTTATTTATAAAAAAACAATCGCTGGTTTTTATTTCGGTTTTATTTATTTATTTCGATTTATGAATTATTTGTTAGACTTTAATTATTTAATGGAATAAATGAAACTTTAGAAATGTGGTAAGAAAAATATCAAAGCCGACACGTCGCATTTAACCAGCGACGGGGTCGAAGGTGTCAGGCCGGTTCGTCAGGATCCTTGAATAGGAAGGTGGGATCGGGTGTTCACAGTTTTAATGGAAAGAAGTGGCTATGGTTGTTATGTCGGTAATCCAGTATTACAACAATGGGTTGAAATCCCTTCTTGTCCATACGAATCTCATACGTTTGGTTTGGTGACGCGTGTGGTTGAGGACAACGTCGTTTTGAACTTCAAAGTGGTTAGGTTAGAGCATGCATCGTCGACTCGTTTGAGTGTGTGCATGTATTCGTCTGAGACAGAGATTTGGACTTCCAAGCGAGTTTACTGCCCTTGTCACATCGCCTACTCATCTCATATGAGTCTCAAAGGAACCCTTTATTTTTTGTCCCAAACAGATTTTCTTGTAGCGGAACCTAGAGTACTCACGGCTCATGATTTCTATTCTGAATCCGATCAATGTCGGGTTATACCTCTCCCGGATCATTCATATCACGACAAGCGGGACTTCAAAAGAGCATTGACTACATGCGGAGGTTTTGTCGTGTATATCAAAACATTAAACATTAGCTCAAAAGGTTGACGATATATTGAAGGTTTGGAGATTGACCAATGTTGGTTTAGGGGACGAATGCTGGCAACTTTTGTGGGAAACCCGCCTCCCATTTATCCGGTCTGATATTGGTTATTATGCACCCATGGCAATGCATCCATTCGATAGGGATACTGTCTATATATGGAGTCAACACAATCGTCATTTGGTATCATATAACTTGCGGACACAAAATTATAGAATCCTCAAAGATGCATCAAAACGGAATACTGATGATTGTGTTTTTAACCAGTCTACCTGTCAAGAGTATATGGATCAGATATGGGGAGCAGGATCATTATGGATATTCGGAGCTGCTGTCTCCTTGTTCCAATTTGTGCTTCCACGGTGGATCGAATCCATACCTCGCCCTCCTCAAGTTGACATGATAGATACAACTTCACTACTTTCTTACATTTCTTCAGCGCACAAGACAATGAGGGATAAAGGTAATAAATGATTTCATTATATGCTTTTTGTTTTGTTTTGTTTTATTTCTCATCTCCAATTAATATAATATATATATATATATATATATATATATATATATATAAAGTTAACTTTGCTTTTTTTTCATTATGCCACCTCACCCTCCACTTAAGTAACAAACATTAAAACAAAAAAAACATACACACATAAAATAAAAGATCTCAAAAAAATCCCAAACATAAAACAAAAATTCCAAAATATACATAAATCGGTGCTGTCAATTTGAGTCATTATCCGCGGGTCCAAACACACACACATAAAACAAAAGATCCCGAAAAAATCCCAAACATAAAACAAAAATTCCAAATATATACATAAATCGGTGCTATCAATTTGAGTGGTTTAGAGAAAAGTTTTCCCGGATTTTGAAAAAAAAAAAAAAAAAAAAAAAATCGGATTTAAATCTTTTCGGGAGGGGAATTTTCCAAAATTTGTAAAACCACCACCTAGAATAGCTCTCTGGTTTGTGTTATATTTATTTGCAGGAATATCAGTATTTACAGGACCGGATTGATTTACCTTGCATGTTTCGTTCTTTCAGATGCCTCCAAAGACAAGAAGAACTGCAGCCAGAGATGGTGCCTCTGCTGAAGGTCAGACAGCGAGCGAGTCCACTACCGGAAGTGTGAATGTTAACCAAGTGAATCCAGTGGGCGTGAACAAGGTTGAGGTCGGAGAAGTTGAGATGCCACTGATATATCATGGTTTTTACCCTGTTTAGGCCATGATATAAGTCCTTTTTATAGAGTTTTTATAGTATTTTGGAATCTTTTAGAGTCTTTTACATGTCTTAGCACGTTTGGAGCATTATTGGAATTATTGGAGCTTTCTGGAATGTTTTGGAGCAGAAGGTGAAGTCGTGTTGCTGAGTACCTGATTTCACGACAAGCATCGATCGATACCCCCTGGTGTCGATCGATACTCATCGCAGCAAGACACGACCCGCGAGTTTTCCAAGACTTGAAGAATTACAAAAGTGCCCAGAAGTCTTTAATAATTACAAGAAGACCCCAATTCGTGTTTTAGGTTATAAATATGATTTTTCAGCCACTTGTTTAGGCTATGCTTTATATTGCTTTGGTTTAAGAGAGAATTTGGTGAGAGAGACAAGTCTGAATTTCCCTTCGTCCGAGATCGGATCTCAAAACCTTTGTTCCTCTTTCTGATTTTATATTGAGTATTTATTCAAACATTTCTATTGATTCAATTTCCATGTCTGAGTAGATCTCTTGTTAGGTTCGGGGATTCTCATAAGGAATTTCTTTGAATGCTAGGTTGATTAGTTATTTAGGGTTCATAATCTGAATTAGTTCTTCGCCTTAGGTTGTTCTCAAAGCTAATTCTAGATTGATCACCTAGAACTTAGATCTTAGGATAATTGATTAGGCACGATAGTGCGATTAATTACCTGATAGAACTTAGAGTAAGCAAATTGATTATTCGCAAAGAAATTTGGTTTAATTGATTTGTGAACATATCAAACTTAAAATTAAAGCTGATTTATTCTTAGGGATTTGCAAAGAAATTTGGGATTCTGAAGTTTAGATTTAGATAGTCCTCGCAACGACAGTTGGTTGATTATACTTTAGTGATTTGAGTTCGAGAACCGTGCGTAACCTGAACCCTGATTAGTTAGTTTATTTTGCATTCATTGATTTCATTAGAAATATCCCTGAACCTATCTTTTTCCCATCGAATACAACTCGTTTACTACTTTCTGTTTTCTGTTTAAACTGAATTGCTTAGCTTAGCTCGATTTTATATAATTTATTGTGTGATTTCTGTGAGTCATTGTGTTCGACCTCTAGCTATACTACGACTACTGCTTTAGTACTGTTAGGGTATTAAATTGAGCATATCAATTTTGGCGCCGTTGCCGGGGACTCAATTTCACCATTAAATTTTAGCTGTCGAGTTTCGACTAAGCCCGTCTGTATCGATCGATACTACCTAGTATCGGTCGATACTGAGGCGATCTTCTTTGTTGATATCGATCGATACCATTCAGTGTCGATCGATACTCATCGTGTCTCTGGTTACTTACGTTCTTGATCTTGGTGTTTCAGGTGCATGCCTAATCGTGAAACCAGAAGAAACAAGAGCGCTCCGCTAGTCAATCTATCGTTAGAGAAGCTAGCACGTTTAGAACGCACAAACAGAAAGACAAAGCATAAATCAGGGATGAACAACCCAGTGGTTTTAAGAACTGATGAAGCTGGAATTCTGAGAGACCAAGAGGGTCAAGTGTGCAATGAGAGAGGGCAGCGACTTGATGAAGATGGAAACGTCGTTGTCCCTGCGCCAGTTGTTGAGATCGTCGCGCCAGCTGGGCGTGCCAACGTTGGGAATGCTGCAGGTGATCGAGCTAGAACACTTGGTGAGCACAACAGGCCTGATAAGTTCTATGCCAATCGAGCTGCGATTCGCATCCCGACTTTTCAGAGGAATGACTTCGAGTTGAAACCTGCGTATTACGCTCTCGTAAGTCAAAGCCCATTCCATGGCCTACCGCATGAGCATCCCATGGATCAAATCGAAAGGTTCGAGGACTTGGTCACTGGTATGAAGTACAATGGAGTGCCCAATGAGTTCCTTTTCTGCAAACTCTTCCCGTACTCTCTTGGTGGGGATGCTGCTTATTGGCTGAAGCAGCTAGCTCATGATTCACTAACTACATGGGATGAGACGAAAAATGCGTTCCTGATTAATTTCTATGATGATGCAAGATCCGAGGAGCTCAGGAACAAGATCTCTCAGTTCGCTCAGGGTCCGACAGAGGCATTCAAGGCTTCATGGATTCGTTTCAAATCTTATCAGAGAGATTGCCCGCACCATGGGTTCACTCAGGTGCAGCTGCTGGACACTTTCTACAGAGGGGTTGATTGGAGATACCAGATGGGTATGGATGCTGCAAGTAATGGGAAATTCTTCACCAGGTATCCGGATGATGCGGTTGTGCTGATAGAAAACTTGGCGTCTAGCAATAGCACCAAGAATGCTGATTTCGAGAGGAAAAAGCAAGCTGGAGGAATTGATGGGTCGCAAATTGCTGACGTGTAGGCCAAACTGGATTTCTTGATCGGGAAATCAAAGAAATCTGTGCATTTTGCTGATGAAGTCGCTAATGTGGAAGAAGAAGAAGAGGATGTTAACTACATTGGTGGTTCTGGTTTTCAGGGTCAGCGATTTGGGTACAACAACAACAGAAACTTCAACAGCAACAATCAGCAAGGTGGGTACAAGTTAGAGGGGAACCAATCTGGTTTCGGAGCAAAGCAATTTACTCATAAACCACTTCAGAGCAGCGATTTCACTTGCAATTATGGGAACTCTTCGTACTAACCAGCATCTCCCAAGTCCACAGACAATAAGATAGAATCCATGATGGAACAGATTCTTCTGGGACAGCAGAAGTTGCAAGTGGATTTCAATGGGAAGTTTGACTCTATGTACATCGATCTGAAGGGGAAAATAGAAGCCATAAATCTTTCCCAGAAGAAACTGGAAACTCAGGTGGCTCAGACAGCAGCAGCTGTAAATAGACAGGATGGTTTTCTTCCAGGGAAAACTGAGAATCCAAGGGCACACATCAACGCCATCACTTTGAGGAGTGGAAAAGAGGTGTTTACAGGAGTGAAGAACAGCTCAATTGCAGGAAATCTCGTCGATCTTGCTGGAGATGACGATTGGGATTCTGAGAATCCACAGGTATCGATTGATACCGAACAGTGTCGATCGACACCGGCCCAGACATCGTCCCGAGTGAATTCAAAATCCCGTGTATCGATCGATACCCCTCAGGTATCGATCGATGCTGCGACGCAGCCAGAGAAGGAACCCGAGATTGTCAAGGAGAGGGTGTATACACCCAAGGCACCTTATCCTATACTGCCTAAGCTGACAAGGAAGGAATGGGAAGACGCCAGATGCAAGGCCATGCTGGATAAGTCGGTTGTGGAGCTTCCTTTTGTTGATGCTATTAAGACTTCTCCAGCTTTCAGGAGATATGTGAAGAAAATGGTCTCTAGCAATGTGAACATAGAGGAAGGTGTCATGATGATCACAGCTGAGTGCAGTGCGATCCTGCACAACAAAATTCCTAAGAAGCTACCAGACCCAGGGAGCTTTGTTTTGGACTGCACTATCTTCACAAAGAGATTTGAGCGAGCTCTCTGCGATATTGGGTCGAGTGTGAACATTATGCCACACTCAGTTGCCAAGCGAATGGGGATGACAGATTTCCAATCTACAAGGATTTCGCTGGTACTTGCTGATCGCTCAGTGCGATTTCCGGAGGGACTACTTGAAGATGTCCCAATCAAGATTGGGAATTGCTTGATCCCAACGGATTTCATCGTCCTGAAGTACGATGCTGAGCCTAAGGATCCTCTTATCCTGGGCAGACCATTCCTTGCAACTGCTGGAGCCTTAATTGACTGCAGGAATGGACAGATCGCTCTCAACATCGGTGACTTGGTGATGTCCTTTAACATGGAAAAACTGATGAAACGGCCAACCATCGATGGGCAAACATTCTATGTGGACACCTTCAGTGACATAGCTGAAGAGTACTTCCTGGAGATGCACCCTGAAGATCCACTGGAGAGAGCATTGGTCTATTCGACCACTTCAGAAGTCCGTTCATGTGACGAAACTGCTGGATACTCGAAGATGCTTGATTCAGCATCACCAGTATCGATCGATACCCCTGGTATCGATCGATACCCTACGGCCAGAAAGAGAGTTGGTCGAAGGTTCTAAGCAAGATGCTGGGCTTGGGGATTGGAGTACAGAGAATGCTCCCAATGTGGAATTAAAACCACTTCCAGCGAATCTGAGGTATAGTTTTCTTGGTCCTAATTCCACATACCCAGTAATCGTTAATTCTTCTTTGAATACCACAGAGGTTGCTTTACTGCGGAGCAAGCTGCGCAAGTATCGCAAAGGTCTTGGCTATTTTCTTTCTGACATTTCAGGTATAGCACCAGACTTGTGCATGCATCGGATTCACCTGGAGTACGAGTCAAAGTCTTCGATTGAGTGTCAAAGAAGGCTGAATCCAAACCTGAAGGAAGTAGTCAGGAAGGAAGTGATGAAGCTGTTGGAAGCAGGGATTATCTATGCCATCTCAGATAGTTCTTGGGTTAGTCCAGTTCACGTGGTGCCTAAGAAATGAGGCATAACTGTGGTGAAGAACGAGAAGGACGAGCTGATCCCTACAAGGACAATCACTGGTCACAGGATGTACATTGACTATAGGAAGCTGAATGCAGCTACAAGGAATGATCACTTCCCTTTGCCATTCATTGACCAGATGCTGGAGAGGTTAGCGAGTCACCCATACTACTGTTTCCTTGATAGGTACTCAGGCTTTTTCCAGATTCCTATACATCCAGAGGACCAGGGAAAGATGACCTTCACATGTCCCTATGGCACATTCGCCTACAGAATAATGCCGTTCGGATTATGTAACGCTCCAGCAACTTTTCAGCGATGCATGATGTCGGTTTTCACAGATATGACTGAGGAGTTTATGGAGGTTTTCATGGATGATTTTTCTGTGTATGGATCGTCGTTCAAGGATTGTCTGGATAACTTGTGCAAGGTACTGCAAAGATGCGAGGAGAAGCACTTGGTCCTTAATTGGGAGAAATGCCACTTCATGGTACAAGATGGCATTGTTCTTGGGTACAAGATTTCTAAGGCAGGGATCGAAGTCAACAAGGCTAAGATTCAGGTCATGACAAGCTTGCAACCTCCACGATCTGTTCCTGAGATACGAAGCTTCCTTGGTCATGCTGGGTTTTACAGGAGGTTCATCAAAGATTTCTCTAAGCTTGCACGTCCACTCACAGCCCTGTTATGTAAGGAAGTCAAGTTTGATTTCACATCTGATTACCTTGTAGCCTTCGAGGAAATCAAGAAGGCATTGGTGAGTGCTCCTGTAGTCCAACCACCTGATTGGAGCTTGCCTTTTGAGGTTATGTGTGATGCCAGTAATTTTGCTGTTGGAGATGTGTTGGGTCAAAGGAAAGACACGAAACTCCATGCTATTTATTATGCCAGCAGGATGTTGGATGATGCTCAGCGAAATTACAGCACCACTGAGAAGGAGTTGCTGGCAGTCGTTTTCTCTTTTGAGAAATTCCGGTCCTACTTTATTGGGAGCAAGGTCATTGTTCACACAGATCATGCTGCTCTCAAATACCTGCTGAAGAACAAGGACCTCAAGCCTCGTCTATGCCGATGGGTCCTTTTGCTCCAAGGTTTCGACATCGAGATCAAGGACAAGAAAGAAGTTTAGAATGGCATTGCTGATCACTTATCGCGACTAAAGGTCGATGAGGTCGTCCCTATTGATGATTGTTTGCCAGAGGAAGGTGTTTACCTCATTGAAACTCAGCTTCAAGAACTTTATCCCGAAAATCTGCAATTTTCACGAATGCAGACTTTCGGTATCGATCGATACTCACCTAGTATCGATCGATACCCGTCGCGACCTGCACCTGTTTTGTCCTTAGAGAACTTGAACTCCTTTGATGTCTATCTAGCTGCTGACTCTAGTGTTGCACGTCCATGGTATGCAAACATCGCCAACTACCTTGTTGTAAAGACTGAGCCAAAGTATCCCACAAAATATGCAAGGAAGAAGTTTATGCACGAGATAAGGAGATTATTCTGGGATGAACCTTACCTATACAAGCATTGCTCCGATGGTATCTACAGAAGATGCGTTGCAGAGTCTGAGATGCCAGCTATTCTTTTTCATTGTCATGGGTCTGAGTATGTTGGTCACTTTGCTACTTTCAAGACGGTATCCAAGGTTCTTCAAGCAGGCTTCTGGTGGCCTACTATGTTCAAGGATGCTCACGCCTATGTCTCATGGTGTGATGTCTGTCAGAGAAGAGGGAAGATCAGCAAGAGACATGAGATGCCACAAAATTTTATCCTTGAGGTTGAAGTCTTCGATTGCTGGGGCATCGACTTTATGGGTCCCTTTCCATCGTCACACAAGAAAAACTACATCCTGGTTGCTGTGGACTATGTGTCCAAATGGGTGGAAGCGATAGCTAGTGAGAAAAATGACTCTGCAGTGGTTCTTAAGCTGTTTAAGACCATCATTTTTCCTCGCTTTGGAGTGCCGCGAATTGTTATAAGTGATGGTGGCTCTCACTTTATTAACAAGGTTTTCGAGAGGTTGCTGAAGAAGTATGGTGTAAACCATCGAGTAGCTACTCCATATCACCCTCAAACCAGTGGGAAAGTCAAGGTCTCCAACAGGCAAATCAAGGAGATTCTGGAAAAGACAGTGAGTGCTTCTAGGAAGGATTGGTCTACAAAGTTGGATGATGCGCTATGGGCCTACAGGACTGCTTTCAAGACACCACTGGGTACTACACCATTTCACTTGCTGTATGGGAAATCATGTCACCTTCCAGTGGAGATTGAGCACAAGGTAGCGTGGGCGACGAAGTTGCTGAAATTTGACATCAAGCCTGCTGCAGAAAGGATGTTGATTCAGCTGGACGAGCTGGTTGAAATTAGGCACCACGCCTACGAGAACTCAAAGCTGTACAAGGAGAGAACAAAAGCTTATCATGATAAGATGATCATCTCCAGACACTTCGAGCCAAATGACCAGGTACTTCTGTATAACTCTCATTTGCAATTGTTTCCTGGTAAACTGCGTTCTCGTTGGTCAGGTCCCTTCACCATCAAGGAGGTCAGACCACATGGAGCTGTCGTGCTGATCATCCCAACAGGAGATGAGTTCACTGCCAATGGACAGAGGGTGAAACACTATTGGGCGAAAGTTGAGATTCCAACAGGGCAGATAATACCTTTGGATGATGCACCAACAGCCTGAATGGCGTTACAGTCAAGCTATTGACGTTAAACGAGCGCTTGGTGGGAGGCAACCCACTGGTGAGTCTGTCTTTGAGTCATTTTTCCTTTTATTTTCGTTCATTTTGTGCTTGTGTCAGGATAAACAAAGAGCAGACTCGAAATCGCCTTAGTATCGATCGATACCCCATTGGTATCGATCGACACCAATCGCGAATGTACGGTTCATAAAGTCGATTCAAGCCTGGTATCGATCGATACCAGGCTGTGTGTCGATCGATACTCGATGTTCCAACAAGGTAACTTCTTGTTTCTCTTCGTTTATTCTATTATTTTGTCTTCTTTTACCTACTCAAGGCTAGATAACACTGGGGACAGTGTTGTTCAAGTCTGGGGGAGGTGTCTGCTGACATTGTGTTTGTTTTTCTTAGAGTCAATCGTTTTATCAAGTCAAAATTGTTTTATTGAGTCAAAACTTGTTGGAAACGATGATCCTGTGCTTGAACCTATTGATTTTATTTTATTTTTGAGTGCACAGTGTTACAGGATCGGTTCTAGATCGACTAATGAAAAATCCAAAGACTGACCAGTTGACTAGAAAACATCCATGTCTCCAGCAGAGTTCTTCTGAAGCCTGAGCCAAATTTTTGCACTTCATCAATGTGGTTAGTGTTTTTAGAGCTTGATTCATCATTCATATCTGATAAAGGAACCCATGTGTTTAGAGTTATGGTATCTCTCTCCCCTGTTATAAGTTGATAAATAAGAGCATAAAAGATGAAATGATTTTCTTCTGAGTAGAGGGATAGGAAAATTTCCAGCGATCCCATTATTCTACTTAAGAGGGAATGATCACACAAAGGATTGGAAGCGAGGCTAGGATTTTCCTATGATGCCATTATTCGCCTACATTCTTTGATACATTAAGAGGGAAGAACCGGGGATTCGGTGGCAAACACCATCAATGCTCGCGTCTCATACCTTGATGTGTATATGCAAAGCTGAAAATAAAAGAAAGAACATAATAAGAAATAAGTCTGGGGAGAGAAATTGATACAAAAAGTGTGAAATGGGTGGTTCCTTGTCATGATATTGTCTGGAAAAGAATCTAGAAGGTTCTTGAACATTAACTGCAGCGATGAAACTGGCGAGGATGGTTTTATTTGAACAATGCTGTGGGATAATGTGTGGAGTCTGGGAAAGCTGCGAATGTCTACAGAGAAGTACATGGTGGTTAGATCAAAAGCTGGTTAGGTAACATTTGGGTACTTGGAAAGAGGGTCTTTTCGATGGTTCATGAACAGGTGAGTCTCTACGTTTTCAAAACCTCTTTCTCTGTTTAGTCTTCTATTTGCTTGAGGGCAAGCAAAGGCTAAGTATGGGGGAGTTGATATATCATGGTTTTTACCCTGTTTAGGCCATGATATAAGTCCTTTTTATAGAGTCTTTATAGTATTTTGGAGTCTTTTAGAGTCTTTTACAGGTCTTAGCACGTTTGGAGCATTATTGGAATTATTGAAGCTTTCTGGAATATTTTGGAGCAGAAGGTGAAGTCGTGTTGATGAGTATCTGATTTCACGACAATCATCGATCGATACCCCCTGGTGTCGATCGATACTCATCGCAGCAAGACACGACCCGCGAGTTTTCCAAGACTTGAAGAATTGCAAAAGTGTCCAAAAGTCTTTAATAATTACAAGAAGACCCCAATTCGTGTTTTAGGTTATAAATAGGATTTTACAGCCACTTGTTTAGGCTATGCTTTATTTTACTTTGGTTTAAGAGAGAATTTGGTGAGAGAGACAAGTCTGAATTTTTCTTCGTCCGAGATCGGATCTCAAAACCTTTGTTCCTCTTTCTGATTTTATATTGAATATTTATTCAAACATGTCTATTGATTCAATTTCCATGTCTGAGTAGATCTCTTGTTAGGTTTGGGGATTCTCATAAGGGATTTCTTTGAATGCTAGGTTGATTAGTTATTTAGGGTTCATAATCTGAATTAGTTCTTCGCCTTAGGTTGTTCTCAAAGCTAATTCTAGATTGATCACCTAGAACTTAGACCTTATGATAATTGATTAGGCACGACAGTGCGATTAATTACCTGATAGAACTTAGGGTGAGCAAATTGATTATTCGCAAAGAAATTTGGTTTAATTGATTTGTGAACATATCAAACTTAAAATTAAAGTTGATTTATTCTTAGGGATTTGCAAAGAAATTTGGGATTCTGAAGTTTAGATTTAGATAGTCCTCGCAACGACAGTTGGTTGATTATACTTTAGTGATTTGAATTCGAGAACCGTGCGTAACCTGAACCCTGATTAGTTAGTTTATTTTGCATTCATTGATTTCCTGAGAAATATCCCTGAACCTATCTTTTTCCCATCGAATACAACTCGTTTACTACTTTCTGTTTTCTGTTTAAACTGAATTGCTTAGCTTAGCTCGATTTTATATAATTTATTGTGTGATTTCTGTGAGTCCTTGTGTTCGACCCCTAGCTATACTACGACTACTGCTTTAGTACTGTTAGGGTATTAAATTGAGCATTATCAGCCACCAGCAGTCCAAGCTGTCCTGGAGGAGTTGAGGCGTTACCAGGAGAGGTATGGAAACCTCCAGAATGTTTCAAAACCACCAGTTAATCCCCCAGTGTTTGCTCAAGGACAGCAACACCAAGTGCCACCAGTAAATGAACAGCCACAACAACAGTTCATGCTACCCCCAGGAAATGTTCAACAGCCGTTGGTACAACCTGTGTTACCTCAGCCGCCACCAGTGTTCGTTCAACCGCAGAATATGCCGCCTCTGATGTATGTTCAGCCTCAGTTTGTTCAACCGCCACCTGGGCCAGTGTATGCGCAAGGATTGACCTATTATGAAGCCATGAGGCATATGAAGGACATAGGAGTGGAGCTGTTTGGGAGAAGGTCTGGCCCTATCAATGCTGACAATTGGAGGAAGAATTTGGAAAGAAACTTTAAGTCCATGAGGTGCCTAGAAGGTTACCGCAAAGAGTTGGCCGTGCAGTACCTTAAGGACGAGGCGTTGATATGGTGGGAAGGTGTGGAAGAAGAAGCCCGTGCACACTATGAGTTGACATAGGATGATTTCTAGACTGAGTTTGCCAACGAGTATTTTCCGCCCGAGGCTAGGGACTAGATGGAAAGCGCTTTTGAGGATCTCCGTCAGAAGGATCTTAGCGTGCGAGATTTCAAGGAAGAGTTTAACCGACTGAGAAGGTTTTCTAGGAAACGGTTTACCCAGGATGATCTAATCCGTCAGTTCATGAAAGGTCTGAGGATGAAGTTGAAGGAAAGATGTGCAATCATAAAGTTTGACAGTCTGGGGGAGCTAGTTGAGACAACTGCTAATCAAGAAACTCTGATAGAGGAGCGGAGGAGGATCAGAGGTGCTAATGTTCGGATATTCCATGCGCCAGAGGCACCGAAAAGGAGCTGGGATGACATGAACACGGGAAAGACAGTTGTCAGCGTCCAGGCATGCCACCGTTGTGGGAAAAAGCATTTGGGACGTTGTGCACCTCTCAAATGTACAGGCTGTGGAAGAGAGGGTCATATCCTAAGGGAGTGTCGCTCCACTGGAAGGAACACTGCATGCCATCGCTGCGGAAAGCAAGGACACTTTGCGAGGGAGTGCACGTGGAATCCTGGTCAACATGCAACGCAGACACAAGGTGTGTTACCAACACCAGCAGCTAGGAGACAAGCTGTGGGACCACGAGTGTATGCTCTGAAAGATGCAGAGGGAGCAGCACCGATCGCGGGTACGTAATTTTGTTTTGAGTGAAATTAGTCGTGATGTTGTGAATCTGTGTGTAAATGGAAAATGCATACTTAGACATAATTGGAAAAAATTCGTGTAGGATCGGTCTCCGTAGGAGGAGTCGCAGCTTTTACTTTGTTTGACACTGGTGCTACACATAGTTTCGTGAGCCCAAGGTTAACTAAGTACTGGACTTTTACTAGAAAGTTCATACCGGAGTCGAAAACAATTGAGACTGCCGGGACTGAACATGTGAGGTCTAGAGGTGTGCATAAGGATATACCAGTCGTTGTAGAAGGAGCGAATGTACCATGGAGTCTAGTGGAGATGAAGTTGGGACATTATGACGTAATCCTTGGAATGGACTGGTTGACAAACTACCAAGTTGTCATGGATTGCAAGAGGACGCGAGCCTACATACCGCGACCCAAAGGAAGGATAAAGTTTCAAGGAGTGAAGTCGGATTATGGAGTTCCGATTATCTCTATGATTCATGCCACGTACCTGATGGAGAAAGGAAGTGAAGCATACCTAGCGACTATTTCTATGGCTGGGGAAGGAGATGCATCAAATTTGGAGGAGATTCCAGCAGCTTGCGAGTATGCAGATGTTTTTGAGCCATTGACCGGACCGCCACCTTCAAGAGGAGATGATTTCACTATTGAGTTAGAACCAGGGACGGCCCCTGTTTCAAAAGCTCCATATCGGCTAGCGCCAGCGAAAAAGGCGGAATTAAAGAAGCAGTTGGAGGACCTTACGGACAAAGGATTCATCAGACCATGCAGTTCACCCTGGGGAGTGCCAGTGTTGTTTATCAAGAAAAAGGATGGAAGTTTTCGTCTCTGTATTGACTACCGAGGATTGAATAAATTGACCATCAAGAATAAGTACCCGTTACCGAGAATCGATGAGTTGTTGGACCAACTAGAAGGAGCGTCATGGTTCTCGAAGATCGATTTAACATCAGGCAACCACCATATTCGAATAGCTGAAGAGGACATAAAGAAAACGGCATTCCGAACCCGTTATGGACATCACGAGGTTGTCATAATGTCGTTTGGTCTTACTAATGCATCCGCCACATTTATGAAGTTGATGAACGATCTTTTCGGGCATACTTGGACAAGTGTGTGATTGTATTCATTGATGATATTTTGGTATACTCGAGGACCGAGAGGGAACATGCTCATTATTTGCGAAATGTACTTCAGAACCTAAGGAACCATCAGCTTTTTGCGAAGTTGAGCAAGTGCAGTTTCTGGCAGAAGGAAATAGTATTTCTCGGTCATGTTGTTTCCGGGGAAGGAGTGGCAGTGGATCCTGAAAAGATCAAAGCCGTGACGGAATGGCCTATTCCTAAAAATGTTACTGAGGTCCGTAACTTTTTGGGTTTAGCTGGCTATTACCGAAAATTCGTTACGAGTTTTTCCAAGTTGTATAAGCCGTTGACAAGTCTAATAGGAAAAAACGTGAAGTTTGAATGGACTGAAACTCGATCCAAAAGTTTTGAGGAGTTGAAAAAGAAGTTAACTGAGACGCCAATTCTGGTACTCCCGAGGTCTGGAATACCATTTGAAGTTTATACGGATGCATGTGGAACCGGACTAGGAGCAATGCTTACGCCAGAATGCAAGGTCATAAAATATGCGTCAAGACAGTTGATGAAGCATGAGTTGAACTATCCGACCCACGTTTTGGAGCTACCAGCAGTAGTTTTTGCTCTAAAGATTTGGCGCGCGTATTTGTACGGAGATAAGGTGCAGATGTACACCGACCATAAAAGTCTGAAGTATGTGTTCACCCAGAGTGATTTGAATAGAAGGCAGAGAAGATGGGTGGAGTTATTGGCCGATTACGATCTGGACATTGCCTACCAACCGGGGAAAGTGAATCATGTTGCATATGCCCTGAGCAGGCGCAGAAATGATGTAGCAGAAGTGAAGGAGATCCTCAAGTTGACTGCAACCCTGGCTAGTTTGACGTTGTGTGTAACAGAAGTGGGAGAGGGTTACGCGGGATTAAAAGCATTGGAAAATGCGGATCTTCTTTGGAGAATTTGTCAGGCTCATAAATCATACAACGCCTTGTAGGAATTAGTCAAGAAACAAGTGGTTGGATACCATACAGATGATAATGGGACGTATCTGTATAGGAATCGGGTATGTGTTCCCAACGACGAAGGATTGAGGAGCGAAGTGTTAAGTCAAGCTCACCATTCTCGATTTTCAGTGCACCAAGGAAACACCAAGATGTACCACGACTTGAAAAGGTACTACCATTGGGGAGGAATGAAACGTGACATCGCTAAATGGATATCGCAGTGTGAAACGTGTCTCTAGGTGAAAGTAGAACAGATGGCGCCTAGCGGATTATTACAAAGTTTACCACTTCCAGAATGGAAATGGGACATAGTGACTATGGATTTTGTAACAGGTTTGCCAATGACGTTGGATAAGAAAAATGCGATTTGGGTAATCGTGGATCGCCTCACTAAGTCTGCCCATTTTGTGCCAATTAAAAAGACAGATGGAACGGAACAGTTAGCGCAGAAGTATCTGGACCTAATTGTAAGATTGCATGGAGTCCCGGTTAGCATTGTATCAGACAGAGATGCGAAGTTCACATCAACGTTTTGGAAAGCGTTTCAGAAAGCATTGGGAACGAAAGTTCATTTGAGTACAACATATCATACTCAAACGGATGGACAATCGGAAAGGACAATTAGAACCTTGGAGGATATGCCGAGAGCTTGTGTCTTAGACTGGGAAGGAAATTGGGGAAAGTATTAACCGGTGGCAGAATTTTCATACAACAACAGCTACCACGCTAGTATCAAGATGGCTCCGTACGAAGCCCTGTATGGAGACCGTGTCTTACACCCCTCTGTTGGACGGAGGTAGGTGAAATGAGGGATACATATCCAGAAATTGTAAAGGAAGCTGCAGAGCAAGTGGAAATGCTTAAAATCAGACTGAAAGAAGCTCACGATCGTCAAAAAAGGTATGCAGACAAGCGCCGAAAAGAATTGTCGCTTGAAGTTGGAAATGAAGTGTACCTAAAGTTGAGAATGTTACGGGGAAATGACAGGCACCGAAAACTGATAAAGCTTAAGCCAAGATATATGGGACCGTACCCTATAGTCGAGAGAATCAGAGAAGTAACGTATCGACTTAGATTGCCTCAGAAATTGTCAGAATGGCACAATGTATTCCACGTATCGATTTTGATGAAAGTGGTGAGAGAGCCCGAGCTCATTTTGTCTAAGATGCCAAGTAACCTGGACAGAAATTTCTCAGTTCCGAGTAAGCCAACCGAGATCCTAGAGTTTAAGGAAATAGAGGTCAACGGGAAGAGAACAAGTTCAGTAAGAGTCATGTGGGAAAGGAATGGTATCCGCGAGGAAACCTGGGAATCTGAATGGCAGATGAGAACGGATTACCCCACGCTGTTTAAGGACGGGATGGAAATCGAAGACGGATGGGAGAATTCTGGGACGAATTCCTTTCAACCGGGGGAGAATTGTAACATACCCATCCCAGAGGCCCAGCTGCAGGCCCATGAAGGAGAGGCCCTGTAACGCCCGTGTTCCGGAAGAGTTAATTATTGTGGAGGAATAATTAATTCGGGTTGTTCCGGGGGGCGGTATCGATCGATACTGGCAGGCATCGATCGATACCAGCCGGGTTTTTCTCGGGGTTATCTTCTTCTCTTATCTTCTTCGAGTATAAAAAGCATATCCTTTGAGGATAAGACCGAGGTTGGTCGCGAAAGAGAGAAAGAAAGAGCGAGCGAGAGAGAGAGAGAAGGAAAGCTTGTTGAAGCTTAGATCTTGCGAGATCAAAAGAGTTAAGCTTGAGAGAAGCTTGAAGGAGAGGTTGGAAGAGCTTGGGTTCGACGTGAGCTTGTGAGAAGAGAGGGAGATCTTCTTGAGCTTGGTAAAGTCGTTTTAGAGCTCGATCCTTCGTGTTAAGGTGAGTTGTGACCAAAGGTTAGCAAGTGAGTTTGCGTGGTGCATTGTTAAAGCTTGATTGATGCTTTTATGGCTTGTATGGCGATTCCTGTGTTTAGGTCTCGTGGGCATCGATCGATACCATGTGTGTATCGATCGATACCAGACCATAGGCGGTGGTCTCGAATTGTAGTGTATCGAGGTGATAGACTTGAACCGTGTTGTGTCGATCGATACCAAGTGTTGTGTTTGGGTGTCGATCGATATCTGTCCCTTGTCGGGACTTGTGTGTTGTTGGGCATCGATCGATACCATGGGGGGGTATCGATCGATACCGGTTGTTTTGTGACAGTTGGTTGTGGATATTGTTATATTGTGCTTATTGGTAGCCTGTTGTTGGGATGATCAATCTCACTCAGCATTTGGTTAGCCAAATGTTGATGCATCACTTTTGTCGATGCAGGTAAAGATAAGGCGTGATCGTGGAATCAAGGCGGTGAAGAGGGGATGATTAGGACCCGGGGCTTGCTTTTGTTGTTTGGGTATCGATCGATACTAGGGGCGTATCGATCGATACCAGTTGTTGTTATATAAACCGTTAGCTTGTTTAAGCTGTAGTACTTGCGTTGTACTGTTTGTTTAATATTGTTAATGTTAATTATATGTTTATTTTCTTTGCAAAAAAAAAAAATGCGGTCCTTTCAGGCCCAGTTGCAGAAAACCCTACCTGCACTCTATTTAAGCGAGGGAGAAGGGTTAGAGGAGCTTCATTTGTCTCCCCAGTAACTAGAGCAGCCCAAGAGAGAGAGAGAGAGAGAGAGAGCTGCCGCCGCCGTCGTCGCCGCCGCCCACATCCGAGCCGAGTCGTGCGTCGCCCGAGAGCCGTGAGCTGCTGTCCGCCCATATCCACCGCCGCCGACCACCGCAGAGCCGCCGTGAGCCTTGCCGGAGCCGAGGAGGAGCCGCCGAGCACTAACACCTTCACGTCGTCTTCTAGATTCATTCTCCTTCGTCATATCTGCAGAAAATCAAAGGTGAGAATTATATCTAGGCATTAGATGAGTGACATACATCCTTGTTTTATCCCCCTTTTGTGTGAATAATGCTTGTAGCATAGTTAGAAATGAGGTCATCGTCACTGTGAAGGGAACAGTGGTACAATTTGATTGATGGACCAGAGACCATCAGTCTGGTAGGCTTCCAACGGGGTTAAAAGGAGTTGTCCTGCACTCTAGGACAGTGAGCCAAGTCTGAGGGTCGGCCGGAACGCCTGGTAGATTCCCTTGCGTGTAAATTGATTGTGCCCTGGTAGAGCGTTATGTTTGATACGTGTGTAGATTTATACTTGGTATATTGGAAGGAAATGGTTGAATGTGTTGAGAGTGTAGGTTTAGTTCTCACTAGGTAATCCAAATTACTCATCCGTCTCTCTACTTTTCAGGTGAGTCCGATGAGGACGAGTATGTGGAGCTGGACGAGTAGTTCTAGTATGGTGCGCCGTTTTCGGGAATCAGGTTTTATTTATTTATTTAGAATTTAGGAAAAATGTATTTTAAACCTTTAAAGTTGAACTCACTAGCACATTAAACCCTGAGACTTTACCACTCTCACTTTGAACTTTGAAAGTAACAAAACTGACACTTTAAACCGTGAAAGTATGTAAAAATTTTGCACCGTCAAAATTTTAAACGGAACAGTTAACCCCGTTAACAGAACAGTTAACACTGTTCATTTAAATTAAAAACATCGTTAGTTTTTTATTTTTATAATATTTGAAATCGAAAAGAAAAAAAAAATCCTTTTAGTTTACCATGTCCCCGACGACAAAAAATTCAAAAAAAAAAAAGAAATCCCCAAATCAATTTGGGGATTTAGGGTTCTTAAGTGACTGAAACCCAGAAAAAGTAAATCGAGCTTGTTTCGAACTGAGTCAAGCTGTTTGGAGCTCGTTTTTGTTTGACAAGAGAAGATTCGAGATGGGGTAAGAGTAGTTTCTGTTTGGAGCTCGTTTAACCTCTTTTCTGGTTTTGCAATTTCTATAGGTTAATAAGCCTCATTGTTTTGATGGTGATTTCGAGTATCAGATAGAGCTGTCAAAATGGGTTGTCCACGTCCATTTTGACCCGTCCAATATTATCCATTTTGATTATGGACAAATAGTGACCATGTTCATTAAAGATCATGTTCATTAAAGACCATGTACATTAAGGACCATATCCAAATGAGCTGTCCATTGGTCTGAATAGAACAATCTTGGAGTAACATTGATTTTTTTTTTTTTTTCATTTTCTATTTGTAAGATCTTTTGTCATGATCATTGAATCATGGTAATCTAATAATCCATCTGAGATAAAAATAAAACAACAACACAACATCAAGAAACAAAATCAGAGTTTTATTTCTGCCTGGAAAAAAAGAGCAAAATTGCATTGAGAAGACAGAATAATAATAATGTTCACAACATGGAAACGAAGCTTACCGAGCCAAACACACATCATAAGAATAAGAATCTCACCCTCTTGAAGATGAATCACTGTCCCAATGGGTACTTGCAGGACCTGTGCTGTGACACAAATATGCGGAATGATTTTTTAATTCCCCAAGACAAAAAGAAAGAAACAGATGAACGCTAATGTCTCCTCTGTTTCCAATCCTGTTCTTGGAAGTTCCTTGTCCAGCTTTCCCACCTTTCTGCAAAACTCATAAAAGTTAGATATGTAATCAGTTTAGACGAATTGCATCAAACCCACATCAAACCCACAAAGACACAGCCTTTGAAGTTCATTATCTCAAATACATTAACCCGACCATAAAACCCAACCAGATTCGTCTTCCTAATTAAAAGTGCCATAAAACCCAAATACATTAACCCGACCAGATTCGTCTTCCTAATTAAAAATCCAAAGAGATGAAGAAGATGGAAGCAAACAATCAGGTCAGACAGGGCAAAAGAGTTTTAAAACAGAAGACACATTTAGTAGATGATAAATGCATCTTATTTACCAGGAACCAAGGGACACTCTTACGGCTCAGCACAATCTCTTCGGAATCCAATTTCGAGTAACCAGCTTCATTCCTTGTCGTAAAAACGCCGGCGTAAGATTTGAGAATCTGAGAAGAGAGTGGTTTTCAATATCGATCTCTGCAAGTAAATTGATTTTGATTTCCCCGGCGTAAGATCGTGTTTCTGATTTCAAAAAAAAAACCAAATTGATTTTGACCTAACTTTTTATGTATTTCGGGCGGCCCAATGTCCAACTTGTCCGGTCTGTTTTGTCCATGGCCGAAATTGGACATTGTCCATTTAAACTCGTTTCTATTTTGGGCATGTCCAAGACCGTCCATAATTTGTTGGACATGGGCGGACAATGGGCCGCCCACCCATTTTGACACCTCTAGTATCAGATGAATGAATTCGAGTAGATGTTGGATTTTGAATTTATGGATTTCGAGTTTCTGGATTTTCGAAATAATGTCGGATTTGTAAGCTTATTTGCTTTGTTTTAGATTTCGATTCCTCTTTGTTACCTTCTAGATTTTCGAATTAATGAGTAGTATTAACAGAATGACAAAGTATAAATTTTTTGGATTTCATGTGTAACCTTATTTCTTCGTTTTACAGTGATGATAGGAGTGTAAAACTTATTTGTTGTTTGATGAAAATACTCTTCAATACTCGAGAAACAGCTCGATCTTATTTCAAACAGGAGCATCGTATGGAGTGACTATGGACTACTTTCACTTGCCAAAACTAGGTGAGCCTGCAAGAACGAACATACCTGAAGAAATTTCGTTCTTCTGTGATTCCATAAGCACTCATTTGTGTCTTCATTCCAGTTCTTTGTACATGAAGTATAACACTGAGCACGAAGCACCATATTGGAGAGGTGCAATATGGATGAACATGAACTACATGATTCTTTCTTCCCTGCACCATTACTCTATAGGTACCGTACATTTCTGGTACCCTCACTTCACCATTAAAAAAAAAATCGATATAACCAATCAAAATTTCTGCAGTGGATGGACCGTACAACGACAAGGCAAGAACCATATACCAGGAACTAAGGAGCAATCTGATAAGGTATGCATACTTGTAATAAGGTAAATTTGAAGTTGAAGATGTATGAGTACATGTGGCCGTACCTATATTTTGTGTTGTTGATGCAGGAACGTGGTTAGAAACTATGATCAGACTGGATATATCTGGGAACACTACGATCAAACAAAAGGAACTGGAGAAGGTGCACATGTCTTCACCGGCTGGTCTGCACTTATCCTCTTAATCATGTCCGAAGAGTACCCACTATTTTAGTAACCGTTTTAATTACCAACATTTGTAACTTTGAACTTCAAATCTTACCACGCTTGTTTTGTGACCAAAATAAGGAAATCTCTTCCAAAGACTTTATTGAATGAAACAAAAATAAAAATCACGATACATCAAGATGTTATAGCTCAGCTACTAGGTACATGTTGAAGTCCAAAGCTAGCCTTGTCGTGTTTTAGCATAACAATGTGCCCATCCAATAGTAAAGAAAATGAGACATTAGAAACTAGAGTAAGTAATTGCAGATCCGCATTTTATGTGTCTTGACTCTTGAGTCATTTCAAGTATCTTCAGCCACCATGATTTCCATATCCCTCATGTCTCGCTTCATTACGTTCCCAAACCTTCCTATGGCTTCAACCTCCTGTTGCAATACCTGTTTACAAAGTTCCAAGCAGTTCATAGTTTTATAATGAATTGGTAAAAACAAGCAAAGACCAAAGATGTCGCATCTCATACCTCATGCATATCAATCAGGCACTGCTCGTCTATTTTAGTTGATCCCGGGAGATAAATGGAACTACCACCAGAAAAGGAATTTGCTTGAGCACGAGATATAATCTGCAGACTATGCACCCTCCTAGTGACATCTATCTTCTTGAATCGTAACCCATATCAATTCGAATCATGTCAAAGTGAAAAACTTACAATTTCTCTCTTCTCGAACCGTTTATGCCCTGGATTCATTGTACTTCGCCTCCTAGACCTCGAATCGTAACCCAGATCACTTGCCCCTTCTCGAACTTGCCTCTTCTCGAATTTACTCTAGAACCCTAAATCCCCAAATCGATTGGGTATTTCTATTTTTTGAGTTTTTGTCGTCGGGTTCTATTTTCTGTTTTTTGGTCGAGTTCTATTTTATTTATTTTATTCATGTTTATTTTTGTTATATTAAATATTAATTAAAAAATAATCACGTTTTAATTAAATCAACGGTGTTAACTGTTCCGTTTAAAATTTTGACGGTGTAAAAAAAACATACTTTCAGGGTTTGAAGTGTCAGTTTTGTTACCTTCAATGTTCAAAGTGAAAGTGGTAAAGTCTCAGGGTTTAAAGTGTTAGTAAGTTCAACTTTGAAGGTTTAAAATGTATTTTTCCTTTAGAATTTCAGTCATTTATTTATAAAAAGACAATCGCTGGTTTTTATTTCGGTTTTATTTATTTATTTCGATTTATGAATTATTTGTTAGACTTTAATTATTTAATGGAATAAATGAGACTTTAGAAATGTGGTAAGAAAAATATCAAAGCCGACACGTCGCATTTAACCAGCGACGGGGTCGAAGGTGTCAGACCGGTTCGTCAGGATCCTTGAATAGGAAGGCGGGATCGGATGTTCACAGTTTCAATGGAAGGAAGTGGCTATGGTTGTTATGTCGGTAATCCAGTATTACAACAATGGGTTGAAATCCCTTCTTGTCCATACGAATCTCATACGTTTGGTTTGGTGACGCGTGTGGACGAGGACGGCGTCGTTTTGAGCTTCAAAGTGGTTAGGTTAGAGCATGCATCGTCGACTCGTTTGAGTGTGTGCATGTATTCGTCTGAGACAGGGATTTGGACTTCCAAGCGAGTTTACTGCCCTTGTCACATCGCCTACTCATCTCATATGAGTCTCAAAGGAACCCTTTATTTTTTGTCCCAAACAGATTTTCTTGTAGCGGAACCTAGAGTACTCACGGCTCATGATTTCTATTCTGAATCCGATCAATGTCGGGTTATACCTCTCCCGGATCATTCATATCACGACAAGCGGGACTTCAAAAGAGCATTGACTACATGCGGAGGTTTTGTCGTGTATATCAAAACATTAAACATTAGCTCAAAAGGTTGACGATATATTGAAGGTTTGGAGATTGACCAATGTTGGTTTAGGGGACGAATGCTGGCAACTTTTGTGGGAAACCCGCCTCCCATTTATCCGGTCTGATATTGGTTATTATGCACCCATGGCAATGCATCCATTCGATAGCGATACTGTCTATATATGGAGTCAACACAATCGTCATTTGGTATCATATAACTTGCGGACACAAAATTATAGAATCCTCAAAGATGCATCAAAACGGAATACTGATGATTGTGTTTTTAACCAGTCTACCTGTCAAGAGTATATGGATCAGATATGGGGAGCAGGATCATTATGGATATTCGGAGCTGCTGTCTCCTTGTTCCAATTTGTGCTTCCACGGTGGATCGAATCCATACCTCGCCCTCCTCAAGTTGACATGATAGATACAACTTCACTACTTTCTTACATTTCTTCAGCGCACAAGACAATGAGGGATAAAGGTAATAAATGATTTCATTATATGCTTTTTGTTTTGTTTTGTTTTTTTTCTCATCTCCAATTAATATAATATATATATATATATATAAAGTTAACTTTTTTTTTTCTCATTATGCCACCTCACCCTCCACTTAAATAACAAACATTAAAACCAAAAAAACATACACACATAAAACAAAAGATCTCAAAAAAATCTCAAACATAAAACAAAAATTCCAAAATATACATAAATCGGTGTTGTCAATTTGAGTCATTATCCGCGGATCCAAACACACACCCATAAAACAAAAGATCCAAAAAAAATCCCAAACATAAAACAAAAATTTCAAAATATATATAAATCGGTACTGTCAATTTGAGTCATTATCCACAGGATCCGCCCCGTTTAACCCGCCACCGGTCGGGTGCGGGTCGAAATTTTTTAAGTTTTTATTATTATTATCTATATATTTGCGGGTTACCCGCGGGTACCCGCGAATTCAAGCGGGGCAGGTGCATGTCGAGAAATCTGTGTTAATGAGTTTAGCGGGGCGGATTGAACAAAAACTTTAACCTGCGCGGAGCGGATCTAGCGGGGCAAATTTGATCCGCTTGACATGCCTAATTAGAATCCAATATGAAATAGTATTAAAAAGAATGATGTTAAAAAACACGATTAAAAACAATATAAAAATGAAAAATAAAATAAAATAAGGAACCACCAAATATTAAACTGTTAGAAACAGTTCCATTAACTCCAAAATCAAGAAAATAAAATACTATTACACAATCAAAAAAAAAATTTAAAAAAAATTGAGACCACGTCCGCGCATAGTATCTATACATCTAACATATTTTTTTAAAAAAAACAGAAAATTATCTTTAAATTAAAATTTTTAAAATAGCCCAAATTCCTTAATCCTTAATATTAAAGGGAAACATATTCTACAACAGCTTCAACAAATAGGTTTTAGATGAAACAAAAGAAAAAACAAAATTATGCAAAGAAAACTTTAAATTGTGAAAATTTTCCCTTAAAAAAATCCAACTAATTGCATGAAAATTGACTAACAAAGGAAAAAAAAGTGAAAATGTGTACTATCCACTAAACAAATACATATAAAATCATAAATTTAAGAAATTAAGAAAATAAACCCAAAAAAATATACATATTTTAAGCTGATAGAGACAATTCAATTAACAATCAGATTCAAAAAATAAAATAATAGATAATAAAAAACTGTTTAGAAAAATTATTCACAACGCCCGCGCGTATCGCGAATCAAATCCCAGTTGGATATAAAGTTATCTGACTTTCTCATATCTCCAATGAATATGGTTATTTACATTCAAAGACATTTTTATAGAATCATATTACATTCATTGACACTTCTCTACATTTCCCCACCTATTTTCCTTTGCAACTAAACTTAGCTCTATTTATTAGAAAATTTAAAACAAAAAATCTATAAAAATCTCTCTTCTTCTCTGTCGTCATCTCTTCTCCCTCCCTTTATATATCTCTCCTTGGACGGTCTAGTTCTGATGTGTCCTAGGCTAAGGAAGTTCAAGGAATTTAGATTTCAGTGATTATAATAATAAGACTGAAGACATCGTTGATAGGTATTATTAACCGGTAGTAAGCATCAATTTTTGTAGTGGCATGTGAAAATCTATCTCTGGTTTATCCTCACGGATTTTTTTTTTTCAATAATCTACGAGAACTTGGTTTTAAATTTGTTTTCGTATATTACTTTTAACTTTTGTAACTCTCTTTTCTTTTTTCTTATAATTTCTAAATTTGAGGCTGAGACTACTATTTCTCTGTGGACCCGAGACTAGAGTGTTGATCATAATACAATGTACATCATCTCTTTCAAAGGAGGTTAAACCTATGACATAATAGAACCAACTCTTTACACAGTTAATTACACTAACCATTATGTCACCATACCTTTGATAACTTTGTAACTCTTACTCCTCATTTTTAGCAAAGGCAAATGTATTTCCAATTTTCCATGTATAATCTACGTGTTTAGTTGAAGAAGATTTAAATTAAATAGATAATTAACGATTCTTATCACGACAAAAAAGGAACCCTAGGCAAAATTAACACCAACGTCCTTGTAATTAAGAAGGTCCCATACAAATTGATATTGAACTAATCAGAAAAACGAACACCTTATCTCTATTTCCACCTCTCCCCAAATTAAAGTTCTGTCTTAATATCATCTAAACTCATTTGAAATTAATCAAGTTGTGCATTGATTGTAATGATTCATGCATGATATGACTAGAAACGATATGATATATATAGGAAAAAGAGAGAAAGATATAAAAAAAAACAATAGCTAGCTAAGAAACAATAGCACGATCGATAAGAAAATAACGGAATGTATAGTTGGAAATGAAAGCATGAGAAGAATATAGAGTGTGCAAAGTGTAATGACAATGTATGAAATAATAGTAAATTTATAATTACATTAATGCATGATACGTAAAAGTAGCAAAATAATTATTTGAGTTTGTATGTATATAGAGAAGGTTTCAAAATTATTATGACTAATAATTGAGCACAAAAATAATAGAGATGGAACAAGACACACTTAATACGAGAGTACCCAACATCTGAAATGGTCGAAGGTGAAAGCAAAGATAAAGTCAGAGAGAAAAGCTGAGAGTAAAGAACGTGGTTCTAATTTCTTATCTCCTTAAAAGTTTACAAAAAGAGGAGAGGCTATATTTATCCACATAGCATAAACCCTAATGTCTCAAGACAGGTGTCTAAAATCAAAGAGTGTTTAAGCCATCAAGGGCTGAGAAACGGTTTGTCAGCTTGATCTTATCTGTTTGCCTTGTACTTGTCTTCAACATCACACTATCCTTTTTCATTAATGATGCTCTGCTTTTGTCGCAGGAAGTTGGTGAAGATGATGATTGAGTGGGCTTTAGAATCTGAATCAACTTGGGCCTTGTCTTCACAACGTGTTGGTTCGATTTCTGAATTGATTTGAGCTTCTCAACATATTGGCCCAAAATCAATTTCTCTTTAATGAAACCGATGCCGTTTTGTGCGGGCTCTGATTCTTTTGTGTTTCTCAGTTCAATAGAAGGGACTAGGGCTGGGCAAAATACCCAGAACCGAAGAACCGAACCGAACCTGACCCGAAAAAGAGAACCAAATCGAACCCGAAACCGACAAAATACCCGAACGGATCCTAAACTCTTATACCCGAAGAACCGAAACCGAATCTGAACCGAGAACCGAATGAGTACCCGAAATACCAGAAATATAATTATATACACAAAATATTAATTATATTTAGACTTGATATAACCCAATTACCCAAAATTATAATTATAAAACCCAAAAATATCAATTATTGTTAGACTGAAATAACCGAAATATCTAAAATTATCGAAAAATATGAAAATTCTTAATTATATTTGTCAAAATTTTACCAAATTTATTCAAATTTAGCTATTTTTTTAATTTTTTCCTATATTTCGGGTACCCGGAACTGAGCCGAACCCGGATAGAACCGAACCGAACCCGATCCAAATTTCTAAAATACCCGAATGGGGCCTCGACCTCTAACCCCGAAAACCTGAAAACCCGAATAACACGACCCAAACCCGAACGGGTACCCGAACGCCCATGCCTAGAAGGGACCACTTGGAGTAGGAACCACACTTGTCCAAAGATATCCGAAAGTTTGGCTCTCTGAAGGCGCCATATTCTAGGAGCCCAAACTATGTGATTGAATAAATCCTCCTCTATCTGTTGCGGGTTGATGACTCCTTCTCCTTCCCCTTCTTCAAACTATCCACCGTGGCAACCTCGTGCCAATCTGGCCTTGGGATCCCCGAATCCAAACTCTGCGTGGCTCATGGACAGTGGCGGTACCCACCACATGACAAGTGATCTTAGAAATCTTGCTCTCCATCACCCTTATCAAGGAAATGATGCGGTTCTTATTGGAGATGGGTCTGGTCTCGACATAACCCATACTGGTTCCCTTTCTATGCCCTCTTCTTCCCGCAATTTCACTCTAAATAACGTCCTTTGTGTTCCACACATTCACAAAAATTTGATCTCAGTTTATCGCCTTTGTAATTCTAACAAAGTTTCTGTTGAATTCTTCCACGCTCATTTTCAGGTGAAAGATCTGAATTCGGGTGTCCCGTTGCTCCATGGCAAAACTAGAGTATATCTCTATGAGTGGCCTGTTTCTCCAACTACTCTCAACTCGTTCTTTGCCACTTCGACACCAAAAACATCTTTAGATGATTGGCACTTCCGCTTAGGCCATCCATCTGCTTCAATTCTTATAACTATTGTTTCTCGTTATTCTCTTTCTTATTCAAAAACTCCATCTCAAACTTCGTTGTGTTCCGACTGTTCCATCATTAAAAGTCACAAACTACCTTTTGCTCAATCTTCGATCTCTTCTTCTCGACCTCTAGAGTACATATTTACAGATGTGTGGACTTCTCCTGTCATCTCAGTCGATGGTTACAAATATTACCTCGTTCTAGTTGATCATTTTACGCGGTATTCATGGATTTATCCTTTGAAAACCAAATCGCAGGTACGTGATACGTTCATCCCAATCAAAGCTCTTGTGGAGAATCGGTTCAATACGAGGATTGGTACCTTATACTCCGATAATGGTGGCGAGTTCATTGCTCTCAAGTCTTTCCTCGCTAACACTGGCATTACTCACTTCACATCACCGCCACACACACCGTAGCACAATGGGATCTCTGAAAGGAAACATCGTCACATCGTCGAAACTGGTCTCACCCTTCTCACTCACGCTGGAATGGCACCGTCATATTGGACATATGCGTTTGCAACAACGGTCTACTTAATAAATCATCTTCCAACGCCGGTGCTCAACATGGAGTCGCCGTTTCAGAAGCTCTTTGGTGAGAATCCCAACTTCGACAAGCTACGGGTATTTGGTTGCATGTGCTTTCCGTGGCTCCGACCATATGCCAGTCACAAGCTTGACAACAGATCCACACTGTGTGTCTTCTTGGGCTATTCCCTCACTCAAAGCGCATATCTCTGTCCACAACCAAGCTCTGGACGAATATACACATCTCGCCATGTGTAATTTGATGAGCAGACATTCCCTCTTCGCAGCACAGCTCAGCCTCAACAGCACATGGAGTCAGCATCAACAAATTCACAACATTCACCTGTTGCGGTTGTTCCTCTTCCAACGCGGGTAGCCGTACCCAGCTTTCATATTCACACCTCTCTCTCTCTCTCAACTTGTTAAAAAAAACTATCACAAATTTTGTGTGTTGTTGTTCCAGATCGATGCGGTTGAACTTGATAGAGTTTACTATGGTGCTTTTCTAAATTAGTTTTTTGGTGATTTTCTGTAAATCACATGTACGCAACGCACCAGAACCAACATCTCGCAACTATACACTGCAAAATCCGTAACAGAACAAATGAATCACTAAGGTATGTGTTCATCAAAAGAGAAATTTTCTGAAAAGAGAAATTAAGCTTCTTAATTTAGATACTCATCCATCAACTTCACTGAGAAAATTTGTACTTGATCCATAATTTTATTCCTGGTTGGTGTATGTGTGATGAAGCTCAAGAGAATGAAAGTGGTTATCTTTGAGTTACAATAATAAGAACTTTGTAAAGTCTCGGAGTTAATTTCCATATATATATATATATATATATATATATATATATATATATATATATATATATATATATATATATAGCAAGCAAGCTTTTTGTTTTGATAACCCGGATATCTCAGACCGAAGCCCAGACTATATCAGTTGTTTGGGTTCAGGTGGCAAGCTTATTTCAGCCAGTCCCCCTGGACCCTGTAGACCGGCGGCAAGCTTATTTCAGCCAGTCTCCCCGGCCCGGTGGCAAACTTATTTCAGCAAATCCCCCCTCAACTGAAGAAATCCCGGAGGCCACAACACCATGTGAATAGCTGTGGTGGCCACATGCCTATGTTGTTGTTTCCCGGGTTCGAACTCAGGTGGATAAGCCTTTAATCTCTTTCCCCCTTCCTCCTTACCACTAGACCACAGACACATGGTTTAATTTCCATATATTAATATCCCAATTTTATTTGCCCTCTTTTATGATGTCTCATGTCTCCTTTTAACATTTTCAAAACCATACAGTATTACAAGCTTTTATCTTCTTCACCCTATTATCATAACTCCTTTTCCCATTCTCAATATTCTTACATAATATTACAAGTCCATATAACATGCATGACCATAATAGTTTTATTATATGTTCATCAACCATACAGTTCTGAATGTTCCGCCAAACGGACAATTTACCCCTCAAGCACTCTTCGTCACCATTGTGTTCTTCGTTGAGGAAAACAACTACAAATATCATTGGATGAAACAAAACGGATTATGATACAATTTGCAAATAATATGGAGTTATGTGTGTTTGATTGGTTATCTAACTTGTTTTGCCGAAAAAGTCGAGGAATGACTCTTACTATCAATCAAAGAAAGAGGTGATTTGCTCAATGTTCTACGTATAGGGATTATCACCCCAAATACCACTATGTGGAAACTTTTAACCATCACTACCCTAACTTAATCACAATACCCCTCTATCTGAGTGAAACGACGAAAATACCCTTGAGTTTTTTTAAATGAAATTTCACCGCCAGTATTCCCTAGTATTACCTAGTATTACAACCTAGTATTACAACCTAGTATTACTGTACCCGAGTATCACCGCCAGTATTCCCTAATATTAGGGTATCCGAGTATTACCCGAGTATTACCTAGTATTACACCCGAGTATTACTCCGAGTATTACCCAGTATTACCTAGTTATACCACGTAGAGGGGATTCGAACCCCGGTCGCGCGCACGCATGTGACGCGCGTGGAGCTCGCAACCACTGAGCTCCCATGCATTTCGTTGTCCTCTTACCAATTCAATTCTACTTAATCTTCACAACTCTTCATTAAGGGTAAAATCGACATTTGACTACTGAGGGAGATTTGTGATTAAATTTTGAGGAGAGTGGTAAAGAAGACGATGGTCCTACGTATAGACCGATCTGTTTGCTTATTGTTCTTAACGCCATGGCAGAATATATATGCTTATCTCTAATTACTAACCATGAATTTTTTTGCTTATTTTTGTGATAGTTACTGCTCTTCTTTCTAATCTTTACATGTAGGAAATTGGATATATTTTCATTATAAATCAACGACACCACATCAACTTGGACAAGAGGTCGTCACTTTGCATACAGTAAGACCGTATGAGATTTGATGTATTTCAATTTCGTATGTGGTGTGTGATTGGCTACGTTGGATTACGTGATACTTCTGAATAGTCTCCAAAGCTTTCTGGCCATTTTGCAGACTGGGTAACAACTCTTAGATAATGAATTTTGGCTGAGCAAATGAATAAAAACAGACGACATCGGCTAGAAGCTTATTTTTGCAATTAGTGTGTATAGTTTTAGCCTTTAGGAATATTCAAGTGTTGTCTCTGTTTTGATCTTGTAGTTTTTTTCTTTAGGCTGGTTTGGATTTAGTTGAAGAGATTCAGTCATTTAAAAAGAATGGGAAGAAAAGATTTAACTGGAGAAAGGCATACTTATATTTTTAGACACTCCAATCTTCTATGGTCTCTCTTGACAGGCACAAGTATGTTGTTATTGCCTCTCTTAAGTCTTAAACAACCTTCAAACTCTACTATAAGTTTTTTTATTTTCTTTCTTTTTACTGATCTTGTTAATAGGTAGTAGCTTTACTATATATAGTGGAACTGAGCTTTATCATGTGGTTAAACGCTGTGCAAACCTTACTCTCTAATTAGATGCATCTCAATATCAGTTTTAAAGCCAAAGTCATGAAACAAGGAGTCATAAATCTTGACGATGATAGAAAATATCATGTTTAAGGAGAAGTCAGTGATGATATGTTCCATTTGTTTTACTAGAGAATAATTAATGTGTTTTCTATTGATTTGTAAAAGAAAATTAATGAAACTGTTTTACTATGAGCACATGTTTACACCATGTTGCAGTTTCAAGATCATTACATGACATGGACGATGGACTTCTCACTAAAAGTTTAATGATGGTTAATTAGCGTATTCTTTCTAATACAAATGTTCATTGTTTTTAATATAATGAGAGAAATGGTGTGGTCTTCTGAACTTGATATATTAAATACCATGTCATTGACTAATCTATGAAATATCTTATTTTTTCTTGACAAGCTAATAAGAAGTAACCACCTTAATGGTCTAACTTCTTGTTCATTCTCTTTTGCGTAGTTTACGGAACATAAACACAAGTTATTGGTGACTGAAGATCAAAATCTTTCTCGAGTGAAGTTAAATCCCCTACCTTCTACGGCTGTTAGGTTACTGTCCAAGTTGTGTAATAAAAACAAAATGAAAAGAATAAAGTCTATATTTCGTAAGTTTGTGTAATTAGTTATGTGAATTCTGTAAGTATTTTTGAGTGGCTGGTTATTGTTATGGTGTGCTCTTAAATCTTTTATAATAATTTTACCTCATGCATATTTTAAGAAATTATGAAATTTATCAAAGCATATTCTACAAATGAATAAGAGCTTAAACAAATGATGTTAATTGATATATGAAAGTGCCAAAATCATGAGATCATGAAAAGGCATTTGGTAACATTTTCCAAGCAACATATCATATTTTCAAGCCATTTGAACATGTTAGCTTCATTGTTTCGTTATTTGTGGGTTAAAAATTAATTTTTAAACATAATATATTTAAGATTTATATATAGATTTAATGGCATATGGAATCGAATTTTGGTTTATATATTAGCTCTAATTACTTTATTAAAAAATACTTTTGATAGAAAAAACCTGCACGTAGTGCGGGTACTCACCTAGTAACACTAGAAAGTAGAAAGCTAACCCTCGACACTAAATTTTGCTATCAACGGTTTCATGTCCTCCTTCATTATCATCGCAACTTATATTATATATTTTAACAGGTTTTCGGAATTATCTCACATTTAATTTTTTTTGAAAACTATCAAAAAAAAGTTCTACAAAAATGTTGGTGACAATCTCTTACGGTTTAAGTAGGTTTTGCTGGCCAGTTGTTTTAGTTTTCAATATCTAAAATCTAAACCACAGAATTTTATCTTAAATCCAATTATTAGAATTCAACGCTAGAAAATTAAATCTAAATCTTAATTCCAAAAATCATAAACCTAATTTTTGGAAATCAATACTAGAGAAAAGAAAGATCAACATTCAATCTTATAAAATTATCATTTTCCATTGATGCAATAGTGAAGATTCTATCTTAGAAAATTGATGGAGACATTGACATACTCTGCGAAGGTTTGTCATCTAGATTTTTTTTGGTAAAACTGTCATCTATATTTTGTTAATTACCTGATTAAGTTACATCTAAATTTTGCTCGCAATATGTTTGTTTTCAACTTGTATCTTGTGTAGTGCAAAACAAGTTTGAGATTTACTTTCAATATCATCTAAAACAGATATACAAGACAGTAATAATATTTTCTCTTCAATAAATGAATATTACTCTAAAAAGGTTTGAAATTAAATCTGTTACGAAAGTTCGCCCTAGCGCTGTTATCACCAAATCGTTCCAATCTCCCTCTCCGGTGGTCGAATTTTTTATTGTGTGTCTCCATAGGTTGACAACTCAGCATTTTGTGCCATAAAAAAGTGACGCATCATTAAAAACAAAAAAAATGAAGCACTAATCAAAACATTTTATTAATACACATCAAACCCTTCCATAATTCCCATCTCTTTTATCGAGTAGACATTTCGTTTCCCTCGAAGCTTAAAACAAATATCCCAAAACCCAAAGCGTTCCTTCTCTTCATGTGTTAATTGCTAAACTTACACTATGAATTATTTTTCTTAATCAATTTGCCCGTCTCCCAATAGATTATCGACTGCTTGAATCGAAGCCGTCATGTAGGCGATATTGCATTTCTTTCAAAAAAAAAATCAACTAGGGAATTCGATCTATGGAGAAACAGTGGGGAAAAGATAACCCAAAGAAACACAAGTCTACATGGATATGTCGAGGGAGCAGATGGGTGATGCTGGAGAGAGGGGCGACATTCCTTAGCTGGACATTCCTACAACTATAACCACCAACCTCGTGTCATCCGTCACCACCGCGGTCGCTGATGATTGTGCTCCTAACATCACCGATAATCTTTAGTCGAAAAAAATAATTTTTTTTCTCGAGAAGGTTAATCATTTAAAAAATAGTTTTAACAACTTTTTATGAGACAAAATAATTGTGTAAATGTATAAAATAAGAAGTTGGAAAATTTATAAAAAAGAAAAAAGGATGAATATGACACACATAAGGATGAATATAATTTAGTCAATCCCAAAAGATATTTACAAAAATAAAATAGAAAAAAATTCCCCATAAGGTATAATATCATATATATAATATATGTTTGGAAAAAAATAAGAAACCAAAATGGAAGAAAATCATATTAATGCATTATAGTTTACCCATATTATGCTTTCTTCCATTGAATTAAGTTGACTACAAAAGAAAAGATAATACTTTCCAGCAATGTCAGATTTTTTTTATCGTATGTGCATATCTATATATAAATATATTTTTTATCTTATTAAATATTTCAGTTTATTATGATAATGGTTGTAAAAGTAACTCCATATATTATGATTTCAAACAAAATTAAAATTTACACATAAACAGATGTACATATTATTTATTTTTTAACTAAACGTAATCTTATTTTAAATAATATGTCATTGGATGGTTTTGCAAAAAAAATTTCTATAGACTTTCTTTTCTTTAGTATATAGAAAAAAGAATTAGTAGATGAATTCAAAAAACCATTCGCGCTTTAAAAATTCCGTGAGATCCACGGTATGTTCTTCCGCAAAATAATCTCTTATATATAGAAAATTTTACTAGACTATTTTATATCCACAATTCTACATTTACATTAACGATATACTATTCAAAAGCATAAAATATTACAAAATTTCATAATTTATGAACAAAGCTAGAGAATTAATACTCATTAAGATAAAACTTTTAATTTATAAATATAAGCCAAAAACTTATGTTTTTCTTCTTAAATCATAACCCTATTTATAATTTGGCTTAGTCAATTAAGAAGAGATTTACAAAAACTGAATGTATGTAATTTAAAGTTAATGAGTCCAACAAAGTGATAAGAAACCTAACCAGTAAAAGCACCCTTTCTCTACTCTATATATATAAACAATTCTTATGCTAACAAATTACAGAAAATACACAAACACACACAAAAAAAGAGAAGAAAAAAACATAAAAATGATAATGAATATGAAGAAGAAGCTGAAGCTAGCGTTCATAGAAGACAAAAAAGCTACGAAAATAACATTCAAGAAGAGGACGGAAATGGTGTTGAAGAAACTCCAGGAGTTGTTGATACTTTGCAATGTCAAAGCGTGTGTTATCGTCGTCCCTTGGCCATCAAAGGAAGGTGTTGAAGAGGTGGTTTCAAAGCTTATGGAGTTGTCGCTGAGAAACCAGACGAAGAAGATGGTGAATCACGAGAGTTGTACCTGTACGCATCAGAGGATCACTAAATTAGAAAAAGGGAATTTGCTAGACCTGCGTGAGGAGAACCTTAGGGAGAAGGGTGAGTCTTCTTTTTCACCTCCTCAACATGTTGTTGTGGATGCAGATGCAGATGTTACTCCACTCAGGTTTTATGATCATATGCAATATCAAAATCTGTACGATTATTATGCTGAGATCCCACAGAAACTCCATGCTTTTAATATGGATTCTAATCAAAATTCGAATCAGAAAGAGCCGGTTAAGTTCAATTACCAGGCTCTTTATGATTTTTATGATCAGATCCCGCAGAAACTTCATGCCTTTAATATGAAGTATAATCTGAGTTCGGATTTCATTAATCTTGATATGATTTCGGAGACGGATCTAAGTCCCAATGAAAAAGAAGTCTTCATGGATATGTCGAGGGAGCAGATGGGTGATGCTGAAGAGAGGGGGGACATTCCTTCGATGGACGCCAGCTACAACCAACCATCAACCTCCAACCTCGTATCCTCTGTCACCACTGCGGTCGCTAATGATTGTGCTCCTAACATCACCGATAATCTTTAGTCGAAAGGAATTGTTTTCGTGCGAAGAGTTTGATGATGTCTTTTTTTTTCAAAGTTAAATATTGTAATAATTAATGGGTTTTGCCTTTTAAGTCAGCTGTGTTATTTTGAATTTTTAATTATTGGGTAATGTATCCGCGCGAAAAAAATAGTTTTATTTGAAGAAGTTTAATTATTTAAAAAATAGTTTTAACATCGTTTAAAAGATGATAAATGTGAAAAGTAAATCAATAATACTAGAAAGTAAAAAGCTAACCCTCTACACTGAATTTTGTTACCAACGGTCACATGTCTTCCTTCACCATCATCGCCGCTTATATTATATATTTTAACAAGTTTTTGGGATTATCTCACATTTTGAAAGCCATCTAAAATAAGTTCTACAAAAAATTTGGTGACAATCTCTTACGGTTTTAGTATGTTTTGATGGCCAGTTGTTTAATTAGGTTTCAATATCTAAAATCTAAACGGTAAAATTCTATCTAAAACCCAATTATTTGAATTTAACTAGAAAATTCAATCTAAATCCTAAATCCAAAAATCATAAACCTAAATTTTGGAATTATTTTCTTGCGAAGCGTTTGATGATGTCTTTCTTTTTAAAAGTTAAATATTGTAATACTAAATGGGTTTTGGCATTTATTGGGTTATGTAGTCGCGTGAAAAAATTAATTTTATTTGAAGAAATTTAATCATCTAGAAAATAATTTTAACAACAATTAATTAATAGATAATAAATGTGATAGGTAAATCAATATATTATATAATAGTTGGTCAACTCTCTCCAGCAGCTTGCCACATCAGCTTTGGAAAGGGTGACAGGTGGCAAAACAAATTGTAGCCATGTCTCTAATTTTCGTTATGCAACGCGAATCATCTTCCATGTAATGTTTAATCGCCATTCGGTGTCGTGATCCGCACGTCTTCAATGTTTCAACTTTTACATGAAGAAATCAATGCGTCTTAAATCCAGAATGTATGTTTGGAGCATTCAATCACTCTCTCTACAAATCGTCGCCTCCATTTACCAATATCTAGGCGAGTCTTTCACTTAGGGTTTCAAAGTTGAGAGAGAGTAAGAGAGAAGACGACGACAACTTATTCTTTGAGTTGCCACCGCGTGAAACGTCAACTTATTTACGAAATTGCCACCGCGTATTTCTGTGTTCAATAAGTCTATCATAATAAATATGTCGATATATTGGTGGTAAAGTTATTGTACATTAGCAGATTTTTGTTGCGGGTGATAGACTTAATACGCAACGGTAGACTTAATCATATAAGTTTGTCTTATGACATAACATATTTATTTTCGTATGGCAGAGTTAATGACAGTAGACAGACTTATATACAAAAATCTGTTAACGACGTGACAAAAATATTTTTATTTGCCAGACTTAATTTCAATTGACAAACTTAATATTTTTCTTTCCCAGACTTAATTTCAATTGACAAGGTTAATTTTTGTTCGACAGATTTTTTATTAAATTTACCAAACGACACCACAAATTTATTAAAAAATGGCAGACTTAAATCTAGTGATATTAATCTGTCACAGATTTATGACTTTTCGAGGCAAAGTTTTAATGATTTACGCTAAGCAGACTTATTTTCTCATCAATTTTAATTACTAGAATGACTTTTACCTTATGGCAGAGTTTTTATACGTTATAGCAGACTTAAAAAACGTAAGTTCTTTGATAGCAGACATTCTAATTTGTAATGATAGCATACTTGTTCTCTTACTAGAATAACCTTTTTATGGTAGTAGACTTGTCGATAGCATACTTATATTTTCCAATGGTGGTAGACATTTAATAACATACTTATTGATTATTGATGGTAGTTTTACGTTGCTAATCATGTGGCAGTAAACTTTTAGCCGCATATTTAATTGTCTTTTACGGCAGTTTTAATTTTATTACGACATTGGTTGAGCTAGGTGCTTCTTAAATTATAAAGTTTTTGGAGACTCTATTTTATGAAAGTATGGTGTATCAAAGTGGTTCTAGTTAAAGACTCACATTCTACCAACTCGAGTTCGAATATAGCTAGGGTGATTTTTGATAAGGAAGTATGTATCTCAACCCAAAAATTGTAATCCCAAATGGAAAAATGTTTGATTAAAGTTTATTAAGCTTATAAATAAGAGATTTTTTTATTCGATTAAGGAAATATGTTTTAATTAGTCTTTTGGTTAGAATATTTTAAAGAAAGAGATAAAAAAATTCCAATTTTTTAGATCTAAATTCCAACTTTGTCAATAGATTTTTCGATAATTTACAATTGAACTTGTGACATAGCATCAACTCGAATTGCTCATTTTATTTGTCCTAGGATGCACTTGTCACAATTCTTTATATGATTATAAACGTACGTGACATCTATTTTGTAATAAGAATAGTTTTGAAACAATGAATCAAAACCGCTATTTTAGTATCAATTTCAAGTTATTTTTTAAGTATTTAAAATCATTTGAATGAGGATAAGTATTTTAGTTTGAGCCAATAGGTAAAACAAATCTTCCAACTAAGATAGTAAATAATTTTATTGTAACTAAAAACAAATATGCCGTAAACAAAGCACAAAAACAGCAACACAAAAATGTAATATAAACAAATATGCCACCAAAATAATCAAAATTTACACAAATCTGTCATCAACACCACAAAAATCTGAAATCAAAGAAATTGTGTAATACAGAAGCTGGATCTCGTCATTCAATTACAATGGCACAAAGCAGAAAATTACGGCGGAGGAAAATCACGAGAACGGCAGCGGATAATCTCCACCAGCGTTAGCGCCTCTTGATTCCAAAATCTCAGAAGATGGACTCGTCGGAGATATGACAAATCAAATCCATTAATACACAGATACAATCTTTTAGAATATGATATCTGAGTTCGAAGGACCTTTAATCAAAATTTCCCAAACTTAAAAAACTAACAAACCAATACCAAAACTGATTAAAATTTGATTAATATAAACTCATTCAAACCTTGACAGAACTTCAACAAGATCTTCAAGCAAAGGAGCGACCTTTAAAAAGTTCCTCAAACTATCTCCCGGAAGTGGCGATGTCAACGGATACGACTTTTAAAGCGCCTAGACAGAAGCTTTTGAACAGAGGCCAGATCTGATTGGAAAAGACAAGGAGCGAACAAGAACTAAACCGGGTAACACCAAACTCAAACAAGCCGAGAAAGGCAGAAGATCGAACCGGAGTAGAACCAAAGCAACCCCATCGAGGAAGAGAAAACCTGTAAACTTAGATCCAAGACACCAAAATTCAGGCCTCGCTATGCATCTGCAAGCACAAGGACCAAACCAAAATGGACAACGAAGGCTGATGAGAGACAACAACAACAAGACCTGCAACAAGGAGAAAAGAAAACGAAAATAAATCCAGATCTATCTCAGAGATATCTACAGATCTAGATTCAAAATCGAATCCATCACTATCAGCCACGAAGAACAAAACAAAGGAAGAAAAAGCAAAGAAGAAAACTAAACTAAAACACGGAACCGCCGTCTGAAGGACGACGGCCACCGTCAACAAGAAAATATTATTTAGGGTTTCAGAAAAGTGGTTCTCTTCAATATTTAGTTGATATAATTTTGTTAAATATATTTAAAATAAACTAATTGATGATTGTGTAATTACAGATTTTTTATTTCTAAATTTAAATTAAAATGGCAATTTCATGATTGTAAAGGATAATTAAGATTTTCAAGTATTTTTCGATAAAATTTGAGTCATTCTAGTAACCTATTTGAGAGGGAGTCATTTTAGTAATTTCTTTAAAAATTTGAGTTATTCTACTGTATTTCTCATTTAATAATATACTCTTTCTTTTTTTCGTTTTCAACAATCTATTGCTCTCTCTTTTTTTGGGTCAACAACTAGGATTTTTAATTACAATCACACTAGAATTTAACTCGCGCTAATTATAACGCGGAGTAATATTTTTTAAAAAATTTTGTTTGAAATTTAATAAAATTGCTTTTACTTAAATTTTAAAATATAGCTAACTAATTTTTATAGATAAATGTGTCAATTTGTAATAATTTATCTATATAACCCGTTTTGCACTGAATTAAAATATTATTCGGACTAACCTGCAAAAAAATTTATAATTTTAAAAACATAACTCTAATATGCACCATTAATGACTCTAGTTTTTGTGATTAATCTACAAATTCTTAAAAATATATAGTTTTCTTATGTCTAACTTTTTATAACATTAGTAAAAAAAATTTCAACTTTTGTTTTGATATAATTCAAATAAAATATAATAAATTATAGTGAAAAGTTTAGCAAGATTTTGAATATACTTTTTTCTTTGAATTCATTTGTAATAGCAAGATTTTGAATGAGAATTGAATATTATTTTAAAATATATAGTATTTTAAAATAATTAAGAAATTAAATAATAAATAACCTCTTTAATGCAATGCAAAATATATACTTTCTATATTCTAATCAATAATTTTAAAAGACTATTATATCATTTCCTATTTCAATTATTCTTTGTTATTTGTAATGGTATTTCATGTAATAACTTACAAAACAAAGTTCATTTTTAAAAATATCTTCTTAAATAATATTATAGAGATAATACTTTTCATAAATGTAAACTGATATTATATTAAAAATATACAAAAAAACATACACGAAAAACAACCCACGCTTAGAGCGAATAATCGCATAGTGTTAAACAAAAGTAGTAGACGGACTCATGAAATGGCAAAATAGTATTTATCAAAAACAAATTACATAAATAGAATTGAACAAAAAAAACATTAACCCTTCAACGTAAATAAGGAGATTACTTCTTTTATGCAAAGGAGATTAATTTAAAAAGCAGAAAACAAAACAGAGAAACGAGAAATCGCAATCCCTTGCTCTGCCCAAACCCAACTCCTCCAAAAAAAAAAATACAATTTTTCAAAAGAAACGAGATCAAGCCCGTCGTTTCTCTCGAAGGAAAAGTAGGTTTAATTACCCTTTAAGATGGTGAAGACTCATCGAATCTCTTAACTCTGCTTCCTTTTTTTCTTCATCTTCTCCAATTTTGTTCTGTTTTGTTTTCATTTTACTCTGTAATGGCTACCCAGATTCTGAAACCCTGAAAGTGAACTAATTTCGACAGAAAGGTTTTCTTTTTCTTCTTGTCCGTGCAAGAGAGAGAGAGAAATGGCGGTTTCGGAGCAGAGCCCAGACGTGTTTCCATGGCTGAAATCGTTGCCGGTTGCCCCAGAGTTCCGACCTACTTTAGCAGAATTCCAAGATCCGATCGCTTACATTTTCAAGATCGAAGAAGAAGCTTCAAGATACGGAATCTGCAAAATTTTGCCTCCAGTGCCTCCTCCTTCGAAGAAAACCGCCATTTCTAACCTCAACCGCTCTCTGGCGGCGCTAGCGGCGGCGAGGGTTCGTGACGGCGCCGCCGCTAGCGATTACGACGGTGCCCCCACATTCGCGACGCGTCAACAGCAGATCGGGTTTTGCCCTAGGAAACAGCGACCCGTACAGAGACCAGTGTGGCAGAGCGGAGAGCATTACAGTTTCAGTGAGTTCGAGTTTAAAGCTAAGAGCTTTGAGAAGAATTATCTCAAGAAATGCGGCAGAAAGAGTCAACTCTCTGCCCTAGAAATCGAAACCCTTTACTGGAGAGCCACAGTTGACAAACCCTTCTCTGTTGAGTACGCAAACGACATGCCTGGCTCGGCTTTTATCCCCCTGAGTCTGGCAGCTGCAAGGAGAAGAGAGTCTGGTGGTGATGGAGGAACAGTTGGTGAGACAGCTTGGAACATGAGGGCAATGGCTAGAGCTGAAGGATCGTTGCTTAAGTTCATGAAAGAGGAGATCCCTGGAGTTACATCTCCGATGGTGTATATTGCTATGATGTTTAGTTGGTTTGCTTGGCATGTGGAAGACTATGACCTTCATAGTCTCAATTACTTGCATATAGGTGCTGGTAAAACTTGGTACGGCGTTCCAAAGGATGCTGCTGTGGCTTTTGAGGAGGTGGTTAGGGTTCATGGCTATGGAGGAGAGCTTAATCCTCTTGGTGAGTTTTCTTTTCCACCAAATGCTTACTTCTATGGGATACTCTGTTACATAGTCACTTGTGCCAAGAAAATTCGGTAAAGGCTGGTGCTTGGTTGGTTTCTGTTTGAAGCCAGAGTCTTCTTTTGATAACAAGTTTGTTTCAAAGGTTAAGTTATGAAGACTGCGAGTCTGGGAGCTTAGATTCACTTCATTGTTCTGATTGTTGGCATGTTTTTGTCTCTATCCTTGTGTGGTGTATAGCTGTATGCAAGTAAACTAAATGGTTCTGCATCTTATGTTGTTGTCTTGCCAGTGACATTTTCAACTCTTGGTGAGAAGACAACTGTGATGTCTCCTGAAGTATTTGTTAAAGCCGGAATACCATGTTGCAGGTAGTGGTTTCTTAAGTTTGCTCTGTTTATCTCATGATCTTGTTGTCTTCCATTTATTTCTTCAACTAGAAAATAAACTGTTAAATGCATCCATTCTATTCAATTGATTGGAAACATCCAGAGGCACAATTGTTTCTGTTGGTTTTTCATGCAAGTGGTTTGCTTGTATCAGGCTAGTGCAAAATCCTGGAGAGTTTGTCGTCACTTTTCCAAGAGCATATCATTCAGGGTTTAGTCACGGTGAGTGAGTGACCTTAAGTCTCTTCAAGTTAATCACCCAAGGCTTACCATGCTGAAACTAACTTATATTATCCAAAATATAATCTTGGGGTGTTTTAGGATTTAATTGTGGAGAGGCATCTAACATTGCAACTCCCCAATGGTTGAGAATGGCAAAAGATGCTGCCATCCGGCGAGCTGCAATAAATTACCCTCCAATGGTTTCTCATCTCCAGTTACTTTATGACTTTGCATTAGCTCTAGGTTCAAGGTATTTTCTTTCAAAGATTTCCACACAGACTCTAACTTTAGTCTTAAAACTTCTTAAAAGGTTTATATAAGGTGTGATTCACTCATTTCAGAGTGCCAACAAGCATCCACACCAAACCAAGGAGTTCTAGATTGAAAGATAGGAAGAGAAGTGAAGGAGAAAAATTAACTAAAGAGCTATTTGTGCAAAACATTATCCATAACAATGAATTGATCCGCTCTCTCGGAAAAGGATCTCCGATAGCTCTTCTTCCACAGAGTTCCTCAGATATATCGGTTTGTTCTGACCTGAGAGTTGGATCCCATTTGAGAACTAACCAGGAAAAGCCAATCCAATTAAAATCCGAGGACTTAAGTTCTGATAGTGTTATGGTCGGACTCAATAGTAGTTTCAAGGATGTGGTCTCAGTGAAAGAGAAGTTTACATCTTTGTGTGAAAGGAATAGAAATCACCTGGCAATCAGAGAGAACAAAACTCAAGGAACTTTGACAGATGCTGGAAGGAAGAAAAATGATGGACCTGTTGGGCTTTCGGATCAGAGGCTTTTCTCCTGTGTTACATGTGGAATCTTAAGCTTTGATTGTGTAGCTATTGTTCAACCTAAAGAAGCAGCAGCTAGATATCTCATGTCTGCAGATTGTAGCTTATTCAATGTTTGGACAGTTGCTTCGGGATCTGCAAATCTTGGTCAGGATGCAAGATTTTCTGTAGTGAAGCCTCATTCACGTAAGTTACTAGTCGCTCATCCTGTTAATGGCTTTAAAGTGATAACTCTATAGACTTTGTTTCATAGCTTTGTTTCATGACGCAGAAAGCACGGGAAAGCACGATGTAGATTACTTCTACAATGTTCCTGTTCAAACTACGGATCACTCAATGAAGACAGGCGATCAAAGAACTTCAACAACTTTGTTAACAAAAGCGCATAAAGAAGATGGTGCTCTTGGGTTGTTAGCTTCAGCGTATGGGGATTCTTCTGATTCCGAGGAAGAAGATCACAAAGGCTTAGATGCTATTATCTCGGAAGAGAGAAAGTATGACCAAAATGGTGCTAGTCCATATGAAGCATCGTCTTTTGGTACAGATGGCATTGAGGAGGCTACAGATGGTCGAGCTTCTGATTATAGCAGTCAAAGACTTTCATGTGGGAAAGGGAAAGGGGTTGTTGAGGGATCAAATACTACTGAACATGATAGGTTAAGTACATCAAATCTGGAAATAGCTTTACCCTTTGTTCCAAGATCTGATGATGATTCTTCTCGGTTGCACGTATTTTGTCTTGAGCATGCTGCAGAAGTGGAACAGCAACTCCGTCCTATAGGAGGGATTCACATAATGTTACTATGCCATCCAGGTAACAGAAAAACAACAACATTCAATTTTTATTAGTCTTATGACATTGTCTGGGTTTTGCTGTATAAATTATGCATATGCTTGAGTCTTTTGATCATTAAGACGCACAATATTCGCAGAGTACCCCAGGATAGAGGCTGAAGCAAAGATAGTTTCCGAAGAGCTTGGAGTCAATCACGAATGGAATGATACTGAATTCAGGAATGTGACTCGAGAGGATGAGGAAACGATTCAGGCAGCGTTGGATAATGTTGAAGCCAAGTCTGGGAACAGTGATTGGGCTGTAAAATTGGGTATTAACCTTTCTTACAGCGCTATTCTCAGTCGTTCTCCTCTGTACAGTAAGCAGATGCCTTACAACGCAGTCATATACAATGCGTTTGGTCGCGGCTCTCCAGCAACAAGCTCACCCACGAAACACCAAGTTTCTGGTAAAAGATCTTCCAGACAGAGGAAATATGTTGTTGGAAAATGGTGTGGGAAGGTTTGGATGTCGCATCAGGTAATATTGATTAACTTGAAACCATACTAATTTGGACATTAGCACAATTTGTTTCAGTTTTTAAGACTGATATTTTTTTCTTCTTCAGGTGCATCCCTTTTTGCTGCAGCAGGACTTAGAGGGGGAAGACTCTGAAAGAAGTTGTCATCTGCGAGTTGCTCTGGATGAGGATATCACTGGAAAGAGATTGTTTCCTTGTAATGTTTCTAGAGATGCAACCACAATGTTTGGAAGAAAGTATTGTAGGAAGAGAAAGATGAGAGCAAAGGCTGTGCCACGCAAGAAGCTTACCTCTTTTAAGATGGAAGATGGTGTTTCTGATGACACATCGGAGGATCATTCCTATAAGCAGCAATGGAGGGCTTCCGGGAATGAAGAAGAGTCTTATTTTGAGACAGGGAATTCGGTTTCTGGTGATTCATCAAATCAAATGTCTGATCAGCAGCAGCTCAAGGAAATGGTCAGACACCAAGGTGATAAAGAATTTGAGTCAGATGATGAGGTTTCAGACCGTTCACTTGGAGAAGAATATGCTGTAAGGGAATGTGCAGTTTCAGAGAGCTCAATGGAGAATAGCTTTCAGCCATATAAACAGTCAATGGACAGAAATACTTTGGAGGACTCTGTATATGGTCACAATGATGATCGTATCTACAGGCACCCTAGGGAGATCCCAAGGAGCAATTGGACGAACGTGTTTAGGAATCCGGTTTCATATGATTCAGACAAAAACGGCGTTTATCAGCAACAAAGAAATATGCAAGCTAGTCTAATAGATGGTGAGTATGTTTCAGCAGAGGATTCTCTGGAGGAACAAGACTTTTACAGTACAGGGAAAAGGCAAACCAGGTCCACAGCTAAACGTAAAGTAAAAACCGAGATAGTTCAGAGTCCGAGAGACACACGAGGTCGCGCTTTGCAACAATCTGGATCTGGAAAGATGAATCAAGAATTGAATTCATACATGGAAGGACCTAGCACACGGCTTAGGGTGAGAAATCAGAAGCCCTCAAGAGGGTCTTCAGAAACAAAACTGAAGAAAACTAGTAAGAAAGGAAGTAGTAATGCTTCCTTCTCCAGAGTTGTAAATGAAGAAGAAGAGGAAGAAGATGAAGAAGAAGAGAATGAGGAAGAGGAATGTGCGGTGTACCAATGTGACATGGAGGGTTGCACAATGAGTTTCACTTCTGAGAAACAGTTGTCTTTGCATAAAAGAAACATCTGCCCTGTTAAAGGGTGTGGTAAAAACTTCTTCTCACACAAGTATTTGGTTCAACACCAGCGTGTTCACTCAGACGACCGTCCTCTGAAATGTCCATGGAAAGGCTGCAAGATAACGTTCAAGTGGGCTTGGTCTAGAACTGAGCACATAAGGGTTCACACAGGTGCTAGGCCTTACCTTTGCGCTGAACCGGGTTGTGGTCAGACATTCCGGTTTGTCTCTGACTTCAGTCGACATAAACGGAAGACGGGTCATTCAGTAAAGAAGACCAAGAAAAGGTGATTTAGGATCTAACATGGAATCTATTGGTCTTTTAGAAGAGAATTGGATTGTAGGGCTTTAGGGGTTTTAAGTGTGCCTGGTTCTTGCAGACATTTCACTACTCTGTTATCATTTTTACAGTTTAATCTGTAACAAATCCTTATGTAGGAGAGTATTGTGTTAATGTTACTTTCTTTCTTCTTGGCTTTGATAAGTAAAGGTCCAAAGGAGATGCTTTTATGATTAAGACATTATCTCAAATTTTACCTAGGAAGATGCGTTTTAGAAGACAGAGGACTAAAAAAAAACTTGTGTTGTGGTCAGACATTCCGGTTTGTCTCAGACTTCAGTCGATATAAACGGAAGACGGGTCAGTCAGTTAAGAAGGCCAAAAGAAGGTGACATGAATTCATATACTACATCATCTTTACAAAGAATGTCATTTTAAGATTTTATTTTTGTTTCACAAAAAGTGTTGTTTTATGTTTTCAATGCATAATTTTGAATAAAAATATAGTTTTACCTTTATTGTTTTAGTGTATTAATTAGAGAGAAAAAATTTGTTTAGTGTATTAATAAGGGATAATATTAAACTTTTAATATTTTTCTTAATATATATGAAATATGTCAAAATGACATTCTTTGTAAAACGGAGGGTGTATATGAAAGGAAGTGAGCCATTTCTAACAGCTTGACACGTCAGCAATTTCAATAAATTTGGAGGCAACACGTGTCTATTTAATATTAAAACCACCAAAACAATAATCCGTATTAAATTAATGAGATTAATTGGTTATGTTTCACGTATCATTCAACTCATTTGGAGAATATAAAACATTCATTTTTTTTATGTATTCAGATGGCAATACAATTTTCTCTCTCCCTCATCAAATTAACGAATCCACAATGGACAAATTGCACTTAGAATAGAGATATCTAAATAAGGGGACTAGAGAAAGTTGTTTCCAACGTGAAAAACGAAATGAGATTTATCTACGCCAGCTCTAGCGAAATACATAAATATAGAATTTGAAAACGGTGGATATGGAGGCGTAGAGAAAATTTTCATCGGGTTTTATAGAGTTTTGGCAAAGAATGAATCGACGACCTGGCTGATAAATGGTTTGGGAGAAAGAAGAGAGACATAGTTCGGCAGTGGAGAAAAGAGACAAAGATAAGGAAGAAGAGATGAGAAAAATAAATCATTGTTTGTGTGATGTGTTATGATATTTTTTTGGATGGCGTTATGGATTAAATAAGAACAAAAAATGATGAAAAAATGAAAATTTAAATGAAGAGCAACAAATTAGAGAAAATTGGAGAACCATGTTTGAATTATGTGACTTTTCTTTTTCTTTTACAAAATAAAATATCAATATCTATAAAGTGATACGATCCTCTCAAAATCAACTTATAGTGTTAACTCATACTTACATAAATTCAATGTAGTTTTATATAAAGTATTTGTGATAGAAAAATACACTTGGTTGTTATATTTATGAAGTAATACATTGTATAGGAAAGATTTTATATGTATTAAATTCACATATGGGTAGATTATTTCCACACACACAAAAAAAAAACTGCATACGCACGGATATTGGCCTTGTGGGCTTTAAATTTGCGGATTTTTAATTTGTGTTAATAAATGTCTATTTAATTTAGACCTATTTATCATATTTGAGCTTAACAAGTTGAAAATGAACTACTCCTGCTAAAATTCATTTATTAAAAAACATTTGGATGCAAATAAACGGGATCATGTTTAGATCCGTTTATGTTTTTTTAGATTCTTTTTTAATAATTAATTTAAATTTTATATTTAATAATCAAAATATGATTCTATTAATTTCTAATTAAAATATGATTTTGCATTTCATCGAGAAAAATGAATCCATAGTTTTTTTTTGGTAAGTTCCATGATTATGGAATCACATTTTGACGGAAAAACGCATAATCATATTTTTATGAAAAACGTGAAATTGTACTTTTAATATGAAAGTACGTAATACATTTTTGGCTTGAAAACATATAGTTAGATTTGTTGTGAGAAAACACACAACTACTTTTTTGTGGGGAAACACGGAGTCACTGTTTTGATGAGACAATGAAAATTTACTTTTTCCGGGAAAATACGGAACATAATCACATTTTTGGTGGAAAACGCATAATCGGTTTTTTTGGTAAGAAAACACGAAATTGATTTTTGATGGAAAAATGCATAATCAAATTTTAGCCTGAAAATATTTGTTTTTTGTGGGAAAACGTGAAACCATACTTTTGGCGGAAAGATGCGAAGTCGGATTTTTTTGCCAGGAAACGTGAATTTTGGCAAAAAAGCATGAAATAATAGCTATTTAATATATTTCAACGATTCCTCATTTGAATATTTTTTCATTTGTTTGAAGAGTTTGTAGATTGGATAAGAAATTGCAACAATATAAAATTGATCTTGGAAAATTAATATGTTAAAAACGTCATTTTCAAACCTTGCATGAATGAATATTGAATGAAAAGTAATATTAAAAACGTATACAAATATGATATGCCCGTAGAGCGGGTAATCATCTAGTCTATCATGAAGAGGTTAATACATTGGAGTTTAGGGGTTTTAATTGCGTATATCGATATGGTACGTCTTGTTCTTTTTTGGGGGAATCCACATTCCAAGCAAGTTCAACTTCATTGTCTTCACAGAGGCATGCGAATGGTACAACTCCTTTGATTCTATCCATGTTGTCACATAGTCGTGGAGTTCCATCTCAAACTTCGGAGTGGAATGACTATCAGGTAGTAAGTACTAAGTAGTTCAGCTCTGGATTTCAGTAATATCTATTTCTATTTGAAGTATCAGAAAGGAGTGGAATGACTATCAGGTAGTAAGTACAATGATTTTATGTCTTTCGTAGGCTTCTGTTTATTCATCAGAAAGGAGTGTGTTTTCTCCTTCCACCACATACCTTATGAACAATTCATGAGCTGAAACAAGTATATATTCTCACAATACCAATATCAGATGCCCGTACCATTTTTGAACCTAAAGCAAAAAACAAAAAAAACAAAAATTAAAAGCCCATTTTCGATTAACCAAATTTGCATGTCCATGAGTCGAACATTGCATCAAAAACAGGGTCTCAACCACTGCCCCGCAACTAATTTTCCCAAAATTGATACTGTAACATCCCGATTTTTGGTATATGCGGAGAGACTTATAAAAATTGATTTGGCTATCTATGTCACTAAAGTGCAATTATTTATTCGGTAATTTGTTCAGAGAGAACTACAGAGTTAAACGTGTTTGAACTGGAGCAATTTAAGGATGGATAACCTACCGGAAAGTAAAATTGTTATTAAAAATTTGGCGGCACGAACTTATTGGGCTTTAGGCCCAAGACCGGCCGTGGATGTGAGACCCATCGAGCATTGTTGTTTCAGACAGATGCTCTCTTTGTTGTATCCTCTGCCGTCTTCTTAACTACTGAATCTACTATACAACAATCCTGGTGTAGGAAAATATTGTGTGTTTCATGTTACTTTCTTTCCTGGTAGGCTGCTTGTAAGATTAGAAAATCCAGTGTTCATCTTGAATTCTGTAAATATGATGAGGACTTGACTGCAATTTTGAGGGGAAGATATTTGAAACGAATAAAAATCTAAAATTTGTGCAGTGTATGTAAAACTATTGGAACTTGTCTAATAGTAAAGCAAAACGGTTTCTTTGGGATTCTCATATTAAATAAAGGGAATAAAAAAAGCGACCAACTTTATTACTCTCTCTTTCTCTTTCTTCTTCATTTTTTCCACCCTTTGATCTTCTTCTTGCCCTGAAATTAGGGTTTTGTAATGTCATTGTAACAAATGGTCAACTCCGAAGGAATCTCCGGGACAGTTGCAGACGGGTTCGAGATGGAACCTGCGTCTCGATCTTCCTCAGGCGATTCATCTGCTGTTCGACCTCATTCTGATCTCAATCTGCTGACCGAGCTAATCGAAGCGTTTGATAATGTGGGTTTCGGTGAAGTTTCTAAAGAGCAGAGTGGGACGATGATGAGTGTCGCTGAGGGTAGTGGAGGTGTTGATTCGAAAGACGGAAACCAGGAGGAAGAAGATGGAGATGGAGATGGAGATGGTGGGAGCGAAAGTGAGAGTGAGGATATGGTTGAGAAGAGAGAAATTGTGTATCAAGTGAGGCCATGGGGAGAGGATTGTGCGTTTTATATGAGAACAGGGAGCTGCAAATTCGGATCGAGTTGCAAATTCAATCATCCTCTTCCAAATCCAAGAAAAATCCAAGTAACTTCACTTCTACACTTTTCTCATATTATGATTTGTGTGTTTGGCTGAGGAGATTGTTTCTCCATTCTTACACGTTTGCTTCTGACAAGGATATTGGTTCTTAATTGTGTTTTTTTTATTTATTGGTCTTATGGAAGATTTGTTTATAAATAAACATAATTATTTTAATGGCACATGTGTATAGTATTATATATCATTTGCGCTATGTGCTTCGTTGCTGAACCAAAGGAGAAAGCTTTCTTTAGTATTTCTGTTTTGGTTAATGTATATGCTTCGGATGGAACCAACTTATGTTTTTAGTTTCAGGGTTCTTCGTTAGATTTTTGTTTAATGTTTCCATTGTTTTGAAGATTGCTAGGGATCAAGTAAGAGAAAAGGAAGAGGATGCTGATAATTCGAGACTGATGGATTGCAAGGTTTATTTACTTCTTCTTTAACCTTGTTACATGGCTCTCGTTGTATATCTAGTTATCTTCATAGCCTCGATCATCCGAAATTTGTCTCTTGAAGTTTCATTCTATGTTCTGCATTTGCAAAGCTCTCTTTAATTTTCCGTGGAGCTTCCTTTGAAAGTCTAATTTTCAGTTCATGCGCTCCAATTCATTGCATGAGGCTTGCAGTATTACTTCAGGACTGGAGGGTGCAAATATGGAGAAACTTGTAGATTCAACCACACAAAACCAAAGTCTTTTCTACCCTCAGTATCGGAGCTTAACTTCCTCGGCCTTCCCATCAGACCGGTATTCCATTTAATTGATTTTGTTGGTCATGTTTGGACATTGTGTTACTAGTCTTGTCAAAGCCATGTAATGATGCAACAACCAATTGACAGGGAGAAATAGAATGTCCTTACTACATGCGCAATGGCTCCTGCAAATTTGGAGCTGACTGCAAATTTAATCATCCTGATCCTACAACTAATGGAGGAACCGACTCTCCATCGTTTCATGGTAATAATGGTGGATCCGTTGGATCATTTTCCCCAAAATCCACATTCCAAGCAAGTTCAACTTCATGGTCTTCACAGAGGCATGCGAATGGTACAGCTCCTTTTATTCCATCCATGTTGTCACAGAGTCGTGGAGTTCCATCTCAAACTCCGGAGTGGAATGGCTATCAGGTAGTAAGTACTAATTACTTCAGCTCTGCAGCTCGATAATATCTATTTCTATTTGAAGTATCTAGAATGATTTTATATATGTCTTGTATTTGCCTAGGCTTCTGTGTATTCATCAGAAAGGAGTGTGTTTTCTCCTTCAACCACATACCTTATGAACAATTCATCAGCTTAAACAAATTTATTCTCACAATACCAATATCAAATGCCTGCTGAGGAATTTCCGGAACGTCCAGACCAACCTGAGTGCAGTTATTATCTTAAAACTGGGGACTGTAAGTTCAAATTCAATTGCAAATACCATCATCCTAAGAATCGATTGCCGAAACAGCCTCCTTACGCTCTCAATGACAAGGGCTTACCCCTTAGACCTGTAAGTTCTTTTTTTCTTTTTTTTCTGTTGTGTAGGCTTTTACCGATTGTCTTTTCTCATTTGATGCTTTTAATTCTTGAATGTTTGATGAACTCTTTGACTCTTATAAAGAATCTAGAACTGACCCGACTTGAAATGTTTGTAATAGAAATCCCTCAGGATTTGACTTATTGCTTAATTGAATTCCAGGATCAAAACATCTGCACACATTACAGTCGGTACGGCTTCTGCAAATTTGGTCCAGCTTGTAGATTTGACCATTCCATCCAGCTGCCATATTCGATAGGAAGCTCTCATGCCGTAGTAGAACCTCCTCAGGTCGGCACAAATGGGAAAGAAAGTCACGGTTGGAATTGACACCAAACTTCAGGAGCTTACATAACTGAGATAGCTTTTGTCTCTATTGTGGGTTTGATTGAATTTTCGTTATAAAACGTTTAGTTAAATTACTCTCCAAAAAATATCTCTGTGGCAAGCCTATCCTCAGTGCTTTTGACAGATTTTTCACCAAATAATTTTTGTAACCTATCCACCACCCTTTGACTCTTGAGGTTAAATGGAGCCTGCCTGTTTCTTTCATTGGTTGTTTACTCGCCTGAAATCTTATTCCTGGAGTTTTCTCTGAAATGGTTCATATTGGATGTGTGATGGGAGCTAAACCCTGGAACAGAGTTGCTCGATTCCAGATTTAGCTGCTGAAACTGCAATCAGTTTATGTTTTGCAACCTGAGGACAGTGAGTGTTTGTTTTGTTGCAATGGGCTTTAAGCGGTTTTCGCAGGCTCTCAAGTAATCATATAACATGTCGTTTATGCAGTATGATATGCGTAGGACATGTCACAATCTTTATATATATTATATATTCAAACCAAGCAGCAGCAAGAACAATGTATATTTATATACCCAAATGTGGTCAAAACAATGTTGAAAAGAGAAACTCAACGAGCAAGAAGAAGAAGAGAAGTTTGCAACAACATTATATATTCGAACAAAGGTTTGGTCGTTGTCATTTGTTGGAGATGACTCTGCTCACCGGTTCTGCTTCCTTATCATCGGGTTTTTCAAAACAGAGCCCGAACCAGAGTTAACGGAAACAAAGCCATTTCTTCTGCAAACATAGAACCTAATATCTGTGAGTAGACTACTCTTTATCAAGATTGGGTTTTGGGGTATGTATCTGGAAAACAAGAAGGTACCTTTCTTCCAGGTGATTGGGATTTACGTTTATTATGATGGTTGTTGTTCTGATGAGATTCATCGTTTATTTGAGGTGAAACCAGACTCTCAGGTCCTGCGACAGCGGTTTTCTTCGTCTTCTTGTCATCACGAGCGTTGTTGAAAATGACAGTGAATCCTTGCGCTGAGGCTGGATTACTCGCGTCCCATTCCCCAAATTTTGGCAATTGTCTTCCTTTATTTCCCTACCCACACCCCCAAAAAAAAAACTGGTTTGTTCATCATCAAAATGCAGAATTTTGAAACTTTGGCAATTGTGTAATAATAACCTCCCTTCTATTGGCCAAAGTTTGAGACTTTTTTTTTCTATATAAGAAGATCAGAAAGATGGTATGAAAGGAGGAAACTTTGAAACCATATCAATAAACACAAGATGAATCAGAATTTGATATAAAATTATCAAGATGTGAAATTGATTAAACAAGGAGATGGGTATTGTTCTTACCGTTGCCATTGTCGAAATTAGAACAGAGGATCTCGAATCTGATACGAGGAGATGCCAAAATCTAAAGAGAGACAGAGAATGATAATAATGATGACAATGATGAGGATGATGATGATCTGTGGAAATAGGAGATGAAATTGTAATATAGAGGAGGAGAGGGGAGACCACGTCGTCGTTGAACGGCAATAAACTCCTTTTTGCATACACCTTTCTCCTTCCCGCGGCTTTCCCAACAGAAATACCTAAAATAAATTAGTAAAGTATAAAATATATATATATATACAATGAAGAAGAACAAAGACTAAAATGTGGAGCATGGCAAAAGTTCTTGTCTTTTCCACCTACCCTTATTCACTATCCATCAATAATATTGGACCAATTTCAGCAGCCTTTCAAGAATTTTTGTTAAACAAAATTCCACTAATTTTGTTAATTGAAGAACATTGAAGAAATGATTTATTGGCATAAGTTTTTGTTAGCTAAAACAATTAGTCTCTGGATTTTTTATATATATATTATTGCACCAAAATAAAATACTAGTTAAGAGTCACCAATGTATATCATTGCATTTAGTCTAGATATTTTTATGTTTTAGCCGGTTGTTAGAAAAAGAAAAAATCATATTTCTGCAAAAAATTACATAGCTTTCAGATTAATCCATCCTAAAATTTTGACTTTACTCTGTTTAATTCTATGATCTAGCCATCTAGCTAAGGTTTTGTCAGAAAAACTACAACATATATCTTACCTATGTTGTGGGTTGTTACTATAATGTTGTTGTAGCTGAAAATACAAGTCAAAATTTGTAAATATAAATAAATATGGGATTTTGATTTTGTTTTTTTTGATTTTTTTTAAGAATCGATGGACTATCGAGCAATAAGCAATAAGTTTGTTGCTCGATGGGAACAAGTTAGATTCGTAAGTGATTTGAACAAAGTTTTAACGAAGTAAACTAGTTTTATTATTTCGATTCTCAAGATATATTTTACAAGAACAGAGAATTGCTAAAAAGCTTGAAGAAGTTAAGTGTTTGAGTCTATAATTAAGTTGTAGTAAGAAGTGGTGTAGAGAGTTGGATTCTGCGTCATTTAGTTTTTGCCCTTTTTCTTATTTTATACTCTGAGATCGTATTTAACGTCACCATTTATTCTGGTTAATTTACCATAAATGGTCTTTAATGCCGAGGCTCCGGCCATTACGTTCATGAGCTTTAATTCACCGGTTTAAACGAGTTTTTGGTCTCGGAATTGATTAGCGGTTTTGTATTTAATCCCCATTGACCGTAGACGTTCACTCCGGTGGATCTTTATATATTGCTCATTCACCTCATTTACTCATTTGATCCCGTCTGACTTTTTGACTTTGATGAACTTTTTTACCATTAATTTATTGGACCCAATTTACCGAACCGTGATTTTAACACCACAATTGCGTTGTACGATCGCAAATGGTTGGCGATGAAATAATTACAATATTTCATCAAGTATTCTGTAATTTTTTGAAGTATAAAAATGACACTTTTCAACATAAAACAAATGGTTGGGATGCTCAAATACTAACAGCGTAATTCAAGGCCTAAAAGCAAAGTTCCCAGAGCCGAACTTTACAGACCGAGTAGAGATATATTAGACCAGGGGTCGCCATTCGGATATTCGGATTAGGTTCAGGTCAGGTCAGGTATTTTGGATTTTGGGTATTTTAGATCAAAAGGTTTAGATGTATTTTAAAATTTTGGATCGGATTCGGTTTGGTACCTTCCGTGTTCGGATTGGTTCATGTATTTTTTGAAGATCCGCAACTTTTTCGGGTAAATTTCGATTCTTATTCGAAAATATCCAAAATATCTGAAAAATCCGAAAAAAACAAAACAGGTGTATTCGATATATCTGTAATATCAAAAATATACCCGAAATACCGAAAAAATAACTAATGTATATGGGTTTATAATTGTAATTTTGGGTATTTGGGTTATATCAAATCTAAATATAATTAATATTTGTGGGTATACAATTATACTTTGGGTATTTCGGGTACCCATTCGGTTATCGGTTCAGTACCGGTTCGGTTTCGATTCTTCGAGTATAGGAATTTAGAATCCGTTCGAGTATTTTGATGGATCTAGTTGAGGTATTTTTAGATGGGTATCGGTTCAGATTTTTGGATCTTGATTTTTTGGCCAAGCCTATATTAGACGACATGCTACTAATGGGTTTTGTTTTTAGAGGCCCATATTAAGATTTATTAAGGATCACATGAATTTAGAATAGTTACAAATAGTAATTGGAAATTACAAAATAAATAGCTATCAAATGGAAACAAAAATTTCATATACAAATGAAACTTAATACAAGTGATATTTTCATAAGGATATTCAGGAGTATGTATGTCTATCCGGAGAAAGCTGATAGGAGGAGCTAATTGGCGGACAGGACAAAACCATCCGACTAATCAAAGAATCAGATTTCAATATAAAATTAGGCTACGAACAAGTCAACGGCCTAATGTAGTCTTCCTGAGAGGATGAGTCTAAGAAGTTCCTCCGAAATGAGATGTGGTGCTTCTAGAAGGAGATGTGGGTTCGGCGTCAATTAACATGTGTTTATAGGCGAAATTTTTCTATGAAAATAAGTTAAGCAAACACTTGGTATTCTTTTTTTTTTATTATCAAAGCAAACACTTGGTATTCTAAATAAGGCATATAAACTATTAATGACCCCATCGAGTAGGGGTTGAATTCTTATCCGGAATCCGAAATCCAATCCAGGATCTGCTCCGAAAATTCGGATATCCGAAAGAGTTGGATTCAGATTCGGATAGTAAAATCTCATATCCGTAAAAAACGGAGCTGAATAGTAAAATTATAAGGTCCGGATATCCGGATCTGCATCCTTTAAATATATTAATAATTTCTATTTTATTAATAAATTCTTAATGAATTGAGATTTATATATATATATATATATATATATATATATATAATAAAAATGAAATGAAAATATCTTTTCATAATAAAATATTTTATTTTAAAAAATATTTTATAATATTTTATTTTATCATTATTTAAATTTTTTAATATTTCTTTTTTTTTATGTTTTTTACGAATCCAGATCCGGATATCCGTAGATATCTTAATATCTAGGTGGATATCTGAAATCCGGATATCTATAGACCACAGATCTAGATCCGGATAATTAAAACTAGGATCCGACGGATACAAATACGGATCCATATCCAGATATTATAACAAATTTGGATATCCGAATCCGTCCCATCCCTATCATCGGACCTAGAAATATATAAAAAAACAATAAATGCTGTAAGAAATAAACACAATAACTATGGAGAATGTAAACACCGCATCAACACCAATGACCGACCTCTCTAGATTTCTCCCTTAAAATATTACGATCTCTATCATTATCAGATTCAACTAACAACTTCAACTTGAAACATTTTTGTTGATCCGTAAATCACACAAAAAGGGGTAAAACAGTACTTTTGGTCGGAATCTCGTTTATTGATCTAAGTCGGCGATTACAACAGAGTTTAAGTAAGAAGGCAAAGACAAAAGACTTGAGATCGGTAATGAGCTTTCTCTTGTATTCTCTGTCTCTGCGGAAGTTGTGGATGTCTTGATGAATGAACCTTCTCCTCTATTTATATTGTCTTGAGGCGGCTCTAAATGTGAATATTCCCTTTTCCTTGCTCGATTAGGGAATGAAAATATTCCGGATTCCCCTCCGAGATAAGGATATATTCCTTATTCTTCGGCGGTCTGTTCGCAAGGAATATTTCCATTTCCGAGATCGGCGGGAAAGAGGAAATATTCCGATTTTATCTGTTGTAACGGATTGGGCTCGCGCTGGGCCTAGATTGTAGCCGAGATTGGGCTTTCAGCGAGATTCCGAGCTCGGCCCAACGTTTTCGGGCCGACTTGTCTTTGATCCGAACCATCGTAGACCGGTCTTGATTGAACCGATCTCGGTTCGAACCGAGTTAAACCAGGGGGTGCTAATCCCTCCTCTAACAATTTTATTTGTAACAACAAGATTAATTGGCTCGCCTTTAATGCATACAGTTCTTCGACCGTGTAGGATATGAACCTTATGGTCACTATGATAAATAAATTATGACAACATCATGAGACCAACCAAAGAGAAAAAGATGGTCCAATATATGTTTCTCTTTTAATAATTATAATAAGCATCGGCAAAGAGAAAAACTTATTGGAATTGTCTTTTAGTCCAATATATGTTTTTCTTTTAATAATTATAATAAGTATCGGCAAAGAGAAAAACTTATTGGAATTGTCTTTTAGTACATCGTCTATAGCTACTAACCCTACTAGCATCAAGAAATAAATGAAACTAATTAACGTCGCATAAGTATTACAATCATTGTCATGATACAACTATAGGTAGCTAACTTAAGAAAACAAAACACCACATATATGTGAAAATGAAAATGAAAATGAAAACATTAACTATTCGATTTTAAGTTTTGGTTTAGTAACTATAGTAATTTATTAGAAAAAAAAATGTGTACGAGACGAGTTTTCTTATAAAATTAGTTAGATAGGGGTGGGCAAAAAAACCGTAACCGAAAAAACTGAACCGAACCGAACCAAACCGAAATAAATCATATGGTTTGGTTATGGTGTAACCTAAAAACCCATTTGGTTTTCATTCTTGTTCAGAGTTCGGTTTCAATTTGGTTTGGTTTAAAACCGTAAAACCGAATGGTTTTTTCGGTTTTTATATTTTAGATTAATTTTATATAGCTTTATATTTTTTTGGTTTGGTTTACATATATCATTTATCCATTCTTGTTTTTTGGTTTAGTTTAGATTTATTAATTTTATATAGCTTTCTTGTTTTTCTTTATTTGTTGTTAATTTTGTTGATCAGAGATTCATAAGCAACATGAGGAGACGAACAATCGTGGCTAATGATGATGATACGAATCTGAATTTTCTTATTTTCATCTATTTTCTAGGTTTTTTTTAGTCTTGATTTTTATTGATGATTTGGATTTACGAACAATTTGATTTGGATTCTAGTCTTTGAATTTTTTTTTGTTTTTGCACTTATTAGTATGCCTACTTATTAGCTTAATATATTATTTATACATTCATTTTATTTTTGCTTATTGTATGAGCCTTATCAAAAGTTATGAACCAAACTAAAAACCGTAACCGAACCAAACCGAACCGAACCAAAATTGCATATAGTTTTTAAATGGTTTCATTTTTTATAAAATCGATAAACCGAAAACCGTTAAAAACCGAACCGTACAAAACCGAAATATATATGTTTTTATATGGTTTGAATTTTTATAAAACCGAAAAACCGAAAAAACCGAACCGAAACCAAGCCACAAACCGAAGTGCCCACCCCTATGCTACCAAGAATTAAATCTCACTACTCATAAAAAAAAATGATAAAAAAAAGCTAATCCTTTTTTTTATATACATTTTTTGCACCGACAAATTAAGTCGGACGCAATAGCCACAATAACTCTACATTACAAATGGAGTCGAACTTCGGTAGAAATCAAAAAGCCGTAGAGAAAGCCATTTGACTACTCAACTAAAGGAACATATCTCGGCCCACTTAATTATATATATGATAAAAATGACACAAAAGCCGATTTTGGATCCCTGTATTTTAGTGCAATAAAGAGACACCCCCTAGTAGGCACCTACTATCTTCACCATAAATTACGTTCGCATCATTAGTTTCACAACTTTCACATGCACATTTCAACTATTTTGTTGTATAAATGGTGGTCGATTTTTCAAGAAAACTATAGGTATGCTATTTGACGTAGGAATGATTATCTATATATTTAGTATTATTAACGTCTGTAACTTTTTATTACCAATCATGACAGTATCAGTATAGATTCATTCCTTCGCTTTCAAGTGTCGTTGTTCTCTGTTGAAGCTTACGTGAAATTTCATTTTTAATTTTACGAACATTTTTAAGATGCAAATTACGTGAAATTTTTAAAAATGTATTCTGGCAACATGTTAAAGGTCCCAAGCTTTGAACCCGATCAAAGCTAAGAAGACAAGAACTCAAGAACACTGTTTCTTTTGGGTAGTAATGACTACCTCTTTTTGGTTTTTCTTTGATATAAATAGAGTGAATTACAACTTGAATTTTTCGTGGGATCACACACGATCCTACAACTTAGGGAATAAGAAAGTGGTTGATTGGCCCCTTACACATAGGAAGACCCATTCAACATTATTTGCAATAATGAAAAGATACGTTAATGAAAGTAAAAACAGAGATTGAGTGTTGACTCAATCATACTTGCGATTTGGTTTTCTGATTTGAACTGAGCGCCTTATTTCTTCCACGTCAACAGACATTTTGACTCTCATCACAACATGTATAAAAATACATGGGAGTTTAATCGCCGGATTTCGTAGCTGCCGCGAGTGTATTCATGAGAGGTGGCTAAGATATTTAATGGCTAACTAAAAATCTCTCCACATCCAATTACATTAACCACCTCCATGTCTCACCTACTTCATTTTTTTTAATCATTTATCTTTATTTATATAAAAATTAAGTTAGGTAAAAACAACAATAAATAAACGTAAACATACAAAGCAATAAAAACAACGAAATTGAGTTTTGACAATTTTTTTCTTTTTCATAGAAATTTTATTCGTTGAAAGAGTGTCCACACTTCTTTTCTTTGTATTCGCATTCAAACTGATGCGATTTTCATTTTTGGTTATTATCCATCGTTTCTTCTGTTGTATTATATTGACACATTCACAAGTAAAAACTAAAAATATTTTTCGAAAAAGAATCCAATTTATTAAAATTTTCGATAGAAAAAGACTTGAAATTACCAATTTTCACCTATTTCATTTTCTATTTACTTGATTTATAATTTATCCAATATGGCAATATATATATATATATATATATATATATATACATTATCCGATACGTTTTGCCCATATGACTATATTAATGCTATGGTATGCGACAAATATAAAATGTTATAAACTTTTAATATAATCATTTAAATCGTGTTAGCTGACCGCTAGGTTCGAACCTAAGTTCGTGACTATCGTTGCAACCTAAGAGCATCATTATTGGGAGAAACCCAAATGAGTTTCTTAACTAATATTTAATTATAAATTTGAAGTTAAGAAACTCCGTTAAGAAACTTCTGTTTTTGCTGTTTTATTGGTAGAACTCTATTAGAGGTTCTTAAAAAAAATTAATAGTTTTGTTTTATTTTAAATAGAGTTTATTTTTTAATTAAACATAATTGACATAAAAACATAACATTTTAAACATAGATTTTGAAAAAAAAATGCAAAAGAATGCTCAATTTGGTTTTTTTCTGATCTTGTCTATGAATCGCTTCATGTTCACCCACCGAATGATTCCAATTCATTAATATGTAAAAAAAAGTTTAATATGTAAAGATTCAAATTCATTATGTAAAGATTCTAATTCATTAATATGTAAAAAAAAGTTTAGAATTTTAAAGTTGAAGGTAAGAAAAAGTTTTTAAAAAAAAATGTAAGAATTTTTTTTTAAGTTAAAGTTAAGAAAAAGTAAAAAAAAATTTGGCAAAAAAAAAAATCGGCGAATTAGGAGTTGACACGTGGCTAAAAATAGTGTAAGAACCCCCTTAAGAACCGGTTCTTAAAACTCTTATTTAAGAACCGGTTCTTAAAACTCTTATTTAAGAACCGGTTCTTACACTGTTCATAATTTTTTATTTTTTTTTTATTTTTTTTTTGGGTTAAGAACCCCGTTAAGAACCCCCAATAATGATGCTCTAAGTATATATCTAACATAAACTATTAATAACGATATTCTTTGACGAAAATGTATAGTCTATTTGTAATAGTATTGTCATTGGATTACCATCTTTACTTAAATTGTGTAAAGTCAAAAAAAGTAACAAGGAACAAAAAAAACATAACCGGGAAAATCTTAAAAGATCAAGGGATTCTTCGTGTACACTCATTTTATCAAAACATAGTTTATGTTATAACATTTTATAAAACCTGTAAAAATAAGTAATATTTCATGTATTGTATATGCGTTGACTTTGTAGTCGTATCCATGTACAGTACTGCGCGTATCAACGATGTAATACAATACTGCGCGTATCAACGATGTAGTACAAACATGGACAAAATCTTTTTTTCAACAGAAAAAATGTTACTTATATTTACTTTTACAAATTTTGGAAAATGTTTAAACAAAAAAATATATTTTGATAAAGTCACAATAGATGCAAATATTTCAAAGAACAATCATCTCTTAGAAGGTATAAATGTTTACATCACAATTTTTGTATCTATGCTCCACAAAATTTCAATCATCTAATTTTCAAATACTTGTGGGTTTTAGCATATACAATTTTTTTGTTGGTTAAATTTTTAGTATATAAATGTTTATCATCAATTATATTTAGAGTTGGCATATTCTCATCGAAATAATTCCTCACATGCAACAATATATTAACTCTTCTTTTAAAATTTGGATCTCAACTAATTCGTTAATTCATCATATACACACACTATTTTTTTCTATTTTGAGAAACGGTTTTGACTTTTTTTTGTTTCTTTTTTTCCACCAGTATATATCTTATTATATAAAACTGAATCTTTCGACGTGAGTATGATACGTAGGATAATTATCAATCACGAGATCGTGACATTTATCATGGATAATTTAGATATTGACATGTGTCAATTTAAAATGAATTAAAGTAAATATTAAAAAAAAGTTAAACTAAAAAGGCAATCTTAAGAAAAGAAAAAACAAGAATAAGTAAAGAAAACTTACAATAAAGGAAACTGACAAAATGAAACTTAAAAATTTATAACACGACCAAACTTAAAAAAAAATGTAAAAATGTTAAACTAAAATAAGGCAATCTTAAAAAAAGAAAAAACAAGAATAAGTAAGGAAAACTTACAATAAAGAAAAAATGACAAAAGAAAACTTAAAAGTTTATACCACGACCAAACTTAAAAAGGTAAAATATAAATAGAATAAGTAAGAAAAACTTACAATAAAGAAAAAATGACAAAAGAAAACTTAAAAGTTTATACCACGACCAAACTTAAAAAAAGTAAATTATAAATATACTATAAACTTTAAAAAAAAATTACCAATATACAACGAAACTTAAAAATTTATAATCATTTCCATTATGACAAAAAGAAACTTAACAAAGGAAAACTATTAATATACAACCACAACCAAACTCTATATACAGTCAAACCTCTATAAATTAATACTCGATAAATTAATAATCACTATAAATTAATAAATTTCTCCGGTCCCGAGTCGGGCCAGTGTAAAATTTAACACAATTCGATAAGATAATACGATAATAATTTTTTTGAAATCCCTATGTAAATATATGGTCCCAATAATATGATAAATTAATATTTATACATCTTATGCATACATACCTAAGAAAATTTAGTAAAATATGAATCTATTTTTGAATAGTAAAAAGTCGTGTTGTTTCCATTTCAAACTTCATGGTTACTAAACTAACAATTTATTCTTCCTTAGTTGGATCGTTTTAAAAATAATATTTCTATTTAGAATAAGAAATCTTATAATATAAAACTGAATGTTTGTTAATTCACCTAATCGCGACACGTGTCATGTTAAAGTTGGAAAAAAATAAATCGATTAATAAAAAACCTCAAAAATCTGAAAATTTAATAACTGATCTATAATCTTAAAAGGTAAAGATACTAAAAAAAAATTATCCTAAAAGGCAAAATTAATATAAAAAAAAAAACATTCCATAGTTTTCTATTTAGATTAAGAAAATTAATCATATAGGAAAAGAATTATAATTCCTCACATCTATATAAACCATAATTTTGTAGTATGTCAATTACACACCAAATAATTAAAAGTCCAATAATCGTATCAAAAACGTTTTACTGCATTTCTTCACCAAAATTTTCTTTCAGTGTATATATTTATTTCATTGTAAACTTTGTTTCTTAGTTTATGTATTATATATTTTCACGGGTAATTTAATTTAGTTTTTTGTTTTTTTTAATTGGTTATAAAATATTAAATTACAAACCTGGATATATGGCATATGCAGGTATTTATTTAGTATAAATACATAACAACCATTCCCATGGGAGCTTCATTTTCAAATCTCATTTCACAATGCCTTCCTCCGTCTCTCTTATCCTCGCAACCGTCGTCTCCGGCGCGATCCTCCTCTTATCCACCAACTCCTCCGCCGCGCCAATTCCCAGCGTCCGCCGTCCATTCAACAGAATCTTTGCCTTCGGCGACTCTATGACCGACACCGGAAACTCACGCGCCGGCGAAGGCCCCGCAGGATTCGGACACTTGTCAAGCCCTCCATACGGCATGACTTACTTCCGGCGTCCAACAAATCGTTACTCCGACGGCCGGCTCACCATCGATTTCGTGGCACAGTCGATGAATTTACCGTTTCTACCACCGTATCTTGGTCTCAGACCAACTAACGGTGGTAACGGCACCGCTACGGGTACTTACGGCGTTAATTTCGCCGTTTCTGGAGCAACGGTGATTAATCACGCTTTCTTCGTGGAGAATAATCTGACGCTTGATATGACTCCTCAGTCAATCGAGACAGAGCTTGGTTGGTTCGAGAAGTATATAGAGACACTTGGAACGAATCAGAAGGTTTCTTTGTTTAAAGATTCTCTCTTTTGGATCGGAGAAATCGGAGTTAACGACTATGCGTACACCGTTGGATCTACTGTGTCAAGCGACACCATTAGAGATCTTAGTATTTCAACCTACTCAAGGTTTTTGGAGGTAATTTCTATTCAATTAGTTGCATAATTAACATTTATGCAATAGGGATGCTTGATTTCATCTTCGGTTTGTTTCGGGTTAACTGACCCAATTGTTTCCTAATTTGCAAAATGCCAGATATTTCATATGTATATGTGCATCATCAAATCTATCCAATATTATTTTCGAAGTTAAAAAAAAAGTTAATTCGATGATTTTTTTAATTTTAAATCAAAATTTAATATATTTTTTGTTATAAATTAATTTTGAGAGTTAATTAATTTAATTAAAAAAACCTTAAGGGTAGCCTAAACCCGATAGGGTAACCCATTATGAACCCATATGTAAATAATATAGGATAATGAGTTTTAATTTTTTTGAGGGTTTTGGGTAATTACCCTAATTTAACATCCCTATGTGCATGTATTGCAAGTCATGATACCGAAGTGATCTAACCGATTAGTCATGCTTAAGATAACAGCTTGAGATGTCTCGATAAAACAAGAAATACGTAAATGTGGAAGATTAAAGAACCGGTTAAGTCAGCAATTTAACACACTATAATTGGTGATAAAACCCAAATATCCTTAGTTTTTCAACATTTACAACGTTTTCTGGAGGTAATTAATATGTAAGTGCAATCTAATCGATCTCTTATTTGGTTTGATTTTTATTTACAATTTTTGATTTCAAGAACCAAGTCTGGATTGACATGATTTTGGTCTCCAACAAAAAATGTATTTTCTTAGATTATCAAAAAGTTCGGAACCTTAAAAAAATTAATTTGTGTGTGTGTGTTTTTTTTTGATGTATTTTGTTGGGAGCCTTGGGATAAACGTAGGTATCTTCAATGTTTGCTAACCTAACAAACCAGGCTGCACTATAACTTAACCGGATCATGAAACCTAACCGATCGGATTTGTTTGGATTGGTTCTTCTTCTTTTTGGTCTTATTATATATGGTTTTATAACCTTTTTAATTGTAATTGCAGACATTGTTGAAGAAAGGTGTGAAACATATGTTGGTACAAGGACATCCGGCAACTGGATGCTTGACGTTAGCGATGTCGCTGGCCGCAGAAGATGATCGGGACAATCTAGGATGTGTTAAGAGTGTCAATAATCAGAGTTACACTCACAATCTTGCGCTGCAATCCAAACTCAAACAACTTAGGTCAGTTTATATAATACTCTGTGTCCCGGCCCAGAGGCTAGGCATTTTTATTAGTTTTTGAATTGCCACAAAATTGATGTTTCCATTTTTTATAAGACCACCAAATTTTTTTTTATATTTATTATTTTATATATCAGGTTATTTTATTTCTTTTTTTCCAATAGTTTTTAAATTAAATTGGAATTATGCCTTAAAACTTGTATTTTATACATTTTACAAATGGCCACTTTTTTTTTGGAAAATTGATTTCCAGCTACACGAAGTATACCATAATACATAACTACACATCCGAACTACAACAATGTTCAAAAAACTACATCAACAATTGATATAGCATAGCCAGCTACACAAAGTAACGATAATGCATGGCTACACATCCAAAGTAAAAATATGTTCTAAAAACTACATCAACAATTGATATAGCATAGCAAGCTACACGAAAGCCATCCGAACAAATATGAGTCGTACGTGTAACACCATATCCATATATTTTCAGTAAACTATTCATCGAGCTCTGGCGTTGACTCGAATTTGAAACAATAAAACCCACCCAAAATTAACCCGACTTGACTTAATCCGACCCGAATGTTACCACCCGTGCTACAGACGGACACAATATCTATATATATATACAATTTTTAAAATTGAAAAATATTAATTGAAAATCCTTGATTTATTAAATCAAATTTAGTTAAATTGATTTGACTATTTTAAACCAGCAAAATATAACTGAAAACACAACATAAAAAAAAAACAAACGATTATACACATCTTCTATACACTACGTAATGAATAAAATTTGTTTTTTCAATCATCCCTCGCTATGTATACTTTATTTAATTTCTTTCTCGTACTATTGTTAGTTTTTTTCAGGCTATACTTGTTTCCACAAACTTATTTATGAGAGAGGCTACAAATTTGGTAAAATTGTTTAAAAACAACAAAATCAAGATATATATATTGATCTGAAACCAAAGAAAAATAATATCTAGACATGGTCTTGATCTAGACATGAGATCATTCACGCATTTTCCTACCACCCGAACTTCTTAGGCCCATGTTCGTTGTCTTCAAAGAAGAGGAGAAAATGTGATTGACCTACTTTTATAATTGTTCCTCGTAAATATATTCTTCATTTTATAAAATGTATATATATATATATATGTGTGTGTGTCCGTGCGTAGCACGGTGGTAATATTCATGCCGGTTTAAATTTGGGTGGGTTTTATTGTTTAAAATTTGAGTCAACGCTGAAGCTCGATGAATGATTTACCAGAAATATATGGTTATGGTGTTACACATATGACTCATGTTTATTCGGATGATTTTCGTGTAGCTGGCTATGCTATATCACTTGTTGATGTAGTTTTTAGAACATTGTTTTACTTTGGATGTGTAGCCATGCATTATCGTTACTTTGGATGTGTAGTCATGCATTATCGTTACTTCGTGTAGTTTTTAGAATATTGTTTTACTTCAGATGTGTAGCCATGCATTATAGTATACTTCGTGTAGCTAGGAATCAATTTTCCTTTTTTTTTGGTCTCGGACCACCATTTTTGTTGGGTCGGACCTGCTTATACATATATATATGCTTAACAAAGACCGTACCAAACCGACTCTTCCATCATTTTGTATTGCTCTGTGTGCTGGTTCATGGATTAACCCAAGTAACCCGAACCAAGAACAAAAGTGCTTGCTTTTAATTAATTAGGCACTCCAACTCGAAACTTAAACCAGAGCTAAACAACATGAACCGAATAGAACCGAATGGGCTTGTTTTTAATCTTATGGTTTTTATTTTATTTTAAATATTTCTAGTAACTTAATGTTATTTATTAGTACTAACGTATTTAAAACTCATCATACATAGTTCGTGGAAAAAACAAACACTATACGTTGCTGCGATTGAAATTAGAAATGAACAAAATACCCATTCCTCTGTCTATCTGTATCCGTGTATCGTCCACATACATACACACCGTATTGTACTATAGAGGCTGAATTGTCATGAATAATATCAAAACACTAAAAATTATGAATAGTAATTTAAGTGTTAAAAAACTATGCTAAATCTAAAAAGTATTAATTCTTGCAAAACACGCATAATTTTTCCACAATCACATTCATAATTTTTTTAATCATTTTAAATTGTATAAAATTAGTTACTCTCTTTACATATGTTTAATTTCTATTTGTTTATTTTTTTGTGGTAAATTTGTTCACATAGACACAAAAAGTGAGATGTATATCCCGAATTGTTCAATAACATCTGTAGATTGCAGGATTAAGTATCCGAATGCCACAATAGTCTACGCAGACTACTGGAACGCGTACCGTGCGGTGATACAAAACCCTAGCAAGTACGGAATCACCGAGAAGTTCAAGGCGTGCTGTGGGATCGGAGAGCCGTACAACTTCCAAGTGTTCCAGACGTGTGGGTCGGCTTCAGCCACGGCGTGTAAGGACCCGAGTCGGTACATCAATTGGGACGGAGTCCACTTGACCGAGGCTATGTATAAGGTTATGGCCGATATGTTCCTCGATGGCAAATTCACTCGTCCTAAGTTTGGTTACTTGTTGAACAAGAAACTAAACCATTTATGATTGAATGGTTTCATCAGTATAAACTAAACAATTTATGAAACTAATTAATCTACTGGTGTCTTATTTTAGTGGTTTTTGTTTTTCCTAGAAAGTTTTGATTTATTCAAAAATTAAAATCAAATGAAAGATCGTAAGAGGCCCAAAGTTAGTCGCAAGCTTGATGCGTTGGGCCTGAAAGCATACAGAAATCACTCTGTTTGGTCGCAGTGATATTTCCATTCGTCATCAATGGACGTTATTGATAATTTGATTAATTTCCCAATTACACCGATTTTCACAGTTGAGATTTTCCCGAGAAAATATTTATTTCCGATGGATTGACGAGAAAATATTGATGAACACTGGGAAGACTTTAGAGAGTTGAGATCAGAATGTCAAATGATTTTTTCGTTTGTTTTTAAAACGGCATCGTTTGGTTGTTTCTTTTGTTTCCAAAACGCTGTCGTTGGGTTGTTCTTTTTTTTATATAAAAAATATCAAACGGCAACGTTTATGTGTTCTTCTTAAATTTAGGTGCTTAGTGCTTACAGACGAATTCTTCTAGTTTCGCTCTCTTCAAAATCTCTCCATGGCTGAAGCGACTAAGCAAGAGGGAACACTTGAGAAAAAATTGCTCGACAAGGTCGGAGAAGCTATCTCTTCGATTGGTGATGCGAAGCACGTCGACCAAGTGATCTGCGCTATTCATTCCGTCGCCGCTCTTCTCTTCCCGGTCGATTCATCGCTATTTTCCGGTAATCGAAGTCACTAGTTCCTCTTCACCTCAGTCCATTCTCCACTCAAAAGTGTAGCTCCTTTTAGTTTGTGGGCTGTTTCATTGTTGTGAAACTAATTGGTTTCTGTTTTTCTTCCCCCATTTAATTGCAGGGAGCATTGGTGAGAAGTACAGAGAAAGGGTTTGTATTTATCGGTGTTTTGTGTAATTTGAAATTGCCCACATCGTTCCCGGTTTAGGAGTCTTATGGCTTACTTGTGACTCTGTATATGGTCGCCACACAGGTCTGTAGCTCCGTTGTTCCTTGTGCAGATGAGAGAAATGATTGGTCGCAAACGTTCTACCGAGGGGTTGCGTTTCCAACGTTTTCTCGCGTTTTGTTGCTTGGTAAGTTTTAGCAAGTGTTTTGATTTTGTTGGATTTGCTCTTACTTCATTGTAATTTGCTTATTTTGTTAGCCTTGGTTGATTCGACCTGTATCAATTGTTGTTTCCTTGATCTAATTTGGAAATTATCCTTATTGTCTTCAACTAATTCGTGTTTTTGTTTGTTTTGTTTGTTTAATGTAGATGTTGCCTCGGATTGGCTCTCTTGTTTCCCTATTTCAGTGCAGAAACATTTGTATGATTTGTTTTTCTTAGATGGACCTGTTATCGAGGCTGTTCAGGTCTTGGTTCCATTCCTACATCATGTGGAAAAAAATGGTGGCATTGATGCCAATTCTGTCCAGACCAATGTAGAAAGGTGCCCAAACACACTCTTCTGTTTTGGCTTTTTTCTTTCCTTTTCTTTTTGCTCTTTTCGATTGAGCTCCTGATTGTGTAACTAGTAAGCGTCAATCTCTGCATCTTCAACAACTTTTTTTGCTTCATGACATTTTACGTCCAATGGTATCTTTCTTGTGTTTGGCCACGTCAGTGCAGACCAGATTTTTCTTTAATTCTCACGTTTCAAGTACTTGAGTCATGTATAGGCATGTTCTGACTTCTGAATATATCTCTCAAGAAGAACTATTTCTCTTTGACCCAACTGGAAAATCTTGAGATGTAAACAATAACACTAATCTAAATGGCCCAAGCGGCAATCCTCATCTTGACAGTTTACCTGCGTATAAATCTATGTCCAGTGGTATATTTAGACTTTAGCTGATGCAAATGCTAGTATCAGTAAATTCTTAGCCTGTCAGTGATTTGATTTTGCTTTAATGACAGATTGCTTATATTGTGTTTGCTTGAAAATGCTGGAGTGCTCAAGATGACTAAAGAAATTGGTTATTGTTATCAAGGAGAGAATTCTAGGAATACAAATCCCAAGCCTTTGTTATCCAGACTATCACAGATCCTGACCTCCATTCCTGATAAAGCACGGTTGAAAGCCCCGCCTTTACTTTCTTCTCAGTATCCTTTTCTCTATTCACACGGTCTCTAACGCCTTCAATGTGATGCATTTTAGCCTCCGTTAAGTAATTAGATACCTTCTATGTTACATATCAAATGCTTTGAGGTCAGTGTTCTTTAACATGAGTCCTATAGCTTGTACTTCAAGCACATTACCAATCAGCTCCTACAAATATTGGACGACAGAGCTTCCTGCACTGAGGCCAATAGCACAGTTATCGTTTTATCATTTGTCGGGGAAATTTTTTCCCGCATCTGTCGACGCGGATTATCAGGTATATATGCTCCCGATCATTTCACTTCTCAACCTACTGTGTTGTCCAAAAATTTCAGTTCTATGTTGTAGTTTCTCTGTGGGTTGTGAATTACCATGGACTTACTTGTAATCATTATCTGCCCCTGCAATGGGGAGTTGGGTGAATTTAGATCTGATCCTCATTAAAGACAGGAGAAAGGATATGCTATAATATATTTTTCTTAGTACTGATGGTACTCTATTATTGACTGATAAGCTCTGGATGGCGTGGCGATGTGTTTTTGATTGATGTACTTCAGATAAAAAATTTAATCTGCAGATTTTCTGTTAAGTGAAGTAACACCTCATGTCCTAGCTCATATTAGGAGGTTACTAAACTCAAAGAAGGGTTTAGTTGCGATTGAAACATTTCAGTGGGACCCTACACCCCAGATTTGGTCTAAAACTGTGGAAGCTGTGACAGATCCGTATGCTGTTGAGAAAATGGCTGAACAACTTTTACATCAGCTATATGCTAAGCATGCTAGTGATGTTGAAGCTTTCTGGACTATATGGACTTTGTTTCATCGCAATGTAAAACATCAGGCATCAGTGAGGCAAGCAAAATTTTCCTTTTGTAGCTTGATTCTTTGTTTAGATAGAAAAGAAAATAATGTGAAATAATGCGGTAAGTAGAAGTGTGCGAGGAACTGGAACTATGATGTATTTGATCTTTTAAGGGAAACAGATTTCCTGTCTTTTGGTTTCTCCCACTTTAGTCTGTTTGCAAACGATTTTGTGGACTTAATTTTTCAGGTCCATATTTGTTGACAAATTTTTGCTGTGGAAAGTGTTTCCTATCCGTTGTCTGCGATGGATCTTACAGTTTTCGGTTCTTGAGTGCCCACCGGCTACTAATACACTTGCTAAAGGTGACATCACGCATGGACTGCTTGAAACAACGCAGCGAATGGCATCCGTTTGGTCAAAAGAGGAGTTTCTGCACTCCGTCTCATTGGAGCAGCAAGCTTGTATCCTTTTCTGGCTTTTAACCTTGATTTATGCCACTGAATTAGTCACATATTGTAGGTTTTAATAGGCGTATTGTTTAATCAATGTTTAGATGGTGAAGCAATGTTTTAATCTTCATGCTACTGTGTAAGTCTTTCGGCTCCTGTTTCCCATAATATATGTTGCAGATATAACTACAGCTCTTGGGCTTTGCCTGGAGAACGTGTCAAGAGAGGAACTAGATAGAACGAAGGATGTACTGCACAATATTCTTCAAGGAGTTAGCTGTATAGATTCATATCTCTTATTATCTTAGTTAAAGAACTTAAACGCTTCTGCGGTTTTATATCTTGTGCTTATTATTGCCAACAGGTAGACTGGAGAACCCAGGAGATCTTGTACGGAAAATGGCTAGCTCTATTGCCTTTACGTTCTCTAAAGTAATTGACCCGAAGAATCCTCTGTACCTTGATGATTCATTCACTGGGAATGCTATTGACTGGGAATTTGAATTGCAAACGGCTGTGGGAGGGGTCCGGACAATCACAAATTCAATGGAAAACGAAGACGGTGAAAACAAAACATCAGCCTCCTTAACTGAAGTAAATGACTCTAGCGGCAGAAATAAGGAAAAGAAAAATCGCAAGAGCAAGGACATATCTAATTTTGTATTGGCTGATCCAGATGAAATAGTTGATTTGGCTACCTTAAACTGTGAAACAGAGAGTGGTAAAGATGATGGTGATGATAACGCGAGTGTCAGCTCTGAGAATTCAAGTGTCACTTCTTTGGAGCCGTATGACCTATTAGATGATGACAAGGATTTAGGGGAACAATTTACACATTTGGTGGATGTTGTTGGAGCTCTTCGGAAAACTGATGATGCTAATGGGGTACGTAACTAGAGAGATTTTCTGTGACGTTAAAACTTCGCATTGTTTTGGTTGGACTCTTCTTAGTCAGCATATTCTTTCATTAAGAAGCAACACAAATGCTAATTTTTATGGAAATTACGTCTTGCAGGTAGAGAAAGCTATAGATGCTGCAGAGAAACTTGTGCGAGCATCACCTGATGAACTGACTCATATAGCTGGTGATCTTACTCGAATTCTTGTACAGGTTCGCTGCTCTAATATAACAATTGATGGTGAAGAAGATTCAGCAGAAGAGAAGCGGCAAAGAGCTCTAATTGCGTTGCTCGTGACCCGTCCATTTGAATCCCTCGAAACTCTTAACAGTATTTTGTATTCGCCTAATGTAGACGTAAGTCAGCGCATAATGATACTTGATGTCATGGTTGAAGCAGCTCGAGAGCTTGCTAGTTCCAGGACTTTGAAACCTAAACATGAAGCACGGGGACCTCTGATATCAAATATTTCAGATCCTCAACCCTGGTATTTGCCTAGCAATGCGAGTACACCATGGAAAAAGGTCTCAGAGACAGGATCCTTTCATCTAAACTGGGCAAACCGATTCGAGAGGGAACTACAGTCAAAGCCTGGCCAGGCGAAGAAGGGAAAAATTCGAAGGTGGAGCCTCAGATCAGGAGATAGAGATCAAAACAGTACTGACTGGTCCCAAAATAGGTTTCCACTATATGCAGCAGCATTTATGCTTCCTGCCATGAGAGAGTTTGACAAGAAACGACATGGTGCTGACTTACTTGGCGGGGACTTTATTGTCCTTGGGAAACTTGTTCACATGCTCGGCGTCTGTATGCAATGTGCATCAATGCATCCAGAAGCATCTGCATTAGCTATCTCTCTTCTAGATATGTTACAACGAAGGTAGGTCATCACTTTTTTTTTTATCTTATAGATCTTTTATCCAGACTTTTGCACCTATACCGAATAGTTATATGCTTGACAAACTCAATACAGGGAAGTATGCAATCACCCAGAGGCCTATGTCCGAAGAGCGGTTCTTTTTGCAGCCTCTTCTGTTTTGGTTGCTCTTCACCCATCTTACATAGTCTCAGCCTTAGTTGAAGGAAATCTTGAACTTGCCAGAGCTCTTGAATGGATCAGAACATGGGCTCTTCAAATAGCTGACTCAGACATCGACCGAGACTGCTACACGGTAAGTCATACATACTCCCATGTGCCTGCCCAGATCCCACTCTTAGTAGCTTTTGGTTATAGCTAAAGGAAAAAAAGGATTGAACAGATACAATGTGGCTTATGTGTTGTGTTAGATGGCTTTGTCATGTCTCCAACTCCACGCCGAGATGGCTCTCCAAACTTCCCGAGCTTTAGAATCAACCGGTGGGAGCAGCAGCAACAGCATGGGGCCGATGAACATAAGTCTACCTTCTGGTATCTCTACGCTAACATCAATTAAACTTCCTTCGTCAAGTGTTCATCTCTAGAAACTTCATTTTCATGAAATTGGCCATAGTCGCTAGTGTATAGCAACATTTTTTTAACTTAAAGAACTTACTGTGTGTTGGTTCGAATTTTGATATCTATTGCAAGTTTTGAGTTTTTGAAAAGTAGAGCATTGCTCCTGATTACTGAGCCAAATACCGACGTGATATCTCAATGTAAGGTGTTTTAGCCACTTTGATATGATTACAAAAATACTTTCTACTTCCAAAGAAAGATTCATAATTTATTCCATTCAGATTTCTTTTATAGTCAATGATGCAAGCTAGAAAATCAATTGGTTGCCACTAAACATGATCAAATATAACAGGCAGCCCTGACCAAAAAACAAGAACAACAGTGTGATAGAGATATCAACCCGAAAAGAATAAAAAAAAAGTATTAAATATTATCCACAATGGGTTCCTAAGAATCCTCCTGATGAAGTTTGACATTACATACCAACGGGTAACTTCTTCAGAATCTCTTTACCCTTTTGAATCTTCCTAAGTTATCATTCTCATATTCCATGACGGAACTAATCCTCTGCACTATGTTGATGTGTTAAAAGCCCTTAAAAGTTAAAACTTTGGTCAACGAATGGGTTCCAAAGAATCAAGCTCGTTGCAGAACTTTTCCAAGTCTTCATGGCTAAACCACTCCTCTTTCATCTGCAAGATTCCCCAAAACAATTCAAGATTCCCCAAAAACAAAACCCGCTTTTCGCTAACAACGATTAAATGATTATTGAGTGATAAACTTACGAATGGGTAATCATCGGTGCTAAAGTTGTCACGGGCATCTTTTATGAACCGATGAATGTAGTAGAGGACAAAGCTTCCACATTCCACATCATTTGTTTGCTGAGGAACCTGAAATTGTGACAAGTCAATCCAATTCTGAGATATAAGCAGCTAGAAATCCGAAATAACTTGGTAGATGCAGTCATTACATCTGGCACATAGAGCGGGATCTCATCAACCAAGCTCGGTTTCTCAGTTCGACCCTCGATCCTGAATATGTCCAACACAAACCTGAATGACAAGGAGAAGCACAAACATATTATTGCGCACGCTTTTACACAACATGGAAGAAAAGAGAGAGAGAGAGAGAGAGAGAGTACTCGCTTTCTTATATCCGGTTCAAGCCGCTGCCAAGTGTCAGTTTTTTCTAGAGAATCAAGAAACAACATGCATGTTTTTGTGTTATCTTCACCAAGATCCTCCCCAAAATTGCAAAAGATCAACAAAGTCCAATGGCTCCTAAGGAACAATAGACTTAAACAGTTGCGTTCCGAAACCATTTGTTGACAACATATATGGCAAAAACTAACTTACCAGTAGACGATAGGAAGAAACACACATTTCTTTGAGAAGATCTGCTTCGACTTTATGGATTCGAAAACACTGCTTCTCATTCTCGTGTTTTCGCTTTTGTACATACTAAACCATAGACAATCTAAGTACACAGAAGAGTTCCTTTCCTCGTCCGACAAGCCCTTCCATAATTTCCTATTCACATTAACCATAAAAAATATAAGTAAACGACTAAGAGAAACCCCTAAATAGAACCGCAAACAAGCACAGTTTCAATATTGCTTACTCTAAGTAAGTTATAAATGTGTTGGAATTCAGTTTTTTCCGGAGCTTGGAGACTAAATACTTGCACTTGATTCTTCTTGTTGACCTTTCACGGCGTGTACATTCCTTATAGAAACAAGGGGCAATCCATTTGAACATCTCAAGCTCCTCCTCGGTTGGCTTCGTTTTCGAATCACGCGTATTCAGAGCAGCAATATGCTTCCAACACGACCTGTGGTTTTCATATTCATCTTCCACACAATCTGTTAAGAAAATGCAGAATGCTAATCAAACCTTGAGAGTACTAGGCCTCAGAGGCAGAACCAGAACTAAGTATCAACGTTTCAAGAACCACATTTAAAAAGTGTTTCCTAAGACAAATTAATGATGATGGGTCGAGCGAATTAGGCAGGCTTTGAGCAATTCCAAAACTTGAGAGAAGATTCAATGACCAGGAATAGAAACAGTCTCGTCTCTCGGAAAATCCCAGATAAAAAAAAAACGAATTTCAAAGAGAAAATCGCATCCCTAAAACCCTAATCCCGAAACAAAAATCGGATCAAAAAAGATGAAGAAGATAGAAATCGAGGATGAGAGAAGGAATCACCATCGATTATAGTAACAGGTGAAGGAGCAGTGTCGGGTTTATTAATATTTCTAACACGATTGCTTCTTCTTCTTGACATTGAAATCTAAAAAAAGAGCTCACTTTATTTCTATAATTCTTCTTCTTCTTCTCTGTTCACTTTCCCATAATGTACATGGCCGAATACGAAAAGGTTCCTTTTGGCCGTTGATTTTGATTCGCTAGTCAACGATTCAACGGTCAAGATGACTTGACGTCGCTTTGGTCTTTCAAGATATATTATTTATTGAACTCTTTCTTTTTTTTTAAGTTTTGTCTTCGAAGAAAATATATAATACTGAATTGCATAATGCGTACACTGACACATAAGTTTTTTAATTGAGAAAGGGTTTGACACATAAGATTTCTAATTTGTATAATATCTTTTATTCTGTTAAGAGATTAGTAGTTTACAACAGAAAATATCAAGAGATTTGATCAAATCTTATCATTATTATATGTTTTGAATATTTATTACTTTTAATTATTTTACTAATTCTAAAAACAAGTACTACACTAGGTATGGACATTTGGGTTTTGGATCGGGTTTGATTCGGTTCTTTCAGGTTTTAGGTATTTCGATACTAGAGGTCTAAGACCCATTTAGGTATTTCATTTTTCGGATTGGGTTCGGTTGGGTTTCGGCCGGGTTCGGGTATCCGAAATTTATCTAAAATACTCGACAAAAACTTAAAAAATGGTTCAATTTAAATAAAATTTGGTTAAATTTCGCAGAAATTGTTTAATTTTGACAGATATAATTAAAGATTTTTGAATATTTCTGATATTTTGGTTATTTTATTCTAAACATAACTGATATATTCGGTTTATAATTATAATTATGGGTATTTTGGTTCTTTCAAGTCTAAGTATACATAATATTTTTGGATATATAATTGTATTTCATATATTCCGCGTACCCATTCGAGTTTCGGTTCGGTCCGGTTCGGTTTGAGTATCGAAAATATTTTATGAGAAGAATCATTCATGTATTTATGAAAATTTGGTTCAATTTGGTACTTTCTAATTCGATTTGATTCCGGTTGGATTTTTCGGTTTCGATATTTTGCCCAAGCTATACTTACACATTCATAAAAGTTGATTGATATTTTGATCAATGAAAACGAAATTTATTATTTTGAGCATAATAAATATATAAATACAGACCGATGGGCCCAGTATGATATTATTAATTTTGGGCCGATGTTTAGGTCTGGGCTTTGAAGGAAGAATTTTCCGGCTCGACTCGGGATAATCTTCGCCGAGAAGCTTGCGCCGGGTGATTCCCGCTCTTTCTTGTCGATCGAGGCGCCAAAACAAAAATCGGACAACATCTATTGTTTTTGTCGTGGGTCAGCTCCAATTTCCACTCCAGCCGGAACAAAGCAGCGAATCGAATTGAGAGTGAGAGAGAGAGAGAGGAAGAATCAAGGACTAGGAAATGGTACAAAGGAAGAAGGACCACTTCTAATGACCAGGATTCAAGAGTACGCTTCAATGGCGTAAGAGAGAGAGAGATAAGATGAAGATTGGGAAAAGTTATTCTGATTATTCTTCTGCAAAATGCCAAGGTTTGGTACATAAAACGTGAATCAGCATCAACAGTCTAACACGTGACTTGTTGGGTGAGAGTAAACCAAATACAATCCAAGTAAACCGAAATTGGACCAGCTACAAAGACTAGTCAACATTTATTTGAAGAGTAGTAAAACGATATCGCATTTGAAATGCAGTAGAAAGATGATAATTGTGATATCCTATCACAGTGATGTTTTGGAGGCTAAGACCGCCGCCATCGCCGCCGGACTGTCTGGAGAGATATCCGGCGAAGATCATGAAAGACGATCCTCTCTCCGTCTACGGTATTTTCACACACTCTTTCCGATTTCAGATTCCGAGCACTTGTTTTTCATTGACCAGCAAAATCCCCTCGATTTCAAGATCCTGGAAAGTGAAATGAGCCCAAATTAAAAAAAAACCAATTTTGATGTAAATTCGAATTAGAAAGGTCTAGGTCTGAGATCTTTTGACCTTACAAGCCTTGACTCACCTTGGTTACTTTTGATGCCATTGTAGAGTCAACACTGCTCAAGCTTAAGCAAGGCTCAAGACTGGACACTGTTGGTCCTTCATCAGATAAAGAGGGTGAGAATCTTTCAGTCTCTTCAGATGCACATCGAGAAGCTCGTGACGCGACTCTGTGCAATGGCTCTGATGCAATGGCGATAGACTCGGGTTCTGGTGAAAAGAAGAAGAATCCATCAGTACTATCCATGTTTTGCAAGTACAGGAATCAAGCTCAAGCACGAGACTTGTCTGATACGACGACAATTGACAGAGAGACTGAGAATGCTCTTTGTTAACACACGTACCTAAGTTAATGCGACCAAATTGATCTTCTTGTGTGTGTGTCTGTGATAGGCCACTAAAGGTTTATGTGAGACAGAGGCTGAAGAATAAAGAGAAGCATTCATTTGAGTATAAATAAACAATTACTATTTGAATGTCGTTAATCTCAAGCGTAATGAGCTTGTGAACTCTGTTAAGCCCTTTTGAGGCTGTAGAGAGTTCTAGAGAGAGAGAAATATAAAGCAAATTACAGAGAGTTTCTCAGAGAGTTACAAGTAAAGTTGTACAATAGTAAAAAAAAAAAGCATGTGTAATACAGTTATAGGATCAGCCGGCGTTACCATAAAACTTCTTCGTCGTGTTTAAGAAGGATTCCGGAGGAAGAGATGGCCGGAAGAACATCAGGGGTTTGTTTCAAAGTGCGATTTAGGTCGCCAATGGCAGTGATGGTGAGAGGACCGCCAGAGAAGCCTGACTTCTCCAACTCCCCTTTAATAATCGAAACGACCAGACGAGGATCACAACCCTCGGGAACCGGACAGCTGTTGATGTCCCACCACACCAACGTTTTAGAAGAGGCAAGGGTTCTTACACGCAGTGCATGATCACTACTTTTGAGATGCGTGGTTGAATCTTCAGAGCTTTTGCCATCAAAAGTGCATACTTTGCAATAGAACGCCCCAAAGATTTTATCATCAAGCTTCGCCGTCACAAGCATCTCAATGATTTCACCAGGTTCGTATACACGCCTAAGCATCTTGTTTACAGGCCTATCACCCATGCCCTCCTCCTGCTTGTGCATCATCTCGTTCGTATTTATTCGATTCATCATGACTTTAAACCTAGTAAAAAAAAAATCAATCAGATCCAGAATTGGGAAAACAAATCGCAGTTAGGTCTTTAATTTTAAAACGAAAATCTTCTCAGATATATGAGCATCCGGAGAGAGAGATAATTGTTAAATCAAAATCGCCAGACGTGGTGCACGGTTGCTGAAGAGGTTCAGGTCACGGTTTGCAGAAGACAAGAGGACTGCATATTAAATCTATGAGGCGTATTGACCATGTCCAACTCCTGCTTGAAAAATGAAATGCACAAAGATAGAATGGAGTCAAATCTGGTATCGAGATATATATTCTTTGAAAGGCAAACATAACTAGGAAGTGAGAAAGGGAAACTTGTGCACAAACATGGACTTAGACAATTGACAAATGTATTGATATAATATTTAGAGGAGGCAAGGATGCTTACACGCGTGCATGGCCTCTACCCTCGAGAATCGAGATGCTTGGTGAAATCTTCAAAGCGTACACCATCATAGAGTTTGTGAGTATTACGGCATAGTATGCAACACCAGGCAGATTCACCAGTTTCACTGAGCTAGAACTTAGTTGACAAGTTAATCTGAAATGGCATTAAGTAATCCCAAGATGAAAAAATCAAGTCATAGTGTTAGACTTGTGAAATTACATGAGGTACATAAAATTGAAAATAAAAATCAACATCAATCATTTGCTTTGCTAAGATATAAGCCGGTTTATTGAGACTTCTTTCTACCCATTCGAACTGAACTTCTTCAAAGCGATCTTGCCACACTCGTACCTCTAGGATCCAATTATACACTCCAAAGTTAAGACTTTTGCACTGTTATAATGTGAACTTCAAATGAGCACTTGAAGTTCACATTCAAGTGCATTCATTGTCTTTCACACCTTTTGTTTGGCTCGCTCCTAAGTATACTCCATTCGCATGTGGAATTACCCATCCATATTTGGTTGGTAATTTTGTATTCACAAAAGAGCCATCATAATTACTCTTAATCCAATCTTCACCAGATCTTGACCATGTTGATATTCCTATATCATTCATGTGCAAAAGTTTTCCATATGTCCCTGAATTTGTGATATAGTCTTCTATATTCAACAATTCATTCACATCACTCTTCGCAAATGCCAGATTTTTCTCTCAATATGTATATATTTATTCACATCATTTTAATGGGTTTGATACAAAATTCATCAATTGATCTAGTATATGAATCCTGATCGGATATCCGCCTCTAAATTGATCTATTATCTAGATCCGTAATTTTGTTATCCAGACCAGGATTCAGATACCCTGAATATCCGAATTTTCGGAACGAATTGAATCGGATGACAGATTGGATTTCGGATGTCGGATAATTTGTCAAATTCTACTATGGGTCTTACTAATAATCAAAACCTCTTGGGGTCAAAACAAAACGTTTTGATAAATATGGGGTTCATTCATAACTAAACCTTTCTTCTTCAGGGAAAATGAATTAGCTTATCCACACACTGACTGACTTCTTCACTCTCTAAAACCCTGAAGAAGGCGAATCATGCAGATTTGCCAAACGACGCTTACTTTCACCTTCCCTAATCCCACAAACCCTAATTTCTGCAAACCCAAATCCCTCTTGCCCGGCTTTCAATGGCCTCCACCTCGTAGCCTTGCCTTGCCGCCTTGCCGCGGATTCAGCTCCGATGAGTTCCCCGTCGACGAGACCTTCCTTGAGAAGTTCGGACCCAAGGACAAAGACACAGAGGATGAAGCTCGTCGACGTAATTGGATCGAGCGTGGCTGGGCTCCTTGGGAGGAGATTCTCACACCAGAAGCCGATTTCGCGCGAAAATCGTTGAACGAAGGTGAGGAGGTTCCGCTTCAGTCACCGGAGGCGATCGAGGCGTTCAAAATGCTGAGACCGTCGTACCGAAAGAAGAAGATTAAGGAGATGGGGATTACAGAGGATGAATGGTACGCAAAGCAGTTCGAGATCAGAGGGGATAAACCGCCGCCTCTGGATACCGCGTGGGCTGGGCCGCTTGTGGTTAGGCAAATTCCGCCGCGGGATTGGCCGCCGAGAGGTTGGGAAGTTGATCGGAAGGAGCTGGAGTTCATTAGGGAAGCTCATAAGTTAATGGCTGAAAGGGTCTGGTTAGAGGATTTGGACAAGGACTTGAAGGTAGGAGAGGATGCTGCTGTTGATAACATGTGTTTGGAGAGGTTCAAGGTTTTCTTGAAACAATACAATGAATGGGTCGAAGCCAATAAAGATAGGTTGGAGGAAGAATCTTACAAGGTTCGCTTTTTAATTTCGACGCATTCCAGAGGAAATCAGTGGTTTGAACAATGAGACATTGTTAGCCTAATGGCTTAGAGATGGATTCTAATCAAGATGATGTTTTTTTTATGTATCCAGTACGATCAAGATTTTTATCCAGGTAGAAGGAAAAGGGGAAAGGACTATGAAGAGGGAATGGTAAAAAGCCTACACTCCTGTTTTGATTATTTGACTAGTTTGCTAGCTAATGAGATGTTTGAAGTTAATTGCTCTATATTTCTGTGCAGTATGAGCTTCCCTTCTACTATCCAGGGATGGTAAGAATCCTACTCATAGGCCTTGTTTATAAGTAACTAAATAGTCAGTCAGATGATTGGTCACATGAGCAATATCATAATGTCCATGCAGATTTGTGAAGGCACAGTTACCACTTTACATCTGTATCAGGGAGCGTTTGTTGACATTGGAGGTGTTCATGAAGGGTATATTTACGTGCTGTTACTTTGTGAATATAGTTAAAACTTACCGTGATTGTTGTACTGAGGGGTATATAATCTGGTCAAATGCTTTCTATTGGTTTGCAGGTGGGTTCCTATAAAAGGTAATGACTGGTTTTGGATCCGGCATTTCATAAAAGTAGGGATGCATGTTATCGTCGAGATCACGGTACTCTTGAGACAGATCTCTCTTTCACATTGATAAAAGCTGAATGGGATATTTTCATGCTCATGTTTCTTTCTTCTTTTTGTTTTCCAGGCAAAAAGAGATCCATACCGGTTTCGGTTTCCCTTAGAGTTGCGCTTCGTCCATCCTAATATAGATCACATGATGTATGCAATTCATGCGTCTTTATTTCCCTTTACATATCCAGTACAAAATTGAAGTACGTTCTGTCCTGAAACGGTTTTGGTTCATGTATGTGTGTTGACTGTTTTTTTCTAATCTTACTTCAGCTTTAATAAATTTGACTTCCCACCAATATTCCATCGCGATGGGGATACTAATCCAGATGAGATACGGGTTAGTAGAATTCTTTATTCAGATGTCGTTCATCTCTTTTTCTCTTTAAGTCTCTTTCTTTATCTCAATATACATTATTTTGTGCAGCGAGATTGTGGAAGACCTCCTGAGCCTAGAAAAGATCCAGGATCAAAGCCAGAGGAGGAAGGGTTGCTCTCTGATCACCCATATGTAGACAAGGTATTATCCTAAGAAAAAAGTGTTGGTTAGGCGTTTAAACCGGTTGCTCTGCGAAAATGACTATATTGGCTTTGTAACTTCTATGAAGTCTTCAGCACATTTTTTCTCTGTTTGCAGCTGTGGCAGTTACATGTAGCTGAGCAAATGATTTTGGATGATTACGAAGCTAACCCTGAAAAATACAAAGGCAAAAAACTATCAGAATTATCTGATGACGAAGACTTTGATGAACAAAAGGATATCGAGTATAGCGAAGCTTATTATAAGAAAACCAAATTGCCAAAAGTGATTCTGGTGAGATTTTCTCTACTGGTGTGTTGGTGAAACCATATTGTCTCAGTTATATGATTAAACGTTTTCTCGTTTTTCACAGAAAACCAGTGTCAAGGAACTTGACTTAGAGGCTGCCTTGACGGAGCGAAAGGTTGAATTTCCCTTAACTACTTAATATGTCCAATTATCCACATTTTTAACTTGGTTACCAACCCGAACTTGACGGATTTCATCTGTTTTTACTTTTATCCGTCTTGGTAACTTCGGTTATCTGTCTTTTTGCTTGAGCTCTTTGTAATGCAACCCGTGAAATTCACATCGTTGTATGAATCTTTTTACTGACGGTGGTTAAATCTCTCCTATTGTATTGTGCAGCACCACAATAAACTAATGATGGAAGCTAAAGCAAGGGGAGAAGGATACAAAATTGACAAGCTAAGAAGAAACATTGAGATGGACGAGTATGATTCCTTACAGTGGCGCCGATCTTTGGAGGAAAGAGAAGCATTGCTCAGAGATATCAGCTCGTAAGTAAAAAATTCATGACACTGCAAGTTCAGTCAAAGCTGATAAGCAAGAGATTTATGTTGGTGTTGTTCAAAAAGGGTGTTGTTGATGTTTTAAGATTTATGTTGCAGTCGTCAAGCACTTGGTTTACCATTGGAGGAACCAGGTAGGTATAAGCCAGGAAGCTTCTTTGGGAAAGACCAGTACGATCCAACGAGCCCATTGTTCCAGTATGACTACTGGGGAGAGCCAAAGAACTCAGAGATTAGCAAGCAAGAGAGAATGAAGGACGCACACAACAAATCCATCGTTGGGAAAGGCAATGTGTGGTATGATATGTCTTACGATGATGCCATTAAGCAGGCAATTGAGAGAAGAAAAGATGGGTCTAACTTGGTTAGTCAAGAAGAAGAAGAAACAGAGTCTGAGGAAGAAGATGAAGACGATGATTTTGACTATAGCATTCTGAGTGATGAGAGTAGTATCGGTTACTCGGAACAGCAACCTCTCGTTAACGGTACTCAAGTCTTCACAGACTGATCTTTAGACGGAGGTAAAAAGAAGGAACAAGAAGTCTTCAGACTTCTTTGGACTTTCGCTGGTTAATTAAAGAAAACACTTGCTTAATTACATAATGATAATTAGCGTAATAAAATGAAAACGGTTAATGATGAAAGAATCGACACAAACCCTACCCGAATGTCCAGACCTAGTCTAAATAGATCATTCAGATTTGAGAGTTCAATACCAAAATGACATGAAGAACAAACCTTTATAAAATAATTTATGCACTCATTGCAAGGGAGGGTGACCCTCCGAGGGTCACATAAAGCTTCTCCAAAATACTATATAGAGGAGCACAAACAAACTCAAATAAAGCATCCACACATGAATATTTGGAACATAAATAAACCACGAATGGCTTTTTTTGTTTTAAAATCTTTGCAGCTGAGACTCTCTGGTTTTAAATAGCAAATAGCATTTTCAATTTATTGGCTGTTTCAAAGAATATTCAAAAACAATATTCAAAGAAGCTAACCTGCCAAGCCGCATATGTGTGGTTCGTGTTTAGTATGGCATTGACTTCAGCGTGACAAATATATCTACAAAAAAACAGAATCAGAAACATCATAGCTTAGGCTGCTTAGCAATAAACCAAAACGGACGAGGACAATGGCTCACATATAAGATATTAAACTGATAAAAACAGATAGTACACTTGATCTTAGCCAAAAGGCCGAGAAAGGTATGAATTGTAAGTTCGGCTTGGACTCTTTTTTTTATAGTGCCAAGCGTATGACTAACTTTCTTTAGATTACCGATGTGGGATTCGATTTTAAAAATAAGACGCTTTACAATCGATACGACGTCGAGTCATCACCACCGTAAGGATTCGTTGGTGTGAGCCTAAAGGATCGATACTTGGTTGTGGTTTGGCTCTCTGGTTTTTGTCGGAGATTCTGACAGCTTTGAAGAAGTAAAGTTCTCACATGCTCTGTTTTCTTATTCTGTGTCTGTGTGTTGTTTGACATCGATTACATAACTTTGTAAACCCACAAGAGAAATTGTGAGCTGGTGTTACTTGAACCTCAGTGATCGATCTGTGTGCAGAGAAGAGGATCAGAATTCGAGGAGGTTTTCTAATCCACAATCTGGGGAATCGTATCTTTGTTAATTTGAGATTTACGTGCTTCAAATACAAAATCAAGGGTTTAGGCTGGAAAATTCATCTCCGGTGGAAATATCTTCTTTAAAAAAAGTAACGACTGGAAGAAGATGTTTGAGGGAATCGATGCTATTATAAACTTATCGATCTGCAATGCAATAATTTTTTCCATTCAAAAATCATAAACAACGCTTTACAGACAAGACTCCAGCATTGTTTTGGTGGTGACTAGCTTTTAGTAGAGATCAAAAGGTTTGGTTCCATGTCCTTTAGTTAGTAAAGTTCAGACATTTGTCGTAAACTACTTTTAAAGTCTTCACACAACTTGTCAAATTTTGCTCACCGCTGTCCATTTTTCATGAACCAGGTTTTGCCGTTACTGTTGCTGGTTATGGTCTCTTATGAGATATTCATGTTTTGTCTGGGATGCGGGTTTTATAAGAAGGAATGAGATGAGCTCCATTATGACAGAGAGAACATAACTCCAAGCAAATGGCAAGAGAGAAAGCAGCTTTGTCTCTGAAACTCCTCTTTGGCAACAACTTACTTCCACAGTTAGGTAATATCACGGTGATGGCAAATCCCATGAAACAGCTAGAAGAAAAGGTGGTCTTCCGACCCAGATGCAGCTACTTCCTAGACCACAAAGTTTCAGCATATCAATTTCACAATCCAATCAAACATCAAATAGCATCTTTGTCGAGAGAACAAACTTGTGTGGTTTCAGCTGATATAAACAAAGAGCTAGCTTTACAGTTCAAGTAATTAAATTCCGCTGAAAGAAGGTTAAAACCAGAGACGGAGAAAGAACAAGAAACCCGAAACTAGATTCAAGAACAACACAGGCTCAACATATCGGGAGGTGCCATCAAACACTTTCATATTTCAGTTAGGCATTTCCACAAATACCTTGTAGACAACTAAAAGAAGAAGAAAAAAAAGTAATTTCCCCCAGCTTCCTAAGTTCCTCCACGCCCATTACTCTAAAACCAAGCTCAAAATCAATCCTTTCGACTGTCTACTGATAAGGAATTAACATTCAACACCAATTACGAGTTAAAACAGTACAGAGAAACGAGAAAAATGGTACCAGCTGGCCATGGTTATGGGTGAAGGAGAAAAAGTTAAAAAAAGAAAAAGAAGAAGAGGTGCCTCAACAGCCGAACTGAAACGGCGTCATTTAGCTGAGTTCCATTAGGCATTGGCAAAATACTCGGAACCGAAAAACCTAACCGAATTAGGAGGTACTGAATCGAACCGAATAGTTATAAATACTCGAATAAATAATGAACCGTAGAAGTTGTGGATGGCAAAAGTAAAATAACTTACGGATGGCAAGTCCCCTCCCACTTTTCGGGTAAACCCTTTAGTATTAACCTCGTGAAGGAGATAACACAAAGGAATATGAGGATAAAAGTAAAAGACTATTAATTTAGGAAAGAAACTCGAAACTCAAAACTCAACAGATCTCTCAATTAATTTTAGTAGTGTACAATACAAGGGGAACTAAATGAAAGACAAGGAGAAGGAGAGACTAGAGAGACAGTGAGAGAGAAAGACCCACACACCTTGCAGTTTCATGGACCACTCTCATATTTACACATGAATGCAACTTCATCAATGCTTCCCGAACAACAAAGATCAGCAAGTTCCCACTCTCCTCTTGGTTGAAAGTCCATGTCAAGGATCACAAATTAAGAGTAATAAGGATGAAAGATACATAAACAAGACTAGTGACTTCCCTGAAGTCATTATTATGAGTTTAAATCTCTCAGTTACGCTTTGCGGGAAATGTTGGCATGAACTCCTTGGATTTCTGGAGAGGTACTTCATTGAACCAGCCATGGCTAAGTGCCTCGTCAACTGTAAGGCGCTTCTCAGGGTCAAAATTCAATAATCTGTTTAACAAATCAAATCCCAATTCTGAAAGAACTGGAGCTCCTGTAAAAGACGCAGCAGGAAATTTCTTACGTAGTAAATTGTATGGTTGCTTACGAAACTTGGCTTTTGCACCTGGCAGCGACGCGAATCCAGGCCAGTTTGTCTCACTTGGTGTTCCAAGAACTGCAAAGATCTGTTGAAGCTGGTCAATGTCATTCTGACTTTTCCCTCGGAAAAGAGGTTTTAGAGACAACAATTCCGCCATAATGCACCCAATCGACCACATATCAACTGCAGTTGAATACTGCTTTGTTCCTAGAAGAAGTTCCGGAGACCTGTACCACTGTGTAACAACCAACTGCGTGTAGGGCTTGATAGGACTCCCATATTGCCGAGCCATTCCAAAATCGCATATTTTCAGCTCCCCGCTGTTGTTCATTAGAAGATTTGATGGCTTTAGATCCCTGTGGATAATCCAGTTGCTATGGAGGTATTTCACACCCTCCAACAGCTGTATCATCAGGCATTTCACCTCACTTGTGCTAAAAGGCTGTTTCATCCTGTCCATTACACCCCTTAAGTCATGTTCCAAGTGTTCCATGACCATGAAAACACTTCCGCTGTTTCCCACCACAACTTCCTTGACATTCACAATCGATGGGTGACTGCAAGATAAAAGGATGTTGATTTCCCTCAAAGATGTCAATGGGAATCCATATTCGTCTTCCATGTTCATCTTGATCATTTTGAGTGCCACAATCTCCTCTGTCTTCCTGTCTTTAGCTTTGTAGACAACACCATACGTTCCTTCATTTATCTTACTTATTTTCTGGTATTCGTTAACATCTCTACTACCAGATAGCATGCTCAAGCCTCCTTCTGGTTCGTCAATTTCTGACTCGTTAAAATCAGATATAGAACATTCTGCTTCACCAGCATCCGTATCAATACGACCCTCCAACTCATGCTCTGAATGTTCATGGGCACTAAGGGGTTCCAAGCTGCGACATCCACCACCAGATCCCGATGAATTGGACCGCCGTTCCTCAGACGCCTCCACTTGCAATTCCCCGCTCTCAGGAGTCAAACTGCTCCTATTCCATCTGCTATTACTAACAACATCAGTTATAATTAACTTAGGGGATTCGAAACACGTCGCCCATTTAGACGTAGCAATATTTGGTGCCTGAACCACCTGCTCGTCCTCCAACTGGCCCTCCTCAAGATCATCAAAAGGATGCTGGTCAGACAATTGAGCTTTTACAGGCGGCACACACACTGTAGATACATGCTCTGGTGGCAAAACACAGACCTGATCCTCGGATGATATCTTCCTGGTCGCAGCCACATCAACAATCTGGTATAATATTAAGGACTTCTCAGTAAGTGGAGGTCGAACCACTTTATCTTCTCTCTCCCATGCTAAAGGAGAACACTTCCTTCTCTTCTCAGAGGGTCCATCTTCCTCTCGGGCTTCTCCTCCTCTTGAAGAATCTCGTCGTCCATCCTTCGTCCACCTGCGATCAAATTCGTTCGGTCGTTTGGTTTGTCGCCTCTCACCATCGCGTGAATAAAACTCACGGGCACGATCAACGTCTACAGAACTTCTGGAAACTTCAACTCCTCCTGCCGCCATCGTATTAATCACAATTGGGATGGACAAAAAAAACCCCAATTCACCAATCTTTACAACAACAACAGAGGAGAATCTTAACGAACGATACGCAGATTCGACGATAGCTTGATTATTCTTCAATTATCGAATAAGAAAACAATCAGAACAATTGAAACAAAGAGAGAATCTCGATGAAAACAAACCAGATCTGGGAAACCAAGACGAAGAAAAGGAAAACCCTAAAAGTCAATTCCCATAAAGAGTTATGCCTCTCCTTCCTTTCCGCCGATTCACACAGATTCCGGACGACGGCGAATCGGAAAATGAATCCAGAAGATGTCGAATCAACGAGCCAAAGAGATCGATCGAAGAGAAACAACAATGAGAAAGCAAAGACGCGTTTCCTTTATGCACGAGGTCAGCCGTCCAATGATTTCCAAATTGTTTTTAGGTGTTATCGAGTGGTGGCAGGTGTAAAATAATCACATGGTATTAGCCATTTTTAACCGTTAGATATGATAAAACTAATCGAGGTCGCTAGATCAGATTATAGCACATGCGATATTTTTCTACATCAGATTTGACGGTGACGATGATGCCAACGCAAATTGATCCAACGATTAGCATTTAGACGAGGTTAACTTGATTTTCAAATATTTCCTTCTCGCATGTGATCTTGAACATAAGGAAACAAATCTTAATACATTAATTAATCTAATATACTTTTAATAGTAAAATACCGACACATCATTTATATAGAAAGCGAATCTTACATATTATTTCTAACTTTATATTGGGGTCGGTTTAGTGTAGGGCTTTTATTTTGTTGGGTTAATTAAGAATTGAAATAATTGATTAAACAAAATCCGACCTGCCGGAATCGAACCAGCGACCTAAAGATTTGCTGTCACAGACTACAGTCTTCCGCTCTACCAACTGAGCTAAGGTCGGATATTAATTAATTTTGCATTTTATATTAATTAATACCTTCATAACTCTTTTTCATCCTTTTTCCCTCTTACTCCTCTCCTTTGATACATCTTCGATATTTACATACAGTCTCTCGAAATTGGCTCCTTCATACGTTTCCCTAAAATTTCACGTTCCGACCAAACTCTAGAAACAAGTACTCCGTTTCCTGTTTTGCAAGTTCTCCTGCTGCTTTCAGTTTCAGGTTTTTCTCTGTTTCTTTTGTTTTGGTTCCTAAGTTTTCATGTCTCTACTTTTTTATCTGACTGAAATTGGGTACTGATTGTTAAATACCACAGCCGTTTTTGTAAATTCCTTGAGAGGAGGAGATGGATTTTTCCGTGGAGCTAAGCATTTTGAGGTTTCTTGTATTAATGATCTCTATTTGCTATTTGCTTCCATCACTTCTTGACTCAATCTCTCACAATATTCGCTATGAAACATACGAACACTGATATTTTGCAGGTGTCGAATTGTTCGATGGTTCGCCTAATTCGTTGTTTGGAGGACATTTGTGTCCCTCTGGTGGGAATGCCTGCATTATTAGCCTCACAAGTTTAGTAATCTGTAAACCTCAAACGTGACTCAAGTCCTAAGCAAATCTACTGACCAAGAACATCACAAAGCTTAGCTCCAAGAGAAATTAAGCTACACTACCGCGAAACAGCAATGAAATAGCGAAATCGTTATTTTCTACCGATATATTGAGAACTTTTGCTCCTGAGTGAGCTTGAAAAGTCCGTTGGCATGTACACCACTATAATTCTCTGGTGAACCAATGTTAAAGCTTTACTGATTGCAAATGTTTTCTCAAGTTTATGCAACGATCTGCCTCAATGGCCTTGATAGCATAGGTTCTTAAATTCTGAAACGGTATGAGATCTGGAAGCAGGGGATTTTTGGAATGTGTGAAAGTGATTTAAGGAAGACAGAATCTATAGATATAAAAGAAACATTTTCTGTCGACACATCATCCTCCACCTAAGCAATAAACATTAAAACAAAAATAAAACACACACACATAAAACAAAATAATCAAAAAAAAAACTCAACCTTAAAACAAAAATTTCAAAATATACATAAATCGGTGCTGTCAATTTGAGTCATTATCTATGGGTCCCACTCCGTTTAACCCGCCGCCAGTCGGGTGCGGATCAGGTGCGGGTCGAGAAATTTTAAGTTTTTTATTATTTATTATTTAAATATTTAAAGGTTATCCGCGGATACCCACGAATTCAAGCGGGGCGGGTGCGGGTCGAACAAAAAAAATAACCCGTGCGAAACGGATCTAGCGGGGCAAGTTTGAACCGCTTGACATGCCTAATTAGAATCCAACATGAAACACGATTAAAAAGAATGATTTTTAAAAAACACGATTAAAAATAATATAAAATGGAAAATAAAATAAAATAAAGAACCACCCAATATTAAACTGTTATAAACAGTTCCATTAACTCAAAAACCAAGAAAATAAAATACTATTACACAATCAAAAAAAAAAAATTTTAATGTGGACCAGGCCCGCGAATTGTATCTATACATCCAACATATTTTAAAAAAATAACAGAAAATTATCTTAAAACTAAAAATTTAAAAGTAGCTCAAATTCCTTCATTCCTTAATATTAAAGGGAAACGTATTCTACAAGAGTTTCAACAAATATGTTTTAAATGAAACAAAAGGAAAAATAAAAATTATGCAACGAAAACTTTAAATTGTTAAGATCTTCCCTAAAAAAAACAACTAATTGCATGATATTGATCAACAAAGAAAAAAGAAGTAAAAATGTGTACTATCCACTAAACAAATACATATAAAATCATAAATTTAAGAAATTAATAAAATAAACCAAAAATAAAAAATACACATATTTTAAGTTGATAGAGACAATTCAATTAACTACCAGATTCCAAAAATAAAATAATAGACAATAAAAACTGTTTAGAAAAATTGTTTACAACGCTCGCGCGTAGCGCGGATCACAACATAGTATATATAAGAAACAAGTATTTTATTGTTGGAGGTGGGCCTAGCACCCCCCAATTAGTTAGGCCCATCTTAGGAAAGGCCCCTCTTCAGCTCGGTCGCCGGCCTGAAAGCACCGACCCGCAAGGCCCCTCTTCAGCTCGGTCGCCGGCCTGAAAGCACCGACCCGCAAGGCCCCTCTTCAGCTCGGTCGCCGGTCTGAAAGCACCTCGGGCCCGGTCTGACACTTCAAGGTAGGAATGTCAGAAGAGCAGAAGGCAAGTGGGAGTTGGTCGAACAGTGTATTGTCTGAGCAGGAGTATGGGCTGACCTCGACGTCTCACCAACCCTGCAGACTTGACAAAGGAGAAGAAGACACGTGGAGGAGTTGGTCAAATAGTACGCCGCTCTGCAACACGCCACGCCGAGCTCATCATGACCTCCATCCTCGAAAGCCGGAACACGCCTCCTAGGCCACCTTACCCGCGAAAGCGGCCGAAGGCGCCACGTGGCCCGTAGATCCCGGGGAGCAGGAAGCCAACCCCGACTATATATACCCCTCAATGTCATTAATGGGGGGGGGGCTTTTGATTTGGGCCATTTTCGACCTATAACTAGCTACCCGACCTCTCTCTTTCTCTCTTTGTAACAAGGCAACATTTTAGAACGCCGAACTGGACGTCCTTCGGAACCAGTTCGTAATTCTAAAGTGTTCATTTCTCTCACCATCAATAAAAAGAAACACGGCCCCCGACCTACTCATCTCTCTCTGCGGCCTGCTTTAATAGTGGTTAAATTGCTCTAATTAACGAAAATCTCACCTCTCATCTCCTAATCACTCTTTAAACATACTTAGTGATACCCGGGATCAACAATTGGCGCTAGAAGGAGGGGGAGAGATTCTTCTATACGCAAGGAGCAGTTCAACCACCACCGCAACCGAAGCAACGATGGCAATTCCGCCCCCAAGAGTGTTGTCAGACCAGGAAACACCGGCCCGAACAACGGCCCAGGCCCCGACAACGGCCCCGCCAACGACTCAAACGACGGCGACCATCCCGTCGTCAGCCCAAGCAGCTGCCAACCAGACGACTCCTCGAGAGCAGTTCTTCAGGGCCCCGCCCCCGGCTTCGGCACCCGCTCATTCCGACGGCTCCGCCGCCCACAACGCGTCCCGAGCGTCGGAAGATCAGCCCACGCTGTCCGCCGTGATGCAGACCCTGCTCGCCAGGATAGACGAGCTGACGCGAGCCACCGACCAACGGTTCGCCACGCTAGGGGCCTCCCGTGACCGGTCGGACAATACCGGGTCCCCCGATGTCCATCTCAGAGAGCCGGCCTCTCGGGAAGAAACCCCCCGCATCCGGACAAGCCGACCTGGCGACTCACCGTCAGGATCCGAAGGGCCGGGTAGACGTTTCGCCCCGGCCGAAGGAAGCCACCCGGGCGACGAAGCCCACCACCTCCGATCCAGCGCGGAGCGCTCAAGGGACGCCGAGTTCGAGGCTATGAAGGAGACTATCCGCGCGATGTCCTCCAAAATCCATCAGGCCACCAGCGCGGCCCCGGAAATCGATCGCGTCCTCAGAGAGACGCAAAACACGCCGTTCACCCCCCGGATCGCCTCCGTCCCGCTCCAGCACCTCGGGAAGCTCAAGCTCCAGCCCTACGCGGGCACCACCGACCCGGCCCAGTATCTTACGGCGTTCACCATCGCCATGGGCCGCGCCCACTTCTCACCAGATGAGCGCGAAGCCACCCACTGCCAGCTCTTCGTAGAGAACCTCACCGGCCCGGCTCTCACGTGGTTCTCTCGGCTGAAGACGCACTCCATAGACAGCTTCAGAGACCTGTCGACCACCTTCCTCGAGCACTACTCCATCTACATCCGACAGTCCGCATCCAGCGCGGACCTCTGGGCGATGAACCAAGGAGCAAAGGAGTCGCTCAGGTCCTTCATAGAGCGCTTCAAGGCCACGGCCTCCCAAAGCAACGTGACTGACGAGTCAGCGCTCCCCGCTCTAAGAAAGGGACTGCGGGCCGATTCGGCCTTCAAGGACGATATGAAGCTCAACAGGCCGCGCTCGCTGGAAGACGCCTTGCACCGCGCTGGACTCTTCGTCGAGCTCGAGGAGGAGAAGGCGGCTGAGTCGAGAAACAGCGCCTCTCACAAGGCCCCGGTCCCGAAGGAGCGGCCCCAAGAAAGGTATCAGGAGCCTCGTCAACACTACGATAACGAGTACCAGCGCAGCAAGGGAAAGCAGGCCGCTGCATTCCTTGTCAACGGACCGCCCTCCGGCCTCCGTCTGCACAATCCCGTACTTCCCCCCAGCCCCGCGCCAGGGTTGCCTTGGAACAAGTACGTACGGGATCCCCACCAGCAGGATCGGCGTCCCGACGAGCCGAGTGATAGGGAGTCCCGACCAGACGAGCCGTACGACAGGTCGGCCTTCTGCGACTTCCACCGGCGAAAGGGGCACCCGACCTCTCACTGCCGCGCCCTCCAAGAGGTCCTGCTGAACCAATTCCAACGGGGAGAAATCAGCGTCCCAGAGCGGCTGCGTCCGCATGCCCGGGACGGCGACCGAGTGCAACCCCGCGAATACCGAGGTCGCGAGGATAACCGGGCTAGGCCTTACAACCGCGCCCAAAACGACGACCGGCAGCGACGATCTCCTTCGCGAGACCGGGAAACGGGCAGATCGCCTCCCCCGGCCCGGACTCTGATAGGGATGATCATGGGAGGCCTCCTCTCGTGCAACGACTCAGTGCGGTCGATCAAGCGTCATGAGAGGAAGACCGACGCCTCCCTGAAGTGGCACTCCGGACCGGAGATCGACGCTCAGGACACGGGCAAGTGGAAGATATGTTTCACCGAGGCCGACGCGGCCGGGGTCCACCAGCCCCACAACGACCCCCTCGTCGTACAAGTCCGCGTAGCCGACTGCGATGTTAACCGAGTCCTCGTCGACACGGGCAGCTCGGTCGATCTCATCTTCAAGGATACCCTGGCCAGGATGAATCTAAACGGGGTCGAAATCAAGCCGCACTCCATCCCGCTAACCGGCTTCGCCGGGGACACCGTCAACGGAATCGGCACCATCGAATTGCCGGTCTACGTAGGTCGGGTGACGAAAATCGTCAAGTTCGTGGTCTTCGATACCACCCCGATCTACAATATCATCCTTGGAACCCCTTGGCTGCACTCGATGAAGGCAGTCACGTCAACGTACCACCAGTGCCTCAAGTTCCCCAACCAGGCCGGTACGTATACTCTTAGGAGTAACCAGAGGGTCTCTCGCGCCTGCTTCGCCATCGAGCATAAGCTGCGCCGCGCCGCGCCGGCCTGCTTGGCCATCAACGCGCTTCAGCCCGGCGAGCCCGACGCCCAGGACCTCCCAGGGCGGGACCTTGTCGCCCAGGTCAACATCGATCCGCGCGAACCCGCCCGCTGCGTCGGCATCGGTACCGATCTCGACGAGGGCATCAAGCGAGAGCTGGTTGAGTTCCTAGGGCAGAACGTCTCCACCTTCGCCTGGTCAACCGGCGACATGCCCGGCATTGACCCGAGCACGTGCAGCCACGAGCTCAACGTGGATCCGACCTGCAGACCGGTCAAGCCAAAGCGGCGAAAGCTGGGTCCGGAGCGCGCCCAGGCAGTCAATGACGAGGTCGAAAGGCTCACCGCAGCCGGTTCGATAACCGAGGTCAAATACCCGGACTGGTTGGCCAACTCGGTGGTGGTCAAGAAGAAGAGCGGGAAATGGAGGGTCTGCGTGGATTTCACCGAACTCAATAAGGCGTGCCCAAAGGACAGCTTTCCCCTCCCTCGAATCGATCAAGTCGTCGAAGCCACCGCGGGGAACGGGCTACTCTCCTTCATGGATGCCTTCTCGGGGTATAACCAGATCCCAATGCACTCCGATGATCAGGAGAAAACCGCGTTCATCACGGACCGAGGCATTTACTGCTACAAGGTAATGCCCTTCGGACTCAAGAACGCCGGGGCCACCTACCAACGGCTCGTCAACCGGATGTTCGCCGACCAAATAGGCCGCACTATGGAAGTATACATAGATGACATGCTGGTGAAGTCTCTGGTGGCGGCCGACCACGTCACTCATCTCCGGTCCTGCTTCCGGACGTTGAACGAATATAACATGAAGCTGAACCCAGCCAAGTGTTCTTTCGGCGTCACGTCGGGAGATTTCTTCGGATACATCATCACACAGCGCGGGATCGAGGCCGACCCCAAGCAGATCCGAGCCATCATCGAGCTCAAATCCCCGGAGAGCACGCGTCAAGTACAACGACTCACCGGGAGAATCGCCGCGCTGAACCGATTCATCTCCCGCTCTACCGACAAGTGCCTCCCATTCTACCAGCTGCTCCGGGCTAACAAGCGGTTCGAATGGGACGACAAATGAGAGGATGCCCTCCGACAGCTGAAGGAGTACATATCCACTCCTCCCGTCCTGTCCAAGCCAGAGGAAGGCGAAATCCTCTACCTCTATATCGCCATCTCCGCGTCAGCGGTCAGCGGAGTGCTGGTACGGGAAGACCGGGGCGACCAAAGACCCATCTCCTACATCAGCAAATCCCTTGACGACGCGGAGAGCAGGTACCCGACTCTGGAGAAGCTCGCCCTGGCGGTGGTCGTCGCAGCTAGAAAGCTCCGGCCTTACTTTCAATCCCATGCGATTGCCGTCCTGAGCACCTACCCCCTCAGAACCATCCTCCACAGCCCGAGCCGATCAGCCGGATAATGAAATGGGCTGTTGAGCTGAGCGAGTACGAGATCGAGTACCGAGGAAGGACCGCGATCAAATCTCAGGCCCTGGCTAATTTCCTAGTTGAGTTGGCGCCCGAGCTGATAGTCAGCGAGGTCCCCGAAGTATGGAGCCTGCATGTCGACGGATCGGCCTCCAAGCATGGGTCCGGCGTCGGCATACGCCTCGAGTCCCCGACCAAGGAGATCCTCGAACAGTCTTTCCGTCTGGCCTTCCCAGCGTCAAACAACGAGGCAGAATACGAAGCTCTGATTGCCGGCCTGCGCCTAGCAAAGGAGGTCGGCGCGAAGAAAATCCGAGCTTACTGCGACTCCCAGCTCGTCGCCAACCAATTCAGCGGAGAGTACGAGGCCAAGAACGATCGCATGGACGCAGACTTTGCCGAGTTCACCCTGACGAAGATTCCCCGAGGCTTGGCCGCAGACTTTGCCGAGTTCACCCTGACGAAGATTCCCCGAGGCGATAACACTTCCGCAGACGCCCTCGCCGCACTAGCCTCCACCTCGGCCCCAGCCCAACGACGAGTGATCCCGGTCGAGAGCATCGACCTCCCTAGCATCGAGCTGCCAAAAGGGGTCTACTTGATCAACCCCCAGGCTGCGGACCATGACGAAGACGCGCCACCTCCCGAAGTTCTACCGCCACCCCCGGCCGAGCCCGAACTGCCGGACTGGCGAGTCGATCTACTGCTGTACATCGCAGACGGCATTCAACCCCCAGACCGGTGGGCCGCCCGACGGTTAAGAAAGAAGTGTGCCCGATACACGATGCTGGACGGCAATCTATTCCGGTGGAGCGCCTCGGGAACCCTGCTCGGCTGCCTCCACGGGCAAGAAACCATTGACGTGATGAAGGAAATGCATGAGGGCGCTGGCGGAAACCACTCCAGCGGCCGGGCTCTCGCCCTGAGAATACGGAACCAAGGACACTACTGGCCAACGATGCTGCAGGACTGCGAAAGATTCGCAGCCCGGTGCGAGAAGTGCCAGCGTCACGGCCCGCTCATTCATTGTCCTACCGAGCTCCTCACCACTGCGGTCGCGCCCTACCCCTTCATGCGATGGGCCATGGACATAGTCGGGCCCCTTCCCCGATCTCGTCAAAAGCGCTTCCTCTTGGTCATGACCGACTACTTCACCAAGTGGGTCGAAGCCGAAGCTTACGCCAAGATCAGGGCAGAGGACGTCCGAAAATTCTTCTGGAAGTTCATCATCTGCCGGCACGGGCTGCCCTACGAGATCGTAACCGACAACGGTGCCCAGTTCACGTCGGCCCTCTTCGAAGACTTCTGCGCGAAGTGGAAAATCAGGCTGAGTAAGTCCACCCCGAGATATCCACAAGGAAATGGGCAGGCCGAAGCCACCAACAAAACCATCCTCGACGGCCTCAAAAAACGACTAGACGACATGAAGGGGTCCTGGGCCGACGAGCTCGATGGAGTCCTCTGGTCCCACCGCACAACGCCGAAGACGTCGACAGGACGCACACCGTTCAGCCTCTTTCACGGAATGGAAGCAATGGCCCCCTCCGAGGTCGGGCTCCCCACTCCTCGTCGCGCTATGCTCACCCAGCAGCCCGCCTTGAACGACACCGTCCTACTCAGCGAGCTGGATTTCCTCGAGGAACAACGGGACCATTCCCTCCTCCGAATCCAAAACTACCAGCAGCTCGCCTCCAAGTACTACAACAAGAGGGTTCGAGGCAGGTTCTTTGCCGAAGGTGACCTGGTCCTCCGCAAAGTCTTCGAAAACACCGCCGAGCAAAACGCAAGCAAGCTCGGTGCACATTGGGAGGGCCCTTACCTTATCTCCAAGATCGTGAAACCCGGCGTCTACGAGCTAGTCACGATGAACGGCGACGCAATCCCGCGTTCATGGAATTCGATCAACCTCAAACGCTTCTACTACTAAGCCCCCGGGCTCCATTCCGCTCTCCGCCTTTGTAAACAAACGAACTACGATTGGCTTGATCCCTTCTACTAAAGGGTACGTAGGCAACCCCTAACCAGGGCTCAGCTATTAATCTAATAAAACCTTTTTGACAAAGGAATAAGGTCCCCGACCTGTGCACAAAAGCCGAGCTCCAACGCTCGCACTACAAAAAAAAAAAAAAAAAAAAAAAAAAAAACCGAGCTCCAAACCCTCGCACTACAAAAAAAAAATAGAGAAAAAGCCGAGCTCCAAACGCTCGCACTACAAAAAAAAAAACAAAAAAAAAAGAGAAAAGCCGAGCTCCAAACGCCCGCACTACAAAAAAAAGAGAGAAAGCCGAGCTCCGAACGCTCGCACTACAAAAAAAAAAAAAAAGCCGAGCTCCAAACGCTCGCACTACAAAAAAAAAAGGGGGACCGAGCTCCGGTGCTCGCTCTCCCCGGCACACAAGTTATAAGTGCCAAAGCCGAGTTCCAATGCTCGCACTCCCCTAGTACACACGCAATAAGTACTAAAGCCGGGCCCCAGGGCTCGCACCTCTACTAGTCACACAAGCATTAAGTGTCTCTAAGCCGGGCTCGCTACCCGCACCAAAAAAACAAGGTACACAAGCAATAAGTACCTTAAGCCGAGATCACCTCGCACCCACTAAAAATATTAAAGATACACAAGCAATAAGTATCTCAAGCCGAGTCGTACCTCGCACCCAATACAAGAGCACGGTCCACGACCTGCATACATGACAGGGTACGGTCTACGACCTACCCTACCGATCAAAAAAGCCTCGAAACGGCACTTACAAAAAAAAAAAATGGGCCAACGGCCTCGATTATCACAAAAGGGCCAACGGCCTCGTTATTATACAAAAGGGCTCACGGCCTAGTTATTACAAAAGCCTCGAAACGGCACTTACAACAAAAAAAAGGGGGCCAACGGCCTCGATTATCACGAAGGGGCCCACGGCCTAGTCATTACAAAAGCCTCGAAACGGCACTTACAAAACAACAAAGGAGAGAAAAGGGCCAACGGCCTGTTTGTCATAAAAAGAGCGGCCAACGGCCTGGTCCTTACATAAACGGCCTACGGCCCGGTCTTTACAAAGAGAGAAGAAAACAAAAAGGAAAAAACTACAAAGAGAAGTTTTTACAAAGCCGCATCGGCCGGTCGGTCTTCGCCCCCGTCAGCACGGGTACCATCTAAATCGCCCGGGCCCACCATCCTCGCATTGGTGCCGTACTCACCAAGGAAGGGCTGCTCAGACCCCTCTTCCCCAACCACGGCCTCACCGGATGGCGCTTCGGTACCGGCCTCGCCGGCTGGCGCCTCGGTACCGGCCTCACCAGATGGCGCTTCGGTACCGGCCTCACCGGATGGCTCGTCGGTTCCGGTCTTACCGGATGGCGCGTCGGTCCCGGCCTCATCAGCAAACGGGGCCGAGGGATCTGCTTGGACGGTCTCAGCAGCTGCTTGGATGGTCTCAGCAGCCGAGGGAGCGCCCTCAGTCAGATCCACATAGGGCGCCTCCGAAGAAGCGACGGGCATGAGCCGCTCGAGCTGGACGCCATGAGCGCGATCGAGAGGGATGTCCAGATCCTCCGGGGTCAAGTCCGGAAAATCCATCCCATCTAGCACGGCACCGAATGCCTCCTCATCCTCGTCCAGCTTCTGGCACCACCAGACTGTCCTCGGCCTCCATCCTCCTGAGGCATGCCTTCACGCCGATCACCTGATTGTACATAAGGTGAGGCTCTAAGGCCCTCTGGCGCCCATCGAGGTGGGCGCGGATTTTCTCCATCTTTGCGGACCACTTCCGGTTCCGCGTCTCCCACCGGGCCGTTACCCGCTCGCTCTCCGCGGCCACGGCCACCTTCGCCCGGCCTATAGCGGACTCCAGCCCCTTGACCTTGGAGCGGAGCGTCTCCCTCTCCCCCTTCAGGAGCCCGACCTCCTCCTCCAGAGCAGCCGACCGGGCCCGCTCAGCGGCAGACCGGGCCCTCTCAGCCTCCAGCTCGGCCTGAAGCCTGCCCACCTCTCCAGCCCGGGCCCGCGCCCGCGCCGCCTCCTCCTCCAGCCCCGCTGACCGGGCCCTCTCATTCTTCAGCTCCTTCTCGAGCCCGCGGAGGAGAAGGGACTGGCCCTGCGAACTGGCATCCCGGCGCGCCTTCAGAAGGCCAAGCGACGCGTCCTTCTCGGCGAGTCGCTTCTCATAGGCCTCCGCCAGAAAGGCAGTAAGGGCCATCGTCTGCATCGAAACAGTTGTTAGCAAAGACGCACGACAAATCCAGCTAGAAGCAGTGAGATCGGAACAAAAACTTACCCGCGCTGCGGATCGCGCCACCTGGCGAAATGTATCTCCCTCCGCCATCTCCAGCGGGACGAAGTGCGGATGCTTCTGCCCGAACATCATGGCCTGCGCCAGCTCGGCGCACTCGTCCTGGTCCACGATGATCTGGGAATTCCCATCTTCGTGGCAGAAATAGAAGCTGTAGTCCCGAGGCCCGTCCTCGGAACCCTCCGAAGCCCCACCACTCCGGTCACCGGCGGCCTCCCGCCCTTCTTCCACAACGACGGCTGCATCGCCGCCCTCAGTCGCCCGACCAGCGACATCTTCAATCGCCAGGGTCCGGGCCCCTTCGACCTCCCCCTTAGGCACCTCGGCCGCAGGTGCCTCGGCCTCCCCGACGAGAGCGCCTCGGGAGCCCTCGGGCTCGCAACCAGCCTCTTCAGGCCGGCCAGACTCCCGACCTGAAGTCGAAGACCCCTCCTGCATTCCTGTGGCATCTCTATCAGCCCCAACTTCGGTCCTCTTCTTCTTCCTGCCAGCCCTAGTACTGGCAGCGTCGGCCCCCCTCTTCTTCGAGAGAGCCGCCTCGGAGGCATCCCCCCCAGTCCGCGGCACCGGGTCTCGCCGGACCGGCACCTCAGGTATCGGCGGCGGCGGCGCCACAAAGGAGTCCGCGTACAGCGGATTGGCAAACCGTGCTCGACCTACATTGGTGGCAACCATCAGCTCGGCAAAAAAAAAAAAAAAAAAAAAAAAAAAAAAAAAAAAACCGACCTCCGGCCATCGCAGCTTGATACGGGATATTTTCGTGTCAATTATCCCAAGTGTACTCATGTCATTGTAGTACTTGAGATGTCAATCCATAAGGGGTTAAGATTGAAGCACTAAGAATGCAAGAAACGTCTTAAGCTAGAACAAACATTGTTTTTGGGTTTTTATATTTATAAGAAAGGAAACAAATGCAAGAAGGAAAACAAAACACAAGACTAAAATGTTGGATCATGAACTAAGCTATCAATTAGAAGGGTGACAATCAAACAATGAATCTTTTGGAAGCATTAATCACTATCTTAGAACATGGAATTCACAAATATGACTAATCCATTTCCATGGCACTAATCACCTTGTTAATTATCTAATCAAGAACAAATTTCCATTTGTGATTAAATAATTAACAAGCATTAAGGAACAATTCCAATTAGTTCACTAAACACCCTAAACATCAACTTTCGTTGGCTAGGATATGTAAAGCTCACAAAAGGTTCGGATCAAGCAATTCATTTAAACTCGAGTCATGAGTGAAATGCCTAAGATCTAGAAACGAATGAACATACCTAATCTAGTACTAACACCGCTTACTCGAATCTATCCCTAATGCATGGGATGAGACCAAAAATCTAACTAATCTAAGGTGTAGTACTAGGTTTCGGTTTATCATGTCAAATCTAGCATTACGAACCAACCTAAGTGAAAGACTCATCCAAGATCATCCTAAATCACCATCATCTAACCGTCAATCAACCATTGACTAATGATGCCTAAACATTCAATGCACATTCATTCTTATGACATGGATCACATAAGTAGATTAGTTCACTTCCATGATACTAATCCATTTACATATCATCTAGTTATCAAGAACTTCCGTTCACAACTAAATGATCCATAATCATTAAGCATTAGTCCATACAAGTCAACAATTCACCTTAATCATCAATTTCCATTGGCTAAGAATTGAATTGCATGCTTAGAAGTTTTCTAGACATTTCATCGAACACCTTCCGGGCGAGAAATGTCTTGAGTTCTAGAAATGAGTTGTCAATTCGATTCTAGCATTAAGATCCCTCCTAACATGAGAACAAATGATTATCTAAGCCTAAACATCAATAATCAACCATCAAACCATCTAAATCAAACAAAATCCAAAATCCAACAAAAAGTCAACTCACAAGAAGAACATCAAAATCAAACCATAGAAATGAAGAACAAGAATCAACAAGACATAATATATATAAAGGGGTGAATAAATCTTCTCTTATATGGCATGAAAATGAAGATCCATCAAGAACACCAAGTGGTGTTCTTGAGCTTTCCCAAGTTTAAGAAGAAGAATCTTTAAGAAGAAGAAAGAAGAAATCAAAGCATATATATAAGTGAAGAATCCTTCGAAAGTGTGGATTATACATGAAGAAAAACCCAAGAAACTCTAGAGAGAGTTCCTGGGTTGAGCACACACAAAAAAATGAAGAAGAAAACTTAGAAAACAACAAATGGGTCTAATTGTATTTATGGGCAAAAGGGGTCGCGCAGGTCGCATCGGTCTCCTGCTCCCGATACATCGCATCGATGCGAATTTCTGTTTTTCAGAAGTTCCATCGGTCACCTGCATCGGGCATAGGTCGACCGATGGACTTCTTCAGGCAGCTCATTCGCGCGCCAGACTGGACCGTCGTCACGGAAATTGGCATAACTTCTGATCGCACCGTTGGAATTGTCTCAAACCACTTACAAATGAAAGCTAATCCATTTCTATATCTCGTGGTAAAATATGAGCTCAATCCATCGGTGGAAAGTCCTTCATCCAATGCCAAACGTATGTCGTCTCAACCTGATCCTGCATCTTTGTATTCCGAAATGAACTTTTTGATAGCTATCTTCGCTCCTCCAACTCCTATGACTCCAAGAACACCTAAAAATGGCTCAAGCAAGCCAAAAAGAATGCAAAGACAACCTAGAACATCTAAAATGCAATGCAATGCAAATGAGACTCAAATGCATGAAAATATCTCAAAACTATACAAAGTGAGATTAAAAACCTATGAAACTAAACCTTAAAAACATGTAAAATATGGTGTTATCAACTCCCCCGGACTTGCCTTTTGCTTGTCCGCAAACAAACAAGAAAAGACAAACCGGAAGAGAGGTTTTAAAGAGTGGGAATTCACAACTAAAAGACATGTCAAAGCAATCAAAATAATAGCCCAACATAATACCAAGACATTGCAAAAACGTATCTCAATTTGACTCTAACTTCTCTAGACTTATCGCAACTCCAATTATTTTACTCTAGATCCAAAACAAGTATCCGCATGCTTTCTTATCAACCAACTCCCTACATTCATTTAAGTTCAAGCGTGACTCTCACATATGGGCAATTGATCTATTCCATTTGGCTCGGTAGAAAAAGGTCTTTACGTATAAGAGGCGGTTCATGTATTTGTGGCTACTCTCAAAATCAAACGCAAGTCATTATACAAAAGCAATAGAGAATAGGAAACAATTTATGCATACAAGATGTTCTTCCATTGTTCTACCCTTCCTAAAGCTTTTCATCTAAATTCCCGAACTTGACAAGCAATTTTCTTTTTCTTTCAAAACTCTTCTTAACCACAAACGTATAAACTCAACCCGCCAATCACATCAAACGACAACTCTTTCTACACCTTAGTTACTAGGGAATTTATATCATTATGCCTTTTCTTTTTTCTTATTTTCGATTAACTCTTTTTTTTTTTTTTTTTTTCATCCCCTAGAACTTTTATTACAACATGGTTTTTCATTTTTCTTTTCTCATTCCACTTCCCATTTTTTCATTTTCAAACCAATCCCACGAATCCCAACCAATAACCTTTGTAAACCCCTATCAAATGGAAGAAAGAGCTTGTCGTTTCTATCTCGAAAGATTTTGTACATGAAAGCGCATAGAAAAAGACCTCACTCAACGATTTAGCACAATGGTTCAAAATAAAAGGTTTCGGGTTTGGGTGCGGAACCATCTTAAAAAGGAAGATGGCCATTCGAGTTAACAAGTGTGGCATAAAAGGATAAGATAACTCGAATGTTCATGTAAAACCATGGTTAAGATCTAAAGCCCATAAGCGAGATAATTAAAGTTCATTTTCGCCTAATAAAGATGGAGTTGATATCAAATTTAGCAAGCATCAAAAAGACAATGGATTTCAAGCGGAGAGATCAAAGTACGAAGTTTACAAGCTTTATGAAATCGTTTAAGCAATATAAAACCATTATCGAGGGCATCACAATGAAAGCTTATCATACATGTTTCATGAACTCCCATGCACATGAATGCAACCAATATGATCTAGAAATGAGTGATCAAGTCAAGTCTAGAATGCACATGGACTAATGCAAACTACATGATGATTTTTTTGTTTTTCGTTTTTTATGCAATTGAAAATATACAATGCAATGACTCAAGAAAATGAAAATAAGACAAAATAAACAATGTCAAAACACAAGAACCTCCCCCCCGGACTTAAATCACACCGTCTCGGTGTGAATTGAGCCAAAGAGAGAGTAAAACAAACATAAACAAAAACAAAAACGAAATGGTATATACAAAGGGAAAAGTTAGTGGTACCTTGGAGTGGAGTGGATTCACGAGGAGGAAGCATTGTGCGTTGAAGCTCACGGACTTAGACCATTCCATGCGTCCCATTTATTCACCCTTATTGCTCCTACAAAAACATGAAAACAAAATTTATCAAACAATAAAAGGCATAAAAACAAGAAGTAAAGGATAGGATTGCTTGTTTTATGTCTCTAGCATTGACGAGGGATAGGATTGGGGAGGTCCCCAATGGCGTGTTTAACGTCACTAGCTTGACGGTTGTGTCATCTTACTCCTTCTCTCCTTGCATGTCTCATTTACTCCTAGTTACCTAAGAGATCAAGATCACAAGAAAAGGGAAAAGATTAGCAACAAAAGAAAATAAAAAGCTCTAGTCTCAAGAAGAATCCAAATCCTAATGATCAATGCTAAACCCCAATGGCAACGGCGCCAAATTGATACGGGATATTTTCGTGTCAATTATCCCAAGTGTACTCATGTCATTGTAGTACTTGAGATGTCAATCCATAAGGGGTTAAGATTGAAGCACTAAGAATGCAAGAAACGTCTTAAGCTAGAACAAACATTGTTTTTGGGTTTTTATATTTATAAGAAAGGAAACAAATGCAAGAAGGAAAACAAAACACAAGACTAAAATGTTGGATCATGAACTAAGCTATCAATTAGAAGGGTGACAATCAAACAATGAATCTTTTGGAAGCATTAATCACTATCTTAGAACATGGAATTCACAAATATGACTAATCCATTTCCATGGCACTAATCACCTTGTTAATTATCTAATCAAGAACAAATTTCCATTTGTGATTAAATAATTAACAAGCATTAAGGAACAATTCCAATTAGTTCACTAAACACCCTAAACATCAACTTTCGTTGGCTAGGATATGTAAAGCTCACAAAAGGTTCGGATCAAGCAATTCATTTAAACTCGAGTCATGAGTGAAATGCCTAAGATCTAGAAACGAATGAACATACCTAATCTAGTACTAACACCGCTTACTCGAATCTATCCCTAATGCATGGGATGAGACCAAAAATCTAACTAATCTAAGGTGTAGTACTAGGTTTCGGTTTATCATGTCAAATCTAGCATTACGAACCAACCTAAGTGAAAGACTCATCCAAGATCATCCTAAATCACCATCATCTAACCGTCAATCAACCATTGACTAATGATGCCTAAACATTCAATGCACATTCATTCTTATGACATGGATCACATAAGTAGATTAGTTCACTTCCATGATACTAATCCATTTACATATCATCTAGTTATCAAGAACTTCCGTTCACAACTAAATGATCCATAATCATTAAGCATTAGTCCATACAAGTCAACAATTCACCTTAATCATCAATTTCCATTGGCTAAGAATTGAATTGCATGCTTAGAAGTTTTCTAGACATTTCATCGAACACCTTCCGGGCGAGAAATGTCTTGAGTTCTAGAAATGAGTTGTCAATTCGATTCTAGCATTAAGATCCCTCCTAACATGAGAAAAAATGATTATCTAAGCCTAAACATCAATAATCAACCATCAAACCATCTAAATCAAACAAAATCCAAAATCCAACAAAAAGTCAACTCACAAGAAGAACATCAAAATTAAACCATAGAAATGAAGAACAAGAATCAACAAGACATAATATATATAAAGGGGTGAAGAAATCTTCTCTTATATGGCATGAAAATGAAGATCCATCAAGAACACCAAGTGGTGTTCTTGAGCTTTCTCAAGTTTAAGAAGAAGAATCTTTAAGAAGAAGAAAGAAGAAATCAAAGCATATATATAAGTGAAGAATCCTTCGAAAGTGTGGATTATACATGAAGAACAACCCAAGAAACTCTAGAGAGAGTTCCTGGGTTGAGCACACACAAAAAAATGAAGAAGAAAACTTAGAAAACAACAAATGGGTCTAATTGTATTTATGGGCAAAAGGGGTCGCGCAGGTCGCATCGGTCTCCTGCTCCCGATACATCGCATCGATGCGAATTTCTGTTTTTCAGAAGTTCCATCGGTCACCTGCATCGGGCATAGGTCGACCGATGGACTTCTTCAGGCAGCTCATTCGCGCGCCAGACTGGACCGTCGTCACGGAAATTGGCATAACTTCTGATCGCACCGTTGGAATTGTCTCAAACCACTTCCAAATGAAAGCTAATCCATTTCTATATCTCGTGGTAAAATATGAGCTCAATCCATCGGTGGAAAGTCCTTCATCCAATGCCAAACGTATGTCGTCTCAACCTGATCCTGCATCTTTGTATTCCGAAATGAACTTTTTGATAGCTATCTTCGCTCCTCCAACTCCTATGACTCCAAGAACACCTAAAAATGGCTCAAGCAAGCCAAAAAGAATGCAAAGACAACCTAGAACATCTAAAATGCAATGCAATGCAAATGAGACTCAAATGCATGAAAATATCTCAAAACTATACAAAGTGAGATTAAAAACCTATGAAACTAAACCTTAAAAACATGTAAAATATGGTGTTATCAACTCCCCCGGACTTGCCTTTTGCTTGTCCGCAAACAAACAAGAAAAGACAAACCGGAAGAGAGGTTTTAAAGAGTGGGAATTCACAACTAAAAGACATGTCAAAGCAATCAAAATAATAGCCCAACATAATACCAAGACATTGCAAAAACGTATCTCAATTTGACTCTAACTTCTCTAGACTTATCGCAACTCCAATTATTTTACTCTAGATCCAAAACGTAGCCACCGTCACCTCCACGTCGCACTCATGACCCAGGGTCAGCAGCACGATCATCCCCTGGATCGTGGACGGGCAGACCTGCGAGAAGGCCAAACCCCGCGCCCGGCAGTACTGGACGAGCAGCTCGGGGAGAGGAAGGCGCAGCCCGCACTTCTGGAAGAACCCTTCGTACAGGCAGACGAAGCCCACCGGAGGAGTCCACGGGCGCTCGTCCGCCCTGGGAATCCTGAGCTCGACGCCAGCAGGGAAGTTGCACAAATCCCTCAGCAGAGTCACCGATTCCGCTGTGCTCCAGGTCGGTGACCCTCCCTGCTCGTAAGGAACCAGGGGAGACCTCACCCTGGCAACTCGTACTCCGCCGCCGCGGCCGCCCTGACGACCACCCCGGTCGCCCAGTCGCCCGGTTCCTCTCCCTATCTGAACGCCACCAGAGAAGGACCCTATCACCGCCTTCTTTCGGAGATGGGTCCCAGGGAGCAGCGGAGCGCCCCTTGAAGTCGAAGGAACGGACTGTTCCCCACTGTCCGCGCCTCGACACGGAGAAGAGTTGTGCTCGGAGCCGCCAGAGGAGGAGCTCGGAGGGTCGCTGCGGTTATCACGGGATGACGATTCGTCGCTCGACTCAACCCTGATTCCGTCTAACATCGGCGCCATTATACCAAGAGAAGGAAGGAAGTCGAAAAATACAGAGGGAAAGCAAGGAAGGGAAGGAGAAAATCAGAGAGGAGTTACCTTCAGAGTAAGCGCAGAAGGTTTTAACAGAAGGAGGAAGAAGGGTTTAAATAGAAGAAGGGGGACAGTGAAGCGACGCCTGGACACGTGTCGAAAAATACACGGCCGCCCAGAAACCTAATGATGACGCCTCTTCGCTATCCCCACGCCAAAAAGCAGAAGACGCCTCGATAAATGTGAAGCGTCTATTGCACGACGCGCGTGGGCGTCCCACGCGAAAAACGAGGCGACCTTTCGCTCTCTCACGTGATGGGTACGCGCCAACCATCTGCGAATTCTCGGGAAGATCAACACGTACAAGCACGGACTCCCCGTCCTAAGATGTGCCGAACTAACATCAGATCAACTTCGGCATGCTCGCTTCGCCTTGCGATACCGAACTGGGGGAGGGCCTATTGTTGGAGGTGGGCCTAGCACCCCCCAATTAGTTAGGCCCATCTTAGGAAATGCCCCTCTTCAGCTCGGTCGCCGGCCTGAAACACCGACCCGCAAGGCCCCTCTTCAGCTCGGTCGCCGGCCTGAAAGCACCGACCCGCAAGGCCCCTCTTCAGCTCGGTCGCCGGTCTGAAAGCACCTCGGGCCCGGTCTGACACTTCAAGGCAGGAATGTCAGAAGAGCAGAAGGCAAGTGGGAGTTGGTCGAACAGTGTATTGTCTGAGCAGGAGTATGGGCTGACCTCGACGTCTCACCAACCCTGCAGACTTGACAAAGGAGAAGAAGACACGTGGAGGAGTTGGTCAAACAGTACGCCGCTCTGCAACACGCCACGCCGAGCTCATCATGACCTCCATCCTCGAAAGCCGGAACACGCCTCCTAGGCCACCTTACCCGCGAAAGAGGCCGAAGGCGCCACGTGGCCCCGAGATCCCGGAGAGCAGGAAGCCAACCCCGACTATATATACCCCTCAATGTCATTAATGGGGGGGACTTTTGATTTGGGCCCTTTTAGACCTATAACTAGCTACCCGACCTCTCTCTTTCTCTCTTTGTAACAAGGCAACATTTTAGAACGCCGAACTGGACGTCCTTCAGAACCAGTTCGTAATTCTAAAGTGTTTATTTCTCTCACCATCAATAAAAAGAAACACGGCCCCCGGCCTACTCATCTCTCTCTGCGGCCTGCTTTAATAGTGGTTAAATTGCTCTAATTAACGAAAATCTCACCTCTCATCTCCTAATCACTCTTTAAACATAATTAGTGATCCCCGGGATCAACATTTATCAGACTAAGTCAAGATAAAATATTTGTGATGTTGCTGCAGTCAATACTAATTTGTGTCTTTCTCACATGCATGACTTACATTTAGAGGTCATCTTGCCCGAGTTAAGGCATACCAGCTGCTAAAGTAGCTAATAGATTTCTGTCGCAATGGAGGCATCTGCAATACATCATTGCATTTGACTAATGCTAATCCGGACCGGACTAAAATTCAACTGCTGATTTTGTATGGTTATGCCTAGTTTGCTCAATCCAATTTGGTTTGGTTATGTCACTAACCCAATCCCTAATTTCTGATTTAAACCGGTTTCAACGGTAATTGGTGGCGCAAGTAATCAACAAATTAAGGTTATTTTCGGCTTTGATTTTGCCTGAGTATTGCCGTATTAGTAATAAGATATAACATTCATTTTGACTTTGATTAACATTGACTTCTCCTCTTGATCTTCACCTTGAGCCCACCAGCCATATGAGCCGTTAAAAGAGGAACAAAAACCGGTCGGTCCTTGTTAACCGGCACAATCTCAAACCGGCTCAAAACAGAACCAACGACGTATTTCATCTGCATAAACGCCATCTCCTTCCCAACACAAACCCTCAGTCCGGCCTGAAAAACCGGAAACTTGTAAGGGCTAACGGGTTTCAAAACCGGTCGTCTAATATTACCCGGTTCAAACCACCGGCTCGGTTTAAACTCCTCCCAATCCATCCCCCATAGCTCCTCCATCCTCCCCATACCGTACGGGAAATAAGTCACCTTATCTCCTCTATTGACACGTGTCCCATCCGGCAAAACGTCGTCGTTTGCAGCATGCTTAGAGTCCCACGATACTGGTGGATAAAGCCTCATAGCTTCACAAAGACAAGCCTTCGTGTAACTCATCTCTTTCAATTCCTCAAACCCTAACCCTAAACGTATCAAAGGGTCCACTTCCTCTAAAATCTTCCTCTCCACGTCATCGTTTTCCGTCAACAACCAAAACAGCCACGTCATCGCCGCTGACGTCGTATCTCTTCCCGCCATAATAAAACTAATAACCATGTCCCTTACCGCTTCGCCGTCGTGTCTGCCGGCTAGAAATCTCGACAGAAGATCTTGCTTGGCTTCTTCTCCGGTTCCGATCTCGAGACTCTTCTTCTTAGCTCTGACAATCTCAGAAACTAACACGTGTACGGTCCTGATCGCTTCTCTCAATCTCCTCTCGCTTCCCACGTTCAACACACGCTTCACTTTCCAAACAGCGTAAACAGGCTCAGTGGCACGGCGAGCACTAATCTCCGCCGCGGTATCAAACGCCTCCACAAGAGGATTAACGGGTCGGGTCAGATCCAAACAATCCGGATCCCAACCCAACGAGACTTTACAAACAACATCGAAAGCAAACCGTTTCAGAACATCTTGCAAATCTAAGGTCGTACCATTATCAGCCGCCGCCAAAAGCACCGGTACGAGACAGTTTTCGACTTCTTCTTTAAGAACCTCAAAAGCGAAACTCCTGAGCGAACGAGTCGAGAACTCGTGGCTAGCGAGTTTACGCTGCGAGCTCCACGAGTGACCATCGACGTTGAAAATGCCTCCTCCTAGGAGATCGCCGAGGAGTTCGGTAAAAGGTTTACCTTTAGGGAAGTTAAAGAAGTTTGTTTTGAGAATGTATTCGACGTTTTCTGGGTTTGTTGTGACGATGGTGCGACGGTTTCCGAGGAGAGGAATTGAGATGGTTTGAGACGGAGAGAGACGGATGAGTTCGGTGTACCAATGGAGAAGACGGTGACGGTTTTTCTTAAAAGAGAGTATGGAGCCAATGAGTGGATACGATGGTGGTCCATATGTGGTGGTTTTTTTAGTTGAAGGTGAAGAGAAAGCTGAAATGATGATTATAAGTAAAGCTATAATCAAAAAGATCAGAAGAAATGCAATTGGAATTTCCATTTTTTGTTTTAGAGAATTTGTTAATGTGATTTGTGTCTGTGTATGTGTTCTTTGTGGGTATTGCGTGTTTTTATTATATAGAGGAAAAAGGTGGCGGGTCCGACCAATCGGTCCAAGAGGAAATCGTTTTAAATATTTAATTTTTATCGACGTTAACTATGTGAATTGGTAGATGTTATTTTATTTCTTTTGTCGTGTTTCTCTTTTCAATTGTTTGTTTTTAAGAATGTTGTTAACGAAAATATGAGAATATTAAATATTTAATCCGGTTACTTATAAGAATAAAATATTGAATCGAGTTCCTAATAATGTTAGATAGGTTTTCACTTTTTATTTAGTAATAATAGGCTGGTTCCATGAGTGAATTGAATTGTTGTAGTGTAATTTTTAGTATGAATTACTATAAAATAAAATAATATTATAAAATACATTTTACACATTTTCTTAGAAATACCTACACTTTTTATTATAGTCCTTAATTTTTTTTTAGTCAGTAAAGTCCATTTGAGCCGCATTTGTCTTCCAAAATTGACGTGTTGTAAACGCATTGGAGAAGTGTAAGTCAAAACTCATCACGTGGCATATTCGCCGACAAAAGTCACAAACCACTATAGAAACTATGACCCCAGAAAAATAGACTATATAAAGTAGGGCTGGGCAAGATATCTGTTATATCCGTTTCGATCTGGTATTCGTCTTGATTTGATTCGAAAAATTCGGATATCCGTAAATATTCGGAGCAAAGCAAAATGTAGTATTCGTAAAAAAACGGAGCAAATCGTAAATACCATTTTTTAAAAAGTCGGATATCCGCTCCGCTCCGTAAACTTATAATTATATATTTATATATGTAATTATGTATATACATATGATATCATGAATTTTTTTTTCTATTGAGAGTACGTGTATATTTATTTATCTTATTTTTTTCCAGAAATGGAGTCGAAAAACATAACATCTAGTACTATATTTATTGATGATTGATTTAAATTTAGGTCTGGTTGATAAATTTATTAAGTTTGTATTTTGTTCTAGTGTTTGTGTTTTTGGAACTATTTTTGAATGCAGGTTAGACAGTAATTTTTTAAAACATATATATCTAATTTTTTAAAATTTATGTGTTTGGTTTTTTTTTAATAATATTTTTAACGGATCAGATCGGATATCCGCGGATATATATTGAAATTACGGATATCCGCATTTACGGATATCCGAAATTTTTTTGATCGAAACGAATCGAAAACTCAAATATCCGGACGAAGCGGAGCGGATCACAAATACCCCCAAAAATCCATGATATTTGCTCCGTGCCCACCCCTAATATAAAGTAACTATATTATGCTTTACTAATTGATTATGAAGTTGTCAACAATATATTACAATATAATTTTAAATTGTTAACCAAAACCCCAATGATATACGGCATTTCCATTAGTAGTTAAAAATATATATGAACATCCAATATTTATTAGAACAAAATTTGAATCTAACCGTCGTTTCTAGGATGTAGTGATAGTTGAAATTTGAATCTATTGATAAACGAAAAATTGCACATTTAATTTCTCACCTTTTTCGCTCGGTTAATTTATTCTCCAACTATAGTTTGCTCAAATAAATTCCCGAAGTTGTAGTTGATTTCACAAAATCAAAATTAAAAAGTATCGTTAATTAAACAAACGGAGACGTTAACGTTAACTTTTTATGAGTCAAATTTTGAAAAATCAACGTAAATTTAAGGAATTAATTTACCAACTTAAAAGTTAGAGAATTAATCTACAAAATTACAAAACTAGAGGAATTAAATAATCATCTCCAAATATAGTATGCTTTTTAATAAAATCTAGTCTTCATTTTAATAATATACACATAAATTATTATGGTTTATTCATAATAATTTTCAAAATTATCTTGTAACATTTAAAACTATTTAATTTGATAAACATCAAAATAACTATATTCAGCTATATAAGAACTTAACCGACAAGTTTTTATAGTTACATAAAGTTTTTTTAATATATTTGACGTTATTAATAAAGTAATCTTAGTTGATTCTCCATTGTTCATGCGTGAAGGTCTATGAACCACATTTTTACGTTATGGGCCACATTTTTTTTTTGTCATGTCAGATCTATTTTTAGACGGGAGTCTTAGGGATGACGAAAATTACCAATAATGCTGAATATAGTTATTTTGATTTTTATCAAATTAAATAATTTTAAATATTACAAGACAATTTTGAAAATTATTATGAATAAACCGTAATAATTTGTGGTGGCCCTAATTTATGTGTATATTATTAAAATGAAGACTAATTTTTATTAAAAAGCATACTATATTTAGAAATTATCATTTAATTCCTCTAGTTTTGCAATTTTACAGATTAATTCTTTAACTCTTAAGTTGGCAAAATTAGACTCATAAAAAGCCAACTTTAACGTCTCCGTTTGTTTAATTAACGATTGATTTTTTAAATCCTGATTTTGCAAAATCAACTACAACTTCAAAAATTTATTTGAGCAAGCGATAGTTGAGAAATAAATTAACTGAGCGAAAAAGGTGAGAAATTAAATTATCAATTCTCATTGGTAACTTGGAAATGCAATTATGCAAAAACATGGATTCAAACTGTTGGGCTTGCATTGGGCTTTTCAAGTTCATGTCTAACTCCACACTAGTATGATATTGTCTGGTTTGAGCTTAAATGGCAAAGCCCGCACGAATTTGTTTTTGGGTTCTTTCCCAAAAAGCCTCATACTAATTAGAGTTGAACATTTCTTATATATTTGACTATGTACAATGGAAAACAAAATTCAACACCCTATTTTCACTTTTTAACCCTCCACATCATCTTCTCTCACTTCCACCTAATTATTTAACACCCACTCAATTTTCACACCCTACAATGGTTTTGTTTAATAAAATTCAACACCTTATCCCACTATTTTTATTTTACATATTTGTTTTCTTTTATGTTTTAGTTTTTGTGATTACATATTAATAACAATTATCGATTGAAGTTAATTTAAAATATTTAAGAGTTATATAATTTTTTCAATAATTTTTTTCTTTCTTATTTTGTATTCTTAATTAAAAAAAACTGCAATTACTAAAGACGAGAAATAGAGAGACTCATCATTAAAACAAACAAAATTACGAAAAACTTAAAATACAATACAATACAATACACTAATAAGCACACGACACAAGTAATAAAACACATATAACTTAATTAGTACAATAGACTCAACTCACAAACTTAAACATATCTTGAATTACGGAACATTCTGAATTTTGCCCATATGTAGCACCAAATTTTGCTCAGTTGTCCATTTGGGACTTTTCCGACGAGTAGGAGTTGAATCCTCTGCATTTGGAGTGATTTTATTAACACCGCTCATACCACCAAGAGCCATTTGTGTAGAAAACTCGAGAAATTCAGTTGCTCCAACATTCGAAACAATTTCATTATCCACTGGAGTAGAAGAAAACGAGGGTGGTTGAGACGAATATGACATCATCGATCCATAATATGGATGATAGTTTGGAATAGCTGACGGCATAAAGAAATTTGGTGAAAACCCAATTTGGTATATTTGGGGGTTTGTTGGAAGATTGATTTTGAGATTGATGATTGTTGGGATTTGGGTAGTTGAAAGGGTAATTAGAAGAGTTTTAGGTGTTAAAAAAGTTATTGTTGGGATTCATTTGAGAAAATAGATAGTTTTTTTTGTGTTCAAATCAAATGAAACAAATCTCTATTTATAGAGAACAAAAAATGAGGAATTTTGATGTAAAATTTTAAAATAAAAATTTATAATTAATTAGATAATAATTGAGCTCAAATAATTTAGGGAAAAAAATCAGAAATCTCAGCAACCAATCATATAACAACAAGTGTTACAATCTTATTATTCATTTGAACAATCAATGTTATTGCGCCACGTGTCACAAATACTCTCTCCCTTCGCCAATTCAACTAGTTGAATAAATTCAACTCATATTAATCCACATCATCTTAAACACTCACCATTGCACATATTCAACTGTTTAATATTTTTTTCAATAAGCCCATTACAAGTAGCCTTAGACCATATTTGTCTAAATTTTCAATCCGATGTGAGATTTGGATTAATATCCCAACACAAACCATGACAATTTAGCTCCCTTTTACATTATGTGCTATCTTATTGTAACATTTTGAAAACAATCGTATGATTATATTTTTGATAGAATGATCGGACGTTAAATTAATTTTGAGCCGAATTTTGGGAAGTAAATTAGGAAAAAGAAAGAAACAAATACAAATGTTGGCTCGAGCCTAATTGGAAAAATGACCAAACACTGTTCCCATTGTGTACATATACACCTGCATAATCATAGATATCGACATTATCGTTCTCCTCAAATAAATTAAAACCCACTATCTATGATGACATTGACGCATGGATACATATTGATGTGAATAATTTGTTTTTCTTGACGCAATGAATACAACAAATTTAGTTTTTTTTTTATTATTATTTTGAGTTACAACAGGCCGGTCCAATGGTCAAATACCCTTATATATGGAAGATAGATAGAGTTAAACTCGATACCGGTAAAATGACAGCAAAACTATGGCAACCACTAGCCCACTTCCTTTTTCTTAACAAATTTAGCTTATAACCGTTTTGTTTTAATTTGATCATTTTCAACAACAACAAAAATTGTACTTTGAGATTGATGGTGATTAATACAAAGATATTTACGAACTGCGAGTATCAACAAAAATCTATTAACATTTTTTTTTAAAAAAAATTGGTTTTAGAAGAAATATCATAGTAGTCTTCCTACATATTGTGAATGTAAATCAAAATATAATGAACTCCAAAATATATTTATCTTTAGAACAAAAAAAAAAGAATTCATAATTAAGTAATTTTATTTTTCTATATAGAATCCTGAGAAAAATAAGATATTGCCATGACGTGATTCTAGCCACACACATTGTGAACATTGTCTTCTCGTGCACGAAATGATGACGGCAATCACCAAAAACAACGGCGCCATTCTATAAATTATATGATCATAAAAAGATGAGAGATTTAACAAAAAAGAATAGCCGTTTTTTCATTTAATTTCACCGTCCAAAGAACTTATGGGTTATACACGAGATTTTAGTCCAGACATGATATATCCAACATTTTGTTGTCGGTATTGGATCACCTCTGGCCAAAAACGTTTGAAATGTGAATCTCAATAATTATTTTTAAAAAAAATTATAGATATTTTGGTGTTGTTTTCGGAAAATTTATGCTCTTGTTTCATACTTATTTCATATGTGATTTTATTGAAAAATAAATTTCCGATTTTTGGTTTTGTATGGATTATATCAAATCCACTTCTGGATAATTAGTGTTGTAAGCCACGACATATCCGTCCTTGGCTAACCAATGTAAAACACGGCCAACGTAGAGGTGGATGGTTGAGAAAGAGTCATCACTCAGCTCGTCTCCCAATCCTAGCTATACAACCAAACGGCGGAGATGGTGTTGCACATTCCATTTTTTTTTGTTTTTTCGTTTCATTTGCTGCTCTATTCTTTTTGTAATGACTAATGATGGTTATTTGATACAACATCCACCTGCGGACAGCTGAAGCCTTGCGAGTAACAGTGACATTGAGGTGAGTACCGCAAAAGTCTCCTAAAGAGATCGTAATGCACCAACCACCAGGCTTCATAGATCCGACCAAACCGAACCATGCATGTCACCTAAAGAGATCGTTATACGGCCTCAAACAGGCACCGAATGCATGGTTTCAACAATTTGCTCAATACACTACAAAAATTGGTTTCACGCACAGTAAGAGCGATGCATCTTTATTCGTTTTTCGATGAGGATCTGAAATTGCTTACCTCCCTCTCTATATTGATGATATCATCCTCACGACTTCTTCTTCGACACTTCTAAGGTCGATTCTCTTCTCTCTTAACTCTTGAATTTTCTATGATAGATCTTGGTCTACTTCACTATTTTCTTAGAAATTCGGTACGCAGGGACAACAACGGCCTATTTTAGGATCAATGCAACTACGCCGCGGACATCCTTCACCGAGCTATATCATGACCAACTACAAACCATGTGCCACTCCCGTTGACACTTCCACCAAACTCCACGCTGAGGTCGGGCCTCCAATAGCATATCAAAATCTCTATAGAAGCATCGTCGGTGCACTTCAATACCTCACATTCACTCGCCCGGACATCACATATGCCATTTAACAAATCTGTCTATATATGCATGATCCACAAGAGCCTTATTTCATGAAACGCATCCTCCGCTATCTAAAAGGCACCATTTCTCAAGGTTTACGCATCTCTCCATCAAAAACGACGACGCTAACAATCTACACCAATGTAGATTGAGTTGGTTGTCCACACACACATAGTTCAACCTCCGATTTTGTGTGTTTCTTGGTGACAATCTCATCTCTTGGTCGTCTAAGCGACAACCCACAGTCTCACGCTCAAGTAGCTTATGGAAATATACGAAGATAGAAATAGGCGAGTACAGTGGGGTTGCCAACGGAGTTGCCGAGACAACATGGATTCGTAACCTTCTTCTAGAGCTTAATTGCCCTCTTTCAACATCAACAATCACTACAAGAAAACAGGTGTATTTCCGACGGAAATTCCGACGGCAATAATTCCGTCGGAAATTTCTGACGACTTTCCGACGGATTTCCGACTAACTTCTCATCCGTCGGAATTCCGTCGGAATTCCGTCGGACACTTTTTGACAGATTTCCGACGACTTTTTGACGAATTCTGATGTTGCCGACATACTGCCGACGGATTTCCGACGACGTGCATCCGTCGGAATTTTCCGACGGATTTCCGACGGATTTCCGACGGATTTCCGACGGATTACCGACAGATGCCGACATGGTTGCCGACATGGTTGCCGACATCGATAATATCTACTTTATATCCGTTGGAAATCCGTCGGAAAATGCACAAAATTTTCCTTATAAAAACGTTTCCACGCTTCATTTATAATCACAACAAAAAAAAATCTCTGTTATCTAATTCCTTACGAAAATGTCTTCTTCAAATCTTTATAATTATTTTCGATCATGGATGGACAAGCCTCATAAAATTCCGGACACGGGCCTAGTTACGGAGGAATTCAAAAAATGTCTACAGGAATTCATGGCATTTGCGGGTATGCAGAAGAAAGAAAAAAAAACCGGTAAAATCTATTGCCCTTGTACCAATTGTGGGAATCGTAGATTTATCGTGATAGATGAAGTATGGTCACACTTGTATTGTCATGGGTTTATGCCGGGTTACAAGATTTGGTATTATCATGGAGAAAATGATACAATGGTGGATAATTATGCTAGTACTAGTGAACATTATATTGGGGATAACACTAGCTTAGAAGAACCCGCAATGGAAGAACAAAGTACTGTAGGTCATGTTCAGATGGTGAACGATGCATTTCGTGAAAGTATACCATCGGTTGCTGAGTATGGAGATAGGGGAGAAGAACCTAATTTAGAAGCTCGGAGATTCTTTGATATGTTAGACGCTGCTAAACATCCGTTATATGATGGGTGTAGAGGTGAACATTCCCCTTTATCAACTGCAACAAGGATGATGGGTATAAAGACGGATTTCAATTTGAGTGAGGAGTGCGTGGATGCAATCGCTGATTTTGTGAAAGAAATTTTGCCAGAAGATAATCTTGCACCGACATCATACTATGAGATACAGAAACTTGTTCAAGGTCTAGGATTGCCGTATCAGATGATAGATGTATGCATAGACAACTGTATGCTCTACTGGAGAGAGGACGCAGATCGTACGACATGTCGTTTTTGTCGCAAACCTCGGTATAAGGAAACAGGTGGAAGAGTGCCAGTGCCATATAAACGGATGTGGTATTTACCGTTAATAGAGAGATTGAAGAGGTTATATCAGTCAGAGCGCACAGCAAGAGCAATGAGATGGCATGCAGAGCATACAACATATGGACAAATCGCCCATCCGTCAGATGCAGGAGTATGGAAACATTTTCAATCCATTTATCCCAGTTTTGCGTTTGAGGCAAGGAACGTATACCTTGGATTATGTACCGATGGTTTCAGCCCTTTTGGGAAGCACGGCAGAAAATATTCTTTGTGGCCAGTAATTGTAACACCTTACAATTTGCCGCCATCTTTGTGCATGCGAAGGGAGTTCTTGTTCCTTAGCATTCTCGTTCCTGGACCAGAGCATCCGAAGAGATCACTTGATGTGTTTTTGCAACCATTGATTTATGAGCTGCGAATGTTATGGGACCAAGGTATTGAAGCGTTTGATGTTTCTTGTCACCAAAATTTCATCATGCGGTCGGTACTTTTGTGGACTATTAGCGATTTTCCAGCATATGGCATGTTATCAGGATGGACAACGCACGGAAGGTTATCGTGCCCGTACTGTCAAGATAACACTGATGCGTTCCAATTGAAGCACGGACGGAAAACGTCTTGGTTTGATTGTCATAGGCGATACCTACCTAGCGATCATCCTTATCGTCGGAGCACCACATTGTTTAGGAAGAACCGGAAAGTATTTGACGGTCCTCCTCCTGAGTTAGATGGTGAGTATTTGTTGATTCAGTTTAGAGATTTTGGTGCAGAGAGGACCGTTGATTGTGGTGGTAACGGACATCATCCTGTTGATGGTTGTGGCAACGTTCATAATTGGCACAAGAGGAGCATTTTCTGGGATTTGCCTTATTGGAAGAACCATCTTTTGAGGCATAATATGGATGTCATGCACATTGAGAAGAATTTTTTCGACAACATTATGAACACCGTTCTCAATGTCAAAGGGAAGACGAAGGACAATCTGAAGTCTAGATTGGACTTGCCAGACATTTGTTCTCGTAGAGCACTACATGTGACAGGGAACGGGAAGCCTCCGGTCCTGGCTTTTCGTTTCGATGAACCTTCAAAGGCCGAGTTTTTTGACTGGATTACCGAAAGTGTTAGATTCCCGGACAGATATGCATCTAACCTTCGGAACTGCGTTGATCATGGAGAAGGGAAGTTTACTGGGATGAAGAGTCATGATTGTCATGTGGTGATGCAGCGCCTCCTTCCATTTGCCTTTGCATGTCTTCTACCACGTAATGTCCACGAAGCAATTGCAGGTACAATCATGAAATTATTTATTTACTACTTTATACAATATATACTTCATTATTTAATTATTCATTTGTTATCCATATATTGCAGGGATTGGTTCCTTTTTCCGAGATATATGTTCTCGCTCTCTTACATCCGACGGTATCCGCAATCTTGGGGCTAATATACCTGTAATCCTTTGCAATTTGGAGAAGATATTTCCTCCTTCATTCTTTGATGTTATGGAACATTTAACAATTCATCTCCCTCGAGAAGCAGAGTTTGGGGGCCCGGTTCAGTACCGTTGGATGTATCCTTTCGAACGGTATATGTTACATCTAAAGAAGAAGGTGAAAAAATTGAGTAGAGTGGAGGGTTCTATCGTCGCACAGACCATCAATGAAGAAACCTCACATTTTGCCGAGTCCTACTTTCCATCACAAGTCAAAACAAAGAGTCGTAGAGCAGCTCGACATGATGACGGAGGCGTCCTACCTTTCTATCCGGTCGATGTACCTCATATATTTGTACAGATTGGACGACTTAGTGAAAAAGGCAAGAAGATGAGACTTTCACCTATTATATGTTAACCTCATATATTTGTACAGATTGAACCGACGGACTTCCGAGACAACTTCCGATCAAATTATCCGTCGTAACTCCGTCGAAAATAGTTACCGTCGGAAATATCTTCCGACGGACTTCCGACAAATTCATCCGATCACCATCCGTCGGAAATTCTGTCGGACATGGGTGGGGCCCACGGGCCGAGAGAGGGCATGGGGCCCACAGGTAGTGGCGGTCGGGGCGTTATAAGTGGTATCAGAGCCGAACCCAAACACGTGTGTGGAGTCAGGTGGGCTCACACCGTCTAGGGTGACGATCCTGGTGCGCAACGAGGACGTTGCGCTCTATGAGTGGGGGTGATTGTAACATCCCGCTTTCTTGTATATGCGGAGAGGCTTATAAGAATTGATTTGGCTACCTATGTCACCAAAGTGCACTTATCTCTTCGGTAACTTGTCCAGAGAGAACTCCAGAGTTAAGCGTGCTGAGCTGGAGCAATTTAAGGATGGGTGACCTACCTGGAAGTGATTCGCGGTATCGTGTGAGTGAGGACAAAAAAACGGGAAAAGATCACGTGGTGATTGCAGGGTCAGTAAACAAGCCTCCCGGACTAACGCACCGGCCGTCGGACAAGGGTGGGGCCCACGGGCCGAGAGAGGGCATGGGGCCCACAGGTAGTGGCGGTCGGGGCGTTATAATTTTAATATATAAATTTCAAAAAAATAAATAATTAAATAAAATTCAAAATAAAATTCAAAATACCAATTCCGTCGGAAAACCGTCGGAATAAGTTTCCGTCGTAAATCCGTCAGAACCTATTTCCGACGAAGAACCGACGGACTTCCGAAACAACTTCCGATCAAATTATCCGTCCTAACTCCGTCGAAAATTGATACCGTCGGAAATCCGTCGGAAATATCTTCCGACGGACTTCCGACAAATTCATCCGATCACCATCCGTCGGAAATTCTGTCGGTAATATATCCGTCCGAAGTATCCGTCGGAACGTACGCGGTCGGAAATCCGTCGGAAATGGCTGACGGCTTTCCGACGGCACAAATCCGTCGGAAATTTCCGACGGATTCCGACGGAAACCATATTTCCGACGAACTGTAACCGACAGCTTAAATCCGTCGGAAATCCGTCGGAAAATGCCATTTCCGACGGATTTGCCCATCGGAAATATCCCTGTTTTCTTGTAGTGAATTGTCTATTGTGACAATATAAGTGCCGTCTACCTCTCTACGAATCCAATACAACACCATCGCACCGAGCTAAACATTCTGTTCGAAAGAGAACGAGTGGCTCTTGGGCAAGTTCGTGTTCCTATACGCTGCACTATTCAACGACTTCAAATCTAGTCTTCGCGTTTAAGAACAACATGCTTTGACTGCGGGAAACCTTATATTAATTGCCTTATATTCTCTTTTGTATTTTAGGCATCATCTTAATTGCCTCTAACGTCTATATTGTATTCCTTATCTATATAATTTTGGATTAATACAATAAGGAATACAATATTTTGGTTTTGTATTTTAGACAACATGGATTCGTAACCTTCTCGATAGATTATACCTAATCTAATACAAGCTTCTTAAACCCTAGTCCATGTTGACTTTCTTACATCATTTTTTTCTTTTGTGACTCTTTTTACTTTCTCATCTTTTCCTTTTCTTTTGTAATGAATATTTTCTGCTCGACAAATTTCCAAAAAAAAAATAACGAAATTTTCAGTTTACTCTGTTTTGGTGTTGTCATTACTATACTCTATTTCATCGTTCCCGTTTTAGTCAGACGAAAAAAAGAAGAAGAAAAAATAACAATATAAGTTCTACTAAATGCTAGCTATAACAAAAAATTTCTCCTCTTTAGATAACGAATCTTGTATCCCCGTCTCATAGACTGAAAGAAGATGCAACACATAGATAAAATAAAATAGGAAAAATAGCCACATGGATTATAACAGAAATAAATATTCGATTTTTCAAATAGATTCAAATCTCGGTTGAGGAATAAGTAAGAGAATTGATATAAATCACTATAACAAAGCTGACTAAAATTTCTCTGTTTATTTTCTAAAGCACTATGAATCTCAAATTTAATCTTCGAACTTTCAATAACTCAGTTCAATCTCTCCTCTTTCAAGCAACATGCACATCGCTTATTGGGTAGATCATTAAAAAATATCATTGTCTAGATATGATTTCTTTTTTTTTTCTTTTTTTCAAACATCCTAAATTTAAAATTCCGAAAATAGAACAAATAATTATTTAAAAATACTTGTTTACCCAAAATAAATTTAAAATAAAATTAAACATTATGGCTGAGTTCACTAATACTAATTTAAGATTTAGTTTTTTCCTATTATAAAATTATTTTAGGTCATTTTAAAATTAAATTTGTTCTATTATTGTCAAAATTTATATCATTATTTTCATTTTCAACTAGTAATCAGGCCCGATTCTAAGCATATGCTGCTAAGAGTGCATTTGCACATGGCCCAATATTTTTAGGGTCTAAACGATAAATTTTCATAATACAATTTTTAAATATTAAGGATCCAAATTTAGTGTTAAATTTAATGATGTGACCCATATTTAATGTTAGGATCAAAAAAAAATATCTCCTTAATAAAACCTAATCTATTGGCGACAAAAAAAATAGTTTGTTTTCTCTTGTAATTTTTTTATAAAAAGTGTTTACTTAGAACCCTTTTTCACAATTGCACCGGATCTGACCGATGATAGAGCCAGGTCTGCTAATAATTTTAAATTTAGATCAAAATTTTTAAAATGTGTTATTTTGGTTAATTGTCGATAAATCTTCTTCCCCATCAAATATAAGAGAAGCTAATTTTTGAGTTGTGGACTTGTGTGGGTCATAGGTCGGGATTATAAGAAATCTCATTTATAGTGATTAAAAAAATAAATAGAATGGTCGGCTAATCAAATTAAATAAATAAAAAATTTAGCGCGGACCAAAAAAAAAAGATAGAGATAAGTATGACTTCGACAAATGGAGACAAATTGTTTATATACTCATCTTTCACGACCAACCAATACCCAAACGATTACGACACTTCCTCCACGTGTCAACAGCGCTCAATTCAACGGCTCAGATCTTTGAGTCTACTCATCATACAACTACAGTCTTTTCATTTTACGAAAAAGGCAAAACCAAAACTAAACTCGGAAAAAACTAAAACTAAAAAGAAATCACACTTCCACCCCATCAAATCCATTTTTTGTTTCAAAATAAGCCCGCATCTTTATGATTAAACGAAATTTCATGGATATTTTTGATAAATTGGAAACATATAGGGCCTTATTCAAAAGATTGAAGACACTGGGGTTCCATTTTTTGTTTCTTCTGAACTTTTCGAGATCTCTATCTACTATGGTGTCTCGATCGTAATGGGTATTTCAATTCAAAGATCATAGCCAATACTAGAAAACTTCTGACCGAAAAAAGAGAGGATTTTTGTTTCTATTTGCGTTACCGGAGAAAAAAGACGGTACCTTTTCACTGTGAACTTGTCGGGAAAGATGGCGAATGTGCGGGAGATAAAGATAGTGAGGAGCGAGAGCTTAGGACATCGAAGTGACGTGTCGAGCCCGGAAGCTAAGCTAGGGATGCGTGTGGAAGATCTCTGGGATGAGCAGAAATCACAGCTCAGCCCTAACGAGAAGCTCAACGCTTGCTTCGAGAGCATCCCCGTCTCTGCTTTCCCTCTCTCCTCTGATTCACAAGGTAACAAGATTGTATGCGGATTTGATCATGTGGGTGTTTGATCATGAGCTGATCTTTAGTTGAAATTGATAAATTTTATGGGTTTCATAATCAGCTTTGATTGAGTTTAGGCGATAAGTGTTTGTAGAGATGTATGTAGATTTTTCTGTACATGATCACGTACGAAAGGGTGATCGATCTATGGAAAGTATTGAAATTGATTATGGAATTTGAGATACGATCATTTCCTTATTGATGGGTCCCATGATCTGTTGGATATGTGGTCTGATTGTAAGTTATATAGAAAGTTCTACAAGTCAGAATTTGGAATCAATCCCAGCTTTCCGATTCTAGGAATCAGAACTAGTTGTTGATGGTGTTAGTTTCATAGTCCTCTTTTGTGGTATAGTCTTGAAAAATCTTCTAATGTACCAAAAGAATAGATTTGTTACTGTTGCAGCTCTTCCGCGTGAAGAACTAGAGCTACATTTTACTTCTCACATTTTAACATAAGTTCTTTTTTTCTTTCTAAACTTGGTCCTCATATCTCTTCCTGGTTTCCCTATCTAGACATTGAGATCAGATCAGACACAAGTTTGGCGGAAGCTGTTCAGACACTATCGAAACTCAAGGTCTTGAGCGCGCCTGTTGTAGATGTTGACGCACCTGAAGATGCCAGCTGGATTGATCGCTACATCGGTATTGTGGAGTTTCCAGGCATTGTTGTCTGGCTTTTGCATCAGGTCATTGTTCCCTTTTAACTTTTACTTTCAAACATCCAGCTTTTTTTATTATTCTTATGCATTCTTCAAGAAAATACAAGAGGCAGCCTGTTGGTCCCGATCAATTAGATTGTGGTACCGAGTGAACTAAAGTTCATGTCTTTGCTTTTCTTGTCTACTTTAAAAAACAGTTGGAGCCTCCATCTCCAAGGAGCCCTGCTATTGCAGCTTCAAATGGATTTTCTCATGATTTTACCGCCGATATTCTGGATAATGGAGATTCAGCAGTAACTTCTGGAAACTTCTTTGAGGTCCTTACTTCTTCAGAGTTATACAAGAACACCAAGGTGAAGCTTGTATCTTTATTAAGGGGGAAATAACCCACAAGTTTAACACTTTCCATAGATTTTTCTCCTGATTACGGCTTCTGAAATGCATTGGATATTCTATCTGACAGGTTCGAGATATCTCTGGAACATTCCGATGGGCACCGTTCCTGGCTCTGCAGAAAGAGAACTCCTTTTTAACAATGCTGTTGCTTCTTTCTAAGTACAAAATGAAGAGCATCCCGGTGGTTGATTTAGGTGAAGCAAAGATCGAGAACATAATCACACAATCAGGAGTTATCCATATGCTGGCAGAATGCGCAGGGCTTCACTGGTTTGAGGATTGGGGAATCAAAACTCTCTCTGAAGTCGGTCTTCCCATTATGTCAAAGGATCATATCATAAAGGTCAGTGTGTAATCTTGCTCATAGCTCCATTGAGTTCTTCTTCTAATAGATTATCATTTATGTTTCAGATCTATGAGGATGAACCAGTTCTTCAGGCGTTCAAGCTGATGAGGAGAAAGAGAATCGGAGGCATACCCGTCATCGAAAGGAAAAGTGAGAAGCCAGTAGGCAACATAAGCCTTAGAGATGTTCACTTTCTCCTCACTGCACCAGAGATCTACCATGACTACAGGTTAAAACTTCATAAATCCTTATAATATATACCGAGTTTCGTGGCATTGGTCAATCGTCAATGCTTTCTATTGATCTTTTTTAGGTCAATCACAACAAAGAACTTCTTAGTAGCGGTTAGAGAGCATCTGGAGAAGCGTGGGGATACATCAGCGCCTATCCTGAGTGGTGTCATCTCTTGCACTAAGAACCATACGCTAAAGGAACTGATATTGATGCTAGACGCCGAGAAGATCCATAGGATATATGTGGTGGATGATTCAGGTAACCTGGAAGGACTCATCACTCTAAGAGACATCATCGCAAGACTTGTCCATGAGCCATCTGGCTATTTTGGGGATTTCTTTGACGGTGTTATGCCTCTACCCGAAAACTACCGGGTTTAAGAAAATGGTCTTTTTTTCTTGTGTAAATTTGTCTTTGGTTTCGTATCTGTCTGTTTGTGCCAAAGTTCTTGAAATTGTGTTATAAACGTTTAAACAGAAATAATAAAAGAAGAATGAGCCGGTCTTCGAGTGCATATGTCTGAAATGCAGTAATCTTAAGATTCTCTCAGATGTACCCTACATTTTGAACAAAAACAATCTTAAGATTCTCAGACTTGGCCCTACATTTTGAATTGGAACAATTAGGTCCATGGTCAGAGTAAGTGTTCTTCGAACTTGATCAAGATCTGATCCATCTCTGGTTGATGTTTCTGAACCTGAAAAATTGTTTCAGACGGAGTTAGATACCAAAATGAAATCCCGAAAACAATCATTGTAATGAAAGGTCATGAACTTATTAACCTAAGAAGAGACTTACTTTGATGTTGGTCATGGCAAAAGAGCTTGTGAGAAGCTACGTAGGCAACATCTGAGTCATTTAATCTCTTTTCCACAAAAATATATTTCCTCAGCAACACCAGACCTGCGTGTTGGGCCAGACCTGAGATCCAATACTGTATAAGCCGTAGCAGTGACAGGGCCGGTCCATGTCTATGGGATGCCATAGTCGAAAATTAAAAATATACCCTATTTTTGGTTAATGATTTTTTTTTTTTTGAATATTCTGAAAAAAAAAAGTTTTTTTAGTAAATTGAGAGGTCAAATCACTGAGGTTTTGAAAAAAACATTGAGTCCCGCATTCAACGACAGGTCAAATCAGGATAAAAAAAAAAAATGGGCCCTAGGCCCTCGACTACGTGGCCTTTGCCCTGGGCCGGGCCTGAGTGAATATCTTAATTACTTTGCACGCAATCCAAATCGTGAGTACTTTGAAGGTAGTCGAGCATAATGTTTTGTTTTGTCATTGCTCCATGCGCTTGATGGAACTGAGGACGTGTTTCAGTGCTGCTTCGTGGAGTCCACAGCAACGGATATTCCTTTCTTGGGATCAACGGTGAAGCTCGGGAAGAAGAGAGTCGAGAGTTTCATCGAGACAGAGCTTGAGGGACTCACAGAGTACGAGGCTGAGTGCTTGAAATATCTCAAAGAAGACATTGAGAAAGGGTTGAGTTTGCAAACAAGACTCCGGAGGCTTACTGAGATTATCAAACAAGACTTGTTTTGCTTTCGAATTATAAGACAATGGTGTGAACACGAGAGTATTTCACCATAGTTCGGTTTAAATAACAAAGACAAGACTTTTGGTTGAATCAAAGAGACACAAATACTGTACTTAACCTTACTAGTTAGTATACTGATACAGAATCGACAAAAATTTGTAAATATTCATCTATAAATTTTAAACACAAATGTAATGAAAACAATTGTGGCTTACTTGTCATCAAGGACATCAACTAGGACATCTTCACTCGCTACTCAAGTTTGTTTATTACAAAGGCGTGTCGTTTGACCTCTATGTGCCTAAGAAAATGGATGCAACAAATGTTTTCTATTTTTGTTCCAACTTTGTTCTAATTTTCTCTCCGAGTAACTCTAGGTCGAGTTCAAACATTATGTTGAGAGCCTGCAATAGCAAGGCTCCGTGCACAAACCATGCACCAGCTACTTCTTCTTTCTATTTTTGTTCCAATATGCCGATTGGAATGCGTCATCTTTCCACTTTTCCTGCCAAAAAGTGGCTAGTTTTATCTTTTTTGTTAGTGTTTTTATTTTACATTATGTTTGTGTTATGGGAGAGAAGGAAAGTCGAAAGAACACAAAAAAAAATTCCTTTCTGTCTCTAAAAATATCTTCCCCTTTCTCTCCTCTCTTCCTCTGCTCAGATCTTTTTTACCGGCCAATGTTGGTTGGATTAAAAAAAAAAACTAGCACAAAAAACGATATTTTATCGTATTTCACTTTAACATACTCTTGCTTATCTTTCATCTTTTGTTTACCATGTAACTTTTGAGTAAGCTATTTGATCGATTAAGTAATATAAAAAATATAAAACACAATAAAAAAACTCACTCGACAACTAATGGCTATTTGGGGATTTCTTTGACGGTGTTGTGCCTGTACCCGAAAACTACCGAGTCAAAGAAAAATAGTCTCTTTCTTTCCATGTAAATTTGTGTTCGTTATGCTTTTTTGTCTGTTTGTGCCAAAGTTCTTCAATTTGTGTTATAAACGTTCAAACAGAAATAATAAAAGAAGAAAGAGCTAGTCTGAAATACAGTTATCTTATAATTCTCAGATTTTCCCCAACAGTTTGAATTGGAACAATTAGGTCCCCGGGTCAGAGTAAGTGTTCTTCAAACTTGATCAAGATCTGATCCATCTCCGGTTGATGTTTCCTAACCTGAAAAATTTGTTTCAGACAGAGTTAGATACCAAAGTGAGATACCCAAAACTATCATTGTAATGAAAGGTCATGAGCTTAGCTACATGGCTTTACTTTGATGTTGGCCATGGCTAAGAGCTTGTGAGAAGCTACGTAGGCAACATCTGAGTCATTTAATGATCTCTTTTCCACAAAATAGATTACCTCAGCAACACCAGACTGTGCAACAAAGAAAACCAAAATGAGATCTACTTGCATTAAGTTAACTGGTCTAAACAGATCACTCGGGTTTCTGTGTTTGATATCAAAACAACCGGTTAGCTGAAGACATTAACCATATAAGATTGCTACAGTACTTTATTAGGATCGAAATTTGACAAATCAATCCGAATTGTTTGAAGAACAAACCTGTATAATAATCTTAGCACATTCGTTGCAAGGGAACATTGTCACATAAAGCTTCTGCAAAATATTTGAGGAACACTGACAAACTTAAATAAACCATCCACACTGACAAAATATTTGAGGAACCGTGTCTTTAGTTTTCTATAGCAAATAGATAGTATTTTCAACTAAATAGCTGTTGCATAGAATATTAAAAAAAGTTTTGATCTTTTGGCTCAAGCGAGAAACCCCTTGTGAGAAAAAAAATGTTCAAAGAAACTAACCTGTCCTGCCGCAGATGCATGATTTGTGTTTAGTATAGCATTGACTTCAGCGTGACAAACATAACTACAAAAACCAGAAACAGAAACATCATAACTACGGAATGAACCAAAACGGATGAGGATTTATAACATCAGTAGTTTGCATCATTTGGGATTAGTACTTACGGGTACTTTGTTTCCAATGGGTCCCCAGTTTTCGATTTCTGAAAATTGGCAGTAGAAAATATAAGAAAATGTCTAGTGGAAAGATAGTTTGCACTTCTCTAGACATTCATTTTGTACCGGTTCATCGTCTTTTTACCCTTACTCTTAGTTTAGTGACTACTAACTTTGACAGTAACTCAAATACATCATTTTTGTCTAGAATTTTATGACAAGACATGCGTTTGCGTAGAGAAACTCTATATTTTTTCTTTGAATGTAATAGTAATACCTTGGCCCATGGAAGTCTGTCATCCGAGCAACCTCTTGGAAAACCATTATAGCCAATCCCTAAAATAAGAGATGAAAGTTTTGTATTCATGTTTTAACTATATGTCAATCCCTACAGAACTCACTTTTCATATTGTTGAAAAAAGATATCAAAAGACAAGTGTGATCCATCATCTTACCAAGAATTACACCATTTTGGCTCACCAAACACGCACCAACCTGCCAAAGCATAAGAATGGGAAACATAGTCAATTATGAATATTTCCAACATCTAAAAATGGGAATGGCCAAGAGATCAACCCTTTTTGCATCATATGATCCATCAGAAATGGATATAAAATTGTCACAAGAGGAAGGCATGGGTATAACGTATAAGTGTCGAATTTGTAAACCTGGAGTCCAATTCTTGGGTTCAAATTTCTAACCTTTTAGACCTTAAGGTCCACACTATATACTCTAGACGCGCTGGACATCAAAACACAAACGTATCCGGTAATACATCGGAAAATTCCAAAATTCAGCCAGTGTGCTATCTTAACACGGAGTGTCTTAACCTAAAAGACCTCTAATCGAGGAAAGCAAACTGTACCATCATAAAAAGAATACATTTGTAGTCATAAAGATTTCAACCATTTCATACATAGATCTTTGGGTAGTTATTACAAGAGATTTTACGAATCATAAACTTTCCAATACAACCACAATCCTATACAATAATAGAAAAGAGACAACAACAAAAGGCAGCATCAAACTGTAAACTTCACTTGCAGATGGGCTGTTTCATCTCAGAGAATCAAATATCTCACACCTATGGATGTAACTTAACTGAAAACTTCCACTAAATCAAACATATTCTCATTAAACCTTTACATCTAGGAACTACCTAGTTGAATCTCAATCGAAACTTACAAAAACTTCAAGAACTGTTTGGATACTCTATCTGTTCATCACAAAATGAGAATCGGAACAACAAAATTTACCTGCCTGTTAGGATCCTTTGATCTTTCTGCTGACAGGAATGCAATCGCCATGAAATAATCATCCCACGATAAGTACCTTTACAACAAACAATCAAAACAAATCCTACATTAAAAGCAAATCAAACTCTACCATCTTCGACACCAAAATTCACCAGATTCTACTTTTTTGTTTTTTTCCAATATAATCCTAAATTTATACTAAAACAGAGTTTCCAAAGCTCGAGGTAAACATCTGGTTTTCTAAAAGTCAGAAGATTTCGCGACTGCGAGGTCTAATTCGGGGAAATTCGATGAATTTAAAAGAAATCTGACAAACCCTTTTCGCTTCAGAGGACTGAAAGGGTCTAGACCCGGAAATCTTCGGGAAACTGCGGCGATTTCGGTGGAAGCAACTCTTCGGGATTTAGGGTTTTTAGGGTTTGATGAGAAAAAGCGAAATGCTAGAGAAGAAATCAAAGCACCGAGAATTGCAGACGTAGAGACGATTGCGAGATCTCGAGAGTTCATGGAGTTTCAAGTCGATAAAGAAAGAGATGTGTTCAATGGAAAAAAAATCTTCACTTTTGGCGAGAGAAGAGGAGTTTGCGGGAAGTGTTCTTTGCTCCCTATTAACGGAACAAATCTAGCGGGAAATTATAAGAGAGTAAAATTCACGCGCTTCCGGTTCAGGTAGGCGATTAGGTCTATCGGTCCATATAAATTCGAATATTTTGGTTATTTCGATCTAAACATAACTAATATATTCTGTTTATAATTATAATTTTGAGTATTTTGTTATTTCAAAACTAAGGTTATATAATATTTTTAGATATATAATTTTATTTTGTATATTTCGGATACCTATTCGAGTTTCGGTTTGGTTCGGATACCCGAAATATTTTATAAAATGAACTATTCGGAAATTTATAACTATTCCGTTCGGTTCGATACTTTCTAATTCGGTTCACTTCCAATTTGGTTATTCGGTTTCGGTATTTTGCTTCAGCCTAGTTTTAATTATATTAACCAGATTGGTTAAGGGGCTGTGCTTTAACTACAATGAAGGAAAATGGACTACATAAATAAAACATAAGACACGTTTATAAGCAAAATAATAAGGTTTGGACTGGACTTAAGGCTTCACTCCTTTAAGTCCAAATCTATTTACCCAATTTTTTTTTTTTGGTAAAACTATTTACCCAATTTGATCCCATGGCGTTATAGCTTAGCTAGCTTCATGTTTGACGAATTGCCTAAACCTTTATTAGGTCGTAGAAAAAAAAAAAAAAGTGGAATAGCGGTAAGTTTAGTTCTGTTTCGTTATATGATTTCCCATTTTTTGGCTATACAAATCAGATTTTTTTTAAAAAAAAACTATGTAGTTTAACATAGAAGCCAGTAGGGTTGGGCAAAATACTCAGATCCGAAGAACCGAATCCGAACCGAAACTTATAAAAATATTTGATGGGTCCAAAACCCTTTGATCCGAAAGACCTGGAACGGAACTGAGAACCGATCGGGTACCCGAGAACCGAATCCGTATATATTTTCTTTAGATTTTTCGGATTTTCGGATATATTTTTCGGTTTTTCGGGTATTTTTCGGATTTTCGGGTATTTTTCGGGGTTTTGGATATATTTTTGGGTTTTCGGATTCCAAGTAGCCGAACCGATTAAGATCCGAATTTTTCGATATTCATATAAATTTCTTTTCGGGTTATTGCAAGATCTCGAATATATTCAATCCATACATATTCAAAGAAAATATATTCGAGATAAATCTTAATTAAGATCCGAATTTTTCAATCCATACATATTCAAAAACAATATATTCGAGATCTTGCAATATTTTTCACTATGATTATTATATTTTATTTGAATATATATCAAAACAAAATTTTGAAATTCGTTTTACTAATTTTATAAAGATTTAGACACGAGAAAATTGATTTTTTATGAGTTTGTGGACTGATCACAAAAACCATAATTATTAAACTGTGCATATTAGAGTTATGTTTTCAAGATTATAGATTTTTGTGGGTTAGCTCGAATAATATTTTAGTTCATTACAAAACGGGTTAAATAGATATGTTAGTCCAGGTTGACACTTCTATATATAATCATTAGTTAGATATATTATAAAATTCAGATAAATTTATTTTTTCTTTAATTTCAAAATAATTTTTAAGAAAAAATTATTCCGCGCTATATAGCTAGTGCGGGTTAAATCCTAGTAAGTCAAATATAATTAATGTCATATGTAAAACAATTTATATATTACAACTATCATAAAGTATTTCAAATCCAAGATAGTTGTGAGGGTGAAAATCCCGGTCCAGTAAATTGAACTCAATAAATCGAACGGTGAAAAGGCCCGATAAAGTCAAAAAAGCCGGACGAGATTAAAGAAGCAGAGGAGGTGACGGACCGAGCTGAAAGGTCCACCATAGTAATGTTTACGGTCAAATGAGATTAAATGCATATCCATTAGTTAATCCCACCGAGACCAAAGATTAATTCAAACCGGTGAATTAAGGTGCATGAACGTAACGGCTGGAGACTAGCAATTAATGACCATTTATGGTGAATCTGACGGAATAAACGGTAACGTTAAGCACGATTTCGAAGTATAAAAAAGGATGAGGGCAAATAGCAAAGGGACCTCGAACTCTCTACACACTATTAACTCTACACTTAAGCACTTAACCGTTTCTTTAGTCTTGTTCTTGTAAAATCACTCTTGAGAATCGAAATAATAAACATAGTTTTGCTCCGCAAAACCTTATCGAAATCACTTTTGAATCATGTTTATTATCGAAATCACTTTTGAATCATGTTTGATCTCATCGAGCAACAAACTTTATGTTTAAATATAGGGAAAAAAACTAGAATGACACTTATAAATTGGCTAAGGACTATAATAACACATAATAACTGGGAAGGAAAAAGTCTGTTTTTGGCCCATTTTACCCTTATTTTTGCTTGTTAGGAAAAAAGTTTGAGTTATTTACAAAAATGCCACCGCGTTTTTCAGATTAAGTCTGCACAATTTTTTTTTTTTTTTTGTCAACTATCTTTATTTATATAAAATTCAACATACATAAGAAATACATTAAAAAACCAAAAATACAATACCATAAAACAATAGGGGAATTTTGACGATTTTTTCTTCGAAAAAGTTTACTCGGTAATAGAGTGTCCACTATTTCCTTTCTCAAATTCGCATTTAATCTGATGCGATCTTTAACTTTGGCTGATGTCCATCTTTTTCCATATTGTATTACATTGACCAATTCCCAATTAGGAGTTAAAAGTGTTCTTCGAATAAGAACCCAATTTACTGATTCTTTCAAATAAAATAAGATTTGAGACTGCCAATTTTCAACGACTGTACGAATGTCGCCATACAACAAAGATAATTCTGCTCCAAACCCTTGTCCCTTCCAAGGCGGTTTCCATGGTGGTTGATTCCATGGTAATTCCGTTTCCCTCAGAGTAAAATCATCGAAGAAAATCAAAGTTAGATCCCAAAACCGCCGTTCATTGATCCTTATTTCTCCAATTCCCTGATCGAAAATCCAGATTACGTACATGAACCATAAGATGATAAGTAGTAAAGGTTGATTCCAGAACAAAACCATCAAGGTTTGTTCCAAATTTTGCAAAGACATAATAAAAGATCCACTGGAGATTATCAACGGAGACATAACACCGGAATTTACCGGACAATAGCCGCTGATGACGGTAAGGAAACACCACCAATCATCAAACGAAATGAACCTCTTCGAAGAGGGAGATCCATTGAGAAAAAACATCACATAATCGTTACTTTTTACGTGAATAGGGGCACAATGTCGACACCAGAGATGTGTCGTTCACTGGCCAAAATCAACGTCAGAAAGATCGATGGTCTTCAACGTCGGTTAACGCACGTGAAGGAAACGGTTTAGAATCGTCTTTGCGATCGCTTAGAGGAGAGCAGTTTTTATCAAGACCGTATTTTTTTTTTTTTTTTTTTTTTTGTTATGCAGACTTGTTATGCAGACTTGTTATGCAGAGTTATTTTTCAATGTTGCAGACTTGTTATGCAGACTTGTTATGTAGACTTGTTATGCAGACTTATTTTTCAATGTTGCAGACTTATTAAGTCTGCGCACATCTGTAGACTTATTATGCGTGTTGCAGACTTTTTGACGTAGACTTAATGTGCTTTGTTGCAGTCTGTGCAGACTTATTACGCAGATTTATTCCCTTTGTCGCAGACTTATGTTCATTTGCAGACTTGTTATGCAGACTTATAAAAAATCTGCAACTGTATGTTGCAGACTTAAATGCTTTGTTGCAGACTTTTGGAAAATCTGCGACAAGAAGACAAGTCTGCGACACATGAAATGTCTTACTGAAATAACATCGCTTGTCCCAGATTTATTTACAATGTCGCAGATTTAATGCTTAACGTCGCAGACTTATTTGTTAATTGTTTACGTGGCATTAAAAACTGCATACTTATTAGACTGTGTTGCAGACTTGTTTTCTGACTAGAATAACACTTTGTTTGTCGCAGATTTGTTATGTTATGCAGACTTATTGAATGCGTTCCAGACTTATTCAATTTGTTGGTCGTTGCAGACTTATCCAATGTGTTGCAGACTTATTCAATGTGTTGCAGACTTAATATGTCCTTTATAAGTAACAAATTTACGAAAAATGCCACTGCACTTATTTTGTTGCAGACTTATTTTGGTCAGACTTATTTTGGTCAGTTGTCGCATACTTGTTTTGTTTATTGCAGACTTATTTTGTTTATTGCAGACTTGTTTTGTTTATTGCAGACTTGTTTGTTCATTGCAGACTTATTTTGTTTTGTTGCAGACTTATTTTGGCCAGTTGTCGCAGACTTGTTTTGTTTATTGCAGACTTGTTTTGTTTATTGCAGACTTGTTTGTTCATTGCAGACTTATTTTGGTCAGTTGTCGCAGACTTGTTTTGTTTATTGCAGACTTGTTTTGTTTATTGCAGACTTGTTTGTTCATTGCAGACTTATTTTGTTCATTGCAACACTGTCAATATAACAAGTCTGCAGACTTATTTTATTTTGTTGCAGACTTATTTTGTTCAGTTGTCGCAAACTTGTTTTGTTTATTGCAGACTTGTTTTGTTTATTGCAGACTTATTTGTTCATTGCAGACTTATTTTGGTCAGTTGTCGCAGACTTGTTTTGTTTATTGCAGACTTGTTTTGTTTATTTCAGACTTGTTTTGTTTATTGCAGACTTGTTTGTTCATTGCAGACTTATTTTGTTCATTGCAACACTGTCAATATAACAAGTCTGCAGACTTATTTTATTTTGTTGCAGACTTATTTTGGTCAGTTATCGCAGACTTGTTTTGTTTATTGCAGACTTGTTTTGTTTTGTAGAAGTTTTGTATTCCCTTGTCGCATACTTATTGTTTTATGAATGTGACAGATGGAATACTGAAAAGCTTATCGAGCCTTAAAGCATGCACGGCTCTTGGCAATGGGTTCACCGGAGAGTGGATATGAGCAAATACCTTCGTACTTATACTTGATACGAAGATCTGTCAATATAACAAGTCTGCAACACTGTCAATATAACAAGTCTGCAACACTGTCAATAAACATAAGTCTGCAACAAATGAAACAAGTCTGCAACAAATGAAACAAGTCTGCAACACTGTCAATATAAGTCTGCAACACTGTCAATATAAGTCTGCAACATATGAAATAAGTCTGCAACACTGTCAATATAAGTCTGCAACATATGAAACAAGTCTGTAACAACAAGTCTGCAAGAAGGTTATAATAAGTCTGCAACAAGGTTATAATAAGTCTGCAACAAGTTTATAATAAGTCTGCAATACAGTTAAAATAAGTCTACATACAAAAGTCTATGACAAAAGGATCTAAGTACATAAACTAATATAAATAAGTCTGCAATACAGTTAACATAAGTCTACATATTTGGATCTAAGTACATAAACTACGATTGTACATAAACCATTGGTCAAGGAAGGCAATTCTTTCTGTCCGGAATGGGGTAGGTACTCGGAGAGACCTCTTCCGTAACAAATGCATGGAGGAGACCATATGCTGCAAAACAAAAGTAAGAAGATAAGTTTGCAACACAACAAATTAAACAAGTCTGCAACAAATAAAACAAGTCTGCAACAAATAAAACAAGTCTGCAACACAACAATAAAACAAGTCTGCAACACAACAATAAAACAAGTATGTAAGGAATAAAACAAGTCTGCAACAACAAAAAAAACAAGTCTGCAACACAACAATAAAACAAGTCTGTAAGGAATAAAACAAGTCTGCAGAATAAAACAAGTATGCAACACATGAAAACAAGTCTGCATCTAAGAGGAAGATGAAAAGACGCGAGAGAGAGAAAAAATAGAAAATGACGGCGACGACAATGATGAACGAGGACGACGAGGACAGTTATGGACGCTGAAAACAAGTCTGCAACACATGAAAACAAGTCTGCATCTAAGAGGAGGACGAAAAGTCGCGAGAGAGAATAGACGATGACGGCGACGACAATGATGAATGAGAACGAGGGCAGCGAGTCGCTGGTTCTGGCGGCTAGGGCGAGGCGTGGCGAGGGCGAGGCGAGGCGAGGCGTGGCGAGGACGAGGCGAGGCTCGGCGAGGCACAATTTTTTTTTTTTTTGGGTCTAAATAGATTTAAGGGGGAGAAAGGGTTTTTTTTTAGTTTTATATTTTTATTTTTTTTTCTGTAAAAAATAAATCAAAATGACAATTCTGTAAAAAATAAATTAAATAGGGGGTTTCTGTCTTTTAATAAAAGAGTTGTGTTATTCTAGTCAACTAGGTTTCGGAAGTGTTATTCTAGTAATTACATTAAATATTAGTGTTATTCTGGGTAATTTTCTCTTAAATATAAACCAAAATTTTCCGTTTATTCCTATTTACAAATTTTGACCGTTATAATTTTGGCTATAACAATACTATAAATCCAAAGTTAACATTAAAATTGATTTGCTTACATAATATATAAAATTGATTTGCTTACATAATATATAATACCGTCTTACGACAAGAATTTGCTTAGATGACTCAAATATTCGTACTTAGTAGTATAGTAAGCTTGTTAGCTTTTGGAACCCATTAAGCCACGTGCGTCTCCAATTATTACACAACCCACATCCTCATTTTCATATCTTTATAGAAAAAACCGGATATATGTTTATATATAAAATCGCAAAGTTATCATTTATAATAACATTTGAAATGAGAAAGATGATGAAAAAGTGAAAAGGGTTTCTTTATAAGCCTCTCATGCCTCAATAACGTGATCCGTTATATCCCCATCTTCTCTGTCTTTTCTTCGACAGAGATTTTCTCTACAGCTTGGCTATTTTTCTAGTTTCTACCCTCGTATTACCAAACTATTAGCCTCCATTATCTATACTATTAAAACACAAACACTATTAATTTTTTTTAAAAATAATCATTTTTAAAAAATTGAATATATTACCAAATATTTATTAAATCGGTTACATTTATTAAATCTATATAATCTAGAAATCACATAATCATAAATTTTTTCATTAAAATTTAAATCAAATCATTTTCGTTAATGTTTGCTCAATATAAATTTTATAAAAAAAAATGTATAAAAATTATTGCCCCACACACAACGCATATTATAATCTAGATTTTACATAACACGTGTTAGAAATATGGTATAAACATCAAAACACATATTGCACAATAAATCAACAAAAAATGATCTTTCGCACTAAAAACCTATGAATTACAAATTCAACATATTTGAATCAATAACATTAAATTAGATCTTATTTCTCATTTCATCTTTTTATATTTCAAATTTTATTTTACAAAAGAACTTTATCCCGCGTAAATTATAATCTAGTTTTCTCTTTATAAGTTCTCCGGTGTTTTTTTTTTCTTTTTTAAAAGATAAAAAAATTCCGATTGAAACTTAATAATGAGTATCGATATCGTTATTGTGTTACCGATCATAGTTAATTAATTTGTCTGAACTTAAAATAGTTTGCATGAAAATCATTATTTAAATGAGTGGACAAATTAACCATCTTTGTCACCATGCATAGAATCTTATATAACCATTAGGTTATATTTTGAATTCTGCTATTAAAAAGATATATGTCATAATGGTAAGCATCCGTTTATAAAACAAACCAACACAGTGTAATAAAAAACTAACTCATAGAATGAAGAAATATACATATAAATTGTTGTACAATCAAATCATTTTGTCTAATCAATCGAGATAACTAATATTGAACCACACTTGGCAACAAATTAACATAATGCTGGTACGGTCGTCGTTTGTTAGAGAGAGAGAGGGTTATCGAGATATTCAGTCTACAAAACTCAATTATCAACTAACCCAAAACCAAAAGATATACAAGGGATATAAATGTGGTAACTATAAATTGGCTGAAATGTGAATGAGTCAATTATCGGGAATTAGTGAAAATTATAAATTGGTTAAACTTTTGTTAAAGTGGCTGAATTAGTGAAATCTTCTAAGAAATTTAGCTAGGTGACAATTACAATACACTGAAAGTTTGTCTGAAAACTTATAGTAGTTCTTTCTATACACACAACTTCCCATTTGCTAGTTACAATCATTAAGATTCTACTTTCTACACACAAATTCCCATTACAAAATTAAAACAAAAGGGGTATAACCGTAATTTCATGTGGATATATATGTGCACAGACACGAAGCAGCTTACATATAAAGTGATTGGTAATTGCCACCCCACACACTTATTGAAAACTGCAGCCTTTTAGTCCCCAACAAAAAACAAAACCAAAACCAAAAAAATGGCTGAACAACAACAACAACAAGATCATCACAAAGAGCTTCAGCTTTTACCTTCTCCACCTTCGACGGAATCTCCTTTAAGAAAACTCCGACCAACAGTTATAACAACCGATCACCACCATTCCTCCTCCATGATCCACCACGATCTCGACCTAAAACTCTCCATCAGCCTCAGCACAATCCCAACGGCGTCGACGGTGGAGCATCCGAGCAGCGTCAGCGGAGGAGGTGTGGAGGCGTTGAAGTGGCAGGCGGCAGAGCAGATAAGACTGGCTGCGATAGAGAAGGCTTACGCCGAGAGAGTCAGAGAGTTGACTCGCCGTGAGATGGAGATGGCTCAATCTGAGTTCGCTCGTGCAAGGTAAGCGAGTTTAAATTAAGTAATTCCGGTTTGGTTTGGTTTGGTTAACGGTTTTGAGTTGGAACCAAACCAGGGTGATGTGGCAGAAGGCAAGGGAGGAGGTGGAGAGAGCAGAGAGGTTGAAGGAGAGATCAATTGCGAAGATCGATACGGCTTGCCTGGAGATCACTTGCCACTCTTGCAGGCAAAGGTTTAGGCCTTAATTATAATCAAGTCTTTAATTGTTTCTCTTAATATTTGTTATTATAAATGGAAATTTGAGAGAGAAGAGAGTATTGGTTTAATTATTTTGAAAAATAATTTGGAAAACAAAAACAACAAAAAGCCATTTTGTAGTTAGTTCAGTTTGTTTTCATTTTCGAGTTTGGTAATATATTAGGTCCTTTCTTTTTTGTTTTCTTGAAATCGAAGGGAAACAATCAGATATGAAATTATCTGTTTTTCTAACTACTTTACTTCCTCTTCTCTTAGTTTTCATGAATTTATAATTACATAAATTAGAGACCATTCAATGGATTACTTCAGAATTTGATGGATAATATCGGAATGATATATGGACTAAAAAGTCAAATTAGTTACGGTATCTAAATGTCAATTCCGCAACGATCAGCTTTATAACAAAAACAAAAAAAAATCAGCTATATGCTGTGATCGATCAGTTAGTTAAATGCTTGATATTAAAGTAACAAGAGATAGAGTGAATAATAAATAATGATGGTAACATTCATAATAAAGGAACGTGTAAACTAGAATAAGAATGGACGATTTGCGTGATTTGATCATATAATTGGCTGACCTATATATGGTTTCATTTTATTTGTAATTGTGATCATCTTTGAAAAAATGTTCGTTCAACGAAAATTGATGATTATCTTTCTGAAAACAAATAATCAAACACACACGTACATATATAAAAGACATATGCATGGAGATGATGGGTATAATTATTGCATTACCATGCTCATTAATTTTATCTACTTTAATTTCTTAGGTCGTTTTAATATATTACATCTCTATAATATTAGTATTGTATGTTTGTTCGTACGTACATATACGTCTAGAACACTTAATTAACTTATTACAGTAGTGTTCTGTTTATTTAAAAACATAAAACGTTCGTGGAAATAAAAATGATTTGGACTAATCCAGATATTATAATACCGTAAATTCATATGGTTTTGAGATTCATATTTTACAGATATAATTTCATTCGTTTGATTTTCTCATCATGAAAACTTTTGTTTTTTTTTGGCACTCCAAAAGCTACAATGTTTTTTCAATGAATTTAATTCCGCAATGTAATAATCTTTTTAAGGACCAAACTCTTATGCAAATAGAAGATACAAAGTAGAGAATAACTAAAATCGATATCTAAAAGGTACGTGTAAGCTAAACTATAAAATGCTAACAAGAATTCCATGAAACCCTAGAGAGCTTCTTTATTGCTCTTTGGATGTAAATACAGATCCCTTTTTTGTCACCATAAGGATCTCTTTTCTATCAAATGAATAAACAAAATCCATTCACAAGCGTGTATAAACACGACGTACATGTACTTGTAGATATATTTTTTTTATAGAAATAATTTAGTTTTACATATATATGTAGCACTTCATGCCTGGCAGTACGTACTATTCCTTACATGCGTGTGAAGTTGCAATCTCTTAGTGGTTTTCTTTTCTCGGGAAGATTTTTAAGATCAGTTTTGTAGTTCAACTAGTTAGACAATGACTAGTTCTGTTATATATATCGGGTTCAGGTTCGAGCAAAATACAACTTTAAATAAAATACATTGTTTTTTTTTTTTTTTTTTTTTTTGAATTGCCGAGGTTCTGGGCCCGTACATCTCCGGAGCGGAGCCCAAACTATGTTAAAATCACTTTTTCGGAGGAGACCCCTCCCAACGGGAATCGAACCCATGGCCGGTAGGAGAGGCACATACCCACTCCTCCTTAACTACTAGACCAACTCAACGTTGGTAAAATATATTGTTTTCAAATATACTGCAAATTGTAAAGAACCCTTGATTGTACAAGTAGATAGTGGTGAATATAACATATATCCAAATTAGTTTGTCTTTAATTGAGAGGTTGGCCTCTTCGTAACCATATCAGAAACTAGTGCTAGAAAAGCTGAAAGAAAATATTTACATATTTTTTTTTTGTTACATGCATGTATCACTAACAACGAGTAGTATTAAGTCTAAGAGAAGTCTAGACCGAATGCTGAATACTTTGAATTATTTTAAAATGATGAAAATATAATATATTTTTTTTTTGATAAATGAAAATATAACATTGTGAACAAAATTTGGTAGAATATATGTATACTTGCATGTTGAAATTTTTGACTCGTGATACAAACAAAAAGAAGATAATTATCGATAACTAAAAACAGCGTAGGGCCAAAAACCATTCGTCCACGATGATACAAGTAAAAGAACAAATAGAAGAGAATAGAAATGAAATGAAATAAAGGAAAAACAAAATAAACAAAAAGGAAAACTATAGAGTTTTGTAAATTTTTATTATTATTGGAGAAAAAAATGGGAAGTGTGTGTTATAACTAATGTTCAAAATTTCGTTAGATGTTAGTCGGACGGTTAAGTTGGGTCTAGCGCCTAACAAAAAAATCAAGAATTAATTGGAGATTAATCGGAGATTAGTTTTTGATATTTTTAATGTCTTTTTAACATGTTAATTCATTATAATTTATAGTTTCAATATAATATTGTGCTCAATATTCGATAAAACACATGAAAATAAATATTAGGTCCAATACATTATGATTTTTATTAAAAATATGAATATAAGTTGGATTTATCAAATTTTAGAACCAATTAAATTATTTTAATTTTTTTTTAAAAATTGGTTAGGCGGCTGCATGCCTAGGCATAAATTAATTAGTCTAGGTAGAGATTAATCGGACACCCAATTTATTGAACTTATTATCCATAAATCGCCACGGTCTGTCGTTGTTTAATGCCTAAACGGCTAGATGACCAATTTTTTGAACAGGGGTTATAACAACAAAAAAATGCTAAGAAATCATATTGGACTGTAATTACCGAATTTATATAAATAGTAACAAAATGGTGTGAAACCGCAGGGGCCATGACTCATATTTGTGATGATAGGCATTAGGAACCTTTGATAATGAAAGATAGAAGCAAATGGATCAAAACAAAAAACAAAAAACCACAATCTACAAAATAAAAAAGATGAATAATTGATGAGAAAATTACAAAGACAACAAGGAGGGGTGGGAAGGAGTCGGAGTATCCACTAGTTTTCAACTTCTTCTTCTTAGACCTTTCTTCTTCTTAGATCATTTTCACAATATATATTTTGTTTATCAAATTTAAATTCAAAGATTGTTGTTTAGTGCTTACAAAATATTATTCCCTCCGTTTCATATTAGTTATCGTTTTAGACCTTAAATTTTGTTTCATATTAATTGTCGTTTTAGAATTTCAATGCAAATGTTTGATAATATTTCCACTTTTATCCATACTCTTTTAGCTTATTAATTAATGTGATCATAATATATAATATATTAATGAGGGATAAAACAGAAAATTTAATTGTTTTCTTAATTTACGTAAAACAACCTAAAACGACAACTAATATAAAACGGAAGGAGTATTTACCTTTGATATCAAAAAACAAAAACAAAATCCTTTCCCTTCTTCCCTCATTATCCAAAACCACCCAATTCGGCTTTCTAACATCATGCTTAATTAATGGAGGCCCTCTCAATTAGGAGATTCTCGGAGTCATGTACGATATCAAACATCTAATGTCCTCCTTTACTAGTTGTATGATCTCTTTTATCTCCCGTACTACTAACTTGTTTGGCCCGAATTTAGCACCCTAAATCCAGCCTGAATAAGCATGCTCAACAATGAAGGCTCGGTCCACGACGAGGTCTCATGAGACTGTTTACAAGCTAAAGTAAGAAAGACACAAGTTAAAACAAGCGTGCTGGAAGCAGCGAGCATGCTGAAAGCACCGAGCTCGCAGAAAGACAATAGTACGAGCTCGGCCAAAGTTCAAACCTGGTCAAATATTGTAGCTGATGTTCAAATTTATACAAGCTCATAAAAGATAACTACATGATACTACACTTAATTATATAATTAAATCCATAATCTTTGTCTTTAATGTAAGGCTTGATTCTAGGAAGTGAAGTAATTATGTTTGTAGCTGATGTTCAAATTTATACAAGCTCATAAAAGATAACTCAAGAATTCGGTATCTCATTACATTGTAGCTGATGTTCAAATTTATACAAACTCAGAAAAGATAACTGCATGATACTACACTTAATTATATAATTAAATCCATAATCTTTGTCTTTAATTTAAGGCTTGATTCTAGGAAGTGAAGTAATTGTGTTTGACCAGGTTTGAACTTTGGCCGAGCTCGTACTATTGTCTTTCTGCGAGCTCGCTCCTTTCCTGCGAGCTCGGTGCTTTCAGCATGCTCACTGATTTCAGCATGCTCGCTGCTTCCAGCATGCTCGCTGCTCCCAGCACGCTTGTTTTAACTTGTGCCTTTCTTACTTCAGCTTGTAAACAGTCTCATGAGACCTCATCGTGGGCCGAGCCTTCATTGTTGAGCATGCTTATTCGGACTGGATTTAGGGTGCTAAATTTGGGCCCAACAGTAGCCCCCCAGCATCCTTAGTGACGTGTCACTGAGGGTGCGGTCCTGCAATCTCGGGATTTACTTGATCTTTAAATCATGTTCGAATTTGTTGTTGAACTTGTTATGCCCCAGTGGACCTTTTGGTTGAACTTATGCTCCTGCGAGGAGGGTTAATTTAATTTTCTTTGATAATCTTTCGTTTTTCCTTAGAATGATTTATCATTTTCGCCATTTAGAGGCTGACACTTTTCAAAGGATCACAGGCAGTCTTTCAGCCAAAGATCCAGGCCGTTCAGAGACCTTGTTCCCAGGTCGTTTAGAGACCTCAGGAGATGACCATGCGATTTTATGACGTAAGGTCGAAGCCGTTTAGAGGCAGGCATGCAACCTAAACAGTTTAGATGTAGAGGTTGTTGTCATTTAGAGACTAAAAAAGTTGTGACCTTGCAATTTAGACGCAAAGTCGAGTCATGCTAGCTGGTAGCATGCTCTAGCTCGTAAGGCTGTTCATTTATGGAGCAAGCTTTTAGCTTGTAGATGGAAGTTGAAAAACTTCAGGCTGCGTTTAGCAGGCTCAATTTCTGCTCCCAGGTCATTTAGAAACCTAGGGAGCTGACCATGCGATGCGATTTTAAGACGCAAGGTCGAAGATGGAAGTTGAAGAACTTCATGCTGCTTTTAGCAGGCTCAATTTCTGATTTTTTTATTTAACAGCTGCACCCTTGTGAGGTTGCCTACATACCCTGAGGAGGGATCAAACCTTTTGCCATTTTGAGGCTGACACTTTTCAATGGGTCAAAGGCAGTTTTTCAGCCAAGGACCCGTGCCGTTTAGAGACCCTGCTCCCAGGTCGTTTAGAGACCTAGGGAGCTGACCATGTGATTTTAAGACGCAAGGTCGAAGCCGTTTAGAGACATGCATGCAACCTAAAAAGTTTAGACGTAAAGGTTGTTGTCATTTAGAGACTAAAAAGGTTGTGACCTTGCAATTTAGATGCAAAGTCGAGTCATGCTAGCTGGTAGCATGCTCTAGCTCATAAGGCTGTTCATTTATGGAGTAAGCTTTTAGCTTGTAGATAGAAGCTGAAAAGATCTCAGGCTGTGTTTAACATGCTTAAGAGATGAAGATTTTTATTTTTTTTTAATAGCTGCACCCTTATGAGGTTGCCTACGAACCCTGAGGAGGGATCAAGCCTTTCGTAGTTCCATTTTTACAAGTGTCTTCTGCTTTATTGGTAGTATTTCTTCAGGTTCATGGCATTCCATGAGTTCCTTTTAGGTGTGTTATCATGCACCATTTCGAGCTTGTATACGCCGTTCTTTACTGTGTCGGAGATCTAATATGGACCTTCTTGTGATCAGGGCGCTCTCGCCTCGTTGCATCCTCGGATGAGCGTTCTCGCTTACGATCATTCTCAGATAGGCGATCTCACCGTTCTCCATCTCGAGCTGGATAATAGTTCCTCCTCGGAGGAGGTTCCTCCAGCTCGACATTACCTAGTTCTCCTGCTGCGAATTTCGCAGCGAGCTGCTTTTTTACCTCGTAGCACTCCTCAGTTGAATGACCCATGATTTCATGAAAATCACACCACTTGTTGGGATCATACGACTCGATTTTGTTATGAGGTGGGCTTCCCGAGGTTTCGGATGCTGTTGAGCTGCACTTGCCTCCTCGAAAATAATCCAGCGTGAAGCGCGGTTTAGCGCATCGTCTAGCGACACCGGCTCCCGGACTGTGAGCTCCTCGAAGAATTTTGAGGTTTTCAACAGTCCGTTTTGAAGGGCTTTCAAGGCCGTTGGGTTATGTAGATCGGCAATTTTTACCTTAACGGCTTTAAAACTAGCAATGTACTTCCGCAACGAGTCGCCTAGCTTTTGAGTAAGTACCCATAGATCGGCCTCCGAGGTCTCGATCTGGATAAATACCGAATATTGATACAGGAATGCAGCTTGAAGTTGGGTGAAGTTGTCAATCGAGTTTGGTTTCAGGGAGGTGAACCATTCCAAGGCCGAATCAGTTAGATTTTCGGCGAAGAAACGGCAGCGAGCTGACTCGAGGTCGCCCCCGATTAGTCGCACCCTCGAAAAGGCGAATTTGAAACTTCTCATAAATGCCTTGGGGTCGGGTTCTCCGTTATATCGGGAAAATCAGATGTTCCCGACAACGCCGAGCTGAGGCCTCGCAATCCGCGAGGTGAATGGGGTCTGATTGACTTCATCAATCACCCTATCTATTTCGGGTACTGAGCTTAGAGCAGCATGGACCTGCGATCTCATCGGCTGAAGTTCAACATTAGTTTCTTCGTAATATTTCTTAATCGACTCGAACCCATGTGAGGCGCCGGATCCCAGATCGTTTTCGATATTGCCCGGGAACCAGAGCTGGGAATCTCCAGCGAGCTGGGCATGGTTGCTGATCCCATTTCCAGGTCGCGTTTCGACCTCGGGATTGTCTCGAGCTTCAGTTGGGGGAATCCTTCCTTCCGCGATCTGGATCGTAGAAGGAGTACATATGGGGTTCGATATTAATGAGCTGAACCGCGAGGTGGTGGCTGAGCCGACCATTCTACTGGTCGAGGCATCAATACCAGAAAAGTTTAACCTCGTTATCGGTGGAGGTTTTAGTCCTCCATGCTCTGGTGCAAATGAGGTTTGCATTCCAGGTTGGAAAAAAGATCGTCTGATTGCTCCTGCCCGAGTCGCTCTTTCGAGGTCGTCTTGGCGAGCAACCATTGCGCGATTCTGTTGTATGAGAATCGATATTAAATTTCGGATCTTAGCTATTTGATCCGGAGCTTGCTGGTTTAAAGACTGTATTTCCCTAAGGATCAACAGCTTCGTTGGTCCCAACCATGACATTCGCTTCCGAGCCGGTTATTGGAACGTTTGTTGTCCCATCTGAGCCCCACGTAGCGGTGATATCAGGCTGGGATGGTGGAACAGGGGTGTTCATAGCTCTTGATGAAGTTGTGATTGTTAATCCCGTGGTTTCTGACATCTTCTTCGTTTGGATAATCGATTTCGTAGGTTAAGAAGAGGAAATTGTTTTGCTCCTCCCCACAGACGGCGCCAAATTGTGAGAGCAGAATCTCACAACCTCAATCCTTGACTACTTTGAGGTTGTAGTGTATTAAAAAGACTTAGGAAAAACTTGTAAGAACTCGAGAGGAATTTGAGAGAAAAATGTTATATGTTATTATTGCCTTTTTGCAGTAAAGAATTCGGTATCTCATTACATTGTAGCTGATGTTCAAATTTATACAAGCTCAGAAAAGATAACTGCATGATACTACACTTAATTATAGAATTAAATCCATAATCTTTGTCTTCAATGTAAGGCTTGATTCTAGGAAGTGAAGTAATTGTGTTTGACCAGGTTTGAACTTTGGCCGAGCTCGTATTATTGTCTTTCTGCGAGCTCGCTCTTTTTCTGCGAGCTCGGTGCTTTCAGCATGCTCGCTGCTTTCAGCATGCTCGCTACTTCCAGCATGTTTGCTGCTTCCAGCATGCTCGCTGCTTCCATTATGCTCGCTGCTCCCAGCACGCTTGTTTTAACTTGTGCCTTTCTTACTTCAGCTTGTAAACAGTCTCATGAGACCTCGTCGTGGGCCGAACCTTCATTGTTGAGCATGCTTATTCGGGCTGGATTTAGGGTGCTAAATTCGGGCCCAATAGTAGTTAAGGATTGAGGTTGTGAGATTCTGCTCTCACAATTTGGCGCCGTCTGTGGGGAGGAGCAAAACAATTTCCTCCTCTTAACCTACGAAATCGATTATCCAAACGAAGAAGATGTCAGAAACCATAGGATTAACAGTCACGGCTTCATCAAGAGCTATGAACACCCCTGTTCCACCATCCCAGCCTGATATCACCGCTCCGTGGGGCTCATATGGGACAACAAACGTTCCCATAACCGGCTCGGAAGCGAATGTCATGGCTGGGACCAACGAAACTGTTGATCCTTCAGGAAATAGAGTCTTAAACCAGCAAGCTCCGGATCAAATAGCTGAGATCCGAAATTTAATATCGATTCTCATACAACAGAATCGCGCAATGGTTGCTCGCCAAGACGACCTCGAAAGAGTGACTCGGGCAGGAGCAATCAGACGATCTTTTTTCCAACCTGGAATGCAAACTTCATTTGCACCAGAGCATGGAGGACTAACACCTCCACCGATAATGAGGTTAAACTTTTCCGGTATTGATGCCTCGACCAGCAGAATGGTCGGCTCAGCCACCACCTCGCGGTTCAGCTCATTAATATCGAACCCCATATTTACTCATTCTACGATCCAGATCGCGGAAGGAAGGATTCCCCCAACTGAAGCTCGAGACAATCCCGAGGTCGAAACGCGACCTGGAAATGGGATCAGCAACCATGCCCAACTCGCTGGAGATTCCCAGCTCTCTGGAGATTCCCAGCTCTGGTTCCCGGGCAGTATCGAAAACGATCTGGGATCCGGCGCCTCGCATGGGTTCGAGTCGGTTAAGAAATATTACGAAGAAACTAATGTTGAACTTCAGCGGATGAGATCGCAGGTTCATGTTGTTCTTAGCTTAGCACCCGAAATAGATAGGGTGATTGATGAAGTCAATCAGACCCCATTCACCTCGCGGATTGCGAGCCCCATCTCGGCGATGTCGGGAACATCCGATTTCCCCGATATAACGGAGAAACTGACCCCAAGGCATTTATGAGAAGTTTCAAATTCGCCTTTTCGAGGGTGCGGCTACTCGGGGGCGACCTCGAGTCAGCGCGCTGCCGTTCCTTCGCCGAAAATCTAACAGATTCGGCCCTGGAATGGTTCACCTCCCTGAAACCGAACTCGATTGACAACTTCACCCAATTTCAAGCTACATTCTTGAAGCAATATTCGGTATTTATCCAGATCGAGACCTCGGAGGCCGATCTATGGGTACTTACTCAAAAGCTAGGCGACTCGTTGCGGAAGTACATTGAAAGTTTTAAAGCCGTTAAGGCAAAAATTGCCGATCTACATAACCCAACGTCCTTGAAAGCCCTTCAAAACGGACTGTTAAAAACCTCAAAATTCTTCGAAGAGCTCACAGTCCGGGAGCCGGTGTCGCTAGACGATGTGCTACACCGTGCTTCACGCTGGATTATTCTCGAGGAGGCAAGTGCAGCTCAACAGGCATCCGCAACCTCGGGAAGCCCACCTCATAACAAAATCGAGTAGTATGATCCCAACAAGTAGTGTGATTTTCATGAAATCATGGGTCATTCGACTGAGGAGTGATACGAGGTGAAAAAGCAGCTCGCTGCGAAATTGGCAGCAGGAGAACTAGGTAATGTCGAGCTAGAGGAACCTCCTCCGAGGAGGAACTATTACCCAGCTGGAGATGGAGAACGGCGAGATCGCCTCTCTGACGATGATCGTAAGCGAGAACGCTCATCCGAGGATGCAACGAGGCGAGAGCGCCCTGATCACAAGAAGGTCCTTATCAGATCTCTGACACAGTAAATAACGGCGTATACAAGCTCGCCAGGGTGCATGATAACACACCTGAAAGGAACTCATTGAATGTCATGAACATGAAGAAATACTACCATTAGAGCAGAAAACACTTGTAAAAATGGAACTACGAAAGGCTTGATCCCTCCTCAGGGTACGTAGGCAACCTCATAAGGGTGCAGCTATTAAAATAAAAAAAAAATCTTCTTCTCTTAAGCCTGTTAAACGCAGCATGAGATCTTTTCAGCTTCTATCTACAAGCTAAAAGCTTACTCCATAAATGAACAGCCTTACGAGCTAGAGCATGCTACCAGGTAGCATGAATCGACTTTGCGTCTAAATTGCAAGGTCACAACCTTTTTAGTTTCTAAATGACAACAACCTTTACGTCTAAACTGTTTAGGTTGCATGCCTGCCTCTAAACGGCTTCGACCTTGCGTCTGAAAATCGCATGGTCAGCTCCCTAGGTCTCTAAACGACCTGGGAGCAGGGTCTCTAAACGGCCCGGGTCCTTGGCTGAAAAACTGACTTTGACCCATTGAAAAGTGTCAGCCTTTAAATGGCAAAAGGTTTGATCCCTCCTCATGGTATTTAGGCAACCTCACAAGGGTGCAGCTGTTAAATAAAAAATCAGAAATTGAGTATGCTAAAAGCAGCATGAAGTTCTTCAACTTCCATCATCGACCTTGCGTCTTAAAATCGCATGGTCAGCTCCCTAGGTCTCTAAACGACCTGGGAGCATAAATTGAGCATGCTAAACGCAGCCTGAAGTTTTTCAACTTCCATTTCCAAGCTAAAAGCTTAATTACTTAAATGAACAGCCGTACGAGCTAGAGCATGCTAGCATGACTCGACTTTGCGTCTAAATTGCAAGGTCACAACCCTTTTAGTCTCTAAATGACAACAACCTCTACGTCTAAACTGTTTAGGTTGCATGCCTGCCTCTAAACGGCTTCGACCTTGCGTCCTAAAATAGTCTGGTCAGCTCCTGAGGTCTCTAAACGACCTGAGAGCAAGGTCTCTGAACGGCCTGGATCTTTGGATGAAAGACTGCCTGTGATCCTTTGAAAAGTGTCAGCCTCTAAATGGCGAAAATGATAAATCATTATATGGAAAAACGAAAGATTATCAAAGAAAATTAAATTAAGCCTCCTCGCATGAGCATAAGTTCAACCAAAATGCCCATTGGGGCATAACAAGTTCAACAACAAATTCGAACATGATTTAAAGATCAAGTAAATCCCGAGATTGCAGGACCACACCCTCAGTGACACGTCACTAAGGATGTTGGAGGGCTACTGTTGGGCCCGAATTTAGCACCCTAAATCTAGCCCGAATAAGCATGCTCAACAATGAAGGCTCGGCCCACGACGAGGTCTCATGAGATTGTTTACAAGCTGAAGTAAGAAAGGCACAAGTTAAAACAAGCGTGCTGGAAGCAGCGAGCATGCTGGAAGCAGCGAGCATGCTGAAAGCACCGAGCATGCTGAAAGCACCGAGCATGCTTAAAGCACCGAGCTCGCAGGAAAGTAGCGAACTCGCAGAAAGACAATAGTACGAGCTCGGCCAAAATTCAAACCTGGTCAAACATATTAAACATATTCTCCTAGAATCAAACTCAGCATTAAAGACAAATATCACGATTTTAATTCTGTAATTTAGTGTAATAATCATGCAGTTACGATTTCTTGAGCATGTATAAATTTGAACATGATGCTCATTGTAAAAGGATCGAATTCTTGACTACGAAAAAAGCAATAATAACATATAATATTTCTCTCTCAAATTCCTCTCGAATTCTTACAAGTTTTTCCTAAGTCTTTTTAATACATTACAACCTCAAAGTAGTCAAAGATTGAGGTTGTGAGATTCTGCTCTCACATAAGTGTTTCAGAGGTTAACTTGCTAAACTAGTTTTGAATTCAATGCACTCTTTTAAAAACCATTTGATATGTTCATTTTGTAATTCCAAATAATGTCCTTAGGTGATAATTACATGCTCAAACGTCGAAAATAAATAAAACTCTGTAATTTATTATGAAACCAATAAAATGTATATGTGTAAACAATCATTTAATTTAGTAGATTGTAGAGTGTATAGATACATATACAATATTTGTTGTACAGTCACGGAAACGTACCTGTATGAACATTATGAGTGTGTCTCTACGTACATACCCAAAAAAAAAAAAAAGGAAATGTATAATCACAACGTTGAATTCACCAGAAGGAAAGAGATGTGTCTGAGAAATTGGAAGATAATGGAAACTGACGAGATACATCAAAACATAGCAATCTTGCCCATTGTGACACAACCTTAACATTTGTCTTTTCACATTTGTCTTTTTACACAACATATTTTTTTAATAAATACATAAATACACATATATAGATATAGATATGTGTATCATCGGTGTTTATACATACATGCATTTTGTATATACGCACACGCATACATACAAATATACATGTGTATCATCAGTGTATATCACTCATATTGGCGTTTGTCAGTGAGAAAGAGATCAAAGAGAGCCATCATTTTCCAAATGTTGTTTTCCTTTGTTCAGCTTTTTCACCAATTTATATATTTTCTGAATCCCATGTGGGATGGATCTTTGCTTGTCCCCTCTTGTTAGATTTGTTTTCCTAAAAATATATATTAATTCTCAATCTAATTCTTTTCTACGATATAAACTATTTTATAATAAGTGGTGTTGTCTCTTATAGTTTATATCCTTATGACAGAGATTTGTTTTAATTTCGATATCCATATATTTTTGTGGTCCTTACACAAGTTAGCTTCATTATTGTGCATGTATATCTCTTTTTCTTCCACCTTCCAGAAAATCAAGTTTTAATGAGAAATTATCATTTATGAGTATTCATAATGTTCAACGAAGAACAAATGGACCAGTGGTTGTCACACATATGCTGTCATCTTACTGGTATCGATGAGTTTGATTCCATATATCCTTCAAATGTGGAGGAAATTGCTCATATAATTCATGAACTATTTTCGTGCGCTCAATTTATTTCTCAACTTGCGCTTGCTCAAAATAATTCCCCAAATTATAGTTGATTGTATAAAATCAGGATTAACAAAGTCAAACGTTAATTACTAAATGGATACATATCCACTAAATCGGCTCTAACTCATTCAATACAACCCCGAATGAGTTAAAACCACTTCCAATGGAAATCTCACTCAATTTCCTATACATTTGATGAAGTGCTCCAAAGCTAAATTCAAAGGAAAATTTTCCATCCGAATCGATCTTGCATCAAGAATATGTGTATAGAAGATCGATTCGGATGGAAGTCTTTCCTTTGGCATTTGTATACTATATATTTTTAATCTAATTATTAGGACTCTTATATGTGGATTGGAATCAAAACCAATCTTGCAACGCGCAAATATGGACCTCTGTATCCGTAATTTTTAACTTAAGGCTTTTGAAGATATTTATATTTTTGATCAATTAATTGTTGCATATAAATGGAAGTTTAATTAGTTCTAACAATTGGGAGAAAATGAAACAAGAAGAAGAGGCCAAGTTTGGTTGGATCTAAAAGAGAAAGTGACAATTGCCCTTAGAATGGAAGGGAATGAAAAGACAGTGTTAGGGAAGGAAGAGGGGACAATGGATGATGGAAGTTACTCTCATCATGTGATCCATCACTATCTTATATCTAATTTTGCATATATTTTATTAAATATTTACCAATTATATTTTTATTTCTGCATATATAAGCACCTTATAAACAGTTTCACACTTCCTTTTGCATGCATTCTTATTCTTTAATTATTTTTATTCAAGATTTTGGGATATTAAAAACAATCATAATCTATACAATGAACACTGAAATTAAAAGAGAGAAATCTGAACTAAAATTCTTTCCAAACCATTATCCAATGAAATTAAGCGACATACTTTCAAAGTGATTAATTAACAAAAATAAAAATAAAAATATTTCACTATAAGTTAAAATTAGGATATTATAAGTCTGTATATTTTATTTCATAAATTCAATGTTAATTAGAAACTATTTTTTGAAAATATTGAATCTAATTTTTTAAAATTTTACTTTTAATTTAGTTTTGTTCAAATATATCCTTTAAACTTAGAGATCAGTTTTCAATTTAATTTTCTTATATAAATTTTGAATGTATCATAATAAATGGACAAAGAACAAAACTATTGAAAGCTTTAATTTCAGTAAAATAAAAGTAAGGAATAAGAAGCTATTTTATAGTAACCTCAAGTCATTTGTAATATCATTTTTATTTATGAAATATTTTAGACTAATGTAAATTAAATAATAACAAATATAAGAAAATTGTAAAAGTGACAAAAGGACTATTGTGATAGTTAGATATTTACATTGTAGATGGGGTAGGTTTTCATTTATAAGTCAATCTTTTATAAAAAACGATAATCTTGAATTTTGTTGAATAACTTAGTTCTTTAAACAACTAGAGATTGACCTCCGCGCTTCGCGCGAGCTTATTTTACATTCATGTTTTATAAATTTGTTTATATGCTATTTTTTTAGGAAACAAATTTTTTTTTTAATTTCAAATTTTAGTTTAATAGTCGGTTTATGTTTATAGTTGCATTATGTGTATATGCGTGTGTTTTGTTATTTCTCCTTATTAGTGTTTGTATATAACAATAGTTTTTTCTTTTAATTATATTGTTTACTTATGTTGAAATATTTTTTTTTTCATGTGCTTAGTATTTGACTACTATGTGATTCTAATTATAGTTTTATATATATTTTCTTAACACCATTTCAAATCTCTCATAAGTTACATATTTAGTTGAACGTATAATATTACATTTATGTTCCGGGATCTATAGTTTATATTGAGGCCAATTATAACCTCATCAGCCCATGTACACATTAACTAAACAAACCACTTACATTTGATTATAAATGATTTTAGTACATATTTGAGAGTTTAAAATTATCTTTTTATGTATGTATAGTTTTAAGTTGTTTTTAGTTACGCCCTCTAATAGAGATTTTTTTCTAATGTTTTGGCATTTATGCTAATATATATTTTGGCCCAAGTATTGCTTTATTCGTGAAAGACCGCTGACAAAAGATCTATGATTTTTTCCTTGTTTCCCATTCCGAAGAATACATCCTCTCTCGGTTCTAAAAATCCAACAAATCCCACTCACATAGCTGATCCTCGATGGCCGCCGTGACTTTCAACGCATTCGGTAGCCATGGTTCCGCTTCTCACATCTGTTTCCGCCATTTTCACTCTTTCATCGATGCTCGCACCTATCTCAAGGTCTGATTTCAGAATTCAAAATTTTATGTATCTTATCATTACCAGATTCGGGTGTTCAAAAATTGAAATCTTGCGTGTTGTTTTGGATTTATAGGAGGGGGAAGATTGCGATATATGTGGCGTTGTAATTGCAGATGGAGCTGATGCGATCAACGAACATTCTTTCAAAAGAAACACATCGTTTGTTCTGGGTAATGAGGTAAAAATCAATCAAATTTTCACAAAATATTAGAGTTTAAGCAATTTTTTGAAGTTAGAATAGCGATCATTCTTCATGATCTTTAGTCCATTTCATATGTGAACAATGAGGGAAGAAGTAGATTAATAGGAACCTCAATGGTTTCAAAGATAATTATTAGGACACCAAAACTTGGAGTGAATGAGTGAAGTTATTGCAAAAGTTGGTTTAACTTCTCCATCTTTCTTATTTCAAGAATATGTGAACGATTCTCAGAGTCTATTATATTGGCTTCAATGGTACTTAGTCTCTTCCATTAACAAAAATTGGGTAATAAGCATTTCAAGATTTATGACGATCATCATTTAGTAAATGGCTAAGTTTTGGCTTTGAAAATCCTCGATATATTTATTTGCCCGAGAAACCCATTCGGATCCGAAAAAATGTATTGATTTGTCGAGATATTAATTAATCGAGTATCAATTTATAGATGTTATACTGTTAACTATGATAATAAACTCATTTTATATGTATTTTCTGTTGAATTGTAGTTGGTTATCTATAAATTAAGTAGTTTATCTTAATATTTTATTTTCAAATATGAACTTACTATATGGTCATTTTTCACTTATTTTATTTCATTATTTTTTTTCCAAAATTATGCATTCGCATATACTAATTTTGTTAATAGCCGGTTCAAATTTTAAATCATAATTAATATTATATATTTTTCTCGATAGTTGGTGTTTCACTTATTTCATTTCATTATTATATATTTTTCTCTACTATCATTTATCTATAATTTTATTTATTTGTTCTTATCTTTGTCCTATTTTACATATTCTCGACTTTGTTAAATTAATTGTAAAAACTTATATTTACCACAAATTTATAGTATTTTTGTGACTCTCAAATGATGTAAATTTTATTATAAAAAATTATATATTCTCGGAGCAAAATTGAATAAATTAGTTTTTTCATTATATGTAGTAAAATATATTTTACATTCTTAATTTCATAATCACATTCTAACATTTTAAATAGGATAAATATTAAATTAAAGTTTTTGGTTGAAAATCTAACAATATATCATTTTCAAAAAAATATTTCATTATTTTTTTTTATCCAATTAGTATTAATTTTTTTGATTCTTAATGTCGAATTATCACTTTTCTATTTTGTTACACAAAGTTTTGTATTTTTGTAATTTGTGTTAAATAAAAATAATGATAAATATAGTAGACATGTATTAAATATATTTTAATGTTAATTTTTTGTATAAATGAGGTGATGAGGTGGACACCCTAGATTGAGAGAAAAATCTCATACTATATAATAGATTCTTAATTTCATAATCACATTCTAACATTTTAAATAGGATAAATATTAAATTAGAGTTTTTAGTTGAAAATCTAACAATATATCATTTTCAAGAAAATATATCATTTTTTTATCCAATTAGTATTAATTTTTTTGATTCTTAATATCGAATTATCAATTTTCTATTTTGTTACATAAAGTTTTGTATTTTTGTAATTTGTATTAAATAAAAATAATGATAAATATAGTAAACATGTATTAAATGAATGTTTTTAATATATCTTAATGTTAAAAAAATTTTGTGTAAATGAGATGATGAGGTGGACACCTTAGATTGAGAAAAAACTCTCTTATTATATAATAGATTGTAATATTATACCATGACTTAAATAGATACGGGATAATAATAAAAAAAAACATTTGAGCGAAGTTCACATTGGGATTTGTCCAGGAATCTCAGCTATTAAGTAAAGGGTTATAAAGTCAAATGAAGTAGAATAATTATAAAGCTATAAACTTTTTTATAATTGAAAATTTGTAGATTTAAAAAAATTGAGATAGTATACTTTTGAAATACATGTTTATGTTTTGGTAAATGTTAAGTTTCTTGGGCTTCCAACTCAAAATCAATTGGTAATGAGTGGATTGGCCCAAGTCCCTTATATATTACTCAATGTCCCATCCCACTTCCGATGTGGGATAATCTTCACACACTCCCTAGAGATTAAGGCTCATGACCCATTAATCTCTACATAATCTCAATACCTCCCCTCGATCCCAATATCTCCCCTCGAGATAATGGCTCTTCTAGCCATTAATCTCGACAGACCATCAATCCTCGGGTCGGGGCGCTCGGGCCTTTTTATGGGCCGGATTACGGGTATTGTGTGTTCGGGCTCTGATACCATGTTAAGTTTCATGGGCTTACAACTCAAAACCAATTGGCAATGAGTGGATTGGCCCAAGTCCCTTATATATTACTCAATGTCCCATCCCACTTCTGATGTGGGACAATCTTCACACACTTCCTAGAGATTAAGGCTCATGACCCATTAATCTCTACATAATCCCAATACCTCCCCTCGATCCCAATAGTAAATTTCAAAAATATCACACCAAACCATATTTCAAAGATGGTTATGAAAAAGAAAAAAAAAAGTATTTCGTATAATTGATTTAGTACGCTTTGTGAAAAGTGTAAGACCTTTCTTTTAAAATGGGGAATAGCCAAGAAGCCTTCACTATCTCTTGTGATTTTCCACTTTCCACCATGACCATGTTTCATTTAACTAACGTCTTGGTATAGTGATGTTTCGATGTATCTCTTCAAAGGAAATTGATCATGGATCCTTAGTTCGATTTCCATTGAAAAAGATTTCACAGAGTCCTGACAGAAAAAGATATAATTTTTTTTTTGAAAGAAAAACATAAACATATAAACTTCAACCAATAATTTTTCGTTGTTAATTCCAATTTAACATAACAACAACGAAGGTTTCAACCAAATATTTTCTATTCATTAAATAGTTGTTCTATTGGTCTAGGTCAAGAATCGATTCTCTTTAAATGTGAAATTAGTTAACTACTTTCATTTGACCAGTCGACATAATGTCATATTTTATCACTCCCAAATTCACATGGAAAAGTTTAAATATCAGCCTGAAAACTCGATTACCAAAAAAAAATTACTCTCGGATACATAAAATTACAAAGCAAACATTTGAATAGTTGCACGGAAAAAATCTTATGGGAGGAGTACAATTTGTGCGAGTATATTTGAGGGCAATGATAGTATATACAATACAGTACTATATAGATGGCCTAAGTAGACAGAAGTATATATAATATAAAGTATATCTATCTTTATTTTAAATATTAGTTATTCATTGACAAAAAAGAAAAAAAAAAGAGAAAGTGAAAGAAGGAAAAGAAAATCGCGCAAGTCAAGAGATTTTATTTTGTATATAAATGGGCCAAAAGTAAACAGAAGAAAAAGTGAGAGCCTTACTTTTAATGTCTGAGAAAGGCCAAAGAGTATCACTCTTACAACAATTCACCAATTACAAAATTGAAGATTGAGTCATTGACCATATATTTAATTAATATGAGTGGTTGCTATAGTCTATATTTTTTTTAATGAATATGCTATAGGAATAAAGGTTCATCCTGATCTTACATGTAACATTGAAAGTAACATAAGTATTAGAATTTTTAGTTAATTGAGTATATATGGTCAGTTGATCAAAAAATTTGGTAAATGTTAATAATAATTTGTAAATTAGGTAAGTAGGAATGTGAAAAAATAATTAAACCCAAAATATCATTTGCTCTTTTTAATAATTACAGAAATTTTATTGCTGTGAAACTCATTTTCTGACATAAGATTCTGGTGACACTGTTCACCCAACAGCCAATGTTACTATTCATCAAAACTCGACGACTACTGTTCATTACTAGAAAAACATATTGTTAGCATCGTTAACATTTTCATGTTAAACCAGTTTTTATTGTTATCATTGTTAACATATAGTTAGTGTCGTTAATATTATCATGTTAAACTAGTTATCATTGTTAGCGTCATAAATAGTGATTTATGAGAGAGAAAATGCAAAATATAATTAGTTAGAAAAGTTAGAGATATGTTGGATTTTTTAGTGTGAATAGTTTAGATTGAATAGTAGCAAAAAGTGTGAGTTAATTTTGATATTATAAATTGGTAGATCTTACAATTACCCTAGAATTCTTACTAGTATTATTTTGGATCTACTTTTCTTAATTATTTGTTTTCAGTTTCTTCGTATAGATTCTGAGTACGTAGTTTCGATTAAAAATTGATTTATGCAGTTTGTTCATTTGACTATTTATATCAACCAAATATAGATAATTCGATTCATATTGTTTCTCAAAAAAAAATTTCGATTTATTTTGATATGAGTTTTATTTATGTTAAAATTAAATTTTAGTTTCAATATAGATTCTAAGACTAGTAAGTTTCTATGAATTTATAACTTAAAACTAATTGACAATGAATGAGTTGGTTCATATCTTTTTATACTATTCTAGATCATATCAAATTTTTGATGTATGATCCCTAACATACCCTTCAAGATGATTGTTCTTCTGTACCATCTTGAATCGCATCCCACTCTAGGACTATTAATAAACTCTTTTGGGCCACTTTTAAATAAAAATCAACAAATTGGATTCTAATACCATGTTAAGTATTATGAACTTCTAACTCAAAACTATTGGCAATAAGCAGATTGATTCATGTCTCTTATACACTATTCTATGTCCCATCAAAATTTTAATGTAAGATTTATAACTATAACTATTGAGATATATGTTTTTATTAATCTATTATATCATCATCCTCAATAGAAAATTTTAACATATTATAAATGATATTTTTTGGTTAAAGATATCATAAATGATAATACATCATCTATGATACGTAAACTTAATTTACATATACCGGACATCCAAAAAAAACAAATCTAGAATTTTGGTAGAAACTTATACTCTATTTGTTCCATGATAAATGTTTTTGAGATTTTTGTTTCCCAAAAATATCATTTTGTATTCTCAGTCCTATATATAAACTAAATTACAAATTACAAATGTTATATATAAACTAAGTTACTTTGTTTGGAAAATGATCTTGTATTGATAAACGATAGAATAAAAAAGTAATATACTTTTAATATGTATGAAAAATTCTGAAACAATATTTAATTTGAAAAGGAGAAAGTGTTAAAAGCCCAAATTTGAAACAATAAAACATATAAAAACATTAATTATTTGGCTATCAATTCAATAAAGAGAACCTCAAAGCATCACACTTAATATATTGATCACCCAAAAGTTCATAATTTTTTGGAAGTATTATTTACAGTAACTAATATATTAATATTTAGTTATAATAGATTAATTAAAGGCTATGAAAGGGAAAAAAAAATCCACATCCTGCCATCATAACGTCTTGCTGGAAAAAGAAATGAAAATCATTTAAATAATAGTTAATACGAATTATTATTATTTTAGTTTGAACAACAAAGGTTCAGTCACTTGCATCACCCAAAAATAATAATAATAAACTTTTTGGATTTTTTTTCCTACTTCCAATGTCTGATTAGTGCTCTGGGTTACTTTTTTGGATCACGTGAATCCTAAATCAGAAAATCCATATAATACCCAAATTTAGTATATTTTCATAAATTCTAAGAAAATCCATAAGAAATTGTGAATTTATGGAAAATCTAGTTTCCCTAGGGACACTTTGACCAAAATCTTGATTGGATAGAAAAATGGTTTTTTGAAAAACAAAAACCAAAAACTACTTCAAAAACAACAAACTAAATTAAACATGTACTCCTTATGTTTTAAAATATTAGATATTCTAATATTTTCACTAAAAACAGAAAGATTAAAAAATTATTTGTTCTTTAAAAAAACAATTATTTAATATTTAATTTAAAACAACTAAATCAATCATAAAAAAGACTGCATAATACAAAGTCATAAAACACTAAACACATTTAAATTTTGCATTGAAAAGTGAGAACATTCTATATTTTGAAACAAAATAAAAACTCTAAAACATCTTATATGTTGATCCCGAGGATCACTAATATTGTTTAAGGGTCGATTACGGAGTGAGATGCGAGATTTCCGTTAATTAGAGCGAGTCAACCACAAGTTATAGCAGGACGGGTACGATGATGAACAGGTCAGAGACCGTATTATTTGCATTAATGGTGAAAAGAGACGGACGATTTAGATTTACGAACTGCTTCCGACGGGAATCCAGTTCGGCGTTCTAAACCGCGGTGTCTTGTTACAAAGGTGAGAGAGAGAGAGAGAGAGAGAGAGAGGCCGGGCCTATTTTTTATAGAGAGTAATCAGGTTTTTTTTTCAAAAGTCCCCTCCTTCATGCACAACGAAGGGTATATATAGCGAGGGCAGCTCCCTGTTTCCGCGGATTCCGGGGCCACGCGTCACCCTCAGCCTGCTTCACGGGTAAGGTGCTCTAGGAGGCGTGTCCCGGTTCTCAAGGCGAGAGGCAATGATGAGCTTGGCGCCATGCTTATGTAAGATAGCACACTGTTCGGCCAACTCCCTTCCACGTGTCCTTTCCTCCTTTGCTTACTCTGCAGGGTTGGTGGGACGTCGAGATCAGACCATACCCCTATTCAGATAGTACACTGTTCGACCAACCTCCACGTGCCTTCTTCTCTTTCGACAACCCAATCTTGGCGAAGTGTCAGCGCGGACCCGGGGTGCTCCTCTCAGGAGCTCGGGATTTTCAGATGAAGCCGAGCGCGGGACTCCAGGTCGGCGACCTCTGGTCAAAGGTCGATTCTATGTCGACCGAATCGAGATGGGCTCTTGCTAAGATGGGCCCAACTAAATGGGGGTGCTAGGCCCACCTCCAACAATACCCCCCCCCCAGTTCGGTGGCATGAGGTGAGGCGAATACACCGAAGCTGGTCTGATGTTAGTTCGGAGCATCTTAGGACGGTCCTTTGAGATTCGAGTGGATGAGAGCGGCGTGTTGCAGCCCAGATTTGAGCCCGCGCTCGTACGTGTCAACGTTTCCGAAGATCCGGAGATCGTTGGCGCGTACCCATCACGCGGGGGAAGTAAAACGACGCTTCCCTTTCCGCGTGTATTGCTCACGCGCGACTTATGGGAGATGCTTCGCGTTTATCGAGGAGTCTCCTGCTTTTGGCGTGGGAAAAATGAAGAGCCGCCATCATTAGGTATTTGGGAGGCCGTGCTCCTTTCGACACGTGTCCCGGCGTCGCTTCGTTGTCCCATTCCTCTATTTAACCCCTCTTTCTTCCTTCTGTCAAAACTTTTTGCGCATACTCTCAAGGTAACTTCCTTCTTCTCCTTCTTCTCTCTGTGCTTTTTTTTTGTCCTTTCGACTTCGCTTCCGTCTTCGGACATCGAGATTTCTTCCTCTTCCCTGAGCGATGGCGCCAATGTTAGACGGAATTAGGGCCGAGTCGAGTGATGAGTTGGCGCCTCGCGACTACCGCGACGATTCTCCGGAGGAAAGCTCTTCCCCCGGTGGTTCTGAGCACGCTTCTTCTCCGAATCGAGGCGAGGAGGGCGAGGAAAGGCCTGCTTCTTTTACTTCGGGGGCCGCTCTGCCGCTTCCCGGGACCCGTCACAGGAAGAAGGCGGTGATAAGGTCCTCCTCTGGGGGTCATGGCGCTGGCCGGGACGGAGGAGGAACCGGGCGTGCGGGCGATCGTGGCGGACGCCTGGGTGGTCGTGGTGGAGGAGTACGAGCGGCCAAGGCGAGGAAGTCTCCCCTGGTCCCTTATGAGCAAGGCGGGTCGTCGACCTGGAGTACGCCGGGGTCGCTTGCCCTGTTGAGGGAGTTGTGCGACTTCCCTGCTGCCGCTGAGCTCTGCCTGCCCAAACCGGACGAGCGTCCGGAGGTTCGACCCCTCCTTCTAGCGCCAATTGTTGGAACGTGTTTGAGCACGTCTCCTACAAATCAATTTGTATCGGGGAGGTTCGGGGATTTTCTGTTAAGATAGAGCCGGTTGCGTTCCGGTCGGCAAATGAGGAGGAAGAGGTGATTTATAGCTGTGCCCAGAGGGCTGCCTACGTACCCCGGGTTGGGGATCAAGCCATTCGTAGTTCGTTGCTGAGGCGAGCTGGGGAGCTCGTTGGGTCGTCGGGTCGGTTGGAACGTTGGAGAGCTGCGCCGAGCTGGGAAAGCTGTGCCGATCTGGGAGAGCTGCTGAGCTGGGAGAGCAGCGCCGAGCTGGGAGAGCTGCCGAGCTGGGAGAGCTGCCGAGCTGGGAAAGCTGCCAAGCTGGGAGAGCTGCCGAGCTGGGAGAGCTGCGCCGAGCTGGGAGAGCTGCCGAGCTGGGAGAGCTGCCGAGCTGGGAGAGCTGTCGAGCTGGGAGAGCTGGGAGAGCTGCCGAGCTGGGAGAGCTGCCGAGCTGGGAAAGCTGCCGAGCTGGGACAGCTGCCGAGCTGGGAGAGCTGCGCCGAGCTGGGAGAGCTGCCGAGCTGGGAGAGCTGCCGAGCTGGGAGAGCTGCCGAGCTGGGAGAGCTGCCGAGTTGGGAGAGCTGCCGAGCTGGGAGGGCTGCCGAGCTGGGAGAGCTGCCGAGCTGGGAGAGCTGCCGAGATGGGAGAGCTGGGAGAGCTCTTTTTAGAGAGGGAAAGTTATTTAGAGAGAGAGAATGAAAGTTTTTTTGTGTGTCTGATAATGAACTCCATAATGGGTATTTATAGTGGGAGTTGAGCAGACAACTCTCCGGTTTTTGGGGATGACGTGACGGTTCATGAACAGTACCCAACAGGCTGTGAACAGTGCCGAGCAGGTAGTGAACAGTACCTGGCATGTCGTGAACAGTGCCGGGCAGGTCGTGAACAGTACCCGGCATGTCGTGAACAGTACGGGGCAGGTCGTGAACAGTAAAAAGAAAAAGAAAAAGAGGGTGTGCTCATCACCACACCTACAATAGCCCTCCCCCAAGTTTGGCGAACGAGTGTCGAAGTCGGCGGACGAAACAAGTCTTAGCTCGGTATATCTTAACCTGCAATTAAGGGTGAACTTGATTAGAGTTTAAAATCTTATGAACGAGACTAGGCTCGGCACTGGTTGATCGTATGCATTGCGAGATGAGCTCGGCTTTTGATGACTCTTAAGCTTAAGTACGAGGCTGGGCTCGGCACTTATCTTGTCAAGTTTGATGCGAGATGAGCTCGGCTTTGCTGACTCTTAAGCTTAAGTACGAGGCTAGGCTCGGTACTTATCTTGTCGAGTGTATGACGAGATGAGATTGGTTCAAAGAGATAGGAAATAGTAAAAAAAATGAAATAAGCTTGGCACTTATCTGTATGGAGTTGTTCGGAGAGGAGGGCGATGTTCCCGACATTTGCCGAGCTACTCTTTGCGTGCAGAAAATCCTCAAACCCCCTCCTTCTAGCGCCAATTGTTGATCCCGAGGATCACTAATGTTGTTTAAGGGTCGATTACGGAGTGAGATGCGAGATTTCCGTTAATTAGAGCGAGTCAACCACAAGTTATAGCAGGACGGGTACGATGATGAACAGGTCGGGGACCGTATTCTTTGCATTAATGGTGAAAAGAGACGGACGATTTAGATTTACGAACTGCTTCCGACGGAAATCCAGTTCGGCGTTCTAAACCGCGGTGTCTTGTTACAAAGGTGAGAGAGAGAGAGAGAGAGGCCGGGCCTATTTTTTATAGAGAGTAATCAGGTTTTTTTTTCAAAAGTTCCCTCCTTCATGCACAACGAAGGGTATATATAGCGAGGGCAGCTCCCTGTTTCCGCGGATTCCGGGGCCACGCGTCACCCTCAGCCTGCTTCACGGGTAAGGTGCTCTAGGAGGCGTGTCCCGGTTCTCAAGGCGAGAGGCAATGATGAGCTTGGCGCCATGCTTTTGTAAGATAGCACACTGTTCGGCCAACTCTCTTCCACGTGTCCTTTCCTCCTTTGCTTACTCTGCAGGGTTGGTGGGACGTCGAGGTCAGACCATACCCCTATTCAGATAGTACACTGTTCGACCAACCTCCACGTGCCTTCTTCTCTTTCGACATCCCAATCTTGGCGAAGTGTCAGCGCGGACCTAGGGTGCTCCTCTCAGGAGCTCGGGATTTTCAGATGAAGCCGAGCGCGGGACTCCAGATCGGCGACCTCTGATCAAAAGTTGATTCTATGTCAACCGAATCGAGATGAGCTCTTGCTAAGATGGACCCAATTAAATGGGGGTGCTAGGCCCACTTCCAACATTATATTATGAAACAGAGAAAGCAATATTTTTTCTTTAAGTTAAAATCGAACCAAACGCATATCAAGCTAGATTTTAGATTCCCATAATTCCTTGTATATACACAAAACTCGAAATGTGGACTCGGTGACATCCCACACTTTTTGTTCGTTGGTAATCACGGCTCAGATAATTATTTATTTCTGAAACTGACATTTTTTTCATTAAAATCCAAATCTAATCCCAAACTATTGAAAATGCCAACCAAACCCAATGGTAAGGCAATTTCCTTGCAAGATTCGAGAGGCACGAGCCGAGTTTAGTGCTAAAACAGCTTAAAACTAAGAGAATAAGAACAAACTTCCAATTACTCAATTCTCCATTTTCTTACGCAATAACCAAACAGAGCCCATTCACAACGACTAAACCAAACCGGTTTATTTATATATAAACGAAAAAGGTTACAAAAACAGCAGCAGTAGCCTGGGGTAAACCAAATGCAACAAGACCGTAAACCAAAAACAACTAAGAATCCCAAATTACCAAAAAAAAACTGGAAATTGCAACTAAGCATATGCAACAAGACCGTAACAAGTTCTGATAATCACCGGTTCTCATCTCTTAGTATTTTGTCCGACCATCACCTTCCGTTATGACATCCTTGAAAGTGCCACCACTTGGGATCATTGGTAACACATGTTCTTGGTGCGGACAAATCACATCCAACAAGTATGGTCCTGGTGTATCCAACATTGTCTGAATAGCCTCTCGGAGATGTTCTTTCTTTGTCACTCTCGCCGCTGGAATCCCGCAAGCTCCTGCAAACTGCAGCATGTTCGGGAATATCTCGTTCTCCTTTGCTGGATCCCCGAGATATGTGTGAGCTCGGTTAGCTTTATAGAACCGATCTTCCCATTGCATAACCATGCCAAGATGCTGGTTGTTTAGTAAAAGTATCTTCACTGGAAGATTCTCTACACGGATTGTGGCCAGCTCTTGCACGTTCATCATGAAGCTTCCGTCGCCATCAATGTCCACAACAATCGCATCCGGCTTCGCAACAGACGCTCCAATCGCAGCAGGAAGTCCGAAACCCATAGCTCCGAGGCCTCCTGATGAGAGCCACTGCCTCGGTTTCCTGTATTTGTAAAACTGTGCCGCCCACATTTGATGTTGCCCGACGCCAGTACTGATAATTGCCTTCCCATCGGTTAGCTCGTCGAGGACTTGAATCGCATACTGTGGAGGAATAGCTTCCCCGAACGTCTTGAAGCTCAAAGGGAACTTCTGTTTCTGTTCATTCAGATCATTCCTCCAAACTCCGAAATCAAGCTTGAGCTCCTCTGCTCGGTTCTCAAGAACCTTGTTCATCCCTTGCAATGCCAGCTTAACATCTCCACACACGGACACATGAGGTGTTTTGTTCTTCCCAATCTCAGCCGAGTCGATGTCGATGTGAACAATCTTAGCCCGGCTAGCAAAAGCCTCGAGCTTACCGGTGACACGATCATCAAACCTAACACCAAAAGCCAGCAACAGATCACTATGCTCCACAGCGTAATTCGCGTACACAGTCCCGTGCATTCCCAGCATTTGCAGCGACAACTCATCATTACAAGGATAAGACCCAAGCCCCATCAGAGTACTCGCAACAGGGATTCCGGTAAGCTCGACAAATCTGCCCAATTCCTCGCTCGAATTCAAACATCCACCGCCAACATACAATACCGGTCTCTTAGATTCAGAAATCAACCTAACAATCTGCTCAAGATGAGAACTTTCCGGCGGTTTAGGCATCCTAGACATATAACCAGGCAAGCGCATAGACTGTTCCCAATTGGGGATCGCAAGCTGCTGCTGAATATCCTTGGGAACATCAACCAAAACGGGTCCGGGTCTACCCGAAGTAGCTAGAAAGAAAGCTTCCTCAACGATCCTAGGTATATCCTCAACATCCATCACCAGATAATTATGCTTTGTAATCGACCTCGTTACCTCAACAATTGGCGTCTCCTGGAACGCGTCAGTACCAATCATCCGGCGAGGGACCTGCCCTGTGATCGCGACGAGAGGGACACTGTCAAGCATCGCGTCGGCTAATCCGCTGACGAGATTCGTTGCTCCGGGACCGGAAGTAGCTATGCAGATTCCCGGCTTCCCGGAGGATCGAGCGTAGCCCTCGGCGGCGAAAACTCCTCCTTGTTCGTGACGAGGAAGGACGTTGCGGATAGAGGAGGATCGAGTTAAGGCTTGGTGGATCTCCATGGATGCGCCTCCTGGATAAGCGAAGACGGTCTCGACGCCCTGACGCTCGAGGGCTTCCACGAGGATATCAGCACCCTTGCGGGGTTCGTCGGGAGCGTATCGGGAGATGAATTTCTTAGTAGTGACGACGGATTTCGGCGGAGAAGGAGCTGCGACATTGACGGGTGAGTTGAGAACGGCGGAGCAGGAGAGAGAACGGCGGCGATGGGAGGAGGGTTTGTGGGGGTTTAAGGAGAATGGAAGGGAGAATCTGGAAATGGGTAAAGGAGAATTGGAAGATGAAGGTTTTGTGGAGAAGGAGATCGAGGAAGATGTTGTTGCCGCCGCCATGGTAGGATTGCTTTGAGGGAGAAAGAGGAACGACGAGAGAGAAGATGAAAAAACACCAAAGAAACACTTTGTGTGAACCTGAATCGTTTAAACAAAAAACAAAAAAAGACTCGCTCGTCGTGAGGGTTTTATTCTGTGATTACGAAAATACCCTTGGGATTTGATTTTACATCTTTTTGTCTTTATTAATAGATGAACTCACGTGAGAGAGTCTAATCTCTGTCTCTCTACTTGTGCCATTGAGCCCTTTAAATATCACATCAAAGCCTAAATGTAGGATTTGTGGATGAGGAATTTTATCATTTTTATTATTTCTTTCTTACAAACACAAGTTGGACTTCCGTGTCGCCAATTGCAAGTTAGTCGGTTACGATTTTTGGAAATCCTGTATGTTCTCGGAGAAATTGTAAACATCTCCTTCCTAAGATTTGAAGACTGGCCTTAGAAGAATGCTCGAAGCAACAACGATGAGAACTCTAGTTTTTCGGAGTTGCAGCAACTACGGGATGGTCCGCGTTTTGGCGTGTGAGTGTTGTTTTCTCGTTTGGTTTTGTTTCGATTTATTTTCATATCTCGTTATTCGGGTCCTTAGTCTTTATGTGTTGTCTGCTGTTTTTTTTGTTGTTGTTTCATTTTGTCTGTAGGTTTTTTTTTTTGTTAATATGCTTTCTTTATTGTATCCTTGTAACTTTGTAAAAAATTGAAAATGATATAAATCTTAACATTTTACCCCAAAAAAAAAAAAAACACAATTTGGATTTCTTAATTGCGAGATCCGAATAGTTTTGATGTCTTAAGTTTCATTTCGGATTTTGTTCTTAAAAACCTGAACTTCTTGAGGACAATATACTTTGCATACATAAATTCAAAAATAATCAAAACTTATCAAGTCTTTAAGGAATAACATGGGAGTGAAAAATCAAATAAGGGAGGAAAAAATTGGCCGCCAAAACATAGCAAAGACATGGAGGTTCCACAACAGGTTTTGCAGTCTTTTTACTTCTTCTTCTCCGACTCCCTCGGCCTTGGCGCATTGCCTGTCGCACGGTGAAACAATTTAGAGATTAGTAGAATTTCTTGCATTAAAGAAATGAGTTACTAAGTTAAGCACGGTGATGACCCTCGTTAACAACATAATCAAAGCGAGAGGGAACATAGACACCATGAGAGCCGCAGATAAAGGATTCAGAACAAAACGAAACTCATGGGACAGACAAATAGAGGGCTAAGAAACAATGGAGGAGACAAGCAAAGCTCTAATCTTTTGAGGCAAGAAGCCAGTTGAAACTCATCCTCAATTTCCAAGTCTACTATATAACACCAACTTCTATCTAATCAACAAGTAATGATTATAAAATCCTTATGAGCATCAACCAAGAATATGGTCACAGAACCGTTGATTCAATGCATATCTTTCAAGAAACCTAACAATATAATGCGAGACCCATTACTATGTCGGAGTAAACCTCGTAAAGTAGTTCCTAAGCAGATCCAACGATGATGTTGTTGATTGGGATGAATACGAGCTTCACGAAGAAACCAACGAATCCCATCACCACAAATCCAATCGCCGTACGCACAGCAACTTTGGTGAATTCTGCAATCAAATTACAAAATTGAGGAGTCCAAAATCTCCAGATCCAATATATAAACATTAACAACCAAATTCGGAAAGAGAAGTTTTACCCTTGCGATCGGGTTTGTGACAGCGCTGGACGAGACGGACACTGCTCTTTGCGAAATCTCTGAGTGGATCGATTGCGGATTCAATGGCGTCCATTGCTTCTCAGATCGGATTTGGTTTTGTCAAATTAGGGTTTCAGGAGAATCGTCGTTTTAGGGGTAAAGGGAGTTTTGTTTGACATTCTGATTTTATATACTTGTTTCTTCCGTTGACTTTGTCTCAACAGTAATTCCATCCAATTCAGATTTGATTCGGTCTGAATGTCTGAACACAAAGTCCGGTTTGGTATTCTTTGTATTTGTTTGACTTGTACGAATTATTACGCATCTATAACATCGTTTTTTTTTATTACGTCATCTATTACTTCATTTTCTATCAAATTTTTTTTTTTTGTTAAATGCTTGCTTTCTATCACTTTTTGAAATTATAAATTACGACCTAAAAACATTTGTGACAAACAAATCTAATAATCCAAAAATTAAAGATCTAACCATTGTATTCAGCATTTAATGTATGAGAACTGCTGGAACTTCAGATCCTTTACATACTTATCTTGTATAAATGAAATATCCTGATCTATATTATCAACTAACGTTTTAAATTAAATGATTTTGATGCTATACAATCTTATACATAAAAAACCCCTAGAAACACAAATGCTTCTCTTCCTAATCAATGCAGTGGCAAACTCATAAATTTATATTACTCGTGTCAAAATCTAATATTGAATAGAAAATCTATATTACTAATTCATTATATTACTAATTCTTTCAATTTATACATACAATTATATTTAAAAAATTAGATGTGTCACATAACACTCTATTAGTGTACATGGGTTCCCCACTGATATTGAATCAAACTGTGAATCTTTAAAACTTGAAGAGCTATAAAATTTGAGAACGAAGCTGAGCTCGTCCGGGTGATGGTGGTCCAGGGGTTTGAGGGGTCGAAGTCTCTTGGCATAATCTGTCAAGGTCCCAGGTTCGAGAGCTCTTGGAAACATCTTTCACCATTTCCTGGAAACCCACACAGATATGAGCCTATGTTTTAGAGCCCATTTGAATACCCGAAAAGAGGGTCTAAGAAAAAAGACGAGCTCTAAATTAAGTGTGAAACTTGTTATGACACCTATCTTTTTTTGCTAAACTGTAAATATTCATATAAAATAAAAGATTTGGGAATTACATAAGCAAGAACCCCTATACTTGGTGCCTTGGCAAAAAATAAAATAAAAAACAAGACAGCAAAAAAACTCTCTGATTTTTCAATGGATACATTTCAAGCTAACCAGAAAGACATTAAATCACCAAAGTGTTTCCTATGTCTCCGAGCAGTGATCGAATAGCGAACTTCGCGGTCAATCTCTTTGAAGATGATTGGCGCTGGAATTGACTGAGTGTTATGTAGTCGGTTGTTTCTTTCTTTCCATACGTACGACACCTATCTTTATACATTTTCAGGCCAGAGTCCATATTATATGATAAGTAGAGAATCTTGGGATTCTAAGGAAACACTCAAACACATGTTTCATCTGCACATTCATGTACGGCGTCTACAACCGTCCGTTATTTACGAGGTAACGGAAGATCATTCACTATTTCGAAAGAAAAAAGGTTAGTTATTTTTTTATTTTTTTTCATTAGAAAATGTAGTATTAAATTATGTAAAAGCAAAATAGATCATTTTTGTGGTTTCCCTTTTATACAACAAATCGCTAAAAATTCTATCCTACCTAAATTTTATTGAGACTTTAATTAATTGTACATCAAATGTGGTCAAGTTTCACATGTCGACAGAAAATGGGGATATGGAGACAAATATTTGTAGGCGCTTCAACATTGATCCGAGTATGAACACAAAATATATATGGTTTAAATCAGATTTTAAATCGCTCAAAATATATTTTATTCTGATAGCAATTTATACGTGATTTTATATTTATGTTGTAAATGACAATAGAAAATACATAATTTGGACACGTAGGTGTGAACATCTAGGACACAACGTAAAGCGTTGTCTGCAATCTGAAGTTGAATCTCGAATAGTTGTTAATACAACCACATATATTGAAACGGGATTTGATGTTGAGGCGGGAATGATTAGGTCATGTGCGTATATCTCTCTCCCAGTTCGTGCCACAATTGAGGTACCTACAACTCCCACAAACGTGCCAATCAATGAGGTCAATGTTATTAAAGCACATCGGAATGTGCCTACAGCTTACAATGAATTCGAATTAATTAAGTCTCTTCTTCCGGAGATTGCACCATTTTCACCAGTCATCGCTACTAGATATGCTCACATTACAGTCCAAAAGGAAAGTAAGCAAGGGGAGGATATTATTCGCAGGGCCTCATCCAGCAAACAGTTTGGTTTGAACCGATATGCCTCTTTGGATTTGATAGATGATGAAGACGGAACTCGGGTTTCAGTTGAAGATTCTGCCTCGATGGATCTCATGACACCAACAGAGAAAAGAATCCTTAGAGAAAGACCGGTAAAGCCATCAACAAAAACAAAGGAGATGAATTGGCAATTTGTGGCAGCAGGTCGTGGAAACCGTGGTCGCAGTAATAGAGGTGACCGTGGCTAGATAGATTCTCCGAGAAAATTCCTCTACTAAACCGAAGCAGAAGATTTGGTTTTTTATCTCGGTCCTATTATTGTGATCTAAATTTTTACACTTTCGTGTAATCTACTTTTAAAAACAGTATGGATTTTGTCATCGTTGTAATCGTTTTTAATAATAACTAGAATTTAACCCGCGCTAATTATAGCGCGGAGTAATTGTTTTTAAATAAATTATTTTGAAATTTAAGAAAATTGTTTTTATTTAAATTTCACAATATGTCTAACTAATGATTATAGATAAAACTGTCAATTTGTAATAATTTATCTATTTAACCCGTTTTGCAATGAACTAAAATATTATTCATGCTAACCTGCAAAAATTTATAATCTTGAAAACATAACTCTAATATACACCGTTAAATGACTATAGTTTTGTGGTTAGTCTACGAACTCTTAAAAAATAGTTTTATTGTGTCTAACTTTTTATAAAATTAGTAAAATATTTTTCAACTTTTGTTTTGATATATATTTAAATAAAATATAATAAATTATAGTGAAAAATATCGCAAGATTTTGAATAGATTTTTTTTTTGAATATATATGAATTGATTATTGTTTTAAAATATATAATATTAAAATAATTAAGAAATTAAATAATAAATAATTTTTTTAATGCAAAATATATACTTTCCATATTTTAATCAATAATTTTAAAAAATTATTATATATTTTTCTATTTCAATTATTTTTTGTTATTTTTAATGGTATTTTATGTAATAACTTACAAAACAAAATTTATTTTTAAAAATGTTTTCTTAAATAATATTATAGAGATAATAATAATTTGAACACGTAAGGCGCGTGGTATATTGACATGTTGTGAAATGAGCTGTCGTCTTTGGTGGCAACTTTTTGGTATTGTCTTTCCGCACTTACCACAATCGGAGCAAAAATATGAAACTTAGAGAGTTGGCGGCACGTTTTGCTAAACCTAATTAGTTTATTCGCCAACCAACAGTCACCATCCATTTCTACAAATCAAAATCTCTAATGATCTAATCTTCAAATTTAATGTTTATTATTTGATCACTAACTACAAGCGACAAAACTCCCTTTATTTCGTTAGTTATGTTAAACTGGTAGTGAGATTGACAATAACATGATTAAATATCTATACTAAGCCATTAGGTCGAAGTAAGACTGGTAGTGGTATGGTCATGTAAAATTGTAAATATATCAACATTTGTCAACATTACGGCTTTCAAAACTGACGGCTTTCAAAACAGAGACTACTGCAGGAAACAAACACGGAATTCTCGTGATAGGACGAAGGAAAAACAAAAGTATAGTAACCAACTTTACAAAAATAAAAATAAAAAATGGTCTAGGGAAAATTTAAATTTCACTAACATTAGTGACAAATCATTTGAATAATAACTTAACACTAATTAATGACTTGAAAGACATCATCAATGATCAGAGTCGTGTCTAGAGATACGGAGCCCATAAGCGGTGTATCCCAATTAACCATTATGGTCTCAAATTCATATAAAATCATCCAATTCATAAAAAGTTACAATAATCTTTCAAAAAAAAAACATACTTAATTACACAAGTGTATTGTATATTAAAAAATAATTCACGTTTTATATGACTTTGATAAAAAGAGAATGTGTAATAAATGTGCACTAATAGTCTAAAGCAACATGTGTTTCTTCATCATAACAACAATTGATTGTCTCCATATTCACAAAACTACAATACATGCATATTTAAAATTTTAAACAAATCCCAATCTAAAATTCCAAATCATACTTCATTTTCCTTAAAGTTGATAAATTTACCAATTATTTGAGTTTCGTTGTAATTTAATCTAAATCACCAATCAAACTAATTCTACTATTAGATGAAACAAAATTATGATGAAAAAAATATTTAGCAATTAGCAAGCAAGTAACAATTGATTATGTGGTTGTTGTGAAAAAAAGAAGAAATAAGTTGAGTCTTTCATTTTCTTAAAAAAAATTGGACCCAAATGTTTATTTTATTTGTGCATAGGCACGGTCCTGTCAATGATTACCTCAATGAAAAGTTTGGAATATAGTAATGATTACTCTTCAAAGGAATAGAGTTGTTCGAGTTAACTTTGTATAGATAAAACTATTTAAGCTAACCAAAAATTGAATTGGGAAATTGTAGCTTTTCCGATGCAATGCTTGATGCGTATAAAACGAGCTGGAAACAGCTTTCACCATTACCATACTATAAAAAAAACAAACTTAATCACAAACAGCTCGGGATTAAACTCATAAACATTTTAATTAATTGATATGGATTATGATGATGCAATGAATAGAGACCCATTTGGTGAAGAAGAAAAAGAACGCAACGTACGTGGCTGCTCTATACCTATATAAGATAAGCCAAAGAGAGTCGTGTTCTGTTGTGGTGAAGTGAAGTGAAGTGAGGTAGAAGCAAAGAGAGAGAGAATGGTGATCCAGAGGATCATTAATGTTGTTTAAAGGTTGATTAGAGAGAGGGAGGTGAAATTTCCGTTAAATAGAACGAGTTAACCACAATTTATAGTACGCCGGGTATTATGATGAACAGGTCGGGGACCGTATTCTTTTGTATTAATGCTGAAAAGAGACGAACGATTTAGATTTACGAACTACTTCCGACGGGAATCCAGTTCGGTGTTCTAAATCGCGATGCCTTGTTACAAAGGAGAGAGAGACCGGGCCTATTTTTTTGTAGAGAATAATGAGGTTCGAAAGTCCAAAAGTCCCTTTCTTCATGCATACCAAGGGGTATATATAGTGGGGGGGGGGGGTAGCTCCCTACTTCCCAGGATTCCGGGGCCACGCGGCATCCTCAGCCTGCTTCGCGGGTAAGGTGCTCTAGGAAGCGTGTCCCGGTTTTCAAGGTGAGAGGTCATGATGAGCTCGGCGCCATACTTTTGTAAGATATCATACTGCTCGGCCAACTTCCCTCCACATGTCTTTTTCTCCTTCGCTTACTCTGCAGGGTTGGTGGGACGTCAAGGTCAGACCGTACCTCTATTCGGATAGTGTACTGTTTGACCAACTCCCACGTGTCTTCCTTCCTTTCGATGTCCCTGTTTTGGCGAAGTGTTAGTGCGGACCCGGGGCGCGCCTCTTAGGAGCTCGGGACTTTCGGATGGAAGTGAGCGCGGGATTCCAGGTCGGTGATCCCCGGTCAAAGGTTACGCTATGCTGACCGAATCGAGGAGGGCTTTTTGCTAAGATGGGCCTAACTAAATGGGGGTGCTAGGCCCACCTCCAACAATAGCCCCCCCCAGTTCGGTGGCATGAGGTGAGGCGAATACATCGAAGTTGATCTGATGCTAGTTCGGCGCATCTTAGGACGGTCCTTTGAAATTTGAGTGGATGAGGGCGGGGTGCTATAGCTTAGATTTGAGTCCTTGCTCATACGTGTCGGCTTTCCCGAAGATCCGGAGATTGTTGGCGCGTATCCATCACGCGGGAGAAACGAAACGGCGCTTCTTTTTCTGCGTGTACTGCTCACGCGCGGCGTACGAAAGATGCTTCGTGTTTATCGAGGCGTCTCCTGCTTTTGGCGCGGGAAAAACGAAGAGACGTCATCATTAGGTTTTTGGGAGGCCGTGTTCCTTTCGACACGTGTCCAGGCGTCGCTTCGTTGTCCCCTTCCTCTATTTAACCCCTCTTTCTTCCTTCGGTTAAAACTTTCTGCGCATACTCTCAAGGTAACTCCCTTTCTTCTCTCTGCATTTTTTCGATTTCTTCCTCCTCTATGTGCGATGGCGCCGATACTAGATGGGATTAGGGTTGAGTCTAGCGATGAGTCGGCGTCCCGCGACAACCGCGACGATTCTCCGGAGGAAAGCTCTTCCCCCGATGGTTCCGAGCATGCTTCCTCTCCGAATCGAGGCGAGGAGGGCGAAGAACGGCCTGTTCCTTCTACTTATGGGGCCGCTCCGCCGCTTCCCGGGACCCACCATAGGAAGAAGGCGGTGATAAGGTCCTCTTCTGGCGGTCATGGCGCTGACCAGGACGGAAGAAAAACCGGGCGTGCGGGCCATCGAGGCGGACGTCGGGGTGGTCGCGGTGGAGGAGCACGAGCGGCCAAGGCAAGGAAGTCTCCCTTGGTCCTTTATGAGCAGGGCGGGTCGCCGACCTGGAGCACACCGGAGTCGCTTACCCTGCTGAGGGAGTTATGCGACTTCCCTGCTGCTGCCGAACTCCGACTGCCCAGGCCGGACGAGCGTCCGTGGAATCCTCCGGCGGGCTTCGTCTGCTTGTACGAGGGGTTCTTCCTGAAGTGCGGGCTGCGCCTTCCTCTCCCCGAGCTGCTCGTCCAATACTGTCGGGCGTGGGGTTTGGCTTTCTCGCAGATCTGCCCGTCCACGATTCAAGGGATGATCGTGCTGCTGACCTTGGGGCAGTGTGACGTGGAGGTAACGGTTCCCATGTTCGAGGCTCTCACTCAGCAGAAGGCGAACCCTGTAATCCCGGGGACCTACTATGCTGCTTTTAAACCTGCGGCAAATATTATCGAGGCTAGCAGCTCGGGGTCTAAGGCTAGCAAGCTGTCCAAGGTCGATGACTGGTCCCGCAGCTACTTCTACGTCCGGGCTGCCGAAGTGGTTGGACTCGACCCGTCGGCGAGATACACCCGGGATTGGAATTTTTCCCCGGGTAGGGGTTTGTAGATTGAACTGCCTTTCTTTTCTTCAGTTTTGATCTGACTAATGCTGTTTGTTTTGCTTTCAGGTACTCACTCTTCTAGGTTCAAGTTGCCGGACTACGCGGGCGATAGAGATTGGAAATCGTTCACCTCGGGAAGAGTAGCAGCTGCCATGGCCGGAGGCGGGATTTTTTTTTTTTTTTTTTTTTTTTAAATTTTTAAACCGATCTGACGGCCGACGTTATTGCAGGTCGATCACGGTTTGCTAGTCCGCTATACGCGGATTCGTTTGTTGCGCCACCTCCGCCGATTGTTGAGGTGCCGGTCCGGCGAGAGCCGGCGCCGCGGGCTGGGGGAGAGGGGTCCGAGGCTGCTCCTTCGAAAAAGAGGGCGGCCATAACTGCCGGCGGGAGGGCTGGCAAGAAGAAGAAGAAGACCGAGGTGGGAGGGTCCTCGGCTTCAGGTCGGGACGATGTCCGGCCTGAACAGTCCGGTCGCGTGGCCGAGGTCCTTCGCGACCCGCTTGCTGAGGAGTCCGAGGTACCTGCTGCCGAGGTGTCAGCCGGTGGTGGGGTGGAAGCGGCCCGGGCCCCGGTGGACGAAGAGGTCGCAGTTCAGGCGACGGAGGATGGCGACGCGATCGTCGTCGTGGAGGAAGCCCGGGATCCTGCTGCCGTGCAGGGCGCTGAGGATCGAAGCGATGATGGAGGCGGTGCTTCGGAGGTTTCCGATGCTGAGCCTAGGGACTACAGCTTCTATTTCTGTCATGAGGACAGCAATAGTCAGATCATCGTGGATAGGGATGAGTGCGCCGAGCTGGCGCAGGCGATGATGTTCGGGCAAAATCACCCGCACTTCCGGCCATTGGAGATGGCAGAATCCGACGCCTTTCGCGCAGCGGCGCGGTCCGCAACTCGGGTGAGGTTTTCTTATAGATATAACTGTTAATCTATTAGGATTCGTGTATGTCTTTGCTAACAGCTGGTTTGATGCAGACGATGGCTCTTACTGCCTATCTTGGGGAGGCCTATGAGAAGCGACTTGCCGAGAAGGACGCGTTGCTTAACTATTTGAAGATGCGCCAGGAGGCCAGCGCGCAGACCCAGGCGGTTCTCCTCCGCGGGCTGGAGAAGGAGCTGAGGGACGAGAAGGCCCAATCAGCGGTTATGGAGAAGTAGGCGGCGCGGGTACGAGCCCGGGCTTTAGAGGCGGACAACATTCAGGCCGAGCTGGAGGCGGAGAGGGCTCGATCTGCCGCGGAAAGGGCTCGGTCGGCTGCTTTGGAGGAGGAGATCGGGATTTTGAAGGGGGAGAGGGAAACACTCCGCTCTAGGGTTAAGGGGCTGGAGGGTGCCATTGACCGGGCGAAGGCGGCCGTGGCTGCGGAGAGTGATCGGGTTACGGCCAGGTGGGAGGGGTGGAACCGGAAGTGGACCGCGAAGATGGAGAAGATCCGTGCCCATCTCGATGGCCGTAACCGGGCTTTAGAGCCTCATCCGCTGTTCAACCAGGTGGTTGGCATAAAGGCATGCCTCAAGAGGATGGAGGCTGAGGACGGGATGTCGGTGCCGTTGTACCGGTATAAGAAGCTGGACGAGGATGAAGCGATATACGGAGCCCAACTGGACGATATCGATTTTCTGGACTTGACCCCGGAAGATTTGGATATCCCTCTAGATCGCACGTCTGGTGTCCAGCTCGAGCGACTTATTCACGTCGGTCCTTCCGAACCGCCCGTCGCGGACCCGGCCTCGGACGTTCATACACCAGCTGCTGAGGGTGGCACTACCGTGGAGGCTGTCCAAGCAGATCTGCCAGCGCAAGACCCGGCCTCGGGTGCTGTCGAAGCCGGTCCTGTCGCGTTGCCCGTTGAGGCCGTGGTTGGGGAAGAGCGAATCGAGCAACCATTCCTTGGTGAGCACGGAACCAATATGAGGATGGTGGGCTCGGATGATCTGGATGGTACCCGTGCTGACGGGGGTGAATATTTACCGGCCGACGTGGCCCTGTAAAAGCTTGTTTTTTGTTTTTTTTTGTTGTTGTTTTTTTTTTTTTTTTTTTTTTTGTGTGTAAAGATTAGGCCATTGGCCGTTTATGTAAAATACCGTACGAGGGTTTATCTGATAAATAAAATTGGTGTTCGGAATGCCTGTGTTTCTTTTGCGAATGTTTGGTAGAATAGGCCGCAGACCGTATCCTTTGGTCAACACCGTGCGTGCAGGTCGTAGACCGTGCCCTTGTGTCTTTGTATTTGGTGCGAGGTATGGCTCGGCTTGAGATACTTAACGCTTGTGTATCTTTATATTTTTTTATTATTGCGAGGTGTAGCTCGGCTTAAGGTACTTAAGGCTTGTGTACCTTCTTATTTTGGTGCGAGTGGAGAGCTCGGCTTTAAGACACTTAGTGCTTGTGTGTCTGGTAGAGGTGCGAGCCTTGGGCTCGGCTTTAGTACTTATAGCTTGTGTACTGTGTGAGTGCGAGTATTGGAGCTCGGCTTTAGCACTTATAGTTTGTGTGCTGGGGAGTGCGAGTGTTGGAGCTCGGTCCCCGTTTCTTCTTTCTTGGCTCCCCCTTTTTTTTTTCTTTTTTTTTTTTTTTTGGATTTTGAAAAGGTTTTATTAGATTTATAGCTGAGCCCTGGTTAGGGGTTGCCTACGTACCCTTTAGTAGAAGGGATCAAGCCAATCGTAGTTCGTTTGTTTACAAAGATAGACAGCGGAGCGTAGCTCGGGGGCCTAATAGTAGAAGCGTTTTAGGTTTATCGAGTTCCAAGAGCGCGGGATTGCGTCACCGTTCATCGTGACCAGCTCGTAGACGCCGGGGTTCACGATCTTGGAGATAAGATAAGGGCCTTCCCAATTTGCACCGAGCTTGCCTGCGTTTAGCTCGGCGGTGTTTTCGAAGACCTTGCGCAGAGCCAGGTCGCCCTCGGAAAAGAACCTGTCTCGGACCTTCTTGTTGTAATAATTGGAGGCGAGCTGTTGATAGTTCTGGATCCGGAGGAGTGACTGGTCCCGTTGTTACTCGAGAAAATCCAGCTCGCTTAACTGTACGACGTCGTTCAGGTCGGCCTGCTGGGTGAGCATAGCGCGGCGAGGAGTGGTGAGCCCGACTTCGGATGGGGCCATCGCTTCCATACCGTGAGAGAGGCTGATTGGTGTGCGACCTGTCGATGTCCTCGGCGTTGTGCGATGGGACCAGAGAACTCCATCTAGCTCGTCGGCCCAGGAGCCTTTCTTGTCGTTTAGTCGTTTTTTAAGGCCGTCGAGAATGGTCTTGTTGGTGGCTTCTGCTTGACCGTTTCCTTGTGGATATCTCGGGGTGGACTTACTCAATCTGATCTTCCACTTTGCGCAGAAGTCTTCGAAGAGGACCGACGTGAACTGGGCACCGTTGTCAGTCACGATCTCGTAAGGCAGACCGTGCCAGCAGATGATGAACCTCCAGACGAATTTTTGGACGTCCTCCGCCGTGATCTTGGCGTAAGCTTCGGCTTCAACCCATTTGGTGAAGAAGTCGGTCATCACCAGGATGAAACGCTTCTGACGAGATCGGGGAAGGGGCCCGACTATATCCATGGCCCATCGCATGAATGGGTAGGGTGCCACCGCAGTGGTAAGGAGCTCGGTAGGGCAATGAATGAGTGGGTCGTGGCGTTGACATTTCTCGCACCGGGACGCGAACTTTTCGCAATCCTGAAGCATTGTTGGCCAGTAGTGTCCTTGGTTTCGTATTCTCAGGGCCAGAGCCCGGCCGCTGGAGTGGTTTCCGTCGGCGCCTTGGTGCATCTCTTTCATTACGTCAATGGTTTCTTGCCCGTGGAGGAAGCTGAGCAGGGTCCCCGAGGCGCTCCATCGGAACAGGTTGCCGTCCAACATCGTGTACCGGGCGGATTTCTTTCTTAACCGGCGGGTGGCCCATCGATCTGGGTGGTGGACGCCGTCTGCTATGTACAGTAATATTTCGACTCACCAGTCTGGTAGTTCGGGTTCGGCTGGAGGTGGTGGTAGATCTTCGGGAGGTGGGGCGTCTTCGTCGAGGTCTGCGATCTAGGGATTGATCAGGTAGGCCCCTTTTGATAGCTCGATACTAGGGAAGTCGATACTTTCAACCGGGATCACCCGTCGGTGAGCTGGGGCCGAAGTAGAGGCCAGTGCTGCGAGGGCGTCTGCGGAAGTGTTATCACCTCGGGGGATCTTCGTCAGGGTGAACTCGGAGAAATCTGCGGCCAAGCCTTGGGTCACCTTGAGGTAAGCATCCATGCGATCATTCTTGGCGTCGTATTCTCCGCTGAATTGGTTGGCGACGAGCTGGGAGTCGCAGTAGGCTCGGATTTTCTTTGCGCCGACAGCCTTTGCCAGGCGCAGGCCGGCAATCAGAGTTTCGTATTCGGCTTCGTTGTTTGACGCTGGGAAGGCCAGACGGAAAGACTGCTCGAGGACCTCCTTGGCTGGGGACTCGAGGCGTATGCCGATGCCGGAGCCGTGTTTGGAGGCCGACCCGTCGACATGCAGGCTCCAAACTTTGGGGACTTCGTCGATTGTTAGCTCGGGTAATTCTATTAGGAAATCGGCCAGAACTTGAGATTTGACCGCGGTCTGTCCTCGGTACTCGATCTCATACTCGCTCAGCTCAACTGCCCACTTCATTATTCGGCCAGATCGGTTTGGGCTGTGGAGGATGGTTCTAAGGGGGTTGGTGCTTAGGATGGCGATCGTGTGGGATTGAAAATAAGGCCGGAGTTTTCTGGCTGCGACGACTACCGCCAGGGCGAGTTTCTCCAAAGTTGGGTACCTGCTCTCCGCGTCGTCTAGAGATTTACTGATGTAGGAGATGGGCTTTTGGTCGCCCCGGTCTACTCGTACTAGTACACCGCTGACTGCCAATGCAGACACGGCGATGTAGAGGTAGAGGGTTTCGCCTTCTTCAGGTTTGGACAGGACGGGGGGAGTGTATATGTACTCCTTTAGCTGCTGGAAGGCTCTCTCGCACTTGTCGTCCCACTCGAACCGTTTGTTAGCTCGGAGCAATTGATAGAACTGTAGACATCTGTCGGTCGAGCGGGAAATAAATCGGTTAAGCGCGGCGATTCTCCCGGTGAGTCGCTGTACTTGGCGCGTGCTTTCTAGGGATTTGAGGTCGGTGATCGCTCGGATCTGCTTGGGGTTAGCTTCGATCCCGCGCTGGGTGATGATATATCCGAGGAATTCGCCCGACGTGACGCCGAAAGAACACTTGGCTGGGTTCAGCTTCATGTTGTATTCGTTCAACGTCCGGAAGCAGGATCGGAGATGAGTGACGTGGTCGGTCGCTACCAGGGACTTTACCAGCATTTCATCTATGTATACTTCCATAGTGCGGCCGATTTGATCGGCGAACATCTGGTTGACGAGCCGCTGGTAGGTGGCTCCGGCATTTTTGAGTACGAAGGGCATCACCTTGTAGCAGTAGATCCCTCGGTCCGTGATGAACGCGGTTTTCTCCCAGTCGTCGGGGTGCATAGGGATCTGGTTGTACCCCGAGAAGGCGTCCATGAAAGAGAGCAGCTCGTTCCCGGCGGTGGCTTCGACGACTTGGTCGATTCGGGGGAGGGGAAAGCTGTCTTTTGGGCACGCCTTGTTGAGGTCGGTGAAATATACGCAGACCCTCCATTTCCCGCTCTTCTTCTTGACTACTACCGGGTTGGCTAGCCAGTCCGGGTATTTGACCTCGGCGATTGACCCGGCTGCGGTCAGCCTTTCTACCTCGTCATTGACTGCCTATGCTCGCTCGGGGCCTAGCTTTCGCCGCTTCTGTTTGATTGGTCTGAAGGTCGGGTCCACGTTGAGCTCATGGCTGCATGTCGCCGGGTCAATGCCGGGCATATCGCCGGTTGACCAGGCAAAGGTGGAGACGTTCTGCCCTAGGAACTCGACCAACTGTTTCTTAATGCTCTCTTCAAGGTCTGTTCCGATGCCAACGCAACGAGTGGGGTCGCTCGGATCGATGTTGATCTGGGCGATGAGGTCCCGACCTGGGAGATCCTGGGTATTGGGCTCACCGGGCTGATGTGCATTGATGGTTAAGCAGGCCGGCGCGGCGTGACGCAGTTTATGTTCAATGGCGAAGCAGGCGCGAGAGACCCTCTGGTTGCTCCTAAGAGTATACGTCCCGGCCTGGTTGGGGAACTTGAGGCATTGATGGTACGTCGAAGTGACCGCCTTCATCGAGTGCAGCCAAGGGGTTCCGAGAATGATGTTGTAGATCGCGGTGGTATCGAAGACCACGAACTTGACGATTTTTGTGACCCGGCCTACGTAGACCGGTAATTCGATGGTGCCGATTCCGTTGACGGTGTCTCCGGCGAAGCCGGTTAGCGAGATGGAGTGCGGTTTGATTGCGGCTCCGTTTAGATTCATCCTAGCGAGGGTATCGACGAGGACCCGGTTGACGTCGCAGTCGGCTACACGGACTTGTACGACAAGGGGGTCATTGTGGGGCTGGTGGACCCCGGCCGCGTCGGCCTCGGTGAAAAATATCCCCCTTTTACTTGTGTCATGCGCATCGATCTCCGGGCTAGAGTGCCATTTCAGGGAGGCGTCGGTCTTCCTCTCATGACGCTTGATGGACCGTACTGAATCGTTACACGAGAGGAGGCCTCCCATGATCATCCCTATCAAAGTCCGCGCCGGGGGAGGCGATCTGCCCCTTTCCTGGTCTCGCGAGGGGGATTTCCGGCGACGTTCGTCGTTCTGAGCGCGGTTATCAGACCTATCCCGGCTGTTCTCGCGGCCTCGATTATCGCGGGGTTGTATTCGATCGCTGTCCCGGGCTCGCGGACGCAGCCGCTCTGATACATGGATTTCCCCCCTCTGGAATTGCTTCAGCAGGACTTCGTGGAGTGCGCGGCATTGTGAGGTCGAATGCCCCTTTCTCTGGTGAAAGTCGCAGAAGGTTGTCCTGTCATACTGCTCATCTGGTCGGGGCTCCTTGTCGTTCGGCTCGTCGGGACGCCGATCCTGCTGGTTGGGATCTCGCACATACTTGTTCCAGGGAAATTTTGACGCGGGGTTGGGGAGAAGAGCGGGGTCGCGCAGATGGAGGACGGCTGGCGATTCGTTGGCGAGGAAAGCGGCGGCCTGCTTTCCTTTGCTGCGTTGATATTCGTCATCGTAGTGTTGACGAGGCTCCTGATACCTTTCTTGGGGTCGCTCCTTTGGGACTGGGGCCTTGTGCGAGGCGCTGTTCTTTGACTCGGCTGTCTTTTACTCCTCGAGCTCGACGAAGAGTCCGGCGCGGTGTAAAGCGTCTTCTAACGAGCGCGGTTTGTTGAGCTTCATGTCGTCCTTGAAGGCCGAATCGGCCCGCAGGCCTTTCTTAGAGCGGGGAGCGCTGACTCGTCCGTCACGTTGCTTTGTGAGGCCGCGGCTTTGAAGCGCTCTATGAAGGACCTGAGCGACTCCTTTGCTCCTTGGTTCAATGCCCAGAGGTCTGCGCTAGATGCGGACTGTCTGATGTAGATGGAGTAGTGCTCGAGGAAGGTGGTCGAAAGATCTCTGAAGCTGTCTACGGAGTGTGTCTTTAGCCGAGAGAACCACGTCAGGGCCGGGCCGGTGAGGTTCTCTACGAAGAGCTGGCAGTGGGCGGCTTCTCGCTCGTCCGGGGAGAAGTGGGCGCGGCCCATGGCGATGGTGAACGCCGTTAGATACTGGGCCGGGTCGGTGTTGCCAGCGTAAGGCTGGAGTTTGAGCTTTTTGAGATACTGGAGCGGGACGGAGGCGATCCGGCGAGTTAACGGCGTGTTTTGCGTCTCTCTGAGGACGCGATCTATTTCTGGGGTCGCGCTGGTGGCCTGATGGATTTTGGAGGACATCGCACGGATTGTTTCCTTCATGGCCTCAAATTTGGCGTCCCTGACGCGCTCCGAGCTGGATCGTTGAAGGTGAGCTTCATCACCCGGGGAGCTTCCTATTGCCGGGACGAAAAGTCCGCCCGGGCCTTCGGACCCTGACGGCGAGTCACCGGATAGGTTTCTCCGGATGCGCGGGGTTTCTCCCCGAGAAGCTGGTTCTCTGAGGTGGACGTCGGGGGATCCGGTGTTATTTGACCGGTCGCGGGAGGCTGCTAGTGTGGCAAACCGTTGATCGGTAGCTCGCTTAAGCTCGTCCATTCTGGCGAGCAGGGTCTGCATTATGGCGGACAGAGTGGGCTGATCTTCCGGCGTTCGGGACGCGTTTTGGGTGGCGGGGCCGTCAAAAGGAGTGGGCGCCGGAGCCGGGGGATCGGTTGACTGCTCTCGAGGGATCGGTTGGTCGGTCATCGCCTGAGCTATTGTTGCTTGAGTTGACGGCGAGGCCGTTGTTTGGGCCGGGGTCGCCTGCTCTAATAACACTCTTATAGGCGGGATCGCCATTGCTGCTGCGGCTGATGTCGTGGTTGAACTGCTCCTTGCGTATAGAAAAATCTCCAAACTCCCCTCCTTCTAGCGCCAATTGTTGATCCAGAGGATCATTAATGTTGTTTAAAGGTTGATTAGGGAGAGGGAGGTGAGATTTCTATTAAATAGAACGAGTTAACCACAATTTATAGTAGGCCGGGTATTATGATGAACAGGTCGGGGACCGTATTCTTTTGTATTAATGGTGAAAAGAGACGAACGATTTAGATTTACGAATACTTCCGACGGGAATCCAGTTCGGTGTTCTAAATCGCGATGCCTTGTTACAAAGGAGAGAGAGACCGGGCCTATTTTTGTAGAGAATAATGAGGTTCGAAAGTCCAAAAGTCCCTTCCTTCATGCATACCAAGGGGTATATATAGTGGGGGGGGGGGGGGGGGTAGCTCCCTACTTCCCAGGATTTCGGGGCCACGCGGCATCCTCAGCCTGCTTCGCGGGTAAGGTGCTCTAGGAAGCGTGTCCCGGTTTTCAAGGTGAGAGGTCATGATGAGCTCGGCGCCATACTTTTGTAAGATATCATACTGTTCGGCCAACTTCCCTCCACGTGTCTTTTTCTCCTTCGCTTACTCTGCAGGGTTGGTGGGACGTCAAGGTCAGACCGTACCTCTATTCGGATAGTGTACTGTTTGACCAACTCCCACGTGTCTTCCTTCCTTTCGATGTCCCTGTTTTGGCGAAGTGTTAGTGCGGACCCGGGGTGCGCCTCTTAGGAGCTCGGGACTTTCGGATGGAAGTGAGCGCGGGATTCCAGGTCGGTGATCCCCGGTCAAAAGTTGACGCTATGCTGACTGAATCGAGGAGGGCTTTTTGCTAAGATGGGCCTAACTGCCCACCTCCAACAGAGAAGAGATGAAGATGAGAGGATCTGATCAGAAGATTCTTCTACTGATGGTTATGGTGGTTTTAGCCGCGGCTAGAGGTGAAGAGACTTATGGGTTCGTGACATGGAACAATAATTACTACACAACATGGGGACATCCAGCTTTGGTTTTTAATGAAACCTCTGAGCTCCACCTCACCCTCGATCATAACTCTGGTTTCTCTCTCTCTCTCTCTCTCTTTCTTTCTGTCTGTATGTGTGTGTGTGTTTGTCTCTCTGTCCTATGAACTTTGTGTCTATATGATGCTTATGATTAGCCTCTTGTTCCTTGACAGGGTCCGGGTTTGAATCCTACTCGATATACGGATCAGGATCTTTCAACTTGAGAATCAAGGCACCTCAAACCAAGTCTACGGAAGTCATTACTTCCTTCTACGTAAGTATGAATGACATTAACTTATGTTTGTCTGAATGAAAAAGATGATAATGTTACGTATCTGGAGGGCTTCTTGAAACATGTTTTGATCTTGAATGCTATATGACAGTTAATACAAATATGTTTACGTGGGGTGAAGGTGGCAAAGAGCAGAGGTTCCGTCTTTGGTTTGATCCAACCAAAGAATACCATTCCTATAGGTTTCTTTGGAACCCACATCAGCTTGTGTGAGTATTAATTAACCCTTAGTGAGATCATCACCTAATCAATTGATTAACATCAGTATAAAAAAAACAATGTATTTCTACAAATTTCAGGTTCTATGTAGATGATACACCGATCCGGGTGTACAGGAAGAACCCATCAATGCAGACGATGTTCATAAGTGGGAGTGTGAAAAACGGATCGATAATTGACCCGAAGCAGATGCCTTACACTGCTAAGTTCCAGGCATCAAAGATTGAAGGGTGTGCAACTAGGTTTGATAGCATAGAGAAATGCTTTGGTCCTAAATTCTGGTGGAATCGCAAAGAGAACTGGCAGCTAAGCTCTAGAGAGAGGAAACTGTATATGAATGCAAGGAAGATGTACCTGGATTACGACTATTGCTCTGACAGAAAGCGATATCCAAAGGTGCCTCAAGAATGCAGAATTTACGTTTAGAGATAGATCAATACCTGTCAAAGGGTTAGCCTACAAAACGAAGAGCTTGAAAGAAAAAAAACACAAATGTTACTGTAATAAGCTGTTCCTATCAAATATTAATCTATACTATTAAAACAGGGTAACATTTTGTAACCAAACAGATTTTAGTCTAATCCCATTCCGGATATCTACTATCCTTTTTTTTTAATCCTGTTTTCAAACAACCTTCTTATTTTTTAAGTCGATTTCCTAATTAATAATTTTGGATATTAAATTAAGGAATATTGTTTATTACGGTTCAATCATTTAAGAAATATTCGTGGAATCAATGTTTGAATATCATGTTTCTGTTATTATCTTTTCTCCTGTTATTATCTTAATGCTATAATATAATATCCGGAAAGATCTCTTATTTTTATTCCGGATATATACTATTCCCTTCTTTTTATCTTTGTTTCAAACAGGAAATATTTTATTTTTAAAAAATATGAAAAAATCTTTCCAAACTAATTAAATCTGATTTTTTTTAACAACTTAACCAATTCATTTATATATTTATCTAAATAAATTCTTTAAACTATTTTTAAATTTGACCAAAAAGAGATTTTGAAAAATATAAGTCTAAATTCAATTTTATCACAAATATTTTTGAATAATTAATTGCAGAATAGTTGGTTGACAAAAAAAAACTGCAGAATAGTTCATTTCTTTAAAAATCGTATTACCTTTAACAAAAGAAGATATCCTTCATAATTATCATTATAATTTTTGGATGAAAAAAAGAAAACGCATTTCCAAAATTACATTAAAAATAACCATCGAATATTAGATTATATTTGAAGAGGATATTTCGGTGTTTCCTTAAAAATAGATATATAAGTTACCGTAATCACAACAAATCAGATAATCAGATATTTGATTATGCTATAATCGTGCACTCCAAGATACTCACAAATCTTCTTATTTCCGAGATCTTCTCACTCAATTATTCTCTTCATCAAATCAAAAAACTAAAAATAATAGAAAAATTGATTAATATTAGCATAATTTATACATAAATACCATAAATAAATTATTCACATGTAAACAATTGAAATACAATAAAATTCAGTTTAATGCTTTTCATATATTGAGGATTTACATAACCAATCAAATTCAGTTTCTATAAATCTAAGATATATATCGAAATATTTTAACAATAATTTTCGATAAGATACTAACTTTAAAAATAAAATTGAAATACATAAACCTAATTTTTTCTAACCTAAACATCTCCTATAAATATCCGCACATAAACCCGAATTATTTTGAGATTTAATACACTTTTTTTGCCCTTTGCAGGTTCGAAAGGTGCACACAATTTGCTAGCATTAAAGAAGCTGCAGAACTGATCAACAAAATTGAGGTCTGATATTACGATAACTAACAATCATATTTTATGGATTTGATGAACTTTTCATTATCTTTGTGAATATGTATATTTGTATGATCAATTATTTGTGAACTTTCATACTCTTAACATGTGAAGTTGTGTGTTAAAAATAGGTGACGACGAGTGCTTGATCCAGACGAGTGATGGATTGGCCGTGTCTTCTTATAATAAACTTGGAAGAAGACCTCAAAGGCAGGAAGCTTGGGTAACATAAGAAACAAAAATATTCGTAAAAACTCAAATAATATTGATTTTTTTTAACGTTTTCATTTGTGCTTATTTGTTTCAGTTATGAAAAACTCACGGCTGTTAACCTCGCCGATCTAGAAAAGAACATAGAAGTTGGCTTATCCCTTTGTAAAATGTGATTCAGTCTACAAGGTTTGAATATCGAAATCTCATTTCTTACTTTTCCACTTTCCTCATATCTTTGATTTTGGTTCCGATTTTTAGCTCAAGATATTTTTTTATGTTTGCTTAGTATATTGATAATTTTTGAATTTCTTTTTTGGACGTAATGCCCTTCTTCTCTCTTCCCTTTGGTCTTTCTTCTTACAACGTGAAATATGCTAATTTATTCATGAAACTAATTAACTAAACCAAAAGAAATCTATGATATTTATGTTATTAGAACATAGATTATAATGATAGCACGGGTACTAAGCTGTCATTATATTCCAACTTGCAGCATGTACTCCATGGAAGCTTACAAGAAAATTGGAGTTCTCAAAGGCAACTCTTCTTACCATTCGGGGTATATGCCCATGTAATCCTTTTGGTAATTTTTTTTTTATTTGTTTCTTTTACTTCTATTTTTGCGAGCAGATGAATTATCTTAGAATTTTGGAAATCAATAATTTTGATAAATACGTGTGTTGTTTAGATAGTAGAATTCATTTATTGTATATCATTATTTTTTTATAGTAGTCAATGATGTCGATTGTGGCTATTTCTACAGATAACTTTGAGATTTATTTCCACCATTATTGGCAAGGGTACCCCGAGCTCAACCACCATGACCAGAGGTCGTTTGAAGTTCTGAAATTTCCAGAGAAAGATCTAAGCATTAGATCAGATGTGTGGACATTCTTCATTGGACTCTAATAATCATCATTTTGGACTTTAAGCTATAAATTAGTTGTTTTAGTACGTCTTTTGTCTTAATTGTTTGTTCTAAACATGTTTATGGCGCAATAATGAATAACGTATAGTTTTTTATCTTTCAATATGTTAACTTAAGATACTCGCTTAGAAAAGTCACTTTTTTTTACTATAAATTAATTTTGTACTCTCTCAGTCAAAGTTACCAATTTATTCAACTAATTCAATATATTTTCGGAAGAACAATAAATTATCACAAAGTTATAAAAATAAATTGGCCAAATGGTAGCTGTTGAATCCATCATCATCATGTATTTAAAATATTTTTGTTACTTGCATATTATATATAGAGAGAATGAAAACGAATCCATTTCGGAAAAGAAAGAACATGATAGCGCTTTTAAGGGAAAGAGCAGCTTACGCAAGTTAAAAGAGTTGAGACAGAGTTGTAAGTGACATCATAGCCACATTCAGCGCTTCACCATAAAGCTTACCATATGAGTTTTGAGATAGATATATAAAGGAGAAAAATTCATTGAAGTACGAGAAGTTGTTTAATGACTCAAGAGTTGAGATTTTGAATGGTTCTAATTTATATTTACCATAATGGTAAAAGTCTAAACAATTAATTTAAGTTTGATTTAAAATCTTTTGTTGATGTGTCACTCCCATAATTATTTTGAGCTGAAAATTCCTCGATCTAATAGGGAGAGGGACTTTAACTTTAAGTTGTTAATGTATTTCAGAAAAATGTTGTAAAGAATTTGACTTTAAAATAATGGATAGTAAATATTTTTTAAAAAATGTAAGATCTTATTTTATTGGCTTTTAAAAGATAAAAAAGTAAAAATTGTTTTTGTTTTGTTTTGAGCTATTGATTTTTTTTAATCTCAATGTTTGTTTCGATAATTTGTATGGTATTTGATTCTTTATACAGTATGGACCAAGTACTTTTGGTTGGTTCAAAGACGACATGAACAATTGCTTCCACAAAGAAGGTAAGTAAAAATGTTACAAGATATATTTATAATATTTTATTTGACCAGAATGATCTTTGCTCTTTACTTTACTTTTCCATGCGCCACATGAGGCTTTTTACTTTACTCTAATATATTTTAAAAGAAAATACAAAAAGAATCATATATGAATTTTAAATATATACATTGAAAATTTAATTATTTACAAAAAAATAATTTAAATTTGGTTAAGTATTTTTACAAATCTACGAACATAATAATCAGTTTTAATAAACTAAATTAAGTTATTTACTATAAATGAAATTAATTATTAACAAAATAATAATTTTATTCATAATATGGTACTACACATTATATTTCATTTGAAATATATTCAGCTAACTATTTCTTGATTTTAATCGTATAGAGAAACAAAAAATGTCAAAAGTATATAAATTTATTTCATAATTATTTATGTTCGTATTTATAAAAAGTATGAAAATTAAAATATGATATAAAATATAGTTTTTTGTGAAATTATACAAAATATAGATTTAGTGTATCACCACAATTTAAGTTGGAAAATATCATTCAAATCCATTAGCAATATCATTTCTATTTATTAATATTTTCTTTTTACTTTAAAATTTCGTTTTAGAAACTAACAACTCTAAATTTCATTTTAATTTATCTTTTCATTCGATAGTTTAATATTTCAAATCGTATTAATTATTCGATCGGAATTTTTATTTTTAAACAATCAAACATCTTTTTGGTATCATTTAATTTAATATTCTATTGTTTCCTAATTTTAAGCCTTAAACAACTCAACATTATATGAAAAAAGGAAATATGTGATATCAATTTTGATTATTAGCATTTATTTCAAAATTTATTCAAATTTTTTTAGTTATTATTACTACCTTCAAAAAGGTATGCAAATTTTTTTTAAAAGTTTTGTATAAAATATATATTATTCAAATATTTTGTTTCCTGATTTGTTGCCATTAATTTTGCAGTTATTAATTTTGAAAATTTAAAAATATTTGAACAATAAATCCACAACAATAATTTGGATATTACGATCGATAAAATTGCCTAAATTGTTGCAAAAGTGATCAACAAATTTGAGGTATGATATTACGATAACTAATAATCATATTTTCTGGATTTATTATTGATGAAACAAATATACGATTAATAAGTATATATGAGTAATCATTAGCACTCAATTTTCTAAATTTACAAAAGATTTGATGTTCGAACAGAAATTATTCCTTCAAAGTTTCGTAATTTCCAAGCATGTTAATTTGATTAACCTGCATAAATAATAATACATTACATTTATAAAACAATGTCATTAACTAAATATATTTTTCTCTACATTAGATTCAAAACATCTAAATCTACCTAATTAATTTTATTTGCATCAAATCTCTAAAATAGAAAAGATTTGTTAGAGTTCAATCCCATCACGTGCACTAGATTTTCACTCAATCATAGTAAAATGTTGTAGATAATTTGACTTTAAATTAAGTGAATAGGTAGAAACTTAATAGAAAAATAAGGTTTTATTTTGTTGATTTTTAAAAAATATACAATTGTATGAACAAAAAGACAGTTAAACTGTGTGAATATTTAGTAGAACTTTACAGATTTTAGAAGTGTTAAACTTTGATTGGATAAATTAAAATTTTAATGATTTTAAAATAAAGTTAAAATTTATAAGAATTGGCACTTAAAATAAAATAAATATTCAAAGTCTGAGACGGAAAAAACAGTAAAAGATATGAGATAGGTAGATAGAACGATTTAGATATGAGAATAAATGAAAAACTGATAATATTAGATTTAAGTAGAAAACCGATTATAAGATAAAGACAGATGCCAGTAGTTGATATTTTGAACGGTTCTAATGTATATTCACCATACATGTAAAAGTCTAAGCGATTAGTTTGAGCTTGATTTAAAAACTTTTGTTATTTGTCACTCCTACAATTAATTTCATATGTAAGTTCCCGGATATGATAAAGAAGTGATTGATAGGGACTTTAACCTTAGGTTATTAAAGTATTTCAAAAAAATGTTGTAGAGAATTTGACTTTAAAATAATGGGTAGCGATTTAAAAAAAATTATATCTTATTTTGTTGGCATTTAAAAAATAAACCACCGCAAGAACTTAAAGACGAAGTTAGACTGTGTGAATTTTTACTTATTATTTTAAAAGTTTTAAGAGTGTTAAACTTTAGTTGGATAAATTAAAACTGTAAAAAATTTAAAATAAAATAAAACTCTTCAAAGTGTCACACGGAAAAACAATAAAGATAGCGAGTTAGATATGAAATTACAAATAACAAAATCGATAAGATTGAGTTTGAATTTAAATTCAAATTCTCGCACGGAAAAACAGTAAAAATAGCGAGAAATGAGCGACTTAGATATGAGATTACAAATAACAAAATCAATAACTTTGAGTTTGAATATAAACTCGAGTATAAGAAGGAGACGGATGACGATAGTTGAGTTGAAATTTTGAACGGTTCCAATGTATCACAAAACGGGTAAAGATCTAAGAGATTAGTTTGAGTTTCATTTTTTTTTGCTGATGTGTATCTTCCACAATTATTCTCAACTGGACGTTCCTCGATCTGATAGAGATGAGATTGGTAAGGAATATAACTTTAGATTGTTAACGTACTTTAAGAAATTGTTGTAGAGAATTTGACTTTAAAATAATGTGCAGCAATTTAAAAGAAAAAATTAAGGTTTTCGTTTGTTGGTTTTAAAAAATTAAGCATCGGAGGAACAAAAAAAGCTAAGTTAGGATATGTGAATTTTAAGAAGAATTTTACTGGTTTTAAAAGTGTTAAACATTAACTGGATCAATTAGAACTTTAACGATAATTTAAAATAAAGTAATAGTTTATAAAGTTTCACAATTAAATTAAAATAAGTATTCAAAGTCACAAGAAAAGCAGTAAAGCTAGCGAGAAATGAACGATTTAGATATAAGAGGGAGAGGGATAACAAAGTTGAGTTGAGATTTTGAACGATTCAAATGTATAATAACAATACAGATAAATGTCTAAGCGAAAAGTTTGAGCTTGATTCAAAAATGTTTTGATGATGTGTCATTCCCACAATTATTCTCAGCTGGATGTTCCTCGATCTGATAGAGAGGTGATTAGTATGGACTTTAATTTTATATTATTAATGTATTTCAAACAAAATATTAAAGATAATTTGACTTTAAATTAATAGGTAGCAATTTAAAAGAAAAAAATAAGGTTGGATTTTGTTGGTTCTTTAAAAATTAACCATGGTAGGAACAAAAAGACAAAGTTAAACTGTGTGAATTTTTAGAAAAATTTAACGGGTTTTAAATGTGTTAAACATTAACTGGATTAATTATAACTTTAACGATAATTTAAAATAAAGTAAGAGTTTATAAAATCTCACAATTAAAGTAAAATAAAAGTATTCAAAGTCTCACAAGAAAACGCAGTAAAGATAGCAAGAAATGAACGATTTAGATATGAGATTACGAATGAAAAACCAATAAGATTGAGTTTAAACCCGAGTATAAGAGGGAGAGGGATGACAAAAGTTGAGTTGAGATTTTGAACGATTCAAATGTATAATCAAAATACAGATAAAAGTTTAAGCGATAATTTTGAGCTTTGATGATGTGTCATTCCCACAATTATTCTCAGCTGGATGTTCCTCGATATGATAGAGAGGTGATTAGTATGAACTTTAATATTAGGTTATTAATATATTTCAAACAAAATATTGTAGATAATTTGACTTTAAATTAATAGGTAGCGATTTAAAAAGTTTAACAATCGAGTTTAAATTAATAGGTAGCGATTTAAAAAGTTTAACAATCGAATTCTAAAAAGTTTAAAAAACCGATAAGATTGAGTTTGAGTAGAAAAATCGAGTATAAGCAAGAGACGAATGACAATAGTTGAGTTGACCTTTTGAACGGTTCTAATGTATAATCACAATACAGTTAAAATAAAGTAAACGTTTTCAAAGTCTCACATAGAAAAACAGTTAAGATAGCAAAATTGATCCCGCTTTAGACATGAAATTACAAATGAAAAACTGATAAAATTGAGTTTGAGTAGAAAACCGAGTATAAGCAAGAGACAAATGACAATAGTGGAGTTGAGAACATCTAATTTTAGAACATAACATATTAAAAATGTTACCTACAAAAAAAAATTAGATATCTAAATTCCAATATTACCCGTAACCTCTAAACCCGTTACAATAAGTAAACAACTTACGAAAACTAAACCCACAAAGGATTTTTTATGTCTAATCAGGAATTGTTGTGTTTTATATTACGAAAATTATATATACAAAAACAAAGTATTGTTAAACCCAAAATAAATCTGTCTCATATTACAATTCGTTCGTCCGCAACACCAATTATACTAAACACAATAAAGACAATATATATTACAAAATTTCATAAACCAAATAAATAAATAAATTCCCGTGCGAGCGTGCGGGTTATAATCTAGTCATCAATTAAAATAACAACTTGCTTGTCATCGCTGCTAGCTACATTGATATGTCACGAATTCATATACAGATCCATATTTACACAGATTGAGTTTACACAGATCCATAAAAACACTGAAACCTCTGAAAGGACCTTGCACTTTCTCAGATATTTTCATCCCAAGAAATGAAGGAGAAGTAAAATAGGAGCAAAATCAAAAAAGGAAAGCATAAATTAGAAACTGCACATTAGATACATAGTTAGGCAAAATCACAGCAGTGATGGTTTTGCTACAATGACACACATATATATATATATATATATAAGTTAAGAAACAGAAATAAGACTCTTATGATAAGAGTTCTCTTTACTACTTCCCCTTTTAGATTGAATTCAGGCATAATCGAAATCAGACACATCCAAGATTCAAGGCAGAGTCGACTAATATCTGCTGTCTTCAACAGCTGGTGAATTGGTATCCATCTGTAATACTCTCTCAGCTTAGCTGCAAACATGATACAAAGACATTGAAATGTAGGTTAAGGATAACGATTCAAAATCCAAACAAAGACTCATTGATCCATTCAAATTTGAGCAGAACAACCTATGAGGAAGCTGTTTGATTGATTCAGGAATGTTTGCAATTAATTGATTCCAAATCCTAAAAACCCTAAGATGATCATGTAATCATCAATCAAAAAATGGGAGTAATTGAAGGAAACTTACCCTTGGCCGTCGAGTTTCCCCTGACCGCTGCTTCCTCCACTGCCGTAAGAGACATCATCGCCGGTCGCCGACGTCTTCCAAACGCTCTGCCACGCCTGAGACGGAGGCTGCACATAGACACCACTCGGATCCATGGCTGGCCTCCCAATCATCATCCCTGTAGGCTGACCCATCGGCGGATAATAGTACGGCATGCCGCTCGCGGCGGGAGCCACCATCCCGCCGATCGCCGCCTCTTCCTTGATCTCATCCCTAGGGACGATGTCTACGAGGAAATCGAAGATATCGGTCCTTGTGATCGCGGCGGCGATGTCGTTTTTCTGAAGCGTGCGGCGTTTGTTCTCCTCGGCGTGAAGCCAGGATCGGATCGTGAGCTCGAGGATGAAGAGCTCGCAGGCTTTGGCGAAGAGGATCGGTGCTTCGGCGGAGATCATACGCACATCCTCGTCGGCTTTCATGATCTTCTTGATCCGAGCGAGAGGGAGCTGATGGTTTTTGAAATCGTTCACCTGCTCGATCTCCTTTCGTTGGTAGGACCAGAACATTTGGAGCTGTTGCTGTTGTTGCTGGAGAAGGTGGTGGTATGAGGCTCCTCCGGCGGCGGAGACGGAGGAACCCGGAGGAGGAAAGATCCCGGCGGCGGAGAGAGGCGGTTGCTGGTTGTTGTTGTTGTGGTCCATTGGGTTGTGTTGGGACTTGGGAATGGTCGGCGTGGATTAGGTGTTTGTGATTGGATCAAAGGATGTGACAATGTTTTTTTGCCAATCGGATTAGTGCATATGTGGATAAGGTGGATAGCGATGTAGCTGATAACTTATATGAATGATTTTCAATGAATAATTTGGCTCTTGATAAATACAACCAACTTGGAACCAATGTCACGTGTGACCATCTCGCGAGGGTCGTCGTGAAATTGAGTCAAATCTTACATAACGTTCATGGCTAGGGAGTCTCCTCATCATCGAGTATCAAGCTAAGACTCAGTGGGAAATGTGGCAGAATAATGCTCATCTCATCCTCTGCATCCTCCAATGAAACCTATTCCATAGATGTTGATCCCGTCGATCACTAAGTGTGTTTAAGGAATGATTAGGAGATGGGAGGTGAGATTTTCGTTAATAGAGCAATTTAACCACATTCAAGACAGGTCGGGAGAAATATGAGTAGGCCGGGGCCGTGTTTCGTTTTATTGATGAGAGAGAAGTAAACGCTTTAGAATTACGAACTGGTTCCGAAGGATGTCCAGTTCGGCGTTCTAAAGTGTTGTCTTGTTACAAAGAGAGAGGTCGGGTAGCTTATGGTCTGTTCTAGAGTCAAAATCCGAGTCCCCCTCATTAATGACATATGAGGGGTATATATAGTCGGGGTCGGCTTCCTGCTCCCCGGGATCTCGGGCCACGTGTCGCCTGCGGCCTCTTTCGCGGGTAAGGTGGCCTAGGAGGCGTGTCCCGGCTTTCGAGGAGAGAGGTCATGATGAGCTCGTCGTGGCGTGTTGCAGAGCAGTGCACTGTTTTACCAACTCTGCTCCACCTGCTCCTTCCTTCCCTTGTCAGCTCTGTAGAGTTGGTGGGACGTCGGGTCGAAGGCACATCCCTACGCGGGTAGGGTACTGCCTTACCAACTCCCACTCGCCTATTCTTCTGACATTCCCTGTTCTGGCGGGGCATCAGCGCGGGCCCGGGGTACGTTGCTTTCAGGTCGGCTGCCGAGCTGAAGAGCGGTCTTGTAGGTCGGTGACATTAAGTCCGGTGACCGTACTGAAGAACGGCCTTTCCTAAGATGGGCCTAACTAATTGGGGGTGCTAGACCCACCTCCAACAATAGGCCCTCCCCCAGTTCGGTATCGCGAGGCGAAGTGAGGGTGCCGAAGTTGATCTAATGTTAGTTCGGCGCATCTTAGGACGGTCCTTCCGGGCTCAACTGTGTTTGCCTTTTCCGAAAAACCCGTAGGAGGTTGGCGCGTGCTCACCACGTGGGACGACAAAGGACGCTTCGTTTTTCGCGTGGACTGCCCACGCGCGGCGTGTAAAAGACGCTTCGCGTTTATCGAGGCGTCCTTTGCTTTTTGGCGTGGGGAAACGAAGAGACGTCATCATTAGGTTTTTTGGGCAGCCGTGCTTCTTTTGACACGTGTCCAGGCGTCGCTTCACTGTCCCCCTTCCTCTATTTAAACCTTCTTCCTCCTACTGTTAAAACCTTCTGCGCATACTCTTAAGGTAACCTCCTTTCTCCGATTTCCTCCTTCTCTTCCTACTTTCTTCCTGTCTTTTCGATTTCCTCCTCTCCGTGCAATGGCTCCGATGTTAGACGGTATCAGAGTTGAGTCGAGCGAAGAATCGGCGTCCCGTGGTGGCGGTAACGATTCTCCGAGTTCCTCCACCGGTGATTCCGAACATGCCTCTTCTCCGCGACGAGGGGCAGACAGTGGGGAACAGTTGGCCCCCTCGACTTCGGGGGCCGCCCCGTTTCTCCCGGGGACCCATCTCCGGCCGAAGACGGTGGTTAGATCCTCTGGCGGTCGCGGTGTTGGCCAAGCTGAAGGTGGAACCGGGCGTCTGGGCGACCGTGGTGGCCGTCAGGGCGGCCGTGGAGGCGGAGCTCGAGTGGCCAGGGTGAGGTCCCCCCTGGTCCTCTACGAGCAGGGAGGGTCACCGACCTGGAGCACAGCGGAGTCGGTGACCCTCCTGGGGAATCTGTGTGGTTTTTCCGCCGGCGTTGAGCTCAGGGTACCCAGGGCGGAGGAGCGCCCGTGGACTCCTCGGCCGGGCTTCGTCTGCTTGTACGAGTCGTTCTTCCAGAAGTGCGGCTTGCGCCTTCCTCTCCCCGAGCTGTTCGTCCAGTATTGCCGGGCGCGGGGCTTGGCCTTCTCGCAGGTCTGCCCGTCCACGGTCCAGGGGATGATCGTGCTGCTGACCCTAGGGCACGAATGCGACGTGGAGGTGACGTTGCCTATGTTCGAGGCGTTCACCCAGCAGAAGGCAAACCCCGGGATTCCTGGGACCTTCTATGCCGCTTTCAAGCCCGCGGCGAACGTTCTGGAGGCACCCAGCTCGGGGTCTAGGGCGAGCAAGCTATCGAAGGCCGAGGACTGGTCTCGCAGCTACTTCTACGTCCGGGCTACCGCCGTGGCTGGGCTCGATCCGTTGGCGAGATACACCCGGGATTGGAATTTTTCCCCGGGTAGGGATTTGCAGGTCGAGCTGACTTCTCCTCTTTGGTTGTCTGACTGATGATTTTTTTGTCTTGTTCTTCAGGCCCTCACTCCTCCAGATTCAAGCTACCGGACTACGCAGGTCTACTTGCCGTGCTCAGGACAGTGCGTCAGAGAGAGTGGAAGTCCTTCACCGCTGCGAGAATCGAAGCTGCAATGACCGGAGGTTGTTGTTTTTTTTTTTTTTTTTTTTTTTTTTTTTTTTTTTTTTTGCCGAATTAACGGTTCTTCCTTCGCAGGTAGAGCGAGGTTTGCCAATCCGCAGTACGCGGACTCGTTTGTTGCACCGCCGCCGCCGATACCCGAGGTGCCGGTCAGCCGAGACCCGGCACCACGGGTTGCGGGGGATACCTCCGCGGCGACTCCCTCGAAGAGGAGGGAAGACCGGGCTGCCGGTGGGGAGACCGGCAGAAAGAAGAGGAGGACGGGAGAGTCATCTTCCGGGGGTCGGGAGGTCATCCGGCCTACACTGCCCGGGCCGGAGCCCGAGGTGCCTTTGGCCGTCGTGCCGGCAGGGGGGGTCGATGAGACCCGGGCTCGAGGGGGCGATGGGGTCGGCGAGACGACCGTCGTCGCGGAGGATCCTGCTGCTGTGCAGGAGGCCGAGGGTCGCAGCGCCGAAGTGGGCGGCGCCTCGGGAGGTTCCGACGATGGGCCTCGGGACTACAGCTTCTCCTTTACCCACGAGGATGGAAGCAACCAGGTAATCGTCGATCCGGACGAGTGCGCCGAGCTGGCGCAGGCCATGATGTTCGGGCGGAGGTACCCGCACTTCGTCCCGCTGGAGATGGCGGAGTCCGACACCTTCCGTCAGGTGGCGCGATCCGCAGCTCGGGTAAGCTTCTGCTCTGGTCTAACTGCTTTTAGCTAGACTTGTTGCGCGTCTTTGTTAACAATTTGTTTAATGCAGACGATGGCCCTTAGTGCCTTTCTGGCGGAGGCCTACGAGAAGAGGCTCGCCGAGCAGGCCGCCTCGATTAACTTCCTCCGGGAGTGCCGGGAATCCAGCTCGCAGATCCAGTCTACCCGTCTCCACGGGCTCGAGAAGGAGCTGAGAGATGAGAAGGCCCGATCTGCGGCGCTGGAAGAGGAGGCGGTGCGGTTAAGAGCCCGGGCGGTCGAGGTGGCCAGTCTGCAGTCTGCACTAGAGGCCGAGAGGGACCGTGCTGCAGCTGGGTGGGATCGGGCGTCGGGGCTCGAGGAGGAGAACGGGCTCCTGAAGGGGGAGCGGGAGACACTCCGCTCCAGGGTGAAGGGGCTGGAATCCGCCATAGGCCGGGCTAAGGTGGCCGTGGCTGCGGAGAGCGATCGGGTGTCAGCCCGGTGGGAAGCGCGGAACCGGAAGTGGTCCGCGAAGATGGAGAAGATCCGCGCCCACCTGGACGGGCGCCGCCGGGCCTTAGAGCCTCACCTTCTGTACAGCCAGGTGACCGGCGTAAAGGCCTGCCTCAAGAGGATGGAAGCAGAGGACGGGGTGTCGGTACCGTTCTACCGGTATCAGAAGCTGGACGAGGACGAGGCGGCATTCGGTGCCGTACTGGACGGGATGGACTTTCCGGATTTGACCCCGGAGGATCTGGAAATCCCTCTGGACCGTGCTCACGGCGTTCTGCTTGAGCACATTATACCTGTCGCTCCCTCTAGCACCCCCGTGGTGGATCTGACCTTGGAGGCTCCGCTGGCTGCTGAGGACGTTCTTGCGGTCGCTGAGACCGTCCAAGCAGATCCCTCGATCCCGTCTGCTGACGAGGGAGTCCCCGAAGCTGCTGGGATTGTGCAAGCAGATCCCTCGGTCCTGTCTGCCGCTGAGGCCGATACGGACGCGCCGTCCGGTGAGACCGGAACCGACGTGCCATCCGGTGGAGTCGTGGTTGAGGAAGAGGGGTCTGGGCAGCCCTTCCTTGGTGAGTACGGGACCAACGCGAGGATGGTGGCCCCGGCTGATTTAGATGGTACCCGTGCTGACGGGAGGGAAGACCGACCGGCCGATGCGGCCTTGTAAAGACTTTTTTCCTTTTGGTTTTCTTTTTGTAGACTGGGTCGTAGGCCGTTTATGCCAAGAGCAGGCCGTTGGCCCCTCTCTTTTTTGTAAGTGCCGTTTCGAGGCTTTTGTAATCATTAGGCCGTGGGCCCCTTTTTGTAATAAACGAGGCCGTTGGCCCTTTTGTATAATGAAAGAGGCCGTTGGCCCCCTTTTTTGTGTAAATGCCATTTCGAGGCTTTTTTGATCGGTAGAGTAGGTCGTAAACCGTACTCTGTCAAGTAAGCAGGTCGTGGACCGTGCTCTTGTATTGGGTGCGAGGTAATCTCGGCTTAAGGCACTTATTGCTTGTGTACCTTGTTTTTTTGGTGCGGGTAGCGAGCCCGGCTTAGAGACACTTAATGCTTGTGTGTCTAGTAGAGGTGCGAGCCCTGGGGCCCGGCTTTGGCACTTATAACTTGTGTGCCGGGGAGAGCGAGCACCGGAGCTCGGTCCCCTTTTTTTTTTGTAGTGCGAGCGTTTGGAGCTCGGTTTTTTTTTTTTTTTTTTTTTTTTTTTTTTTTTGTAGTGCGAGCGTTTGGAGCTCGGCTTTTTTTTTTTTTGTAGTGCGAGCGTTTGGAGCTCGGCTTTTTTTTTTTTTGTAGTGCGAGCGTTTGCAGCTCGGCTTTTTTTTTTTTTTTTTTTTTTTTTTTTTTTTTGTAGTGCGAGCGTTTGAAGCTCGGGAGCGTTTGAGCGTTTGGAGCTCGGCTCTTGTGCGCAGGTCGGGGACCGTTTTCCTTTGTCTAAAAGGTTTTATTAGATTAATAGCTGAGCCCTGGTTAGGGGTTGCCTACGTACCCTTTAGTAGAAGGGATCAAGCCAATCGTAGTTCGTTTGTTTACAAAAGCGGAGAGCGGATTGGAGGCCGGGGGCTTAATAGTAGAACCGTTTGAGGTTGATCGAGTTCCATGAGCGCGGGATGGCGTCGCCGTTCATCGTGGCTAGCTCGTAGACGCCTGGTTTTACGACCTTGGAGATGAGGTAGGGGCCCTCCCAATTGGCACCCAGCTTGCCTGCGTTTAGCTCGGCGGTGTTTTCGAAGACCTTGCGGAGGACCAGGTCGCCCTCGGCGAAGAACCGGCCTCGAACCTTCTTGTTGTAATATTTGGAGGCGAGCTGCTGGTAGTTCTGGATTCGGAGTAGGGAATGGTCCCGTTGCTCTTCAAGGAAATCCAGCTCGCTGAGTAGGACGGCGTTGTTCAGTGCGGGTTGCTGGGTGAACATAGCGCGGCGAGGAGTGGGGAGCCCGACTTCGGATGGGGCCATTGCTTCCATGCCGTGGGAGAGGTTGAACGGTGTTCGGCCAGTCGATGTCTTTGGTGTTGTGCGGTGGGACCAGAGGACTCCATCGAGCTCGTCGGCCCAGGACCCTTTCTTGTCGTCTAGTCGCTTTTTGAGGCCGTCGAGGATGGTCTTGTTGGTGGCCTCGGCTTGTCCGTTCCCCTGGGGGTACCTCGGAGTGGACTTACTTAGTCTGATTTTCCACTTCGCGCAGAAATCTTCGAAGAGGGCCGATGTGAACTGGGCACCGTTGTCGGTGACGATCTCGTACGGGAGCCCGTGTCGGCAGATGATGAACTTCCAGACGAACTTTCGGACGTCCTCTGCCTTGATCTTGGCGTATGATTCGGCCTCGACCCACTTGGTGAAGTAATCGGTCATGACTAAGAGGAAGCGCTTTTGGCGAGATCGGGGAAGGGGCCCGACTATGTCCATGGCCCATCGCATGAAGGGGTAGGGTGCCACCGCAGTGGTGAGGAGCTCGGTTGGACTATGAATGAGGGGACCGTGGCGCTGGCACTTCTCGCACCGGGCTGCGAATTTGTCGCAGTCTTGGAGCATTGTCGGCCAGTAGTGGCCTTGGTTTCGTATTCTCAGGGCGAGAGCCCGGCCACCGGAATGGTTGCCGTCGGCGCCCTCGTGCATTTCCTTCATCACGTCGATGGTTTCCTGCCCGTGGAGGCAGGCGAGCAGGGTTCCCGAGGCGCTCCATCGGAACAGATTGCCGTCCAGCATCGTATATTGGGCGCACTTTTTCCTTAGCCGTCGGGCGGCCCATCGGTCTGGGGGGCGAATGCCGTCTGCGATGTATAGCAGTAGGTCGACTCGCCAGTCTGGCAGTTCGGGCTCGACCGGGGGTAGTGGTAGAACTTCGGGAGGTGGTGCTTCTTCGTCCGCGGCCTGGGGGTTGATCAAGTAGGCCCCCTTTGGCAGCTCGATGCTGGGGAAATCGATGCTATCGACCGGGATCACTCGTCGTTGGGCCGGGGCCGAGGTGGATGCTAGCGCGGCGAGGGCATCTGCGGAAGTGTTATCGCCTCGGGGAATCTTTGTCAGGGTGAACTCGGCGAAGTCTGCGGCCAAGCCTTGGGTCACCGTGAGGTAGGCATCCATGCGATCGTTCTTGGTCTCGTACTCCCCGCTGAACTGATTGGCGACGAGCTGGGAGTCGCAGTAAGCCCGGATTTTCTTCGCACCGACCTCCTTTGCTAGGCGCAGACCGGCGATCAGAGCTTCGTACTCGGCCTCGTTGTTTGATGCCGGGAAGGCCAGGCGGAAAGACTGCTCGAGGATCTCCTTGGTCGGGGATTCGAGGCGTATGCCGACGCCGGACCCGTGTTTGGAGGCCGATCCGTCGACATGCAGAGTCCATACTTCGGGCACCTCGCTGACTGTCAGCTCGGGTGTCAACTCGACTAGGAAATCGGCCAGGGCCTGAGATTTGATCGCGGTCCGACCTCGGTACTCGATTTCATATTCGCTCAGCTCAACGGCCCACTTCATTATCCGGCCTGATCGGCTCGGGCTGTGGAGGATGTTTCTGAGGGGGTAGGTGCTTAGGACGGCAATCGCGTGGGATTGAAAATAAGGCCGGAGCTTCCTAGCTGCGACGACCACTGCCAGGGCGAGCTTCTCCAGAGTCGGGTACCTGCTCTCCGCGTCGTCGAGCGACTTGCTGATGTAGGAGATGGGTTTTTGGTCACCCCGGTCTTCCCGCACTAATACGCCGCTGACCGCTGACGTGGAGATGGCGACGTAGAGGTAGAGGAATTCGCCTTCTTCTGGCTTGGACAGGACGGGGGGAGTGGATATGTACTCCTTCAGCTGTCGGAGGGCGTCCTCGCATTTGTCGTCCCACTCAAACCGCTTGTTAGCCCGGAGTAGTTGGTAGAACGGGAGACACTTGTCGGTAGAGCGGGAGATGAATCGATTTAGTGCGGCGATTCTCCCGGTGAGTCGTTGTACTTGACGCGTGCTCTCCGGGGACTTGAGCTCAATGATAGCTCGGATCTGCTTGGGGTCGGCCTCGATCCCGCGCTGGGTGATGATGTACCCGAGGAATTCGCCCGATGTGACGCCGAAGGAACACTTGGCCGGGTTCAGCTTCATGTTGTATTCGTTCAGCGTGCGGAAGCAGGACCGGAGGTGTGTGACGTGGTCGGTTGCCACCAGAGACTTTACCAGCATGTCATCTATGTATACCTCCATAGTGCGGCCGATTTGGTCGGCGAACATCCGGTTGACGAGCCGTTGGTAGGTGGCCCCGGCGTTTTTTAGTCCGAAGGGCATTACTTTGTAGCAGTAAATGCCTCGGTCCGTGATGAACGCGGTCTTCTCCTGATCGTCAGGGTGCATGGGGATTTGGTTATACCCCGAGAAGGCATCCATGAAGGAGAGGAGCTCGTTTCCCGCGGTGGCTTCAACGACCTGGTCGATTCGGGGGAGGGGGAAGCTGTCCTTAGGGCATGCCTTATTGAGGTCGGTGAAATCCACGCAGACCCTCCATTTTCCGTTCTTCTTCTTGACTACCACTGGGTTGGCTAACCAGTCCGGGTATTTCACCTCGGTGATCGAGCCGGCCGCGGTGAGCCTCTCTACCTCATCATTGACCGCTTGGGCGCGCTCCGGGCCAAGCTTCCGCCGCTTCTGCTTGACCGGCCAGCAGGTTGGATCCACGTTGAGCTCGTGGCTGCACGTGTTCGGGTCAATGCCGGGCAGGTCGCCAGTTGACCAGGCGAAGGTGGAGACGTTCTGCCCTAGGAACTCGACCAGCTCTTGCTTGATGCTTTCGTCGAGGTCGGTGCCGATGCCGACGCAGCGGGCGGGGTCGCGTGGGTCGATGTTGACCTGGGTGACAAGGTCCCGCCCGGGAAGATCCTGGGCGCCGAGCTCGCCGGGCTGAAGCGCATTGATGGCCAAGCAGGCCGGCGCGGCGCGGCGCAGCTTGTGCTCGATGGCGAAGCAGGCGCGGGAGACCCTCTGGTTACTCCTAAGAGTGTATGTGCCGGCCTGGTTGGGGAACTTGAGGCACTGATGGTACGTCGACGTGACCGCCTTCATCGAGTGCAGCCAGGGGGTTCCGAGGATGATGTTGTAGATCGGGGTGGTGTCGAAGACCACGAACTTGACGATTTTCGTGACCCGACCTACGTAGACCGGTAATTCGATGGTGCCGATTCCGTTGACGGTGTCCCCGGCGAAGCCGGTTAGCGGGATGGAGTGCGGCTTGATCTCGACCCCGTTCAGGTTCATCCTGGCGAGGGTATCCTTGAAGATGAGGTCGACCGAGCTGCCCGTATCGACGAGGACTCGGTTAACGTCGCAGTCGGCTACGCGGACTTGTACGACGAGGGGGTCGTTGTGGGGCTGGTGGACCCCGGCCGCATCGGCCTCAGTGAAACATATCCCCCTCTTGCTCGTGTCCTGGGCGTCGATCTCCGGCCCGGAGTGCCACTTCAGGGATGCGTCGGTCCTCCTCTCGTGACGCTTGATGGACCGCACTGAGTCGTTGCACGAGAGGAGACCTCCCATGATCATCCCTATCAGAGTGCGGGCCGGGGGAGGCGATCTACCTGTTTCCCGGTCTCGCGAGGGAGATCGTCGCCGCCGGTCGTCGTTCTGGGCGCGGTGGTAGGGCCTAGTCCGGTTATCCGCGCGACCTTGGTTGTCGCGGGGTTGATCGTGATCGCCGTCCCGAGCATGCGGTCGCAGCCGCTCTGGGACGCTGATTTCTCCCCGCTGAAATTGCTTCAGCAGGACCTCTTGAAGGGCGCGGCAGTGAGAGGTCGGATGCCCCTTTCGCCGGTGGAAGTCGCAGAAGGCCGTCCTGTCGTATGGCTCATCTGGTCGGAACTCCCTATCGCTCGGCTCGTCGGGACGCCGATCCTGCTGGCGGGGATCCCGTACGTATTTGTTCCAAGGCAACCCTGGGGCGGGGGTGGGGGGAAGTACGGGATCGTGTAGGCGGAGGCCGGAGGGCGGTCCGTTGACAAGGAATGCAGCGGCCTGCTTTCCCTTGCTGCGATGGTACTCGTCGTCGTAATGTTGACGGGGCTCCTGATACCTTTCCTGGGGCCGCTCCTTTGGGGCCGGGGCCTTGTGAGAGGCACTGTTTCTTGATTCAGCCGCCTTCTCTTCCTCGAGCTCAACGAAGAGTCCAGCGCGGTGCAAGGCGTCTTCCAGCGAGCGCGGCCTGTTGAGCTTCATATCGTCCTTGAAGGCCGAATCGGCCCACAGTCCTTTTCTCAGAGCGGGGAGCGCTGACTCGTCAGTCACGTTGCTCTGGGAGGCCGTGGCCTTGAAGCGCTCGATGAAGGACCTGAGCGACTCCTTTGCTCCCTGATTCATTGCCCAGAGGTCCGCGCTGGATGCGGACTGGCGGATGTAGATGGAGTAATGCTCGAGGAAGGTGGTCGACAGGTCCCTGAAGCTGTCGATGGAGTGCGTCTTTAGCCGAGAGAACCATGTGAGGGCCGGGCCGGTGAGGTTTTCCACGAAAAGCTGGCAGTGAGCGGCTTCGCGCTCGTCTGGTGAGAAGTGGGCGCGACCCATGGCGATGGTGAACGCCGTGAGATACTGGGCCGGGTCGGTGGTGCCCGCGTAGGGCTGTAGCTTGAGCTTTCCGAGGTGCTGGAGTGGGACGGAGGCGATCCGGCGGGTGAACGGCGTGTTCTGCGTCTCTCTGAGGACGCGATCGATTTCTGGGGCCGCGCTGGTGGCTTGGTGGATTTTGGAGGACATCGCACGGATGGTCTCCTTCATAGCCTCGAACTCCGCGTCTCTTGAGCGCTCCGCGCTGGATCGGAGATGGTGGGCTTCGTCGCCCGGGTGGCTTCCTATGGCCGGGACGAAACGTCCGTCCGGCCTTTCGGATCCAGACGGCGAGTCGCTCGGTCGGCTTGTCCGGAAGCGGGGGGTTTCTTCCCGAGAGACCGGTTCTCTGGGATGGACGTCGGGGGACCCGACATTGTCCGACCGGTCACGGGAGGCCCCTAACGTGGCGAACCGCTGGTCGGTGGCTCGCGTTAGCTCATCGATCCGGGCGAGCAGGGTCTGCATCATGACGGACGGCGTGGGCTGGTCTTCCGGTGCTCGTGGCGCGTTGTGGGCGGCGGAGCCGTCGGAATGGGCGGGTGCTGACGCCGGGGGCGGGGCCCTGGAGAATTGCTCTCGAGGAATCGCCTGATCGGCAGCTGCTTGGGCTGATGACGGAATGGTCGCTGTCGTTCGAGTCGTTGGCGGGGCCGTTGTCGGGGCCTGGGCCGTTGTTTGGGCCGGAGTGTCCTGGTCTGACAACACTCTTGGGGTCGGGATTGCCATCGTTGCTTCGGTCGTGTCGGTGGTTGAACTGCTCCTTGCGTGTAGAAGAATCTCTGTCCCTCTTTCTAGCGCCAATTGTTGATCCCGTCGATCACTAAGTGTGTTTAAGGAATGATTAGGAGATGGGAGGTGAGATTTTCGTTAATAGAGCAATTTAACCACATTCAAGACAGGTCGGGAGAAATATGAGTAGGCCGGGGCCGTGTTTCGTTTTATTGATGAGAGAGAAGTAAACGCTTTAGAATTACGAACTGGTTCCGAAGGATGTCCAGTTCGGCGTTCTAAAGTGTTGTCTTGTTACAAAGAGAGAGGTCGGGTAGCTTATGGTCTGTTCTAGAGTCAAAATCCGAGTCCCCCTCATTAATGACATATGAGGGGTATATATAGTCGGGGTCGGCTTCCTGCTCCCCGGGATCTCGGGCCACGTGTCGCCTGCGGCCTCTTTCGCGGGTAAGGTGGCCTAGGAGGCGTGTCCCGGCTTTCGAGGAGAGAGGTCATGATGAGCTCGTCGTGGCGTGTTGCAGAGCAGTGCACTGTTTTACCAACTCTGCTCCACCTGCTCCTTCCTTCCCTTGTCAGCTCTGTAGAGTTGGTGGGACGTCGGGTCGAAGGCACATCCCTACGCGGGTAGGGTACTGCCTTACCAACTCCCACTCGCCTATTCTTCTGACATTCCCTGTTCTGGCGGGGCATCAGCGCGGGCCCGGGGTACGTTGCTTTCAGGTCGGCTGCCGAACTGAAGAGCGGTCTTGTAGGTCGGTGACATTAAGTCCGGTGACCGTACTGAAGAACGGCCTTTCCTAAGATGGGCCTAACTAATTGGGGGTGCTAGACCCACCTCCAACAATAGAGATACTTACCGAATTCTCTGGAGAAACCGCAAGAGCGATGCTACAGAGTTTGCATGTAGGTCCAGCTCAGATGCTAGGCATACTAGCCATGGCCTTAGACCACTTTCTTTTTTAGTTTTAATACATCACAAAATTAGTAAGATTCAAGTTTTTGATGGACCATATTTTTTTTTTTTACCAAGATTCAAGAAACCGAGTTAAAAAGGCAGTTCCCATCCTATCATGTCTTATTTGTGACAAGTGAACTTATGTTTGTGTAAGGTTTAAATTTGTAAGATCCACAAATTGGCAAACTCTCCTTTACATGATCACATATCCAAGTTTGGATCGTGTAGAACTCTTCCTCATTCGGTATGGAAAGTGATGAATACAAGGAGACATGGTGAAATCCCTCTTTCTTCACATTGCCTCATCAAGTTCATAAACAAGCAAGTCTGAAACCGTTTGTCATCAATTCGAGCATAAGTACGAGAAAAGCTTTGAAATGTGTTTCTCTACAAAAAACTAATTTTTTCTATTAATCTCTCTCAAATTTTCAAACTAAAGAAACATTTGATGCTAAAAAATATTTTTTTTTAGCGTTGAATAAATTTTACATTCAATTACAAATTTGTTTTTGTAAAATCTTTAATGTACTTATTAGCACTTGTAATGAATAATTTTTCTCAAATTTTTTTTATTGATGATAATAACCTTTAACAAGGAATTTTTTTTTAAATAAATCTCTCACAATAATGGAGATTGATGATAAAATGGAATTATAAAAATCTCATCAATTGCATTTCTTTTGATGCAACAATTTTCTGAACCAATGAGCCGATTTCTTGGGATATCTCTTACATCCATCCTTGAAATCGACGTAAACCAACCCGAACCGGACGGTGTAACCATTTGCCCATTCATAGTTATCTAGCAACGACCACGCGAAAAACCCCTTCACATCTGCTCCAACCGAGATAGCCTCTCGAACCATCTCGAGATGTCTAGCGTAGAAATTGATTCTCTCGCCGTCTTTAAGTAAGATTTTACCGGTTCTACTAGCTTCATCTCTCCCGTTTTCGGTTATGTACATGACAGGATCCTTGAACTTGTATTTTGCGTAGAGAACAAGATCACGAATCCCTTTTGGATATATCAAAAGCCAATCCGATGCAGCCTTTGGACCGATGGGAACTCCTTCTCTTTCACCTGTGACGCTAGCACAAGGATCAGAGAACAACGTAACGTTTTCGGTGGAGCAAGGGACGTTCTTGGCGTAAGAAGATGAGTAATAATTGATGCCAATGAAATCATATGAGCCCTGAAGCATCTTTGATTGTTGTGCAGTGAATTTTGGCAAGCGACCGCCTTTTACGTTGTTGACCATGTCGACCGGGTATTTACCAGTCACAAGCGGCTCCATGAAGTAGTCGAATGTGAAGGCCATGGCTCGTGCCGCGGCTAACCTATCCTCGGCTGATTCTGTATAGGGCAAGTTCCAACCTGCGTTCAAAGCAATTCCGACTTGGCCGTTTTGAGACGCCTTTTCAACAACAATTAAGATCAGATTCACCACAATCCGAACCGGAATAACCATATTAAGATTCCGTGATACGTAATACATACTTTTTCTGGGTTGATATGGTTATAAACGCATTAGATTTTTGGTAACTTGACTATCAAGAAACAGAGCGGATTTTTTTCCCTTCATTTTACTGACCTTGTATTTTTCTCTGTATACTTTGACGGCTTCTCCGTGAGCGAGGATGAGGTTGTGACCGACGATGTAAGGCTCGGTGGCTCCATCTCCGGCGGTGCAGTTAGGGTTTGTGAATTTGGAGCATCTTCCTGGAGCCATTACACCTGCAACATATCCTTGTTGCACCACTGTCAACGGCTCGTTCAGTGTCATCCAATGCTTCACTCTATCACCAAAATTCTTAAAGCAAATATCCGCGTAATCGCGGAAATCATTGACAATCTCTGCGCCACGAAACCCACCGTAAGCATCTTCAAGGCCTTGTGGTGTATCCCAATGGAAAATTGTGACAAAAGGCTTGATTCCTTTCGACAAAAGCTCATTGATCAAGTTGTTGTAATACTTAACACCAGCCTGGTTGATTCCTCCTTTTAGATTCCCACGAGGTAAGATTCTTGACCAAGAGATTGAGAATCTGTAGGCATTGAAGCCGATTTGATGCAATAAAGCCACATCATCCTTGTAAAGACGGTACGAGTCATCTGCAATTGACCCATTGCTACCATCTTGTATCTTCTCTGGATATTTTTCAGAGAATGTATCCCAGATACTTGGTCCTCTACCATCTTCATGAGCAGCTCCTTCGACCTGGTAAGCAGAGGTTGCAGCCCCAAAAATAAAATCTTTTGGGAAATCATTTCTTCTTAGTTTAGGTGTTGAAGACTTGTTCTTGGCAACAACTTCATTCAAGGCCAAGGCAATGAACACTAGTAAAGAAATATATTTTCCTCTCATTCTTAATTTTCTTTTGGTTGTTAAATCTTGTGTTTCCTTTCAAGAAGATGAAAGAAGTGGAGATTTATATAGGAAACAGAATTGCCTATGCGTGGACTGGGTATGTGAATCTCCTAATTTTGAGGATGATTATCTGATAGAGATAGAGATATAGAGTGTGATAAGTTTCCTAAATACTAGTCGTTTCTTAACTAGTAAAATTCAACTAACCTTATCTAATTATCTGATAGAGAGAGAAAGAAAAATTCATCTAATCTTATCTAGTTATCTTTCAAAATAGGAATAACAAAAAATAGCAAAACGTACGTTCGTGAAATTTTTCTCTTAATACATATACTTGCATGTTCTTGCCGGTCGGTTGGAAACATTTTGGTAATCATTTGCTAAATACAATACAACTCTCGGCTATTGAGAGATGTTTCATACCCATATGCAATATATCGATCAAAATCGTCGATAAGCACATAAATAGTGACAGTAACAATGAATTTTGTCTACTTCTTTGTTTCGTAATTCCAGTTTTCAAGCATCAAACCACACATTTTCAGATCAAAACAGAGGAAGAAGAATGCAAGCAAAAACAAACAAACCTACGAATTTTCACAAGATTTCTAATCATTTTTTTTTTTGCCGTTGGTCACAGGTTGCGTGGCCGTGTAGTGAGGGAAGATCGCATATCGACAATGGCAGATTTATCGGCACCAAGCTTCATTGCTTCTTTGCTAGCTCTGATGAACCGAGAAGTAGCTCCTTTGACATACTCATGAGCTTGTTTCACAGTCATCTTCTTCCCAACTTCGTCCGGGAAGCTACTGAGGAAGTGATCGCCGTTGAGAACCGCTGCAAGTTGAACCACTTCGCTCTGAAACTCAGAAAGAGCTGCGTCTTCTTTAGGCTCAGTGGCTCTCATGGGTGCAACTTCAGGCAGAGTCATGGGACAATCGGTCCGAGGAGAGGTTAAGTGAGAAACAACGTCTTCGAAAGTAGCAGCCCAAGCATCTCTATGTGTTAAATAATTGGAAGAGAGATTGAAGAGTTTCTTGATGGTCGCTGGTATTGATGAATGCTCATACTCTGAGCTTTCTGTTGGCCCTTTTGCCTCACTCACCACTTCACACACACGAATAATAAAATAAGATGTTATTAAACTATATAGTAAAATAAATGGGGTCAGAGTATGGTTGAAAACATGAGTCACGCGACGACGCCGACAAATTATAATATACAGTATACATCTTTCAATGGAATAATCAATAGGTTCAATTATTTTCTCCACCACAATTAATGGATACAATCAAGAGAGTGTTATATAAATGTTATATTTGTCAAATCTATCAATGTTGTTGATCCCGTGGATCACTAAGTGTGTTTAAAGAATGATTAGGAGATGGGAGGTGAGATTTTCGTTAATAGAGCAATTTAACCACATTTAAGACAGGTCGGGAGAAATATGAGTAGGCCGGGGCCGTGTTTCGTTTTATTGATGAGAGAGAAGTAAACGCTTTAGAATTACGAACTGGTTCCGAAGGACGTCCAGTTCGGCGTTCTAAAGCGTTGTCTTGTTACAAAGAGAGAGGTCGGGTAGCTTGTGGTCTGTTCTAGAGTCAAAATCAGAGAGTCCCCCTCATTAATGACATATGAGGGGTATATATAGTCGGGGTCGGCTTCCTGCTCCCCGGGATCTCGGGCCACGTGTCGCCTGCGGCCTCTTTCGCGGGTAAGGTGGCCTAGGAGGCGTGTCCCGGCTTTCGAGGAGAGAGGTCATGATGAGCTCGGCGTAGCGTGTTGCAGAGCAGTGCACTGTTTTACCAACTCTGCTCCACCTGCTCCTTCCTGCCCTTGTCAGCTCTGTAGAGTTGGTGGGACGTCGGGTCGAAGGCACATCCCTACGCGGGTAGGGTACTGCCTTACCAACTCCCACTCGCCTATTCTTCTGACACTCCCTGTTCTGGCGGGGCATCAGCGCGGGCCCGGGGTACGTTGCTTTCAGGTCGGCTACCGAGCTGAAGAGCGGTCTTGCAGGTCGGTGACATTAAGTCCGGTGACCGTACTGAAGAACGGCCTTTCCTAAGATGGGCCTAACTAATTGGGGGTGCTAGGCCCACCTCCAACAAATGTGATTTGGTTTTTTTTTTTGCAGCCTTAAATTTTGTTAGCAAATGTCAAAAGTCTTGTCGAAAACAGAGGGAGTAGTAGAACGTGGAAACACATGAAATACAAATGACTTTCTTTTTTTGGGTTAGAGAAATAAATATTTTTCAATTTACCGATAGTTTTCCTTCATTAGTGAAAAAACACTATTATTCAGAGAAATTTGGAGAAAAAATAGTATGTTGAAACTTGAAATAGTAAAATTTTGTAAAATAAATAAACTGCTATGAGACAATTAATAAATGTCTATCAAATAACATCTACTACAAGTCTACAAGTAACATATTCTTGTAATAAATTCATATATGCAATAGGCATAATATAGTCACCTATTAGTTATAAATATAGTATACTATTTATATACCAATAAATTATGTTCCAAAGCGGAGTTTTTAAAAAAAAATATTAATTTGGTAAAAAGCTTGACAAAAAAAATTATACTTAAAAAGCGCTTTGCACTAAGAAGTAAGAACGAACTATAACAGAGAAATTATGATTGATATAAAGAAAAAAAGATCTTACCAGTTCCTTTCTGAATCCAAGGTGAAACCATAATGGTAGGAACCCGAACACCTAACCGGTCAAATTTAAAGAAACCAGGGGCCGGTCCGGTATTTCCATCTGGGTTTGGTACACCGGCATAAGGAGTCTTTACATGATCATAGAACCCACCATGCTCATCATAGGTTATGACTAGTAGCGTCTCGTTCCACTGTGGACTCGACCTAAGTGCCTCGTACACTTCTTTAACCAGCTTTTGACCATTAGCCACGTCGTGCGATGGGTGATCATCGTTGGCCGGTAAGCCCTTGAGGTCGAAATACCTCGGTTCGATGACGGTTAAGCTCGGTAACTTTCCTTTTGCTGCGTCTCTCTTGAACTTCAAATCGAATTGATGCAATTTGAAAATGTATTTTAGTTGTCGGAGATTACGGTAGAATAACGTGGTCGGAATATTCTGGAAGTATATTCCGAAGTCGATGTCGTTGATGTGGAGCGAATCGAATATCGTCTTTTGTGGATACCTGAAATCAAATGATGATAATATGGTTAGCAAATTACTCCTTCAATTTTTCTAATTCGTTTTATAGTTGTAATGATAATTTTTTAAAAAAATTAAATTTTATCAGTATGTATAAAGCGTTACAAACCCAAGACATTCATTACAAAAATTAAATAAATGCTATTAACTGCTTAAGGAAAAAATAAAAACTTTTTCTAAAATTAAACTACCTAAAAAAAAAGTAAATAAAGTTGTTGACAAATATACCCTTGAGCGAGCTGCTTCTTGACATGGCTTGTGGAACCAAGTGAGGTAGCCGAATAGACGAATAACCGGTTAGGTTGAGTCGGACCGGGAATCGAAGAAAACCACCGGTCGAACACAGCGAATTCCTTAACCAGCTCGGCGTAAACCGGTACAGCATCAGGCCGGAATCCTTTCATGACGGTTTCCGACAAATTACCCGGCATCGAAAGCGCCTGCTCAACGAAACCCATCATCGACGGGATCTGACCCGACCCGAATACCTGTTGCTCCACAGCCTCGAACGAATGACCCGGATCCGGATCCACAAATTCCGCATCGCTAGTGAAACATATGGTTTGGGTAGAATTCGGAACCGGGTTACATTCCTGACCCGTTACACCATCTATAGACGGGTTAACCGAATTCTTCATCCAGCCTAAGAGGTGATCGAAGGATCGATTCTCCATCACCAAAACGACGACGGTTTTGATTGGTGATTGCCATTGATGGGATCCTTGAGTTACATGGGTATGTGTGAGAAGACAGTAGAGTGCGAGAAAGTGTGAGAAAGTAAAGGAAAATCTGGGAGCTGATGGTTTCATGAATGGATTAAAATCTTGAGAAAGAAAGAGGATTTTGATTCTGTGGTTTTGTTTTGCCTTGGATTGGTTTTAGAAAGAACATAAAGACAGTGGAGAGATTATTGTCTCTTTGGAAACCGAAAGAAACAAAAAGCAAAAAACATAAAAGCAGAGAAAGAAATCAAAAGACGTAGAAAGAAGAGTAAAGAGTGAGTAATTTGTAACTGTGAAGTGTGGAGAGCAAGAACAAAAGCTGTGGCGTCTATTTACTGCTTTTTGTTTTGTAGTATTTTTCTTCCACTAATGCTTTAATTTGGGTGGGCTCACTTGGTGAAAGAAGATTCTGTTCTCACTGAGAAAAATTACTAAAACTCATAGATTTTACTCTTTTTTCCTGGTCAATGAAAATCCGAAATTTAGGCTAAATTTAAAACTTGCTATTGTAACTTTTTTTTTTAATTTGGATCCACAATCTATAAAAATGTGTATACTGTAAAATTTAAATCTGAATTTATAAAGCCATTTTAAGAGTATGATTATCAATTAGAGATAAAAAGGACAAGACTGAAGCCAAAAAGTTAAAATAACAAGAAGAAAAACAAAACAATCGCCCACAAGTTCGCCACTGAGCTCGTGACTCGTGAGTACTGAACTGATCACGTCATACCAACCAACTAGATTTGGTCGTGTGAACATTGAATACATTCATATGGCCATAAGCTTTTTTTGTTTTTGTCCTTAACCAAAATTTTAAAAATATATAATGCGTCTTCTTTTCTGGAAAGAGGAGAAGTATTATGCCAGTTACTCAGGACATCTCCAATTTTACCCCATTTTCAACTCTAAATGCTATTTCACAGTAAAATCATCTCTAATCATACTCTATTTTTAACTGTAAAATAGCAAAATACCATTTTTTTTTAAATATGGAGTAACTCCATTTTCAACTCCAAAATAGAATTGAACTTTTTTATTTATAATTTAATCCATCATATTTTATTAAGTGTATATATATATTATTATTTTCAGTTAGATTAAGTGGATATTAAGTGTTTGTTATCCCAACCATCGTGCAAAGATTATGAGACATTAATAAGGTATTACACGTCTTGTATAAATTATACTATCATTTTATATCTGAAATTAATGAAAGAGTAGGTATCAGAGATTGTAATATTGTATACTCATATATATATATATATATATATATATATATATATATATATATATATATATATAATGCACAATGTGACTTAGTATCCTTCCATAGTTCCATTTAGGAAAAATAATCCGTGGACCTTTCCAGTTTCCAAGTCCTGTCTAATAACAATTGCCTAAGTAAAAAGATTAAACCGTATTGTTTTAGTTATTATGTATAAAGTCAATTAATATAAAACTTATACGAGCTAAGACCATCTGCATCAGAGATACACATTTTGTGTCTTCCGCTTTAAAAAAAAAAAAATTGATTTTTTATTATCGCGACGAATCACGTCGCGACACATCATCACTTTTTTTAAAGACATTATGTCTTGCGGAAGTACTCGACAGGTCTTAGATGCGGATGGTCTAAAGACATCATATTGCTGATGACCACCAGTTGCATCCGTTACGTTACTAGAATTATAAAAGTGACAAGACACGAAACTAACAAATTTCATGTTCTAAACTTTGCTTTCGAGTGTTTCTGCTGGTGTGATCTTAGATAAATGATATTTGGTTGTCAAATTTAATAATTTAACGTAAAGATAGTAAAAGTTCCTCAACGGTAATGGTTATTTTTTATGATATTGTAATGGTTAAATTCAAATAATATCACAATTTGTGAAAGTTTTGAAAGAAAAAAAAAATAATGAGTTAATTTGTAAATTTTATAGATAAATTGTATTTTTAACAATTAATAATAAAATAATAAATGAAAAATATACTAAGAATATTCTTTTTGGAGTAAAAAATAGAGGAATACATTGGAGAGAAATTCAACTCCATTTTGGAGATAAAAATGAAGGAATACATTGGAGATGCTCTCAGTGCACGACTGCAAGTGGATTATACAAAAAACAATGTTCAATCAAAAATTAATCAGAGATTAGTTTTTGACACTTTTAATATTTTTTTAACGTGTTAATCTATTATAATTTATAGTTTCAATATAATATTGTGCTTAAAAATGAATAAAACACATGAAATAAATATTAAGTGTAATATATAATGATCTTTATTAAAAATATGAACATAAATTAGACTTATTAATTTTTAGAACAACTAAATTTTTTATAAAAAAAATTGGGCTAAACAGCTACCTAAACGAAAATTAGTCGGCCTAAATAAAAATTAATTGATATAAGCGAAGATTAATCAGACACCTAATTTATTGAACGGATTACCTATAAATCATCACATTGTTTATAGAAACAAAGACAATGAAGACTATATAATTCTCTCTTTTACATGTATTGGGCCAGATTGAGATTCAGCCCAGAAACATTTAGATCCTAGATGAAGCCCATTTTAATATTTCTCCCTCATAAACCAAGCAACTCATTAACTGTAACATTCGCACGGACTTATCATAATTTGTTTAGCATCTAAAATTTAATATAAAATTTACGAAAATAATTCATGTTATTAAAAATATTTCTTAAACTTATCAATAAATTAACTTAATTGTTCAAAAGTTAACTATTTTTATTCATAATGTTTTGTTATTATTTATAAATTTTCGTGAGCTATTATTTTAGTAATATAAAACTCACTAAAAAGCTTTATCTATAAGTCATATTAAAAAAAACATTATAGAAAAACTAAAATCCATATTTTTTTGGAGTTTTTCTTTAAACGATCGAGTACTTTATTTTTTAATTTTTGTAAATATTAATATATAATTCACCAACATTAACCTCAATCTCATTTTTCTATTTAATTAAACATATACAATTTTTATAATTTAAAAATTGAGATATTTTGTTTCTTTTCTGTTATTTTTTAAATAACAAAAAATAACAATCACGAAATTTTAACACATTTTAATGGTAAGTAAAAATAATATGATATAAACCTATTCATATTTTTATTGGTAATCTTGTTGTATTAGTGGGTAATACAGTATTACCCACAAATACTTTTGAGTTTTATATTTTATACGATTAATCAGTTTTTTTTTAAATTAAAAAAAAGTATAATATTTTTTTTAAAAAATAAAAAAAAATAAAAAAAATTAGAAATTATAATATTTTGGTATTACTAATTATTTTTATCAAAAAATAAACTGAGAATCCAAAAGTCAAAAACAAAAATCCAAAAACCACTTTTATATTGTCAACTATAATAGAAGAAGAAGAAAAAATGAGAAGACTGCTAAAATTCTTAAGAATCAAATAAACGTAAACCAATTATTTACAAGAGGAGATTACTTATTCCATTTTTATCATTCGAACTGAAGCAAACCTTGTCCACGATGCAATCTCTCCACATGCAATGAAATCTCTGTCTATTTTTTGTTTTTAACTAAGAACCCTAGTTTTAACCCCAAATTGATTTTGGATTTTAAGTAAGTTGGGTGGGTTCGGGTTTTGAGTCGGATTTCGTTCTGGGTCAGGTAGGATTAGCTTAATCGTGGGGTTTTAAACGCGATTTTCCGGTTTTCTAAACACAATCACGAAATTAATTCAGTATCTTGTAATTAAAAAACATAAAATAGTTCGTGATGTTTGTTAAAGTAAAAAATTGTTTGGGGTGTGTAGAAAAGAGGTAAATAGTCCAGAGTGTATATTGAGGAAGCTATATAGTAGGGGTAGTGTAACAAAGTCGACCCCTGAAACATTCATGTCCTTAAGTTTTTTTTATATCCTTCGATTTTATTTTGACATTTAGACTATGAATGTCTTAAGCGTTTAAGGAAAACACTATGTTGTTGTTTATTTTTGTTTTCACAATTAGCATCAAATTTTTGTTCGACATTTAAAAAACAAAAAAGAAGTAAAAAGATGATGGCAAGATAATTTTTAGACAAGTTTCGCTGATGAAGGGAAAAGCAGTCGAAGAAGGGTGTTTGGATTGAGCCCAACTGTTTCATGAATGTGGACTCCCGAATGATTGAATTGAGTCCAACTGTTTTGGCACATCTTGGTTGTTCCGTGAAACACCAGTCATTGCTTCTAGCAGTTGTAGCTTATCTTCATCGGTGCCTCCAGCTATATCCATAAAATACTTACGCCAAAATACTAGCTTTTTAAGAGAATTAAGGCATGTCCAAAAAAATTTAGTGTGCTTTGGAACGTTCAGAACAAATAATATCGTTTCAACCTTCTTGAATTCATCGTAATCATCTTGGTCATAACTACCTGGACGAAATTATTGCAAATTCTGTCGTTGAAACTCTTGAAAACCAGTGATGGTGTCTTGTATGGTTGTCTGAAATGATTGTATTCTACGACTTCTTTTTGAACCACTTTCAACATTGGCTCAAAAGTTTCCGCCATATATATGTGAACTAGCCCCCACGTCTGACACTAGAGTACGAACTACTCCCACGTCTAGCACTAGAATGCTTTCAAGAGTACGAATTAATTTTTTTCAAAATTATATGTATATATATATATATATAATTAGAAATGTTATGATTTATTACCGACTCATAACCATCCCACCACTCATCTGATGCATAAATCATGGATGTCTCATGATCAACCGAGATACCGGTAGAATTCATCAGAAACTTTCACCTGTTGTACGATTTTTTGAAGTCATCGAGTTTGTTTTTGAAAAACACGTAAGTTATATTCATATTAAATGCAAAGTTGAATTTTTCAACCATGTACTCTCTACCAAGGGCAGTAGAATCTTTAAGAGTATAATTATTCATGGAAATTGCATGATCGTACAATTCAATCAATATTTTTTTCTTGTTTGTAACTCCATCTACACTTTGTCGTGCTCTACAATTTTTAAAATTTTGTAGAGTTAGTTTTATCTTCTTCTATAAAATCTAACTACTATGAAATTTTCTATAAAACTGAAATAAAAATACTTAATTGTATTGTTGTCTCATTGGGAGCATTTGTGCCTCTTTGTCCAGAAGAATTTGTGTTTGACTGACGCTTAGACGGCATATCTGCATTTATTAACACGATAAACCATAAAAAATTATAATATATTTTTGATAAAATATTTTATTTACTTCCACACTTTTCGGATTACTAGTAAAAAATATTAAAGCGTTAAATTTATTAGTCTACACAATATTTGTATAGGTAAAATCTGGTAAAAAATTTAATGCAAAAAAATCATTAAAACACATAAATAACAAATGCTATTCGATCAATACATGTTTGACAAAATTATAATGTTAAACAAAAAGAATAATAGATCAAATATTTTTTGATTTATGATCCTAGACTCCTAGTTTACACAATACAATAAATAATTATAATAGTTTTATATAATTAAAATTATTGCAATTTTTGCCCAATTTTTTTAAAAATTAACAATATTAAGCAACTATTAATATTGCTACTAAATACTCAATGTAGATATTCATATATATATATATATATAATATTAGCGTTGTATTAAAAACTATTTACTTCAATAAACAAAATTAATAAATTAAAAATTGAATTTCATATGTATTTGAACAATGTCTTGAAAGGGAAAAATTGGTAATCTTAAAAAAAAATACATATTTACCTCATTAAATAAAATTAGTAATATAAAAAATACGTATTTACTAATTAAACAAAAATTGTGATACCTCAAAAATTGTGAACGATGTGAACGAAAAGCAAAAATGGAGTTGTTTGTTTGTAGAAAGTTGTTGCAAATTGTTATTGAATGTAGTATATATATATAAAGAAACTTTTTCTCTCTTCTCATGCTGCCACCTCAGCATCCACATGTCAAATTTTAATTGGTCATTTTTTTAACATCATTTTAATTATTATTTATTTAACAATTGGTTTTAATTACATAGCTAAGATTATTAATGAATAATTTTTATTTATACATAGAAAACAAAAAGCATACTGATAATTAGTTTCAACAAAAAATAATATCTATTGATATCTACCACATTTTTAATATTTAATTTATAAAAAACATCTTCAAAATAAACTTAAATATCAAAATATGATAATTTATTTCAACTCTCACATTTTGATAGACACAACAAAATTACAACTAAATACAAATACAAATTAGACACTACATAGAAACAAAACTTAAATAAACATCGAAGAAAAAAAATCAACACCAAAACAGCAATCCGAATGAAATCATAGAAATCTTCTCTATGAAGATGCAGCAAAATTACTCGGCTACTACATGACACAAGCAGGACCGGCTCACTAATAAAGTGGACCATGTGCATATTATAAAAAAAAATTCTAATTTTAGGCATATAAACAATTTTTTTTTATAAAAAACCCTTAAATATTTACAAATAAAACCTTCAAACATGACAAAATTTTGCAAAAATCAGGTGGTCACTGTGCATTTACACTTTCAGCACTTGCCTAGAGTCGGGTCTGGACACAAGATACAAATGAAAAATATGTGAAAAATCATAATAAATCAAGACTTGGATATGTATGTTATATTATCATATTTATCTACACTTGAAGACTTATTACTTAAAATTTGTAAACAAAAAGATTTAAGAATTAGAAACATATTTTACACAATAATGAGGATTAGAATCGTACAACAACAATATTGGAAATAATACTAAAAATAAAGCAAAACATATAAAACGAAAAAACACAATATTACCCGAGGAAGGCAAGAGTCACAAACCTAAAATTCGGTGCAACTAGCTCAATCCCAAAGCACAAATATCTAATTCTAAGTAAGAATAAACCCAACATCCGCCACATATGCTTCAGAACCGAACTCTCAATCTCTTTCCACAATAACTCTAAAACAAAACAACTCCTTTAGTGTATTTTTATCTCTTTGGTGCCTTCATTACGCTTTAATGTAACTATTTCAAAGATGAACTTTGCGACAACAATTAACATATAATTAATACACTCTAATTGATATAAATTAAAATAAAAAATGCATTATTAGAGATTCCTAATGTTTTCTACTATAAAAACGAAAATAACAAACTTTTAAATAAAAAAATAATTGCATAAATTGATTGATTATGTATGAAGTAAGATTTTCTCACTTTACATGAAGACACATCATCATACACATGTATGTCACATCATTTTGATATTTAATTTTCATAATTTAATTAGTTAAAATCTATATATATAAAGTAAGGGTTTCTCACTTTTCATAAAGACACATCATCGTACACATGTATGCCATATTAATTTGATATATAATTTTCATAATTTAATTAGTTAAAATTTTGATATACATATTAACTATATATTTTATTAAATTATGCAAGGAATTTGAAAGGTCATTTACATATTTATATCATGAAAAAATTAAAAAACTCAACAAAATTTATTGAAAGAATAATATATTTAAAATTTTGAGTTTTACTAATATATTACACACTTTATTATAGTTACAAAGTTAAAGTTTTATATCGAAAATATATTTAGTGAATGGATATTATTTGATCCAAACTAATAGTAAACACTTTTTCATAATTTAATTATTTAAAACTTTGATATACATATTAACTATACATTTTATTAAGTTATGCAAAGAATTTGAAAGGTTATTTTCATATTTATATCATGAAATTTTTTTAAAAATCAACAAAATTAATTGAATGAATAATAGATTTAAAATTTTAGTTTTACTAATATATTACACACTTTATTATAGTTACAAGATTAAAGTTTTATATCAAAAAAATGTTTAGTGAATGGATATTATTTGATCCAAACTAATAGTATACAATATATACAACATTAATTTAACATATCACAAATATATATAAAAAGTAAACTCATTATTTTTTAATAATGCATATTATAATAACTTTGTTAAATAAATTATATATAAGAAAATTAATTTTTTTATAAAAAAAGTACATAATTTAAAATAATAAAAATGAAACTTTCAGTAATTTAGATATTTGGATAACATGATTTATTTGGGTTTTAAATATAGATAAGATATGAAAGTTCCAAACAAACATGATTATTTGTAAATAATATAGAAGTGATTGACCGTAGATATTGAAGTGATTGACTATCACTTACATTTTCATTTTAATGGAGGTGAAAATAAGAGAAACAATTAGTTAAGTTTCAAATCAAATATTAGGTTTATAATCTACAAGCAATAGTTTGTTTTACTAAAAATGAATAAACAAAATTATCATAAATAAATTAAACTTTTATAAACCTTAAAAAACAATAACTAGCAGGTCACACACTTTTTTCTTATATAAAGTTGAATCTCACCGGGCTTACCCCTTATCAATAGCCTTATATGTTAGCTAAATTTTCATTATTGTTGTAATTAAATTCATAATTAATTTCATAATTTTATCAAAATTCATAATCTAACACATTGTCTTGAATAAGAAAATTCTAAAACGGTTAAATTTGAATTTGTGTGACATGGAATACATGAATAGATTTAAAATCAACAAAAGTTGATCAATTGTTAATTCTATTATTTCTGTAATGAGCTTACCCCTTATCAATAGCCTTATGTGTTGGCTAAATTTTCATCTTTCTCTCCAGTTATATATGGAAATCGTTTTCAAAAAAATAAAAAAAATAAACTTAGGAATCACAAACATATTGCACACATAAATAGGGTTAAAATCATACATGAAACACTCTAAAAATAATAACTTCACATGAAACAAAATAAAAAAAAATTATGCAACTTTAAAATGTAAATATCTTCCTTTTAAAAAACCCAACTAATTGCATAAAATTGATCACTAAATAAAAAAAGAGGTAAAAATGCGTACCATCCAATAAATAAACACATAGATGATCATAATATAAATAAAAAAACAAAAAACAAATACACAGATCTTAAGCTGATAGAGATAATTAAATTAACTACGAGACCAAATAAAATAAAATATCATTAGATTAAAAAACAATTTAACACGTTCGCGCGGATCACACCCATTGTGATTGAAATTAATAGTGAAATCTTACCGGCGATGAGAGAATATATCGGAGAAGACAAGGGTTTTAGAGGAGTGGGTAATGTTTTTTACAGGATACTCCTATTCACAAGAAGTCTCTCTCTCTCTCTCACTATCTCTCTTGAAATGTTTAGATCGACGCTCGACCCCATATTTATTATAATTTTCCAAATCGGCACATATTATCTCAAATGTTCTCATTAACACATACATCTACGATGACTTTGATAGTAAATTAGTGATAGAAATTAAATCATTTTTCAAATAAAATTAGATTCATTTTGTAGTCACCAACACTGGATCATCGAAGATGAATAATAGTAAATTTTGAACATTTTATTAGTTTTCGGTTTTAGGTAAAAATAGATAAAAATACATGGACCTATTTCGAAGTATTTTTTAATAAGTTCGGAGAATTCTAAATTCACAAAACTAACTTTCCTTTTATTAGTATTCGAAAACTAACACAATTTCGAAGTATTTATTTTATTAGTATTAAGTTGGGTTAAAAAAATATACAATTTCCTAAACTTTAAAATGACAAAAACTTAACTTTTAAAAACCAACTAATTGAATAAATAGTCAACCAAAGAAAAAAAAAATTGTGAATCACCCACTAAACAAATACATAAATAAACATAAAATTAAAAAAAAAACTTAAGAATAAACAATCCATATTTCTTAAGCTAATAGAGACAAATCCATTAATAATCATACTAATAAAACTAAAATAATATTATACCAATTTTTTTTAAAAAAATTTTGTTCATGTCCGCGTGTAGCGCGGATCATACACTAGTGAGTTTATAAAGAAGGGATAAAGAAACAAATGATGCTGAAAAAAACAATAATTACAATAATTAAAATTTGGTCAATTAGTTACAGTAATTAAACCACTCATTATGGATCAATAAAACCAATATATGCGGTCTAAGACAAAAAAATATCCCATCTACTTGTTGCTGAATAGTAACTATTTTTCTCTCGTTTGTGACGCTTCTTGTATCCGCGTTCTCCGTTCATAGGCTAAATGTCATAATAATCAAGTTGTTGGTGGTCGGGTGGTTCTCTTCCTGCGGTGAGTGTCGGCCCTGTTGGTCTAGGTCAGGGATCGATTCTCCGCATGAGCGAAATTACCAGGACAAATATTTGGCCAAGTGGGGCATTATAAGTGGGCTGTGTCACTCCCATCCAAGAGATTAGTCTGGACTTTTGGATTTAGGATTACTTCCGGGGGCCGAAAGATATCAAAAAAAAAAAAAAAACCAAATGGGACTTTTAAAAATAAAGTTAGATAAAATCATAAAAACGTTAGGCATTTTTTCTCTCGAGCCTGGGCTCTGTTAATGTAGTAAAATTTGAACGAGACCCAAAACTAGCCCTTTTTGCTCTCGGCTCTGTGAATTGAAAAAGCGTCTTAAAGGCCTGTAACAACAAATGGGCTTTAAAATTAGACCCGACCCGGTTCTATCTTTAGATTCTCTTCATGTGATTCAAGTACAGTAAGTAGTAGATTCGTACGCAGGTTGTTGACAAAAAAAAAAAAAAAGTAGATTCGTAAGATGTAGTAAAAATACCGAGTAAGTACGATGTAACTAGCAACTGTAAAATGATGAGTCACTCCTGTCAAAAACGCGCTTGACTAGCGCGTCGACGCCACGTGAAAATACAAAACCTTGGAACTTCAAAAGAATTGTTTTTAGCCTCGATCGTTGTAAATTGTATCGTGACATAAACAAATTTTTGTACAAATTCCAAGAACGAAAGAAATCTATAGAAGAGATAAAACAAAATGACTTATTTGCATCTCAAGTTATTTTTTTTTAATTTTTTAATCTTTAGAAAATTACTACAATTAAAATAAAGTTTCTCCACTAAAATATTCCACTTTTGTTTTTTTTTATTTGGCAAAAATATTCCCACTTTAGGTAGGAAGAAAATTTGACCGTAAAAAAAGAAGTGAAAGACGTAATATTCGATGTGTCAGATTCTACTTTTTTACTAATCTCTCTCATCTCTTATTGACATTTTACTAAATAATTAGGACATATTTTTTTTTGTTCAACCCTAAAGTAAGCAAGTGAATATTGGGGGACACTGTACTGATCGACGGCGTCGCCATCCTCTTCTTCTTCTTCCTGTAAGTTTCTCCAGTTAGATCTTTTTTTTTTTTTAATCTGCATTCTTCAGAAACGAGGACAAAACAGAGATTTAGGTTAACGATTGATCTCGTTAAAAACCAAAAAAAAAGAAGAAGAAGATCGATCTCGTTTGAATCCGAACTCTCTGCTCAATTCCCTTCTACTTTAAGCCTCTGGAGCTCTTTCATTTCAAACTCATCTTCATAATTTCTGTAAAAAAAATCTAACATGCAATTCACACAATTCTTGCTCCAACAGTGAAAAGGAATAACTTTTTTTTTTTGGTAAAGGAATCATATTTTGGAGAAAAGGTAATGGAAGGGAGCTGCATTGCTGAAATTCAAAAGTAGATCAGATTTTTGGAATTCTTGATAATTGATTTGAATTTTTTTTTTTTTTTTTTTAAATTGTAGACTAAGCAAGGAACAAGATGGGGAGCACGGTGATTTTGAGTTCATCAGACGAAGAAGATTCAGATATTAGTGAATCTGAAATGGAGGAGTATGGAGACAAAATCTACCTAAATCTTAAAGGTGGAAAGCCGAACGTGAAACTCTCTCCTCAAGCTTTTGTGTGTCCTTATTGTCCCAACAAGAAGAAACCCAGTTTTCATTACAAAGATCTCCTTCAGCATGCTTCTGGAGTTGGTAATAGCAATTCTGAGAAAAGAAGCGCAAAGGAGAAAGCAAACCATCTTGCTCTTGTCAAATACCTCCAACAAGATCTTGCTGGTTCAGCTGCAGAAGCAGAGCCCTCATCCAAGCGCGTGAAAACCGGAAATCCTATTCAAGATTGCGACCAGGACGAGAAGCTCGTGTATCCTTGGAAAGGTACACACTTTTTTTCACATAAGACAAACTATACAGTTACTTACTAACCTCTAAAGAAACTCACTTTGTTAGCTTTACCTTAAGCTATGAGAATTGGAGTAATGGGGTTAATCGGATATATGTATTCAAAGAGGGTTAATACTTTTTCCTTAGATTGAAGTGAAATTTGCGGTTGGTTATTGATTGTGTCTATGTTGCTGAAACAGGTGTTGTGGTTAACATTCCAACTACAAAGACACCAAATGGTCGACCTGCGGGTGAGAGCGGATCAAATCTTAGGGATGAGTACACTCTAAGAGGATTCAATCCGACTAGGGTTCGTACTATATGGAGTCACTGGGGGTTTTCAGGAAAAGCAATTGTGGATTTCAACAAAGACTGGAATGGACTTCACAATGGTCTTCTGTTCGACAAGGCTTATCGAGTAGATGGTCATGGGAAAAAGGATTGGTTGAAAAAAGATGGTCCCAAATCGGGGCTTTACGCGTGGCTTGCTCGTGCTGATGATTACAACGGAAGTAATGTCATTGGAGAGAACCTGAGGAAGAAGGGTGATCTCAAAACTATAGCAGAGCTTATGGAAGAGGAGGCGAGGAAACAGCAAAAACTTGTGCAGAATCTGACACAGCTTGTAGAAGAAAAAAAGAAAGACATGAAGGAGATGGAGGAACTGTGTGTACTGAAGTCAAATGAAGTTAATGAGTTGATGGAAGAGAAGGAAAAGAATCTCCAAAAGCATAACGAAGAGCTGAATGCTATACAAGAGAGAACAATGGGCCACGTTAACAAGATCTTTGGAGATCATAAGAATTTTAAGTTGCAGTTGGACTTGGAGAAGCAGAAACTCGAAGCCAAAGGTAATGACTTGGCAAAGCGGGAAGCACACAATGAAACCGAGAGAAAGAAATTGGCTGAAGATCTTGAACAGGTATCCATTGATATCATTATTGAGGTGAGATAGTGCCATATCAGGCTTATATTAAAGTCTTCTCTTCCTTTTTCTTTCAGAATGCATCTAAGAATAGTTCTCTTGAACTAGCATCCATGGAACAACAAAAGGCGGACGAAGAAGTAAACAAATTGGCCGAGCATCAGAGGGTTAGTGTCTTCGTCTTGAATAGATTGGCTTTGTCTTATTTCCTTTGTAACAATTTGTGATATTGAGAAAAAATGTGTACCTCTCAGAGGGAAAAGGAGGAGCTTCATGAGAAACTCATAAGACTAGAAAGACACAGAGATCAGAAACAAGAGATCGAGCTAGAGATCGAGCAGTTGAGAGGAGAGCTAAATGTGAAGAAGCACATGGGATCAGACGGTGAAGACGCTAAAATTGTGGAAGAAGTGGCAAAGATCTATAAAGGTTTAGCTGAGAAGGAAGAAGAACTCGCAGACCTCGACAAATTTAGCCAAACTCTTATCCTTAGAGAGCGCAGAACCAACGATGAGCTTGTTGAAGCTCGTAAAGAATTGGTAAACGTACGTATCAAAGGGTTGCTCTTTTCTTTGATATAAAAAAACCTCTGATAACAATGAAACATAAAAAATAGACTTTGTTCGTCTCAATCTTGGTTTATTTGTAGATTATGAAAGAATGGAAAGCACCTATCGGTGTCAAGAGGATGGGAGAGCTCGTGACGAAACCATTCATGGATGCAATGCAGCAGAAGTACTGTCAGCAAGATGTGGAGGACCGAGCAATTGAAGTTCTCCAACTCTGGGAAGACTATATGAAAGACCCAGATTGGCGTCCATTCAAGCGGGTGAAGCTCGAAAATCAAGAAATAGAAGTGGTAAGACGGCCTTACCGACCTGGTTTACTGTTTTGGTTATGTTGAATCTCTCTGAAAGATTAAAGTTTTTTTATTAATTGGGGGTTTAGGAAGTGATAGATGAGAGAGACGAAAAGTTGAGGGAGCTTAAGGAAGATTTAGGAGATAGTCCTTATAATGCGGTAACGAAAGCTTTGCTGGAGATAAACGAGTATAACCCAAGTGGAGGGTACATTCATTCAGAGCTATGGAATTTTAAGGCAGATAGGAAGGCTACACTTGAAGAAGGTGTCACTTGTTTACTTGAACAATGGGAAAAGTCGAAACGCCTGCGCGGAATGGCTTAAGGTTATTTCCGATGATAACCGAGCAAAAAGACGTTGTTTATTCTCTTTTTTTTGCCAATATAGTTTGCTTATAGAGGATTTCGATTTGATGTTACGCAGCTGCAGGAGAACGGAAAACCGGACTAAATAAAAAGCTGCCGTTGCGGTTTGTAGTTGCAGAGAAAATGTGTTTGGTTTCTGTTTTTTTTTATCAGAACTTATTAGTGGGTTTATGGACACAACTTTGATGTCTTTTATCGTTTCGATGTTTCATTGTAAACCTTTGGACAACTGAACTGAGTAATAAAAATGTATCAAATCATTGTAATATAATTCACATGTAAATCTTAATCATATGTCATTTAGGACCCCGAATTTCTATATTCTCGTGATGATGTACTTAGTTTAAAATTATAAAATGTCTATTTGTTGAGTAAGTAAATAATTTAATGAAAAGGAATACAAAAATGTGTAGGAATCTCCTATTCTTACCATCATCCTCTTCTTTTGAAAAGCCATGCAAACACAAGAATCCTCTGTAAAGTTTGATATGTGTTTCTACGAAACTCGGTTACTAGAAAACATGAGAACGAAAAGCCAAGTGAAAAACACAGTTACAAGTTTACACTAGATGATATATCTCCTCCTTGAAACAAGTCTTTCAAGTTTAGCCTTTGGTTTGACCACACTCTTAAGAAAACAAGTAAAGAAAGCCATTCAATTACTCAGGTCAGGTGTAAGTGCTGTCAAAACAAACCCAAAAAAATTACAATTAAAGTGCTAATCAAAGATCAACCTTAATTATTCAAATTCCTATCTACTATACAAAAAGAGGCCAACACTCTCCAGTCTTCTGCCACGTCAGCATTTAAGTAGAGGACACGTGTCCAGTTGATTGAGCTTCTCTTTTTCAAAACGTAATATTTGTGACTCTTAATTATGATTCATCTCTTCACCACCGGCTAATTAAGAGCTTTCACCACCAGCCCTTCCACCTTCCTTTCATCTCCTCAAACACCGTTAGACTTTCGGAATCCTTAAAAAAATTCATCACCGAAATTCTTTTATAGCCTAACTGCATTCCGAGTTGGTAAGCTTATCAGTACACTTTCTCCAAATCTCCAGAGCAACTGTTAATTGAGTAACTACCATGAAATTTACGTACATGAGAATGTAAATTCAAAAGCTTTGTGGCTCTTTGCACCAACTACTTTCCTAATACGTTTGAGTAATTTCCTTCTAAATTTTTTCTAATTTGTTAGAGAATTTCGAATCTAGCTTCATAGATTATGGACTTTCCTTGATTGCAAGATCAAAACTTTAACCAGTATTTGTTTGTTCTTGTTGTTGCCATCCTTATAAAAGGGATTGCTTAGAGGAAAAGAGGGTGTGGATGTATTCTATAGAGCCAAACCAATTATTTCACGACGAGGATGAAGGAAGAATACGGGAAGCTAAACTGAACTGAGATAAGCATATGGGAATGCTGCTAGCTTCTGAATGAGTTTATCAACTGTAAACTTATAGCGTTATAGCTCTTAACGCTAACGAGGATTCTCAAGAAGGGCTTGTTAATAATCTTAGCTATAATTTCTATCGCACGTATTCTTCATTCTTTAGACTAACTTCACTTTTTTTTATAACGATGTACCTCTTAACAAGGAGGCTTAAAGAAGGCTTGTTAATGCTCTTACGGGTAGTTTTTGAGACGGTCGGGAAAAAAAATCGCAGAATAAGGTCTTTGTTTATCTACTCAAGAAATTTATCCTTATGCAAATGTTTTTTTGGTTGTTAGTGCCCGAAGTACTGGTTTGATATATTCTTCTTCCACAACTTTTAAAAATTTGTATGAGCATTTGGTCTGAATTAGTTGGAGTTCGTCCTGATGGGATTTGTGTAATGTAATTATTTTTTTAGCATTTGATCATCCGAGAAAATTAAGACCTAAAACATTTTAATCGAAGATAACAATGGGATTGATATTCGCCAAAAAATAATAATGATTTGACTGTTAGTTGTTATGCAGTGCATTACTTTGATGGTGGTAGAAAATAAGAACTGTTTTTGATTGTTCTAACAGTTTTCAGTTCTTTAACGACAACAAAATAGAAGGCGAAAACTGAAGGTTAATTCCGTCGAAAAACTGTTAGAAAATGCCATTTCCGACATGAATTAATCCACCGATTACAACTTTTCGAAATTCAATTTTGGTCGGAATTCCTTTGAAATGTTATTATACGTATTGCGAAGTCAATTTGTAGTAAAATTATGCTTGTATATAATAATTAGTAATATTCAAAAATGATTAAAACTTTTAATATGTTGCCATTAATATATTAATATAAAATTAAGGATGAGATTAAAAACATTATTTGAAAAGGTATTAAAAACAAGGGAAATTGCATTGTATAACCAAAAAAAAAATTATAATTTACAAACTAACCAAAAAAAAAATTGGAACAGATATTCTCTGTATTATCTGTATTAATACTATTTTAACCTTAACCACACATATACCTACCTATTTTCCTTATCTTTCATCCGTCTTCTTCAATTTTTTTCTTCTCTTCTCCGACACCCAATCTTTCCTCCCATTGATGTTGCGTTTAAATCGGCGGTGGTTGGGGTTTGAATCGGCGATGGTTGAGGTTGGGGTTTGAATCGTTGGTTGAAGCGCCGTTTAAATCGGCGGTGGTTAGGGTTTGAATCGGCGATTCCATAAACTAAATCGGCGGTGGTTAAAATGCCGTCTCTCCAATCCTATCGCCCTCTGCCGCTGCTCCTCCTCCGATGGAAATCCATCATCTGCTTCCTCCTCTGACGATGATCCCTAATCTGTTCACGACCTCGCTCGTGGTCTCCTGATTACTCCCGTCGGCGAACTCCGTTCCTGCCCAATAATGGAGCTTGATATGGATGCAGAATTTTCGGCTTTGAATTGGGTTTGGGTTTCGGTTCAAAGCTAGCTCTTTTTCTTATCCATTTGTGTTCAGGGAGAAATTAGGTGAATCTTCTTCTTTTTTTTATGTTTCTTGATCTCTCATTTGCTTCAATGCATTGGAACTGAGAGATGGTAGCGTTTTATCTGTCTTGTTGCAAATTTTTTCTGTTCTAGTGAAGCAATTGTGATTGATCTTGAATAAAAAAAGAAGAAGCAGATATGCAGGAACAGCTCGTGTGTCATGGCTGTAGAAATACATTGCTTTATCCTAGAGGAGCGACGAACGTGTGTTGTGCGTTATGTAGCACTATCAACATGGTTCCTCTTCATCATCATCCTCCTCCTCCTCCTCATGGTATCTCCAAGTAACTCAACATCCAATCCAGCTACACTTCATGGCAAAACTCACACATGTGAATTTTGATGATTTAGTGAACTTTGGGGATTTAGTGTATAGCAAGTCTATTTTTTTTTATTATAAAATGTCTATATCGTAGTTGGATGAGCAAAGTGCACAAAAATTTGTGTACTATTTTTTCTGACTTGGTATGTAAGGTTTATATATATGGATGAACAAAGTGCACAAAGATTTGTCATTTTCTCTTGTCTCAAATGCAATTTTATTATTTTGTTATTTGCTAGTTTTTATGTGTGTATAGAACGTCTATTTTTTTGAAGGAAAATCGTTTAGTGATTAGCTTCGATACATTGGATATAAGCTTCGTATCAACTGGATTCTTCCCATACATAGCTCTAGATTTATGTAATGTCTATATTTCTTTTGGTATGAGATGACTATATTTCCTTTGAACCCATCACTTCGATGCTTTTGTGTCACGTGAGCTTTATTTTCTTTGGTATAGAAGGTCTGCAAAAAAAATAGTATGGAAGGTCTATGTTTCTCAGTTGGAGACGAATGTATTGACATGTTTTAAATGATGGTTTAATATATGGATGTACAAATTATTCAAATCATGATATTTTATGTTGTAGAAAACATTAATCTATATAGAATCCATTATATTCATTCTCCTCCCCATATTGTACTCCTCTCATCTCTCCGTCTATTCTACTTATCAAGTTTATACCATTTTACAAATTTGTTATTCTAATCAATGTAAAGATTTGTAATTTTCAATTCAAACTCTGATATGTAATGTAGTTAAAAAGCGCCGGTCTATATATAACACATAAACTGTCTATTTGGTTTTTGTTAATTCGAATGTTGGTTTTATTACTTTGCAACACTACCCAGTACTTCGCCGTTGGAGAAAGACGGTGACTTTGATGTCGTGGGCGAGAGACGATCGGAAATTAATGGAGACTATTATTTATGTGTGTATAGAATGTCTATTTTTTTGCAATTTTGGAAATTATTGATGAGACACTTGAGAGATGAAATGTCTGGAAAAATAGACGTTTGTAGATTTGTTATGTCTTTGATTTTAAAAAATAGATTTGTTATGTTATTGATAAAAAAATAGACTTCCTACGTTATAGGTGTCGCTATTAACGTATGAACAAAATTTCGGGTTTGTTTTTCAAAATTCAAATCATGTTAGACTTGAAATAAATTCAGTGTTTTTTTGGTACTACTACAAAGTTGAACCAGTTACCAGTATGTGAATTATACAACAAAAAAATCATTGGGGTAAACATATGTGCTGTCAAATAGAACAATATCAAAATAGTATAGACTGTCTACACCGAGTGCAGAGGAGGGCAAAATCGTCCGGAAAAAATTCTTTGGTTACTTGCTTAATTTTGGTTTATTCATGGCTATTTTCTTAAGACTTTATTGAAATTTGGTTACTCACCAAATTGTCCCTAATACGCGCGGGTAATCACCTAGTAAAAACAAAAAAAGATCAACCTTAATTACCCTGCTTAAGACCATAAATCTACCTCGTAGCGGATTAGGCCCATAATATTTGAGCTCAGATTCGCTTTAGCCCGTAAAGGCCCAATACTACTTTGCGTACGGCTCATTTTTCAGATTTCGAAGAATCTTCCGACGACCTCTCTCTCTCTCTCTCTCTCTCGAAATCGTTGAAGAATCCTGATTCCATAGCAATGGCGACCTCGCTAGCTCGAATCTCTAGAAGAGGCGTCACCTCAGCTGTATCTTCGAGTCTGATTCGGCGTTACTTCGCAGCGGAAGCGGTAGCGGTGACGACGACGACGGAAGTTCCTAAGCCGAAATCGGAGGTGACGCCGTCTCCGGATCGGGTGAAGTGGGACTACAGAGGCCAAAGACAGATCATTCCTCTGGGTCAGTGGCTACCGAAGGTCGCAGTCGACGCCTACGTGGCACCTAACGTTGTGTTGGCCGGTCAGGTCACCGTCTGGGACGGCTCGTCCGTATGGAACGGTGCCGTTTTGAGGGGAGATCTCAACAAGATCACCCTTGGATTCTGCTCAAATGTCCAGGAACGGTGTGTTGTTCATGCCGCCTGGTCGTCCCCAACAGGTTTTCTTCATTTGAGTCTCTATGTGATTCGATTTTGAATTAGATGTTGAGTTCTGGCTATCCAATTTCTGTAGTTACTGCGAATTGGAATCAGTGATATTGGAATTTAGGGTTCCACTTTCATCTTCTATCTAGATTATCGAAAGATTAGGGCTCACATTTGATTTGATGGGAATGGTGATGTATAAGTAAGCATATTGGTTTTGCAAATAGTGTGTGTTGAGTGGAAGTATTTTCAGATCAAGAATCCTGAATGTTTGCGAGCATTTTGCGCTTAAACAAGAATGCATAGAAATGCGTATTTCTTTAAGTGATTAGTGATACATTATACAAGAAACTCATTGAAGGCTTTTGCTTGATCCTTTAGGTGATTAGTAATATTACGGCGGATAACACCAGAAAAGACCATCTTTGTGTAGTAGTAGGAAGTTGCTTAGGTGCTCAGGATTCTGGAACAGTGTCATAGTAAATACTTTTACAAAGAGAATTCTCCACCGAATAGATTTCCTTCTTTGTAATCAGAACCTGAATTCTAAGTTGCATCAAGCTTTATGAGTGTAGCTTCTTGTAGTCTTGCCAAGGTTTGTTTTCATGTCAAAGATATAAGTACAAAAACCTCTTGGGTTTGATTAGGCTCTAGTTTAACAGTTAAATACTCCGAGTGATCGTTGAAGTGTACAACTAGTACTTAATTACTTGAATCACCATCTTCTCTGGTCAATAGCTCTGATTTTTTAAAACAGTCTTCATGCTTTTTTCAAGATTCTAACCATCTTGAAGAGTAGAGCATCTCTTGGTGCTGGTTTTGACTTTTTGATATGATGGAGAAAAAACATCTGATCTTAGAAGTTACTTTCTACTTTGAAAATTTTCAGGATTACCAGCAGATACATTGATCGATAGGTACGTGACAGTAGGTGCATACAGTCTTTTAAGATCATGCACTATCGAACCCGAATGCATCATCGGGCAACACTCGATACTAATGGAAGGCTCACTGGTCGAGACGCGGTCAATCCTGGAAGCTGGTTCCGTTTTGCCACCTGGAAGAAGGATCCCATCTGGTGAACTCTGGGGAGGCAATCCAGCAAGGTTTATTCGAGCACTCACCAATGAAGAAACCTTAGAGATCCCGAAACTCGCTGTTGCCATTAACTACCTTAGTGGAGATTACTTCTCTGAGTTCTTACCTTACTCAACTGTCTATCTAGAGGTTGAGAAGTTCAAGAAATCCCTTGGTATTGCCGTCTAGAAATCTTTCCGTTTCCAGGTTTCTGGCTACTTCCCTCATTTAGAAGCTTCTTTTTGTTTTTGCATTCGGTTTCGAATCTGATCTGAATAAGTAGCTGCGGAACAACAACAAAAAAGCAAAGCTGTGTTTCAAATGTTGTCTTCTCTGTTTGTTTTTGTTAAAATTCATATCCATGTGTTCAAAATTTCTATATAATATGATGATGGTGAAAACTGAAAAGTGAAACCATCTCTTTTTTTTTTTTTAACAATAGGAAAAAGTTATTGATTCAGCGTTATAATTGCTGAGATAAATAAAGAAGCAATTTTCGTAATCCTAGACTACTTACAATGGTGTTTTTATCAACTGTTAGAAAATTTTTATCAACTGTTGAAAAGCTTACAACTGTGTGTGCAAAAAAAAAAGATGTTGTGGCAAGTTCGGTGTTGTAAAATTTCTAACACCTTGAAACTCAAAAGAGATGTCTTTTGATTGGGCAGTAAAATATTGTATGATAATATATATAGATGGGACATTTGGAACGTATTGATTGGTTGTTCAGATTCTGGATTTTTTTTTTTATCTCAATTGTCTAACAACAATTATCTCATAATAATAATTATATATATATATATATATACACTAAAATTCATCATTTTCCATCCTCTATAAATAGAGACTTGTTTCATTTGTTTTGGACACATAAAAAAAACTCGTCTTTCTACTATATTTATTTGATTAGCATCCAATAAATTCTTGTTTTTCATTTTAAACATTGTTTTAGTGAAATGGATCCCAACAATAACCATTTTAACACCCAAAATTCTTCTAAATTTCAACAATTATCAATTCCAACATCAATCTTCTAACCAACCCAAAAATATACCAAACTATGATTACCCCAAAATTCTTCGTACAGTCAGCAGTTCCAAAATTTCTTGTCTTTATCACTTGCAATTTTTAAAAAAAATTAATATATACATTAAAAACGCAATAAAAAATTATTTTATAAAATTATTGAATTCTTAACTATTTTAAATTTAATGCCTTATAGAATGAATACTTTTTCGTGGTTGAGACTAAGGATGTAAAAATAGGCTTACACTCAAAGAATTAGTCCAGTCATATGTAATAAATTTAATCCTAACCTATGTAATTTGAAATATGGCTAAAAATGGGCCATTAAAATTAACCATTGGGCTTGACAGGACTTAAAATTAACCCTGTAATTTTTTGTTTCTTTGAATACAGGGTTTCTTTTACCTCCGGCGTCTCTTCGCTTCTCGATTTGTCTTTGGGGATAGCTTTAGTGCCATTTATATTTTTCCTCATTGATTTGTTGGCGAATTTGGCAGAAGATTTCGATAGAAACCTACTCATTGGATTTGGAAGGTTTCTATCTAGTTTTCACTTTCGCTGCAGACACAAGACTACATTGTTCAAGAATTCTGAAGATACACACTTAAATCGTTGATGGGTTTTTTGTTTTTGTTGGTTTTGTTGAAAATTTCGAATCAAAAGTTATAAAAGCTTAAATCTTTTTAGCTGTGTGTGAAATTGGTGTAATGTGCAGTCTTTGTAACTCGGTCACGGAGTTGGTCTTATGTGTAACGTCCTGGGGTGTGGCTTGTGATAGCCTTTATCCTCGCTCAATTGGTTAGTGTGGCACTTCACTATTTGTGGTCAGCATTCAAGTCAGAGTTATAAACCGCTATTCCATTTTTTTGACCATTTTCTTCCAAACAGGTGGGCTACTCTAATTGCAGTCTATGCGAATTAGAGCTTTGCTGCTATTGAAGGGATCGGGTGGGGATAGGCCTGGGTCATTTGGCTCTATAATATTGTATTCTACATTCCTCTTGATATCATAAAGTTCTTGATTCGGTACGCCCTTAGCAGCAGAGCATGGGATCTTGTTATTGAACAAAGGGTATGTATCAAATTCTCTTTTTGGAAATTCAACCCAAGCTCTTTGATTTTGGCTCTCATATAGATTAGAATAAGTATGAATTATCTTGATTGAGTAGTATATATTGATAGCAAGTAGGTTTCAGCCTTTTTATCTTTTCATATTTCACATATTATACTAAGATGTCATGTTTTCACTTTTCAGAGAATGTGAGGGAGAACAAAGGAGATCTTGAAGCTTTGTTTGTGTTTATTGTGGGATATTAAAGTTTTTACTTTTAAATATGATATTAGTTAATAGTATAAAAAATATTTTTATTCAGATAAAACAAGTAAATTATCATCGTATATTTGTATTTACGTTAACTCGTGTTTTTAAAAAATTACAGTCTTCATTTATCTCTTTTTGTGAAATAAGTTAAGAGAAACAGCATATGTTTTGCTTAAATGGGTGGGCTAAAACTGGGTTAGGGTTTAACCCTGTTTTTTAAAAAATGTTAGGACTAAAACTGGGTTAGGACTAATTCAGGGCCGGACTAATTTAAGGTCAGGTCGGGCTGGGCTCAAAAACCCATATTAACATCCCTAGTTGAGACCAAACTATTAATTAAATTTTCTGACTTTACTGAGGTAATGTCCTTTTTTCGGATTACTTCAATTCGTTCACGTTACGTTAATATTTGTTCATTCATACCGAAACATTCAAATTCTTAGTAGATGTTTTGGGTGGAGTTTTGAATACCAATAACAATAATACAGACTCTGAGAGAGACATCTAAAAATACCACCAAATGCAAATGATTCCATATGCCCTTGAAGCACAAATCTCTACTAATCATCTCCCTTGAGAAACCCTGCGAATGTCTGCATGGCTTCAAGAGCCTTGTCACAGTCAGGTTTCGTCAAATGGAAAACATGGTCTTCTCCTTCACTCTCCACCAGCTCCACTCTTCCCTTCCAACCGCTCTTCTCAAGCTTCGCCGCGTAACCCCAACCTTGCCTAACCAACGTGTCTTTCTCAGCCACCATAACCAAAACCTTCCCGCAACCCAATCCGGACAAATCCACCGACTCTGATTGTACCACGTTGATCCACGGATCATCCGGCCCGTCTTTGTTGTTAGGACTAGCCACCATCCAGAACGCCTCGATCTTCGACCTCATCGTCACATCCGTCGTCTCCTTGTCGTCGATTGGTGTTTTCGACCAGAAATAAGGATGAACCAAGATGATCCCCGAGATTCCTGAATCACCGCCTAACTCTGGGATGAGTTTCTCTTTCGCAGCTCTCATCGCCATGTGATGTGCGATGTTCGCGCCGGCGCTGTCTCCGGCGAGGAACACCTTGCCGAAATCGGCGTGTTTGTTCAACCAATCCTCCGAGCCAGATCCGGCGATGTGGGAGAAAACCCATTTGAGAGCCGTCCACGAATCATCGTAAGAGATCGGGATCGGATGCTCCGGTGCACGCCGGTAATCCACCGACACCGCCACGCAGTCGGACGCAGAGACAGCAGACGTGAGGAAGGTGTGGTAAGTCGGAGAGAAAGCGGTTTCGATGATGAATCCTCCGCCGTGGAAGTAGACGAGGAGAGGAAGTTTCTTCTCACCGGCTTTCTCCGGGAGGTAAATGCGGACGGAGAGGAGGTTGTCGGGAGAATAAACGACGTCCTTGGAAACGACGCCGTTTTGTGGGTCCGAAGAGGGTGGGACGGTGGTTTCGCCCATGAGACGCTCGATGCGGCCACTCTTGTAGATTTTGAGCACCGGAGAGATGTCGACGGCGATCTCGGAATCCATGGTTGATTGATTGGGATGATAAGATTTGAGACTTGACGGTGCTTTGGTGTGTGTGTTGGGACTTGGGATTATACTGACAAATGGTGTCTCTAAATTTGGTTGAGCCACACAATTCAAACTAGACGATATACTTGTTGCTACACGGAAGATATATTTGCCACACAATTCAAACTAGACGTTAAATTGTTGTTGACTAGTTAAGTTAAGACATGTGTTATTCAACAGTGCACCCTTTTTTTTTTCCTTTGTTTGGTTTTATCTAGATTTGGACATTCAGTTTGGTTCGGGATTCTCAAATTTCCGGTTTTTGAAAGAAAAAAAAAAAAAAAAATCTTAACTAAAACGGAGTTTTATTTCGGTTCAGTTTTGATCATTTGGGTTCATCAATAACTACTACACATTACTGATCGCTACATAAGTCAACGTATATGTTAAATTGTTGACTAGTTAAGACTTCAAGAGAACCTCTATTGAAGGCTCTTAACAAAAATAAAGAGAGGTTCTTAACCAAAAAAAAAAAAAAAAAAAAATTATAAACAGTGTAAAAACTGGTTTTTAAATGGAGTTCTTATACTGTTCACGGCACATATCAACCCCTAATTCGTCGGATTTTTTTTTTCCCAGATTTTTTTTTAATTTTTTTTTCTTTTACCTTTTTTTAACTAAAACTTAAAAAGAAAGATTCTTAACTTTTTTTAAAAAAAAACTTTTTCATAACTTTCAACTTTAAAATTTTAACTTTTTTTACATATTAATGAATTGGAATCTTTACATATTAATTTTTTTTTATAAGATTCATTTTACTCATTTTCATTTAAGAGAAAAATCATTTGAGATAATAATTTGTATGTTTTATATTTCAGTTAATGAAATAAAAATCTAATATATTAAGTATAGTATGTTTAAACATTTTTAAAAAAATATATATATTTCAAATAAATATTTTCTAAAATAATATTTTTTATTCTTAAAAACTCCAAAATGGGGTTCACCAATGGAGGAAAAAAATACTAGAGGTTTTTAACTATTCACAAATCAAAAAACAAATATTAAAAAAAATCCTAAAAACCCCAACAAGGAGTTCACTAATGGAGATGGTCGTTATTCTACGGTGAATTTTCTTTCCTTTCTTTAAATCTTTGTTTAGTTTATCTTAGTTTTGGAAGTTAGGTTTGGAATTTTCGTGTGTCAATAATTATTTTGGTTTTTTTGAAACAAAATCCAAATCAAAACTGGATTTTTTTTTTCTTTTGTCTGTTCAGCTTGAAAATTTTGATTCAAATTTTTTTTTTAATCTTCGGGCCGCAAATCTACAGCGTATGAAGATTATATGGACCTTCCGTAAATAAGGAATCAAAATTATTTCTCAAAATTCTCAATGTTAGACTAAGAGTCCACTAAAACGTTTAAATCTGAGTAGAGTATATATTGAAGGGAAATGCACAGCTTACCGAGAAACAAAAGCATCAGCAGATCTTGGGATAATCTACGGAAACAATTCTACCACCACACAAGAAGAGTAAATGAGTAGAATAAATATCAATATATCGATCATTTTTCCTACTCCTTCTCGATCATCGGGAGAATTGAGCAGGTAAAACAATGGAAGTTTTCTTCTTTCTTGATTTGAGTTTGTGAGAATTGGCCTTTGACAAGTTTTGTTTTTTTCCTTGGTTGTTTCAGGGACGTGGAACACGGCTTAAAGAAATTCCAAATGGTATGTATTTATTTACCACCATTGTTGATTTCAATTTAGTGTTCTCTTTGAGAGACTTTTACATGATACATAATGGGAAGATGATCAACTGTTCTGTCCCTTTTCTTTTATGTGTTTACCTGTAAATTTTAGTTCTGCGCACTGACAACGTAATGTTTGCTTTTCTGACTTAACTCTTCTTTTAGAATGTTGTCTGATAGCTTTGAACTGTTTTCAGTGGCTTATAAACTATCCAAGAGGAAACCTGACGACAACCTCTTCTTATTTCACACCATTCTTTACGGGAAGAAAGGAAAGGTGCTTTGAATTGTTTCATCTCGTATTCATGTGAATATTGTCTCTTTGAATTACAATGTTTGTTCTCTTTTGCCAGAGTGCATGATTGATTTACTCAAGGGTTGTGTGAAAAAATAATGTGCAGATGTTGAAGAGAAACATTGGTCAATTTTTGGGTTTTGTATGGTCAGAGGAAGAGGTAATTAACATCATCTCAGTAGATATTTAGTACAAAGGATTCGTATGATGATCAGTTTTTGTTTTGAGAGCGGTATTTGAATATTCTCCAGGAGGAGAAGCAAAAAGCAAGAGCAAAGGAGAAGTTTGAGAAATGTATCAAAGAAAAGTTATATTTAGGATTACTAAGCAATATTTTTACGAAATTGAAAACAAAATAACTAAAATCAGAGTAGGCTTGTTCTTCAGTAGGCTTCTTCTTCAGTAGTTCATGAATTCAATCCATGTAGAACAACGGGAAACCAGATTCAACCAGCGTTCATTGACACGATGCTCTAGGTATAACAAAGACACATTCATACCATCATTCATCATTGTTTTGCATACATCCATGTAATAATTATCTCATCCAATGATAACTACACTCTCTTTCTCATGATACCGAGGATTTGGCTCCGACCACCAGACATTAAGAGTAGTCCTCAAATAATTATCCGCCGCATTTGGCGCAGCCGAATGTGCATACCTAAATGTGAGGGTTAGACCTGTTGGAACTAATTTTTTGTCAAAACTCGAGGGCTTGATAAAATTGTGTTAGTGTGAAAAGAAATGAGTTAAGCTCATTCTAATGAAATGTTTTTATTGACCGAGAAATGTTTTCTCGTGTATATATTTTGGAATGGTTGTGTCATTAATGTAAATGATGAACAACATGAGAGAAGAAAAGACCACACGTGCGTTGATCGCACATTGGGCCTTGTTGGGCTCGTGGACTTTTTTGAGATATCGATCGATACTCCTTGGTATCGATCGATACTCAACATGCCGACTTAAAAATCGCAGCCGCTAGAATATTCTGAGAAATATTCCTTTTCTGTCTGGGAAAAACCCTAGTCTCTCTCCTATATATACAGTCCGATTTTCACCTTAAAAATCATCCTCTGATACACTAAAAACACATCCTAAAAGTTATAGCAAAAGTTTCTTCAATTCCCTACTGTTTAGAGTAAGTTTCTATTCGAGAGTATCGTAGAATAATGGTCGACAGATCTGATATCAAGTGTAGATGATACAGTTAAACTTTGGTTGTATCCTGGGACTCATGGATCTATAAAAACCGGTTGCACTACGGGAGATTCTTAGAGTTAAGGAAAGAGATTCATCTCGCCTCCTTAGATTTATTTTATTGCTTATCGTTTTATGAATCGTCTGTTCCTTACTGTTTATTTATACAATCGTGATTAAATCTTATCATGTCTATAGTGCTAAATTTTTGGTCCTACAATCTTAACTCTAAGAAGATCCAATTTTTGTTATTACTTCAATTGGATCTTTAATCACGAGTAAATAAACGTTTTCAAACGGTTTTCTAAAACGATTCTTCTACTGCTGATGATACTCAAACGTTATCAAAAAGCTTCCTAGCAACTTGAAACGTGTAGTAGAGGCAATCTACATCTATTCTATTTTTAAGAAGATGTTCATCTGCTAGTGATACTCAAACGTTATCAAAAAGCTGTTTAGCAACTTGAAACGTGTAGTAGAAGCAGTACTGCTTTAAACATATTCTACAACCGTCTTTAATTGCGATTAAAGAACGGTATGATCAACGAACACAACGTATGGTTCTTGATAGGTTCGATTGCGATCGAAGCCTTGTGAGTATCGATTGACACCCTATGGTATCGATCGATACTAGACAAAATTTGTATCGATCGACACTGAGGTGCATCGATCGATACAATGCAAAAGTTGTATCAATCGACACTGAGGTGTATCGATCGATACTATGCAAAAGTTGTATCGATCGACACTGAGGTGTATCGATCGATACTGTGCAAAAAGGTTGTATCGATCGATACTATGCAAAAGTTTGTATCGATCGGCACTGAGGTGTATCGCTCGATACTATGCATCGACCAAGTTGGGTCTATGTCGTTCAATACTGTGTAGAATTCACAGGTATCGTTCGACACTGTGGTACATCGATCGATCATGTGAAAGATTCACTTGCATCGATCAACACCTAGGGTGTATTGATCGACACTGGGTGTGCATTGATCAACACCAGTGATGCATCGACTGACATAGTATGTGCATCGAGCATCGATCAACACCAGTGATGCATCGATTGAAACAGTATGTGCATCGAGCATCGATGACAATAGTGATTCATCGATCGATACCAAGGAGTATCGATCGACACCAGTTATGTATCGATCGACACCGAGTGTGCATCGATCGACACTGAGTGATTAAGCATCGATCGACACTGAGTGTGCATCGATCGACACTGTGCAAAATTACTTTGCATCTACCAGTTTAGGGTCTGTATCGATTGACACTGTAATGACCATCGTTCGACACTTGTAGGGCATCGATCGACACCGTGTGTGCTTCGATAGACACCTACAGTCGCATCGATTGAGTCTGTGCGAAATTCTTTTGCATCGATCAATACTGTGTATGCATCGATCGACACCATAGGTGTGTATCGATCGACACTGTGTGCATCGATCAATACCAAGGAGTATCGATCGACACCAATGCTGTTTGGTTCGATATCAGGATTAGAATTACGATTCTTAACTATATATCGGTACAAACGTGAAGCTTGTGTACAAGCGAGTGGTTACATTGGAACGTTTTAAAACACTTCCGGGTTAGGGTTTGCGAACACCTAACATCAAACACGTTTAGAACGGTTTGACGAACACTCTGAAGAGGTTCGAACTTGAACGCACGTTTTCGGTTTAAAACTTTAGAACGCGCACATGCGGTTCTAGTTGTTTCGATAAGCGGATCTTAAATTAAAATTTAATTCCGTATCGATAAATATCATCAATAAAAGTGTGATGGTTTATTAGTCACAGATAATAATCGTCTTATTATTATATGAGTTTGCGGACGTTTATAAACGGTTCGACAAGTGACAACTTTGTGGTATTAATCCCGTGTCGTTTAGCGTTTACGAACGTGTCATAGCGTTTCTTGTAGAACCGGCTAAAACAGTTATCAAACGCGATCCACGAAACGAATCAGCGAACGCTCTCCGGAGGTTCAGATTAGAACGCATGATAGCGATTCTAAAACGATTTCATAATCCGTTATAATCGGTTTTTAAAACTGCGGTTTCAAAATCAAAAAGAAAGAGTTTCAGATTCTCATCGAATACTGTTAATGTTTAATTATTTAATAATTAAATTGATGCAACGTTGAAATCGTTAAACAGTCTTTAGTTTAAAGACGTGTTAATTTGCAGTATGTTGAAAATAGCTCAATACTATGTTTTCAAAAATTTGCTATTTTGGAATAATTAATTGATGTTCAATTAAGTATTGGAGGCTGATTTAATCGAATAATTAAATCATTGGGCTAAGTGAGCAGGCCCCTTGCGAATCTTGATATGAGTTCAAGAATACTAATACAATTCAATATTGTATTAAGTTTATTAAGTTCTAGAAATTGAATTTAATTTTACCCTTTAACTTGAGAGTGGGGTATTGGTTAGTATATTAATTTGGTTTGTTTCTCTTGAACAAAATCAAATTTCAATATGACTAACAACACCGATGTGATCATTGTTAGATCCGGTGGTGTAAAAAACAATGGAATGGTTGAAGCCAATTTAGTCGATATAGACATGTTTAATGTCATCCTCAGAGTCAATATGGTTGAGCATAACCCAAATGAGTGGTGGTATTATACCAATGTAATAGCTCATATATGCGTTGATATGGGAATGTTTCCCTCCTACCATAAATAATGACAAGAATTTAATCATAGTGCTGAAGTTGACTTCCCAAAGAAGCTCACTCTCACTGATGTAAAGCATGTGCTAGAGATGCATAAAAATCTTATTTAGGGCACAATGCTAATTAAGCATGTATTGACAAAGAATGTTGTCTATATTAAGGACGGACTGGTCCAAATTAACTTTGAGACTGACGGACTTAAAATCAATGTAACCAATGGTGTTGACATTAATGAGAAAGAATCATTTGCTTATGGTACAGAATCTCTTAGTATTTGATCTGAATGTTTCAATCACATTATATTCGAATCTATGCGTAGATTGAATGAGATCTCGAGATACAAAATAAGCAAAGATGAGTGAGGTTTGCGTTCAAACCAAACTCACTAAAACACCACAATCGAGCGAACCTCTTGGATTGACTCATACAAAAGGTGGTGAGAAATATTTCGTGACTTTCATTGAGGATTGTACGAAATATAGTTATGTCTAATTGCTAAGAAGCAAATACGAGACCTTGGAAAACTCTCAAGGAGTATAAACTCAGAGGTTGAAAAATCAACTCGAGAGAACTATCAACATAGTTTGAAGTAATAGAGGACATGAACATGGTATTATCCATCAAACAATTGATCCCTATTCACTGGAATTTAATGGAGTTTCATAACAAATTACCGAATTATTTGATGAACTCATTATTCCTAAAAAATCTGGGCTAGTCCAGAAATGTGGGGGGAAGCATTGCTTACCACAAGTTATATCATGAACTAAATACCACACAAAGTCACTGGAAATGTTTCATGTGAACTTTGGAAAAGTAATGTGTTTTTTATACAAATACATGAAAGTGTGGGGGTGCCTAGCAACCACCTAAGAATGTGACAATCGGACCAAAAACGGTGGATTGTATCTTCATTGCATATGCACACAATGTAGTGCCGATTGCTTTCTGGTGTATAAATGAGATATACCAGACATCCAAGTAAAGGATAAAGCTCTAGTACCTCACGAATTGAGGCGAGCAATTGATCTCTTGGGCTCTTACGCCTTTATAGGTATCGATCGATACCCATGAGTATCGATCGATTCTTTACGGGCATTGGACCTTAGATCAAGCAATGGTAAAGAAGTACCAAAGGCTAAAGTCGTATGCTGATTGGAATCACAACAATATGAGATCCTGTAATCCATCAAATGGATGTGAAATCTGCCTTTCTAAACGAATTTAGAAGAGGAGATTTACATGAAACGACCCGAGGGTTATGTCACTCGTGAACAAGGAAAGAAAATAAGTAGACTTGCAAAGTCCGTATACGAGCTTAAGTTAGCTCCTAAGCAATAGCTTGGAAAGTTTGACAACAAAGTGATGTCAAATAGCTTCAAAATCACTTAAGGTGATATACATCAAAAGTACTCCACATGGATACGTTTTGTTATGTTTATAAGATGACACGTTCATCATGGAAGCAAGAAGGACATAATCCAACACACTAAGAATGTGTTTAGTGGGAAGTTTGATAGACATAAGATTAGTGGACAATCTTGTCTCAAGACTCTAGAATGGTTTGAGAACTACTCAAACAAGTTTGCAAAAAACTCCAATTGTGGTAAAGTTGTATCACAAGTGGTGTATGCAAGAATTATCGGAAGTCTAACGTACTTAATGAATCGTACTAGATCCGATCTAGCGTATTCAAGTCGCTAAATGAGAAATCCAGGTCATACTCTGTGGAAAACCATAACTAGAATGTTGAATTATCCATCGTTATATGTCGTCTCGTTTTACATCAAAGTCTGGGGGTTCAAGACATTATGTTCACCTTTTGGCCTAGTAAACCTGACAGATATTATAAGTGGATAATAGTTTTTCTTGGTGGTGCAGCAGTATCCTGGAAATCTTCCAAACAAGCACCCTTGGCCTAATTAACCAAGGAGTCAAAGTTTATAGCTTTAGATAAAGCTGCAAAGGAAGCAGAATGGCTTCAAAACTTTGTGGAAGATATCCCGATGTGGGAAAACCAGTGCCAGCATTATGTGTACACTGTGAGAGTTAGTGAACTATCTCTCAGGCACTGAGTAAGTTATAAAATGGCAAATCTCGAGAATGATATAAGACCATTTAGACAACTGATCTCACAACGGCTGATAACTTAGCGGATATGTTTCCCAAAAAGTTAGCCTCGAGATCAAGGTTGTTAAATCATCAAAAGGAATGGGTTTAAAGCCTATAGAAAAATATGACGTTTGACAGATACCCCACCTATGTGACTGGAGATCCCAAGATCTAGGTTCAAAGGGAAACAAAATTAAACTGATTCGAGTCTGAGCACTGTGAGACTATGTCTCTGCCCAGTTCCTAGGATGATAAAACAGTGCTACCTATGGATAGTGAGGATAAGCGTTGGCTTTTAATGATTGCATAGCTGTGTAGATAGTGGAGTGTGACAGGACACTTCTGAAAACAAGCTAATAAAAGATCACATTGTGAAGTGTAAAATGGGGCCGTTTCTAGGAGAATGAAGGATAAGGCTATATTCTCCAAATTCACTCACGAAATACCAGGAATGTTCAAGGCCAAAATGAACCCAATAGAGAACAAAGTTCTACGAGAAAGTGTCTCTGTGCGATATATGTTGTATCAGTTTACATCAAAATCCGGGTGGTTAAAGACATCATGTTCACCTCCTGGCCGAGTAAACGCAACAGATATTAAAATTGTTTGGTTCAAAGCTGAAAAACGCTACCATTCAGTGACAGTTATATTTTCGTATACTCTCGAAAGTCTGTCTACGTCTAGATGAGTCTAGTCAAGTATGTCTAGTGAAGTCTAGTCTGTACAATTTTCATTTGTTTAGAGTCATTTCTATTCATGTGGGGGATTGTTGGAACTAATTTTTTGTCAAAGCTCGAGGGCTTGATAAAATTGTGTTAGTGTGAAAAGAAATGAGTTAAGCTCATTCTAATGAAATGTTTTCATTGACCGAGAAATGTTTTCTCGTGTATATATTTTGGAATGGTTGTGTCATTAATGTAAATGATGAACAACATGAGAGAAGAAAAGACCACACGTGCGTTGATCGCACATTGGGCCTTGTTGGGCTCGTGGACTTTTTTGAGATATCGATCGATACTCCTTGGTATCGATCGATACTCAACATGCCGACTTAAAAATCGCAGCCGCTAGAATATTCTGAGAAATATTCCTTTTCTGTCTGGGAAAAACCCTAGTCTCTCTCCTATATATACAGTCCGATTTTCACCTTAAAAATCATCCTCTGATACACTAAAAACACATCCTAAAAGTTCTAGCAAAAGTTTCTTCAATTCCCTACTGTTTAGAGTAAGTTTCTATTCGAGAGTATCGTAGAATAATGGTCGACAGATCTGATATCAAGTGTAGATGATACATTTAAACTTTGGTTGTATCCTGGGACTCATGGATCTATAAAAACCCATTGCACTACGGGAGATTCTTAGAGTTAAGGAAAGAGATTCATCTTGCCTCCTTAAATTTATTTTATTGCTTATCGTTTTATGAATCGCCTGTTCCTTACTGTTTATTTATACAATCGTGATTAAATCTTATCATGTCTATAGTGCTAAATTTTTGGTCCTACAAGACCTAACAAATCTTTTGCTCCTTTTAAATCCTCTCGGTGACGTTTAGGCAGATTTGTTTCCAAAATAGCAAAAATGAGAATCTCAATGGGTCCTAACAACAGACAGAAATCGGTCAGACTACCACATGACATAAAACATAAATGACTGTGGAGTATATATTGAAGGGAAATGCACAGCTTACCGAGAAATAAAAGCATGAGCAAATCTTGGAATAACCTACGGAAACAATTCTACCACCACACAAGAAGAGTAAATGAGTAAAATAAATATCAATATATCGATCATTTTGCCTACTCCTTCTTGATTATCGGAGAGAATTGAGCAGGTAAAACAATGGAAGTTTTCTTCTTTCTTGATTTGAGTTTGTGAGAATTGGCATTTGACAAGTTTTGTTTTTTTCAATCAAATTCGAATTTACAAAATTTGCGCACAAGCCAATTTTTTTTCTTGCTTATATTCTTTCAAATCTCTGAACTGTCTCTGATTGTAATAATATTTTCCATCCACTAATTTTTGAATAATTACTTGTTATGCATATTCTTCTCATAGTGTCATTCATCCAAATCTCAATGTTTCAATAATATTTAAATTATCAATTAACTTTTTTTGATTTTTTGTTCTTTTTGTTTTCACATATTTTCATTGAATTCATCTCATTTTTTCATGTTCTTAAATTCTTGTATATATTTTTTTTGCTTTTTTTTGTTTTTTTTTCTTGCCATCCTCTTCTCTCTATACTTGATAATTTGTTATATATTCGGTTGTTAATTAAAATTTCTTTTATATCTTATAGTTTTCTAGTTCATTCTTTTTTACCTAGTTGTTTGAAATTTTCTTAACTCATTATTCTCGTTTTTCGTCTCATAACTTGCTTTTTTTTTTCACTTGCATTAAAATTGAATTATTTTTCGTTAGTTGGGAGATGACGTTTAAAATCAAGCAAAAAAAAAGAGAAAGTATGCATTTAAAATCCCATATTATTTAATACTTATATTTTTATGTTTATAAATTAAATTTGAATTTTATTTCTTATTTGTTGATTTAAAATAATTAAAATTAAAATTAAAAATAAAATAAATTTTTAATGTAATTAATAGTTGGACACATATATTTTTCATTTGTTATGAAATGATGAAGGTATCAAAACTGAAGAGTTCCCCTTCAACTATAATATATTAGATATTATTTGTTCTCGATATTATCCGGATTTAAATGTCATCTATATATATGACTTTGTGAGAGATTAGTTAATGTATTGATTTCAAGAATCAAAAGGTTTTTCTTTGGGACTCTTCTTCAACTACTACCTCCTCCCTTTCTACTTTCTTTCTCATCATCATCATCATCATGTAAAGTCATGATGTATAAGACATTGATTTGATTCTCTCATTGTTTGGGTAAGCAAACGTGGATAATGTCAGTCTTGGTCATTATTATCATCATCAACATTACCATAGACAACAATTACAACAGCATGCTTGTGTTATGTCACCAAGAATAAAATTCTACATGAATTCTTTTTATAAACCAAAATCCATACATCATAGACTTAGACATATCAACCATTCCATTAATTTTATTATTTTTCTACCCCTTAGTTTGTATATATATAGTTGCTATATATAAGAATGTCACTACACAAACATCAACATATAACTTTCCATTATAAGACATATATCTTCTTCGCCTTCTTCTGCATATTAGTACGGTTTTGTGAATCAAACTCAACAGGTACAACTTCGAAAGTAGCGGTATTGGTACGGTTGAATCGGATCAAATCACTCTATCTTTCATTTGGGTCAATTGATTTGATTGAGCCGTGCCAATATCTATGTTACAGAAAAGTCACATATTTTATGTGAGTTGTTTCTTTTATAATGTTACTAGCGTGTCCGCGCTACGCGCGGACGTTAACACAATTTAAAAAAAAAAATAGTATAATATTATTTTAGTTTTATTATTATGATTGTTAATGGATTTGTCTCTATTAACTTAAGAAATGTGGATTTTTTATTCTTAAGTTTTTTTTTCTTTCTTAATTTTATATTTATTTATGTATTTATTTAGTGGGTGGTCCATAATTTGATTTTTTTGTTTGTTGACTATTTATTCAATTAGTTAGTTTTTAAAAGTTAAGTTTTTGTCATTTTAAAGTTTAGGAAATTGTATATTTTTTAACCCAACTGAATACTAATAAAATAAATACTTTGAAATTGAGTTAGTTTTGTATACTCCGAAAGCTATTTCGGATACTGATAGTTGCATAATTTAGCCCATTTTAGTATACATTTTAGTTAGCATTTTGTGACTTTTTGCATTCATTTCATTGTTTTTGGTATAGTTTGCATCCATTTTAGAGTTAGTGAGTCTTAGGTTAGTTTTTGCATATGTTTGTGTGCTATGGAGTCTTTTAGGTGCTTTTTGGAGCTTGGGGAAGATCATGGACTAGGAGGAACGTACCCGCAGCGAACAGAGATGATCAAGTGATGAAGGAGAAAACCGGACGTTTGCAGCGGTCAGCATGCAGCGGTCTAGGGAGACCGCTGCACTTTCAAGTCTCGCAGCGGTCAGGTGCAGCGGTTAGAGCAGACCGCTGCGGATCCATCCGGAGCAAAAACCAGGCGTTTCACAGCGGTCATGCAGCGGTTAGAGCAGACCGCTGCGGATCCATCCGGAGCAAAAACCAGACATTTCACAGCGGTCATGCAGCGGTATGAGCTGACCGCTGTGAACCTTCTCGGACACAAAAATTGTCGGGTCAAACCCGGTTTGTCCCGGGTTGACCCGACCCGATCTGTATCTACTTAAGCAAATTAAGCCTAATTAGACAGGGAGGGAGTTTTTTGGGCTGCTTCTTTTTAGGGTTCTAAGCCACTTATTTCCTTCTTCTTCTTTTCTTGTTTTTGTTTTGTATGAAGGATTGAAGATCCAAACCATTTTAGTGAAGATTTTCTTAAACTCTTTTTACCAATCTTTTTATTTTGCTTATGGCTTTCATTTGTATGGTTGATATTTGTGACTTAGCTATGTGTGAGTAGTTCTTTTAGGGTTCTTGGGTGAAGTAGATTAGGGTGATTCTAGGTTTGTTCTTGATGTTTAAGAACTAGATTAGTTGATATCCTTTCTCATTGAGTGTTATTAATGCTGGATTGGCCTTGACAAAGTTGATTTAGATCATAGGGAATTTCTCGCCCGGAAGGTGTTCGATGAAATTCCCCAACCAATTCAATGAGTGTTTCACATTCCTAGCCTATGGAAATAGATGTCTAGGGTGTTTAATGGCTATTTAGACTTGTTATTAATGCTTGTTAGTCATAGAATCGCGAACGGAAGTTTATGACGATTGATGACTAAGAAATGGGTTAATACCATGGAAGTGGATTAATCTTTAGTAGTGTTCTAAGGCCTAGGGAGATATTTAGTCGAATGTTTGAGCATCTTGAGTAGATTAAAGAATCACCCGAGTCGATTGCTTTACCCGAGAATTCGTTTGTTTAAATTTGATATTAATCGTTTTCTTGTTTGCTTTGCTACTCGTTTATTTCTCTATTTTGCACGTTTCAAATTGTCCGATAAATAAACCAAAACCCGATATTTGCTTAGATTAGATAGCGTCCTGTATTCTTAGTGCGTCGTTCTTATTTCCCTGTGGATTCGATCCCAAAGTGCTACAATGACATGCCATTAGATTGAGGCATTGTGCACAGTGGGTAATTGTGCGAACCGTAAAAAGTTCACTATCAATTTGGCGCCGTTGCCGGGGAAATTAGCAATAGCCATTAGGATTTGGATACTATTTGAGACTAAGTTCTTGACTTCTACTAACTTTTTATTTTCTTCTTTTTTGCTTCTTAGAGTCGATGGCCATGGATTACAATGATTGGCCACAAGAAGAGGATGCCACATTTGATGAAAGCATTGATGATGAGCCATATGTGGAGCCACCATTTGATGAAAGTGTACTCACATCAGAACAAAAAGTAGAGTTGGATGAGCTTTGCGAAGAAAACCCGGCATTGACAAGGAGTAATCTCGCGATTATGATCCGTTTGAACCTCATGTCACGTCGGGCAGCGCTTGAGGGAAGGGAGCTCACATATATTGAGATAAAGATAGCTCATGCACTCGAAGAGGTAATTTATTGGGTTCCACCATGCCAACTAGAAGGTATTTTTGACACAACCTTTGAAATCGTTGATTATGAGGATAGTCACTTGCCTTGCATTGAAGATGTAGCTTCTAGTTCACATGCTCTCAAGCTCATTAATGATTGCTGTGATTTAATATGTGAGTCTCAAATACTAGAAACCTTAAGAGTAGAAAAGCTTGCTAGTGATTATCATGAAGTATGTTTTGATATTAATTATCTATGTGCTTTGAATGATCATGATATCGAGTTTAAGCTTTCAATGCCTGAGGAATCTAGTTCGCTTCTTGAAAAATCTTACCTAGGGGGTGTGCTTGATGTAGATAAGATCTTGAATGAGATAGATGACCCTAAGGTTGAGATGAAATCTAGGAAAGAGGATGTGTTTTACATGATTGATGGAGATGAAGTTGACTATTTTGTGATTAACTCGTTTAAACATGAAATCGACTTTATTTTTCCATCAAATGCATTTGGTCCTCGTGAACATCTCATCATCAAGGAAAATTCCAAGATGTATGCTATATTTTTAGTAACCTTTCTTGATGTGATTTATGCCTCTTTGCCATGGATAGTCGTGTGCCATGTTGCATATTTTGTTTCTTGTCCTGACAAGAGAAGGACCAAAGGTGCATTGGCTCAACCTTTTGATTCTCATGATTAACAGTTGAAACGTCAAGCTTAGCGACGTAAAACAAGCGCTCTTGGGAGGCATTCCCATGACTATCTTTGTATATATTTTCGTTCTTTCTTGTTCTTTTTAATGTTTTTGTTTGATGTTTATAGTTTTCTTGGGTCCAAGGTCGTGGTGCTTAATGCATGAATGGGTATAGCTACAGCACGTCACATTTCTCTCCAATCCAAAGGTATGATCCAAACTCCATTTCATTGTACATACTTTTGCATATTTTTACCTTCTCTTTGATTTGTGTTGCACCGAGACGTTGCAATTCAAGTTCGGGGGAAGGATTTGTGTCTTTTGATCTTGTGTTTTGTGATCTTATTTTTATTTTTCCATCTTTGAGTCTCATTCATTCATATAAGTGCATATAAAAACCACAAAAAAAAAAAAAAAAATTTTAGTTGCATTTTGCATGTTTAAGATTGAGTCTAGATGCATATAGGTTTGCATTCACTTGCATTGGGAGAATTATCCATGTAGAATATAAACTTAAGAGCTTGAATTAATGCCCTCGTTAGGAGTTCTTTGATGCATTTGAGCGATCACGAAGTTAAGGATGATCCATGCTTTGATCTTGCGGTTTGAATGTTTTTGTCTTGGTTGAAGCATGCTTTGAATTGAATCTAACTCTATCTACATGAACTCTAATCTTGACTTGAAATTATCATGCTTGTACATTGAAAAGTTGAACTCATGGATGTCATATACATATTTGAGCTATCTTACCCCTTTTTACCACTCTCTTGTTAGCTCAAATAGCTGATTCCCATATTTGGAACGGTTAACCACACCCTTAACTAAGCCTTTCCTTCAAGCCTTCATCTCTTGTGTGTGTCGTGAGGCCTAATTTTGAATGAACTTAGCAAAAAGTGTTGAGTTTGGAACGACAAGGAGTTGATAGATAGGTTGGTGATTTGGGTGTTGATGTAAAGAAAAGAAAGTGTGGAGAAAGGAGAAGATTGAGAAAAAGGATAGGGGAAAGTAATAAGTTTGGGTTGGTTGGTATGAAAATGTGGAATAGCTCTAGGGGTTGCAAGTATAAGTCTCTATGTGTGTAGAAGAAAGAAAGAGCCAAAAAAAAAAAAAAAAAAAAAAAAAAAAAAAAAAAAAATATATATATATATGGCTAAAGCATCTAAATGATGATTGAGAGACTAGTTATGAAAGTGAAAAAGAGCTAAAAGAAAAAGATGAAGAGCCAATCCATTTGTTGAAAGAGAAGAAGAAAAGAAATGTGGTCTAAGAAGGCAAAATGCCTTGTGATATGGGTAGTTTAGAATGGATCTTGATGAGTTTAGAAATAGGAGTGGAGTTCATATTGGGGCATTGGGTAGACGGATGTCATCCTTGTACGCATCAATTGTTCTTTACTCTTAGCATTTTGCCAAAGTTCATTCTTTCGTGAGAGATCCCATTGCATTGGAATACCCACATGATTGAGATTATTTTCATCTCGAAACCTTTTCCCTAAGCCAAATGAGTTCACTTGATTTTTATTAAGCATGATTCACCATTGTACTTAATGAATGTTAAAGAGTTAGAGGATATGATTACTTGTAGATGCTAAGGCTTATACCAAATTCGTGTAGCGACGAGTATGGCTAAATCTTTTGAAGTAGAGGTTGTTTGTGCATCACATAACTACTACCAAGTGCATTGAATTGAATTCTTTTGTTAATATTCTTGGATATGATATCCCGCATTCCAACCTCTTCTTCGATTTGTTCTTGTTTGTTTGCTTGCGGACAAGCAAAAGGCAAGTTCGGGGGAGTTGATAGTTGCATAATTTAGCCCATTTTAGTATACATTTTAGTTAGCATTTTGTGACTTTTTGCATTCATTTCATTGTTTTTGGTATAGTTTGCATCCATTTTAGAGTTAGTGAGTCTTAGGTTAGTTTTTGCATATGTTTGTGTGCTATGGAGTCTTTTAGGTGCTTTTTGGAGCTTGGGGAAGATCATGGACTAGGAGGAACGTACCCGCAGCGAACAGAGATGATCAAGTGATGAAGGAGAAAACCGGACGTTTGCAGCGGTCAGCATGCAGCGGTCTAGGGAGACCGCTGCACTTTCAAGTCTCGCAGCGGTCAGGTGCAGCGGTTAGAGCAGACCGCTGCGGATCCATCCGGAGCAAAAACCAGGCGTTTCACAGCGGTCATGCAGCGGTTAGAGCAGACCGCTGCGGATCCATCCGGAGCAAAAACCAGACATTTCACAGCGGTCATGCAGCGGTATGAGCTGACCGCTGTGAACCTTCTCGGACACAAAAATTGTCGGGTCAAACCCGGTTTGTCCCGGGTTGACCCGACCCGATCTGTATCTACTTAAGCAAATTAAGCCTAATTAGACAGGGAGGGAGTTTTTTGGGCTGCTTCTTTTTAGGGTTCTAAGCCACTTATTTCCTTCTTCTTCTTTTCTTGTTTTTGTTTTGTATGAAGGATTGAAGATCCAAACCATTTTAGTGAAGATTTTCTTAAACTCTTTTTACCAATCTTTTTATTTTGCTTATGGCTTTCATTTGTATGGTTGATATTTGTGACTTAGCTATGTGTGAGTAGTTCTTTTAGGGTTCTTGGGTGAAGTAGATTAGGGTGATTCTAGGTTTGTTCTTGATGTTTAAGAACTAGATTAGTTGATATCCTTTCTCATTGAGTGTTATTAATGCTGGATTGGCCTTGACAAAGTTGATTTAGATCATAGGGAATTTCTCGCCCGGAAGGTGTTCGATGAAATTCCCCAACCAATTCAATGAGTGTTTCACATTCCTAGCCTATGGAAATAGATGTCTAGGGTGTTTAATGGCTATTTAGACTTGTTATTAATGCTTGTTAGTCATAGAATCGCGAACGGAAGTTTATGACGATTGATGACTAAGAAATGGGTTAATACCATGGAAGTGGATTAATCTTTAGTAGTGTTCTAAGGCCTAGGGAGATATTTAGTCGAATGTTTGAGCATCTTGAGTAGATTAAAGAATCACCCGAGTCGATTGCTTTACCCGAGAATTCGTTTGTTTAAATTTGATATTAATCGTTTTCTTGTTTGCTTTGCTACTCGTTTATTTCTCTATTTTGCACGTTTCAAATTGTCCGATAAATAAACCAAAACCCGATATTTGCTTAGATTAGATAGCGTCCTGTATTCTTAGTGCGTCGTTCTTATTTCCCTGTGGATTCGATCCCAAAGTGCTACAATGACATGCCATTAGATTGAGGCATTGTGCACAGTGGGTAATTGTGCGAACCATAAAAAGTTCACTATCAGATACTAATAAAAGGAAAGTTAGTTTTGTGAATTTAGAATTGTCCGAACTTTAAAAAAAATACTTCAAAATAGGTCTCTGTATTTTTATCTATTTTTACCTAAAACTGAATACTAATAAAATGTTCAGAATTTACTATTATTCATCTTCTATGATCCAGTGTTGATGACTACAAAATGAATCTAATTTTATTTGAAAAACTATTTAATTTCTATCACTAATTTACTATCAAATTCATCGTATATTTATGGGTTAATGGAAACATTTGAGAAAATATGGGGTCGAGCGTCGATCTAAACATTTCAAGAGAGAGAGAGAGAGATTTCTTGTGAATATGATTATCCTGTAAATAAACATTACACACTCCTCTAAAACTCTCGTCTTCTCCGATATATTCCTTCATCGCCCGTAAGATTTCATTTTCAATTTCAATCACAAAGGGTGTGATCCGCGCGAACGTGGTAAATAATTTTTTAATCTAATGGTATTTTATTTTATTTGGTCTGGTAGTTAATTTAATTATCTCTACCAGCTTAAGATCTGTGTATTTGTTTTTTGTTTTTATTTAATTTATGATCATATATATGTTTATTTATTGGATGGTACGCATTTTTACCTCTTTTTTTCTTTGGTGATCAATTTTATGCAATTAGTTGAGTTTTTTAAATGGAAGATATTTACATTTTAGAGTTGCATAATAAATTTTTTATTTTATTTAATGTGAAGTTATTATTTCTGGAGTGTTTCATGTATGATTTTAACCATTTTTATGTGTGCAATAAGTTTGTGATTTCTAAGTCTATTTTTCTTTTATTTTTTTGAAAACGATTTTTATATATAACTGGAGAGAATTATGGAAATTTAGCCAATACATAAAGCTATTGATAAGGGGTAAGTCTATTATAGCAATAATAGAATTAACAATTGATCAACTTTTGTTGATTTTAAATCTATTCATGGATTGCATGTCACACAAATTCAGATTTAACCATTTCAGAATTTGTTTATTCAACACAATGTGTTAGATTATGTATTTTGATAAAATAATGAATTTAATTACAGCAATAATGAAAATTTAGCCAACACATAAGGCTATTGATAACGGGTAAGCCCGGTGAGATTCAACTTTATATAAGAAAAAAATGTGTGATCCGCGAGTTTTTATTTTTTAAGTTTTATAATAGTTTAATTTATTTATGAGAACTTTTAATTCATTTTTAGTAAAACAAATCATTGCTTGTAGATTGTAAACCTGATATTTTATTTGAAACTTAATAAATTGTTTCTCTTATTTCCGCCTCCATTAAAATGAAAATATAAGTGTTAGTCAATCACTTCAATATCTACGGTCAATCACTTCTATAATATTTACAAATAATCATGTTTGTTTGGAACTTTCATATCTTATCTATATTTAAAGAATAAATCAATCATGTTATCTAAATATCTAAATTACTGAACATTTTATTTTTATTATTTTAAATTATATACTTAATGTTTTTTAATCGAGTTTCTTATATATAATTATTTAACAAAGTTACTATAATATGCATTATTAAACGATAATAAATTTACTTTTTTATTTATTAGATATTCTGAATTTTTTTAAAAAAAATCTCAATATATTTGTGATATGTTAAATTAATATTGTATATATTGTATGCTATTAGTTTGGATCAAATAATATCCATTCACTAAACATCTTTTCGATTTAAAATTTTAACCTCGTAACTATAATAAAGTGTGTAATATATTAGTAAAACTAAAATTTAAATCTATTATTCTTTCAATAAATTTTGTTGATTTTTTTAAGTTTTCATTATATGAATATGAAAATGACCTTTCAAATTCCTTGCATAATTTAATAAAATGTATAGTTAATACGTATATCAAAATTTTAACTAATTAAATTATGAAAATTAAATATCAAAACGATGTTGCATACATGTGAATGATATATGTTACATTAATATTGTATATATTGTCTACTATTAGTTTGGATCAAATAATATACATTCACTAAACATCTTTTCGATATGAAATTTTAACTTTGTAACTATAATAAAGTGTGTAATATATTAGTAAAACTCAAAATTTTAAATCTATTATTCTTTCAATAAATTTTGTTGATTTTTTTAATTTTTCATGATATAAATATGAAAATGACCTTTCAAATTCCTTGCATAATTTAATAAAATGTATAGTTAATATGTATATTAAAGTTTTGACAAATTAAATTATTAAAATTAAATATTAAATGAGTTAGCATATATGTGGATGATGAGGTGTCATCATCGTAAGAGAGAAAAGCTAACTTTATATATATAGATGCTTTTGCCATCCCTGACCTAATGTTAACATGTTTCCGAAGAAACAGAATGAGAAAGTTGTCTACTTTAGGTATAATTTGTTTTTCTTAGAATATTCATGATTTATTAAAGAACATGATGCTTCGTGTGGAGTCTTTGAAGGAAGAAAACGAAACAAGTGTAGTGTCACTTTCACTTTCACTTGAAAGGAAATATAATTGATTATTCTTAAACATTTGTAAATAAACATATTTTAATTAATAAATCTACAAAATAAAACATTTTACTTTTTTTAGTAATTGATAATAAATATACAATACTTTTACATAATTTTTTTGATGAAATTTTTACATAATTTTTACCATTAACAAAAATATTATTATAACTTTTGGGAGATATAGTTTTTTCTTCTTCTTAAAGTGCATTTGGATTATTGATTTAGTTTGGCCATTCTTTGGGAGATTCGCTATTATCCAATGGAACTAGACTAAATGATCCATAAGTGTTCGGTTTCACCAGACTGTTATTACTTTATCACGATGTTTTGAATATAATTGGGCTTTGGTCCATGCATGTATTTGAGAATATAATTGGGCTTTGGTCTAGTCAAGATTAATTTGTTAAGGTTAACCTTTCAATCTCATCCCGAAAAGGATGTGTAACAAGAGCCATGTTTGAGCGGTTTACCGAGAAAGCATTAAGGTCATAATGCTGTCAAGCTCGGAGACTTGGCCATAAATTTGTTGAGACTGAGCAAATACTCTTGGACTGGAATCGTTGCAAAAGCTCTTAAATCCTGTGTTTAAAAAAGCAGGCAAAGGCTCGCGCCATGGCTCAAAGGCGCAAGGCTCTGGAGAAATCCATGGGGATCAATCTTAAAGAGTAGAGCAGTAGAGGTGGAAAAGATCATTGAATATTTCTGGCGGCGGAGAATATCCGATTTTGATACAGCGCATCTTCTATATCTTATTTACTTACCAAATTATTACGGGGAAGCGGCGGGTGAGCCGCAAAGTCACTCCTTGTAACCGCCGGTGATGGGTTTTACTCTGTTTCTTTTTCAATATCAATATCAAAATTCAAAGTAATACCTGTTTTCTCAGGGGGCCAGTCAAAGAACTGATGGCATATCTCCTGAAGCTTGGTGCGCTGGAAAGAGAATTCAGCGAGAGCCCTGCAAAACCAGAATTTAAATTTATATCACTAATCTCCAGAGTTAACAGATATTCCTGTTATAAGCATTTTATCCCATCTGCAATTTCTTTTTTGCTCTCTTGTTTGTATTAAGTTATCAGTTTAACACAAACAAGCAGAGCACTAATAGTTAGAACCTTTAGAGCATCCACATTGGAGACCAGTGCATGTGTCTCTCAATTTAAAAAAAATAAAAGTTATCAAAAGTGAGTGAACAGGAGAGAGACTCTGTCTTCGGCGAGACATATTTGTTTGATAAAGACATGCCACGTGTCTGCAGTCTATTGGTTTTAATTTTTTTTTGATCTGAATACTTTTTTTTTTTTGATTCAGTTTTTGCAAAAAAAAATTCTTCCTTTCCTCTCCTTTCGCATGGGAAGAGAGAAATCGAAATCTCTCTCTCTTCAAATCCGATTTCAAATCCAAAGACATCGAAATCTCTGTCTCTCTTCCAATCCAATCTAATTATGATCAATCGATCTATTTATCTTCGAATCCGATGAATCTCTCTTCGAATCTCTCTCTGTTCGCATCGGATGTATCGATTTGGCATCCGACGAATCGATTTTGATCAATTGGGAGATGAAACATTGTAGAAGCTTAACTCAATCCGTCACATCACCTCCTACCTCCACGCTACAGCGTAAATCAGCATCTCTATGCTTCAGTTTGGCATAATTTCCAATTGCTACTTAGTTTGTTTTATGTGTTTCGAAATTGTTTTAATTGGAAAGCTTTATTTGCCCAGATTTGAAGAAGATTGCATATGTGATCGATACTGGATCGTCTACCAAGGGAGTCCGGCATATAGCTCTGGTTGTTCGTCTGACCGTGGGACTACGACGGAAGCTCACCGGTTCTGTCATCTCTGATTTCCTTGATTTGGCTTTGGCTCCTGGATATGAGGCTCATACTCGTCTTTCTTATTTTGTTAAGGTATGTATCGCCTCATGTAATTGTGATTGTCAAAAATTGTGTGGTTAATATGATCTGTAATTTGTTGTACTTTGATTTCATGTAAATGTGATTGTGTGGTTAAAATGATTTTGAATTTCCCAATTTTAGATTAGATAAGAGTGAAGTAGCAAGCTATTGTTCTGTATGTGTGCTACTGATAGTGTGGTAGTTAAGAGTAAGAGTGAAGTAGCTAGTGATTGTGTGCATAATATGGAAGAAGCAATCAAGAGTTTTAATGAAACAATGATGGAGATAACTTGGCACTCTTGCAAGCATCTGTTTCAGAATGAACAATGGCTGATGAGAGTACGTTTTAAGAGTGAAGTAGCTAGCTATTGGTCTGTATGTGTGCTAGTGATTGTGTTATAGTTAAGAGCAAGAGTGAAGTAGGTAGTGATTGTGTTCATAATATGTTACACCATAAGTTGTGTAATTTGCCAATTTTACAATGCTTTGTATATACTGATGATTGAATTTGTAATCTTGGTTCAGAGTGATGCAGATGACAAGAAATTTGATACAGCATCATCGACTTCCCAAGCTCCTCTTAAGCATTTACATGATCAGCTCGAGATTTACTGCTACTTCATTGTGCTGCTTTTTCTAATTGATCAGAAAAAGTACAAGGAGGTTATCTTTCTTCTATCTCTCTTATTAAGTGTGCTGCTTTTTCTATTTTTCTAAGTGTCTTCTTGAATTACATACTTTGTTAATGAAGCTTCTTGAGGTCTTTATTTCAGATGTCATTTGGTTTCTTATATTTCAGGCCAAAGTTTGTTCTTCAGCTACCATTGGTCGCCTCAACAGAGTAAACATGAGAACTGTTGGCGTCATTGCTTCAAATTTGGATGCTTACTACTACTACTTAAGATATGACTCAGTAGATGACCTTGCTAAGACACGTAGGTGAGTAGTTGAGAGTCAATTTGTTTTCTTATTTTCACTTTTATTTACTTCTGTCCCTTTAGAAGATTAAGTAGATTGGAAATGTTGCAATACTCTTCTTGTTGTACAACAACTGGCCAGATTACAAAAAGATGATTTGGGCAAGGTAGGGTGCATTTGACGTCAGTGATAGACATTATGAAAACTTTGATAAAAACTGGATTGGTAGTAAAGGTTAGTCTTGGTTCTGCATAAAGTTAGTCTTGGTTCTGCATAAAGTTAGTCTTTTACATGAAGTTCTGCATACTGTCTTGGTTCTGCATAAAGTTCTGCATAAAGTTACATGACACAAGTCTTTTGTCAAAGAGATACTCAAGTATCTCTTTGAATAAGAAACAAAACTCTAAAATTTTAAATGAATATATATCTTTCATTCAGGTTCTTCTCAAGTAACAACCCAAACACCCTAAATTTGCTCTTTTCTCCATCTTTTGCTGTTCAGGTTATGGATCCTAACGATCCTTATAGTTTTCATCCAAACTTTCAGCCAAACTTTATGAACCTCTTGCATACACAAGAGAATATTAACCCGGAAACTCATATTTCTTTTTCCCCTTCTGTCCAGATGAGCTCATCCCAATTCCCTCAGTCTAGTACCCAATTTAGTGATGCACAAAACCAACCTGCACAGTCAAGAGAAAGTAGAACCAGATGGACTTCCACTGAAGATATGGTTCTGATCAGTGCTTGGTTAAACACCAGCAAAGATCCTATCGTGGGGAATGAACAAAAAGGTGGTGCATTTTGGAAAAGAGTTGTCTCCTATTATGCAGCTAGTGAAGATGTAGCGGGCTTCCCAGCGAGAGGGATAACTCAGTGTACGCAGAGGTGGAAAAAGATCACCAGTGAATGCAACAAGTTTGTAGGATGCTACAGCCAAGCTTCGGGTAGGAGAGGTAGTGGGCAGTCTGAAGATGATGTGATCCAAATGGCTCTCCAGTTGTACTTTAGCGATAAGAAGAAGCCTTTCCTCCTAGAGCATGCTTGGAGGACGCTTAGGCATGAACATAAATGGTTATGTTCTTTTGGAGATGAAATCTCCAAAAGAACTAAGCTATCTGCGGGTGGCGCATACTCATCAAGTTCAAATACATCATCTCGTGTTGAGGAAGAAGCATGTCCTCGCCCTCCTGGTGTTAAGGCAGCCAAACGCAAAGGAAAAAGAACTGTATGTAGCTCAGAAAGTTAAGCTACTCCCCTGCACGTTTTAGATTGATTCATTTAACTAGATTGGTTCTGTTTTGTCACTAGATTGGTTCTTTGTGCAGGTTTTAGTTTGGTTTAACTATATTGGTTCTGTTTTAAGGTTTTAGATTGATTCATTTTGCAGGTCTTTGTGCACGTTTTAGATTGATTCATTTAACTAGATTGGTTCTGTTTTGTCACTAGATTGGTTCTTTGTGCAGGTCTTTGTGCAGGTTTTAGTTTGGTTTAACTAGATTGGTTCTGTTTTAAGGTTTTAGATTGATTCATTTTGCAGGTCTTTGTGCACTTTTTAGATTGTTTCATTTAACTAGATTGATTTTGTTTTAAGGTCTTTGTGCAGGTTTCATTCACGTGTACTTACAAGTGGTACAGAAAACTACAAATGGGGCAATGGGACTTGTCGGAAGAGACAAGTAATTGATCAAGTGGAAGGTGACAACAATGGGGCTAAATGATCAAGTGGGCAAGTGGCAGAAGACAACAAACACAATTTCTTTTTTTGTGTGCTTGTTTAATTTGTTTTCATTCTTTACGCATTGTGTATATATTATGAACCGATATCACACCTCCATTTCCATCTTTCTTTGCTCTCTTCTATAATAACGATTGCTTTTGCTTCCAAAAAAAAAAACCAATTGATTTCTTTTTCTTTTTCTTTTTTTCCTTCTCAAATTTCTATCATTGCTTGCTTCCTTGTAAATTTCTTTCCAAAGTTTATCAACATGTCATCTTCAAATTTTGATGATGAATATGATGAATTAGATGAAGTTGTTGATGATCCATTTGATCAAGCTTTTAATCAACAATTTGATCGTCTATTTCAACAAACCATAGATAATTATGGCTATCATCAAGGGGCAACTAGTTCAAGGCCTAAACGAGCTTTTATTGAAAGACGACGGGAGGAAGGCCACACTCAGTTATGGAATGATTATTTCGATGAAAATCCAACTTACTTTCAAAGTATTTTCCGTCGTCGTTTCAGAATGAACAAGCCATTGTTCTTACGTATTGTCGAATCACTATCTCAAATGCCATACTTTCAACAAAAACAAGATGCTACGGGAAGATTGGGTCTGTCTGCACTACAAAAGTGTACCGCAGCCATTCGTATGCTGGCATATGGTTCTGCAGCTGATGCCGTGGATGAATACCTCCGCCTCGGTGAAAGCAACGCACTAAAATGCTTGGAAAATTTTGTGGACAGAATTATTTACTTCTTTCAAGATACCTACCTACGAAGGCCTACACCAGAGGATCTCCAACGATTACTCAATCAAGGAGAGGCACACGGATTTTCCGAGATGGTAGGAAGCATTGATTGCATGCATTGGGAGTGGAAGAATTGCCCAACAGCTTGGAAAGGGCAGTATTCGCGTGGGGCAGGAAAACCTACAATCGTTTTAGAGGCTGTGGCTTCACAAGATCTCTGGATTTGGCACGCATTTTTCGGACCTCCAGGTACTTTAAACGATATAAATGTTCTTGACCGCTCACCGGTTTTTTGATGACATATTAGAAGGTCGAGCTCCACCACCGACTTACTTTGTCAATGGACGACAATACAATATGGCTTACTATCTCACTGATGGTATATATCCTAAATGGGCAACTTTCATCCAATCAATCTCACTTCCACAAGGTCGGAAAGCAAAATTATTTGCTCAATTTCAAGAAGCTGCCCGAAAAGATGTCGAGCGTGCTTTTGGGGTCTTGCAAACTCGATTTGCGATTGTCAAAAATCCCGCTCTTAGTTGGAATAAGATAAAAAATAGGAAAGATAATGAGAGCATGTATCATATTGCACAATATGATTGTGGAAGACGAACGAGATGGATACAATCTAAACAATGTATCAGAATTCTATCAAGGAGAAGGAAACGGTACTTCACATGTGGATTTTTCGTATTCGCCAAATATGCCTTCCAGTCTCGCCAATATGATGGCCGTTCGAAATAAAATGCGTGATGTACAGCAATACATAACCAATTGAAACGTGATTTGGTTGAACATATCTGGCAACATTTTCGCAACGCTGCAAATTAGACCCGACTTTATTACGTTTTTGATAATGCTTTTATATGTTTCTATCATTCAAGGTTTTTGTTTTTTCTTTATTTTATCCATATTTATGTTTGTATTTGTTATTTTCATATTGTAATATATGTTTAAAAGTTTTTTAATGTAATATATTTATGTTGTGTATAACTTATATAGTTTTATTTTTTATATTTCATAAGTTTAACCCAATATTTATTATATTAAAAATTTATACAAAAAAAAAACATTTACAATAATTAGTTACTTTTTTAATCTTAAGATACCTTTTAATGAGTATGTGCAAAGGAGTGTCAATTTTAGTGTCAAATTATGTAGAGTGTCTTTACTTAAATTTATATTAAATTTAATCTTAAAAAATTGTTAAGACACACATTCATGGGTCTCCATTGTGGATGGTCTTACATGTAGAAACTGCAAAACAATGACTTAATTCAGGACAAAACCGGTGGTGATTCCTTGTGGCAGATGATTACTACAAAAGATGGAAATATGCACGTGCATAGGTATATTTAGGAGCAGAACTATCATTACAGGACTGACAACAAAAGAAATGTAAAGAAGTATTAACCTGGAAACTGTATTAGAGTCTTCTGGGTGGCACTTGGGATTCATGAATGCATAAATCACCTCTTTGATCTGTTCCAGTCCTTCTGGATCATGATTACTTCCTAAAACCAAGTTCCGATTACGGAAAAAGCTTCTATGAGAAAAACATTTTCTTGGAATTAACACACCAAGATCAACTAACTGCATAAGCAAAGCATGTCATATCACGAAACACAAGGAGAAGCTGTTGCTTCAAATACCATTTATAACCACCAAGGGCAAGGTCCCCTTCTTACTGCACACAGGAGGCCTAACTTGCTTCTTTGAATTTCTCGGCTTCTTCACAAAGGAAAGTCCTTCTGATGAAACTTTTTCAAGGATAACGTTTTCTCCAACAGACCTAACAACCTCGCAAGCTTTCTCCTGTTTACAGAAGAAACTCAACCATAAGTCTGTTAAAAACTCAACTCTTTATATAATATGCAAACTAGATAATGGTTTAAGAGCTTCAGTTATCAACACACCTGATCGATACCACGAATTCCCTGATACTCTCGATACCACGGATCTGTCGAACTAAATTCTACGATACTCTCGAATAAAAGACTTACTCTTAGCGGTAGAGAATTGAAGGAACTTGTGCTTAGAAATTTAGGGTGTGTTTTCTGTGTGTAATCGGATGTCTTTCTCTCAAGAGAGACGATCATATATATAGGAGAAGAGAGGAGGTTTAATTCCACAACTTGCTTAGCAAGCTTAGCCTTCCATGCTTGGTAAGCTTAGCCTTCCTTGCTTGGCAAGCTTAGCCTTGCTTAGCAAGGTTAGCCTTCCTTGCTTGGCAAGCTTAGCCTTGCTTATCAAGCTTAGCCTTGCTTATCAAGCTTAGCCTTGCTTATCAAGCTTAGCCTTGTTCATCAAGTTTAGTCTTGGTTGACAAGTTTAGCCATGAGCCCAATAGCCCATTTCAATTCACACTTACACATTTTTTATAAAGTCCACAAGCTTTAAAAAAATTGTTCCAACAAACAGAGTCACAAAAACTTTCAAATTCAACCAGTAAGCATTTATCTTTACTTTGTAGAATCATCAAAGTTGGGGTTTATGTTAGAACTTAATCCATTTTCTGCTTCTAATGTAAGCTTGAATTGTTGTATTAGCAAAAACAAATAAATGCCCAGCAAGAATCTTGCTTTTACTTGTCATATTAGATGAATCTATTACTTAACACCAGAATTGCCTAATGGATGTCTGTTTTTGTAGCATCAATGTATGGGTAAATAGGTCATTGTATGGGTAAATTAGACCAAGATTCTCATCATATAATTACTTGATTTTTCATATAAATTTTGTTGTTCCAGGAGCCATGTTAGCTAGGATGGTGCACGAACGAGTTCTATCTATGGCTTTACTTAATGTCTATGCCTTCCACAAGGTATTACTTGAAACATTTTGTGTGTGATCATAATGTTTAGAGGCCCAATGGATTTGAATCAGCCAGAGATAATATAGAAATTAAGACATTGTATATAAAGTAAAGCAGAGGTACGAGGAAGATGAGGGAGAGGGAATGCAAACGCAAATGCAGACCCTGCCAAGGAATCGAAAGGGTTTTGATAAATGGGACAAGCAAATTGGTCAGTAAGTATCTATTGATGCACAAATCATTTTTTTTTAAACTATGATGTTCAGAGTTTTATGCTTTTTTTATTGTCATATTGATTGACATCTTCTGAATCATGTTAAGCTTTCCTTCTTTATCTTCTCTTTTCAAGGTCATGAGGCAATCAAATTTTACAGATTCATATTCTTATGCCATCTTTATTTAGCATGTACGATTAGACTCGGTTTATGCATGAGATATTTCTACTTCTATTTCGTGATTTTACTTTCACCATTTTTTTTTTTGATGTTTTTTTATCTTTGTTTACTGTTCAATGTCGAAGAAAACAGAAGAGTATAGACTATGAGACTATTCTCCAACTCCAGATATTGTCATGGGATCCACATTCTGCGTCCAAGTTGACTACTTTGTGGAGTATCTAAAAGTTTGGATCACCTAAAGGTCTTATTTTCTTACATCTCATGACTGTTTACTCCAATTTAATCATCACATTATTGTTTCTTTGTTTGACACATCCAAAATAACTACTTATACACATTCATAATCTTGGATTCACAACACTACACCCCAAATTTGATGTTTTCGATGCTCCAAGAGAAACTTCTCCGACAACACACAAAGAAAGATAAAAGGAAAACACATTTTTAAGATTTCGACGATCGTCAGCTCGTGACCATGATCAAATGTTGTTTTCAGATAAATCTGGCATATGCTAGATGCTTTCGGTTCTCTCTGTTTCATTAGCATTGTTTATCGGTGTAGATTAGTAGAATTTCAAATAAAGATGTTACTATTTTTTCGTTGCAAGTTCATTTCAGGCTTTCAGTTACATAGTAATGACAAGATGCAACGAACAAAGTAATAGTATTCAACTGCCTAATTAACAAACTTCTAAATCATAGTCTCTTTATGCTTTTTCCGTTTGGATGATAGTTTCTTAAATATAACATGTTTCGCTCGATATTTTTGACTGTCAAAATATTTCATGTGGATTATAGATATTTTTCTCATGTAACATGTTTCGCTCGATATTTTTCTCATGTGGATTATAGAGATTTTTTTCATGTATATGTTTAAACTTTAAACTAATACGATCAAATTGCATCAGTAAGACGATTGGAGTTGAATCGGAGCCGGTTTCACAACAATTAAAAAAAACATCTTTGACGTAGACAAAAAGATTATGTCTCGCGACTTCATACTTAACGAACAATATTTACTATTAAAAAAACCATTGTGTTATGATTTTTTGGGTTGTAAACATAGATAATAACCAATAAATCTTCGAAATAATGAAAATCCTTAGACTTAAAGAAGTTAAGCAAAGAAAAGCACCTGGGAATTTTGACAAATTGCAAATATAAATTTATGTGTTAAATTTTAAAACAAATAAAAATTTCGTTGGAAACATCTCTATAATATTATTTAAGAAGACATTTTTAAAAATGAATTTTGTTTTGTAAGTTATTACATGAAATGTCATTACAAATAACAAAGAATAATTAAAATAGGAAAAGATATAATAGTCTTTTAAAATTATTGATTATAATATGGAAATTATATATTTTGCATTTATTTTAATTTCTTAATTATTTTTAATATTATCTAATATATTAAAGAGAAAGCACAAAAGTATACAAGGCAGCACCACAATTAAAGTTAGTATTTGACTGATTTATTAATTCATTTTTTTTCTCCTACTATCTCTATTGCCAAACACAATTTTTTATGACAACTAATTATTTTGTTTAGGTGTCAGCACCTCATTACTTCCGATATTCTCAATTTTATTTTGTTTTTTTTCCTTCCTTGATATTCTTGCTTCCAAACACTATTATTGATGAGGTGAAATATTTTAAAATTTGTATATGCACACAAAGTATTTTTAAAAGGTAGAACTATTAAAAATAACATATCACAATTATTTTTAATAAGTTTAACTATACATTTGTTCATATCACATATCACATGTTATATAAATTGTCATAAAAATTGACAATTTTTTTCATTCCTATTTTCTAAATAACAATTGCATGATTTGTGAAAAAAAGAAAGTTGATTAAATAATCAAATTATTATTCAAATTTAATTAATTCAATAAAATAAGATTATTAAAAAGGACAATATCATTAAATAGAAATATATTTCCGTGATTGAAGTTTTATAAAATCAATTCAATTTTTTACTTTAATGGTGGTTTCGTATCATTAAGAGAAATTGATCAAAATAACACTAAATAAAAAAAATTAATTAAACTAACACCTATATTAAAATATTCTGTTTATAGCATTCATTTAAGACACAAAAGACAATTTTAGCCCATAGTTTATTTTCACATTAATTAAACAAATTACGCAGAGATCGTCTTTTTCAATGGCTGTTGGATTGTTCAAAATTGATCAACATAAATCAACATCGTCAAATCAATCAACTAAAATTGGGTGATTTTCAATAATTGGAAACTAAACTGAATCACCAGAAATAAAAAAACAAAACTGAATTACTTGATCTGGATCATCGACTAAGAACTCTGTCGTCATGGTCTCTGTGGCCAATTAGGTAGGGTTCTGCAGCAGCGAGTCACTGAAGCCATGCGCCTGCATCCGCGGTTTCCGGCCTAAGAACGCCGGCGTTTGGAGATCTGAGGATTACAGCGACGGCTGCCACCGTGAATCTGGGGACTCTTGCGACATGAGAGATACGTTTGAGGCGGTGGGAGATTTGCGGTACGACGGCGATCTGGAGCTGCTTGAGAAACTGTTGTGTGGGTTTTATCACAATGACAAGTCGAATCTCTGGAAAATTGTACTCTAATCGCCGATAAATCTCAAGAATTCGAGCTCGTGGACTGGAATCACCGACGATATTATGTATATCAGAGAAAAGGGAATTCAAAGGGAAACATATCTAAATCCATGATCATATTGTGCAGCGTTGTTGGGTCAATCTCTATTCTAGTTGTTTGTGCCATTGATTCTGTTGAGGAGGAATCGTACGAGGAAGATGGAGATGAGTTCTTTTTTGTTGTTTGCTCAGATTTGGTAACAGTTCATATTAAGATGTATTTTAATTGGTTGAGGAGGAATTGTTCTTTTTTTGTTGTTCTTCAATTATATTTATTTGCTCAGATTTAGTAAGAAGATGAAGATGGGTTCGCTGTGTTGAATCTAAAAGGTCTTCTCTTTCAAGGAGGGAACATGATTCTTCCACCTTCGTGGCTGTGAAACGCTTAGAAAGACCCGGAAACGGAGATGGAGAGATTTCTTATACAAAGGTGTAAGTCAATAGTAATTTTCTTCAGGTATTAAGCTAAAACATGTACCTAAATGATAGCATATCACGAACTCGAGGAGCATCTGGCATATTCATGAACAGGGAATTTGCAAAGAATGTCATACGACGACGAGCTTCCAAATTTTGAGGGATACTTATTGCAGATTCTTTAACAGTCAAAAGTAACAAGAGTAAGAATGAATGAGATCCAAAAGCAGAAGACATGGTTGGTTGTTAACATCAGACATAACAAAAAATCGTGTACCTTTTCCCTCCAAGATACGTTCTTAGTCAAACCAAGATTTATCTTTTCAAACCTTTGTTCTTTCTTGTCGCTTTCAATATCACCACTCTGAAAATGAGCCCTCTCAAGGATTCTACAGGTAGAAGCATGTAACATGAATATTTCATAGTGAAGGTTTTGGGCTTACACATTTAAGGATTGTTAAAAACTAGAGAAACAAGCTTTCATATATAAACTATCAAGACTTACTCGTGACCGTTAACCATAACATCATGCGTGATGATTTCAATAATATCTTGGAGAACATTGATTATCTGAGACTTGTAAGTTTCATCTTCCTCATAATCAATTAGTTGTCAGCACGACAAAATTTCATTTAGAAAGCAGGAGCAATAAACAACCACAAAAAATAAGTATTGGTACTGAACGAGAAAAATAAAATATATTCACGTTAAAACGAAACACATCTTCATACCAACTTGATTACCAACTTGATTCTTATGTCTTCTGCAGCTTTATCACTTAGCTTGGACATAATTTTAATTCTTTTTAGTGGCATTCGATCATCTTTACATATCACAAAATGTATCAAACCTGAGCAAAGCAAGAGAAAAAGAACTAAGAAAAATACATACCTTATATTTGTCAAAAAAAAAAATCTGCTTGCAAATATTTGATAAACTAAAACCCCATCAAAGATGAGAACTTTATGTGTTCATTTATACAACAACTCAAATTTAGGAAGCCGTTCTACACATTTAGGAAAGCTTTCTTAAAACGTCACAACTCAAATTTAGGAAGTCATCTTACACACTTAGAAAAACCTTCCTAAAACATATAAATGAGAATTTGTGTCCATTTTTTATACAACTCAAATTTAGGAAGCCATCCTACACATTTAAGAAATTATTCCTAAAACGTATAAATGTGAACTTTGGTGTCCATTTATACATTTATTAAGCCGTCATATACAAAATTGTGCAATGATGTAAACGTTTTAGGAATAATTTTCTGTTTTTGTTAATTTCGAAAGACATTCCGAAATACGTTATATATGTTCCTAAATACGTTTCATTTTCAAGAAAGGATCAGTTTTCATCATTTGTTCATTTAGGAAGTCTTTCCGAAATACGTTATATATGTTCCTAAGTACGATTCATTTTCAAGAAATGATCATTTTTCATCATTTGTTCATTTAGGAAGTCTTTCCGAAATACGTTATATATGTTCATAAATACGTTTCATTTTCAAGAAAAGATCATTTTTCATCATTTGTTCATTTCGGAAGACTTTCCGAAATACGTTATATATTTTCCTAAATACGTTTCATTTTCAAGAAATGATCAGTTTTCATCATTTGTTCATTTAGGAAGTCTTTCCGAAATACGTTATATATGTTCCTAAATACAATTCATTTTCAAGAAAGGATCATTTTCATCATTTATTCATTTAGGAAGTATTTCCGAAATACGTTATATATGTTCCTAAATACGTTTCATTTTCAAGAAATGATCAGTTTTCATCATTTGTTCATTTACGAAGTCTTTCCGAAATACGTTATATATGTTCCTAAATACGATTCATTTTCAAGAAAGGATCATTTTTCATCATTTGTTCATTTAGGAAGTATTTCCGAAATACGTTATATATGTTCCTAAATACGTTTCATTTTCAAGAAATGATCAGTTTTCATCATTTTTTCATTTAGGAAGTCTTTCCGAAATACGTTATATATGTTCCTAAATACGATTCATTTTCAAGAAAGGATCATTTTTCATCATTTGTTCATTTAGGAAGTATTTCCGAAATACGTTATATATGTTCCTAAATACGTTTCATTTTCAAGAAATGATCAGTTTTCATCATTTTTTCATTTAGGAAGTCTTTCCGAAATACGTTATATATGTTCCTAAATACGTTTCATTTTCAAGAAAAGATCATTTTTCATCATTTGTTTATTTCGGAAGACTTTCCGAAATACGTTATATATTTTCCTAAATACGTTTCATTTTCAAGAAATGATCAGTTTTTATCATTTGAATCTTTCTTTATTTCTTTGTGTAGACAAAACAACAACACATTTGTTCTAATGCTTCATTTACGCATGGAAATCAACATGAAATATCGTTTTTATATAGTTTTATGTTTTTGTTCATTTCGGAAGACTTTCCGAAATACGTTCGGAAGACTTCCTAAATCGTGGAAAGTCTTCCTGAATTTAGGAAGCCATCTTACACATTTAGGAAAATCTTCCTAAAACGTATAAATGAGAACTCTTGTGTCTATTTATACATTTATGAAGTTATCCTACACATTTAGGAAAACCTTCCCAAAACGTACATGTCTCCCATTTGAAGATTATCTATAAACATTGGCAACAATACACATGTTTGAAGATTCAAGAATAGTTTGATGAAACATAAATTAACACAAACATCTTCATACCATCACAAAAAAACAAGTTATAAGTTAGCAAGCTTTTTTGAATATTCAGGAAGATGATATACTCATATATTGCATTGTTTTATCATGCATTTCATGTGTAGTTTTGTGTAGATTTCATACATAATAATGGTATTGTCCTGCATTTAGGTCTTAAATTAGGGATTAGGACATTTTGCATAAGGTCTTGTACATTCTTGCATGTTTTGGAGCATTTCCTAGGTGAATGGAGGCAATTGGACAAGTTTGGAGATTGTGACCTAAGTCGAGTGCAAAGCTCATCCGATGGGTCTCCAAGATCAGGCCAAATTAAGAGCTTCCCATGCCCAGTTTAATCTGATGTTTTCATGAAACTTGTAGAGAAGTGAATCAGATTTACACTGGAGTTTGAATCATATCATTGGGACCTCTGGATCGGATTTTATGGCCAAGACACTAAAGCATGGTCTGCCTGGCCGAGAAAATATGACATCGTCCAAAGTACCGGTAAAACGAAGTTCTTCCGATCATATTCAGCCTCTCCGGCCTTCATGAAAGTTGTAGAGGGAATAGTTAGCTGTGCACACAAGCAAAAATCATGTCATCTGGACACCAGGCTAGGGAGGTGCCTCGAATTTATCGAAGCCGCATCCAAGATCCGACCGGGTCAATACCCGGTTTGTTCCGAGTTGACCCGGTTTGCCCATTTTCATTTATAAACCCAAAAACCCTAATTTTCATTCTTATGCTTCTTTTGTCTAAGAAACCCTTTCCCCTTGGAGAGAGTTCTTAGATTTGTAAGAGAGGATCTTCTACTTTTTATGAAATTAAGTCTTTGTTTTCATTGGTTCCTTGCATCTAATCTTCTTTCTATCTTATCTATTCAAGATTCATCCATGAAAACTTCTCTTATCCAAATCGATTTTGAGGAGCTTTTCATGGGTCTTGAGTAGTTCTTCTTTGGATCATTGGGTTTGGTAGATTTAGGGGATTTCTTTGTTGATCTTTGATGTATAGGGTTTAATGCATCTATTTCCTTTCTTATTTAGTGTACTTAATGCTAGATTAAGCTTGAGATGGCTAATTTAGAACTTAGGGCATTTCATGCACACCAAGTGTTTGATGAAATGCCAATTAGGCTAAATAGGAGATTTTCATGCCTATCTCATGAGAGTGAATGCATAGGGTGGATTTTGGCTATTGGAACTTGAACTTTAATGCTTGTTAATTATACTTTCACAAATGAGAATTTGTTCTTGAACTTGTAATTAACAAAGTGATTAGTGCTAAGAGATTAGATTAGTCATGGTTAGTGTTCTAGGCCTAAGGAAATGCACTTATGTGATTGTTTAGACATCATTGATCAACTTGAATTCCCCTAGATCAATTTCCTTGTCCAAGATCCTTCTTTTATCATTGTATTCACATCGTTTAGCATTGCTTTCTTTGTTTGCCTTATTTAATTTAAGTCATTAGGTTGTTTAGTTATCAAAACCTTGATTTGCATAGCTTATATAGTTTCTTGGATTCCTAGTGTGTTAGCCTCTCACCTCCTTGGTTCGATATCTTAAATACCACAATGACATGAGTGGGATTTGAGTAATTGATTAGTAAAAATCCTACTATCAATTTGGCGCCGTTGCCGAGGAGGTTTAGCGTTAGCCATTAGGGTTTAGATTCTTAATAAGACTAGGCTTTTGTTTACATTATGTTAATACATATAACTAAGAGTATGCATATTGTTGAGATGATGACTTTTCTCTTGTTCATCATTACTAACTTGTCTTCCTTAGTTCTTTTGTGCTCTCAAAGGTACCAAAATCACAAGAAGAGAAATGAGAAGACAAGATCAATTGAAGTGTTTGAGGTTGTCAATTACAAAGATGTTCTTGAAGATCTAAAACCTCAAGAGGTGGGCGACCAAAGAAACATTTCTCAAGCTTCAAAACCTCAAGAAATGCCACAACTTCAAGGAATAACACGTCCTCAAGTGTTGGCATCAAGTTCGACCCAAGCTCAAAGGGACAAGCCAACAGTTGGAAGCTTTGACACTCCTCCGATTGAAGCCAATGCCTATGAGATCAAAGCAAGCTTGGTTAGGTTGATTCAAGAGTCTAAGTTCTTGGGGACAAAAGTGGAGAACCCCTATGATCACTTGGATTTCTTTGATAGGTTGTGTGACACGTTTAGAACCGGAGGAGTGCCCCGCGATAGCATCAAGCTCATCTTGTTCCCGTTTTCTCTTGGAGGAAAAGCAAGCCAATGGGAGAGAACATTGCCATCTCACTTGGTAAACTCTTGGGATGATTGCAAGAAGATTTTCCTCAACAAGTTCTACTCCACACAAAGAACGGTCCAAACTAGGAAGGACATCTTGAGTTTCAAACAAGGCATGCATGAGACCTTTCATGAGACGTGGGGAAGACTCAAGGGATACACTCGAGATTGTCCCCATCATGGGTTCAAGAAAGGAGCCATTCTTAGCATTTTCTATTGGAGAGTTCACCAAGATTACAAATGGACTTTAGATACGGCTAGCAATGAGCATTTTACAAACCTCACCGTGGAACAAGGAGAGCTACTAGTGGAGAACTTTGCCCAAAGCGAAGAGAACAATGGAGAGGACTAATATAAGTCTTCACTAGGAAGTGGAAGGCAGGAAGACCAAGGTAGAGAGGAGATTAAAGCTCTACATGAAAAAATGGACAAGCAACTTACCATGATTGAGATGCAATCTACACTTATAGACAAGCTTCTCATTGCTACTAAAAGGTCGGTTCATTTTGTTGAAGACTTCAATGGCAACCAAAGGTGTGCCCCTCGAAACCATGCTCCTCTTATTCCTCCATAAAGTTTTGCACGAGGTTTGGCTCCTCAAGGGCAACATAGCTTTTCCATGCCACAAGATGTGGATCTTATTGGGGTGTTTAAACAAACTCTCGAAGGTCAAGTCGAAACCTCAACCAAGATAGATTGTGCCTACAATGATCTCAACTCAAGGTTTGAAACCATGACTTCTAGGCTTAAACATTTGGAGGATCAAGATGCTCAAGGAGACCCCCTCTCTAGTAAACCCATGGAGGAATTCAAGGGTAAGGTCGAGGAAAGCCCAAGTGAGTATTTCAAAGTTGTCTTCTCGGATGAAGAGAGTAAAGAGGCTTTAAGAGAGGTTGAGAGAGTTCTACATGGCACCAAGGACGAAGTTCATGGTGAGGAAGTGGCGTTTGTGGGTAGTTTTGAGATAATGGATGTGTCTTCACCCCCAAAAGGTTGCAAAACGAAGAAATGCCCTCATGAGGCAAACATTTTGGGTTATGGTAATGATGAAGAAGCCTTTGCATTGGATGGTGATTGTTTAGCTTTCCTCTTCCACACCAAGAAGGAGGATGAGCTTGAGAATAGCAATGGTGCAAAGAAGAAGACCACGACCAAGGCTAATGTGGGGAACGGATCAAGAGAGCTTCATGGGTCTAGGTCCGAGCCTTCTATGATGACTCTCACTCCTTGGAAATACAAGGATGGAGTGATTGAGTACAAGATCAAATGCAAAGGCCGATCCAAGCCCTTTGCCTCGGCCAAGGCAATCCTCATTCCCGAGCTCAAAGCAAAAGGAGAAGCCGGTCTTGAAGAGGTCATGAGCAAGGTCCTCAAACTTGAACTCATGGATCCACCTTGGAGTTTTCACACTCCCCTCTCACCCACCTAAAAGGGTAACCAAAGTCAAACTTAGTGACTTTAAACAAAGTGCTCTTGGGAGACACCCCAAGCTTATCATTGTACATATTTTCTTTTTATGTCTTTATATGTTTTCTTGTCCTTTTTGATGGGTTTGCTAGTATGGATAGGTTCTTGATGGTCTAATGGTAATGGACTCAAGGGCAAAGGTGTGTAGGATTGAGGTGCTCACACTCGTTCTCTCCATTCGTTTCCAAGGTAATACTCCAATATTTGTAAATAGCATTTAGAATCGTATTTTCTCCTTTCTCTCATGCATTGTTTAGCTCTCTCTTAAGCTTCTCTTACACAAGGGACTGTGTAATTTAAGTTTGGGGGAAGGGTTTGTGTGTCATCTAACCTTGGTTTTGGTGATCTTATTTTGTCTTTTGCATCTTGACTCTCATGCATATCATGCATTTTCAAGAAATTTGAAATTTTTAGAACATTTAGGATTGCATATTCACTTGTAGGTGGTGTCTAGTGTGCATTTTAGCTTGCATTTGCATAAGCATGAAGTAATGACAACCTTGAAAGTAGCTTAATTAGCAATTGATTCAACGCCCAAGTTATTAGTTGTTTGATGCATTGAAGTTGAATCCGAAATCAAGGACGAACCATTTTTTAGAGCGCATGCATCATTGCCTTTCTTTGATTGAAGCAAGCTTGAATTGAATCTAGCCTCATCTAAGTGATAACCATAATTTGACATATAATTATTGTGCTTGTGCAAACTTAAATGGAATCGTGAATCACTTATACATATTTGGACATTCTTCTTCTTTTTCACCACCCTTGCTTGTCCAAATAGCCAAATCCCATCTTTGGATTGGTTTCCCCACCATGCCAATTACCTCTTTTCTAGCCCCTAATCTTTTGTGTGTGTCTTGTGAGGTCTTTTTGGAGTGAACTTGACAAAACGTGTTAGGTTTAGGGCGACAAGGAAGCACTCTTGTGTAGACTTAGTTCCAACATCAAGGAGCTAATCTAGAACTAGGTTAGATAGGTGGAGGTTCTTAAAGTTTGAGAATTGGGAAAGTTTAGAAATATCTAGGGGAATGGCTTGATCTTTGATGATTATGGTGGAATGAAAGAAGGAAGGAAGGACGATGAAGAGGGGAGTACAAAATGAATGGTATGGTTGGTGCAAGTGTGATTAACAACAAGCTCTAAATAACTAAGAAAAGCCTCAAGAGACAAAGAATAAAAGAAGGCCAAAAAGCCAAGCTACAAAGAAAATAAGAGGCATAACCAAAGGAAGAAAAAGAAAGAGCTAAGTGAAAGAAAAAAGGAGCATCAACCATAACCAAGATGAAGAAGCAAACCCCTAATGAGGAAGAAAGCGAAAAAGGAAAGCAAGGAAGAGCGTAAGGGTCTACGAACGCAAAATACCTTGGGATAAAAAGGATAGCTTAGGATCGGGCAAGAACGGGTTAGATTGGGCTAAGGTTAGTGACACTCTAGGCATTCGGGGTAGACGAGAGTTTTTTCTTGTATGCATAGGTTGCCTTTTACCTTTAGCATTTTGTTAAAGTTTGCTCGTTCATTGAGAGATCCTTGTGTTTATTTACCCTTGCATATTGATGAGATCACCTTCATCTCATAACCGGTCTTTTAGCCAAGCGGTTTCATCTAAATTTTGCATAAGCACAATTCACAGATAAAACCAATAATCAATGTTAAGAGGCTAGAGAATAGGATGGTTTGTCAAGGTTGAGGTTTGGCTTTGTTGCATGTTGTGAAGGAAATGGCTAACTCCTTTTGAGTAGACAACTTTGGTGCATCCTAGAACTAGTAACTTGGACGTTGAGTGCGATTGTTTCTTATGCTTCTTATAGGTTCGAGCTCTACTTGCATTGCATTTCTCTCATTCTTGATCTTGTTTGCTTGAGGACAAGTAAAGGTTTAAGTTTGGGGGAATTGATATACTCATATATTGCATTGTTTTATCATGCATTTCATGTGTAGTTTTGTGTAGATTTCATGCATAATAATGGTCTTGTCTTGCATTTAGGTCTTAAATTAGGGATTATGACATTTTGCATAAGGTCTTGTACATTCTTGCATGTTTTGGAGCATTTCCTAGGTGATTGGAGGCAATTGGACAAGTTTGGAGATTGGGACCTAAGTCGAGTGCAAAGCTCATCCGATGGATCTCAAAGATCAGGCATAATGAAGAGCTTCCCATGCCCAGTTTAATCTTATGTCTTCATGAAACTTGTATAGGAGTGAATCAGATTTACACTGGAGTTTTAATCATGTCATTTGGACCTCTGGATCGGATTTTATGGCCAAGACACTAAAGCATGATCTGCCTTGCCGAGAAAAGATGACATCGTCCAAAGAACCGGTAAAACGAAGTTCTTCCGATCATATTCAGCCTCTCCGGCCTTCAAGAAAGTTGTAGAGGGAAGAGTTAGCTATGCACACAAGTGAAAATTATGTCATTTGGACATCAGGCTAGGGAGATGCCTCGAATTTATCGAAGACGCATCCAAGATCCGACCGGGTCAATACCCGGTTTGTTCCGGGTTGACCCGGTTCGCCCATTTTCATTTATAAACCCAAAAACCCTAATTTTCATTCTTATGCTTCTTTTGTCTAAGAAACCCTTTCCCCTTGGAGAGAGTTCTTAGATTTGTAAGAGAGGATCTTCTACTTTTTATAAAATTAAGTTTTTGTTTTCATTGATTCATTGCATCTAATCTTCTTTCTATCTTATCTATTCAAGATTCATCCATGAAAACTTCTCTTATCCAAATCGATTTTGAGGAACTTTTCATGGGTCTTGAGTAGTTCTTCTTTGGATCATTGGGTTTGGTAGATTTAGGGGATTTCTTTGTTGATATTTGATGTCTAGGGTTTAATGCATCTATTTCTTTTCTTATTTAGTGTACTTAATGCTAGATTAAGCTTGAGATGGCTAATTTAGAACTTAGGGCATTTCATGCACACCAAGTGTTTGATGAAATGCCAATTAGGCTAAATAGGAGATTTTCATGCCTATCTCATGAGAGTGAATGCATAGGGTGGATTTTGGCTATTGGAACTTGAACTTTAATGCTTGTTAATTATATTTTCACAAATGAGAATTTGTTCTTGAACTTGTAATTAACAAAGTGATTAGTGCTAAGAGATTAGATTAGTCATGGTTAGTGTTCTAAGCCTAAGGAAATGCACTTATGTGATTTTTTAGACATCATTGATCAACTTGAATTCCCCTAGATCAATTGCCTTGCCCAAGATCCTTCTTTTATCATTGTATTCACATCGTTTAGCATTGATTTCTTTGTTTGCCTTATTTAATTTAAGTCATTAGGTTGTTTAGTTATCAAAACCTTGATTTGCCTAGCTTATATTGTTTCTTGGATTCCTAGTGTGTTAGCCTCTCACCTCCTTGGTTTGATATCTTAAATACCACAATGACATGAGTGGGATTTGAGTAATTGATTAGTAAAAATCCTACTATCAGAAGACTTTCATATAACGATTCATATATGTGAATTACTTGGCCATTTAAAACCTTTATAAACAATTCCAAGTCAAGGTCTCAAATTTTGATAAACCAATGAATCTCTATGGATATCTCTTCGTATCATGAGCTGTTGGAAGATGAGTAGAACAAAAGAGAAACATGAGCCTACTCTCGTTTCTCTTGGAATTGTTAAAGGCAACTGATACAGTCGCTTCGGTACTCCCGGCTTGGCCTTGCTTGACAAGGTCATGTGGATTAACAGCTCGAACCTGCTAAAGATTGGCGATACCCAGAACGAAACAGATGGAATCGAGGTTTAGTCTAAAAAAGTGTTTAAAAAGTCTCAAAAGAAAAATGCACACAATGTTTATCTAATTCATGAGAACCGCAAAACACAACCAAGATCATATCAAGACAAAAATCTAATCAACCAAAAAAATTCAAAGTCTTTACAAGGTTTGGTTTAAACATCAGCTTATGAATGCTAATCATTTTATTTAAAATTGCAAACTAAGCTAATTCATTGGTTATGGAGATCACAAATCACATAAAAAGTTTTGTAATAGAGTGGCATGATCATCAAGGAGCAGAAATGAATGAATTCAAATGACAGCATGACCAAATATTTTGTATTTTCTCATTTTATCAATTATCAATGAGAAAAACACATCATATTTTACAAATTCTTCATGTTATTGCAAATAGTCAAGGAAAATCATGTTTTAGTATCGCACAACAGCTCAATCACTAAAAGAAAGTGGAAGTGTAGAATCCAAAATAAAAACTACTTCACGAAAAACACATACCAAGAATTTTATAAACAAGAGAAATACAATCGGGAAGTGTTTCTCATTAAACAAAAGATTGTCTCAAAATTGGTCAATTGATATTTGATCAATCAACTCAATGTTTATTTCCTTGTCGACAAAAAACAAAAAAGCAATCGTAGAAGGTAATTTTTTTATCAATAAAATTGTAAACATTATGAATGATAAACGATCCGGAGAGAAGGAGACGATCTAAGTTTCGATCTAGGATTTGAAAACAATCGAATTCAAACAAACTTGAAGCAAAAAAATGGGAGTCAGAGATTACTCTGATTTCTGGCGAAGAGAAAAACCTAGTAGATTTGAAGCAAATCTGTAGAATTTGTTTTCTCTTTCAAATGACCAGAGAGAGAGAAAAAATTGATGCAGAGAATCCTGTCGATCTTCAGCAATTGCAATAATTTCGGCAACAATTGCGAAAACCACTACGATTAGAGCAACGACGATGATACTCCTCCTTGATTTTCTGTTTTTTTGCTTGTTAGCTTACTTTTGTTTTATTATAAAACAAGGCTAGTTTAGTCAATTTTCCTTTTAATTAATGCTATGTTTGTGATTTTCACCCTTAGGTGCTAAATTTGTGAACTTTTAGTTTTTGGGTGCTATTTTGTAGAATTACCCTATCATTAATTACCTTTCTATAATGATGGGTTTCGTATCATTTACAATTTGAGGAAAGATATACGGAATATCTAAATTTCCCATTTTTCAGAAAGATTGAAATTTATGTAGCATAATTTGTTATTTTTCCTAAAATAATTGTGGAGATTGCAATCTTTCTAATATATGCTTTAGGAATCTTACTACAAGATTTATAAGGAAATATCTAATTAAGCCAACAAACCAAATTTGATACGAAAAAAGATTTGATACAATATTTTTTATTTAATATTAACTTTCATTTAGATAAACATGAAAAAACTTCCAAAGCACTCGTACTTCATCTATATAAAGAGACTATTTCGACCATTGATACACAATTCTTTACGTTTTTGTAGATGTTTTCGTTTTATTCTTCTATCTTTATATTATGAAATTTTTATTAATTATGATGCGTATTGACATGTTTTTTTTTTTTTGCAGGACATCAATGGATTGCAAATCTACCTACTTATTTTTGGTAGATGTTATTCAAAAACATTTTATTCTTCGTAAATCTTTCTTTTCGAACATTTTTGGTTGAGTTTTCTACTTCTACATTATGAAATTTTTATCAATTATGATATAAATTAACATTTTTTATATTATCTGCAGAACATATGTGATAGTGCAAATATATCAAACCCCTATGTTCTTATGTGAATCAGGTATTTACAAAAATTTAAAATCGAAAGTTGTGTAAAACATTTTACCTATGTATCAAATTTAATTCGTTCTTTGTTATATACTCTGTTTTTTTTTAAATCGTTATGTTTAATCTTTTATTTTATAGGGTTTCTTCTCTATTTAGTTGTTCAGTTTAATCTTTCTATATTTTGTTTAGTTGTTATCTTTAATATTTCTTCCTTTTCTTTAAAATTGTTTGTTCATTGCCATTTTTTATGGACTCTTTTTTAAAGTGTTATATCTTATTTCAAAAATTTTATATGGTCTCAAGAATTGTAAGAAACTATATCCTTAAATTAAGTGTGATTGATGCTAAAAGTTTTTTTTTTAATCGTCTGAGTATTATTAAAGTCAAAGCTCTATGATAGAGCAAACAGGGTACGGATAAAGGAAAAGAAAAACAGCAGGGGAATGCAACGTATCAAGGCCTAAAAGAAGAACTTAAAGATACGATCCCCCAAAACCAGTCACTCATCTGTAGAGACATCTCTCCAAGCCCCCAAAACCGGACATCAGATGCTCATTCTTACGTCATGTCTAATACGGTCTTGTAGCCATGATGGACCTCCTCTTACGAGATATGATTGGAACCGCCCATCCCTCGTGACGCTCCTTGCAATCTCTCGTGCTCTGTGATTAGACTTCACAGATTCAAGTTCAAAGCAACAGCTTGCGAACCCTTGTTTCAAAATCCGAACTTGATCCGTTAAGGGATGAAATCGCGGCCATTCCTCTGGTTTCCATAACGCCTCGCAAAGTGCTTTGGAATCCAATGCAATCACCACTTTATTCAATCTCAGGTTGCGCAAGCTATGTAGCACCCATATAACTCCTCTTAATTCACCCACCATGCGATTCGAAGCACTTGTAAACGCTTCTCTTGCGTGAAAAATCACATTACTATGATGATCTCTAGCGATCCAACCCGCACCACAGTGTAATGTTGCATTCCGCCAATTCACATTCAGATTGCATTTTATCGAGTTACTTACAGGAGGATGCCATCTCTCTTCCAAAATCCGAAAGATGTTGGTATCCGTTGCTGCTTTTGTACCCTGCTTATTCGCTTCTCTCCATGATATCGAGTCTTCAACCGCCCTTGAAAGCACCACCGAAATTGCTTCCTGTTTTCCAGCATACATGATTGCATTTCTGTGTTTCCATATACCCCACAAAATCCATGGAATCTGACATTTGATGCAGTCCTGTGAACCAGGGGACTCTAGTAAATCCAGTATAAACTCCATGTTTTCTTCCAGTGAGTTGGAGAAACCACGAGGTGGAAGAGGAATGTGAGAGTCCAACCAAATCTGTTGCGCCGGTGAGCATCGAAACAGAACGTGGTTAATCGTCTCTATGTCCATGTGACACAGTTTACAACTAGGATCAATATTCAGCCCTCGAGTGAGTAGCATGTCCGAAACCGCCATAGCGCCGCTCAGTACCCGCCAGAAAAAGAATCTGATTTTAGGTTCGGTTGGAATCTTCCATATTCTCTGTTTTAATGAGACCCTTTTTCGAGTACTCGCAGACAACGGGTCCTGCTGAATTAGAGGGTTGTTCGATGAATACCAATATCCACTACGGACTAAATATGCTCCCTGTTTGGTGTAAGCCCATATATGGCGGTCAGGTGTTTTTCCAATCGATATGTGCATAATACGTTTTGCATCTGCCGGAGGGAAGAGCTTATCCACCCGGTTCTGATTCCACTTGCCATTCGGTAAAATCAGGGACGATACCTTAAGATCTAGATCATACAGGGTCTCTTTGTTCATCGGCCGTCGAGGGGAATTATCAAATATCCATTTGTCTGTCCATATATGTGTATCTTTTCCATCCCCAATCGATTTCATTAATCCTCGTTTTAGGAGCTCTCGGCCAAACATGATGCTGCGCCAGGCGTAGGAGGGACGATATCCCTTACCACAGTCAAGGAACTCTCTATGTGCGAAGTACCGACCTTTGTATAGGCGAGACAGTAGAGTTTCAGGTTCATTGACAATTTTCCAGGCTTGTTTAGCCAGCAACGCTTGATTGAACTCTTCTAAATCTCGAAAGCCAAGCCCTCCCTTAGCTTTAGATTTACACATTTCTTTCCAAGACACCCAGTGAATCTTGCTTTTCTTCTCGCAAGCGTTCCACCAAAAACTGGTCATGGCACTAGTAATCTTTTCACAATGATGTTTTAGAAGGCGGAAACACGACATAGCATATACAGGAAGGGCCATTGCTATCGATTTGAGAAGAACCTCCTTTCCTCCAAGGGATAATGTTTTTGCAAACCACCCGCTGAGCCTTTTATTCAGTTTGTCGCCAATAAACTCCAATAGCTTTTTCTTAGAGCCACTAAAACACTCAGGAAGACCTAGATATTTTCCATCTCCGCCTTCTTTATCGATTCCGAGCATTGCAGCGATCAATCTCCTATAGTACGGGTCAATGCCTTCTCCAAAAGTAACAGCTGACTTTTGGAAATTAATTTTCTGTCCCGAAGCATCTCCGTATAGTTTCAAGCATCGCAAGAATTCTGTACATTCTATAATTCGACAATAATCTCTTTATCTGTCGTGCTACGTTTATTGATGCTAAAAGTTATGATTTATTTTTTGGCAGCTGAAAAAAATTGGGCAAACATCAAACCAAGGCATGATGGTCGGAGAATCGGAAATTTTTTTTTTCAAAAATCAATAACTTCTTAAATGCATATAGACAAAGACAAAGAAGAACTCTTTCCCACAAAAAAATGACAGAGACGAAGAAGACATTCCTTCGTAGTAGCCATAAAAACATTTGTATGATGATGCCTTTTTGTTTTTTTTTCTAAGTATCTGTGTTTTCCCCTAATTTATTTTATGTTAAAATTCTGTTCACCATAACTCTTTTCCCTTTTTTCAAATTTTTTGTCCAAGATTTAGTATCTTAGAGATTAATTTTCATTGTCTTACATGTAATAGATCATCCGGTTCTCGGATCACTTAGACAACAAGATATATATTGAATTTGCCAAATCAAGATCTTAATTTTGACCTTTTATGTTTTTACATTTAGATTTAAATAATCTTTATTTTCGTGATTAAAAGACTATTGGCAACCATTTGTCATTATCAATTTGTATTAAATAATCAAACTATTATTCAGATTTAATTAACTCAATAAAATGAGATTATTAGAAAATGACAATCGATATATATATATATATATATATCTATATATATATATATATATATATCTATATATAAAGGAGAATGATTCAAAGTTAGTAACTCGCAAGATCGTGACATGTGTCGAGTTAATCAATTAGATTTTGACACGTGTCGAGTTAATATAAAAGTTTTTTTTAGATTAAGGAAAGTTAACTTAAAATTAAAAAGTAGAGTTTAATTTAAGAAAAAAAAGAGACTTAATTCTAAAAGTAAAGTTAGCACCCAAAAAAAAAACATAGAATTAATCCTAAATGTAAAGTTAGCATAAAATAAAAAATAAAAATTGTTTTTAGATTAAGAAAATTTATTTATTAACGAAATTTAACTTAAAATTAAAAGCTAGAGTTTAATTTAAGAAAAAAAAGACTTAATCATAAAAGTAAAGTTAGTAGAAAACAAAAATAGAACATATACTTAATCCTAAATGTAAAGTTACCAGAAAAAAGGAAAATAAAAATTGATTTTAGATTACAGAAATTTATCTATAAGGAAATTATAAGGAAATTTATCTTAAAATTAAAAGCAAGAGTTTAATTTAAGAAAAAGGAAAAAAAATATACTTCATCATAAAAATAAAGTTAGAAAAACAAAAAAAATATCTATAGAAAAAATGGAGTATTCATCCTAAAAGTAAAATTAGCCCCAAAAAGAAAGGAAAAGAAAAAAAATAGATCATAGACTTAATCTTAAATGTAAAGTTAGCAGAAAAAATGAAAATATAAATTGGTTTTAGATTAAAGAAATTTATCTATAAAAACTAAATTTAAAAACAAAAGAGATAAACATTTTTCTATTTTGATTAAGGAAATTTAAAAAAATAATACAATCACATAAGGAAAATGATTTATAATTTCTTACCTCTATATAACCAATTTGACAGTTTCTCAATTTTACAACCCATAAAATATTGAGAAGAGAGATACAGAAACCAAACGAAAAACAAATTACTAAGAGATAATCTTTTGTGTAATTTTACAAGTCTCTATATGTTAATAGCAACGCACGGGTCCATATTATGTTGTACACCATATCTAGGCAAATATTTTAGAGGTGGTGTATAATATTAGTTTTTATTTTTATTTTTTAGATTACTATGCTGAAAAATATGATGTACGTTATAGTTTCTCAATATTTTGTAGTCTATATCTTAACATACCTACATATAGAGGTGGTGTATAAAACAAAAATAATTCGGGGACGTTATTGGTGTATATAAAAAAAAAATTATGTTGTACGTTAATGCAATTTTTTAATTTTTTTATAGGAATATCAAGAGAGAGAAAATGAATGCTGAAATTCTAAATAACAATAGGGATTATTTAACATTAGATAGCTTAAACAGAAAGCGCTATTATCGTCGTACCGTAGTTCATCTAAACAGAAAGTGGAAGGCAAGAAATTTGAAAAAAACAATGAGCTCATATGAATGAATTTAATCTTACTTGACGAGAAGGTCAATATATTTGTAATTTTTTTAACAAATATATTATCCTAATTTTATAAACTTATTATCTAACTTTAATCTAAATTATTTTTTAATACAGAAAAATACTATTATAATTCAATATAATTAACTCTTTTTGTTTGTCGGCATTTTCTGGAACTAAATTCTATATGAAACGTGATTTTGATTATGTTACTGCGTTTCGAGAACGGTATTTTCTTAACTTTTATTGGTTTCAAATTTACTAAAAAAATTAAAATCGATTAATAAAAAAAACTTAAAAATTTTGAGAAGTCAAAGTTAAAATTTTTATCTTCAAATATATAGTTACTAAAAAATAAAATTAAAAAGTTAAAAATTAAATTTATCTTAAAACGTAAAATTAATATAAAAAAAAAAGAAAAAACATTTCTTAGTTTTTCCATTTAGATTAAGAAAATTAATTTTAAAAGGAAAAAAATTATAATTTCTCAACTTTATATAAACCACAATTTGGTACTGTGTCAATTACACACCAAAAAATTAAAAGTCCAATAATCTTATCCAAAACTATTTACTGCATCTCTTCACCAAATTTTTCTTTCAATGTATATATTTATTTCATCGTAAACTTTGTTGATAAATTTATGTATTATATATTTTCACGGGTGATCTAATTTTGATTTCTATTTTGTCGTCTTTAATTTTTTTAACGGGTTATAAAATATTAAATTACAAACCCGCATATATGCGGGTACTTATCTAGTATATATATAAAGGAGAATGATTCAAAGTTAGTAACTCGCAAGATCGCAACACGTGTCGAGTTAATCTATTAGATTTTGACACGTGTAAAAAAAAATAACCAATTAGATTTTGACACATAATATTTAACAATAAAAGAACAAAATATAATCTAGACCTAATCCTAAAAGTAAAGTTAGTACAAAAAGGAAAATAAATGTTGCTTTTAGATTAAGAAAATTTATCTTAAAGTTTTTTTTATTTAACAATAAAGTAAAAAATATAATCTAGACATAATCCTAAAAGTGTAAAGTTAGCAAAAAAAAATATTGAAAATAAAAGTTGTTTTTTGATCAAAGAAATTTATCTTATATATTTTTAAAAAATGAAAAAAAAAATTCAAGTATATAATAAAGTAATTAAACAATAGATTGACCTCCTAAAAAGAAAAGTAAACAAAGAAAAATTAAACCAACAAATATCCTAAAAGATGAAGTTAAAAAAAAAAGGTAAAAGCTAAAGTTTTTAAGCAAATTAAAAAAGGAATACAATCCTATAAAGAAAAGTATTTCTAATTCATCACCTCTATATAATCAATTCAAAGTTAGTAACTCGGAATATCGCGACAAGTGTCAATCTAATCCATTAGATTTTGACAAGTGTAAAAAAAATTAACAATTAAATTTTGACACATAATATTAACAATAAAGGAAAAAAATATAATCTTACTTAATCCTAAAAGTAAAGTTGGCCCAAAAAAAGGAAAATAAAAGTTGTTTTTAAATTAAGGAAATTTATCTTAAAGTTTTTTTATTAAACAATAAAGGAAAAAATATAATCTAAACTTAATCCTAAAAGTAAAGTTAGCAAGAGAAAATAAAAATAAAAGTTGCTTTTAGAATAAATAAATTTATCTTAAAGTTAAAAAAAAAATTAAAAAAGCATGTTTATAATAAACCATTTAAACAATAGATTGACATTTTAAAAAATAAATTAAATAAAGAAAAATTAAACTAAAAAATATCCTATAAGTTAAAGTTTTAAAAAAAGAGATACAAAATTTTCTATTTTGATTAAAATAATGTTTAAAAGTTGCTAACTCGCAATATCGCGACACATGTAAGTTAACCGATTAGATTTTTACACGTGTAAAAAACTTTCAATTTGATTTTGACACATAACATTAACAATAAAATTAAAATTTATAATCATTTCTTATTCCTAAAAGGTAAAAGGAAAAAAAAAATATTAGTTATGTTTAGATTAAAGAAATTAAACAAAAACTATAAATAAAAAAACGAAAGTTTTAAGAAAAAAGAAAAAACATATTTCAGATTAAAATAAAAAAATTAAACAATAGATAACAATCATAAAAGAAAAGGAAGAAAAGCCAAAATTTAATTAAAAATATGAAAACCATATTTCAGTTTAGAATAAGAAAATTTTATTATATAAAACTGAATGTTTCAAAGTTGTTAATTAACATGATCGTGACACATGTCAAGTCAAAGTTGGAAAAAAATTAAATGGATTAAAAAAAACTTAAAAATAATTTTAAAAGATAAAGTTACAAAAAATAAAATTAAAAAGTTAAAAAAAATAATTTTATTCTAAAAGGCGAAACTAATATAAAATAGAAAAAAACATTCCTTAGTTTTTCTATTTATATTAAGGAAATTAATCATAACAAGAAAATAATTCTAAATTTTCAACTCTATATAAACTACAATTTGTTAGTATGTCAATTAGATACCAAAAAATTAAAAAATATAATAATCGTATCCAACGTTATTTACTGCATCTCTTCACCAGATTTTTCTTTCAAGGTATATATTTATTTCATTGTAAACTTTATTTCTGGATTATTTATTATATATTTTAACTGGTGATCTAATATTGATTTATATTTTTTTGCTTTAATTTTTTTATCATATGTTATAAAATATTAAATTATAAATCCGCATATATGCGGGTACTTATCTAGTATATCATTATAAAGCAATATATTTTCATTTTAGAAGTTTAATAAAATCAAATCAGTTTGTTTACTATAATGGCGGGTTTCGTTAATACCACATAAATAAGTTAATAACAAAATTTTATAAATATGAATATAACATGGAAAGAATTAGATAAGGATTATCCACAAAATGAAATTATGATATTAATATATTATTCGGTTGCAATATTTACAAATTTGGAAGAAAAAAAATTAATAAACTAACCTAATAACTTGGAACAGAAAAAATATGCATAACGTGATTAGTAATATCGAATGTTACCATTTCTTTCCATTTACAAGAATTTGGATAGTTGTGAGCATTAAAAAACATTTAGGATATTAATAACTAAAGTAAAAAAATTACGAATTTAATATTAAATCTCTATAAATCTGATTGGTCACTCGAAAATCTGTTTTCACCTACTCGGATATCTTCTACTTTACATATTCTGTTTTTAATTAAAACCACTTTACTTATTCTCTTCATCAAATCATGAGCCAATAATACATTAATACCTAATATCACTAAAGATTTTAATTATAAACAAATATTACTAACTTACCGTATATAGCGAAGATAATAAATATTTTAATTAAATATCATCCATAATTAATTTCAAAATACAATAAATTCATAATTTCCACCTATTCCGACTAACTTAATGTACATGATATGCTAATATTCGTTCTTATCTCAAAGTCTTAATTAAAATTTACAAATCTTAACCAAATACCGCTAATCTTACGGCTTAAGCTGACTCATATTCATTCTTATATATAACTAAATTAGGTCTCGCGTGATACGCGTGTAAAAAATAAAAAGATTTAGATTCTAAAATTGATAATATGCTTAATTATGACCCGTATAGTTAGATTCTAAATTAAAATCCCGTTTAGTTATCAATGAATTACGTTTAGTAATTCGTATTTAAGAAAATTAAAAAATGATTCATATTACCCATAAATCTGATAAACAATATCTTTAAATGAATGAGAGGGTTCTAGAATTACCAAACACACGATAACAAATATTTCTTCTTCTAATTTTATATATTATGAATCGTATATATTTTTTTTATATTTAACACTTTTTATTAGAATTTTAAAGGTTTTAATATAATAAGTAGTGTTTCTCATATTTCGAGTTCTCTAGATTTTTGAAGTAGTGCCGAATTTTTAACCTTATTTGCTCTTTGTACATTGACAATGCGATAGTATAGTAAAACTCAATATCCAATTTGGTATGACTATGAGATAGAAAAACGAAGATTACAAGGATATTGGAAATTGGGTTGTAATACCGTTGAATGGAAATTTTATGAGATGACATGGGAGATGTTTGAAGAATTTTTTAGGTGTGATGCAAAGATTACGACATTAATTAGGATCATTTCTTACAAAGAAGCAGGAAAGAAATGAGGTCGTTCAAAGAGATGAGGATGTTCAAAGAGATGTTCATGTGTTGAATAGGGCTGATGAAGGAGATGAGGTCATCTTAGATGCATGAGATGGTGTTAATGATGAAAGGTTTAAGGACCTGCTTAATGAAATGACGAGGGTAGACCAGAAAATGAAACATACTTTAATAGTGAACAACAACAAGAAATAGAAAGGGAAACATAAGAAAGTGAGCGGGAATTTGGTTTAGGTGATAAAGAGTAGCCAAATACACCATTAGAGTCTTTGGGGAATAGGAGAAATGGGCAAATAAAAAAAAACAAAAAGAAAAGCATAGTTTCATGGAGTTTTGGATAAAGAGTCTTATATCTGGTTGTTTCAAAAGTTTAATAGTGAGTTAGAGTTTAAGAACCAGCTCTTGCGGTACTTACTCAAGACTCAATATGATGTGAAGATGGCTAAATCTAAAGCAAACATGGTGGGCATATTTAGATACTAGATTAAAAAATTAAAAAAACTGATAAGATTGAGTTTGAGTATAAACCCGAGTATAAGCATGAGACAAACTATGATAGTTGATTTGAGATTTTGAACAGTTCTAATGTATAATCACGATAGAAGTCTAAGCGATTAGTTGAGCTTTTTTCGTTTTTTTTTCATGTGTCACTCCCATAATTATTCTTACGAATAAGTCAAATAAATTTGTGGTTCATAAAGTAATCAAGAGACTAATGACGAATTAATGATTTTGAATTGAAATTTTGAACGGTTCTAATGTATATTCACCATACGAGTAAAAATATAAACAATTAGTTTGAGCTTGATTTAATTTTTTTTGTTGATGTGTCACTCCCACAATTATTCAACTTGAGGTTCCTCGATCTTATTGAGAGGTGGTTAGTAGGGACTTTAGCTTTAGGTTGGTAATGTACATTTAAAAAAGTTGTAGAGAATTTGACTTTAAAATAATGATTAGTGATTTAAAAAAAATTTCTTATTTTGTTGGATTTTAAAAATGAAACCATCGCAGGAAAAAAAAACGAATGTAGACTCTGTGAATTTTTAGTAGAATTTTAAGGATTTTAATATAAGAAGTAGTGTTTTCATATTTTGAGTTTTCTAGAATTTGAAGTTGTGTCGAATTTTTAACCTTATTTTCTCTTTCTACACTGACGATGTGACAGTAAAACTCAATATCCATTTTGGTGGGACTATGAGAAAGAAAAATGAAGATTACAAGTTTATTGGGAAATTGGGTTGTAAAATCGTTGAATGAAAACTGTCTGAGATGACATGGTATAAGTTTGAAGAATTCGTTAGGTGTGATGCAAATATTACAACATTAATTAGGATCATTTGATACAAAAAAAAAGAAAAGAGATGAGGTTGTTCAAAGAGATGAGGATGTTCAAAGAGATGCTCATGTGTTGAATATGACTGATGAAGGAGATGTGGTCATCTTAGATGCGGGAGATGGTGTCAATGATGAAAGGTTTAAGGATCTGTTTAATGAAGGGACGAAAATAATACCAAAAAATGAAACCTACTTTAATAGTGAAGAACAAGAAGAAGTAGAAAGGGAAGCAGAAGAAAGTGAGCGAGAACTTGGTTTATGTTATAAAGATTAGCCAAATACACCTTTATAGTATGATGAAGAATGGGAGCAATGTGCATATCAGAAAAAAAAACATAGTTTCACGGAGCTTTGGATAAAGAGTCTTATATCTGGTTGTTTCAGAAGTTTAATATTGGGTTAGAGTTTAAGGATCAGCTCTTGCGGTACTCACTCAAGACTTAATATGATGTGAAGATGACTAAATCTGAAGCAAACATGATTGTTGTTATTTGTTGTGGTGAAGAATGTCCTTTCAGATTGTATTGTTCATATGAGATCCCTATTAATAAGTGGGTGTTGAAAGTTTGCCGGTTGTATCACAATTATGGGAAATCAAGTAGAGTGTCAATGCTGAAGCAAGGAGTTATTGCAAAATTGTTAATGAGTTATACAAGACCGATAAGATGTAATTTGAGCATAAACTCTATTTAAAAATATTATGGAGAATTTGACTTTAAGATAAGTAATATTTAAGAGTATTAGTAGAATTTCAAGGGTTTTAAATGTGTGAAATCTTGATTGGATAAATTAGAACTTTAAATATTTTAAATAAAGTAAGAGTCTTTAAAGTCTTACAGTTGACATAAAGATCAAATGAAACCCTTCAAAGTCTCACACGGAAAAAAATATTAAAGATAGCCATAAAGGAAATGATTTAGATATTAGATTAAAAATAACAAGATTGATAAGATTGAGTTTGAGTATAAACCCGAGTATAAACATAAGATGGACGATGATAGTTGATTTGAGATTTTGAACAGTTCTAATGTATAATCACGATAGAAGTATAAGCGATTAGTTTAAGCTTGATTTATGTTTTTTATTTTATTTTTATGTGTCACTCCCACAATTATTCTTAGTTGTAAGTTCTTCGATTTGATAGAGAGGTGATTGGTAGAAATTTTAACTTTAGGTTGTTAATATACCTCAAAAAAATGTTGTAGAGAATTTGACTTTAAGATCATGGGTAGCTAGCCGTAAAAATATAATAAAAATAAATAAATCATTGGTAACAAGTTTTTTTTAAAAGGTTAAGTTAAGATAAAATGAATTTGAAGATAGTTTTTTGGAAAAGTAAGAGATGGATGAAGATAGTTGAGTTGAGATTTTATAATGCATCTAATGTATATAATATGCATACATGTAAAAGTGTAAGCCATTAGTTTGAGTTTGATTTAAAAACTTTTGTTGATGTCACTCTCACAATTATACTCAACGGGAAGTTCATAGGTGATTGGTAGGGATTTTAATTTTAGGTTGTTAATGTATTTTTTTAAAAAATGTTGCAGAAAATTTGACTTTGTAAAGTTTTAGTTTGTTGGATTTTAAAAAACCATTCTAGAAAGAAAAAAGAGGCAAATTTAGACTGTGTGAATTTTAGTAAATTTTTTTTAAAAGTGTTAAACTTTGAATGGATAAATTAGAATTTTAAAGATTTCAAAATAAAATAATGTTAATAAAAGTCTCACAGTTGAAATATAATAAAATCTTTAAAATCTCATATAGAAAAACAATAAAGATAGCAAAAAATAAACCACAAATCATTAACAATCTTTCAAACATATATACATCTAAATGTAATAATTATCCTTATAGTAAAAATACGTCACAATTACTATAGAGACTATAGAGATTTATAACGCGTGTCGACCCATATATAAAAGGGTAGACGAGCCACAAGTATCTGTTTGTCCTAAAAGACTCGATCAAAACGTTGTTCCTCTCTCGCCGTCGCCTCCATCGATCCTTCCTTTGTTCTCTCTGGCGTTTCAGATTCGATAGTAAAACGAGTTTGATTTAACTGTAAACGTTGTTCCTCCTCTCTCTCGGTCGGTGATTTTGATTTAACAATTATCTCTCTCTCCGGATGCTCATATATCTGAGAAGATTTTCGTTTTAAAATTAAAGACCTAACTGCGATTTGTTTTCCCAATTCTGGATCTGATTGATTTTTTTTTTACTAGGTTTAAAGTCATGATGAATCGAATAAATACGAACGAGATGATGCACAAGCAGGAGGAGGGCATGGGTGATAGGCCTGTAAACAAGATGCTTAGGCGTGTATACGAACCTGGTGAAATCATTGAGATGCTTGTGACGGCGAAGCTTGATGATAAAATCTTTGGGGCGTTCTATTGCAAAGTATGCACTTTTGATGGCAAAAGCTCTGAAGATTCAACCACGCATCTCAAAAGTAGTGATCATGCACTGCGTGTAAGAACCCTTGCCTCTTCTAAAACGTTGGTGTGGTGGGACATCAACAGCTGTCCGGTTCCCGAGTGTTGTGATCCTCGTCTGGTCGTTCCGATTATAAAAGGGGAGTTGGAGAAGTCAGGCTTCTCTGGCGGTCCTCTCACCATCACTGCTATTGGCGACCTAAATCGCACTTTGAAACAAACCCCTGATGTTCTTCCGGCCATCTCTTCCTCCGGAATCCTTCTTAAACACGACGAAGAAAAATGTCTTAGGACCGAGTTGTTCGACTGGATTGAGAATAATCCACCTCCGGCTACTATAATGCTCATAAGCGGTGATGTGAGGCCCTTTTCGGTTGTCACCGTCATACTACGAGAACAGGGATACACCGTCTTTCTTTATCCAGACTGGGTACACTTAATGCCATTTCAGATTAACTTGGAAACTAAGTTCTGCCTCAGTGAAACTGGTGAATCTGCCTAGTGTTGCTTAGTATGCCGTAGTTCTCACGAAAGCTTCGATGGCGATAGCTTTGACGGCGAAAGCTTCGATGGCGAACACTTTGATGGCAAACGCTTTGAAGATTTCACCATGCATCTTGAGAGTAGAGGCCATGCACTGGCACGGGAACTGAGTGTAAGCATCCTTGCCTCCTCTAAATATTTCAAGTTTTCCTTTCTCACTTCCTAGTTATGTTTGCCTTTCAAAGAATATATCTCGATACCAGATTTGACCCCATGTTATCTTTGTGCATTAGTAAGAAGAAGTCCTCTTGTTTACATCCGAATGATGCTACTACCGTGATGAGGTTTTGATACCTCTAGTTGATTTTCAGAATTTTGGTGAAGCAGTAACCTAACGTTTTGTGGTTTTCATTTTAAAAGCCTGAATTTCAAAACAGGCTATATGGTTGGTGTGGTGGGACGTCAACAGCTGCCCGCTTCCCGATGGTTATGATGCTCGTCTGGTCGTTCCGACTATAGAACTTGCGGTGAAGAAGGCATGCCCCTCTAGTGAACGTCTCATTATCGCTGTCGTTGGCAACCAAAAACATACCCCTGATGCTTTTCAGGCCATCGATTCCTCCTCAATCCTTTTAAATCTTAACATAGGAGGTTAAACTTCTTTGAATATAGGGTTTAGATTCAAATGACTGTATTTTTCTTTTGCTATTGAGTTGCTTTTATTTTGCTATTGAGTTGCTTTCCTTTACTGAAACAGGTCTCAGCGTTGGGAGGGCGTTGCTCGAGTGGACTTCGCAACATCCATTTCCGCGATAATGCTCATATCCCGTGATTGGAGGTCCTATTCGGTTTGCGGCCTCCTACAAGACGAGGGATACACCATCATTCTTTATCCTTCCTTGGTAAACTTGCTAATAGGTTTGTCCTCTCTCTCTCTCTCACAATGCTGAAATAACCAGCAAAGCTCTTTCTGAACTAGTTAGTTTTTTTCCTCAGGTGGAGATGCAGATGCAATGGCTTCAGGGTCTGCCGATAATAAACAGGAGACAAGAAGACTTGTTCTTCAGGGTAACTGCAGTGAAATGGTTGAATTTGACCTGCCTTATTGCGATGGCAAAAGCTTTGAATATTTCACCATGCATCTCAGGAGTAGAGATCGCTTACTGAGTGTAAGCATCCTTTCCTCTTGTAAATATTTTATCAATACATTTGTCATTGTCTACCTATAGGGTCCGTTTGAGCACAAGTTTCCTTTAAACACTTGTAGTTATGTTTGACTTTCAAAACAAATATCAAATTTGACCCCATGTTATCTTTTTCCGCTGGATGTGTATTTGGTTTGTCAAGCAGGATTTGTACATGGTGGATAGGCCTGTAAACAGGAAGATGGCGAAGCTCTAGTCTTCTAATTTCATTAAGAAGCAATCAGAGGCAAGTTTTGATATCTCAACCTGATTTTTAGAGTTTTGGTGAATTGAAATCTAATGTCTCATAAACAATTGAGCTCCAAATGTGCAATAGAAACCATGATTTTGATTGATTTACTGACTTTGGTTGATGCTAAAACATTGAAGAAGAGGAGCATTGGAGATGAAGATGCAGAAGATGATGAAGATGAAGATGAAGATGAAGAATGTCCATCGTGAACAAGAAGAAGAAGAAGAGTACATATATGCATGGCCCATGGTGTGTTGTTGTTCTTTCTCTGGCATTTCATAACTTAATGGTTTGTTCAAAACTTCAAACTAATACTACTTATGCTTATTTTTAAGTTAACTAATAATTTGGTCATCAAATGATTTATACATAATGTAACGAATGTTTTTATCGACTGGTTATAAAGTTGTCCAGTCCATGATTTAATTTTGAATGTTTTGATGGTAATGCCGGCTTATCCTATTATAACTGTTTTTTTTTTATTGTAAAACATTAAAATCGTTCTCGCGGTAAAATAAATAGGCTACGCAAAATGTTTGTTTGGTCGGTGTAAATTAAGCATGATCACGGTCACGGTTATGGTTTCATACCCACCGATTACGGTTACAAATTTATGTTAACCTTAGTCTTCATCATTTATATACGGTTAAAATGGTTAGATATGATTATGGTTATTTGATGACTATGGTTAACATCAATGATATAGCTATAAATTTATTTAATTTCCATGACAAAGTTTTAGACAATGATTATCGACCAAAATTTTGACGATGATATCAACTAATATAAAGCTAAAATTTATAGTATGAAATTATGATTATATGATTTCAAATTTTATGTGGTGAATTAGATAAATAACCATGAATGCTATTATTATGTAAACTAATAATGAAATCACAGTTTTTAGCACTCATTTTAATTAATATAATTTTATTAGTTTTGAATAATTTTGGATTAGTAATTATTTGATTATACATCATGTTTCTATGGGGGAAAAAGTATAAAAATACACAAACTCTATATAATCTGGACGTTACACGAATTATTTTGACACCCATGAAAATACACAGTAACATTGGCATCAATTTTAATACTCAAACTATCAATCACTCTTTTGAATGATGAATTGAATCAATATATATATGCTTGACCAAATAATAAGGGAAGTGATAATAGATGATTATAAATTAGGTTTGTACAATTTCGATGGCTCATTGTAGCCCAATTTGCCCCTACATGAAAGAGAGAGTGTTGATCAGAGATAACTAAATGCAATGTTGGAGATATACAAAAATATTGAAGAAGATTTCTATCTCCATCGATAAAGCTTGACGACGGAAACCAGAGAATCCATCGATAAAGCTTGACGAGAAACTGAATCTCCGGATTGGAAGAAGGCATCTTTGATTAACTTTGTTGATGATGAAGACGCTGCGTTATTCTTGGCCATCCGCGCAGACCTTGAGGGGATTATTCTTCGGGTGCGAGTAATCACGGTGGGTACCGAAAGGAATGTTAACTCATACTCGACCACCATGGAATTGGGTAGGCAAAGGCTAGAGCGTGGCGGTAGTTCCCAGATAGCTCGGTCCATATAGATCCCTCCATTGTTAACAGTTAACTGTTTTGGTTCCCCAGGTAAAAATGTTACCAGGATAACTCCACCTACAAAAGTTTTGGGTTGGTTTTTCTTTCTTATATCGACCACTACGAAAGGGAAATTTGATTTTCTTAAGTGTTAATAGTTAACTGTTTTGGTTGCCCAGGTAATAATGTTACAGAGACAACTCCAGCAGTAATATGACAAAACCAACAATATATAGGTGTGTGTCGAAAACTATTATACAATAATTAATTGTAATAATCAGTTTTTGTCGGGATATGGTTGTTAACAATTATATATAATAGATATAGTAGGGGAGAAGGTTTTGGGATTTAACAAATTTTTGTATTGTTGACCAGCTAACTGTTTAAGCCGAAGTTAACAAGTTTTTGTATTATTGTATGGTTGACTCGTATGACGAGACAACATGAGGAGTTATCCAGCCAACACGGGTTTCGGTTCGTTTTCATTCGAAATATTGAGAAGGGTTTACAGTGTTGCTAATTAATGTGAAGTTAAAAGCTATTTGTATTGTTGTCCAGTTAACTCATATACCACGAGAATAAGAAGTGTTATCCCGCCAACAACGGGTTCGGGTTAGTTTCTATTCGTAATATTGACATGGTAACAAGTATAACAAGGTTAACCATTGGTAATATTGTTATCATACAGTGTTGTCGACGGAGTATACCGGCGGTGGATTGTGGCTATAGATCGCCTTCTTCGGTGTTGTCGACGGTGGTTATGGTGTTAAATCAATTAACCATATATGAACATTATTCAGCAAATTTGACATAGTTATTGTGTTAACAATATTACCACAATAATTTGGTTTTCAGTTACCTACAATTATCCCAATAATTGACATGAACAAAAAAAAATGAAAAACGTACTACACTCATAAAACTAAGTTAACATGATCCCGCAAATTTGACATAGTTATGGTGTTAACTAAGTTAACCATATATGAACATGATCCGACAAATTTGACATAGTTATTGTGTGAACAATATTACCACAATAACTTGGTTTTCAAGGTCATGAGGCAATCAAATTGTACAGATTCATATTCTTATGCCTTCTTTATTTAGCATGTACGATTAGACTCGGCTTATGCGTGAGATATTTCTATTTCTATTTCGTGATTTTACTTTCACCTTTTTTTTAAAGTTTTTCTGATATTTGTTTACTGTTCAATGCAGAAGAAAACATAAGAGTATAGACTATGAAACTATTCTTCAACTCCAGATATTGTCATAGGATCCACATTATGCGTCCAAGTTGACTACTTTGTGGAGTATCTAAAGGTTTGGATCACTTAAAGGTCTTATTTTCTTACATCTCATGACTGTTTTACTCGCAATTTAATCATCACATTATTGTTTCTTTGTTTGACACATCTAGGGATGTTAAATAAAAGGTTTTAGCCTAGCCCTTACTATTTTTTATAAACCCAACCATGTGTTAGTCCTAACCCTTTTTTAATCCTGTAATTAATACAAAATGGGATAAATCAGGGTTAACCTAATCCTGAAATGGTTTTTATTTTTTCCTTAATAAAAAATTCAATTAAAAAAAACAAAAACATGCAGGTTGACATTAGAGTTGACTTTCCATTCCCGTAAAAATTAAAACAAAAACCTGCAGGGATTGATTCTCAAACAAAAACAAAAACCTGCGACTTGCTAAATTAACATCCCCAGTTTGTGGATGTAAGCCAAGGATGCGGTTCCGCGGAGATTAGCGTCGGGGAGGCGTGTGCGGTTCTCTTCGGCGTTGATTGACGAATCGAGAAGCGGAGAGACGCCGGAGGATGGATAACGTTTTCTGGTGAAAGACAAAAAAAATTACAGGGTTAATTTTAAGCCTTGTCAAGCCCGATGGTTAATTTTAATGGTCTGTTTTTAACCCTATTTCAAATTACAGGATTTAGGATTAAATTTGTTACATAGGGCTGGGCTAACCCTTTGAGTGTAAGCCCATTTTTACATCCCTATACACATCCAAAATAACTACTACAAATTCATAATCTCGGATTCATATTTTATAGACCATCTAATGGCTAATCATACACAACACTACATCCCAAATTTGATGTTTTCGATGCTCCAGGAGAAACTTCTCTGACAACACACAAAGAAAGAGAAAAGGAAAACACATTTTTAAGATTTCGACGATTGTCAGCTCGTGACCATGATAAAATGTTGTTTTCGGATAAATATGGCATATGCTAGATGCTGTTCTCTCTGTTTCATTAGCATTGTTTCTCGGTGTAGATTAGTAGAATTTCAAATAAAATTATTGTAATATTTTACTATTTTTTCGTTGCAAGTTCATTTCAGGCTTTCAATTACATAGTAATGACAAGATGCAACGAACAAAGTAATAGTATTCAACTGCCTAATTAACAAACTCCTAAATCATAGTCTCTTTATGCTTTTTCCGTTTGGATGATAGTTTCTTAAATATAACATGTTTCACTTGATATTTTTGACTGTCAAAATATTTCTCTAATTTCACATTGAATATGTTCACTTGTAATCGTTTCTAGAGAGAGAGAGAGTAGAGCGATTTGTTTCAAGAGAAAGATTACGTTGTACTCCGCATTTCTCCGGTGGTTTAGTGGATTTTCCGGGAACAGTCCCGGCGTGAATAGCCTGCCGTCTCACCGACGGTGGAAACTGAACACGTTTATTTCTCGTGTCTTTATTTTTTCTCAAATTTCATTTTCGTTTCGTTCTCAAATTCGTTACGAAAACAAATACGGTCGTCGAATCGCATCCGTAGGACGATTGGAGTTGATTGGAGCCGGTTTCAAAACAATAAAAACAATATTTTCGTTGGAAACATTTAGTTTTATTTAATTTCTAACATTAGCATAAATCTTTGATGCATAATCGTATTTGTAATACCATCCAATATCAATCAGGTCTCCATTACGGTAGATTATTTAGAACCACCAAACGCTTTAATAGAGTTGGAAAACGTACCTCAAACGTGAACGCCGTCGTTTTAACTGTTACAAACGCCGTCGTTTTAACTGTTACAAACGCCGTCGTTTTAACTGTTACAAACGCCGTCGTTTTAACTGTTCATACAGTGTAATAATCGAACCACATGCTGGAATGTGTATGTATGTATGTATGTATATACACATTTCAGATCTCAGCTTAGCTTTGCCGCGAGCTGTGAAATTGTTGACGAGAGCCCGCCTTCGTGTTCCAGTTTTTTTGGAACCAAAACTTTTGAAATCCCCCAATTTTTGATATAGGGTTTTTGTTTTTTTTTCGAATTTCTCCCAAAAAGCTCTGAAATTTAGGTTTTCTTCATCCCTCTCATTTTCACTCTTCATCTGTCTCGGTTTTAGCAGTCTCACATGGCGACTGAAACCCTAGAGGAGAAGATACTAGAAGCAGATTCTCCACTGAAGGAAGAAGATGGTGTTGCTGATTCCGACAAGGGTACGGAGAAGAAGGAAGAGAAAGATGAGGTGAAAGACGAAGACATGGAGGAGAAAGGCGAAGAAGTTGACGGAGACAACGAGGAAAAGATTGGAGAAAGTGTTAAATCGTCGGAGAAGGAGAAGGAGCCGGCGACACCCGTAAGCGAGAGACCTACAAGGATGAGAAAGAAAGTGGAGCGTTACATATTGCCTACTCCTCCTCGATCCTCGGGGAGCAAGCCTGTGTCAATTGAGCAGGTAAAACGATGAAAGTATTCTTCTTTCTTGATCTGAGTTTGTGAGAATTGGCCTTTTGACTAGTTCTTGTTTTCTCCTTGGTTGTTTCAGGGTCGTGGAACACGGCTTAAGGAAATCCCAAATGGTATGTTTTTATTTACCACCATTGTTGATTTCAATTTCGTGTTCTCTACATGATACTTAATGGGAAGCTGATCAACTGTTCTCTTCCTTTACTTTTATGTGTTTACCTGAAGAGTGTAAATGACGACTCTAATGTTTGCTTTTCTGACTTATCTCTGCTCTTAGGATGTTGTCTGATAGCTTTGAACTGTTTGCAGTGGCTTATAAACTATCCAAGAGGAAACCTGACGACAACCTCTTCTTACTTCACACCATTCTTTACGGGAAGAAAGGAAAGGTGCTTTGAATATTGTTTCATCTCGTATTGGAATATTGTCTCTTCGAAATAAAAATGTTTGTTCTCTTTTGCCAGAGTGCATGATTGATTTACTCAAGGGTTGTGTGAAAAAATAATGTGCAGGCGCAGACGCTGAAGAGAAACATTGGTCAATTTTCGGGTTTTGTATGGTCAGAGGAAGAGGTAACATCATCTCAGTAGATATTTAGTTCCAAGGATGCGTATGATGATCAGCTTTTTTTTTGAGAGCGGTGTTTAAATATTTCTCCAGGAGGAGAAGCAAAGAGCAAGAGCAAAGGAGAAGCTTGAGAAATGTATCAAAGAAAAGTTAATTGATTTCTGTGATGTGCTTGACATACCTATAAACAAAAGTAATGTGAAAAAGGTAAATGATAAGAAAATTTGGTCTATCTGTTGTGTCTTGTTATATTTTATATTCATACATCTGTTCTGTTACCTTCAGGAAGAACTTGCTGTAAGAGTGCTTGAATTTTTGGAATATCCCAAGGCAACAAGGGATGTTGTACTTGCTGATAATGAAAAGGTACTCTGAAATAGCAGCTGAATCTGATTACTGTTCTCTATTGTTTTTTTTCTTTCTTAAATTCAATACCGCGTATTGAATTGTTTTCTCTTTTATTTGAATACATAATATAGGAAACTAAAAAACGGAAGAAGAGCACACCCAAAAACGTGACTTCTGGAGAATCATCAGATGTCCCAGCCAAGGTTTGTAATTGTTAACTTACTCTTCTTTGTAGTTTGTAATTGTTGACCTGATTTGTTCATTTTAGCTCCTGGCTGGTACACTAGCTCATTTCCTAAATTTGTAATCAAGTTTGGTGATACTTGAATCATGTGCTATTTTATGATTTGAGAAGCTTCGTCTGACTCCCTCATTTATTTTTGAACTCAAAACTTTATCTAGGAAGCTCTGCAATTCACATTGTGGGAAAATCTCGAAATTGCATCAGTGCATTATTATCTGATTTTCTTTTATGTCATTATTAACTAAGCTGCACTTACGGTTGCCATTTGGTTTTCGGGAAATATTAAGCTATGTATAGTACCATCATGAAAAAAAACTTGAGAGTAGTGGCATCCAAGATAAGTTTCCAAGGCTGGGTTAATTTTGTGTTTTTTTTTGCCGGTAGTTATCAAAGGTATTAGATAGCTCAGTTTAAGTTTTCTGGCTATATGTATAAATTTCTGGAAGGAAAGGTTCTGTGCATTTTCATGAATATCATTCTTCTTTATGTCTTTGGGTGACTTGATTTTTAAGCCTTTGAAGAGGGTTGCATAAACATCTACTGTCTGTGTCTGTTTGATATATACAGAGGAGAAGGCAGACGAAGAAATCTGGAAAGAAGCAAGATCAGCCATCTGAAACTGAAGAAGGAAATGATGAGGGAGATGTTGGTTCCAAAGGAACTAATGACTCTAGTGGAGAAGATGATGCAGCTCCAGAGAAAGAAAATAACAAAAACGAAGATACTGAAACTGAAGATGAGAAAGATAAAGCTGAGGAGAAAAAGTTAACCGATAAGAAAAGCTCGTCAAAAAGGACTAAGAAGGAGAAACCAGCACCTGAAGAGGAGAAATCTCTTAAAGGTTCTGCAAAATCTGGTCGAAAGTCCTCCAAACAAGTTGATAAATCAACTTCATCATCAAGCAAGACGCTAAAGGTTGATAAAAACGATTCCTCTAAAGAGAAAGGCAAGAAACAGACAAGTAAATCACAGGCAAAGGGATCCAAAGATCGAGGTTTGGATTTTCTCAGCTCTGCTTCAAAAGCTTAAATCTCATTTTAACAGTTTATTGAATCTCTCTTTTATTGATCGTGGAGGTACACGAAAAGGCAGCAAGAAAGGTAAAGCAGAACCCACCAGAAAAGAAATGCATGTAGTGGTGGCCAAAATTCTGAAGGAAGTAGACTTCAATACGGTAAGGCTTCGATAGATTGAGATTTAACAGATTATAAACCGTTTACCAAATCGCTAAACGAAAGAAGATAACATTTCTTTGATCCTTGTTTCCAAACAGGCAACTCTATCTGATATTCTGCGGAAGCTTGGTATGTTTTCCTTTTCTCAATTCAAAAATGCTATCTTCTACGTTTTTTATATTAAACTTTTGTTTTTTGGATGCATGTCATAATGTTAGGGAGCCATTTTGGAGTTGATCTTATGCATAGAAAAATAGAGGTGAAGGATATCATAACAGATGCCATTAACGAGATGAGCGATGATGATGAAAGAGAGGAAAACACAGAGGATGAAGGTGAGAAAGAGAGAAAGGATTATTAGCTTTGTCTTTCTTCTTTTTTCTGCAAATCCGATATGAAAAGTAAGAGAAAACAAAGCCAATAAGACGTTTTCACTTAACCTTCATATGTGAAATCATAGGAGTGATTTACAGAATGTGATTTGTTTGTACTTTAGTGTATTTTGTAATCTGTTAGGCTCATTGTAGTTTCAGGCTCTTCCTTCCACTTATGTAGTTGTTAAGTAACTTATTAAAAAAAAAAAATCTTTTCTTATTGGATTTTTTTGTGGATTTGAGTTGATTGGGATGTTTTTGTAAGGATTTATTTAGAAGTATAAAACGTTGAGCAATTTATAATACTGTGACGTGCGACATAATTCCAATCTACGAAAGTCCCATGGGTATGATTTAAATGAAAAAATTTACTCTTGATTACATACAAATTTAGCCAATAAAAAAAATTGATGAAATTATTGGTCTACTTATTCATTGAAAAAATAATCTTCGTTTTTTCTAGGTTTGAGAATTTTTGTTCCCTCCTCAGAAACGGTTTTTGAAGGAACAAAGACTTATTTGTATCATTTGTTGCCATTTAGGATGATGCCATTCACAGACTCGTTGAAGCAGAGAAAGATAACGATCCAACCACACACTACTTATAAAATATCTTACCAAACCATTTTCCGGCTTAATTAATACTCCATCCGTTTCATATTAGTTGTCGTTTTAGACCTTAAATTTTGTTTCATATTAGTTGTCGTTTTAGAATTTCAATACAAATGTTTCATAATATTTCCACTTTTATCCCTACTCATTTAGCTTATTAATTAGTGTGATCATAGTATATCTAATATATAAAAGATGGCCAACTCTCTCCAGTTGAACGCCACATCATCACTTGGAGAGAGTACCATGTGTCCAATATTTATTTATTTATTTAATTGTTCTTTTTCTTGGTCTTTTGAATTTGCACAAATGTTAGTCATTTATACTTAATTTTAAGTAACGTTTATGCACAAAAACTCTCCAAATTTCTCCATCATTCTAATCTTAAAAACATCATTTAAATATTAATTTGTACATAAATGCTATCGACTTGGTTCCAATGACAAATCCATAACTCTTAACAATAGAACATCTTAATATATATAATCAATTACTCAATAAAATAAGATACTCAATAATGATTGCAAACCAGAAGACGGAAATAGCATTTGCAACAGACTGCTCCGAGTTGGTGAAGATGGTGTCTACACCAGCGGAGTGGCCGGCTTTTGCTTTACATTTGGAAGAATTCATGAAGAGTAATGACGTTTTTTTTTCTCCATTTCACTCGTCCCACGCGCAAACAACACAAAAGCAGACAAATTAGCAAGAAGTGCTCGTGTCTACCAAGTGGATATTACCTTTGTAAACTCGGTACCACCGGTTTGGATTTCCGAACCGTTCTAGGTAATTAGGCTGTCGAAAAAGAAAAAAAAATACTCAATAATGTCTTCAAATAATATCATTTCTCTTTCAAATTTACAATCTTATCATGCAATAAATAATATTTTCCAGTCTTGGCCACGTCTCACATATACATCTCAAAATAATTCAATATTTTTTATTCTTATACCTAGGTGCAGAGAATAGTCTCGAAAAACATCGAATATATACAACAAACCTTTATAGGCAAATGCAGCTGAGTTCATTTGTAATTTAGAAGCTTATATTATAAATGAAACTATAGTAGTTTGATATAAAATATACAAACAAAGACAATGCAAAAAATGTTAAAAACAAAAACTATAGTATCAAATACTTCGAAGATATAAACTCGCGCGGGTAATCACCTAGTAATACATTAATGAGGGGTAAACCAAAAAATTGAATTGTTATCTTATTCTACGTAAAACAATCTAAAACGATAACTAATATGAAACGGAGGGAGTAATGGTTTGATGTAGTTTTTTTTTTTTTTTGGATGTCAGGGATATGATGTAGTTGCAATGTTACTTACAAACATAACAATTGTATTCAATCTATGTATATGTTTATGCTTTGGTGTTAGTGTTACTATAGTTACAGATTTATTTAGTTGTGGGTTGTGGCTGTTGGACGTTCACATCGTTACAGCTCAGCTCATTAATAGAGTATACACATAATAAAATAATAATACGCATACCCACCAAAATTAATTTTAGAAATATTTTTTTTTGTAGATATACAATTTTTTTTTGGTTTTAATAGATATACAAATTATTACTTTAACTCTTAAAAGATTTTAGTTTTCGGTGGCCATTAATCTTACTCAGGAAAATAATTTGTTAATAATTGATATTGGTTTAGCAAAATTACCAAATGTTTGATTTTTTTTAAAATATAAATTTATGTTTGCATGAATGTTTACACGTAAAGATATATTAGATTCATGTTAATTCTTAAAATTATAAAAGAGGATATTGAATACCTATTACGAATATTCTTAATTTGTTATTTAAGATATCAAGAGTGATCAAACATAAACTTAGACCTTCTTTTTTTGATAACTCAGGTGATCCGGTTGAATTAGGGAACCGCCGACTCCGACCGATGCCGGATGGCAAGTCTTATTGCACCGAGGGTCCGCTCATCATCCCCCAACACCGACTAATTCTGGGGCCCGGAGAGATCATGTGAAAGCCCCGGTTGCCAAATTGATTAAATATTGCAATTTCGCTTCCGTGGGGAGTCGATTCCTAACCTTGATCAATAAAACCTACATCACCACAGAAGAGAACCACCCCACTACCACCACTTGGTTAGAAAACTTAGACTTTAATTATCATGAATTGGTTATAGATCATTTATTTGTTCCAAAGTAACAACATAAATGCAAAATGTGAACTTGTTTATTTCTTTTGACATTTCGCATTGCGGATCTAGCTAATTTTTAAATTTTGATGAAAATAGTACGTAAGTTATTATGGGTTCAGTTTAAAAATAAAGAAACGATTAATTTTGACAAAAGATATTAGATGAAAAAAGAGATCTACTACTAATCAATTCACACGTGGCGCTTGCGACTGTGTTATATACCAGTGTTCCTTAGTGTTTCACTGTTTCTACATCTACCTTTTGAATTACACGTGATGCAATTTACAAATCTCGAGTATTTACAATCTAGTCTGCATATATTTCAATTAAAAAATCTTGATACTCCTACCATCTTGGTACCAATCGAGGTTGTCTGAAGATTGATCTAACAAAAGCTTATGATAATGATAATCTGAATTGGGAATTCCTGTTGAATATTCTTGAGCTGCCGGAGGTATTTGTGAATTGGATAAAGGAATGCATTTCATTTAATGGAAAAATGATAGGTTTCTTTCCCGATAAGAAAGGCCTTAGACAATGGGATCATATATCATCTCTTCTCTGTCTTAGCTATGGATGTGCTCTCAAAGAAGTTGGATGAATCAGATTTTCAGAATTCATCCGAGATGTGAACCTCCTTTGGTAACTCATCCTAATGCTAGAAAGTGTTGGAATTAAACAAGGAGCATTGCCGGTCGGATATTTAGGGCATGGGGTTCCATTGTCCTCTAAGAAGACGAGAAAGCAAGATTTTCAACCTCGGTTAGACAAGATTTCTAAACGGTTCAGCTCTTGCATTTGGAAGAGTATTTGTAAGATGCGATCTCTGGATGTTGGTATGTGAAGTTGGATCCGGGATCACTGCTCGTTTTTGGTATGATAATTGGACTTTTCTTGGATCGTTGATTGATATAGCAGGGGATAGAGGTCTTGCTGTCTCAGAAATGGTTTATGGTGGATTTCTAATTCGAGAAGCAGGAATCCAATAATAAGGGTGCTGCAACAATGCCTTTCAAATCCTCAAGCTATCCATAATTCAGAGGTAGATGATTCTTATTTATGGAAACCGGAGAATAATCCACATTCGGGTTCCTTCTCTACTTCTGAAACATGGCATTCCCTTCATCCTCAAGTTCAGATTGTGGATTGGCATCAAGCTGTATGGTTGGATCCCGAAGCATGCATTTATTACTTGGATCACAGCAAGGAAAATATTGGTAACTCGAGACAGATTAATCAGATGGGGTTTGAATGTCCCTTCGCCATGTATCCTCTCCAATACTCATGATGAAACCCGACAACATCTCTTCTTCGATTGCTCCTATAGGTCCAGGCCCGGCCTAACACTTTACAAAGCCCTAGGGAAAAAAAAAAATTTGGGCCCCTTCAAAAATTTACATACAAAAAAAAACTTGGACCTTATTTTTACTAACATTTGGTTTTTTGGACCTTTATTTATATATATATATATATATATATTTTCGAAAAAGGTTTTGATTGTTACTAAATATTTTAGTTTTTGGGCTTAATATTTTAATTTTTTTAAAAATTGGACCCTTTTGTTAAGGGGTGTCAATTAGGGCCAAAGCCCGAGGGCCGGCCCGACCCTGAAAAACAACGGGCTCGGACCTAGAAATATAAGCCCGAAAAAATTGGGCTTTTCGGGCTAAAGCCCATTCGGGCTAGTGTGTTTTCGGGCTTAGCCCGATCGGGTTCGGGATAGCCCGAAAAGCCCAGAACTTTATATTTTAATTAGTTAGAGATTTTATTTAAACATTTATCTTTCTGAAAATAATAATTCGACATATTTTCTATACATTTCGTGATTCATGTACCATTATCATTCATCCATATTTACTTCATATTTTTATAATCATTATCTATATACTTTCAATGACATTTCTATATAATTTATACATGTCAAAACTTAATATATTTTTTTTTATTTGTACCTCTTGATGGTGATGAGGATTTAAAAGACAATGAAGGAGATTCTAATCTAAACTCTGCTACCTAGATTTGAAGTGTTTTGATTTTATGTTTTATTTGGTAATACAATTTATTTGAATTTTATTTGTTTTTTTGTAAAACTTTTGCTTTTAAATTTAATTGGATTTGATATAATACATTTCAATTTAGATTTATTTTTATAAATATTTTGTTTTAATTATTCATCTGAGAATTGTGAATTTTTGTGTTTGTATATAAAAAAACGAAAAAGCTCGAAAAAGCCCGAAAAGCCCTAAAGCCCTGTACGGGCCGGGCGGGCTTTGGAATATAGGCCCGATTTATTTTCGGGCCGGGCCGGGCCGAGCTCAGATATATGCGGGTTTTACGGGTTTCGGGCCGGGCCGGGCTAGCCCGATTGACATCCCTACTTTTGTATAAAGAATTTTTTTTCAAAACGAATTGGGCCCTTGGGCCGTCACACCTCTGCCCTACCCATTTGGGCTGGGTCTGTATAGGTCCGAGGTATATAGTCTTTCTTTTATTCCAAACTCCATATTTCTCCTCCTCCTCTTTTTAAAGTTGGAATAAGATGGATGAAAAACCTTATATATTAGGGAGAAGAATACCGCTCTCATAGCATGTCAAGCGTGCATTTACTCAATTTGGAAAGAAAGAAATGCAAGACTCCATTCTAATATAGGAGATTCAAAAACTTCTTCAATGTAAATTTGATCCTCTCTCCAAAGCTCAACGCAACACTTCAAATACTGTTTCTCTTTTAACTACTTGGTTTACTTTGTTTCAGCCATGTAGCATATCTTCCTCTGTTTAGTTTTTGCAGTTAATTAGTAGGTGGTAGTGCTTTTGTAATAGTAGTGCTAACCAAAATTTGTATCCAGCAACACGTTGATATAAGAGGAATTTTCAGTTAAAAAAAAAAAAAAAAGAAGAAAGAAAGATCCAACTTTGACTTTTGGGATGAAATAATAGACCCGTTACATCAAATATGACCCTATTGTTATAAATCACTCGTATCGATCAACTAACCAATTAGAATCAATAACTACACGTATTTATTCAATCAACCGTCAAAAGTCTAAAAAATGTATTTAAGTCGCCAGAGCTTTAGTGGTCCTTATTAAGCTTTCTTTGCCTCCTTATCTATTTAGCTATACAATCTTCACTTGCTAAACAAGATATCTACACCCTATATCAAGATCAGTCTTGGTTCATTACTGTTTCCATTCCATTCAACATCTTTACTGGTCCTTAAGCCTTCTCTTTTTTTTTTGGATTAATATGAAATAATCCGGAGCTTATTACACACTCGACTAATTTTCATAGACAGTGGCGGAGCCACGTTAGATGGGATGGGGGCAGCTGCCCCCTATAAAAATAAATAATTAGAGTAAATTCTTAAAGATAATAATTATTTCCCCCATATCAAATGATATATTTGCCCCCATTAATTTTTTTCCTTTGTTCAGTTACTTTATTTGATCATTTTTCCTATATAGTTGAAATGCATCCATCCAAATTTGATGGCCAAATAGATTTACTCACATTTTTCTCTTAAAATCATTTATTTTAATTTATGAATTTTAGACGTTTTGTCAATAAATATGCACAAACCAGCCATAATATTAACATATCTAAGAGACTTAACCTATACTAACATTTTTTCTTTCTTACACTTTTATGCAAAACTTACAAAATTTTAACTCTAAATCTTTCAAACAAATTGGCGCAGTTAAATTTATGAAATCATGTCCTCTGACTAATTATTTTTATAAACTACATGGTAATAACTTTCTACAAAAATAATTGAAAATGCTTTGAAACTATCCATCATATATATAATAATATATTAGCTGGTTTGATAAATATGGTAACTAACTAATTAAAATACAAAAAATAGAGATCAAAATTTTGCTTTTTTTTTGTAAATTTTTGTTATTGTTAATTCTCTAAAAAAAAAGTTTAAAAGCAAGGTTAAAATATATATAATGCATTCATAGTTTTTTTATTTTATCAATGTTTAAGATGGTATTATTTTTTAAATTTTATGATAATCACTACAAGAAAACACGCTAGAACCGATGGCAAAATCCGTCGGAAACCTGTCGGAAATGAACTTTTCCGACGGGTTTCCGACGGATTTTGTCCGTCGGTTCTATGTCATCGGAAAAGGAATTCCGTCGGAAATCCCTCGAAAATTTCCGAGGGATTTCCGACGGCCTATTTACCGACGGATTTCCGAGAAGTTGTCCGTCGGGAATAATTCCGACGATAATCTGAGGGATTTCTGACGATTTGAGAATCCACTCCGACGGCTTATTTACCAACGGATTTCCGACGGATTATTTACCGACGGTTTTTCGACGACCTGTCTGTCGGGAATATTTCCGACGATAATCCAAGGGATATTCCGTCGGTGAATTTTCGACGGATTTCCGACGGTAATGTTTTGTAATTTTTTTTTAATATTTAATATATATATATATAATTAATATATCTTAAAATTATATTTTAATTAAATTAAATAAATTAAATGATTTTAAAAAACGAAAATTAAATATATAAATAAAATCTTACAAAACATAAATATATAAAAGTTTTAGAAATAGTTGAAATTACATATAAAAAAAACATAATCAAAATAGATCCGGCGGCATGTCCGGGAACTTCGTCTTGAAGAAATCCGCCCACTTCGTTTGCTTGTCCTCCAATACCGTGACCTTCGCCGTGAGCTCTTTGTTTTGCCGGATAAGGTCTTCATCCATCGAGAAACCGGCCGAATAAGAAGTGGATTGGGTCGCAACCTTACCCAACCCCAGCCGACGACCTTTCCTAACCGGTACCTCCTACAGAAAAAATTCAAAAAGTTTATATTTTGTAATTAAAAAATAATTATCTAAATAAATATTATCATAAGTTTTACTTACCGCGAGGAGTAGCTCGTTAAGCTCGGCCCGAGTGACTTCGTTGGATCCGGTGTAATCGTCTTGCAATCTCTGGGTGAGCAAATCGTCTTGCGATCTATGGGTGAGCAAATCGTCTTTCGCCCTCTTCACGGTTTCGACGTACTCCCTCACTACTGGATCTTGAATTTGGCCCGTCTTCTTGTTGGTGTGCGTCCTCTCCATCAATGCAAGGTGATCGGGCTCTTCGCCCAATTCCTCCGTCTACGAAATATATAAAACGGTTAAAGAAAACCGTTTTTTATTAAAAAAAGAACTAAAAACCAAAAAAGTACTTACCATTTCGTTGGTCGTTGTCAAGTAGCTCTTTGCCCCGTTGTTGTTAACGGCTTCTCCCTTCCCGTTCCGTTGACTCCTCCGGTTCTTGGTGTGAGTCTCAGAATCAGCTATGGTCGTCGCCAATTTCCAGTACGGCTCGTACCCTTTGTACACATCCTCGTTCAAGCCTTTCGGCTTATCTTTCCCCTTATTCCAAGCCTTCTTCCAAGCCTCCCTGCCGGGAAGCCTCCTGGTGAAATTCTGCCTCAACCGTCTTCGTGAGCGTAGATTTCCAAGTAAATTCTTGTTACAAAAGAAATAGAAATAAACTTTGTTAACAAAATCTCAATATATAATACAAACAAGTAATTAAATTATCACTTACCACAAATGTACGAAACCACATATCTTGGTCGTCTGACGACATAGAGGCATATGTCCGGTACGGGTGTTTGAGGAGGCTGTGCAACATCCTCAAAACCGACTTGCTAATGCCATTCCCGGAGAATCCAAACCTATGAAAAAACAAATTAAAAATTGATAATAAATAAAAAAATATATTATTTAAGAAAAGACATAGTATTACCAAGTAGATCTCGGGATGCGGCGTTTCGGGTCGAGAACTGTGAGTAGTTCTCGTCCCGGCTGTTGAACGAGCTCCTCGACGGTCATGATCGTCGGTTGACCTACACTCTCTGCATCGAGAGTAGGTGAAGGCGCCGTAGGCGGGACAAAATCCGGGTTCGGATTTGAGGCAGCGGGCCTCCGCCCTCCTTGCCTCGAACCGCCGGCACAGTCACAGCAAAATGCTCGTAAGACCTACAACAATTAAAAAAAACAAACGAAATCATTTGAAAATTTATATAAACAATCAATACATGTAAAAAAAATAAAACCTTACATAAAAAACATTGTAGCATTACATATATATAAAAACCGTTTTATATACATATTAAATATATAAAAAATTTACAAAAAACGTTTTTAATATATAACTATATAAAAAAGTTTTTTAAATTTACATTTATATAAAAACTGTTTTATATACATAATAAATATAAAAAAAATTTACGAAAAACGTTTATAATATATAACTATATAAAAAAGTTTTTTTTAAAATTTACATTTATATTAAAACCGTTTTATATACATATTAAATATATAAAAAATTTACAAAAATCGTTTTTAATATATAACTATATAAAAAGTTTTTTAAAATTTACATTTATATAAAATTTTTTTTAATATATAACTATATATAAAAAACGTTTTATATACATATATATATATATATATATATATATATATATAAATTTTTCAAAATACGTTTTTAATATATAACTATATATAAAAAACGTTTTATATACATATATATATATATATATATATATATATAAAATTTTCAAAATACGTTTTTAATATATAACTATATATAAAAAATGTTTTTTAAAATACATATATATAAAAACATGGTTTTTTCATATATATAAATTTTATAAAACGTTTTTCATAAATGTTTTGCATATATATAAATTTTCATAAATGTTTTTCTTATATATAATTTTCAAAAACGTTTTTTAAAATTTATAGATATATAACCTAAGCTAAAAACCTAATCTAAATCCACATGCAAAAATTTCAAAAAATATATCAATCTAGATCTATATCCATCCTAAATCTAAAACCATAAACACCAAATCAAACCACAAACACCAAATTTTACATATTAATCTAGATCTATATCTAAAACCACAAACACCAAATCTCTTCCCCAAACACCAAATCAACAAATCTAAATCCAAAAAAAAAGAAGGTCATACATCAATTTCCCGGTGGCGAGGTTGAACTCCGGCGGAGAGGGGGCGAGGAAGAACTCCGGCGGCGAGGCGGCGAGGCTGAGCTCCGGCGAGGGGCAAGGAGGATCGGCTAGGGGAGAAGAAGAGGGGAGAAGAAGAAGAGAGAAGAAGAGGGGAGAAGAAGAAGAGAGAAGAAGAATGAAAAGAGAAGAAGAAGAGAGAAGAAGAAGAGTGAAGAAGATTGAATAGAGAAGGAGAGATGAATCGGTTTTGGAAATTAAGTTACGTCGTTTCCGAAGGACCGACCCGTCGGTTTCCCGCCGGAAATCGAAATATATTAACCGATGCAACTTTCAACGATTTTCGTTACGCGGTTCAATTTCCCGGGAGAAATTTAAAAAGGCCGTCGGAAATTTCCGACGGATTTGGGGTTTAGGGTTTAAAAATGAAAAATTAGATATATTTTGATGTTTAATAACCATTTGTGGTATTTACTTATAAGAAAAACTTTTGAAAATCAATCAGAACAAGTTATATACGCTTTTGTAAAAATCGATCGATGAACGATATCAAGCATTCATAAAAACACATAGAACATCTAATACCATGTACGGGATTGCTTTGGTTTCAATTAAAAAGTTTAAAATGTTTGATTATTAGCATTTTTTTACAGAAAGTAGTTTAGATTTGTTACTTCTACACATATGAAGACCAAGTGTGTTCAAAATCTTGTAAATTTAAACCCTAAACCCTAAATCCGTCGGAAATCCGTCGGAAATTTCCGACGGATTTCTGACGGCTTATGATATTTTGAAAAATGCTAAGTATAAAACAGAAAATGCCTCGGCTAAACCCAAAATTACTAGCATCCGTCGGAAATTTCCGAGGCACTTTCAGTTTTGGCCGAGACGGTATACGCCTGATTTACGATTTTCAGTGCCTCGGCTAAAACTTGCCCGAGGATTAACTATTTTAGCCGGGTGGATTTACGCTTTTAGCCAGGAATTTACGGTTTTAGCCGGGGAAATTTACGGTTAGCCGAAGGGATTTAAAGTTGTAGCCGAGGGGATTTATGGTTTTAGCCGGGGGGATTTACGGTTTTAGCCGGGGAGATTTACGGTTTTAGCCGGTGGGATTTAAGGTTTTAGCCGGAGGGATTTATGGTTTTAGCCGGGGGGGGGGGGGTTTACGGTTTTAGCCGGGAGAATTTACGGTTTTAGCCGGGGTGATTTACGATTTTAGCCGAGCAAGTTAATTTACGGTTTTAGCCGGGAGAAAACTTGCCCGGTATATGTTTTAGCCGGGGGAATAAGATTTCCTCGGCTAAAACCGTAATCTGTCGAAAATCCGTCGGGACTACAGTTTTAGCCGAGGAAATCTTATTCCCCCGGCTAAAACTTGCTCAGATTACGGTTTTAGCCGGGGAAATCTTATTCCCCCGGCTAAAACTTGCCCGTATTACGGTTTTAGCCGGGGAAATCTTATTCCCCCGGCTAAAACCGTAGTCCGAGGGATTTCTGACGGATTACGGTTTTAGCCGGGGGAATAAGATTTCCTTGGCTAAAACCGTAAGCCATCGGAAATCCCTCGGAAATTTCCGACGAATTTCCGACGGACTACGGTTTTAGCCGAGGAAATCTTATTCCCCCAGCTAAAATTTGCCCGGGTTACGGTTTGAGCCGGGGGAATAAGATTTTCTCGGATAAAACCGTGATCCGTCGGAAATCCCTCGGAAATTTCCGACGGATTTCCAACGGATCCCCCATTAACCGTAAATCCCCCGGCTAAAACCTTAAATCCCCAGGCTAAAACCGTAAACCCCTCGGCTAAAACCGTAAATATTGCGTTACACATTACTATATTTATCTTTAATTTACGGGAAGAAAGCTACGTTTTTATTTCATAAAAATGTTAAAACAAGATAGATAAATACAATATATTACATAAAATTCATTATTCGGAATCCGTAGAATAATCTGACTTAGCTGAATTGGAGTGCTCGTCAAATTCGCCGATCTCTTCCTCTGAATCCTCAAAGACCTCGTAATTCCCATCCATGGTGAAATCAACCACGAGATCAACTTCAAGAGAATGCTCGATCGGACCTAAGTTACCTATTGCCGGAACCTGCAAAGGGTCGTGCTCTGCCACACCATAATCTCTTCCCCTTGGGTGTATCGACGTAACTGTAATCCAAGGGTCTTGCTTGTTCCTAACCCGGGGGTATCAAATGTAGGAAACCTGATCCGCTTGTGAAGCAAGAATGAAAGGATCGTATTTTTGAAGTCGCCTTCGAGAGTGGACAGATGTAACACCAAATGCGTCCTGGCGTACACCTTCTACTGGACTATACCAATCACAATATAACGCAATTCACCTCAAGTCGAGCATCCCCGGATAATGGACCTCCAATATTTCGCGGAGGACACCGTAGTACACAACTTCTCCAGATTGAGTTGATATACCAGAATTACAATTTGTCTTTGAGCTTCCTTCCCGATGAGCCTTACAAGCATACCCTCGGGTACAATACATCGGATAAGACTTTGCAATAAACGTCGGCCCTTTCATCATCTCAACTAACCACGTCGGAAACTCATTACCGAGAGCAGTCATCTGACGAACCTGTTAAAATTTCAAGTGGACAATAATCGACACAATGTTTATATATAAAAATTATTATTCTAATTTAAATATATAATAATAAATCATCATTTATCACTTACATGATATTTCAACCAATCACCAAAGTCATTCTGCTTGACGACATCAAGCTCATCCTCTGTGTAATTTGGATACCATTCGCGTATTTGGGTCATGAACATCTTGTGCATGAACAAATGCATTAGAAAATTATAATAACATTAACCAATAAAAAATAACATTTAATTAGGTACCTCTCATATTCTAAAACATCATCGCAATTTGTCAGAATATACATATGCAAGTGCCTTTGCTCCTCCTCTAATAGTCGCCGATCCTTGCTTTTTCCACTTAGTCGGCCAATCTGAGTAAATATATCGGGAACATAGACAGGATCACTAACTCTGTTCCCTCTATCATCATGACGTGCGGGGAGTCTACTTTTTGTTTGGACTTGCGCTGGAAAGTAGTAACTAGCAAAGTTGGAAGTTTCTTCATTAATTCTTAGTGCGACAATAGAACCCTCGACTCTAGAAAGATTTTTCACCTTCTTCTTTAGGTGGAACATATACCGCTCAAAAGGGTACATCCATCGGTATTGAACAGGCCCACCAAGTGCTGCTTCTCGAGGGAGATGAATAGGAAGATGTTCCATAACATCAAAAAAGGCAGGAGGAAATATTTTCTCGAGGTTGCAAAGGAAAACCGGGATGTTTTTCCCTAGATTTCGGATGCCGGTTGGTGTAAGTGATCTCGGGCATAGATCCCGGAAGAAAGCACTGATCCCTGCATATATAGTACACATACAAAATTAAATAACTTCCGTTTAATAATCACAAATATAAAATCACCATACGTAATAGTGTAAATGTATGTAAACCTGCAATAGCTCCATGGACGTTTATAGGAAGAAGACATTCAAATGCAAATGGAAGTAGGCGCTGCATGACAACATGACAATCATGACTCTTCAACCCAGAAAACTTCCCTTCTGAACTATCGACGCAATTACGAAGGTTAGATGCGTATCCGTCGGGGAATTTGACACCATGCTTAATCCAATCGAAGAACTCCTCATTTGAAGACGCATTCATCCGGAAAACAGGGGGATGTAGTGATTTCCCGTTCGCCATTACATGCAACTCCTTACGAGAACAAATATCTGGCAAGTCCAATCTGGCCTTCAAATTATCTTTCGTCTTTCCTTACACATTTAGAACAGTGTTCATGATGTTGTCGCAAAAGTTCTTTTCAATGTGCATCACATCTATATTATGGCGCAGCAAAAATGGTATTTCCAATATGGTAAATCCCAGAAAATACTCTTCTTGTGCCAATTGTGGTACTCACCACAACCGTCAACGGGATAATGCCCATTACCCCCGCATTAAACTGTCTTCTCGGCACCAAAATCTCTTAACTGATTCTTAATATAATTTTCATTTACCTCAGGAGGTGGACCATCGAAAACTTTTTTTTTCTTTCTAAACAATGTCGTGCTCCGACGATATGGATGATCATGCGGTAGAAATCGTCGATGACAATCGAACCAAGAAGTCTTACGTCTGTTCTTCAATTGGAACGCATCAGTGTTATCTTGACAATACGGACACGCCAACCTTCCATGCGTCGACCATCCAGATAGCATACCGTATGCTGAGAAATCACTTATGGTCCACATAAGTATCGTACGCATCATAAAATTCTGTTGCAAAGATACATCGAACGCTTCAACACCATCTTTCAACAACATTTTCAACTCATAAATTAATGGCTGTAAGAAAATATCAAGCGATCTCTTAGGATGCTCTGGACCTGGGACGAGGATCGTGAGGAACAAAAACTCTCATTTCATGCATATAGATGGCGGTAAATTGTACGGTGTGACGATTACTGGCCACAACGAATATTTCCTCACATGCTTTCCAAATGGGTTGAATCCATCCGTAGATAACCCCATGTATACGTTCCTTGGCTCACATGCAAAACTAGGATAAACCTCTAGAAAATGTTTCCATGCTTCTGCATCTGAAGGATGTGCTATCTCTCCAGCTGAGTTATGTTCTGCATGCCATCTCATAGGCCCTGCCGTGCGCTGGGATTGATATAACCTCTTCAACTTATCAGCTAGGGGAAGATACCACATCCGTTTATGTGGAACAGGTTTTCTGCCTCCTGTATCCTGATAACGAGGTTTGTGACAAAAACGACACTTCAACCGGTTTTCATCCTTTCTCCTGTAGATCATACAGTTGTCGATGCACACATCTATCATCTGATAAGGTAATCCAAGACCAGCTACAAGCTTCTGAATCTCGTAGTATGAAGCCGGTGAAATATTATCTTCAGGTAAGACATCTCTCACAAAATCAGCTATCGCATCAACACAATCTTCGGCCAAGTTGAAATCCATCTTTATAGCCATCAACCTGCTTGCAGCTGATAGAGGCGATAGTCCTTCTCTACATCCTCTGTATAATGGCTGCTTATATGCATCTAGCATATCAAAAAACTTCCGCGCTTCTAAATTTGGTTCCTCTACCCTGTTACTATCCTCAACATGATGAAAAGATGCTATGTTTTCACCAAACGCATCATTCACCATCTGAGTGTAACCTGCGTTTACATCTACATCCGGTGTTGGTTACTCTAACCTAGAACCCGAAGTACTACCAAACCTATCCGATGTGCTACCATAATAATGCACCATTGAATCGGTTTCTCCGTGAGTATACCAAATCTTGTAACCAGGCATAAATTCATTCCTATATAAGTGCTTCCTTACATCCCTAATTGTGACTAATCTATAATTCTGACATTTAGTACAAGGAAAATACATTTTACCGTATTCCGATGTCATGCTATTGTTTGACGCAAAGTTCATGAACTCCTACACACCTTGTGCGAACTCATCCGTCAATTCTCCCGTCGCGGGATCACGCGGAGGTTTGTCCATCCACGATCGAAAATAAGACATTGTATATGTGTTTGTTTTTTTTCTTTGTTGTGATTCTAAATGAATGAGGGGTGGATACGTTTTTATAAGCAAAATTTTTTGAGTTTTCCGACGGCATTCCGACGGAATAAATAGATATTATTGATGTCGGCAACGATGTCGGCAAAGTTTAATCCGTCGGAAATTGCCCTGAAATTGCCCGACGGATGCCAATCGTCGGAAAACCGTCGGCAATCATGTCGGCAAGATCAGCATCCATCGGAAATTGCCCGATGGATGCCAATCGTCGGAAAACCGTCGGCAATCATGTCGGCAAGATCAGCATCCGTCGGAAACACTGTCGGAAATCAGTCAAAAATTGTCCGACGGATGCCACTCGTCGGAAAACCGTTGCCATCATGCCGGCAAGATCACCATCCGTCGGAAACACCGTCGGAAATCCGTTGGAACAATACCCGACGGCTTATTCCGTCGGAATTGCCGTCGGAAATCACCCTGTTTTCTTGTAGTGAATGTATTAGTTTAAATATCATTGCCCCCAGTTAAAATTATTTATGGCTCCGCCACTGCTCATAGACCAGAGAAAACCATGTTAAATCCATTGTGGCCAAAGTGACTCGAACCCAGGGCCCACATAAGCCTTCTCTTTTCTTATCTCTTTAGCTATACAGTTGCTACATAAGATACCCCTAGCCCTAATCTCTACTTAACTCACCTTAAGAACTTTATATATATCAAGATCTATTATATTCTCTATTCCTCACTTTCTCCATTGGATTCAAAGACTTCTAACTAAACGTTTTTTTTTTGGTTTTTACATCAAAACTCTTGAAATGGCCGACTCATTCGCGTTCGTCGTGACCACGAAAAACCATGTACTCATCCCTCCGGCGTCAGAAACTCCAAAGGGTCTTCACTATCTCTCGAATCTCGATCAAAACATCGCCGTCATGGTCAAAACGTTATATTACTTCAAATCGGAGTCAAGAACCAACCAAGAATCCTACAATGTGATAAAAAAATCTCTCTCTGAGGTTCTTGTTCATTACTACCCTGTCGCCGGAAGGCTGACGATCAGCCCGGAAGGGAAGATCTCTGTAAATTGCACCGGAGAAGGAGTAGTGTTGGTGGAAGCTGAGACTAATTGTGGGATAGAGATCATCAAAGAGGCTCTCTCTAAGAATAGAATGGAGATGCTCAAGAAACTTGTTTACGATGTTCCTGATGCCCGGAATATTCTTGGGATCCCGCCGGTGGTAGTTCAGGTAAGGTTTTATCGATCTATTGCTTAATTATTGCTTTTTTCATTACTTACGTGAGTTTTGAGTTTTGTCGGAAGATGTTTGGTTGGTTCGAGGTACCTATCATCGTTTTTACAATGTCAGGGACATGTTTATAGGCAGCCATCAGAGTAGCTACCAATCATCGTATTTAATGTTGATGATAAATTTCTAACTTTAGCCATTTTCTAGTATCCAATATCAGTGATGGTATTTAATGTTTTTTGTCCAAAATGTATAATAATGCGATTTAAATAGATTTCGTGAGCCAAAAAAAAAAGGTTCGCTTTCGATTTTAATCTCTATAATATTATTTAAAAATACCTGTTTGGAAATGAACTTTGTTTTGTAAGTTATTACATGAAATGACATTACAAATAACAAAGAATAATTGAAATAGAAAATGATATAATTGTCTTTCACGATTAGTGATAAGAATATGGAAAATATTTATTTTGCCTTAAAGATGTTATCTACTATATATTTTAAAATCATAATCAATCCATATATATTCAAAAAAATAATATTCGAAATCTTGATATATTTTTCTCTATAGTTTATTATATTTTATTTGAATTTATATCAAAATAAAAGTTGAAAAATATTTTACTAATTTTATAAAAAGTTAGACACAAGATTTTTGATTTTTTAAGAGTTCGTGAACTAACCACAAAATTAGAGTCATTAAACGGTGCATAATAAAGTTATGTTTTCAAGATTATAGATTTTACAGATTACCCTGAATAATATTTTAGTCCACTACAAAACGGGTTAAATAGACAAATTATTCCGTTTGAAAACTCTATCTATAATCATAAGTTAACATATTATAAAATTCAAATAAAAAAAAAATTTTAAATTGCAAAAAAAAATCTTTAAACAAAAATTAACCCACGCTAATTATAGCGCGGGTTAAGTCATAGTTTCAATGTATAGGATAAGTCGGTCTAACAAAATGAAAACCAACTATCAAATGATTGAAATCTATTTATTAAAAAAAATACATGCCTCTACCTTTTTTTTATTGAACATAGTATATAATACTCCATCCGTTCTATAATAAGTGTTGTTTTGGAGGTTTTTTTTTTGTTCTCAAATAAGTGATGTTCTCACAAATCAATGCAAAATTAAATAGTCTTTTTTAATTGTTTTTGACATTTCATATTTTGCAGATTGATTTCTTATTGGTTGAATTGTGTTTAAATGTACAATAAATGATGTTTTTAGTATAGAAAAAATAAAAATTAAATGAATCCTTAATTTGTGTGCAAAAACCTTAAACATCTCGTATATATGATAAGAGGGAGAGTAACAAATGATCCGATACTTGAACGTTAATTACACATTAAATATAATTAAGCTAGGACTAGAGTGCTAACTCACTCTCATTATGTTCTAAGTTAGAATCAGGCGTAATAATTTAACTAAACCAAAGGTTATAATGACGGTAAAAGTTAGTTAAAGTTAAATGTATATTATAATTTCATTCCCACCCTAATTTTTTTGGTTTATTATTGATTCATTCTAAAATGTTGGATGAAATAAAACAACCGTTTCTTTCCTCAGGTGACAAATTTCAAATGCGGCGGTTTTGTGCTAGGACTAGGCATGAGCCACAACATGTTCGATGGAGTCGCGGCGATGGAATTTCTCAACTCATGGTGCGAGACGGCCAAGGGCATCCCTTTATCCGTCCCGCCTTTCTTGGACCGTACGATTCTCCGGCCACGAAACCCGCCCAAAATAGACTTCCCACACAATGAGTTCGATGAAATCGAAGACATTTCCGGCACCGGAAAATTCTACGACGAAGAAAAACTCGTCTACAGATGTTTCCTCTTCGAACCTGAAAAGTTGGAGAAGCTCAAAACGATGACAATTGAAGAAGATAGTAGTAACAATAAGGTTACGACATTCCAAGCTTTAACCGGGTTTCTTTGGAGATCACGGTGCGAGGCGCTACGGTTTAAACCGGACCAACGGGTTAAGCTTCTTTTCGCGGCCGATGGACGGTCGAGATTCGTCCCACCTCTCCCGGTAGGATATTGCGGGAACGGGATTGTCTTGACCGGTTTGGTGACGTCATCGGGGGAGTTGGTTGGGAAACCTCTTGCTCGTTCGGTGGGTTTGGTTAAGAGAGCGGTCGAGTTGGTTACGGACGGTTTCATGAGGTCGGCTATGGATTACTTCGAGGTGAGCCGGGCCCGGCCGAGTCTGACCGCGACGATTTTGATCACGTCGTGGTCTAAATTGACATTGCATAAACTGGATTTTGGTTGGGGAGTACCGGTTTTCTCTGGACCGGTCGGTTTACCCGGAAGGGAAGTGATCTTGTTCTTGCCAGGTAGCGACAATATGAAGAGTATCAATGTGTTCCTTGGGCTTCCTGCTACGGCTATGGAAATGTTTGAAGAGCTTATGAAGATTTGAAAATAATTTCACAACCAAATTATAATATAAACTAAACAGAAACAAATTACACCTTAATCATTATCTCATACATGTAAGTCGAATTGTTGCTTGTATCGGTTTCGAAAATTTATGTAATTTCAGAGAAAATATTGGTCAATATAAGTAATTAATTATTTTTGAAGAAACAAAAAATGCAAAAATTGTCTTGAGTTTCGGATAGGCATGGGCGTTTGAATACCCGTTTGGGCTTGGTCAGGTTTGGTCGGGTTTTTCGGGTTTCGGGTATTTCGGGTTTAGGATCAGAGGATCCGTTTTGATATTTTAAATTGTCGGGTCGGGTTCGGTTATAACTGAAATAACTATGGTTTCGGATAAGTTCTGCTAAGTTCGGATAAGTTCGGGTACGATCGAGTATTTTCGGGTATTTTTTACTCATAGTATGAAGAAAATCCGAAATAGTTCAAATAATTCCACATAATTCAACAAACGTTTACAAGTCCCAAATTACAAACACACAAACAAGAAACATAGAAATAAAATCCATAAATTCCAAAGCATATTGTTAAAGTCTTAAAGGGATACAGTAAAATAAAACAAAAACATTCCAAAGTTCATGTGATATAAAACAAAAACTCATATCATAAATAACCAAAAAAATAACAAACAAGTTTTTTGCTGAGTATATAAAAAAAAAATGTCGACTTTACTAAGCATATTTTCGATTTCAGATTTGTTCGGTACAACAAAAAGGTTAATTGGTTTTGGATTTGTAGTTCGAGTTTCGGTTCGGTTCGGGTATTACCCGATTCCAGAAGTACTTAGACATTAAGACCCGTTCGGGTATTTTTCTAGTTCGGATAGGGTTTGGGACCGAGTTTTTCGGGTAGGGTTCGGGTTTCGGTTAAAACGTCCAGCCCAAGTTTCGGATTACGGTTAAATCCGAGGAAGCTTTCAATGCTGCCAAGGTAGGCTTCTCAATTCCAATGAATGAAACTAGAAATGATTATCTTTGACGAAAGTTTTAGTCGAATTGATTATCTTTCAAGGAAATGCAAAAAAAAACACACATGAGTTTCTGTTTTTGTGTTGTGATGATTGAAAATGGTTCATTGTGTTGTGGAAGAATTTAATGCCTGGAGGCGTGAACTCACCTGTCCGGGCCTTCAAATCAGTCGGTGGACAACCAGTTGTGATTGATTCCGCAAAAGGATCACGAATGCGAGACATTGATGGAAATGAATACATTGACTATGTTGGATCTTGGGGACCTGCCATCATTGGCCATGCCGATGACGAGGTTCGTTTCTTTGATTCTTTCCAACTTTGCTGAGTTTGTGATATGAGTGAACCTGTGTCTAGTGCAGGTTCTTGCAGCTCTGGCTGATAAAGAATGTCGATACCAAGAATTCAGACAATTGATAAGAATAACTCTCTTATTTCTTTAAGCAATATTACTCAAAACCTTAAATTCACAAGCTCATAAGTTGTGCTACATCTTAGCACCTCCTTATATAAGAATTGATGATTCCTAATCCTAATAGGAGACATATAGATTTAGATAACTCCTAAATCTAAGGGATGTATATCTAGATAACTCCTAGATATACTTTGACTTAGTCTTTAATTTATTTCAAGCTAACAACATTTTCCCCCTTAAGCTTGAAATCAATCTCTTTCACGTCTTCAACTCCAATAAGATTCCTCATTTCTTTAAACTTGACTCTTCCAAGTGCTTTGGTTAATATATCAGCCTTTTGCTCGCTTCCTGGAACGTGTTCAACTTCTACTTGCTCGTTCTCGACACATTCACGTATAAAGTGATATCGTGTATGTATATGCTTGCTGCGACCATGAAAGACCGGATTTTTGGTGAGTGCAATCGCCGATTTGTTGTCCACTCGAATGGTCACTCGTTTACATTCTCTGTTTGCTATCTCTGCAAAGAGTTCTTGTAACCAGATTGCTTGTTTTGCGGCTTCAGTAGCAGCCATAAACTCGGCTTCACATGATGAAAGGGCCACTGTTTCTTGCTTTTGTGAACACCAGGTGATAGGGCATTCATCAAAATAGAAAACATGACCAGTCGTACTCTTTCCATCATCCATATCGACATTATGGCTGCTGTCACTGTAGCCTACCAAGCTTGTGCCACTTGATCGCTTAAAAACAAGACCATAAGAAAGAGTTCCACACAAGTACCTCAATATTTGTTTCAGTGCAGCACCATGAGATTCTTGTGGTTCTTGCAAGTAACGACTAAGTACTCCTACACTAAAAGAAAGATCTGGTCTGGTGTGAAGAAGATATCGGAGGCAACCAATGCTTCTTCTATACTCTGTTTCATTAATGCGACCTTCTTTCATGTCCTTTGACAACTTTATGTTCTGGTCCATTGGTGCATGAGATGCATTACATTCTCTCATTCCAGTTTCTTCTAGTATTTTAGACGCATATCTTTCTTGTTTCAATGTTATACCACCCTTGTATTGAAGCACTTCAATGCCAAGATAGTATGTTAGTCTACCAAGATCACTCATTTCAAACGTCATTGCCATGTCTTCTTTAAACTCCACCATCATTTTCAGGCTTGATCCTGTCACCAAGAGATCATCCACATACACGGCGACTACCAGGAGATCTCCGCTTTCTTCTTTGCGATAGAGTGATGGTTCCTTTGAGCATTTGTTAAATTTCATCTGAAAAAGAGTCTTATTCAACTTTTCATTCCAAGCTCTCGGTGCTTGCTTTAACCCATACAGTGCTTTGTTCAACTTGTAGACTTTGTTCTCACTCCCTTTGATCTCAAATCCCTCTGGTTGTGTAACGTATACTACTTCCTTTAGCTCTCCATTTAGAAAAGCTGTTTTTACATCAAGATGATGAACTTCCCATCCATTCGAAGCAGCGAGTGCGATGATGAACCGAATGGTTTCAATTCTCGCAACAGGAGCAAACACTTCCTCAAAATCGATACCATGCCTTTGCACGTAGCCCTTTGCCACAAGTCTTGCTTTGTGCTTGTTTACACTTCCATCAGGATTCCGTTTGATCTTAAAGACCCACTTTAGACCAATTGCTTTGGATCCGCTTGGCAAATCGGTTAGATTCCATGTTTTATTCTTTTCAATTGACCATAGTTCATCTTCGCAAGCCGTCATCCATTCTTTCAATCCCTTAGCTTCATTAAAATCCCATGGTTCTTCATTGATCATGACTATGAGACGTTCGCATTCCTCTTCAGCTACATTACAAACGTAGTCATCCAGATAACTAGGTTTGTGGCTTACTCTTGTTGTTCGTCGCAAAGGCGGTTGATCCTGATTTTGTTCCTCCTCATTGTCTTCGTCTATATCATCGTCACGATTCTCCCCTGTTTCTTCTCCGAGACTGTTTTGATCACTCTCAATGGCATCGTTGTTATCAAAACCTCCTAAGCTTATTGAAAAAATTCCTGATTCCTTTGTGGTGTCAATTCCTTGACCATTCCACTTCCAGCTCTTAGATTCATCAAAAACTGCATCTCTGCTAATGACGATTTTATGATGTGTTGGGTCAAATAATCGATAAGCTTTGGAACCTGGTTATGTCCCTAGATGAACCAACATTCTTGATCTGTCGTCCAGTTTCTTCCTTCCAGCTGCTTCTGTTCTAACATAACAAACACATCCAAATACTCGAAGATGCTCGAGATTTGGTTTCCTTCCTTTGAATACTTCATATGGTGTTTGGACAGTAAGTGACCTTGTTGCCACTCTATTGATCATGTAAGTGGAGTGTCTCAGAGCTTCGCCCCACAAATAGTTTGGTATATTCATGTGTTTCAGGATGCTTCTCGTCATCTCAAGTAGTGTTCTGTTTCTTCGTTCAACAACCCCATTCTGTTGAGGAGAGTATGGCGCCGTTAGGTGTCTCTTGATACCGCGTTTTTCGCAAAAATCCTGAAATTCTTGAGACATGAACTCACCTCCTCTATCGGTACGAAATGTTTCAATCTTGGTTCTTGTCTCTTGCTCTACTATTCTCTTGAAACTTTTGAACTTATCAAATGCTTCGCTCTTTTCCTTTAGTAAGATCGTCCACATGTAACGGGAGTAGTCATCTATAATGACAAATATATATCTCTTATGTGCTGGTGTGGAGGGTGTGATAGGTCCACATAGGTCTCCATGGATAAGCTCAAGGACTTGAGATGCTCTGTATGACGTCGCTTGTGGGAATGGTGATCGAGTCTGTTTTCCACGTAGACATGATACACACTTCTGTTTTTCGATTGTCATTCTTGGTATGCCTTTCACAAGTCCCTTGTTCACCATCACTCTCATAGTCTCGAGATTCACATGCCCCAATCTTGCGTGCCACTTGCTTGACTCGGTGAATTCTATTAACTGCAGACACTTTATGTTGTCTACTTCCAAAATTACCTTATACAACCGGTTCTTGGACCTAGAAATCTCAACAAGAGGTTTAGAGTTTCGATCAAATAGCTTGAGTAGTTCTCCTTTCATTCGTACTTCACAACCTGCTTCTGTGGCTTGACCGAGACTTATAATGTTGCTTCTTAGGTCCGGAATGAAGTAGACATCTTTTAAAACCTTCTTCACACCATTATTGAACTTAAACTGTATGGATCCTTTTCCTCTTATGTCTATGCGGGAATCATCTCCGAATTTTACCTTTCCCGTAATATTCTCATCAAGGTCGAAGAAGAACGATCGGTTTCCACTCATATGATTGCTGGCTCCATTGTCTAGATACCACACATTACTCGTGTCTATACTGCTTTCGAAGGTACTCGGCTTTACCTTCTGCACATTCAGATATACCACCTCATGCATCATCAATTCATCAGCCGTTTGTGTCTCTTCTTCGTCCCTTTTCTCAGTAGTCTTTTGCAGCTTGAGTAGTCTATCGGGACAATCAGAGGCATAGTGACCGTATGCGTCACACCGATAGCACTGGATATGAGACGCATCTCGTCCTTGATCGCCATAAGAGTTTTGGTAATAGCTTCTTCCACGGCCTCTTCCTCTACCTCTTCCTCGGCTTCTCCCTCTTCCTCGTCCTCTACTATTGTAATTCTCTTGTGAGTCAGAGTTAGCATACATTAATTTCCCTTGATCATCTTGTTGCTCTTCGTCTTCCTCACTGATCCTCTCTTCATAGGCCTTTAATCGTCCAACTATGTCCTCAAAGCTAGTAGTTTTTAGATCAAGAACTTGTTCGAGTGATGCTACTATGTGTATGTATCGTTTCCTCGGTAAACTCTTTAGGAATTTCTTCACAAGTCTCGGTTCTTCAATGATTTCCCCGAGAGATGCTGATTTAGAAGAAATTTCAGAGAGTTTGCCAACGAATGCATCAATCGAGTCTTCTTCCTTCATCTTGATCCTATCAAACTCGGCCATCAGAGTTTGTAGTCTAGCCTCTCTTACCCTCTCAGCTCCAACATGTCTTGCTTTTATTGCTTCCCAAACCGCCTTTGAAGTGTCGAGATCTCCTACTTGTAGAACTAGAGCTTCGGGTATTGATTGAAACAGTAAGGCAATGGCTGTGTTGCTCTTATCTTCATGTGTGATTCCAGGATCTATGGTTTCCCACACTTTATTCACCTTTAACGCAATCTTCATTCGCATAGACCACACAGTGTAGTTTGAGTTGGTTAGCATAGGACATTGGATGGATGAGGGTCCGTTCTCCTTATATTTTATCTCAGCCACAGTTTTTCCTTCAGCCGTGTCATCCTTCGTGTCTCCCATGATGGTGTCGTGTTCTCTTAAGGTTCTAGTGTTTTGTTTGATCTTAGCTCTGATACCAAATAAAAAATGTCGATACCAAGAATTCAGACAATTGATAAGAATAACTCTCTTATTTCTTTAAGGAATATTACTCAAAACCTTAAATTAACAAGCTCATAAGTTGTGCTACATCTTAGCACCTCCTTATATAAGAATTGATGATTCCTAATCCTAATAGGAGACATATAGATTTAGATAACTCCTAAATCTAAGGGATGTATATCTAGATAACTCCTAGATATACTTTGACTTAGTCTTTAATTTATTTCAAGCTAACAACAGCTGAGACGATGAAGAAAGGAACAAGCTTTGGTGCTCCTTGCTTCTTGGAGAATGTTCTTGCAGAGATGGTCATTTCAGCTGTTCCAATCATTGAATTGGTTCGGTTTGTCAACTCGGGTACCGAAGCATGTATGGCCGTGCTCCGTCTCGCCCGTGCTTTCACAGGAAAGCACAAGTTCATCAAGTTTGAAGGTTGTTACCACGGCCACGCAAACTCCTTCCTTGTCAAAGCAGGTAGTGGTGTAGCCACTTTAGGTCTACCGGACTCTCCCGGTGTCCCCAAATCAGCTACTTCAGATACTCTAACAGCTCCATACAATGATCTTGCTGCGGTTGAGGAGCTATTTGAGGCAAACAAAGGCGAGATCGCTGCCATCATTCTCGAACATGTTGTTGGTAACTCGGGTTTCATTACACCTAAACCAGAGTTCATCGATGGGATACGCCGGATTACTAAAGACAGAAGTATATATATATATTACCATAAGGAAACAGAAGAAGATATAATAAAATATCTAAATTAAAACATAAAATTGCAAGATTGCAATAAATATAAACAAAATTAATATAAACAAAATATATTAAGCATAATTCGTATAATGGATGGTTAAACCAGCCACTTAATATATAAACATAAATTTAATTAAAATATATAAACATAAAATTAAATAATATAGATAAACAAGATGAAAAATTCATTTATTAAAAATTTAAGGAGGTTAAACCATCCATAATACAAGATTATAAAAACTTACGTATCAGAGATTGAAACAAAGTAACAAGACTAGACTTAGAGAGAATATGGTAAAAAAGGAGAATGAAGAGAGAGAGTGTTGAAAAATGGAAAATGAAAGATTGGAGATTACAACTCAACACACACTCCGTTATATAGAAGTTTTACAAAAGTAAATAGATTAAAATAATAATAATACATAAATTAGTGACACAATTTGGTGAAGTCCACTCACATAACTTGTCTACATAATTGATGGTGAAGTCCCCTTTGTAAAGCTTCTCTTTATTACCAGCTAGTCACAAAGGCTACAAGAAACTCCACTGTCTACAGGAAAACGGTACCCGAGAGATGCGTTTCTTCGATGTGCTTTTTTGTCAGGATTTGTCGTAGCAGATCGTATCAAAAGATTCGTAGGTATCACAGAGATTCGTAACAATGATCTTGTCGAGATTTGTATTTTTGGTGGCGAGGAATCATATTCTACTATCTCACAATTTTTCTTCATCTATATCCAGGACGTTAGAGTCTGATCCACTTCCCGAGGCTTGAGAAAAAGAGTCTGAAATCGAAGGTAGAAATGGTAAGGAGATTGCCTTAATTTCGTCTTCAGATTTAGATCATGCTAGCTAGCATTGATAGCATCTTGGATTTTTGGGCCAAGAAACATGTTGTTTCCGGTGTTTGGTTAAGTGTTTGGTTTGGTGTTTGGGTTAGGGCAATTGAGGAGTTTGAATTTTGGATCTTTATCCAATCTAGTATGTTGGACGGATAAAGGTTTTAGAGATCTTGAATTTGTCCCATCATTTTACTCTGAACTTTCTCCTAATGATTGGAATTGGATCTTGTGAAAACTTGAGGTTCCAAGAGAAAACCCAAGGAAAATGAAATGAAATTTCTTTTCATTTTCCGATGGAATGAAATTTGTTTTGAAGATTTAATTTTTTTTTTGTATGTTAGGCTTGAAAATTTCAGTGACCAGAACCAAAGTAGTTCCACCACGGTATGAATCAGTATGAAGATTTGGATAAATCACAAGTGGTATAAAAAAAGATTAACCACGTGTGTTTGAGTTTTGGAGATTGGATTAAGAAAGAATTGTACCAAGCCTGACAATAGTCCCAGTAATTGAAAGGAATATTGAAATAAGAGAGATTTTTCAGACTTTCTAGGAAATTTATACTTTCATTTAGATCATATTCCCAATCGTTTGGAGCAATGTTTGAAGGACACTGATTATGTTATTTCCAAAATCGTTTGAAAGAATAACACAGTTTTCTGTATTATGAGGTTTGAAAAATCTATTTTTACCAAAATATTTTTTGATTGTCAAAAACGGGTCATTGTTGACGAAAAATCCATTTTCCACATTTATAATGTTTTGATAAATAGGTTTTTCGAAGTGTGACCCTTATTATTACATTTGAAGCACGTGAGATTTTTATAGAATAGTTTTTTGGTCGGCATAATTGATGGTGAAGTCCCCTTTGTAAAGCTTGTCTTTATTACCAGCTAGTCACAAATGCTACATGAAACTCCATTGTCTACAGGAAAACGGTACTCGAGAGATGCGTTTCTTCGATGTGCTTTTTTGTCGGGATTTGTCGTAGTAGATCGTATCAAAAGATTTGTAGGTATCACAGAGATTCGTAACAATGATCTCGTCAAGATTTGTATTTTTGGTGGCGATGAATCATATTATACTATCTCACAAATTTTCTTCATCTATATCCGGAACATTAGAGTCTGACCCACTTCTCAAGGCTTGAGAAAAAGAGTCTGAAATTGAAGGTAGAAATTATAAGGAGATTATCTTAATTTCTTCTTCAGATTTAGCTCTTTCTAGCATTGATAGCATCTTGGATTTTTGGGCCAAGAAAGAGGTTGTTTTCGGTGTTTGGTCTGGTGTTTGGGTTAGGACAATTGAAAAGTTTGAATTTTGGATCTTACATTTTATAGGAGATTCTTATGTACTTAGAGATAAAAATGCCGAACTCCTTTTAAATCTTAAATGCAAAAGACTTAGCGATTTCCAATGGTATAAAAAACACTTTTCTTACTAGGGTTCTACTCCGCCAAGATTCAAACCAACCATTTTGGAAAGAAAAATTCCTCGCAGGACTCCCAACCCTATTAGGAGAAAAAGTTAGAAATAAAATAGAGATTCCACGAGAACCCAAATAATTGATTATGATGATTTCACATATAGAGATTGATCAGTATGGTTCAACAAGAAAGTCTCAAGATCTGTCAAGATCTTAAACTCCAGAAACAGCTTAAATGGGAACTCAAAAGAACAAAAGTTGAATTAGGTTCTTTTTGTAAACAATTCAAAATTGACACTACCAAAAGTAGTAAAACATGCATATTAGATTGCAGTAATTCTTACTACTCTAGGAAAAAACCTAGAAAATACTCTAAAAACTATAGGAGCCATAAACCTCGCGAAAATTCATAGCAAAATCCTCGTGAAAAATCACACTCCAAAAGAAACACCAACCAACAAACCATTCAATAAAAATCTCACGTGCTTCAAATGTAATAAGAAGGGTCACACTTCGAAATTAAGTCGTTTTAACAGAAAAATCCAAGAACTCGGCCTTGGAAAAGAACTTTCAAGTAAAATTTCAAATCTCTTGCTTGATCATTCATCATCATCTTATGTTTATGATTCATCACTATCTTATGAAAAGGCCTTACAAGTTGATGAACTGAAAAACTCATCATTTGGCTTAGAATCTGATGAAAAAAAAATAAACAATCTTACAAAATATCTCCATTTCAAATCCTCAAATAAAACAAAAATTCCTAGAAACAATCATTTCTTCCTTAAACGACAAAATCATCTGAAAACACCTAAAATCCCATGGTACAACATCTTCCAAATCATCTAACCACCATTCTTAACAAAAGAAAGAAAAATAGTTCTAAAACTACGATACAAAATCTTAGGATAGAAATCAAAGAAGTAAAAAACGATCTCAAAACCCTTAAAGAAAAACATAAAAAGAGATTCCGAGTATTTTCACTCAATTCTATCTTCTATCAAAGAAAATCATGACTCTAGTTCTAAGGAACAAGACAATGATAACCTTGATAACATAGAAGATGATCTCAATCTAAAAGAACAAATACAATCGCTAGACTCTTCCCCTAACGATTTCCTTTGTGTTCTAAGAGAAATCACTTCCCGAAAATATAAAATAAGAGTCACGTTTGTTTTTTTCAAAAATTACAAAATTGATACGATCTCTATGTTTGATACAGGCGCTAATCTTAACTGCATAAAGTTTGGGTTTGTCCCAACATGTTTTCATCTAGAAACACGAGAAAAATTATTTGCTGCTAATAATTCTAAACTTCGCTTAACATCTAAAGTAGAAACTTCAGTTTTAAAAGATAATATTTTCATCAAAACTGCATTTTTCCTCACATATGATATATACCAAAACATCATCTTAGGAACTTCCTTCATAAACTTAATCACACCATACAAAATCATGGATGACTCAATATCTTTCAAAACCCAAAACAAAAAGCTATATTTTCAATTTTGAAACACCAAAAAAGCAAAGCCTAAATTTAATAAAAATTTGCTCAATACAAGAAAATTTCTCTTTAATATATAGTAAAATATTCCATTTGAAAAATTTAAAATCATATTTTTTACTAAAAAAACAAAGGAAGCTTTGGATACAACAGAAGTAAAAGAATGTTTTTTAAATCTAGATAAACTATTTGAAAAAGAGATATGTTCAGATTTACCGACAGCCTTTTGTAATCGCAAACAACACATTGTTGATTTGCCATACGAGGAAAATTTTAATGAAAAGGAAATTCCCACTAAGGCTCGTCCCATACAAATGAACTTTGAGTTAGAAAAACATTGTAGAAAAGAAATTTATGATTTTTTAAACAAATGCCTAATTTCAAAATCAAGATCACCTTGGTCGTGATTGAATTTGATTGATTTTTTTTTGAATTTCAAAATCAAGATCGCTCGTCCTTGGTCGTGATTGAAATCAAGATCAAAATCAAGATCACCTTGGTCGTGATTGAAATCAAAATCAAAATCAAGATCGCTCGTCCCATAACTGCGATTTGTTTTCCCAATTCTAGATCTGATTGAATTTTTTTACTTTGTTTAAAGTCATGAATCGACTTGAGCCATTAAGTATCAGTGAAATCGCTAAGAAGATTGTGACGGCGAAGCTTGATGATAAAATATTTGGGCCGTTCTATTGCAAAGTATGCACTTTTGATGGCACAAGCTCTGAAAACTCAACCACGCATCTCAAAAGTATAGATTATGCACTGCGTGTAAGAACCCTTGCCTCTTCTAAAACGTTGGTGTGGTGGGACATCAATAGCTGTCCGGTTCCCGAGTGTTGGGATCCTCGTCTGGTCGTTCCGATTATAAAAGGGGAGTTGGAGAAGTCAGGCTTCTATGGCGGTCCTCTCACCATCACTGCCATTGGCGACCTAAATCACACCTTGAAACAAAGGCAATCTTCAGCGTGATACAAAGAAAGTCGTTCGCCGTGGTCTTAATCTACGTAGATTCTTGTGGAACGAATAGATTGCTAGTTGAAAAATTGTGTTCTCCAAATATGTAAAAAATATCTCATAGGACCAAAAAAAAAAAATTGTTAATGTTAATTTTTATTTTTATAATATATTTATAACGCGTGTCGGCCCATATATAAAAGGGTAGACCAGCCACAAGTATCTGTTTGCCCTAAAAGACTCGATCAAAACGTTGTTCCTCCTCTCTCTCGGTAGGTGAGTTTGATTTAACCGTGTCAAGAAACACAACTAGGTCTGTTTGCGCTAAAAGACTCGACCGAACTGTAAACGTTGTTCCTCCGCTCTCTCGGTCGGTGATTTTGATTTAACAATTATCTCTCTCTCCGGATGCTCATCTGAGAAGATTTTCGTTTTAAAATTAAAGACCTAACTGCGATTTGTTTTCCCAATTCTGGATCTGATTTTTTTTTTTTTTTTACTAGGTTTAAAGTCATGAATCGAATAAATACGAACGAGATGATAGGCCTGTAAACAAGATGCTTAGGCGTGTATACGAACCTGGTGAAATCATTGAGATGCTTGTGACGGCGAAGCTTGATGATAAAATCTTTGGGGCGTTCTATTGCAAAGTATGCACTTTTGATGGCAAAAGCTCTGAAGATTCAACCACGCATCTCAAAAGTAGTGATCATGCACTGCGTGTAAGAACCCTTGCCTCTTCTAAAACGTTGGTGTGGTGGGACATCAACAGCTGTCCGGTTCCCGAGGGTTGTGATCCTCGTCTGGTCGTTCCGATTATAAAAGGGGAGTTGGAGAAGTCAGGCTTCTCTGGCGGTCCTCTCACCATCACTGCCATTGGCGACCTAAATCGCACTTTGAAACAAACCCCTGATGTTCTTCCGGCCATCTCTTCCTCCGGAATCCTTCTTAAACACGACGAAGAAAAATGTCTTAGGACCGAGTTGTTCGACTGGATTGAGAATAATCCACCTCCGGCTACTATAATGCTCATAAGCGGTGATGTGAGGCCCTTTTCGGTTGTCACCGTCATACTACGAGAACAGGGATACACCGTCTTTCTTTATCCAGACTGGGTACACTTAATGCCATTTCAGATTAACTTGGAAACTAAGTTCTGCCTCAGTGAAACTGGTGAATCTGCCTGGTGTTGCTTAGTATGCCGTAGTTCTCACGAAAGCTTCGATGGCGATAGCTTTGACGGCGAAAGCTTCGATGGCGAACACTTTGATGGCAAACGCTTTGAAGATTTCACCATGCATCTTGAGAGTAGAGGCCATGCACTGGCACGGGAACTGAGTGTAAGCATCCTTGCCTCCTCTAAATATTTCAAGTTTCCCTTTCTCACTTCCTAGTTATGTTTGCCTTTCAAAGAATATATCTCGATACCAGATTTGACCCCATGTTATCTTTGTGCTTGGATTAAGCGTAATTATGATGGCTCTTTTGTGAATACAAAATTACCAACCAAATATGGATGGGTAATTCCACATGCGAATGGAGTATACTTAGGAGCGAGCCAAACAAAAGGTGTGAAAGACAATGAATGCACTTGAATGTGAACTTCAAGTGCTCATTATAACAGTGCAAAAGTCTTAACTTTGGAGTGTATAATTGGATCCTAGAGGTACGAGTGTGGCAAGATCGCTTTGACGAAGTTCAGTTCGAATGGGTAGAAAGAAGTCTCAATAAACCGGCTTATATCTTAGCAAAGCAAATGATTGATGTTGATTTTTATTTTCAATTTTATGTACCTCATGTAATTTCACAAGTCTAACACTATGACTTGATTTTTTCATCTTGGGATTACTTAATGCCATTTCAGATTAACTTGTCAACTAAGTTCTAGCTCAGTGAAACTGGTGAATCTGCCTGGTGTTGCATACTATGCCGTAATACTCACAAACTCTATGATGGCGAACGCTTTGATGGCGTACGCTTTGAAGATTTCACCAAGCATCTCGATTCTCGAGGGTAGAGGCCATGCACTGGCACTGAGTGTAAGCATCTATTAGAGAACGAGAAATATGTAAAACGTTTTCTGTTATTTCACTCTCGTCCAATGAAGACGAAGATACAGAACCAGTTTATTTACAATTGTAATAAACATTAAACCAACTAACTAAACCAGCATTGAACCACTATACAAGTAAACCGGTAGTATAATTGATATTCCCCTCAAGATGAAGGTTCGAAAATGTTGAGAATACCCATTTTGCGTATGTTATCCCGAAAAGGTGCTGGAAAAAGAGGTTTGGTCAGAATATCAGCAAGCTGTTGATCTGTCCTCACATACATGGTTTTGAGAAAACCAGAATCAATGGATTTCCGCACCTTGTGACAATCAAACTCGATGTGTTTCGTCCTCACATGGAAGACATAATTTCTTGCAATATGCAGAGCAGAGGTGTTGTCACAGTACAGATAGGCAGGAGGAGTAAAGGGGACTCGAAACTCTTCTAGTAATCGAGATAACCAGATCAGTTCTTTGGCAGCAATAGACATTGCTCTATACTATGCTTCTGCTGTACTCATAGAAACAACAGATTGTTTCTTTGATTTCCAAGTAATCAAAGAATCTCCAAGAAACATTGCATAGCCTGTTACTGATCGGCGTGTGTCCAAACAGGCTCCTCAGTCTGAATCACAATAACCCCGAAGATCAAAGTTATTATCGGCTGCATAAAAGAGGCCTTGTACAATATTCCCTTTAAGATACCTGAGCACTTTATGAACAGCCTGGAGATGAGGTGCCCGAGGGTCTGAAGAATATTGAGCCAACTTGGAGACAGCATAGCTAATATCCGGTCTTGTGATAGTTAGATACTTAAGTTTCCCAACCAGCTTCCGATACTGTTTTGCATCATCATGTACTTCACCATCTCCTTTGCACAACTTCTGTTTTGGTTCTATAGGAATGGCTGAAGGTTTACAACCAGAAAAACCACTTGATGCAAGTAAATCCAGGACATACTTCCTTTGGCTAACTGAGATACCTTCAAGAGATCTAGCAATCTCAAGGCCAAGAAATTTTTTTGGGGCTCCAAGATCTCGTAGCTTGAACTGAGATTCCAGTTGAGTTTTCAATACTATCACTGCATCATCATCAGTGCTTGCAATTAAGATGTCATCGACATAAACCAAAACTGCAAGAAACTTTCCATCCCATTGTTTAACAAACAATGTATGATCACTGAAGCACTTCTTAAATCCCAAGTTAGTCAAAGTAGTGGAGAATTTAATGAACCACTGTCGAGAAGCCTGTTTAAGGCCATAGATAGATTTCAGAAGTTTACAAACTGAATTTGCCGCAACAGGTTCCCCCTTAAGATCAGAATATCCCGGTGGAAGCTTCATGTATATTTCTTCATCCAATTCACCATTCAAGAAGGCATTCGATACATCCAGTTGATGAAGAGACCATTTTAACTTTGGTGCAAGAGCCAGCAGAAACTTCACTGTGGCTAACTTGGCAACTGGTGAAAATGTATCTAAGAAGTCTATACCTTCTTGCTGTGTAAAACCCTTAGCCACCAAACGAGCCTTGTATCTTTCAATGCTTCCATCAGCATTATACTTCACTGTATAAACCCACTTACAGCCAATAGCAACCTTTCCCGGAGGCAGTTCACAAATCAACCAAGTATGAGTCCTTTCCATAGCACCCATCTCCACACCCATAGCATCACACCAAACCTGAAAAGCCTGGGCATCTGAAAATTTTTCTGGTATTGGGGTAGTGGTAAGTGTTGAAAGAAAAGCATAGAAAGGCTCATATATATTTGAATAAGAAATATAGTTTGTGATGGGATATGGAATGTCAGTAAGATGTTATCTTAGTAAGAGTATTATTATAGCAATGAAAGTCCTGCAAGTGTTTGGGTGGTTGTATAAGTCTGCGAGATTTGGATTCAGAAGGAACCAAAACCTCAGATGATGACACATCTGATGTAGGATGTGTATCAGATGATGTTTGCACGGGAGAAAAATGAGCATCATAGGAAGCAGGAGAATGTAATAGAGGAAAGAAATCCTTAGTAGCATCTGTGATGTTAGATGATACAAAAGGGAAAATATCCTCATGGAAAATTACATGTCTTGAAACAGAAACAGAATGTGTCTCTATATCTAGCAGCTTATATCCCTTGTAACCAGTTGGATAGCCTAGAAAAACGCAAGCTCTAGCTCTAGGTTCAAACTTATTTTTACCTTTGGGAAAAGTGGAACTATAGCACAAGCATCCAAAACTTTTCAAACTATGATATTCTGGAATCTTATTAGTGAGCTTCTCATAATGAGACTTATTTCCCAAAACCAAAGATGGTAATCTATTGATAAGAAACACTGCCGTAAGGACACAATCCCCCCAAAATTCTAATGGAACCTGAGATTGAAACAAAAGGGCTCTAGCAACATTCAAAAGATGCTGATGCTTTCTCTCTACCACAGAATTCTGTTCAGGAGTTTCAGGACAAGAATGATATGCAACAATTCCTTTAGATGAGTAAAGTTCATTGAATTTCAGTTCATGTGCATTATCATATCTAACATATTTAAGCTTTGCATTATATTGAGTTTCAACCATTTGAATGAAAGTAGGAAAGACATGTAAAACATCAGATTTGGCACGAAGCAAAATAAATCCAAGTAGCCCTACTGAAATCATCTACTATCGTAAGAAAGTATTTGTAACCCTCAGTAGTAGGAACACAGAAAGGACCCCATGTATCGATATGTACTAACTCAAAAGGTACAGTACATATGTTATGTCTAGATTTGAATGCAAGATGTTTCTGTTTTGATAAATGACAAACATGACAGCAATCAGATGTCTTTGTATTACTCTTAACCTTTTTCAAACTCTATACATCAGAAAGGAAATCTACTTTGGACTGAGATGGATGACCCAATCTCCTATGCCAAGTATCCGAATCAACAAGTAAGCTATTACAAGAAAAAGAAGTACCTGAAATATCTGCTAAAGACATTGTATTATTTGTATGATTGAAATTCAGTACATAAATATTTCCATCTTGACTACCTTGACCAATCATCAACTCCCGTGTAATTGCCTGAATAAAACATGCATCAGCAGTGAAACTAACTTTAGAATTCAAAGTTCTAGTTAAAACACTAACACTAAGCAAGTTGAATTTGAATTCAGGTATATACAGCACATCATATAGAGAGATAGTATCAGTCAATTGAATGAATCCTATGCCCATTATTCTAACTGTATAACCATTGGGAAGGGTGACGAAGGTTCTATCTAGAGGTTTATAAGTTGTGAACATATCTTTACAATGAGTAACATGATGCGTTGCCCCTGAATCTATTACCCAAGCTCTAAGAGACACTTCCGGTTCTGTAGATATAGAAGAAACAAGCATGTCATAGTATTTGTGATTGTAAAGATCCAGAAATGTACCTGTTACTGAGGAAATAACAGGTGCATAATTTGAAGTTGAAGCACAAGTCTGTTCAGATGGAGATGTGACGCCAAGAGTGTGAAGCTTGGTGCTAAAGTAGGAGATCATTGTCTGAATATGTTCTTTAGACATATTGTCAAAGTTACTCTGAATCTGATTCATAGAAGGATCCACAGATGTCTCTTGTTGAAAGCATGAGACACTGTTGAGAGTTGTAAGATTTGTTGTGCCTACTGTTGTTGCAGGTTTTCCTCTTGGGTGACCTGGAGGAAATCCATGAACTTTGTAGCATCGGTCAACAGTGTGTCCTATCTTGTTGCAGTGAGAACATTTGGGATTCTTGAAGTTGCCATGAGCCAACATGATGTGAGATGAATCAGGTATTCCAGAGTCTTGAACTTGAAAAGCAACTGGGGCAGAAACCATTCTATTTCCCAAATTAACCACACGCTGACTTTCATCTTGATCTAGCATATTGTAGATCTCAGATAGTCCAGGTCGAGGTCTCATGTTGAGTATCTGACCTCTTATGTTTGCAAAGCCATCATGCAATCCCGTCAAAAACTGAATGATCTTGCTAGTTTCCGCATCATCCAACAACTCCTTCGCATATTCACAGTCACATTTCTTTGCAGAGTGAGATTTCGTATTAGCTAACTGTTCCCAAAGAGTCTTCTTCTTTGTGTAGTAAGCAGACAAATCCAGAGAACCTTGCTTGAGATTGTATATGGACTGTTCCAATTGATATTTCTGTGGCAAATTGCTCATACGAAACCTTAGATACAGATCATTCCACATCTCAGCTGCATCCTCATAGTACAGAATGCTATCATAAATCTCTTTGTTCACTACATTCATCACCCAAGCATTAACCATACTATTGCATCTACTCCAAATTTTGAACAAACTATCATTCACATATGGCCTAGGAAGAGATCCATCAACAAATGCGAGTTTATTCTTCGCATCTAGACTGATCTTCATAGCAATTAACCAGTTATTGTAGTTCGTACCGTCTAGAGTATGCGTAACAATGGAGAGACCTGGATGATCAGCTGAATGCAGAAAGAAAGGACTATGTGCATTGTCGAATGATTCCAATCCAATAGGAATCCTACCAGGAACAGCACGATTTGCAGATCCAAGAGGGAGCGAGGTCGTTACAACTTCCGGTACAGCTGGGGAGGAAGATCCAGCTCTATTCTTCATCGCAGATGCATCTACTTCCGATTCAGTTGGAGTAGATGAATGATTCCTCAGTTTTCTTCCTTGTTTCGCCATTGAAGTAGATCGAAGTTCAGAAGCTCGCGTGAACGATTTTGAAGCTTCCAAGGTCGAACAAATCACATATTCGAGATCGATGCAACGATTAAACGGTGAAATCGAAAGAAAATCGAAGAGGACGAAGCGAAATCATAGGGATGAGCAGAGATTGCTCTGATACCATATTAGAGAACGAGAAATATGTAAAACGTTTTCTGTTATTTCACTCTCGTCCAATGAAGACGAAGATATAGAACCAGTTTATTTACAATTGTAATAAACATTAAACCAACTAACTAAACCAGCATTGAACCACTATACAAGTAAACCGGTAGTATAATTGATAGCATCCTTGCCTCCTCTAAATATTATATCAATACATTTGTCAATTGTGTCTAACTCCATGTTTGTGCACAAGTTTCCCTTTCTCACTTCGTAGTTATGTTTGCCTTTCAAAGAATATATCTCGATACCAGATTTGACCCCATGTTATCTTTGTGCTTTAGGGGCTCACGCCTCTAATCAGTAAGATGCAGTCCTCTAATCTTTGACCATCTAGAGAGGGACGTGAACAAGACGAAGAAGAAGAATAGTACATATATATATGCATGTCGCCCCATGGTGTGTTGTTGTTCTTTCTTTGGCATTTCATATGGTGGTTTTGTTCAAACTAATACTACTTATGCTTATTTTCAAGTTAACTAATACTTTTGTCGTCAAATGATTCATAATGTGACGAAGATGTTTTTATCCACTGGTTATAAAGTGGATGAGTTAAGTTTGAATGTTTTTGATGCATGGTAATGCCGGCTGATCCTATATATTATAACTGTTTTTTTTTTAATTGTAAAACATTAAAATTGTTCTCACAGTAAGATAAATATGCTACGCAAAATGTTTGTTTCTTCGGTGTAAAATATCTCAATTATATAAAATTTGCCAAAAATTTTATTTAGGCTTGTTGAAAAATACACAAACATTTAGAAGTTCCAATTTAATACTCGAACACTAAAAAAATAAAGGTGTGACATCCTCGATTTAATCTCCGTTAATTTGTCTCCGTTAATTAATTTGTCGAACGGAAATACCACTACTAAGGAAGTGGCTTAGACTTTGTATCGTGGGTTTGGTTTCTTCAAACGTGTAGCTCTCCTCTTGTCAACGACATGTGCCAGATTCATATTTCAGCAATTTTTAGAGATAAATTAAGACATAATTTGATTGTGATTCATTGAGGCAATTCATCGAACATCATAAATGCAAAACCTAAAGACTATAGTGAACATGAGTGAAATTAGGGTTTGTGTAAATCAATTTGGGAAAAAAATAGTTAAGGGTAATAGTGGTATCTCCCCACGTGTTTTTAAAGAAAATAAACGCCCATCTTACACAAAGGCCCTGTTTGATAGTCCATTTGACATAAGCATCTAAATTATGCATTTAAATGATTCATTTAGATGATTCATCTAGATGGTGTTTGTTTCTATTTTTGTTATTCATTTGGATGATTCATCTAGATGAATCTATGTTTGTTTGTCCATTTTAATGTAAATGTACATCTTCATTATTAATAAAACAATGTCTAAATTGCTCATGTTTCTTATTTAATCATGATCTTAATTATATTAGTTTTACAACATGATTTTAATCATACAAGTTTCTAAATTCATGAAATATAACATTTTTATAAGAAATTTCATCATATAATTGATAAAAATTATAAATTCATAAAATTTGAAATCATCATAAATACATATAAATTTGAAATCACCAAAACATACAAATATGATTCATATATGGGCTTGTGAGATCATATTTGATCTCAAACAACTCAAATGATTCCCAACACAAGATTGCAACAAAACAAATGTATATATATATATATATATATATGTATTATACACACATATTGGTTTGCATAATCGATCATTTGTATCACACTAACAAATTCTTTACGTTTCCAATGCAAGAATGCTTGTCAACTCTCACACAATTAAAGCATGAAAAGACGGTGAAAGTTACTCTGGTTCTTCTTAATCCAAAAGCTTCAAGTTTCTTGTATGCAAATGAAAAAAAAAAAAGCATCCATACCAGTTTTAGACAGCAATCCACCAGTAACAAGTCCGAGGCATTACCATCTTCCCACGAGGAGCCAAACTCGAGCTTTTTAAGTGTGAGTCACAAGATAAGGCCTTACACATTGTCTTATGAGATAACCGCTATATTGCATAAAGCTTACCTAAATTTCAAACAATATTATCAAGCTGGGAAATGGAGAATTGTAACCATGTGACATTTTCTAAAGCAGTCATAAAGCCGTATAACAAGGAAACCTATTTAGATAATTGATCTAAGCTCAGTAATTCATTGAAAGCCTAATCCCAGGTTATCATTTCAACCTGGTTCACGCTACTCTCATTTCAGAGTGAGAACCATAAGGATCTCACATCAGCCTTCCATGTCAAAAAGCTAAAGGGCTTCAGATTCAGCTAACTCACCATTCATATCCATAACTAGACCATTTGAAGCAGCAATTGAATCATTCATGCCTTTATTCCTAACTATCTATTTCTAGCTTAATCAAACAACAATGCCTTAGGATCATTGACTCATCCAAATGCAGAACAATTGGAAATTCCAGAAACATGAAATGCGTATCACTTTCAAAAAAAAAAAATATGACAGATCGAAACATACTGACGAAGAGGGTTCTAGAAAGCGTCCATTTCTGTTTGCTACCAGTTTTATTAACCTAGACGAAGCAATCGATCAAACACATACAAAAAAGGGAATCAAACATACAGATTCGTGGACAAGAGAACAAAAAAGAAGCAAATCCAGTAGCATCTAGAAGTTCCAGAGAACAAACCAATCACTAGACACAGAACACAACCACTAAAGAGCAAACCCAGAAGAGTAAATTCGAAGAAGAAAGCAATAGTCTCATGTAAAAGAGTTTCTAAGAGCTAAGAGAAAGTTGAAGAAAAAGAGAGAAAGAGAGAAGAAGCTCACCTGAGAAGTAGCCGGAGAGAAGCCACCGAAGAGAAGCCGCCGGAGAGAAGCTGCCGGAGTCGAGAGTCGGAGAAGAGAAGAGTCGGAGAAGAGAAGAATCGGACAAGAGAAAATCGCGTTAGGTCTAGGTTTTTTGTCATTTTTTTTTTGACTGAGCTGATTCGGCCAGCTGAGCCAATTTGAAGCAGCCAGCTGAGTTTTAATTTGTGTTCATAGGTTTTAAAACTCAGTCAGATGGATAATCTGATTGATTATCATTTTAAGCAAAAAAACAAACAACAGTTGGCATCTTCAGCCAGATGATCCAGCTGAATGAAGAAACAAACAAGCCCAAACTATTAGGCTATAGTTTAATAGTTAAGTACTCCGAGTGATCTTTGAAGTGTACAACTAATACTTAATTACTTAAATCACCATCTTCTCCGGTCAATAGCTCTGAATTTTTTTAAACCAGTCTTCATGCTTTTTCAAGATTCCAACATTTTGGTGCTTGAAAGATCCAGAATCTTTGTATTATTTCTGAATGGTGTTTACAAAAGGAGGCTACTCCACTATATACAATGATTACTCTAGACTCTAAGTTATACACACAATAAGCTCAATCATAATATATATTACCTAATATCCTCCTCAAGTTGGAGCATGGAGATCTCGAATGCCCAATTTGGATATGAGAAACTGAAACGATCGACCACTGAGTGTTTTAGTGAAGACATCCGCCAGCTGGAAGAAGGTGTCTACTTTGCACCATCTCAATTCGAGGCCGGTTTTACTAGCCTGGCTCACACACCACAAGACATTCAATTCACGATCGCAGCGGCCGAGAAAGTTCTAAGTCAGATCTAGTATGTTACAGAAGCTCCTAGAACCATGAGCGTGTTCTCATTTTTTTTTCCGTTGGCACTGATTTGATCAGATGAGAATTCGTTTTTATATTTATTGGTAGATAGATGATAATCGGAGCCCGCTATGCTATTAACTAAACTGAGGAATAAATCGGAGTTAACCAACACTGGACACAATTTGAAAGCTTTTGAATGTAGAGAAAAGGTAATCATTCAGAGTAAATCTGAATCTTACAAAATTGATATGTGGTAAGAAACGTAAAAGAGGTCTATTAAGACTTGTTGACTTTTTACAATACAAATTTGACTTTTTGCTATTGACCATGCAAGCTATGCACCACACACATTTTTAATTTAGGGCTGTCAATTTTAGTGTTTATCTGTGGGTTTCTCGGGTTTTGACTAGTCGCGGGGCGGGTGCGGGTCGAGAATTTTCAAAATGCCAAAAAGCGGGGTGGGTGCGGATTGAGTGATTTCAAATGTGGGGCGGATGCGGGTTGGTATTTTTTTCCTGCACGTCTCGGGGGTTACCCGCAATTTAAAAAAAAAATTATTTACTAAATACTATTAAAATGTTGAAATATTTTGTAATATATATATATATATATATTTTTTTTTTTTGTTAACTGATTTGTTTTGTAATATATATTAATTAATTAATTATTTGTTTATTTTTCAGAAAATTGTATATTTATGTTTTTTCATGTGAAATTTATTTTATCAAATATATATTTTTACTAATTTTTTTTATATATATTTGCGGGTTATCCGCGGGTTCAAACAGGGCAAGTGCGGGTCGAGCAATTTGTGTTAATGAATCAAGTGGGACGGATCGATGCAGATCAGAAAAAACATGTAACCCGCGCGGGGCGGATTGGACCTGCTTGACAGCTCTTCATCATCTTCGCAGCATTGATGAATCACCAAAAACCAGCATCATGCATAATTATGAGTTGTTAGGTAAGCTGTAAATGAAGCTATTAGTAATAAAATTATATAAAAGTACAAACAAATGGATTAAAGTAAGTTTTTTGTTTGTTTTTGTAACTAAGGATGGGATGGGATTGAAAAAGCAGATGGATCGACAACTGTTTCTCTAAACTCTGGCGCACCGAGTTTATCTTTATTAGAAATCTATAAGATGCTTACAACACTCTTACTTGGATTTACACACAGCGTAAGACAACCCCTTAGCTTGTGACCAACCGATTTCTAACTACCTTAAACACTAGAATCACATTTTTTGTGACTTCTATGTTTCTCTCACCGTTCTGCACTAAATGTTTCTTACGGTACTGGTCTTAAAGCTTATCTCTCATTTTTAGATCTAAGAACGGCTAATCTTTGCTAAGCCTCCTTACTTCATATGTATAGAAGACAGTAAAGAGCTCATAGGTTAGATTACTGTTCCGTACGAGTCCACCTCAGCGACTCTTGCCACGTCATTAAAATCTTTATGTTTAATGATCCAACTCTACAGTCTTCTTGTTCTAACATCTCCATTGTTGTTCCAGCATGACTGCAGACTTCACCAGACTTCACAAGTCTTCACCAGACTTCACAAGTCTTCACCAGACTTCACCAGTCTTCACAAGTCTTCACCAGACTTCACAAGTCTTCATGATACTTCCACATAAAGCTCACACTTTCATTCTCCCCCTTTTTGACTGAATATGTCAATCCAAGCTTTCCTACAACACAAACAAGACAAACTCTACCAGAGATACAAATGCACATTATCTCTGAAATCATTTCATTAAGGCATATGAGTTTTCGCATGATCATAAAATACAAAGCATCCTGAATTGCAAGTTCATAGACTATTAAAAAAGGTTCAAAAATCTGCAACAACTACCCGAACTCATTTCCTACAAAAACCAACAATGAGTTTTGATATGATCATAAACTCTCCCTAGATTCAAACTCCCCTCTCATAAACCTCAGAATTAGTTCCAACATCAGCACAAGTTCATATCCTTTTTAGAAACAGACTCTCCTGAAACTGAAATTGAGCATCTCCATACTCCCCCTGCTTGGGTGGCATATTTCAGTTAAAAACTAGTGTGAGCATGAACACTTACCTTCAAGACGTGTAGCCATGTCCAATAGCAATGTGGAGGTATGTTTTAAGAATGGACAACATCATCGAACAACAAGGCGACCCTCCTCCATTCATTTCTGTTGGCCTCCTTGGCTTGGCAGAGTGGGGTTCTGGTTCAAGATCGATTCATGACGAAATAGAAGGAGAGATGGAGGAATTAGGGTTGTAGAGAAGAAAAAGTGAACCTTTGCTTTTTGGTCAGAAAAATACTAAAAAGGTGAATTTTCTCTTTTTCTCTCATAAACCTTTCTTTTTCTTGCAAATAAAAACATTGGCCCATCTCTTTGTGCTTGAAACAATTTGATCCTGAAATATTACTTTTTAAGACACAACTCACAACAACCATCAACGCATTTGAACCCAGTAAAAACACACACACCTGTGAGCTATCGGGAGCTATCGGGAGCTATCATGACTAAATGAATGCAACATTAAGTCAAACATATCAAAAGCAAGACATCTTCGCGAGGGAAATCAAGAACATGCATACCTGTGAGATCAACTCAGATTTTCTTTCATCCTTGAACCTCATTTAAAAAAAAAATGATCAATGTGCTGGAACTCCATTTTCAAAGCGATGTGATGGGACTTGATCCAGAATCGTCTGTATAGTGATCAGCCTACAATTTTGAGATGTTGGAACACTCAACTTCCTGTTCCAGCATGGTAGCTATTTCTCAGTTCAAAGGAGCTTTCACACATGGTGATCCACCATGGTTAGCTTTCACATTGACAAACCTACTAGAGGTGATGAGTGTGACTGAGAATGAACAGGCTTGGCGCAGGCTTGAAGACATCAAATCTGATCCAACATCAAGTTTTGATAGAGAGTTGATCAGACTTTGAGAGGTCATGTTTTCCACTTCTCCTTTTGGGTTTTCATTTTTTTTTATCTCTGTGATAAGCACTGCTTTATCGATGAGATGAATTGCTTCCTAGTGCTCCTTTCTGCAAACTCATCCCTTTCTTTGCATGAACCACCCGAAGGTTTTGTGTCCATCCCTCAATTTCAAGTCACACTCTAAACAAATCAGCTCTTGAGGTCATGGAAGACAGATCTGTTCCACAGTGAACTTTACAGAAAGAGGTTTTGAGGAAACAAATTTACAGTCCCTTTAAAAAGAAAAAAAAACTTCACACTGTACATCCGATCCCTGCCTCAAAACAAACACTCATTAGGAAGAAGGTTAGAGTTCACAAACACCTAAAGACTTTTGCAAGTTAACAAACGTGTTAAAGTCCAAGGGTTTTGTGAAAATATTAGCAAGTTGACACTCAGAGGACACATGTTCTATGACCATTTCCTTCTCTTCAACTAATTCTCTTATGAAATGATGACGAATGTCAATATGTTTAGGTCTAGAGTGTTGTACATGGTTCTTAGATATGTTAATGGCACTTTGATTATCACATTTCACTAGTAATGGTTCAGAAATCATACCATAATCAGAGGCCATATGTCTCATCCACATGAGCTGAGTGGAGCAACTTCCCAAAGCAATGAACTCAGCCTCCGCTGTTAAAAGAGAAACACAGTTTTGTTTCTTGATATGCCATGAGATGAAATTGTGGCCTAGAAAGAAACATCCTCCAGAGGTGCTTTTCTGATCATCCACACACCCAGCCCAATATGAGTCACAATACCCACACAGATTCTGATTTGTATCCCGCGTGTAATTGAGATCAAAGTTCCTTGTCCCTTTTACATACTTGATAATCAGCTTCACCGCCGTGAGATGAGACTCCTTTGGATTTGACTGATATCTTTCACAAAGTCCCACAGTCAAACATAAGTCTGGTCTGATGGATGTAAGGGACATCAAGATTCCAATCATCCCACAGTAAACTTTCTCATCAACCCCTTTACCACCTTCATCCTTGGACAGCTTCACAGAGGTGCTCATCGGAGTCTTTGCAGATTTGTTGGAACACATCATGAACCGTTCCACCAGTTTTTTTGCATAATTTCTTTGAGAGACACTAATTTCTCCATCAGTTTGCTTCACTTGAAAACTCAGATAAGCTACACTGTTCGCGGAGTAACCAAGGAAGAAGCATTCATCACTTCTAGCATCAAATTTTCTCAAGTGATCCTTGTCGTTTAGAATGTAACAAGTACAACCAAACACATATCTCTTTCCAACAATGTTTTCCACTTGCATTGGACCCATGAGATCCATGTGGATAAGATCCAATAACTCAGTAGTTTGAATTCCTTGCACCATCTTACGATGAACCTTGATTTATTTTCCTTGGTTGCAAGCTTCATACACAATCTTGTCAACATGTTTTAGTTATGAAACACCTCTCACAGGTTCTTGGTTGACTATCTTAGTCATACTTCTGACATTCTTGTGTCCAAGCTTCTCATGCCATAACAATGGATCATCTTTCTCAGCTCTCAAACAGGCCTGTGACTGTTCCCACATGTACCAGTTATTTCCACTTCGAACTCCAGAAAGAACAATTCGATTTTGCTCATCAAATGCCCAACATTTTACTTTATTGAACGTCACACTCAACCCTTCATCGCATAGTTGACTCACGCTGATTAAATTGGCAGTAAGACCTTGTACGAAGTACACATTTTCCAAATTAGGTAACTGAGAATCTTGTAGATCTCCTTTTCCTTTGATCTTACCTTTTGCTCCACCTCCAAATGTGACTTTTCTCTCTTTGACTTCAGTAAAATTGTTTAGATTATCTTGAGTTCCAGTCAAGTGTCTAGAAGCTCCACTATCGAAATACCACTGTTTAGTCGAAAGAGATTTTACTGAAGTGTACGCAACATGACATCTTAAGTCTGACTTCACAACCCAAACATGAGACTCTCTTTTGAAGTTCGGATAGACCATCCCATGCCTCATCAATCCTCTCACTTTATCAGAAAATTTGTAGCAATACCTTTTAATGTGTCCGACTTTTTCACAATAAAAACATCCACAGTTCCTTAAGCCTCTCACATCCTTCCTTTGTCCAGAAGAGTAACCATTAACACGTTTGCCATGTATTTGAGCAGCTTTAGTCGTGTTCCTTAGTTGATCATTCCTCAGTTCTGTTGGAACATTGTGAGAGTTGTTCCCACGCACAAAATGAGTTTCTCCACTAGACAAACCACCGTTATATCCAAGACCGAAGTTGTTGTGTCTCACTCTTCCAACAGAGAGAATCTTATCCAAATTTATAGTACCACTGTTAAGCATGTGAATCTTCTTTCTAGTTTCAGACAGATTATGATTAAGAGATCTAGTCTTCTATTTCTCAGCATCTAGTAACTCACACAGTTTCTTATTCTGATTTTGAAGATTCTCATTTTCTTCAACCAAGGCAATATTTTCCTTACCAAGCAGCAACCAGCTCTCATACAGTTTTCAGAACTCAGCTTGAACATCAACCACATAGTCTTCCTTTGCTTCACTCTCAGATAAATGTCCCACTAACTCCGTTTCAGATTCTGATTCCGATGAGTGTTCTTTTATCTCCACATATGTTTCACTGTCGGAAGAGCTATTGGTTTCGTAAATGGCTACAATGAAAGCTACATCATTTCACTTCATCTGAGTCATCCTCTTCATCCTCAGATTCGCTTTCACTCATCCCAATATAAGATTTATCCTTTCTTGTTTGACCGCCTATACATTCAGCCGTTGTGACACTCTGCTTTGAAATTACCATATCCTTGACACTCATGGCACTGTTGATCATTTTTATTCACAAACCTATCTCGCTCCCTTTCATTGTATTGGGATCGAGAAAACGTCTTTTTGCTTCATGTTTCAATCCTTTTCAAGGCTCTGCTGAAGTTCTTAGCCATCATCCCGATCTCGTTCTTAAGTTCATGAATGTCATGCCTTTCTTCACCAACAAAAGCTATTCACTTCGAATTGCTTTCCCTAGTTGCAGGGATTTCCATTTCATACGCTTGCAAGTGTCCGACCACTTCATCGTAATCAATACTGTCAGTATCCAGAGCCGTTCCCATTGCTGCTTTCTTGGTTTCAAACTTAGGAGGAAGACTTCTTAACAGTTTCTTTACAAGCTTCTTATCTTTATATTTCTTCCCCATATTCTGAGCTTCATTAGCAATGGCGCTGAGCTTCCCACTAAACTCCTCTATGGAATATGTTTCTTCCATCCGAATGTTCTCAAACTTTTTTGCAAGCATATCAAGTCTGGATCTTTTCACGTTTGAGGTTCCTTCATAAGTTTTCTTCAGTTTATCCCAAGCCTCTTTAGCTGACTCACAACATTCTACACGTTTGAACTGATTTTAATTAATGGAATTAAAGATTACTGACAGAGCTTTAGCGTTGTACTTTGCTAGGCTTTTCTCATCATCCGTCCATAGCGACTTGTCTTTAGGAACATCTTCACCATTCTCACCCCTCGCCGTAGGAGCAGTCCATCCATTTTCGACAGCAGTCCACGAATCCTTGTGAATTCCTCTGATTATCGCTCTCATCTTCATCTCTCAATGACCATAGTTACCTTTCTCCAGAGTAGGATTTCCGTACAAAAACACCACACTGCAAGAAAACAGGGATATTTCCGACGGTCAAATCCGTCGGAAATCCGTAGGAAAGGGTCTTTTCCGACGGATTTCCGACGGATTTAAGCTGTCGGTTACAGTTCGTCGGAAATATGGTTTCCGTCGGAATCCGTCGGAAATTTCCGACGGATTTGTGCCGTCGGAAAGCCGTCAGACATTTCCGACGGATTTCCGACCGCGTACGTTCCGACCGCGTACGTTCCGACGGATACTCCGACGGATATTCAGTCGGAAATGCCGTCGGAAATCCGTCGGTAATTTCCGACGGACTTCCGACGGATTTGTGCCGTCGGAAAGCCGTCAGACATTTCCGACGGATTTCCGACCGCGTACGTTCCGACGGATTTCCGGCGTATATATTACCGACAGAATTTCCGACGGATGGTGATCGAATGAATTTGTCGGAAGTCCGTCATAAATCCGTCGGATGATATTTCTGACGGATTTCCGACGGTAACTATTTTCGACGGAGTTACGACGGATAATTTGATCGTAAGTTGTCTCGGAAGTCCGTCGGTTCTTCGTCGGAAATAGGTTCCGACGGATTTACGACGGTAACTATAACGCCCCGACCACCCCTACCTGTGGGCCCCATGCCTTCTCTCGGCCCGTGGGCCCCATGCCTTCTCTCGGCCCGTGGGCCCCACCCTTGTCCGACGGCCGGTGCGTTAGTCCGGGAGGCTTGTAATACTTGTTTACTGACCCTGCAATCACCACGTGATCTTTCCCCGTGTTTTGTCCTCACTCACACGATACCGCAAATCATTTCCCGGAAGGTCACCCATCCTTAGACTACTCCAGCTCAAGCACGCTTAACTCTGGAGTTCTTTCGGGCAAGTGATCGGAAAAGCTAAGTGCACTTTAGTGTCATAGATAGCCAAATCAATTCTTATAAGCCTCTCCGCATATACAAGAAATCGGGATGTTACAGTAACTTATTCGGACGGTTTTCCGACGGAATTGGTATTTTGAATTTTATTTAATTATTTATTTTTTTGAAATTTATATATTAAAATTATATAAATTTGAAATATAAATTAAAAATAGAAATAATAAATATATAAATTCATTAAAAAAAATTAAAAAATTCATTACACATTAAAATAAATTGTTCAAAAAAAAAGCATTAAAAGCAAATATTTAAACGGTTGGAGAATCTCCGTCGTCGGGATTATTATCCCGAAACATATGCGGGAAGCATTTTTCCATCATCTTCTCCAAGCAGGAGAGCTTCTTGTTGGTAGTCTGTTGCTCCGTCCGTAACTCTTCAACCTGCTGGTCACGGTCTTTCACCGTTTGGGTGAGCCTCTCGATTTCTACCCGGTACTCCGAAGGATAACGAGGAAGCGAGGAAGAAGATTCCTGGGTCGGAAGGGTGCCTAACCCAGCGAATCGACCTTTCACTTGCCGGGTTTGCTGCGAATAATTAAAACCGATAATAAATAAATAACGAAAATAAAAAAAAACGAAATGAAATTAAAACTTACCTCAAGTACAATCTGGTTTATCTCTTCCCGGGACAAAGAGTTCGAGGACGTCGATCCTTCGATAGTGAGCTGCGATGATAGTTCACGGTCCAGCTTCGTCTTCTTGCTCTTCTCGACAACATCCCGCATCCCCAAGTCCTGTATCTGACCGGTTTTCTTGTTGGTGTGTCTATTCTCGATGAGTTGAAGATAATCGGGTTCGGAACCAGATTCTCTCGCCTGCGAAAATTTGTTAAGTTAAATAAATATAAAAAACAGAATTAACAATAAAAAATTTAAATTAAACTTAGCATTTCCATCGCTTCCCGTTCGATGGTCTTTGCGCCCGCGTTGTGGATGTAGACCCCTTTCCCGCCTCGTTGGCTATTTCGGTTCTTCGACTGTTGCTCGGAGGTCTTTTTCGTCGCATGCCTAATTCAAAATAAATAATATATCAATAAATAACTTACCGCGAAAGTCCGGTGCCACACGTCTTTCTCCTCGGTAGGCATGTCCGAATACTTCTCGTACGGTTTGTCCAACATGTTGTGGAGCATCCGTAATATCGCCTTGGTGATCTGAGTCGACAGCTTAAACCTGAAAACATTATGAAAAGATATAAATATGTTAAGTTTAAAAATCTAAATAAGTTGAAATAATGTACAAAAAATTTCTTACCAAGTGCCGTCCTCAAACTTCGGGTCGAGTCGAATGCAATGGCCCCGGTTAGGCTGCCGGACTAGCTCCTCGATCTCAATGTGGCTCCGAGCAGAGGATTGCTGGGAATCAGGGATGTGAGTTCCCGAGCTCGTTGGTCCCGGAGGAGGCGTACACCGAGAACTCCGAGAACGGCGTCCTTGGTTGCCGCCTCCCAACTGAAGAACATCGTCGTGATCCCTGCGGAAAACGGTAAAATTGTTAATAAATTAACAAAAAATTCAAAAGTTACCAAAATTTTTGAAATTTCAGCAAACAAATTTAGGAAAAATTCAAATTTTCCGAAAAATTCAAATTTTCAAAAAAATTCAAATTTTCCGAAAAATTCAAAGTTTACTAAAATTCAAAATTTTCAAAAATTTTCAAAATTTGCTAAAATATTTTAAAATCAGTTTTAATATATAAAAATATTTAGAAAACGTTTTATTACTATAAAAAATATTTAAAACGATTTTATTTCTAAAATAATATTTGAAAAAGGTTTTTATTATTAAAAAATATTTTAACATCAACTTAAATATATAGAAATATTTTAAAAACGTTTTTATTAGTTAAAAAATACAATAAACGATTTTAATATATACACATATTATAAAAACGTTTTTATTATTAAAACAATATTTTAACATCAACTTAAATATATAGAAATATTTTAAAAACGTTTTTATTAATTAAAAAATATTATAAACGATTTAAATATATATACATATTATAAAAACGTTTTTATTACTATAAAAAAATTTAAAAACAATTTTAATATATATAAATATTATGAAAACGTTTTTATTACTTAACAAATATATTAAAAACGTTTTTAATATATACAAATATTGTCTAAACGTTTTTATTACTTAAACAATATTTTAAAAAATTCAAACAATATCTAGAAACGTTTTTAAAATATTTTTAGAAAATAAAACAAGATCTAAAAACGATTTTAATATTTTTAGATAATAAAACAAGATCAAAAATTTGTTTTCTAGATCTAACAATTCTAAATCAACAATCTAAACACATAAACCCTAACACTAATATTATTCTAAATAACAAATTCTATTATAACCACTTAACAATTCACATAAATAGAATTCTAACAACCTAACTAATATATTCCCTAAAACTAACATGATATAAAAAAAAATTAAAGGAATTGATTAAACTTACATGGTTTTGTTGAAAAGGAGTTGATGAATTGAAGATTAAAATTGAAATTGTGAAGAAGAAGAAGAGAAGAGGGAGAAGAACAGATTTTCGGTAAGGAAGAAGAAGAGAGAAGAGGGAGAAGAAGCGACGGAAGAGAGAGAGAGGAAGAAGAGAGAAAGAAGGAAAAAAACTTACGTTTCGTCGATATAATTCGATGTCCGTCGGAAATCCGTCGGAATTCCGTCGGATTTCGAAAAATAATTTCATTTACGCGGTTGATATTCCCGCGGTCTCGAAAATATCAAAATCCGTCGGAAATTTCCGACGGATAAGGTATATTCCTTGCATGTTTGTCGATTAGTCAGTCAACAAGCACGTGTCTAATTTTTCATATCCGTCGGAAATCCGTCGGAAATTTCCGACGGATTTCCGACGGATAAGGTATATTCCTTGCATGTTTGTCGATTAGTCAGTCAACAAGCACGTGTCTAATTTTTCAGATCCGTCGGAAATCCGTCGGAAATTTCCGACGGAATTAGGGTATATTTGGGGTTTAGGGTTTAGGGTTTCTTTATATGATTTAGGGACATGTTATTTACATGTTTCATTCAATATATTTATTAAGTTCATCAATATTAAAGGCTTTGCAATAGTTTAAAAATTATACAACATCAAAACATATCATTTCTCATAAATCAACTATATCTAATACTATAACTTATACAAACACTTCCATCAAAATTTATAAATTCTATATAACACATTTTCTTGATGTATATACAAGGTTAACCTATTTTGTATACATCATACAAGTGTTTGTAAACTTTTGCCACAAAAAAAAACCTATACCCTATACCCTAAACAAGATTTTTGAATATCCGTCGACATTAATTCTTTCGACTTGATGAATCAGGCCGGATCAAGACAGATGAAGGGAAAAGCATCTACAAAGTTGTGAAGAAGGAAGATGCAACTCAACATGGGAAGAAGAAAGTTGAGGAATTCCAAAAGTGGTATTAATTAGTGTTGTCTTGAAATGAATTTTAGACATTTGGGATTCTTCAGCTTTCTTCTTCTCAAAGTTGGGCTATTATGTTTTAGTTTTTTAGACATCTCTATAATATTATTTAAGAAAATATTTTTAAAAATTAACTTTGTTTTGTAAGTTATTACATGAAATGTCATTACAAATAAAAAAAAATTGAAATACGAAAGGATATAATTGTCTTTTAAAATTATTGATGAGAATATAAAAGGTATTTATTTCTCATTAAATAGATTATTTACTATTTAATTTCTTAATTATTATGATATTATTAAATAATAATCAATCCATACATATTCAAAGAAAATATATTCAAGATCTTGCAAAACGGGTGCATATTAGAGTTATGTGGACTGACCACAAAAATTATAGTCATTAAGCGATGCATATTAGAGTTATGTTTTCAAGATTATAAGTTTTTGCGGGTTAGCCCGAATAATATTTGAGATCATTGCAAAATGGGTTAAGTAGATATATTAGTCCGGGTTGACAGATCTATATATAATTATTAGTTAGACATATTATAAAATTCAGATAAATTTATTTTTTCTTAAATTTCAAAACAATTTTAAAGAAAAAATTATTATGTGCTATATAGCTAACGTGGATTGAATCCTAGTTGTATATTAAAAGAAAAGTGAAATAAATGATGAGTAAAAATTAGAGTTATTAATATAATTGTTTCATGTGACAGAGAGCTTCCATGTTTTTTGGTGTTACGGTGTGAAGTCTACTCTAAGGGCTAGGGGTGGATCGGATCGGATATCCGGAAAGATTTATATATATATATATATATATATATCTTAATATATTAAAAAATTATTATTAAAATATAAATTTTTAATATATTTAAAGGATTCTGATCCGGATATCTGAACCTTATAATTTAACTATTCGGATCCGGATATCCGAACCTTATAATTTAACTATTCGGATCCAACTTCTTCGGATATCCGGATTTTCATATCGGATCTCAAATCTTGGATAATAGTACTTCCACCCCAACTAAGGGCTAGCTAGCTTCGTGATTTTGATTTATTTATTTTTTGTCAACTAAACTTCATACATTAAATCAAGTTAAACCAGAATGGAGATTACCTCTAGAGGCAATTAATATCGGTTCGATCTGATTTACATGAGAAAAAATATAGTCTTGTATTCGCGCCGCTTTTGCGAAGGTGTTGGTATGGACATTTTGGTTTCGTGATTTTGATTATTGAGAAAAAACAAAATTAAAAGACAGAATTGAGAAATTATTGAAGTGGAAAGGCCCAGGTCCAATATAAATATTGATTCCATTACACAATACTTTTGCCCACTGAGTCCATACAAAATGCTCTTTATTATACTCCTTAGATTGGAGTTGGACCCCAATCAAATATATGATTGGTACACCAATATATTTTGCTGTATTGAAAGTTGCAACAAATTTATAATTTTTAAGAAGTTTCTTTTTAATTATATCAAACGAGAATACTGGTAAGTCTCACGTTAAACTAATATTAATTTTTATGCGAGTTAGAAAAGTTTAATCGTATATATTGATATGATACCCCTTGAAATAAAACAGCAAACAGATACTTTCGTTATATCGGAAAATAAGAAATATACATATCCCCAATAGATAATTACGTAAAATTTTAAAAAGAAGTAAAGAATTTAATTCCGGAAAAACATATATATATAACATCCGAAAATGCAAATATATATATATATATATATATATATATATATATATATATATATATATATATATATTATCCCGGGAAATTAATTCTCTACTTCGCACACTTGATAAACTCAGAAAAATACGACTACGTAACGGGTACACGTGGTGGTTGGTATATCAAGTTGGGGTAAAAGTCAACAGTGCAATAGTCAACGAAATTGTTTATTTTGTTTCTCATGTAGCTGCTGCAGAAGAGGACTGCTTGTCGTTTTTAGCGTTTTGTCCATCTTCAGTCTCAGCCCTCCGATCATTTCCACAGGTACACTTGTTCGCCTGACGAACGACTGAGATTGGCGCTGGCTCAGGGGATGACACTGTGCCTAGCTTCAGCATATCGAGGCTCACCTCCGGTAACTTAGCAGCTTCCACTTCTTTCTCTCCCAAATGCGGCGGCGTTTTACAGTATTTGTAGACTATGTAGAGTATCATTTGGAGTGCACCGAGAGTAAAACCAATCACATTAGGGAACTGCAAAAAACAAAAACAAAAGTTTTATTTAGTGGCAATAACATGATAATATATATACACTCACTTTTCCACTTTCTAACATATGAATAAAGTACGTAAAATAAACTTATGACAAAAAAAAAGAAGAAGTAAAGTTTATGGCAAACTTGTGCGGCATCGATAGAAGTTACGTACAAAATATAAGTTCTGTGTAACAATAAAGATAAAAAGAGCTCTAATATATATTAAATTTCTTTTGCAAAAGCTAAATTCTTTAATGTTTCTTTGGAACATAAAGCGAGTCTCTTTATAATTTGTTTTATAATCTTTAATCGTAAAGGGCAATACCAAACAAAAGTGTTTAATATTGCTTTCTTTAATTGTTTTATCTTTTGCAAATCCATCTCTTTTTATCTATGAATAATCTATGATAATTAGAACCTCAAAGTCTCAGGTACATTAGAAACAAAAGCACCACTTCTTGTAATATACATTATGATAATGATAAAACATATAAATATTATGCTTTAAGTCATGATAATAATTAATGTTAAAACAAATATATTCACTTAAGATTTATTGACCATTTTTCAGTATATGTGATCTGTTATAGTGATTACGGTGGATTCGACCCCCCCAAAAAAAAAAGTGATTACGGTGGTTAGTAAATTTCTAAATTAAGTATGTGTGTTTACGTGTGTTTAATAATTTATATATATATATATATTTACGAACATATATACATGCAATACCATATGTTCGTACAAATTAAATGAATTTATAAATACATAAACAGAGAGAGAAGATTGGCTTACAGCAACATAGAAGTCCTTGAGAGCAAGACCATAAAGGAGCCATACCACAGCACTGATTGTAAGGGTTAAAGATAAGCTAAAGGGCATGTACTCCACACTCCTTGTCTTTATCACCGTTCTCTATATTTTCAATCGAAACATATGTTAATTCTTGAAACTATAAAGTAATAATCAATCACTTCATTATAAATATACTTAATTAGCTCTTTCTAAGTAACTCACGATTATGCTTAGAGGAGCAGCGAAAACACAAACAGAGAATCCGACACAGATTCCTCCGATAATCTTCGCACGTGTAGTTCCTTTAAACAAGAATTGGCAAAGAAGGAGAATCAGACAAAATCCTCCAAAGTTCATCAGAAGTAGCAACTTCACTGTCAGAATCTGCATCCATTAAGAAGAGATTATAATTAGTTAGCGATTTTATTTGATATTTTAAACACCTGCACGTTTTCATATATATATATGATCTTGAGGGTTTATAGGTACCCGGGCTTTCTTGGGGGCGAAGGCAAGGTAGATGGAGATGTAGATGGTTTCAATGAAGCAGCCACAGGCGTTGATGGTGACAAGGAGAAAGACATCTTTCTTCTGTGTCGCGTAGTAAAGCCATAGCGTCGCGCTGAAGAGCGCTACAACATAAGGAAGAGACTGAAACCCTTCTGTTGTCTTCTTCTTCCAAACCCTATAGAATGTTGGCCTGCATCCATTTCATATAATCTTAGTATTATTGAATTATAAACGGAGAGTGCGTATCGATGTACGTAGTCATGTGTATTAGCATATAGTTGCTCGATTTTGACATATTGAATTACGAAGAAAGCAATATTAGTACACAAATAACTATTATATCTCTTGGTTTTCTAATAGATGTTGAGGTGAGATGTGAATATAACTTACACAGGAGAGAGGAACACGGCGAAGGAGATGACATTTCCTGAAAAGTATAGAAGAATATAACAAAAAGATATAGTATTAATAAATCGATATTAAATCTCTAGAATTTAGATGAGAGTTTCAGAACTTGATAGAAAAAAGCAATGAACACAAACGTTAGTATATATCATACCCATCAAACCAAAGACAAAGGCCCATGTGTTGTGAGTGTCGAAGAGAGGCATGATTTTTTTTAATTTTTTTATATATAAACAGTTTAGTGGTTTTAGGAGGAAGAAGAAGAGAGATCGCACTTAGATTTCTAAGTGTTTTCTCTTAATATCAAAGCTGATGGCACGAACTTAGCACTTCGAGGACTTCACGTATATATAGAGGGTTAGGGCTAAAGAGAGGAGTGGGTATTTTGTGGGAGAGATGGACAAAAATGAAATGTTTGTGTGAAGAATAATATTTTGAATTTTTTTGGGAAAATATTTTTAAAAGCATTAGTGTCAATGTGTCATTGTAGTTGTATAACAAAAAAAAAAAAAAAAAAGAAAAAGAGAAATGTTATAGACCTATACCAATAATTCACACGCTAAATATCCATTACCAAATTGAATACAAAAAACAAATATCCATCACCAAGATAACTTTTTTGGGGTTTTGGCTTAAGAGATATATAGTTAATTACTAATGCTTGTCAATCTCAGTTTAGGCAAGCTCTCTTTTATAAGGATTAATTGTGTCTAGATTCTACCTATGCATCCATATATACACAAAATAGTTTTGATTGGAAAACTCGAGAATGACATAAATAATGACCTAATTATTTTAGTGGTTTTTCACCAATCCTCTTTTTAAATTTTTGTATTTATAAAAAAACGTAATAAATATGTTATGCTACTCGGTGATTTCACAGTTTTCGTTATTGCTTAATGGTTATGTCATTTAATTTATGCCACATGTTTTTATTATTGTTACGCTTACGTGATTAACCTAGTACGTACGTAATTACAAATGATCAAAATTCATGATTATATACTATACCAAAAACAGTTTGGCATGTAGTGGAATATTATATTTCAAAAGTTCTTATGTGCGTTTAATTATATATGAATTAATGTACAACTAGTATAAATATATGCAAATATATATACCTATAATGTTATAATTTCCACTATATATCATTAAAATATTACGGCAATCTGAAAATTGCTTTAGATATCTTCTTAAAGAACCTGAGATTTGCAAAGTTCACTAAGTTTACGTTACCAAGCAAATTAGTTCACGTGACACTGTATGTCATAATATTATACCGTTTTCACTTTTAGCTCTTTTTAATCCTGGTATTCATGTTTCTTTATAGAAACAATAATAATTAGCCGTTTCTCAGTCATTATTCTTTTGTCCGTACCATCGGAATAAATAACAAGTTATTTTTTACAATCACATTGCCAGTCACGTGTTTTTGTGTGCAGGTTCCGAAACAAGGGTTAAACGAGAGATTCAATTTCTCCTTATTGTTTTTGTTTTTTGTGAGTTCTGCTAAAAAAAATTTCACATTCGAGTTCTTGTTAATTTAGTCATTCTCTTTCAAATCTGTAAGGATTGTAAAAATTCTTAACTTCTTATGATGATTTAGTGTTTGGCATTTATGTTTTTTTATGTATTATCATACTCGATTGTCTCCCTTTTATATGACGTTTGTCTGACGAGTTATAGAACTCGTCAGCTTAGTCTCCAGAGTTTCTATCCTTACCGACTTTATATGACTCAAGGGTTGATTATCAATAAAATTCCTAACAAAAAAAAAACTATCAAATTTTTATTTAATAAAATTTTATCGAGTTGAATATGTTCGAAGATTTTTCTATCATTGGATCCACTCCCGTTCAGTTTGACTTCCAAGCATCTCTCTATCTTCCACTTCGTTTCTTTAAAATTGAAGGCAAGCTCAATTGTTTTGTAAATAATTAAGTATTCTTTTAAATGTTTGTTTGTTGGGTTTAAATGTTAAGATTTATACAATTTTTGAATTTTTCATCGTTGTTTACAACTTATTCTTATACTACTAAGAAATACTAAGTAAAAGAGTGCTTGAAGATGTCTCATAGAAAGAGAGAATGCGGTCTCTGATCACCCGGTCAAATGTTGTCTAAATATCGGTAGTCGTCACGAATGTGTTGGTGAAGATGCATGAGTTGCGTTTGCGCCAAATCAAGTAGGCAGTCGATTGAAGGATGAGCTTTATGATGGGGGAGGCGTGAGCTGTTGACGGTGGTCGAGGTTGAAGAATCCAAGATGCAGCGGAGGATAGCACCAACATATATAGGAGAAGGCCAAATTTTGGATGCGAATGGCAACCAAATTGCAGCAGAAAAAAACATTAAAAAGATGTGGTCGTGGCTCCAAGTTGTGAAGGAGTGTCGTGGCACGACTTCTCTGAACCAAACAACTTTACTCCAAAAGACGAGAGGAAAATGAACATGTAATTGCTCTCATTTATCTTTGGAAGAGAAAGAATGTGAGAATATACCTATTATTTTGCGCCACATGAAAATATATTGCCCGAGACAACGTTGGTGCGTGGGTGGTGTTATGGTCGTGAAAGTGAGCAAGGTGTTTTGGATTCTCTCATATCTTACTTATTTGAAGCTGTCTAGGGCCAGTTCCACCAAGATACTTAATTAGAGATCTTAGATCAGTCCATGAGTCATACCAGAACGAAACATTTTAACCATTCCTTATATCACAACGAAAAATGTTTTTTATTGTTCGAGAGAACACAAAGCATTTTTTTTTCTTAAATGTTAATTCAATTTAATATTAAAATAAAGATAATTTACAAAACTATAATTATATACTTGTCCTAGTACACATTGTAGATATATATATATATATATATATATACATAACTAAAAAAAACAAAATGGATTATATTTAAAGGCCAAATCTTGATCAATATCATAAATAACCAATCACATCCTTAAAGACTAGATTTACTGCATTAATATTTGGGTGGATAAGATGAGATAACCTAACTCCAATATAGTTCTCGATTAAGTGTATCAACCCTTAATTAATTAATATATAAATATTTGTCGGGAAACAAAAGGTAAAATCATTTTCATTACGCAAGCATTAAAGGTAGAAAGCTCTATGAGCGTTACAAGTGGCAAACTTTAGACACAGTGGCAATTATACGTATAATAAACCTTTTGCCCTTTTTTTCCAGTAGACGTAGCCACCTTTGCTTTGCAAGGAACGTTTATAGTCTGATTGTTTTGACGCTTGAAAACATATGATCATTGCCAAATTGGTAAGATTGTCTAATCAACAAACATGGCTGATTAGTTAGTTTAGCTTCCGATTTATCAATCTACATTTGGTTAGATCTCTTCTGCGAGTAAGAAATGATAATTTGAAATACCGGTGTGATTTATTTTTCATAGTATTTTTCGATGCTTAAATCAGTAATAAAATCACAAACATTGGCATAAAATCATAAAACATAGAACATCTAACATATAACGAGTTTGAGTTACGTTGGGTGGAGAGAAAGAAATCCGCGATATATTATTTTTGTTTCAATTTTAGCATTTCCTAAGAAAAATAGAGAAAACAAATCGTATATCAGATTTTTTTTTTTTTTTTTTTAAATGTATCTAAATTTGAATCCAGGAAAATATCGGATTGAAAATCGGATTGCTCTAATCATGGGCCCTCAAATATTGTCACTTTTTTATTGCTAAAAATATAGGGGGAATTGGTTTTATAATGGTGATTGGTTTTAACATTGTCCTTTTACTATTTTTTTGCCTAATAATGTCTCCTTAATATTTATATTAATATTAAACCTCTTTTACCCCTTAAAATATAATTATTGAATATTGATATACGATTTACAAAAAAAAAATATTGATATATTGAATACTAGTGATATGGCCCGCACCATGTGCGGGCTTCAAAGTATGACAAAGTTATATTATCGAACATGGAATCTGAAAATCATTTACAAAACAAATAGATGTCTTTAAGATCATGAATGTACCTACCAATTCGGTGGAAGAAGAAAAAGAATAGAAAAACCATACAAATGTTAACAAATTAGGCGCAGCCAAAAAGAAACACAAAAATATAATTTCTGTAAGTTATGGCATTTGATGTCTCGATAGACGTAAGTTGAGACACAATGTCTAAGAGTACAAATGTTAACATGATCTTACAGACATCTATTAAAAAACTGCTAAACCAAAATATGCTTTCTAACAAAATATTAAACACGAAAAATCTACGATCAATTATGGCGAAACCCGTATGAAGACACATAAGAAATTAACTAAAGATGTATTGTATTAAGATTTAGTTACTCATAATTAATCAATTATGAACATGTGAGCAATGGCGGCTCCTTCACTGGGTATAAGGTATGAGATTAAAGGCAACCAATATCACCCCTTTTATATGAATTAATTTATAAAAAACGTCTTATATTTTTTATTTTGTTAAGGTCCAAAACAAATATATTTGAAAATATATTCAAAAATTAAACAATGATATCGATAAAAAGAAACAAACCTGAAGAATGTGCACGAATAGATTTGAAGCCTCAAGTCGCGTTACATCAAACAAAATCATTACTAAAACAGTAGTGTAAGAAAATAATCAAAAGACAAAGGACCGATGTGCTCCTGTTAGGCATGTCAATTTGAATCCAAACCCGTGGGCCCCACCCCAATAGACAAAGGACCAATTTTGTTTTCATGATTATCGTATATATGATATACTTCAATATTTTTTATATTTATCTTTACTGATTTTTATTTTAAAATGGAAATTATATTCAAAACCCTAGCGTCTTCGTGAGGCTATATATACCACCCATACAATACCCGTCTCTCTTATACCAAATCCCCGAGAATGTCATACCCAGCCACTTTTTTCTTTGTCTTTCGTTATTTGTTCTTTGGCTTTCGTTTGATGTGTTTTTAATAACCGAAACATTTTTGTTTTTGTTTTTTTGGAACGTTATAAGGAGTTCATTACGAAATAAAATATTGGGAGTGTTCTAATATATTCAACCACCCCGATTCCTCAGAAAGAAAGCCGATATCTAAAAACCTACAAAATATCTTGAAATCACTATTTAAAAAACAATTATACAAAAGAGTGGATTAAACCAACTTGTTTATTGATTAATACCTTCAAATCACGTATTGTTGCCGGGTTTAAAAAAAATCTAAAATTATACATTATCCACAACTTGTTTATCGATTATCATAATTAGTTATCCAACAATGAAAATCTGAATTGACCTATAGATGAAGAGGAAGTAAAAACATATTATCCATTAGGATGCACATATCCGAATATGTGATAAGGATGAACCCGGTGAACTTTTTTATAAACGATATCTTTCACCACTTTTATTCCATAAGTCCTCCATAACACTATCAAAGACATGTGCCAATCATAACCCTCATGTTTGAGCATTTCGTAGCCTTAATCTTGCGCAAACATCTTTTAATAAGGATGTGATTGTCTCATGTTTATGAGGTGGTACCGGAACAACTATTATTAATATCCACATAGAGAGCATAATTAATAGCTATCTAATATGGATCCTTTGGCCTCAGTTAGACGCTAGCTTCTTTTCGAGTCCACATGCTATAAGGAACCATCAGTCAAGATAGATGAGAAGGTGATGGTGGTGACGATATTGGCGGTGATACAAACATTAAAACGACTGCCCAAAAATGAGTACTTTCGCCAAATGTATTTATTGCCAAATCATACTCCTAGCGATTCAAGTTTTCTCCAAGGTTAACAACTTTTTATTGAATGTTTTACTCGTTACCACAATTTCTTAAGGTACACCTAAAGTGCTTACAAAAAAATTCAAGTCTCTGTGAGCTCACCCACATACTCTGTTTTGCATGCATTGTATGTTTTAAAAAACAATGCTTTTAAAGAGCTAGAAATCTGAAAACCTTACCTTCGAATGGCTTATCACACTTTAGCACAGCACGCATGCTTCCAACGTTTCAAAACAATGCTTACTCATCATCAGAACCTAAGTGCTGAAGTATATATTTTCTTGTGGCCCAGTACGATGAACCCTAATGATCAGTCCTTATAAACTTATATAAGAGTATCTAGTGAGAAGGAAGCATAAACAATCGGTTTTGTTTCCCCACAAGTCTTTATTGGTCGGTTGTAAGCAGAATCGCCTCTATTGAATCCGATTGGAGAGTTATAACTGTTTGGTGAAATATTGGTTGCCCGAGATCCGGCTATACCCAAGAGTGTTTCCATCAAAGCTTATATTCAAACTCGTTTCTTGATTCAAACCAAGACCAAAGTTAGTTAAAAAAAAATGATTTTGATCAGTGATACTGACATGACGTGTATAGCTGCGAAAATAAAAAATACACGTCATCACTTCGCATCAATTTCGAGCCAAAGAGGAAAATTAAGAAACAAAGGATTGTTTAACTACTATGTCTTGTTGCTCAATAGATTTTAACAAACAAACTAAACCATACATAGAGAGAAAAAGCATAATAAATGAAGGTAAGAAAGAGCAAACCAAGAATATAGAGAAAATAATAAATGTGTGGTAATGTCTGAGACGATTACGTTATGTTAACGATTAACTCCCACTATTGTAATTATGGTTAGATGGCTGAGACGATTACGTTATATTAACGATTAACTCCCATTATTGTAATTATGGTTAACTCGATGAACATAAAATGTGTTTTTGGCTTATAGTAGGGTAAGGCCACTTGTACTGAACATTCCACCAATCGAATAAAACTTGTCTTGCTTCTCTCGAACGGTAGCTTTCTTTTCTTCTTCTTCTTTTAAAAATCTAGTTTTAAAGAACTAATATGGATTCTGTGAAGCAGCATGTCCTTGAGATCACGGTCTTAGCATCTTTGTTTCCCATCTTGTGATATCTCATCACATTCACTCAACTACTCGTGAGATGAAATTGCATCTTCTGCACCTTGTGCGGGTATAAACTAAATTTTTAAAAGTTGATATATTTGTTTATTTATAGATGGATAATTCGGTTTATAATTTGGCTTTGTTTTGGACAGTTTAGTATTAAACATAATATCATTTTTTTAAAAATGTTTTAAAGTTTAAACAACAAAATACCAATACATAATATAAATATTACTCCATCTGTCTTAAATAAGTGATGTTTTAAGGTTTTTTTGTTCTCAAATAAGTGATGTTTTCTGTTTTCAATCCAAAATTAAATAACTTTTTATTGTTTTTGACGATTCCGAATTCAGAGCAGGAATCGGAGCTTCGCCAGCGCTTTCGTGCAACGTAATGGAACCATTGGCACAAAGATGCAAATCTTTTAACCAAACTAAAAAAAATCATGCTACTTCGTGTATATACACAAACAAAACTCTCTAAAATAATATACACATTGAAATCAAAAGAAAATCCGAAGCCAAGAAGAAAACCACAAACCATCCTAAACCGAAAAAGCAGACAAATCTTCATCTTTTGAATATGATGTTAATTTAATTATATTGCAGATTAAATTGTATAATTTCCAATGTGTATATTATACAATTTGAATGTGTAAAAAACCGAAATTGTATAATTTTTTCGGTTTAAAAAAAAATTTAGATTCGCGACACACAGAATAAGTCCATGGTTGGACTTATTATACACCGAAATAATCAAAAAAAATTATACAATTTTTATATTGCAGATTAAATTGTATTATTTGTGAAGTCATAATCTTACGTGGCGGCCTCAGAATAATCCTCCTTCATTCAAATTTTTTTTTGATTATTTGTCATAATTTCATTCGTTACTATATGATGACATGTCATCATCACTTAAATCAAACCGACGCTCGGTTTAACTTAATCGATTGGTTTATTCCAAATTTTATGTATTAATCTTGGTTTATCGGTTGATCGCTTTTTGTTATTATTAGGGTTTAACAAAACCGAAGGCTCGATCCGTCTTCTAATCATACTATTATTTGTGAAGTCATAATCTTACGTGGCGGCCTCAGAATAATCCTCCCTCATTCAATTTTTTTTGATTATTTGTCATAATTTCATTCGTTACTATCTGATGACATGTCCTCATCACTTAAATCAAACAGACGTTCGGTTTAACTTAATCGCTTGGTTTATTCCAAATTTCATGTCTTAATCTTGGTTTATCGGTTGATCGCTTTTTGTTATTATTAGGGTTTAACAAAACCGTGGGCTCGATCCGTCTTCTAATCGGTATATATGAATGATTTTTCATACCAAACCGATTGTTAGGTCCCATACCAACCCGATCGGGTAGTAATCGACACTCAAATTTGTAGAACAAACAAAAAAAAATCTAAATAATGTGTAATAAACCGAAATAATCTGAATATGCATCTAGACCAATCCAGGCGATTAACCAATGAGCAGTAGTAAACCAAGTAGTCTTATTTGGTTATGCATCATATTTGTCACTTATAGTCGTCGCCCTTTGATGTTAATCCAGGCAATTAACCAATGATGCTAATCAAGAAAGATAAAAAACTGATGGTTAACCGGTTTGTGTTCTGTTGAAAAAAAACAAACCAAATATCGTATGTTATATTCGATAATTGTAAGTAAATATATTCTGTTAATATAATGCTAATGATAATGACAACCATTTACTTATCTAAATTGGAAATTATACAATTTAAATCATAACATTATTTGTGAAGTCATAATCTTACGTGGCGGCCTCAGAATAATCCTCACTCATTCAATTTTTGTTTTGATTATTTGTCATAATTTTATTCTGATGGGTAACCGGTTTAACATGATCCCGGACCAAAACTTTGCAACCGTTAACATGAACTAACATTGAAACATTGAGAGTTTCAAAATTACCGGGTTGTAAGAACGACTCCACCCACGCACCATGTTCATCAATGGAGAGTCCAAGTTCACGAGCTGATGAAGACACAAAAGAATCATTAGAAAGGTAAAGAGAGAGCACCATCTTGTAAAATTAGGTAAAATAAAATAACATTAATTTTTGGATGCATAAAAAGACTTAAGATGAGTCGTATTTATATAATATCATGATATGCATTAGGGTTTTATTTTTAACGATAATCACTATAATTTGCCATATTTTTTTCAACTAACCAACAACCGCGATATTAAAGGTAAAGAGAGAGCACCATATTGCAAAATTATGTAAAATAAAATAACATTAATTTTTGGATGCATAAAAAGACTTAAGATGAGTCGTATTTATATAATATCATGATATGCATTAGGGTTTTATTTTTAACGATAATCACTATAATTTGCCATATTTTTTTTCAACTAACCAACAGCCGCGATATTAACAAATTTTATTCATACCTAACTTTTTGGATATGGACATGATTTACCTTAATCATTATCGATAAAATATAAAAATTCCTTTTATACAATTATCGATATAACCAAAATTTTACTTTTTATCAACATTTACGATTCAAATATATTTCTTCTTATTTTGGGCCTATCGCAGCCCACGCAAAAACACTCAACAACCGAATATAACCTAATCCCGGACCGAAACTTTGCAACCGTTAACATGAACTAACATTGACAGTTTCAAAATCTAACCCACATTAATTGATTATACCAAACCAAAGTGGTATCAACATGCTATCGAATACTTGATCGACTAAACCTTCCAGCTCAAAAAAATAATAAAAACTTGACTAATCAAATCATACGGCTTATAACCACATAATGGAAGAACCATATCGAAATCGTAAAGCGTACCACATGAATAACTCGGCTCCGTTTTTTTTAAAGGAAGAGAACATGTTCCAATTGAGCCAAACACAGAATAACGCATCAAACCGGGTTTAGGAGATTAAAAATTTGAACCAAGAAATAGTATATTCTCCTTATCTAGGCGCCATTTAAATTTTATAATTTCCAATTTAGATAAGTCCATGGTTGTCATTATCATTAGCATTATATTAACTGAATATATTTACTTACAATTATCGAATATAACATACGATATTTGGTTTGTTTTTTTCAACATAACACAAACCGGTTAACCATCGGTTTTTTATCTTTCTTGATTAGCATCATTGGTTAATTGCCTGGATTAACATCAAAGGGCGACAACTATAAGTGACAAATACGATGCATAACCAAATAAACGTTACTTGGCTTACTACTGCTCATTGGTTAATTGCCTGGATTGGTCTATATGCATATTCAGATTATTTCGGTTTATTACACATTATTTAGATTTTTTTTGTTTTCTACAAATTTGAGTGTCGATTACTACCCGATCGGGTTGGTATGGGACCTAAAAATCGGTTTGGTATGAAAAATCATTCATATATACCGATTAGAAGATGGATCGAGCCCACGGTTTTGTTAAACCCTAATAATAACAAAAAGCGATCAACCGATAAACCAAGATTAAGACATGAAATTTGGAATAAACCAAGCGATTAAGTTAAACCGAACGTCGGTTTGATTTAAGTGATGAGGACATGTCATCAGATAGTAACGAATGAAATTATGACAAATAATCAAAAAAAAAAATTGAATGAGGGAGGATTATTATGAGGCTGCCACGTAAGATTATGACTTCACAAATAATAGTATGATTAATGCCACACATTACCCAAAAAAAAAACAATTCCCTACCCATAAACTAATAACACACGAGCCAAAAAAAAAAATTAGAACCGAGCAAAGAACAAAAAAATTAGAAGATTTTCGAAAATATTCAGTTTTGCAAGTTACCACTTCTCCTAGATTTTCTCTGATTTTGTTAGAATTTTATAGAATACATATTCTACATATCGTATAACAAAGACCAAACGTTAGAACTTATATTCTGGGTAAAAGTAGAATATCGTGTAAGCACTAGAAGTTGTATTCTGGGTAAAAGTAGAATATTATGTAAGCACTAGAAGTTGTATTCTGGGAAAAAGTAAAATATTGTGTAAGCACTAGAAGTTGTATTCTGCAAAAATGTAGAATATAGTGTAACATATAGAATATGTATTCACCTTCTCGGTAGAATATAGTGTAAATTCTAGAAAACGTATTCTACATGTTGTTAGATTAATGAGGAAATACGGGAAAACGCATTCTACATATACGTATAATGTAGAATACGCATTCTGCATTGCGTAGAACCAGTTAAAAATATTATTTAAATATTTATTTTTCCTTAAATGATTTTGCCAAATATTTTTATTTTCTTAAATGATTTTGGAATATATTTTTATTTTCTTTTTTGGATTTTTCGGATTTTTTTTATAAAAAATTCAATTTTATTTATATTTAAAATTACCTTAAATAATTAAAAGGTCATTTGGGTCAAAAAGTGACAAATTTCAAGAAAATAGTAAAGAGACAATGTTAAAACCAATCACCATTATAAAACCAATTCCCCCCAAAAATATATGGTCGTTGTAAAATTGGTAAAAAAGCATTGGATCAACAAAGAAATGGTAAAAAGTTTTTTTTAAAGGTATCCGATTAATCAATATAAACATCTGACTAATTGATTTTAACGATTGATGATCTATACTATTAAAACATGAGCATTTTTTAAATCTGTTTCCAAACACTCTTTATTTATATAAATAAATTGAACATGTTGTCAAACATTTATTAAACATGTTGTCATAAATAATGTCCTCCGGCATTACAAACATGAGCACTCTCCAAGATACCAACTCCTCCGGGTGTTTTTCTAAGGTCATCGGTCTTTGCTAATTTTGATCATTTCTTTTGGAGACTTCATCCAGATAACCAGGATACTAGTTTTCCTTGGATTGCGTGGTATATTTGGAAAACGAGAAATGATAAGGTTTTTTCAAATGTTGATAGAAATCCACAAGAAATACTGAAGCTTGCGGAAACCGAGGCAATAACCTGGGAATCGGCACAGAACAGTGACCCCGATGTGATAATTCAAAATTCTATCCCTTCTCTGGTGACTCCGATGTACGGAGGTTGACGGTGTAATATTGACGGATCTTGGAAGGAGACAGATAGTTTCTCCGGATTAGGTTGGCATTACTTCCAAGAAGGTGCCAAAGGGACTATAATGGGAGCCAGGAATATACGAAGAAGCCTTTCCCCCCTACATGCAGAACTGGAAGCACTTATCTGGGCCATGCATTGTTTGATTGCAAACCAGAAGACAGAAATAGCTTTTGCAACAGACTATTCCGAGTTGGTGAAGGTGGTGTCTACACCCGAGGATTGGTCGGCCTTTGCATTACATTTGGAGAAATTCGAGAAGAGCAAAGAGGTGTTTTCTTACTTCTCAATCACACTCATTCCGCGCGTAAACAACACAACGGCAGACAAGCTAGCAAGGAGTGCTCGTGTCTACCCAGTGGATATTACTTTCGTAAACTCGGTACCTCCGGTTTGGATCTCCGAACCGCTCTAGGTATCTAGATTGTCGACAAAAAGAAAACATGTTGCCAAACATTTATTAAATCTATTATAGAATTACAAATTAAATATATTTGAATCAATAATGTTTAAATTAGTTCTTATTTCTCATTTCACATTTCATATATTACAAAAACCTTTATTCCGCAGGAGCGCGCGGATTTAAAATCTTGTTAATCATTTAAAACATATGTGTGTAATATATTTATAGATATTATAGTTAAATATAAACGTTAAGTAATTATTTATAAATTTCAAAATAACCAAAAAAAAAAAGATTGCATATGGGAGTTTAGAAACAAAATAAACACCTTTTTTGTCAATCAAAATAAACACCTAAAAGTGTAAATGAGAGATTAATATCTAAATGAAATTCCTAACCTTGCATATACGTAATAATAGTAGCTAGAAATCTGTACCCTTTCATAGATTTTTTTATCGACACTCGTTATTTCATTATAATGTCTACCATCTTACTGGAAAAAGCATCGTTTTTTTTTTTTTTTTTGCAACACATTTTTCTTATTACTCAATCTTCTAAAATACAAGTAGAGGAAATTATCCTACCTCTATGGTTACCACAATACAAATTAAAGACATTAAAGCTTAAAACATAGAGGACTTAATAAGATGACAACGAATTCGAGATTAAGCTCATATGCGTCAATAGAATCTTCACGGTAAATCCGAAATGTTTGGAATTAGCCACTTGAACATGTGACTTTAAAACTAAAACTCTAGCTACCTTCAGAAATCGCCGAAACGATTCTGTTTGCCTCTTTTCTTTCCGTACAAACCGCTACGCAAGAATACAAATCGGTAAAGACATTCATAAGGTTTTTCGGCAAAAATCTCAGAAGGAAAACACCTCTCAAAAAAAGGAAAGTTGCTAGAATCGCCATCCCAAAAATGGATTAATTGTGACTATCCCAACAAAAAAACCAAGAAAGCCAGCAAAAGATTTGACCTTGAGGGATGGAGGGGATGGAACATATATGGGTGAAAATTGTGAGTTGAGAAGCCCACTTAACAAATTGAGCTCGGCCCATAATTTTTCTTCGCCGATTACGAAGTGAGTATGTTGGGAGACAGGTGGAGGAGGCAGATTTTTTCGATGGCTGAACCAAATCGGTGGAGGAACGGCGGAGACGGGTGGAGGAGACAGCTTGTGACGATGGTTGAACCGAATTTGTGAAGGGTTGGCGGTGACTAACTGAGGGTTTGAAAATAGCAGAGGTTTAGAGATGTAGCTTGTAACATCCCGGTTTCTTGTATATGCGGAGAGGCTTATAAGAATTGATTTGGCTACCTATGTCACCAAAGTGCACTTATCTTTTCGGAAACTTGTCCAGAGAGAACTCCAGAGTTAAGGGTGCTTGAGCTGGAGTAGTCTAAGGATGGGTGACCTTCCGGGAAGTGATTCGCGGTATCGTGTGAGTGAGGACAAAATACGGGGAAAGGTCACGTGGTGATTGCAGGGTCAGTAAACAAGTCTTACGAGCCTCCCGGACTAGCGCATCGGCCGTCGGACGAGGGTGGGCCCACGGGCCGGGAGATGTCGTTGGGGCCCACAGGTAGGGGCGGTCGGGGCGTTATAAGTGGTATCAGAGCCGAACCCAAACACGTGTGTGAAGTCAGGTGGGCTCACACCGTCTAGGGTGACGATCCTGGTGCGCAACGAGGACGTTGCGCTCTGTGAGTGGGGGTGATTGTAACATCCCGGTTTCTTGTATATGCGGAGAGGCTTATAAGAATTGATTTGGCTACCTATGTCACCAAAGTGCACTTATCTTTTCGGGAACTTGTCCAGAGAGAACTCCAGAGTTAAGGGTGCTTGAGCTGGAGTAGTCTAAGGATGGGTGACCTTCCGGGAAGTGATTCGCGGTATCGTGTGAGTGAGGACAAAATACGGGGAAAGGTCACGTGGTGATTGCAGGGTCAGTAAACAAGTCTTACGAGCCTCCCGGACTAGCGCATCGGCCGTCGGACGAGGGTGGGCCCACGGGCCGGGAGATGTCGTTGGGGCCCACAGGTAGGGGCGGTCGGGGCGTTATATAGCTGGTCGGAGATTTGAAGAAACCAATGTCGGAGTAACACCCTTGTCCGGTAAAACCAAGCTGGGGTGGAAGTGAAGAACACGAAGCTTGACACTTTCGGCGATGGGAATGACCTCTCAGCCGACGGAGCAGAAGAATAAATCGGTGGCTGAGGAGGAGAGGCTAGATCTGGCGGTAGCAGAGATCTACGGATATCCGGCGGGTCAGGGGAGTCTGATGGATACGGCGGATTCACGGAGGACGTCACCGGCGGCGCCGGAGAGGGATCCGCCTTCGCCAGATCTAGAGGATCCGGAGGTGGGAAGCTTTCATGACTACATATCTGCATCAACATAGCCATGGGGAGGTGAGAAACGTCGAAGTCGTCGAAAAACGGAGCCAACGGAGGGAGGAGCAACTTTCGGATAATCCAGGAGCGGTCCATCGAAGAAGTGGCTTCATGGGAGTTAGAAGCTAAGGCGGGCGGAGGGAAAACGACGTTAAAGGTTGCCTCGAACTTCGTGTCTGGGAGAGAATTATAATTTTATTTAAAAATTTGCAATATAAATGTGAAACGGCATTTTTGTTAAGTAAAAGTAATACCGTAAATGATATTTATAGAGTAAAGACTTCTACTAACATTAATATATAAATTAAAATGTGAAAATATTCTCGTTTCAGGCTTTGACCCGAAACAAAATATTTATTTTTGAACCTTTTTCACCCAAAATTTGACCATACAATTACAAGTCTCTACTTTGGAAAAAAATAATGGTAGCTACAATTGTAATATATGTCCAAATTTCCTTTGGAGTAAGTAACTTATTGCGGCCATATTTATTTCCACAGTTTAAAAAAAAAAAAAACTGATATGCCAAACCATTTATTAATTATTACGATCCCTATTTTGGCCAAATCGGTAAGAAAATTAGTCGATAACTAATTTAATATACTGATCAGTTTGATCTCCGACTGATTTGTTTGTGAATCGATTAATTACTTAACGACCAATTTATCGGTTTAGATGATCATTCAGAAATTAGGTTTTCGCCTATCGCTAGTCTTAGCGCGACACGTGGACTTCAGATCCGTATAAGATGACGCTATATTGGTTGGTTGACAAATAAATCTGATAGTTTGGTTTGGTTTTTTGTTCGGTTTCATTCAGTTGGTTGGAAGCTTGTAATTCGGTTATTTACATAACTGTTTTAGATTAGGTTTACGTAATGGCTTTCTTGTGATTAGCCTGAGGTCATGACCACTTTTGTTATAAATTTACTTTTTGAAGATAAACCACTTATCATAAGTGTATAAAAAAAACACCCCACATGTTAGTGTAATCTTGGTATTTTATTGTTTAGTTTTTTATGGCTTAGCATCAAAATCGATTTTTAGACACATATATCAGAATTTCAGGAAAAATATACTATTTTTTATTTTCTATGTTAGTCACTGTGACAATGTGACAACAAAGAATTAAGATTCTCCTAGATGTTATTTCACTATAAACAACAATTGTTTCTTCGTTTAGATTCAGTTAGAAGAAAATCTAAGAAAAAAATAACAAATTATTATTTGTCTTTTTCCTTTCTGTGGTTAACCACCTGAGTGACACCAGAGTCAAATGTAATAGCCTCTTCAATCATAAGACACATTTTTAATATATTAGGTGGGAAACACTACAAGAAAATAGTCATTTTGCAACGATTTTTTGAGACGATTTTATTTCGTTGCAAATTGCAATCGTTTTTACGACGACTTTACGACAATTCTTTAAGACGTCGTAAACTCGTCGCAAAATTGGGACGAAAATATTCGTTGTAAAATCGTCGCTAATTAGCGACGATTTTACAACGATTACCGACGACATTACGACGATTATCAAAATAGTCGTAAAATCGTTGTAACTTAGCGACGATTTACCGAGGTTTATATAAAACGTTGTAATATCGTCGTAAAATTACCCACGAATTAGCAATGATTATTATAATTTGAACTTTACATCGATTTCCCAACGATTAATCAGTTAGGTGAGCACGTTTTAAGTTCACGGTGTTCGGTTAGGTAAACATGTTTAATATCGTTGTAAAGTCGATGTAAACATTTTTAGATTCGTTGTAAAATTGATGTGAAATCGATGTAAAATCGTAGGTAATTCGATGGTAATGAAAATAAAAATCTATATATAGTGGCCAACTTCATAATAAAAATTTCATATTCAAAAACAATATTTACTTCTTTCTGACAAACAAAAAATGTCAATATACGAAATTAGAAGATGGATGTATAATCGTCTTGATTCAGAGGGATCGCTAACAAAGGAGTTCAGTGATGGGGTGGAGGGATTCATGCATCAGGCGGGAAGTATACATAATACGATTATCAGTGGTAAGATGTACTGTCCTTGTGCCAGATGCTTGAATAGGAAATTTATCATTATCTCGAAGGTGTGGTCGCATATATTAAATAGAGGGTTTATGCCGCATTACTATATATGGTATTATCATGGAGAGGGTCATGGGGGAAATGCAGCTAGTAGTAGTAGCAATCATCAAGCATCGAATTTTGATGAGTAAAATAATTTTAATCAATTTAATGATCATGCGGAGCAGCATGGTGAAGATAATGATAGGATTCATGACATGGTTACGGATGCATTTCATGAAATCGTAAGTACATTTGCACATGATCATCATGATGATGAGGAACCCAATCTAGATGCAAAAAAAATTTATGATATGCTAGATGCTGCAAATCAGCCACTCTACGATGGATGTAGAGAAGGACATTCTAAATTATCGTTGGCGGCTAGGATGATGACTATTAAAACTGATCATAACTTAGCTGAGGTTTGCATGGATGATTGGGCTGATTTGATTAAAGAGTATTTGACAGAGGACAATTTAGCAGCTGAAACTTACTATGAGATACAGAAGCTGGTTTATAGTCTTGGGTTGCCTTCTGAGATGATAGATGTCTGTGTTGACAATTGCATGCTTTTTTGGAAAGATGATGATAAGTTGCTGGAATGTCGATTTTTCCATAAGCCAAGATATAAGCCGCAAGGTACTGGTCGGAGTAAGATACCGTTCCAGCGGATGTGGTACCTTCCTATAACTGATAGATTAAAAAGAATGTATCAGTCTGAGAGGACAGCTGCATCGATGAGATGCCATGCATATCATTTGCAAACAGATGAGGAGGTTACTCATCCTTCAGATGCAAAAGCGTGGAAACACTTTAAGACGGTACATCCAGACTTTGCTAGAGAGAAACGTAATGTGTATCTTGGTCTTTGCACAGATGGATTTAGTCCATTTGGTATGTCTGGTAGGCAATATTCTTTATGGCCAGTAATCCTAACGCCTTACAACCTTCCCCCAGATATGTGCATGCAAAGGGAATTTTTATTCTTGAGTATTTTAGTACCAGGTCCGAAGCATCCGAAGTGTTCCCTTGATGTGTTTTTGCAGCCTCTGATACAGGAATTGGAGCAGTTATGGTATACCGGGGTTCGGACATATGATTTTGCAAGGAAAATTTTTTTTACAATGCGTGCGGTGCTTATGTGGACAATAAGCGACTTCCTTGCTTACGGGATGTTATCAGGTTGGACTACGCATGGGCGATTGTCTTGTCCATATTGTCTCAATCGGACAGATGCGTTTCAATTGAAACATGGTCGGAAAACAATTTGGTTTGATTGTCACCGCCGATTTCTACCGATTCATCATGCATATCGAAGAAATAAGCGGTTGTTTAGAAAGAACAAAACTGTTCGTGTTCCTCCTCCTGTTTATATTTCCAGGGAAGATCTAGAAGCAAAAATTGATCATTATGGTGCATTGGAAACAGTCAATCGTGGTGGAAATTGGCACACTCCAGCTAATATGCCGGATGGATATGGGGAGCATCACAATTGGCATAAGAAAATCATATTCTGGAAGCTTCCGTATTGGAAGGATCATTTGCTTAGAAACAATTTGGATGTCATGCACATTGAGAAAAACTTTTTTGATAACATCATGCATACATTGTTAAACGTGCGTGGAAGGACTCAAGACAGCGATAAGTCAAGGTTAGACTTGCCTGATCTTTGTTGTCGGAATGAGTTACATATTACAAGCAATGGGAAAGCACCTGTCCCCATATTTCGAGTGGGTGCGGAAGAAAAGTCAGCTTTGTTCAAATGGGTGACATCTGATGTGAAGTTCCCGGACGGGTACGTATCTAATTTAGCTAAATGTGTTGAGAATGGCCAAAAGTTTTCCGGGATGAAGAGTCATGACTGTCACGTCTTTATGCAACGACTACTTCCTTTTGCATTTGCTGAACTTCTAGCAGGAAATGTACACGAAGCAATTGCAGGCATTGGAGGGTTTTTTCGGGATCTTTGTACCCGTACTTTGTCAGAAGATGTTATTGCACAACTTGATGCTAGTATTCCTATTTTGTTGTGCAACATGGAGAAAATATTTCCCCCAGCCTTTTTTGATGTTATGGAACATCTACCTATTCATCTACCTCACGAAGCAGAACTTGGGGGACCTGTGCAGTATCGATGGATGTACCCATTCGAGCGATTCATGGGACATTTGAAGCGGAAGGCTAAAAATCTAGCCAAAGTTGAAGGGTCAATAGTAGCAGGAAGTTTAACAGAAGAAACTTCTCACTTCACGGGGTACTATTTTGGCTCGAAGGTTCGCACACGGAAAAGGGCAGCACGGCGATATGATGATGGAGGTGTAGGCCGAACATATGCTAATGAAGGTGTCCCAGATATCTTTTCTTCAATCGGTCGATTATGTGGAAGAGTGAAGTCAGTTTGGTTTGCCAATGAAAAAGACCATCATAGTGCACAAACGTATATCCTCTTAAATTGCGAAGAAGTTAGTCAATTTGAGACGTAAGTGTATAAACATACGTCTTATATATATATGGCTAAATTATATATATGCTAGCTTTATACCAATTACAAATACTTTTGTATGCAGTGAATTTGTTAGACAAGTCCGAGAAGTCATTGAAGGAATCTCAGACGATGAAATCAACAAGCGTAAAGATCAACATTTTGCCCCGTGGTTGAAGACGCAAGTACGTAAAATTTTAAGTGATCTGATTAATTACTAACTTGGACAATTAACCTAATACATATTTTGATTACTTTTTTAATTAAATTAATTAATGATATATATGTCGAGTATGGGGATACCGCATATCCACTCTGGTTCCATGAGTTAATAAAAGGCCCCATATCGAAGATAACGAGTGCACCCATGTATTGCACACGCGGATATATATTTCATACATTCAAATACGGAAATCAAAGAGCTACTGCCAACTACGGGGTATGTGTGCGGGGCGAAATAGATTTTTATGGAGTGTTGCAAGACGTAATTGAAGTTGAGTACCCTGGTTGCTTAGGTTTGAAATGCGTTCTGTTCAAATGCGACTGGTTCGATCCAACAGTTGATCGAGGCGTCCGTAAAAACAAATTTGGGGCAGTAGATGTCAACCAATCACGACGTTACAATAAGTATGAGCCATTTATCCTAGCATCACAAGCAGAACAAGTCAGCTTTGTTCCATATCCGCGAGTTCGCACCACCTGTATCTCATGGTTATCAGTTATAAAAGTTTCTCCGAGGGGTCGAATTGTGGGGGTTGATGAGGAACTACCAATGCAGCAAGATCATTGCTCTGATATGCCAGAACTAAATGAGAGCAATGAAGACATCCTTTTGATAGATCCTCAGAACAGGCAAGTTGAATATCTCCCAGACGATACAGAGGAAGAAGATGAGGAAGATGAGTTCGAAGAAAGAGATGAACCAGATGATCAAGAAACGGATGTGTACTACTCTTCGTCCGAAAATGAATCAGAGTGATCGCGCTAGCTAGTAATTATTGTGAATTTAATGTATTAATATAATATTGTGATCGAGTAATTATTGTGAAATTTAAGTGATATGATTTCTATGAAATCCCCTAAACCCCAAACTAAATTCCATCTCCGATCTCCATTCATTTTCCGCCGTAGGTGCGGCGATTAATAAATTACGAGACATATGTGTCTATGTGTCATGTAATTTATTAATTGCTTCAACAACGGCGGGAAATGAGTGGTGATCGGAAATGGGATTTAGTTTGGGGTTTAGGGGATTTCAAAGGAATCGTCGTTAAATCGTCGCTAATTGTGATTGTCACAAAATCGTTGCAAAATTAGCGACGATTTAGCAACGAATATGGACAAATCGTGGCTAAATCGTCGCAAACTATAAATGTCACAAAATCGATGCAACGTTGCGACGATTTAGCAACGAATTGTCATAAACCCTAAACCCTTTTCCCTTTGCCCTAAACCCTAAACCCTAACATATTACCATCTCATTGTATTATGCATCTTTCAATGAAATTGATCGTGACTTTAGAGAATTGTCCGAAAATGAAAACTCGGGCAATCACAGTAATATCCACAAATTGAATCATTGTATTAATAATCTAACATGTACGCAAACTCTATGTTTTACATATTTTTCGATCTCGATGAATTTATTGATAATTTTATGAATTTGGATTTACAGTAATCCAGTCAAGTTGTTTATGGAATGTTGCAATCGACGTTACAATTTTGTACCTATACCCTAAACCCTAAAACAGATTTTACAAATATCCTCACTAATTCGATGCAAATTGGCGACGATTTAGCAACGAATTGATACGAATCGTGGCTAAATCGTCGCAAAATAAGAATGTTACAAAATCGATGCAAATTTGCGACGATTTAGCCACGATTCGTTCATAAACCCTAAACCCTAAACCCTAAACCCTTTGCCCTAAACCCTAAACCCTAACATATTACCATCTCATTGTATTATGCATCTTTCAATGAAATTGATCGTGACTTTAGAGAATTGTCCGAAAATGAAAACTCGGTCAATCACAGTAATATCCACAAACTGAATCATTGTATTAATAATCTAACATGTACGCAAACTCTATGTTTTACATATTTTTCGATCTCGATGAATTTATTGATAATTTTATGAATTTGGATTTACAGTAATCCAGTCAAGTTGTTTCTGGAATGTTGCAAACGACGTTACAATTTTGTACCTATACCCTAAACCTAAAAACATATTTTACAAATATCCTCACTAAATCGACGCAAATTGGCGACGATTTAGCAACGAATTGATACGAATCGTGGCTAAATCGTCGCAAAATATGAATGTTACAAAATCGATGCAAATTTGCGACGATTTAGCCACGATTCGTTCATAAACCCTAAAATATAAACCCTTTGCCCTAAACCATAAACCCTAACATATTACCATCTCATTGTATTATGCATCTTTCAATGAAATTGATCGTGACTTTAGAGAATTGTCCGAAAATGAAAACTCGGTCAATCACAGTAATATCCACAAACTGAATCATTGTATTATTAATCTAACATGTACGCAAACTCTATGTTTTACATATTTTTCGATCTCGATGAATTTATTGATAATTTTATGAATTTGGATTTACAGTAATCCAGTCAAGTTGTTTCTGGAATGTTGCAATCGACGTTACAATTTTGTACCTATACCCTAAACCCTAAAACAGATTTTACAAATATCCTCACTAATTCGATGCAAATTGGCGACGATTTAGCAACGAAATGATACGAATCGTGGCTAAATCGTCGCAAAATAAGAATGTTACAAAATCGATGTAAATTTGCCACGATTTAGCCACGATTCGTTCATAAACCCTAAACCCTAAACCCTAAACCCTAACATATTACCATCTCATTGTATTATGAATCTTTCAATGAAATTGATCGTGACTTTAGAGAATTTTCCGAAAATGAAAACTCGGTCAATCAGAGTAATATCCACAAACTGAATCATTATATTAATAATCTAACATGTACGCAAACTCTATGTTTTACATATTTTTCGATCTCGATGAATTTATTGATAATTTTATGAATTTGGATTTACAGTAATCCAGTCAAATTGTTTCTGGAATGTTGCAATCGACGTTACAATTTTGTACCTAAACCCTAAACCCTAAAACAGATTTTACAAATATCCTCACTAATTTGATGCAAATTGGCGACGATTTAGCAACGAATTGATACGAATCGTGGCTAAATCGTCGCAAAATAAGAATGTTACAAAATCGATGTAAATTTGCGACGATTTAGCCACGATTCGTTCATAAACCCTAAACCCTTTGCCCTAAACCCTAAACCCTAACATATTACCATCTCATTGTATTATGAATCTTTCAATGAAATTGATCGTGACTTTAGAGAATTTTCCGAAAATGAAAACTCGGTCAATCAGAGTAATATCCACAAACTGAATCATTGTATTAATAATCTAACATGTACGCAAACTCTATGTTTTACATATTAATAATCTAACAGATGGGCCAGCGTCGTGCACATTACGCTCAGTTTTTTAGAGATATTGGTGATGCTTCGGGTACCGGGTTGCCTCCGTCTTCTGAGGCTACAGAGACGGATTTCGTCCCGGTGACGCAACCTCCGCCGCCTCCACAACCACCTCAGATTCCGCAACCTGGAGGCCATGCCCCGGCCCCGTATGCACATATGACGGTTCTTGATTTGCTTGCACAGCCGGGGCGTCATAGGCTTAAAAGATTAGATCCGGATCATACTGACGGGTCGGAATGGTAATATATATAAATATATATTTTTTACATTTATTATTACATATTTATATTTATTTCTAACAATTCAAAATTTTACAATTTTTTGTTTCAGGTTTGGAGTTGAATCCAAAGTTGGACGCACCGTTTCCGACATCATCAAATCCTATTTTATCGAGCCTCATACCAATTTTACCCAGCTTCCTTCACACGTCAAGGAGACATGGTTCAAGATGTTTGCGGTACGTATGGAAAAAATATTTTTTCTCCCATAATTATTTTAATTATATTTAAATATATATTTAATTTAATTTTATAAAATATGTAATTATTTTTGTTTCTCATGCAGCAAAAATATCACTGGGATCTTTCGATTCATGGCGAGGTTGAAACTTTATTTCTCGAGAGAGTGAAGTTTCGTATCCAAGGCGTCGTTGGTGAGTGGAAGAAAGCATGGAAGATTTCTGGGGATTTAGCAAAGCCCCTGCACATGGATAAAGCCGTTTGGGACGGCTTGGTGCGGTATTGGATGGATCCGAAGTCCATCATAACTGCTGAGAAGTGTTCGGCTTCCCGCAACACCGTTGATTCGGACGGGAAACTCAAGGCTCTGCCTCATACAGCTGGGCAAACACCTTTTACGGGTGTTCGTCTACAGATGGTAATTAAATTTATTAATTTATTTAATTTACTTCGTCAATAACATAGTTTTTTTCTTTAGGCCGCCGAAGACGGAGGTGTACTCCCTCCGATGACCAAGGTTTTTGAGCGGACGCACCGGAAGAAGGATGGTTCCTTTGTTTCCGAGACTGCCGAGCACATCTTCAATGAGGTGACTTCCAAAGTCACCGAACGAGAGACACAGCTCTCTCAATAGCTTTCTCCAGGTGGTTCGTCGGTCATGTCTGGAGGGTTGACCACACCCGATATTGACCGGATCTTCGAGCAGGTATATAGAATAGTTAGTACTTATTAATTTTTAGTTTTTGATTTTATAAAAATTTCTAATTGTAAATTTAAATATAGGTTGCCCCTAAGAGAAAGGGGAAGGTTGTCGGGATGGGATCTATTCGAGATGTCTCGGCTGCTTCTTCATATGCTCCGCGACGACGATCGCCAGAAGATGATCAAGTCGTGTTACGTGCCACGATTACGAGTCTTCAGGAGCGGGTTGAGACCGAGTCACAGGCATATCAGGCGAAGATTGCGAGTCTTCAGCAGCGGGTTGAACTGGATGCTACGCAGAATGACGAACTCTTCGACATCTTGGCAACAGGAAACCCGACAATGCAGGCCATGCTACGGGAAAAGCGAAAACTCCGAGCAGAGGCAGATGCAGCGGCAGCGGCAGGCCCATCCGGTTCGTCGAGACGTCCCGAAGACGATGTAAATCTCGACGATTACGATATAGTTATATAAATTTAGGATTTCGAATTCTAATTTTGGTATTTTTTTTGTAACAAATTATAATATTTTTTTCTTATAAAATATTATTATATATTATTTTTATAATTTTTATTTTATAATTGCGAAATTAATAAAATTTTAAAAATAAAAATAAAAATCATATATAGAATCGTCGTTAATTCGATGGTAAATAATAATCCTCGTTGTTTCGTTGCTAAATTAATCGTCATAAAATCGTGGCTAATTTACAACGATTATACGACGATTTATTAGCAACGATTTTGCGACGATTATTTAGCAACGATTTTATGACGATTTATTAGCAACGAATTAACGACGAAATTTTTTTCCATCGAATTAACAATGAAATATTTCCCATCGAATTTCCATCGTTTTTACGACGTATTTATATTCGTCGTAATTTCAATGTAATATTTACGACGATTTAGCGACGGAAATTTACCGACGAATTAGCGACGAATTTTTGTCCCTCGTACTTTCCCGACGAATTGACAACGATTTGTAGTTTGCGACGATCAGTTAACGACGATCTCTTTTTCGTCGTAAATTCGATTCAAACCCTCTTTTGCAACGATTTTACAACGATATCGTTCGTTGCAAAAAGGGTGTTTTCTTGTAGTGAAACACATTTGTTTTTTCGCAAACTAGTTTTTCTTGACACACAAAAAACAGTATTTGCACCCGATGATAAAAACTCTTTTTTTTTAATTAAAGAGCCCGATGATAAAAACCTGAGTGCAAATTAAGAAAAAAAATTAACAAACTTTTTTAAAGAAAATTTAAATACTAAAATAATGATTAATTGTCTATTTTTGACACTTTTAAAAAAGTAGTTTACATAGTTAATAACTCGCTAATAACTCTTCAGTTAAACCGAAAAAGTTCAACTGATATGTCAAGATTTATTTCTCTTATTTTGTTTTCAGCCAAATAATCAATGGTTTCGTTGAATTTAACTTCTCTCTTATTTTTTGTGTATAAATTAACATTTTAATTTTTGTAAAAGACAATTATTTTAAAAAGAAATTAAACATGGTATTATTGGATCAACTAAAATAAAATTGATTTTGATGGATTGATGATAATTAAAACGGAAAATTATGCCAAAAAAGGAAGAAAAAAAATACCAAATTATTTTCTTACACTAGTCAAGTTTGTCATTTTTTGTTTAAATAGTCTGTTTATTTGGATTGAACCTCAAAATAGTACCACTACTGTTACTATATATATAAATATTCAATATATAGGGTATACCTACTTAAATTTATTAAAAAAAATTTGACATAAAGTTTTATTTCATTTATATCATGGTTTGAGCTAGTTGCTTTACATATATTTACGTATTTTACATAATGTAATGTAATATCATATCAAATATGAATTATACTGACCTATGAGTTACGAACTTATGCTTCATTAATATACATACGCATACGGCATATGATGATATGTATAAATGTACAATTTATATATGCAAAATTAAGTAAAATGAGAAGAGGAAAAAACAGCTAGTCCCATAATTGGTTACGTTTCCAAATTCCAACCTCCTCCACCATCTAAGCACCACTTGGAAATTTCATACAACTTGAGCCTTTGCTTTAAGGCAAAGGTCACACAGCACATTTTCATATTTCCTTTTAAACTCTTTTTATAATCTAAGATAATTCATGCCGATAGGCCCGATATTTAGAATTGTTAAAATTTGTGATAATCTGCTACATTAGTTAGAAGTAGTGGAGTAGTCCTCATCTAATAACACAATCACCTTGTATATTAAAAATTTAGATTGCATAAAAATGGAAATAAATATACGGAAGCGAAAATTTTAAAAATATAAAAAACGCGTACGTTTTGAAAAAAAAAAATATATATAATAAAAATATATAATGAAACACCAGACGTTAAAACCATATTAAAGTAAAATGTTTGAAGTTAACAACCAGAAAAATTCAATAGATAAATATTTAATACTTTGCTAATGGCTTCAACTCTTCTAGTCTTCTTCTCGAGTTAGAAATCTCTAGGTTATTTTTAGTGATTACAGAAAAATAAAATATGAATGTTTAATATTCATTATACTAATTTTTTTCTTTCAAATTATGAAAATATCAAATAGATCTTTATGTTTTCAAACTATTTACTTTTTATATTTTTAAGAAAGATCATTTTATATTTAAAACCATAAAAGTCTAGGATGGACTCTGGAAAAGTTTTAGAGCCCATCATAAAGTATGGAGGAATTAAGAGATATTACCACATTTTTACAAAAAAATTATCACCAAATTTTGAATAAAGCGATTAGTAAGATTTATAAATCCTTCCTAGATATAAAAAATCATTTATTAGCTTTCTTAACACCTTTCTCTTCATATTATTACAGTAAATATTCTTAACATGAGAATTAAGAGTTCATGAATTCTAATATAAAGATTTTTTTATAGAAAAATAGATATTTTCAGCTCGGTATATAATTATTTTTTGAAAGTTTTTCGACGTGATCATGTCCTTTTCTCTAATAAAAACAAGAGAATTCGAGTGGCAGAAAATATCAAAAAAAGAAAACAAAATAAATAAATAAAGAAAACAAAAGCAAAAGAAGGGGAGAGGAGACAAAACAATAAAATGTGGCTCTTCTATTGTACGTAGTTGCTCTCAGCCTCTCTTCATGTTTTGTTCCTCTTCGGTATCAACAAACTTGAACCGCAACATACATAAGCGGTGTCGATATTATCTATGTTTTTTTGAGTCTTGCATTTTGAAGTACGAAATCCGATTCTTAAATATTATCATTTTTGTATTTGAAAACGTTATACAAAAAACTAAAGTCGAATCTCAATTTACTGACAAATACATGATATGCATATGAATAACTATCATGAAATAAGATAAGGATAATGTAGTCTATTTTAGTTTAACATGGTTTGTGCAAATGTTATCGCTGTGTTACCATCCAGTTTAAACCCACATAATGCATATTAATAAAATAAAAACAACAATGGAAAAACAATAATGAAAGAAACAATTACAAGAAAAAAATATACCTTTTTCATCTATCATTCTGGTTAATAGCTAAACATTAAATTTAAGATTTAGTTCACATTCCGTATTCTCAAATCAAAAGAGATTTTTTGTATTGCAAAACCAATCATTTTTTCGTTTAAATAAAAATTCATTTCAAAAAGGAAAAAAATATTGTAAAAGAAAAATTCAAAAAAAAATTCCTAGAAATTCAAAAAAAAAGAGAGAAGAAACGGAACACAATAGTTTACGAGTTTAGAATATTTATTATATTAACCCTGACACTGACCCGACGTAAATCATATTGTTGGAGGTGGGCCTAGCACCCCCAATTAGTTAGGTCCATCTTAGGAAAGGCCGTTCTTCGGTACGATCACCGGACTTAATGTCACCGACCTGCAAGACCGCTCTTCAGCTCGGTAGCCGACCTGCGAGAAGGCCAATCCCCGCGCTGATGCCCCGCCAGAGCAGGGAGTGTCAGAAGAATAGGCGCGTGGGAGTTGGTAAGGCAGTACCCTACCCGCGTAGGGATGTGCCTTCGACCCGACGTCCCACCAACCCTACAGAGCTGACAAGGGCAGGAAGGAGCAGGTGGAGCAGAGTTGGTAAAACAGTGCACTGCTCTGCAACACGCCACGCCGAGCTCATCATGACCTCTCTCCTCGAAAGCCGGGACACGCCTCCTAGGCCACCTTACCCGCGAAAGAGGCCGCAGACGACACGTGGCCCGAGATCCCGGGGAGCAGGAAGCCGACCCCGACTATATATACCCCTCATATGTCATTAATGAGGGGGACTCTGATTTTTACTCTAGAACCTGACACAAGTTACCCGACCTCTCTCTTTGTAACAAGACAACACTTTAGAACGCCGAACTGGACGTCCTTCGGAACCAGTTCGTAATTCTAAAGCGTTTACTTCTCTCTCATCAATAAAACGAAACACGTCCCCCGGCCTACTCATACTTCTCCCGACCTGTCTTAAATGTGGTTAAATTGCTCTATTAACGAAAATCTCACCTCCCATCTCCTAATCATTCTTTAAACACACTTAGTGATCCACGGGATCAACAATTGGCGCTAGAAGGAGGGAGTTTAGAGATTCTTCTATACGCAAGGAGCAGTTCAACCACCGCCGCAACCGCAGCAACGATGGCTATTCCGCCCCCAAGAGTATTATCAGGCCTAGAGACCCCGGCCCAAGCAACGGCCCAGGCCCAGACAACGGCCCCGCCACCAACTCAAGCAGCGACGACGACAGCCCGGCCATCAGCCCAGGCGGCCACCGACCGGATGACTCCCCAGGAGTCCTTCAGGGCTCCGCCACCGGCCCCAGCGCCCACTCCTTCCGGCGGCCCCGCCGCGCACAACGCGCCTCACCCCCCGGAGGACCAGCCCACGCTGTCCGCCGTAATGCAGGCCCTACTCACCAGAATAGACGAGCTGACGCGTGCGACCGACCAACGGTTCGCCACGCTAGCAGCCTCCCGGGACCGGTCGGACAACACCGGATCCCCCGACGTCCATTTCAGAGAGCCGGCCTCTCGGGAAGAAACCCCTCGTATCCGAAGGGGCCAGCCCGGCGACTCGCCGTCAGGCTCCGAAGGCCCGGGCGGACGTTTCGCCCCAGCCGTAGGGAGCTCCCCGGGCGACGAAGCCCATCATCTCCGATCCAGCTCCGAACGCGCCAGGGACGCCGAGTTCGAAGCTATGAAGGAGACACTCCGCGTGATGTCCTCTAAGATCCATCAGGCCACCAGTGCGGCCCCGGAAATAGATCGCGTCCTCCGAGAGACGCAAAACACGCCATTCACCCGTCGGATCTCCTCCGTCCCGCTCCAGCACCTCGGGAAGCTCAAACTCCAGCCCTACGCGGGAACCACCGACCCGGCCCAGTATCTCACGGCGTTCACCATCGCCATGGGCCGCGCCCACTTCTCACCAGATGAGCGGGAAGCCGCCCACTGCCAACTCTTCGTAGAGAACCTCACCGGCCCGGCTCTCACGTGGTTCTCTCGGCTGAAGACGCACTCCATAGACAGCTTCAGAGACCTGTCAACCACCTTTCTCGAGCACTACTCCATCTATATCCGGCAGTCCGCATCCAGCGCGGACCTCTGGGCGATGAACCAGGGAGCAAAGGAGTCGCTCAGGTCCTTCATAGAACGCTTCAAGGCCACGGCCTCCCAAAGCAATGTGACGGATGAGTCCGCGCTGCCTGCTCTAAGAAAGGGGCTACGGGCCGATTCGGCCTTCAAGGACGACATGAAGCTCAACAGGCCGCGCTCGCTGGAGGACGCCTTGCACCGCGCTGGACTCTTCGTCGAGCTCGAGGAGGAGAAGGCGGCTGAATCGAGAAACAGCGCCTCTCACAAGGCCCCGGCCGCGAAGGAGCGGCCCCAGGAGAGATACAAGGAGCCTCGTCAACACTATGATGACGAGTACCAGCGCAGCAAGGGAAAGCAGGCCGCTGCGTTCCTTGTTAACGGACCGACCTCAAGACCCCGTATGCGCGATCCCGTACCTCCTCCCGGCCCCGCGCCGGGGTTGCCTTGGAACAAGTACGTACGGGACCCCCACCAGCAGGACCGGCGTCCCGACGGCCCGAGCGATAGGGAGGCCCGACCAGACGAGCCGTACGACAGGTCGGCCTACTGCGACTTCCACCGGCAAAAGGGGCACCCGACCTCTTACTTCCGCGCCCTCCAAGAGGTCCTGCTGAACCAGTTTAAACGGGGCGAAATCGACGTACTGGAGCGGCTGCGCCCACATCCCCGGGATGGCGATCGAGTGCAACCCCGTGACAACCGAGGTCGCGAGGATAACCGGGCTAGGCCTTACAACCACGCCCAAAACGACGACCGGCGGCGACGATCTCCTTCGCGAGACCGGGAAACGGGCAGATCGCCTCCCCCGGCCCGGACTCTGATAGGGATGATCATGGGAGGCCTCCTCTCGTGCAACGACTCAGTGCGGTCCATCAAGCGCCATGAGAGGAAGACCGACGTCTCCCTGAAGTGGCACTCCGGGCCGGAGATCGACGCTCAGGACACGAGCAAAAGGGGGATATGTTTCACCGAGGCCGATGCGGCCGGGGTCCACCAGCCCCACAACGATCCCCTCGTCGTGCAAGTCCGCGTAGCCGACTGCGACGTTAACCGAGTCCTCGTCGATACGGGCAGCTCGGTCGACCTCATCTTCAAGGACACCCTTGCCAGGATGAATCTAAACGGGGTCGAGATCAAGCCGCACTCCATCCCGCTAACCGGTTTCGCCGGGGATACCGTCAACGGAATCGGCACCATCGAGTTGCCGGTCTACGTAGGTCGGGTGACGAAAATCGTCAAGTTCGTGGTCTTCGATACCACCCCGATCTACAATATCATCCTTGGAACTCCTTGGCTGCACTCGATGAAGGCAGTCACGTCGACGTACCACCAGTGCCTCAAGTTCCCCAACCAGGCCGGGACGTACACTCTCAGAAGCAACCAGAGGGTTTCTCGCGCCTGCTTCGCCATTGAGCACAAGCTGCGCCGCGCCGCGCCGGCCTGCCTAGCCGTCAGCACGTATCAGCCCGGCGAGACAGTTGCTCGGGACCTCCCGGGGGAAGACCTCGTCACCCAGGTCAACATCGATCCGAGCAACCCCGCCCGTTGCGTCGGCATCGGAACCGACCTCGACGAGACCATCAAGAAGGAGCTGGTCAATTTTCTGGGAGAGAACGTCTCCACCTTCGCCTGGTCAACCGCCGACATGCCCGGCATAGACCCCGCGACGTGTAGCCACGAGCTCAACGTGGATCCGACCTGCCGACCAGTCAAGCAAAAGCGCCGAAAATTGGGCCCGGAGCGCGCCCAGGCAGTCAACGACGAGGTCGAAAGGCTCACCGCGGCCGGCTCAATCACCGAGGTCAGATACCCGGACTGGCTGGCCAACCCGGTGGTGGTCAAGAAGAAGAGCGGGAAATGGAGGGTCTGTGTGGATTTCACCGACCTCAATAAGGCGTGCCCAAAGGACAGCTTTCCCCTCCCTCGAATCAACCAAGTCGTCGAAGCCACCGCGGGGAACGAGCTGCTCTCCTTCATGGACGCCTTCTCGGGGTATAACCAAATCCCCATGCACCCCGACGACCAGGAGAAGACCGCGTTCATCACAGACCGAGGCATCTACTGCTACAAGGTAATGCCTTTCGGACTCAAGAACGCCGGGGCCACCTACCAGCGGCTCGTCAACCGGATGTTCGCCGACCAAATAGGCCGCACTATGGAGGTGTACATAGACGACATGCTGGTGAAATCTCTGGTCGCCGCCGACCACGTCGCCCATCTCCGCTCTTGCTTCCGGACGCTGAACGAATACAACATGAAGCTGAACCCGGCCAAGTGTTCTTTCGGCGTCACCTCGGGCGAATTCCTCGGCTATATCATCACCCAGCGCGGGATCGAAGCCAACCCAAAGCAGATCCGGACGATCACCGAGCTCAAATCCCCTGAGAGCACGCGCCAAGTACAGCGGCTTACCGGGAGAATCGCCGCACTGAACCGCTTCATCTCCCGCTCTACCGACAAGTGCCTCCCGTTCTACCAGCTGCTCCGGGCTAACAAACGATTCGAGTGGGACGAGAAGTGCGAGGAAGCCCTCCAGCAGCTGAAGGAATACATATCTACTCCTCCCGTCCTGTCCAAACCAGAGGAAGGGGAAACCCTCTGCCTCTACATCGCCATCTCTACGTCGGCAGTCAGCGGGGTACTAGTGCGGGAAGACCGCGGCGACCAGAGACCTATCTCCTACATCAGCAAGTCCTTGGACGACGCGGAGAGCAGGTACCCGACTCTGGAGAAGCTCGCCTTGGCAGTGGTCGTCGCAGCTAGGAAGCTCCGGCCTTACTTCCAATCCCATACGATAGCCGTCCTAAGTACGTACCCCCTCAGGACCATCCTCCACAGCCCGAGCCGGTCCGGCCGGATAATGAAGTGGGCTGTCGAGCTGAGCGAGTACGACATCGAGTACCGGGGTCGGACCGCGATCAAATCTCAAGCGCTGGCCGATTTCCTAGTTGAGTTGGCACCCGAGCTGGCAGTCAGCGAGGTGTCCGAAGTGTGGACTCTGCACGTCGACGGATCGGCCTCCAAGCACGGGTCCGGCGTCGGCATACGCCTCGAATCCCCGACCAAGGAGATCCTCGAGCAGTCCTTCCGCCTGGCCTTCCCGGCATCGAACAACGAGGCCGAGTACGAAGCTTTGATTGCCGGCCTGCGCCTGGCCAAAGAGGTCGGCGCAAAGAAAATCCGAGCTTACTGCGACTCCCAGCTCGTTGCCAATCAATTCAGCGGGGAGTACGAGGCCAAGAATGATCGCATGGACGCCTACCTCAAGGTGACTCAAGGCATGGCCGCAGACTTCTCCGAGTTCACCCTGACAAAGATCCCCCGAGGCGATAACACTTCCGCAGACGCCCTCGCAGCACTAGCCTCCACCTCGGCTCCAGAGCAACGACGGGTAATCCCGGTGGAAAGTATCGACCTCCCCAGCATCGAGCTGCCAAAGGGAGCCTATCTGATCGGTCCCCAGATCGCGGACCCTGACGAAGACGCCCAACCTCCCGAGAACCTACCACCGCCCCCGGCCGAGCCCGAACTGCCGGACTGGCGAATCGACCTGCTGCTATATATCGCAGACGGCGTCCTTCCCGCAGATCGGTGGACCGCCCGACGGCTAAGAAAGAAGTGTGCCCGATACACGATGCTGGACGGCAATCTGTTCCGGTGGAGCGCCTCGGGAATCTTGCTCGGGTGCCTCCACGGGCAGGAAACCTTCGACGTAATGAAAGAAATGCACGAAGGTGCCGACGGAAACCACTCCAGCGGCCGGGCTCTCGCCCTGCGAATCCGGAAGCAAGGGCACTACTGGCCAACAATGCTGCAGGATTGTGAAAAATTCGCAGCCCGGTGCGAGAAGTGCCAGCGTCACGGCACACTCATTCACTGCCCTACCGAGCTCCTCACCACTGCGGTAGCACCCTACCCCTTCATGCGATGGGCCATGGACATAGTCGGACCCCTACCCCGATCTCGGCAAAAGCGCTTCATTCTGGTCATGACCGACTACTTCACCAAGTGGGTCGAAGCCGAAGCTTACGCCAAAATCACGGCAGAAGACGTCCGGAAATTCGTCTGGAAGTTCGTCATCTGCCGGCACGGACTGCCCTACGAGATCGTGACCGACAACGGTGCCCAGTTCACGTCGGCCCTCTTCGAAGGCTTCTGCGCGAAGTGGAAAATCAGGCTGAGCAAGTCCACCCCGAGATATCCACAAGGGAATGGACAAGCCGAAGCCACCAATAAGACCATCCTCGACGGCCTCAAAAAGCGGCTAGACGACAAGAAGGGGTCCTGGGCCGACGAGCTCGACGGAGTCCTCTGGTCCCATCGCACAACGCCGAAGACGTCGACAGGACGCACACCGTTCAGGCTCTCTCACGGAATGGAGGCAATGGCCCCCTCTGAGGTCGGGCTCCCCACTCCTCGCCGCGCTATGCTCACCCAGCAGCCCGCCCTGAACGACACCATCCTCCTCAGCGAGCTGGACTTCCTTGAGGAACAACGGGACCATTCCCTCCTCCGAATCCAAAACTACCAGCAGCTCGCCTCCAAGTACTACAACAAGAGGGTTCGAGGCAGGTTCTTTACCGAAGGAGACCTGGTCCTCCGCAAAGTCTTCGAAAACACCGCCGAGCTGAACGCGGGCAAGCTCGGTGCACATTGGGAGGGCCCTTACCTTATCTCCAAGGTCGTCAAGCCCGGCGTATACGAGCTAGTCACGATGGCCGGCGACGCAGTCCCGCGCTCATGGAATTCGATCAACCTCAAACGGTTCTACTATTAAGCCCCCGGGCTCCAATCCGCTCTCCGCTTTTGTAAACAAACGAACTACGATTGGCTTGATCCCTTCTACTAAAGGGTACGTAGGCAACCCCTAACCAGGGCTCAGCTATTAATCTATTAAAACCTTTTAGACAAAGGAAAACGGTCCCCGACCTGCGCACAAGAGCCGAGCTCCAAACGCTCAAACGCTCCCGAGCTCCAAACGCTCGCACTAAAAAAAAAAAAAAAAAAAAAAAAAAAAAAAAAAAAGCCGAGCTCCAAACGTTCGCACTACAAAAAAAAAAAAAAAAAAAAAAAAAGCCGAGCTCCAAACGCCCGCACTACAAAAAAAAAAAAAAAGCCGAGCTCCAAACGCTCGCACTACAAAAAAAAAAAAGCCGAGCTCCAAACGCTCGCACTACAAAAAAAAAAAAAAGCCGAGCTCCAAACGCTCGCACTACAAAAAAAAGGGGACCGAGCTCCGGTGCTCGCTCTCCCCGGCACACAAGTTATAAGTGCCAAAGCCGGGCCCCAGGGCTCGCACCTCTACTAGACACACAAGCATTAAGTGTCTCTAAGCCGGGCTCGCTACCCGCACCAAAAAAACAAGGTACACAAGCAATAAGTGCCTTAAGCCGAGATTACCTCGCACCCAATACAAGAGCACGGTCCACGACCTGCTTACTTGACAGAGTACGGTTTACGACCTACTCTACCGACCAAAAAAGCCTCGAAATGGCATTTACACAAAAAAAGGGGGCCAACGGCCTCTTTCATTATACAAAAGGGCCAACGGCCTCGTTTATTACAAAAAGGGCCCACGGCCTAATGATTACAACAGCCCCGAAACGGCACTTACAAAAAAAAAAAAAAAAAAAAAAGGAGAAGAAAGGGCCAACGGCCTCGATCATCACAAAAGGGGCAACGGCCTCGTCTGTTATAAAAATGGCCCACGGCCTAGTCGTTACAAAAGCCTCGAAACGGCACTTACAAAAAAGAGAGGGGCCAACGGCCTGCTCTTTGCATAAACGGCCTACGGCCCAGTCCTTACAAAAAGAAACGGCCTACGGCCCAGTCTACAAAAAGAAAACAAAAAGGAAAAAAGTTTTTACAAGGCCGCATCGGCCGGTCGGTCTTCCCTCCCGTCAGCACGGGTACCATCTAAATCAGCCGGGGCCACCATCCTCGCGTTGGTCCCGTACTCACCAAGGAAGGGCTGCCCAGACCCCTCTTCCTCAACCACGACTCCACCGGGTGGCACGTCGGTTCCGGCCTCACCGGACGGCGCGTCCGTGTCGGCCTCAGCGGCAGACAGGACCGAGGGATCTGCTTGCACAATCCCAGCAGCTTCGGGGACTCCCTCGTCAGCAGACGGGATCGAGGGATCTGCTTGGACGGTCTCAGCGACCGCAAGAACGTCCTCAGCAGCCAGCGGAGCCTCCAAGGTCAGATCCACCATGGGGGTGCTAGAGGGAGCGACAGGTATAATGTGCTCAAGCAGAACGCCGTGAGCACGGTCCAGAGGGATTTCCAGATCCTCCGGGGTCAAATCCGGAAAGTCCATCCCGTCCAGTACGGCACCGAATGCCGCCTCGTCCTCGTCCAGCTTCTGATACCGGTAGAACGGTACCGACACCCCGTCCTCTGCTTCCATCCTCTTGAGGCAGGCCTTTACGCCGGTCACCTGGCTGTACAGAAGGTGAGGCTCTAAGGCCCGGCGGCGCCCGTCCAGGTGGGCGCGGATCTTCTCCATCTTCGCGGACCACTTCCGGTTCCGCGCTTCCCACCGGGCTGACACCCGATCGCCCTCCGCAGCCACGGCCACCTTGGCCCGGCCTATGGCGGATTCCAGCCCCTTCACCCTGGAGCGGAGTGTCTCCCGCTCCCCCTTCAGGAGCCCGTTCTCCTCCTCGAGCCCCGACGCCCGATCCCACCCAGCTGCAGCACGGTCCCTCTCGGCCTCTAGTGCAGACTGCAGACTGGCCACCTCGACCGCCCGGGCTCTTAACCGCACCGCCTCCTCTTCCAGCGCCGCAGATCGGGCCTTCTCATCTCTCAGCTCCTTCTCGAGCCCGTGGAGACGGGTAGACTGGATCTGCGAGCTGGACTCCCGGCACTCCCGGAGGAAGTTAATCGAGGCGGCCTGCTCGGCGAGCCTCTTCTCGTAGGCCTCCGCCAGAAAGGCACTAAGGGCCATCGTCTGCATTAAACAAATTGTTAACAAAGACGCGCAACAAGTCTAGCTAAAAGCAGTTAGACCAGAGCAGAAGCTTACCCGAGCTGCGGATCGCGCCACCTGACGGAAGGTGTCGGACTCCGCCATCTCCAGCGGGACGAAGTGCGGGTACCTCCGCCCGAACATCATGGCCTGCGCCAGCTCGGCGCACTCGTCCGGATCGACGATTACCTGGTTGCTTCCATCCTCGTGGGTAAAGGAGAAGCTGTAGTCCCGAGGCCCATCGTCGGAACCTCCCGAGGCGCCGCCCACTTCGGCGCTGCGACCCTCGGCCTCCTGCACAGCAGCAGGATCCTCCGCGACGACGGTCGTCTCGCCGACCCCATCGCCCCCTTGAGCCCGGGTCTCATCGACCCCCCCTGCCGGCACGACGGCCAAAGGCACCTCGGGCTCCGGCCCGGGCAGTGTAGGCCGGATGACCTCCCGACCCCCGGAAGAGGACTCTCCCGTCCTCCTCTTCTTTCTGCCGGTCTCCCCACCGGCAGCCCGGTCTTCCCTCCTCTTCGAGGGAGTCGCCGCGGAGGAATCCCCCGCAACCCGTGGTGCCGGGTCTCGCCTGACCGGCACCTCGGGTATCGGCGGCGGCGGTGCAACAAACGAGTCCGCGTACTACGGATTGGCAAACCTCGCTCTACCTGCGAAGGAAGAACCGTTAATTCGGCCAAAAAAAAAAAAAAAAAAAAAAAAAAAAAAAAAAAAAACCACCTCCGGTCATTGCAGCTTCGATTCTCGCAGCGGTGAAGGACTTCCACTCTCTCCGACGCACTGTCCTGAGCACGGCAAGTAGACCTGCGTAGTCCGGTAGCTTGAATCTGGAGGAGTGAGGGCCTGAAGAGCAAGACAAAAAAAAAAAATCATCAGTCAGACAACCAAAGAGGAGAAGTCAGCTCGACCTGCAAATCCCTACCCGGGGAAAAATTCCAATCCCGGGTGTATCTCGCCAACGGATCGAGCCCAGCCACGGCGGTAGCCCGGACGTAGAAGTAGCTGCGAGACCAGTCCTCGACCTTCGACAGCTTGCTCGCCCTAGACCCCGAGCTGGGTGCCTCCAGAACGTTCGCCGCGGGCTTGAAAGCGGCATAGAAGGTCCCAGGAATCCCGGGGTTTGCCTTCTGCTGGGTGAACGCCTCGAACATAGGCAACGTCACCTCCACGTCGCATTCGTGCCCTAGGGTCAGCAGCACGATCATCCCCTGGACCGTGGACGGGCAGACCTGCGAGAAGGCCAAGCCCCGCGCCCGGCAATACTGGACGAACAGCTCGGGGAGAGGAAGGCGCAAGCCGCACTTCTGGAAGAACGACTCGTACAAGCAGACGAAACCCGGCCGAGGAGTCCACGGGCGCTCCTCCGCCCTGGGTACCCTGAGCTCAACGCCGGCGGAAAAACCACACAGATTCCCCAGGAGGGTCACCGACTCCGCTGTGCTCCAGGTCGGTGACCCTCCCTGCTCGTAGAGGACCAGGGGGGACCTCACCCTGGCCACTCGAGCTCCGCCTCCACGGCCGCCCTGACGGCCACCACGGTCGCCCAGGCGCCCGGTTCCACCCTCAGCTTGGCCAACACCGCGACCGCCAGAGGATATAACCACCGTCTTCGGCCGGAGATGGGTCCCCGGGAGCAACGGGGCGGCCCCCGAAGTCGAGGGGGCCAACTGTTCCCCACTGTCTGCCCCTCGTCGCGGAGAAGAGGCATGTTCGGAATCACCGGAGGAGGAACTCGGAGAATCGTTACCGCCACCACGGGACGCCGATTCTTCGCTCGACTCAACTCTGATACCGTCTAACATCGGAGCCATTGTACGGAGAGGAGGAAATCGAAAAGACAGGAAGAAAGTAGGAAGAGAAGGAGGAAATCGGAGAAAGGAGGTTACCTTAAGAGTATGCGCAGAAGGTTTTAACAGTAGGAGGAAGAAGGTTTAAATAGAGGAAGGGGGACAGTGAAGCGACGCCTGGACACGTGTCAAAAGAAGCACGGCTGCCCAAAAAACCTAATGATGACGTCTCTTCGTTTCCCCACGCCAAAAAGCAAAGGACGCCTCGATAAACGCGAAGCGTCTTTTACACGCCGCGCGTGGGCAGTCCACGCGAAAAATGAAGCGTCCTTTGTCGTCCCACGTGGTGAGCACGCGCCAACCTCCTACGGGTTTTTCGGAAAAGGCAAACACAGTTGAGCCCGGAAAGACCGTCCTAAGATGCGCCGAACTAACATTAGATCAACTTTGGCACGCTCACTTCGCCTCGCGATACCGAACTGGGGGAGGGCCTATTGTTGGAGGTGGGCCTAGCACCCCCAATTAGTTAGGCCCATCTTAGGAAAGGCCGTTCTTCGGTACGATCACCGGACTTAATGTCACCGACCTGCAAGACCGCTCTTCAGCTCGGTAGCCGACCTGCGAGAAGGCCAAGCCCCGCGCTGATGCCCCGCCAGAGCAGGGAGTGTCAGAAGAATAGGCGCGTGGGAGTTGGTAAGGCAGTACCCTACCCGCGTAGGGATGTGCCTTCGACCCGACGTCCCACCAACCCTACAGAGCTGACAAGGGCAGGAAGGAGCAGGTGGAGCAGAGTTGGTAAAACAGTGCACTGCTCTGCAACACGCCACGCCGAGCTCATCATGACCTCTCTCCTCGAAAGCCGGGACACGCCTCCTAGGCCACCTTACCCGCGAAAGAGGCCGCAGACGACACGTGGCCCGAGATCCCGGGGAGCAGGAAGCCGACCCCGACTATATATACCCCTCATATGTCATTAATGAGGGGGACTCTGATTTTTACTCTAGAACCTGACACAAGTTACCCGACCTCTCTCTTTGTAACAAGACAACACTTTAGAACGCCGAACTGGACGTCCTTCGGAACCAGTTCGTAATTCTAAAGCGTTTACTTCTCTCTCATCAATAAAACGAAACACGGCCCCCGGCCTACTCATACTTCTCCCGACCTGTCTTAAATGTGGTTAAATTGCTCTATTAACGAAAATCTCACCTCCCATCTCCTAATCATTCTTTAAACACACTTAGTGATCCACGGGATCAACACATATGAATAATCTTCACTTTTGTTAATGGAAAGAATAACAAGGAACAGTGAAATTCCATTAATATGTTGTATGATGATGTCATGATTGATTTTTTTACTCCAAACTTTTTGGCAAATCATGGCTAATCATGTCCATCGTGACTCGTGTTCTTTTCATGCAAAAATATGTTTTAGAATATACGAAAATAAAAAGTAAATAAAACATCCATGAAGATAGCGATCACGTCGGCTTTATCTTGAGATCTTATAAAATGAGAAAGATTAAAAGAGAGATTGGAGATGATATGATATGATTGGCCGCATTTGTTAATAAAATGCATCATTTATTTATTTTTCTTCTTTTCTTGCCGCCTCCAATTCAATGTATTCTCTTGTATTTACGAAAAGTTTGATATTTCTGAATAGTAGTATATAACATTTTTTTTTAGTAGTATAACATTAACCACTACGAATTATTTCGTCAGTTTATTTTCTACTAGTGGACATTTTTTGTTGTTTCAAAGATCTAAATGTAGCGAATAGTTTGCTTTTCTTTTTTTTTTCGCTACATAAGCCACACTATAGCAAGTCGAAAAAAGAAGAAACAAAAGGCCACACTATATTATATATAGCGATTTGCAAAAGAAGATCTAAAATCTAACTAGTCTGTGAGAAGATTTATTTGCACTAATTGTTATTACCGTTGGATATATATAGAACAACAATGGAATAAGTACAGAACCATATGTTTTTCCCAAATCACAAAATTTTGTGAACAAACTGTTTTATATTGAGTCACTATTTTTTTTTGTGATAAATTATGAAGTGATCCAAAGTTTCTTAAATCTAAACTAATCTCCAAAAGATCTAACAATCGAGTTCACGTTTACAATTTATAAATTTAATCGTGGCCGGGTGGTCAAACGGATCAATCGAACTCAGGGCTAGATAGAGCACATACACATACCAAACCAATTGAGCTATCACCGCTTGGTTTATATTTCGAATCACTACTCATTTTAACTTGTAAATTTCGTAAACTTAGTGACAAGTCTGACATTAATTTCAACAAAAAATTGCAGTTAAGTTATTCGTTTAATGGTCAAGTTATTCTATTTAACATACATATTTTTTTTTATGAAAATTGCAACCACGTGTGTTCTATGAATATTGTCTAAAATAACGTTATTTCAGCAAAGAAACCCAAATTTAAAAGCAAACTTCTCTTTATATATCATCAATTCCATCGTATCTTATTATATAAAGCACAATGATTCAAAGTTAGTAATTCACCATATCACAACACATGTCAATTCAAAATTAGAAAATTTTAAAATCGATTAATAAAAAAAACTAAAAATTCTAAAAATTTAATAATCGATTCATAATCTTAAAAGATAAAGTTACTAAAAATAAAAATTAAACAAAATAAGTTTATCCTAAAGTATAAAATTAATATAAAAAGAAAAAAACATTTCTTAGTTTTTCATTTAGATTAAAAAAATAATCATAAAAGGAAAAGAATTCTAATTTTTCACCTCTATATAAACTACAATTTGGTAGTATGTCAATTACACACCAACAACTTTTAAATCCAATAATCGTATCCAAAACTATTTACTGTAACTTTTCACCAAATTTTTTTTTCAATATATATATATATATATATATTTCATCATAAACTTTGTTTATAAATTTATGTATTATATATTTTCACGGGTGATCTAATTTTATTTTCTATTTTTTGTCTTTAATTTTTTTCACAAATTACAAAATATTAAATAACAATGGAGGTACTTAACTAGTTTCTATATAGAGCGTGATTAACATTGGTAGTTTCTATATAATAAGATATCTGTATATACCAATTATGTGTTTTTACTCCAATCAAATGACTTTTATGAGATCAAATATTCGTTAACCGTTTACATGAAAAAGCAAAAGAGTAATCAAATGATTTTTATTCCTTCTTTTACTAGATCGGACTTGTTAACATTTTTATTTTTGATGACGGCGTAGATGTGACCATTGTTGACTACAATGGAACTGAACTTAGCATTGAATGATGGCTAGTTACGTTTGCAACTAAAAAAAAAAAAATATGTAAGTTTCTATTTTCATCTATTATTTCATAAACTAATATAAGAGGGAATTATATTAAAGAATTCCATATTTTAAATACACGTTTTTGAATTTTATGTGCTCTTTCATGTTGATATCTTCAATTTTTAGGAGTAAAAAGTTAACTCAAAATTATATACTCTTTATCAATAAAAACATAAAGTATTAACTAAGAATTTTTGGATTTTGATCGAACTGATTAATATTTCTATTAGTGTTCTAAAATACGCCATATGTTAGACGTATGACATAGCACTATATATATACATATATATGGCTGTATATACATAAATTATACGGTGAATATCTTTTAAAAATTATATGGTGAATAGACATAAAAATATGTGAAAATATATCATTACCATTTTAGAACACTGATTTATATATCATATCATTAGTATTACGTAATACATACGTACATAGACCAAAAGAGTTTACGAATATGAACACGTTTAATAGATATTCTCTCTCTTTTAAAAAGAATTTTATTCTGACAATTTTCACACAAATTAAAAAAACTAATAAAAATTTGATTTTACCCTTTATTAATACATTAAAAAAATTCTCTTTCTAATTAATACATTAAAATACTATGGTTAAAACTGAATTTTTAATAAAAAAATTTCATTGAAAATACAAAGTGACACTCTTTACGTAACAAAAAAAAAGAAGTTAGAATAACATTCTTTTTGAAACGGAGAGAGTATAATATATATAATTTATATGCACTAAATTGGCTGTAGAATTACTTCAAAAAATAGTTGATTTAAATTTAAGTATTATAATTATAATTATAGTTGTGTTAAGTAAAACTCAAAAGTCTTTCGAGTTTCGGCTTTTTTGTTTACTCGTTTATGTATTTTTCTTTTTATTCCAAAAAAAAAAAATAAAGAAGAAGAGTGGCTGCTTCAATATGCACAAGCACAATCCAAATCGATTACAATCATATAAACGATCCAAACTCGTGACCTATTTTCTATTCCGCTACTGTTTTCATAAGTATTATATGACTGAAATATGTTTCTTAGCATTAGCAAAACTAAATAAAATTGTTAAGAGATTTTCTAATTTTTGTTTTTGTTTGTTTTTGACTGCTTAAGAGATTCTGTAATACTTTAACAAAAAAAAAGAAGAGATTCTGTAATTGTTTTGTTGGGGATAAGACTTTGCATTAGGCCTGGGCATAATAACCGAACCGAATGAAACCGAACCGAACCGAACCGAAATTAATGGTTTGGTTAGGTTATGGTTACTTCATAATAACCGAATGGTTTTTATTTTTGATATCCATTGGTTATGATAACCGAATGGTTATTAACCGATAACCAATGGGTATCCATGGATATCAAAAAAAAAAAAAATTATGTTTATTTCCCCTAATTAACCAAAATAACCGAAATATAACCGAAATAACCGAACCGAAATAACCGAAACTAACCGAAATAACCGAAATAACCGAAACTAACCGAAATATTTCCGAAATTTAACCGAAATAACCGAAATATTTTGAAATTTAACCGAAAATAACCGAAAATATTTGAAATTTAACCGAAAATAACCAAAAATAACCGAAAATAACCGAAAATAACCGAAACCATTCGGTTAACCAAAAATAACCGAAATATTTCGGTTACCAAACGGTTATTAATTTTGATAACCATACCGAACCGAACCGAATGGTAACCGAACCGAAACCGAACCGAAAACTGTTACTAACCGAATGGATAGTAAAAGACATAACCGAACGTAACCGAAAACCGAAATAACCGAACCGAACCGAACCGAATAACCATTTGCCCACCCCTACTTTGCATGCATATAACGTACCAAATTGATTTTTTTTTCTTCGCATGATAAGAATAATTATTGAATGCTTTATTTAGCATTTTCTACGAGTGAACATTCCACTCTTCTTGAAAGAGAACAAGATAATATCACAACTTTGTTTTCTTCTTTTCCATTAATTTTTTAATATTAAATTTTCTCCTTTTTTCGTTTCCTTTATCCTTTCTTTTTCTTGTTGTGCATTAGAAGAAGAACATATATGATTTTATAGGTCTTCCCGAAATTTTGATATATATAACACTTTGGCAACTTGGGTCGTTGCATATTTATTTCATTACTATTCTTTCCTAGCTAATTTTTAAATATACTTTTTGTGCATAAAAACATTGAATAATAATATTATATAATTGTTTAATTCATCTTTCATAGTAAACAATTTAGATGATTATAATACATTTCTCTTAAAGTATTAATAGTAAGAGAAGATATAGCACTACTTTAGCTTTTTATTATTGAATCTCTACAATATGTATGAGAGAAAGAAAAAAAATAAGTGATTCGTTTGATAAGCTTACGAAAAACGCAAAAAAATCAAAAACAACAAATATTTATTAAAAAGCAATCGCTCACAATAACGAAATTTAATAGTCCACGAGGTGAATGGTTTTTTAATATGGGGTAATCCGGAGCTTGCTACACATCCGACTAATCTCTATAGGTCAGAAGAAACCATATTAAATCCACTATGGCCAAGGTGACTCGAATCCAGGTGGAGAAAGCCCATATAGACATTTTTTACCATTGAACCAAAGCAATTTGGTTGAGGTGAATGGTTTTGAGTCTTTGCTAACTACTATTAGAATCTCTAAAGCTATAATCTGCAGAATTTTGTTTATCTTTGATCTAACTTTAGATTTCGTATAATCTTCTCGAGTTCCTCCCTCTCTTATTTATAAAAGGGTCGTTTAGGTAAAGAACCGATTTCCCAAACCCTACGCCCATGAAATCAGGAATCTAATCCTTTTACGAATAGGTATATTACAACAGGCGTTTTCTATAATCTATACTCGTCTCTGCAATATGCGTTTTCTGAGGTATGTTTCAACCATAGTATCATAGGCTTTGACATTTATATTGAGTTTAGCCAAATGAATAAATTATTCCCAACAATATCTATGCAGTATCCATATATCATATTGCCTTTAATAGTTAGGAAAATTGATTGATTATTAAGTTCTATAAATTAAAAAAAAAAACACACTCGTCATCCATCAATTAAGGGAAAACGTTTAAAATATTTATTGTCTGGTGCACAGTTGGCCGGCAGCTTTGGTACACACCAATTTTTGTCCCTCTTTTCCCCATTCGTTACAATTATTTTTTTGTTTTTATGCTATTATGTTTAGAGTAACATATCTCCTAAGATATTATAAAATCATACTACTAATATATACATGCACATATATATATATATATATATATATATATATATATACATAGGCATGAATTTTGGAGGGAATACAATTACTAATTTACAAAATTATGGAATATTTTCGTGTACATATCTGCATGTGTGTGTGTGTGTTTGTGTATAATGAGATTTTACTTTAATGTATGTACTCGTAAACTAATTCTTATAAGGATTGCGATATTTTTAAAAGCATATCAAATAAAAGCGATATTCTTTAAAAGCATTACGATATTTTTAAAAGCATTACGATATTTCTAGGTGTATGTAATATATAATATTATTTAAGAATATATTTTTAAAAATAAATTTTGTTTTGTAAGTTATTACATGAAATACCATTATAAATAACAAAGAATAATTGAAATAAGAAAATATATGTTAGTCTTTTAAAATTATTGATTAAAATATGGAAATTAAATATTTTGCATTAAATAAGTTATTTATTATTTAATTTCTTATTTATTTTTAATACTATAAATTTTAAAATAATAATCAATTTGTATTCAAAATCTTGCTATTACAAATGAATTCAAAGAAAACAAATATGTTCAAAATATTGTTAAATTTTTTACTATAATTTATTATATTTTATTTGAATATATATCAAAACAAAAGTTGTAAAAATATTTTACTAATTTTATAAAAAGTTAGACACAAAAAACTATATTTTTTAAAAAAAGTTCATAGACTAACCACAAAAACTATAGTAATTAACGGTGCATATTAGAGTTATGTTTTCAAGATTATAAGTTTTTTACGGGTTAGCCCGAATAATATTTTAGTTCACTGCAAAATGGGTTAAATAGATAAATTATTACAAATTGACACATTTATCTACAATCATTAGTTAGCTATATTTTAAAATTCAGATAAAAGCAAATTTATTATATTTCAAAACAATTTCTCTAAAAAAATTTACTCCGCGCTATAATTAGCGCGGGTTAAATCCTAATGAACCTATAAAAATGAAGTTTTCCTTTTATCTACTCGTAAACTAATTCTTAGTATTAAATACTTGAGAAACCCTTTTGAACCCATTTTTTTTTAGAAAGCCGAAATTATTCTTTCTCATAAATTTTAACCACGCGTTTTAATAGTTCTCTTTCTCTACACGATTAATTTGTCGATCTGAAATTAATGTATGATAGTGAATAATTCCAAAAATCTCAGAGAAACCTTCTAATTATATAAGTAACTTGTAAATTATAGAAGTAGAAAGAAGCAACAGAGTAAATTATATAATTCCAAAAATCTCAGAGAAAAATTAGCGAACACAATATAGTAAATAGAAACAAGCATCGTTAGCTCAATTGAAAAAGTATTAAGAGTAATTTGCAAAGCTTAGAAGTTACATAATCAAATACTTGGAACATGACTATATAACATGCTATGATCCTGAGTTTTGGAGATGTACGTGCTTTGGTCCATAACCTCCTATTCATTTAAAATATAATAATAATAATAAAAAAACTTTATACATTTCTCTATATTATTATTTAAGGAGGCATTTAGTAAAATGAACTTTATTTTGTATGTTATTACATATTATGTCATTACAAATAACAAAAGATAATTGAAATAGGAAATAATATAATTGTCTTTTAAAATTATGGAAGAAATTTTGTTTTCATTAAAGAGGTAATTTATTATTTAGTTTCTCAGTTATTACTATATTAAAAGTATTATATATCTTAAAATAATAACAATCCATATATATTCAAAGAAAAAAATCTATTCGAGATCTAACAATATTTTTTACTATAATTTCTTATATTTTATTTGAATATATATCAAAACAAAAGTTAAAAAATATTTTACTAATTTTATATAAAAAATTAGACACGAAAAAATTATTTTTTTGTAAGAGTTTGTGGACTGACAAAAAAAACCAGAAACTATAGCCAGAATAATATTGAACGCTACATATTAAATTTATATTTTCAAAATTATAAGTTTTTGTGGTTTAGCCAGAATAATATTTTAGTTCACTGCAAAACGGGTTAAGTAAACATGTTAGTCCGGTTTGACATATTTATCTATAGAAATTAGTTAAACATATTATAAAATTAAGGTAAAATTAATTTTTTTTTTAAATTAAAATTGTTTGTAAGAAAAAAATTAAAATTATTTTTAAGAAAAAAATTAATTCGCGCTACAACTAGCACAGATTAAATCATAGTTTACATTTATTATTGTAATTCACATAATCTGAGATGAAGTATCATTATATACTAGCACGGATTAGTATATAGTTTCTTTTTGTCAAAATGACATATCCCAATTCCTAGATCCGGGGGGGGGGGGGGGGGGATATCTTTCTTCTTTTTTAATAAATATTGATATCTTTCTTCTTTTTTATTTCACTTTTCGTTTTGAGTAGAGTTATTTTCGAAAACAAATTTATAAAAAATGATGTAATGATAAAATTATACAATTTTGGTGCAAAATCAAAAATGTATATATGAATTTGAGAAAGGCACAAAAAACCACAATAATGAGGATTCATTATCAATGGTTCTTGGCTGTTAAAGTTATGTGTATATTTTCGAGTATTTGATTCTTCTTCTTCTTCTCGCTAATATGTGAGTATATGTACAATAAAATCTTTATAAATTAATAATGTCGAAACTTTGAAAATTTATTATTTTATAGAGATATTAACTAATCGATAAATTAATAATTATAAATTTATAGAGAGAAAGTTTTTTTAGTCCATCATCTTTTAAAACTTTATTTTATTCAAATTTTTTTATGCTTTATCAACACTACAAAATTCGTAATAGATGTTATATCAAGAAATTTAGAAGATGAATCAAACGATACTCGTGAACTTGAAGTTTTGATTGATAATCTCGGTTATCGGAATGTAATGGATGTCAATAGCATACTCGACTATCCAGGTAAAAATGATACATGCTCAAAAGTTTATAGTTTATAAGAAATTGTAGCTATTATCCTTAATGTTTGATGATGAAGTTGAAGACGATACTATAGAACCTTTGAAAGCAGTTTCGTGTAAAGAAGCGATTATGGGTTCAAGAACTCTTCACAATTTTTGGATATAGATCGAGAAGACAACACCAAGAGTTGTTGATGTAATAAGAAAAATTAGATATGAACTCCAACGAGATTCCAACTTTCAGAAAAAATACACAACAATAGAGTCATATTTTACTAAATTATCTTAGGTATATTTGACTAAGATTTATAATTATTAATTTATCTTTTTTTTTGGACCATATATTTACATAGAAGCTTTAAAAAAATTTTATCTTATTATCTTATCAAATTTTATGAATTTTTACATTGATCCGAATCGAGATCGAAAAAAATTATTATTTTATATTAATTATTTATTTATCGAATATTAATTTATAAAAGTTTTACGATAAATTTTATTTATTTATAACCGTTTAATTTAATAAAATAATATTGGAACTTGGAAAAAAATATGTCGAACACTTAACGAATACAATTATATAATCAAACTTCTAAAGTAACAATCACTCGGTTCTATGGTGTAGTGGTTAGCACTCTTGACTTTGAATCTAGCGACATGGGTTCGACTCCCGTAGGACTTTTTTTATTATTACTATTTTTTAATTGTTTGTTTGGGCCTTAATTTCTTTTTGTTAGGCCAAAACTTACAATTGATAAACAAAAATCCGACCCATATAAAAAGTTGGGGTCGAACTGGACCAAGTTTTTGTTCAGATATTTTTGGCAATTCTCAAATTTGCGAAATCCTCCGCTGCAAACTCAGCAAATAATTTGTTTGAGAGGACAAAAAAGGTAATTAAAATAGTGTTAATGACATGATTTGGCGATGAACTTGATTGAAGATTCCATTTTCATGGTTATGAATAGGATCGTTTGTAAATGTAAAAACTATAAAGATTGATACAATATGTAAAGAGCATAGGTTTTTCTCAAAACAATTCTACTAGATTATCTTTTTAATTTTTTTTAGGCTTGAACAAGATAGACAATGCTTGCAAGCTTAGATCGAATCTCTCTCTCAAAGAACTCTCTCAAAGAAACTCTAAAAACCTTTTTAGCTTTAGAAACTTCAAACTCTTTATTGCACAAAGTTTCTAAACCAACTTAGTCCTATATTTATAGCGACTAACCTAAACCATTTTCCTAATCCTTTCTAGACTAGGAAAGGCCTAATTTCCTTTTCTTCTAATTCCCTTTTAATTTGTGAATTCTTCAAGTCAACGGTTGTGTAAGTTTGGGCTTAGGCCCACATTGATTCCACTTCAGCTTTCTTCTCCAAATCAGCTTCGTATAATCTTCTGCATATCCTGTGATGACTCATGTGATAGCTGCATCTTCAATCTCCCCCTTTTTAGCTTAGTTTGATTTCAGGCTTCCTGTATTTTGTTTTATACGAGCATATACTCATAATGCACTACCAAAATAGATCCAACAGATTATTATTACATCGCGTTCTTGGTTCAACCATCATCCATAAAACAGACAACACGAAAGCATCTTAGCGTCTTCTAATACATAATCGGTTCTTCCACTAGGAGTTTAACAAAAACAAGCCCAACTCCCCCTGAAAAAAAAAACATCAAAAGATGAGCACCTACTACTCCCTTGCTTTTCCATACTACTCCCCCTGAGCTTCAGACCCTACTACATACTACTTCCTTGCGTTTCTCCCCCTGCATGGAAGCACAACAAAGCTAAAAACCACTCATTTCTCTTTACCAGTCAAGGCATTAAGAACTGTTGAAATGTGTCAAATGCTGCCCGAAGAGCTTGAGCAACAGGAGTAGAAGCTTCATTTTTCGGAATATTAAGCACAAGAGACATTTGTCTTGTACCAGAAAATGCAGCATCATCACAACCAATATCAGCTTCCTCCCTGACATTCTTTCTCTGAGGCTTACTTTCTCGTTTGACATCCTTAGAACGAGCTTTCCTAGACTCTTCTTTAACATTGAAAGGTAGAGGATGATGATATTCTTCGTCATTGATGATTGGAAGGGGATGCTGGGATTCCAGAACTTTGAAGATCAATGCTGGAAACAACATATTCCACTTTTTGTCCTTCCAAGTAGCACATTTAATAATCTGCTCAAAAACAAGTTGCCCAAAATCAATTGGTTTCTTCTGTACCAGGTTGTAGAGAAGAATACCTATGTCTTGCTTCAAGGTACAGTGATTACTGGCAGGCATCCAGTTGGCACAACATAGATGATACAAGGCAGCCATTTTGGGTAAAAATATGGGTAAGGTAAGAGAGGCCCAAGTTGTTTTTTCATTTCCAGTTAGCATGTGGGCCACAACATCCATGTCTAAGCAATCATCCCCATTGGGCTCTGTTGTACCATCAAGTCCATATGCAATATTGATCGAAGAAGGACTAAATTCATAGTATTTCCCACGAATCAACACTGACAAAGAGTATCCTTCCTAAATTACAGTCGGGAGAAACTTACTCAAACCTGTCACATCGCGGTAATGGCGGCGAGACAGCTCGCGGAGATGGCGGCGTTATTGCATCCAATATCATCGGGATCTCCTCTCCTCCAACCTTAGATGCATCTTCTTCATCTGAATCTGAATCGCCAAGAGACATCTTCTCCATTGTCGATCTCCTTGTCTCCACCATGGTGCTTCTTCTCTCGGTGAACAAGGTTAGTTCTTTCACCCTTTTTTTTTTTTCAATTGCGGCTGATTTAGGGTTTGTGAGAAGAGTAAGTTTTTATAGTGGTGCTGAAATTGAACCAATCAAAACCTAATCAAAACCAATTTCCTTGTATCCCTTTAAACCGAGATAACCATTCTTCTTTGTATGAAGGAAGAATTCACAGAACCATGTCACACACACTTCACGATTTTTTTTTTTATAACAAACAAAATAAATCAGATTTCACACCCTCAATGTAGTTCGTAAATTGATGAACTGATTGAAATCCAAGGGTTTTGTAAATAGATCTGCCAACTGCGATTCAGATGCGACATGTTCGAGCACTACTTGCTTGTCTTCTACCAATTCTCTGATGAAATGATGTCTTATATCAATATGCTTAGTTCTTGAATATTGTACCGGATTTTTGGAGATGTCTATAGCACTTTTGTTGTCACATAGTACTAACAATGGTCCAGAAATCATCCCATAGTCTTCAGCCATTTATTTCATCCATAGTAATTGAGTACAACAGCTTCCCATAGCAATGTATTCAGCTTCTGTAGTAGATAATGACACACAATTTTGTTTCTTACTATGCCATGAAATCAGATTGTTTCCCAAGAAAAAACATCATCCGCTTGTGCTTTTCTTGTCGTCTACACATCCTGCCCAGTCTGCATCACAGTATCCAGCAAGGTTGTTGTTTGTGTTTCGTGAATATTGAATTCCAAAATTCAAGGTTCCTTTGACGTATTTCATAATTCTTTTGACAGCTAGGAAATGAGATTGTTTTGGCTTGGATTGATATCTTGCACAGAGTCCTACGCTTAGACACAAATCTAGTCTACTAGCTGTGAGATAGAGAAGACTTCCTATCATTCCTCGGTACAGTTTCTCATCCACTTCTTCTCTTGATTCGTCTTTAGCCAGCTTTGTAGTAGTACTCATAGGGGTCCTTGCTAATTTTCTTGTGTCAAGTCCAAATCTCTTAACCAGGTTTTTTGCATAAGTGCTCTGTGATACAGAGATTCCTTCGTCGGTTTGTGTAATCTGCAAGCCCAGAAAATACTTTAATTCTCCTACAAGACTCATTTCAAATTCACTCGTCATATTTTTCACAAACTGATCGACTAACATCTGAGACGTGCTTCCAAATATGATATCATCAACATAAATCTGTACCAGCATCAGGTCTTTGTTGTCTTCAAGAATGAACAGAGTCTTGTCTATACTTCCTCTTGTAAAACCATTTTTGATCCGAAATCCTGTCAATCTTTCATACCATACTCTTGGACCCTGTTTTAAGCCATATAATTCTTTCTTCAGTTTGTAAACATACTCAGGGTGCTCTGGACTCTCAAATCCTTTAGGTTGTTCAACATAGACTTCTTCTTGGAGGATTCCGTTTAGAAATGCACTCTTTACATCCATCTGATGTAGTTTAAAACCCATAATGCAGGTCATTCCCAACAGAAATTGTATGGACTTAAGACGCGCTACAGGTGCAAACGTCTCGTCAAAATCGATACCTTCTTCTTGTGAGTGTCCTTGAGCAACTAGACGTGCTTTATTTCTCACAACTACACCATTTTCATCGATTTTATTTTTGAAGATCCATTTTGTGCCTACCACATTAACCCATGTAGGTCTTGGGATTAATTCCCAGACTTCACTTCGTACAAATTGTTCCAACTCTTCTTCCATTGCTAGGATCCAGAAATCATCAATAAGAGCTTCTTTATGATTTTTGGGTTCTATCATAGACACGAAACATGCGAAGTGAACCATCTCTCGGAAATTTAATTGGATACCTCTTGTCTTTCTACCATCATGTATGTTTCCTATAACATCTGCTGAAGAATGATTCCTGTGAACATGCCTGATGTCACCCAGTCTTGAGACATGATCACTTTCTTCTTCTTTTTCTTTCGAGATATCTTTATCTTATGTTACTGCACATGATTCTAGATATCTTTCAGCTTCAGTTTTTGAATTTTCTTGAAACACTTCTGTAGAAAAATCATCAAATACCACATTCACCGACTCAACTATAGTCTGAGTTCTTCTGTTCTATACTCTGTAAGCTATGTTGTTTCCATAATACCCTAATCATTCATTAGCTGAAGTGCCCATATCCTGAAGCTCTCTACAGTTTCAGACTTCTCCCTGATAAATCTTACCCAAGTATATCTTAAGAAATCATCTACTAATACAAACACATATCTTTTTCCTGCTATACTTTCTACTTGCATTGGGCCCATAAGATCCATGTGAATTAAATCCAATACAGATTTTGATTGAATATCTTGTATCTTTTTGTGTTGTACTTTGACTTGTTTTCCCATGTTACAAGGTCCACATATCAGCTTTCCTTAATCTTTTAGCTTAGGAACTCCTCGTATTACTTCATTCTTGACCAGTGTGGTTAAGTTTCTGATATTCATATGTCCTAACTTCTGATGCCACAGTTGCAGATCATCCCTGGCATTGAAGCATGTGTCTGATGGTCTCCACATATAGCAGTTGTTTCTTGCTCGAACTCCTCTGAGAATGATAACACTTTTTTCATCAAGTGCATGACACTCAGTCCGTGTAAAAATTACGGTTAGACCTTGATCACACAGCTGTCCCACACTAATCAGGTTTGCCTTTAGACCTTCCAAGAAGTACACGTTGATGAGTGATGGATGATCTGGACTTTTTGTAATACATTTGCCTTTAATTCCTCCTTTAGCTCCATCACCAAAAGTAACTTTTCCTTTTGATATTTCCATGAAATAAGCTAGGTATTCTTTTCTACCTGTCATATGCCTTGAACATCCACTGTCAAAGTACCAATCAGATCATGTTTGCTCTTCTGTGGTAACCCAGGCAGTTGTAGTTCTACACCCATTGTCTAAGCTATTGAAGTCTAATTCTTCTTCATCTTAAGATTCAATTTCTGGTGTAAGGTCCATGAGGTTACAAAAGATCTCTTCTGTCTGCATTTCTGTCGTATCAGCATCTTCACATACAGAGGCAAAGTTGCACTTAAATTCGTCATCATATTTTGGATAATATGAACTCCCATACAAATCTCTGGACTTCACGCATATTTGGTTTTTCCAGCCATTCCAGGTGAACTTCCCCTGACTCCATAATTTATTAATCTTTTCAATGAATTTGAAGCACTTTGCTTTGATATGCCCATATTTTCTGCATAAGTAACAGCCTGAATTTCTGTATTCCTGAGTTTGATGGGTAGATCTTCCATAGTTCTGTTCTCCTAGATCAATTCTTTTTCTTCTTTGATATTCTTGCAGCTGACGATTTTTCTTATCCTGATACATTTTTCCTTTGATAAAGACAATATTCTCTTGATTAGAATATCCTTGATATCCTAAACATGTATGTGTTTTTTCTGTTCTTCCCATAGTCAAGATTTCATCTAACTGCTTTGTTCCGGAGTTCAATATTCGAACTTGTCTAAGTTTCTCATTTAAATCTGTCTGTAGCATGAGAACCTTATTTTTTTCTTCGTTAAGTTCAGCTCCCAGTTTTTCAATTACAGCTTTCAGATTGGTCTTTTCTTTGATGAGTATTACATTCTCTTTGTGATTTTGATTAGAGTATCACAAATTTCTTTGTACTCAGGTTTTAGCACAGCATCTCCTTCATCATATGTTGATTCATACTCTGATTCTTCATCCTCCCTTTTTCTACTGAACCATTGTTGACAGGACTGCTTTCATCATCTATATCGTCACTTTCCCCAATGAAGGCCTCAAAATTGCTCAGGTCTTCTTCACTTCCTTCATTCTCAGATTCACTTTCCTCCATTCCTATTAGTGAACGATCACCTTTAGGTTTTTGTTCATTCACACATTCACTCTGAGTATGACTAAGACCTTTGCATATATGACATTTGAATTCTTTTCTCTTGGCTGTTGGACATTCAGTTTTCAAATGCCCATACCCTTTACACTCAAAGCATTGAACATCAGCTTTCCAGTTGCTTTTCTCTCTTTCAGGTTGTTTAAATCCGCTCCCATGACGTTTGTTGCCTTGATCTTTTCGAAATCCACGAGTGTATTTCTTAACCAGAAGTGCTACTGTTTCTTCTAGGTCAATAAGTTTGCTTTCTTCTGCAGCAGTAAAAGCAATTCCTTTTATTTTCTTTGGATCTTCAGCAGCTAACTCCATCTCGTAAGCTTCTATCATCCCAACAGCTTCGTCAAACCTCAGTGTATCAGTGTTCAGAGAGACCCTCATAGAGGTTTTTTGTGCTGCATACTTTGGTGGTAAACACCTAAGTAGATTTTTAACGAGTTTCTTGTCCTTGAACTTCTTACCCAGAACCTCAGTTTCATTGGCAATTGAACACAGCTTGCCACTGAATTCCTCCACAGATTCAGTTTTACCCATTCTCAGGTTTTCAAATCTAGATGCAAGCATGTCGAGACGACTTCTCTTAACGTTATAAGTTCCTTCATACACACGTTTCAGGGTTTCCCAAACCACTTTGGCAGATTTGCAACTTTGGATTAACTCAAATTGCTTTACTTCCACAGATTTGAAGATATCACTTAAGGCTTTGGAATTCCACTTTGCAAGAGTCTTATCTTCCTCAGACCATTCCGATTTGAGTTTTGGAACATCGATCCCATCTTTATTCTTTTTAATTGGTGGCGCCCAGCCATCTTCCACGGATGTCCAGGCATCTTCATCGATGCTCTTGATGTTTGCTGTCATCTTCGATTTCCACCAGCCATAAGTGGCTTTGTTCAGAACAGTTTGCTTCACCAGCACGACTTCTCTAGAGTTCTCCATCTCTTCCGCAAGATCTCACCTGAATATAAGTAAGGTGACTGCTCTGATACCAATTGTAAATGGAAGAACTATAGAGATTGATGCAATATGTAAAGATCACATGTTTTTCTCAAAACAATTCCACTATATTATATTTTTAATGGTAACTTACAAGTCTATCAGAAAGCGAGAACTTACAAGTATCTCTAAGAAAATCTAGTTCTTCTTAAGCTTGAACAAGACAGACAATGCTTGCAAGCTTAGATCGAATCTCTATCTCAAAGAAACTCTAAAAACCTTTTTAGCTTTAGAAACTTCAAACTCTTTATTGCACAAAGTTTCTAAACCAACTTAGTCTTATATTTATAGCGACTAACCTAAACTATTTTCCTAATCCTTTTTAGATTAGGAAAGGCCTAATTTTCTTTTCTTCTAATTCTCTTTTAATTTGTGAATTCTTCAAGTCAACAGTTGTGTAAGATTGGGCTTAGGCCCACATTGATTCCACTTCAGCTTTCTTCTTCAAATCAGCTTCGTATAATCTTCTGCATATCCTGTGATTGCTGCATCTTCATCGTTAACTAAAACGAAGTTAAAAATGATGTAAAATGCTATATTGATGTTTCTTCAAAATTTGTTTGTATCCTTTTAATCTAAAATTGCAAAAGTTCATAATGTTTTTGAAATCCATGTTAAGTTATGGGAATATGGGGCTGTGTACTAAACATCCTGATAATTTGTTTTTTTTTAAATCATCATCATCTAATAGTTCTTTGTTGGAAAATCATAAATGATGTCAAACAAACATCTTTTGGTGTTCTATGTATTACAAAATTTCGGGCGTTTTCATGAAATATTATAAAAATGGGGTGGTTTTGATTAAATGAATGTTTTTATTGTTGTCGATTTCCTCATGATATTCTTTTAAAGTATTAATGTGGTTTCCCATTTATAAATAAACGACATGAAATCAAAGGAGCACCACATAAATGAGAGTTTGGGAAATCTCTATAATATTATTTAAGAAAACATTTTTAAAAATAAACTTTATTTTGTAAGTTATAATTATATGAAATGTCATTACAAATAACAAAGAATAATTGAAATAGGAAAATATATAATAGCCTTTTAAAATTATTGATTATAATATGGAAAATATATATTTTGCATTAAATAGATTACTTACTATTTAATTTATTAATTATTTTTAATATTATATATTTTAAAATAATAATCAATTCATATATATTCAAAAAAAAATCTATTCAAAATTTGGCTATATTTTTCACTATAATTTATTATATTTTATTTGAATATATATCAAAACAAAAGTTAAAAAATATTTTACTAATTTTATAACAAGTTAGACACAAGGAAACTATTTTTTAAAGAGTTCGTAAACTAACCACAAAAACTAGAGTCATTTAACGGTGCATATTAGAGTTATGTTTTCAAGATTATAAGTTTTTTTGGGTTATCCCGAATAATATTTTAGTTCACTACAAACGGGTTAAATATATAAATTATTACAAATTGAAAAGTTTATCTATAATCATTAGTTAACCATATTGTAAAATTCAGATAAAAATAATTTTCTTAAATTTCAAAATAATTTCTTTAAAAAAATTACTCCGCGCTATAATTAGCGCGGGTTAAATCCAAGTGCTATAGTAAAATCGGTTATGGTGAACGTTAGATACTATCTCTATAATATTATTTAAGAAGACATTTTTAAAAATGAACTTTGTTTTGTAAGTTATTACATAAAATATCATTACAAATAACAAAGAATAATTAAAATAGGAAACAATATAATATTTTTAAAAAATTATTGATTATGGAAAGTATATATTTTCATTAAATAGGTTATTTATTATTTAATTTATTAATTATTTTTAATACTATATATTTTAAAATAACAATCAATTCATATATATTCAAAAAAATCTTTTCAAAATTTTGCTATATTTTCAATATAATTTATTATATTTTAGTTGAATATATATCAAAATAAAAGTTGAAAAATATTTTACTAATTTTATAAAAAAAACGTTAGACACAAGAAAACTATTTTTTTTAAAGAGTTCGTAGACTAACCACAAAAACTATAGTCATTTAACGGTGCATATTAGAGTTATGTTTTCAAGATTATAAATTTTTGCGGATTAACCCGAATAATATTTTAGTTCACTGTAAAACGGATTAAATAGATAAATTATTACAAATTGACAGTTTTATCTATAATCATAAGTTAACTATATTATAAAATTCATATAAAAGCATTTAAAAAAAAAATTCAAAATAATTTATTTTAAAAAAATTACTCTGCGCTATAATTAGCGCGGATTAAATCCTAGTATAGATTATAGACTAATATCACATCAATATAAATGCTAACTTGTTAATCCACTGCTAATTTTAGATACTAAATCAGCATTGATCAAGATTTAAATGAATAAGACTACCACCTCTTATTACAACATTTAAAATATGAGTTGTCATATTATTGTTCATATATATTTGGGTTGGTCATTGGTGAAAAGACTTTTCAAAATACATTAAATGCTGAGTTTTGTTGGGTCAACCAAATGTTGAGTTGTTTATTGAGATAAAGTAATTAAAATAATTTTCATATATATATATATATATATATATATATATATATATATTATTTTTTACCATTGTCCATTTATCTTGAAGTTGGTGCAAACTGCAAATTATGTTGCATGGAATCAGAAGTGGGTACGCAGAAGCGTATGGAAACGCATAAGCGACTTTATAAAAAAAAATTATGAAACGGGTATGTATTGGAAACATGTATATATATATATATATATATATATATATATATATAACTATAACTAAACATCGTACTATATTAAAAAAATTGTTATGAATAACACAAATTTAACACATCAACTTTACACAATTGACCTAAAATAATTCAAAATCATGTTTAAAATCAAAAATCTAAATTACCATCTTGATTCTCAGTTTTCTCAACTCAAACTTTTTGTTCTCGAAAGAAAAGTCATCAAACTCAAATCTTCCAAAATAATCACATTTAACTAATTAAATTAATCACCTCTCATATATTATTAAAATAATATTTTTAAACAATTTTTTTGTATAGATAAAAGATTAGTGTTTACAAATGTCAAAATATTATATTAATTTTCATTGTTTTTTTATATAAAAATTGGGAAACATATAAAAATAACTATATCTTTCCTATTTATTTACAATACCACATTTTTAAAACAGAATCGTAAGTTTTCAAAAAGGAAGTGCAAGCTTCTAACGCATTTTCGAAAGAAGTTTTTTTGGAAGTACGATGAAGCTTCCGTGCTACCTAGACTGCAAATGCTTATCAAATACTTTACATACTAATGTTAAGATTATTCAAAATTTGACTAGGTATTCTTATAATCTTAATCAACATCACCATTGCAACTCTTCCCTCGTTGTGAATTTGACTAGGTATTCCTAATTTTTCTTTTTTTTAAAATTTGCTCATTTCTTAATGATCTTAAACCATCTCTCTTTTACTAAAGTTTTAGCTTTGAATAGTTAATAGTTAATATTAATTCTCAACCAATGTCAATCACGATTAATTTCTAACCATTATAAAGGAATGTGATTTCCATCCCATTAAAACATTAATCTCTATCTTAATTATACAATTATATAGCATAGGAAATAGATTCTCAGTTCTGTTTTTTTTTTCTTTTTTCTAGGCCATAATCTCTTTATGGCCCGAGACCAATATTATCTAATACTTTATGATATGGCGTAAAGTATCCCTCCTACCGGAAATCGAACTAGGAGCACAACAAGATCAATCCTTGCACTTAACCAGTAGCCCATTTCATCCGGTGGTAATTATCGGTTTTGTTGTATATAATATATGTACGTTCTCTTGAAAAAGACAATACAATACAAAAATAACACAGAAATTTAAAAATTAACGATAGTTGCAACCAGGGGCGGATCCAAGAATTTATTTAGTATGGGGCACAATTTTTTATTATAGTTAATAAAATAATTTATCAAATAAAATATAGTGTTAATAAAAAAAAAATTGTTTATGACCAATACAAAGAAACATAAAAAAATCTTATGTGATAAATAAAAATTTAAAAAACATACAAAGTTATTCTACCATCTTCCATATATTGGAATCTTTTTATCACTACCTCATTTTGTCACATTATCAAAATGCTCTTTTTCAATAAGACAAACTAGACAATCGTTTAAAAATTGATCATTCATTCGGTTGCGTACGGTAGTTTTCACAATCTTCATCGCATAGAAGCATCTACATGTAAAGTCAAAGTAAGCTTCAAAAGCTGATAAACTAGAGGATGTGAAAGATGTTTCTTTGTCTCAATCATCACATGTGCAAGATCTCCAAGATTTTCCAATTTCGTAAATCTTTCATCTTCTCGGATATTGTCAATGTAAATACCAAGTTGATGTGATATCTGGTCCATGGAACTAAAATTTTCTGGATAAAACTCAGATAATCTAACTAGTTTTGAGTGATCAAACTCATGGAATGAATCAATAGGGTCCAAAGACATAGTGCAACCAAGTAATTCAATGCTTACATCGTCAAAACGGTCATTGAACTCTTGAATTTACATATCCGATTTTTAGCCATTCTCTTCCACGAACACTAAAGGAAAAAAAAAACAGAAAAAGTTTGATTTAGTAAGTGGCTATGTCAACTTATTTTTTTTAGATGGACCTTAAAATATGGAGTTTTATTTACTTTTTTTAGTTTCTATGTGTAATCTGTGTGAGCTCTAACAATATATGAACTTATATTTAAAATAATTAACTTTTGCTAGTTAACAAAAAAAACAAAGAACAATTAGCATGTGGCACACATATAAGTTTCAATTTTAAATCATTAATTTTAGCTACATAAAAAAAAAAATTAGCATGGGGCACGTGCCTATAAGTCTTATACATACATCCGCCCCTGGTTGCAACCGTAATAAACAAACTAATCCGCTTGCAAACTTGACCATTTGTGTTTCCATAAAATTGTCTACAACTCGTCTGCAACAGATTCTCTTTATATAAGTTTTTTTTTTAATCTATAATACTGCAAACCAAAATGTATGAATAGTGAATAAAAAGCCGTGTTTCCATTGACTCTATTCCGTCTATTGCAATCATTCAAAACCTTAATATTCTAGAGTTTCAAATAAACTTGTTTTCTTTATTTATCAATGTCACAAGACAATCTAAAATGTGTAAATAAAATATAGAGCATTCTTGCATATACATACACTTATTAAAAACATACTTAAGAAAGTACAATTTTATAAAAACTGGAAAATATGTAATATTTTATGTACTTTCCAATCGTTGATTTTCCAATCGTATATATATACATTACTGCACAAATCAATGGGTGTATATAATACACACGTGTATAAACAAGAGGAGTAAAATCGTCATTTCAAAAGAGAAAATGTTAATTTTTTTGACAAATTTCAAAAATGCTAAATTACTAAGTAAGTTTTGAGAAAATGACCCACAAAGCAAATACTTCCAAAATATGGAAGAAACAATTTTATTTTTGTCTGTCTGGTCATGAATAAATACAATTCACACCCGAGTTAATGCGGTTAGGTAAATTCAATTCAGTGGAAAATTAAAAAAAAAATGTTAACGAACATAATTTTCACACAAAAAAAGAAAAAGAAAAAGAAAAAACCCTTACTCTCTCTATTAGTCAATCGCCTTCCCTAGTTCTCTCGTCAAGCTACACAGAAACCACCGTCTCTCTCTACTGCCTTTTCCACAGAGAGAGAGAGAGAGAGGATCCGTCGGTGTGCCGGTCACTGACACTACATCCGATCGTCACCGGTAAGATGATTTCGTTACTCTCCGATGAATTTCTTACCCGAGGAACTTCTCTTCCTTTCGAATTCTGACTTGAACTTCTTCACAATTCCAAACGCTTTCTCTTCTCTCCGTCTCGCATTATCTTTTTGCTGCGATGCTGATCTCTACTTGTTTCCACTGTTTAGCATTTTTAGTGGCGTTTCTTAGCGTTTCACTAGATTTAGACGATTTTTTTCTTCTTCGCATTTCGTCGTCGTGTTTATGTTCGTTCGCTTAATGTTTCTCTGGATTGGAGAAATGTGAGTTCGCTGCTCTGGATTTTGTTGTATTTTTATTGTTTCATTTTCACAATCTGTCCAAGGAATCAAATCACAGTTCCTTTTTCGTTTTCGCTTTGTTCCCTGTATAATCATTCTCGGTTAGTAACATAGCCTGGATCTGACATATTTTGGTTTCATTACGTCTTTCTGTACATATTTTACTTCAATTTTGAGTTTGATTTCTTAGGATAGCTGTGGAATGTGTGTAGATAGCTGAACTAATTTAGGCTCTGATGCCTCATTATCAATCTTCCGGTGAAGTTTTCGCTTATTCGTGTTGTTACATTCAGATTCACAAGTGAGGATTTGCTTCAGCTTATTTATTCTGGAATTGATGGATCAGGTTGGTGAAATGATTGTTTCGGTTCATAGTCACTGGTTACTCTTTGACGAATCTCGGTTTAAATGCTCATGCTAATAATGCAGTACGAGAAAGTTGAGAAGATCGGTGAAGGAACTTACGGTGTGGTTTATAAAGCACGGGACAAAGTGACCAATGAGACAATAGCCTTGAAGAAGATCCGGCTGGAGCAGGAGGATGAAGGTGTACCTAGCACAGCAATTAGAGAAATCTCCCTCTTGAAAGAAATGCAGCACAGCAACATTGTCAAGTATGAAGTTAATACCATTGTCGAAAACTAATGCAGCATGAATCTGGTGAACAATTTTGGTTGATTTTTTGGTACACAGGTTGCAGGATGTAGTGCACAGCGAGAAACGTTTGTATCTGGTTTTTGAGTATCTTGACTTGGATCTCAAAAAACACATGGACTCATCTCCTGATTTCTCAAAGGATCTACATATGATCAAAGTGAGTGCTAAGAAACTTTAGGCATTGTTTTAACTATGAGCTTAATGCATTTTCATATGAAGACACTTCTTAAATTAACAAACCAGTTACCCCTTAAAATACTGTGATATTAAGCTGTTTGGTTGGTCATTATGCCATAAAATTCCTTCTGGTAATTTTGACACATCTATTTGTTTAGTTTTGCTGAATATTGTTGAAGTCTAAGTGATGTAATATGTCCTCTCAATGCGTTTTTTAGTACTCAATACAGGCTGATCAGAGCTGTTCATCCACTGTTTGCAGACATATCTTTACCAGATTCTCCGTGGAATCGCGTATTGCCACTCTCACAGGGTTCTTCATCGTGATCTAAAGCCACAGAATTTGTTGATTGATCGCCGCACGAACTCGCTTAAGCTTGCAGATTTTGGACTGGCCAGAGCATTCGGTATCCCTGTCAGGACATTTACTCATGAGGTGCCAAAGAGTTTAATTTCTTGGTCTTATGTTTCCTTGATGAATTTTATGACATGGCTTCATATTCGCTTGGTTTTTCTATCCTTTTGTTTATTAGAAAAAGAGTACAGCACCATTTTGAGTATTATCCCACTTTTGCAACTGATAAATGCGAGTAAAGGACTTAGACATTTCAGATAGATTGAAAAGTTTTAACGTAAATGACATTTCCCTTGACGATTGAACTATGCTAGATACAAAATACCATAAAAAAAACCCTTCATCGCTACATTCAGCTTTCACAGCTCTTCATGGTTATTCACACAATTTTTTGCATATTGTTCCTTCTAGGTGGTTACTCTCTGGTACCGAGCACCAGAGATACTCCTAGGCTCTCATCATTACTCTACACCCGTTGATATTTGGTCTGTTGGATGCATATTTGCTGAGATGATCAGCCAAAAGCCCTTATTTCCTGGAGACTCCGAAATTGATCAACTCTTCAAGATTTTCAGGTTTCGTCACTAACTTCGTCGATCCAATTCTCTTCTATATATTACAAGTGGAAAGAGCTTTTATGCAATGATATCAGAAAGGATTCTGAAAATATTCTCAACTTGAAATCTAATTTTCGGAGATAACTAGTGAAGAACATTAGATACCCAAACTGATGATAAATCTATTACTGCCATGTGTTTTTGTCTTCTCCCAGAATAATGGGAACTCCATACGAGGATACATGGCCCGGGGTGACTTCGCTGCCAGATTACAAATCTGCTTTCCCTAAATGGAAGCCAACGGTATTTAAATTCATTCACGTCTACATCTTTTTTTTTCAGTAGACAAGAGGTCACAGCAAAACGTGATTCATGCCCATGTTTTTTTTCTTCTTTTAATACCACAGGACTTAGAATCGTTTGTCCCGAATCTGGATCCCGATGGAGTAGATCTCCTCTCTGTAAGTTCACTAACTATATATATATATATATATATATATATACACACGCACGTATATACTCTACTTCTGCTACATTAAAGACCTGGATGCTTGATTTTTGATGGATCTGGTTTCATGTTTTCCCTTTTACCAGTTGAGGTTTTAGTTTTTCTTCTAAAGTCAAAATATGTGTCACTTTTATTTGTTTCAGAAAATGCTGCTAATGGATCCGACGAAAAGAATCAATGCAAGAGCCGCTCTGGAGCATGATTACTTCAAGGATCTTGGCGTCATGCCTTAAGGAAAAGGCTATAAAAACCAGTAATCTCCTTCATTCTATATATAATTATCTTTCAATCTTAATCCTAAGAAAATGAAGAACAAATATTAATGGGTTTTGTTTATTCTTTCTTTTGACTTCTTTTCCTAAAAAATGAAGATTTCGAGTGTGCTTTGTTTTTTTTCTTCCCAAGCTTTTGAGATCATTTTCTTGTATCTTTTTTTTTTTACCAAGAAGAATATTCCCCTATATGGTTTTTTTGCAACATATCATCATATTATGCCACTTTGTTTCTGTATAATTAATTGTAGTGATTATCATCTAATCTTTTTGTTATAATCAAATATTTTTTTTTTTGATTATTGGCATGACATGAATCAAGCTGTATGAGTGAGCCTTGTTAATATTATATTACTATTATTATCCCATAAATAAATATATCCACTGTGAATTTCAATAGTATTTATTGAAACCTACATTTGCTTACACGTAAATTGCATGAACCAACAATTTTTTTTTAAAAACTATGCTAATAAAAAATTCGAAGTTGAATGTTTTTTTTAAAAAGTATTTTCTGATTATATATCTCTTTATTTTAATCTTAATTGAACAATTCCCCTTTTCAATATCCTCATCTAAAAGAAAAACTAGAGAAACATAAAATAATAATTGGTCAAAAAAAAAAACATAATTATTCGGGTAGGCCGACTAATGAAAAGATGATATGGCCAACGTGAGAGCAGATAAATAAAGACAAGAAAAAGTGAGTTGTCTTTTAATTAGTTAACGAGAAGAGGGTCCAAACAAATCATCAAATGAGACCAAATTTGACGAGAACTGTTCAACACGTATTGGATTATACATTTTACGGCATGTCTCAATTCGAATATAGAATGTTGACATAATTGTGATATTAATCAATCAGCAACTACAAAATAGGGATGTGTTTTTTCTACAAGAGGCGGTTCTATTTCTATGAAGAATATGTTTCACATCCAAATACTTGAAAAATCTAATATTCATACTATATAATTGAATCTACAAATTTTAAGAGGGATTATTAGTCTATGCATCTTCTTACATTCGAGAATAATTCAGTCGATGATTTAATAATCATTCACATATGGTTAGAAAGTCTAGTTCAATATAATGACAAATCACAAAACTACATGTTATGTTATGATCACAATAATTAAAATCACAATAATTAACTGGAAATAACTTAAGGCGTGTAACGTCAAAGGTTGATTCCTCTAAACTTCCAAAAAATTTTTGTTGCTGAATCTATTACACATCCAAAAAAATGTGAAAAAAATAATCTCGATTAATTAGTGAGATTAATTTACCATAAGCTCGATTAATTTAAATGTTTTGATTAAAATTAGTTGACTCGTAAAAGGTGGCTTAGAGGGCAAAAAACACATAATTCTCTGTCCCAAGTCAATAATACCTTTTTGGAAATTTCCCTTTTCTTCCTAAAATTTTCTCCTCTTTTAACAAAAATTATTGCTCGAGACTCGCTGTAGCGAAAAAACACGATTTTTCTGCTTTCCGATGTTAGACTTGCAGCCGTCAGATCGTCGTCCCGGAGCTCCGGGTACTACCGGCGGCGGTGCTGGAGATGAGCTGATCAGAACTTATAAAGGGTGGAAAGGGAACAACGTGAGCTTCTCTTTCTCTCTCTTAATGGTTTTTGTTTTCTGGGTCAGATTTAAGGTCTTTCAACAAGATCTGAATCCAAATCGTCAGATTTTTTGTTGAATTGTTGTTGTTGCTGTTTACCCAGAAGTTATGACACAATCATTATCTCTCTTTTTTTTTTTGTGTTTTTTCTGGGTTCGTTCTTCAGAAGCTAATAAGTTGACTTCTATGCCCTAACTTTGAGATGTATGATTTTATGAACTTTGTTTGCAGCTTTTTTTTAAAAGGGTTTTGCTCATTCTCTTTCTTAATTTGGAATTTGACTTAGTTTCCATGTTGTTTTCATCCAATGATTCATTAAGATTTGTGCTTTCTCTGAGAGAATTAGAGACGATGGATATTGGATACCCAAAGTAAACCCTTACAAGAAACTGTTAGAGAATCTCTATATGTGGCGTATGATTCAGCATTACCTGGTTTGATTTGGTCTCGTTATCAGTTCTTAATGTACTTGTATACAGTTATTTGGATAATGTGTCTTCTTAAGCTAATGAGATTTGGTTTACATAGTTTAAGCTGTCAACGATGCTGGTCTCTTACAAAGTTAGAGCTTTTGGATGTTTATCAGAATTCAGTACAGATTTTTCAAGATATGTAATGTCATAGTTACAAGAGTTGTTAATTCAACTGTTTTGTTTATGCATGTAACATTGTTGATATTTTACTGATCTTGAATTTTGTTTTCTCCAGGTGTTCTTCCTTGGAGGAAGGCTCGTGTTTGGACCCGATGCTCGATCTATTCTGATCACCATCTCCATGATTACAGCTCCTGTCACTATTTTTTGTGTTTTTGTTGGCAGAAAATTCATCGATGATTTCCCTCACCATAGAGGAGTATCAATAGTAGCCATCGCCATTGGTCTGAATTTATTGGTGAGTTCCACTTTTTCTCATGAATATTTGTTCCCCTTCTGCTTACATAAGTCTCTTCTGCATCTTCTTACTCCTGGCATCTTGATGATCAATTTATATCTTTGTGTGTCCACAGGATCTAATATTTCTTCTTCTAACCTCGGGGAGAGACCCAGGAATAATACCACGTAATCTATACCCTCCTGAACCAGAGGGTAATGAAGGAAATGGAGAACCGCGTCTTGCACATACTCCTCAGAGTAGGTTACCTCGGACAAAGGATATGTTTGTGAATGGAATCACTGTAAAGATCAAATACTGTGACACGTGCATGCTTTACAGACCACCTCGTGCTTCTCATTGCTCGATTTGCAACAACTGCGTGGAGAAATTTGATCATCACTGTCCTTGGCTTGGTCAGTGCATTGGACTGGTAATGGATATTCTTTTGCCTCATCAATATCTTGCTTGTTCCCACTTTTGGCATCTCTTTGATTGAATCTTGCGAACATGTGAGGCTCTGAAAACGCATACAATCTTATATCTAAAGGTTTCTAAATTTAGAAATTAGAATTATATTTGAACACAATAACGGATCGGTTAAATGAGATGTTTTTAAATAACTTTGTAATCAACCTGCTAAAGAGGAATATTGCACAGACCTAGAGGATTCAAGAGAAACTAACGGTAATTTGAGGTTTGTGAATGCAGAGAAACTACAGGTTCTACTTCATGTTTGTGTTGTGCTCGGCTCTTCTCTGCATTTATGTCCATGTGTTTTGCTGGATCTACGTCAAGCGCATAATGGATGGTGACAAGATAAACATGTGGAAATCGTTAATTAAGACTCCTGCTTCCATGGCGCTAATACTCTACACTTTCGTCTCGGTCTGGTTTGTTGGTGGGCTAACCGGTTTCCACTTGTACCTAATCAGTACCAATCAGGTAAAATCATTACTCTCTAGAAGCTCTTGTTTCATGATACCCCGAAACCGTTGGATAATTTAGCTGCTTGTTAACATCGGGTTTCTGTTGTTTGATATGTTGTGATTTTGCAGTCAACGTACGAAAACTTTAGATATCGGTATGATAGAAACGAGAACCCTTTCAACAAAGGAGTAATGGGGAATTTCATGGAAGTATTCTGCACAAACGTTGCCTTGTCTCAGAACAGTTTCAGAGCAAAGGTATCAAAGGAGCCAGCAATCCCACCAAGGACAGTAAACGGACGGATGTCAAGCCCGAGGAGCTTACAGAAAGTTTCCCACGACATAGAGATGGGGAGAAAACCGGTGTGGCACGAGACAGTAGAAGAAGAGCTCGGTGAGATGGACAAGGACATGGAAACATCGGTCACATCACGGGATTTGAGCAGAATGCTTCCACCAGAAGAATCTGAAGGGCGCGGGATTATGCATTCAAGAGAGTCAAGCAGGGGAAGGAGAGGAGGAAGCTGGGAATTTTCAAGCCGTGTCAACGAAGATTTAAGAAGCAGAGATGATTCTGTGTCAAAAAGAGTCGGCAAGGAAAGCTCAGAGTCTTCAGACAATGACGCTTCCAGAGAATTACACATTGAGATATCTGATGCAGCAACATATAGAAGCAGAAGCAGAAGTGGTATAGGACGGTTATAGTCTCTTGTTTTAAGCCCAATTACACTATTAAAAAGGGTTAAGCAAAAAATGGAAGAATATATAAACAAGATTGTGTGATTCAGGTTTGTTTGTTTGTCACGAATTTGTGTAAAGTAAATGTTTATTGGATAAAAAGCTTTAAAACTAACGGTAAGAAAAATGCTTCCGGGATTGATTTGTAAGGAGTTCCTCTCATCTGCATTTGCCGTCTCACAGTGTCTAGAGGGTTGCCGAAAGAAGAGCTGTCAATAGAGACGATTGTGCCTTTTTTTTCTAAATTCCTCCGGTAAAGACTTGTTCACTCTGTTCTCGGTTATGGGGATACTTGAAACGGATGGAATGAAAGTTTAGCAGACTCACAGATGAAATATACAAAAGTTAACAGCAATATATGGAGCTATCCGATCCCCACTAGAGAAGGTCCTAGACCGTAATAGAAAGATGCAATTTCATTGAGACCATAAAGCGATGTTTGAGGCTTTCAAAATTTCATTTCGAGGTCGAAGTTCAAATGTGTGTGCTGACTTTTTAACTAGAAAAGCCATACTAGATATATCCCCTTGGTCCTTATATCATTGTTGTCGGGGGTTTTTTATATCGCTTGTAAACAATGACTATGATTTTCAAAATCAATAAAGTTCTTAATCGGAAAAAAAAAACTTGCGCGGAAAGTAAACCATATAATCCTCCTGCATTGGCATATATATAAGGATTTAGTTCAGTAGACAGAGAGGATGTTAAGCCTATATTTTCAGTCATACATCAGTACAGCCACTATAAGGATGTGAACTTTTGATGGACAAATGAACAAGCCCGTAAACAATTTGAGCAAGCCATCGAACCGCAAGTCTTCCGATTACTGAGAGCTGATCATCTTTACCTTGGAACAATTTCTGAATTCAAAATATGGAAGCATTAGTCTAACGGAACAAGTAATAGAGACAAAGAGCGGAAGAAGTTATCAATCTTGCTTTAAGCTAAATGTTGTCAATTTCAATACAGAGAATAAAAAAAACCAAGAAAAGTTTCATAGAGGCGGTAACATTAACTATCATACAAGCTCCCTCTGGTTTAATATATCTAACTTTAGAGCATCGTCATCGTTTAATATGTCATTTTTATCATGTCGGGGCTCTGCTTGTTTTCGAGGACAAGTAGCTACAGAGTTTTATGTGACTTTGTATTTGTAGTGTTGTTCAACCATTTGTATAAGCCAAATAGCTAATAAGCTACACAGACTCAGGTAACATTCTTATCGTGCTCATATTTGGAAGAATCATCTTAACGAAATCGTATGTTCATATTCATTTACCAGTTGTAGCATTGCTTTTGTATTTTTGTACATCTTCTTTAGATGATTCTTCGAAATATTTTGATTTCGTTTACTTGAAAGGGTAATCTACCTAACAACAAAATATCAAAGGAAAATTATAGAGACAGCCTGAAACATGCATAAATTCATCAAAATATCAAAGGAAAATAAGAAGCCGTAACTAAAGGGTATTTCAATTTTAATAGTAAACGAGATACCAAAATATTTTGTAGAACAGAGAAAGAGTCATGAGGGGTTACAAAAGATGTAGAAAACCAAAATGGACGCATAGAAACGAGATACAACGTAGAGGTTCACTTGAGATTTACAAGGCATCTGCAAAACACCAAAAGAAACATCTTTAACTTTCACAGAAGCCAAATATAGAAGTTTGTAGAACGAGAGATTCGACGTACCTCAAGTTTACTTGAGAGAGAAAGCATCTGAGATGAGTTTCTCATCTTCTTCATAGACCTGGAGGTTCTTGGACTTCATAAGAAACTCCAACGCCTCTTCATCGAACTCAACCATGTAAGCCATCTTCACGAGCTCAGATAACCGTCCGATCAGATCTTCCCTCTCCCACATCACTCCTTTACCAATCACCTCTGCGAAACACGTCGCGTATTCCAAAACCTTTCTTTTCCCACACGCTTTCTCCATCTTCTCTGCGTAAACAACTCCTTTCTCTCTCTCCCACCTTATCATCCTCTTAGCTTTAGCCATCAGCTTCTCTCCTTTCGACGGTAGGTTCAGAGTATACTCCGTCGAGATCGTCTCCGGAGTTTCCACAACGTTGAGGCTAACAAGACTCCGTATCATTCTAGAACGTTCCTCAGCTTCTATCTTGAGAGATGGATCAGAGAGGAACCCGAGAATGAGCCTCACTAGCCCCTGTCCAATCAGATCATTCTCTTGCTGCTCGATTTCGACTCCATCAGTTATCTTAGCTTCTGCCACCTCGACGCATTTGGAGATCTCTTTGACGCCGATCATTCTGTAGATCGGCGTAAGCTTGGTTTGTGACAATGTAGGGATGCTTGGAGTTGGGTACCAGACGAAAACAGGGGAATCTATGAAAATATCCTTCAGGAGCAAGTCATCAGCTATGAACACGTCGCTTTTGCTAGACAACAAGACTCCTCCACTACCGCTGCTGCTATCTGGTGCGTTTACGGGCAAACGCGTAAGGGATTCAGAGAGGAACTTCTCGGCTTTACGTGAGTTACTGTGTCGCACGACGAAACTCCAGAACGCACAACACTCTTCGTTTGACAACCTGTCCTTTGTTTTCTCCCAACTTTTCCACAAAGCACAGTAATCTTCAATCGACGGGTTGGTTCTCACGTCAAATGCAGATGAGAAGAACCCAAGAAGATCTTCACGATCCTCATCACTGTTGTAATGGTTTTCAAGAACGTTTAGCCGAGATCCAAAGAGTTTATCTTTGTCATAGAGCACGCAGCTAGAAACATCTGCCCATTTACCATCGCTCGGGATCCAGATTCGGTCTGAAGACGCACCATCTCTCTCAGGTTTCCATTTAGATTGTCTGAGGAATCTATATATCCGGGAAATCGCATCAGAATCCGAATGTGTATAGATATGGCTAGCAAGCAACTGGCAAGCCTGGGCTGAATCGTTACCAACTCCAATCTTAATAAGCTCTTCCTTGAACGATTTAAGCTCCGAGCCATAATGCTCTTCATCGATGAAAGGACCATCACACGGCTCTAATCCCCAGCTGTTATCGAACAAGAGACACTCTTCGGGACTACGGTAACCAGCATGTGTCTTCAACCATTTTACAGAAACCTTGTCCAGAAACTCTTTAGGGAGTTGCTGATATCTATCCTCAAGCAAGAACCTGATGCACTTAAAAATAGACAGCGCACTTGCAGGAGTGATGTGAGATGGATTAGGGAGACTTAGGGAGCTAACCACATGGTTCATGCCTTGTCTTAGTTCAACTGTAACTCCCAAGCTCTTTAGCTCTTTCTTGTAATCGTGTATGCTTTTGCCGTACCAGTTTGTGCCGTCATCGACAAAGGGGAGATTCGCTATTAGGCGGAGAGGTTCCCACTCTGGATCAAAGAGAATGCAGTCCTTTGGTGCACGGAAATCGCCGAGTTTGGTGCGCAACCATTGTAACTCTTTGAAGCTTCTCAAAAGATCTTCAGGAAACTTGAGATTACTAGCCATCAGTTTCCTGTAGCAAGATAGAAGAGACGAGGCGCTGTATCGGGTTAGACCAGTGGAGGTAGCTTTCTGCTTAAACGTTCTCACAAACCCTTTCACAGCTTCTTCAAGTTGAACCACAACACCAATCTGCTTCAGCTCCTCTGTGTAGGAAAAGATTTGTCTCCCATAGAAATGCTCGTCGATCAAAGGGAAACAATCAAACACAGATAGAAGGCAGCTCCATTCCGGATCAGGTATGAAACAATCGGCAGGAGTTTTGTAGCCGCTTCTTGTCTTGAAGCATTGTGAACTTCTTAGGGCATTGATTAGTTTCTGAGGACTCAGACGGCGCATGCAGTCGAGTACTAAGAGCATTGCATCGGCTGTCAAATAGCTCAGCTTTGCAGGATTCAAGTGAGAAACGATGAGGCTGTGATTATTGGGAAACTGAACTACAACACCTAGCAACTCAAGCTCTTTCTTGAAGCCATTGAGGTTTGCGTCACCATAGATATCTCTATCAATAAACGGAATGTCACTGATCAGCGACGCAGCTTTCCAGTCGTTGCTGAACAAAACAGCTCCATCTGGAGATCGGTAACCGGAAGATGTCTTTAGCCAAGAGTGATATTTTACAGCTGTGATGAAATCATCTGGTGAAAGGAGCTTCTCTCTCAAGTGCCTGATGAACTTCAGAATCGAGAACACATTCTCTCTTGACAGTGACGAGCTCTCAGCTAAACGCATAAGGTGGTCGCCAACAAACGTACATGCTTGGCTAAACTCAAACATGACACCAGCAATATTCAGCTCCTCTATGTATTCCTCAATCTTGCTCCCATAGAAGCTCCGATCTACGAGTGGAATATCCACAAGAATTGATCCGCTCTGCAGAATACTTCCCCATGATGATGTATGATAAAACGATTTAAAAGGCTGCCGATAATCAGAGACACCGTTTATCGTGGTTCTCAGCCAGCTTCCTCCTTTAACAGAACTCAAGAACTTGGGAGGAAGAGAGTATCTATTCCTCTTAATCCACTCCAAAAGCAACAAAACATTCTCCTTCATAAGAGCCCCCGACAACGCAGGTATAGCTGCATTTGGTGGTTTAATCTCAGGGATATCTCCAGCCTTAGTATAAGTTTTCAAGAACCCGAGAAGCTCTCTCTGCTTAGACTGTACACGAGCGAACCTGCCAGACGACAAATACTCTTCCCACAGCTCAATATAGCCGTCCTGCATCCAAGGATTCGACCCAGTCAAGCTAACCCATTTACCTACGCTAGCAGGAACAAGAACCCCATTCCTACTCGTGTTGACATTCCCATAGTTGTCCACAAGCGGCATGTCTCTGCAGCATTTCTCAGCCTCGACGTCCGATAAAAAACCCTGCGAGATGGAGTGATGCAGAAAGTGCGCATACGAAACCACAAGCCTTTTGTCTCCGTTAAGATTCTCCCTGAGACGTTTTGCATAGTCAGATACACTAAGATCAATAACAGCAAACGACCCTTTGAGCCAATTACGTATTGTTTCCTTATTTGAGCACGCATTCAACGCAGTCCGGGTTGTATCTGGCAGGAAAACAAACTTAGAGGTGCATCTCATCTCGTAGTTCCATTCAAGCAGCCATGAATGGTTCTTCTCTGAGGGGAGGCACAATGTCCGGGGACCAAAATCTGCCAAGCTGCTAAGATAAGTCGCTCCCTTTTGAACAAGGTACTTGACAAGCGGAACTTTAACCATGTTTGTGCTCTTAAATCTGGTCTGCCAGTTTAGAGCTATGAACAGAATGATCTCAACATACGTACTTTCTGACACACTTGTCACGAGATCGCAGCCCTGAATGCATTTTGCATACCAGTCGTTGCTGACTTGCTGCAAACCCAAGAAGTCGAGAATGTTGTCATTTTCTGATATGTCAAACGAGGAATCCAAGATGTAGATGCCATGTGAAGAAATGTTTTGCAGGCCTGCGCCTTCTCCCGTCGCTTTCTTCAAGATATCCCAGAAACCAGGGATGAGACGACCAACTTCGCACGGTCTGTGGAAGAGCTTCTGTCGCGAATGTGATACGCTTGGCACAATTTCCTCTGCACAGATTCTTGCCCTGACGGATTCACGAACAACATTCAGCTTTGCGTAAGTAGATTGATTTACGGGCAAGAACCCAAAAGCAGGCAGCACGCTAGACACCGGAGCATCAGTCTTCTTCACCAAGGTGGTGAATGCATTCACAAAAGCCGACGGAACACAGCTGAGAATCCCTTGGTTCCATATATCATCAAGCAGTATAGTTTCCCTGGACGACGCAAGAATGAAATCTGCTTGTATGATGAAAGGAAAGTTGGTCACCATCTCCGTGGGAAGAAACGCATAGATACCAGGGGAGCTATTTCCAAGGCCAAGACGCTCTCCATATGGAAACGCCAAAGTAATCACCCAGTCCTCGACTTCGCTTCTCCTTTCCACACGGTTCTCAAGTTTCACCGGAAACTTTTGCCTCCACATGTAGTAACTGCATTGCTTTTCAGAACCAGTTCCACTAGCAGAGAGATTGATTGTGTAAGACTCAGCATCGATGCTCTTCCTCGTCATAAAATCTGTCTCGCTTACAATCCCGATCGAGTTCACTGTGCTGAGCTTAGGATCTTGGCAGTGTTCTCTGATAGAGAGACGCTTGATCTTGGACAGAAACAATAAAACTTCAGGATGAACATTGGAGAGCTGTTCTTTCACCGGCTTAACTTTGTCACCCTTCAGAGGCAGAATAATTGTTGTGGTCGGAAGAGCAGAACCCGAACCATAAATCCTTTGAATGTCGACAAGAGAAGGATGTTGCTCGACCCACTCAGGAACAATGTAGCCAAGGCTGCAGTGGCTGCAAGGCGCCTCATCAAATCGAATTTGGTAGCCCTTGCTGAAAATATAAGGCTTAGAAGTAATCAGAAACACACTCTTGAACCCGATTCCTGCAAAGATTGAAACAGATATAAACATGTAAGAACAAGGGTATTCTTTAAATTAGAGTTTTTGTCATGTGGGAGAAGGAAAGTAGATACCTTTCTCTCCGATGTAACCGCGTTTGCGATTGCCCTTTTTAGTGGATCTACCAACACTGCAAATGGACTCAATGTTTCTCTTAGAGAAACCCTTCTCATTGTTGAAGATAAGTAGAGTGGCTGGAGCTCCAGTGGCTGTGATGTCATCAGATGTGATGACAAATTCAAGAGATGGATCCACACCTTCAGGGTACTCGTTATCCTCAGCATTCTGGAAACCAAAAGTTGTCTAGCATTACTAATGTTTCCTTACTAATGTTGGTATTTGTGATATATATATATATATATATATATATATATATATAGAAAAGAACAAAAGTAAAATTTCCAGGAAACATGTTTTCTATATCCAGAAAGAGCAAACATGATTCTGAGATTATACAAGAAACTAGGCCACATAATGTGAAATCATGAATACGCTTCAATACAGTATACAAAGCAGTGTGAGAACCGATTCAGTTTCCGGTTTTGGTTTAGGTTCAACATTTTCAAGAAACAAGACCATGTAAACAGAGAATATACTCTGTAATTCGATTCCAGATTTTCTCGGGAAAACAGAGCAAAACGTGCATTACAGAGAGAGTAAACAACTTACTTGGATAAGCTCCATGAGGAAGTGAACATCTTTGGCGTAGAGCTCAGCTGAGAGATTCTTCACGGCCTGATGAAGATCCTCCGTCAAAGGATTCTCAGTTCCGCCGATAGAAAACTTAGTCCTCCGAATCCGATCAATGTGTTGCTTTGCCGATTCCGCCATTTTCTCTTTTGCTGGTTTGGTTTCTCTCTTGAGTGTACAGAGAAGAGAATGTGAGAATGTGAGTGTGGGGGTTTTAAAGAAGAAGAAAGGAAGGAAACTTCATAGGGAAGGTAAACTTGGGAATTAAGGAGTTGACGATGTGACGGGAGAAACCAAAAAGACTTTACGTTTCATTGGCTAACCAAAAGATAATCTTGTACTAGCGAGAGAAAAAGTAATGCAACTTCGTAAATCTAAGTATATAATCAATTCTTTCTTTCTTTCTTTTTTGTTTTCCTCTTTTTTCTCTTATTAACTTGCAAAATAAATTAATTAATTAAAGTTTTGGTTTTGAAATCGATTCTTATCTCTAACCGAATATCTATAATGGAATTCGGTTAGAGATAAGAATGGAATTCAAAACCAAAACTTTAATTTATTTATTTATTTTTTCAAAAAAAATTGTTAGCAAAAAATAAATAAACTAGGAACAGAGTAAAAAAGCCCTCAAGACAACCAAGACTTCAAGTCTTCATCTCTATAATATACAAACAAAATAAACTTAACATTCAAGGAAAAAGAAATGGAGAAATAAAAGCTTTAAACCGTTTTCTAAATAGATAAATAGAAATCTTAAATAAAAACGAAATTATCCTAATAAAAATATTTATTCATTATGGATAACCAATCAACTACTTTGGTTTTATTTTCCGGTGCCCCAAATTAAATATTGTGGGGTTGGTTGATCTTCCTAAGAGCATTGCAACGGAGACTAGGGCTGGGCAAAATACCCGAAACTGAAAAACCGAATCGAACCCGACTCAATAAAAGAGAATCGAACCAAATCCGGAACTGACAAAATACCCGAACGGATCTTAGACTCCGATATCTGAAGAACCGAAACCGAACCCGAACCGAACCGAGAACCGAATGGGTACCCGAAATATCCGAAATATAATTATATACCCAAAATATTAATTATATTTAGACTTGATATAACCCAATTACCCAAAATTATAATTATAAAACCCAAAGATATCAATTATTATTAGACCGAAATAACCGAAATATCTAAAATAATAAAAAAAATTGAAAATTCTTAGTTATATTTGTCAAAATTTAACCAAATTTTATTCAAATTTAGTATTTTTTTAGGTTTTTCCTATATTTCGGGTACCCGGAACCGACCCGAAAATACCCGAACCCGAACCGAATTTTATAAACACCCGAATGGGTCCTTCAACCCAATACCTGAAAGACCCGATATCCGAAAGAACCGATCCGAACCCGAACGGGTACCCGAATGCCCACGCCTAGCGGAGACATTAAATGGGTGTCTTCTGCTTTTTTTTTAAAAAAAAATTGATTTTTTATTGTCGCGACGAATCACGTCGTGACACGTCATCACTTTTGGAAAGATACAATGTCTTGCGGAAGACACAGGGTCTTGCGATGCGGATGGTCTAAGTACTACATCTTAAATTCTTTCGTTTGAAAATGAAAATAAAAATAAAATGTCGTGTTTTATGGGTTTGATTTCTAAGTAAAATAGTTTATTTTAAAAACTTAAAAAATATTTTATAATAATAATTGGATGAAAAATATTTTTTTAAGACAAATCATTCACGACTATGATATATGATAATATAGGACATTTTCTCTTCATCAAAAAAAAATTGTAAATGTAATAAAAAAATATTTGTGATCTGTACTACAGCGATATTTATGATATGCATCAAAAGATTATAATTATATACTTACATATTTATGATTAACTGAATTCATGGGATACATGGATCAGTAAATTAACTGTTTAAAAAATCGTTTGGGTTATCCTACCGAATGGGTGTCTATACACCAATTGATCAAAACCACGATTTGGTCGTGGCATCAAACGCAACTAGGGATGTTGTCAAGGGTTTAAAATTTCAGGGCTAACCCGGCATTGTGCCAAAAATATTAGGTATTGACTCTGTATTTTACAGTTTATAATAATTGGATTCGTCCAGAGCTAAACTCGTTTGTTCCAGGGTTTAATTATTAGGCCCAGATAAAAGTTACCATTTTTTTAAAAAACAAAACGATGACGTTTTTTATAGGGTTTAATACAAAATAAGAAGACTTGTTTTCTTCCTTCTCTTCGTTGACGGCGACATCGAGCTCGCCTTGTTCTTCGTCGGAGATTGAAAGCCGATTCAATCCGACCTCACCTTCTTCTTCGCCGGAGACTTGTCGATGGAAGTGATTCATGTCGATGGAAGTGATTCATGTCGATGGAAGTGATGATGAAGACTTTTGTGATGGATTTTTAATTTTTATGTTATAGAGAAGATGAGTATGTTAGAACATTTGATTTTATGTTTTATGAGTATGATTGAGATTCTATGTTATTCAAAACGAGAGTAATTTATCGACTTCTAATATTATTATTTCATATTGCACAAAATCAAGATTTTTTTCTAAAAATAATCATAATTGTATAAACTAATTTTTTTTTTAGAACAATGAAATGACATTAAAAACAAATGTAATTTTTTGTTCTAATTATAAAGAAAAAAGATTAATTTTATCAAAAAAAAAGACTAATACAGTTTACATGGCTAATCCAGAGTTCAGAGCTAACTTTTTTTTTTACAGTTTACATGGTTAATGCAAGGCCGGGTTAACGCAGGGCCGAGTTTGCACAGGGCCGGGCTAACGCAGGGCTTGAGCCCTGTTGACAACAACTGTAACATCCCGGTTTCTTGTATATGCGGAGAGGTTTATAAGAATTGATTTGGCTACCTATGTCACCAAAGTGCACTTACCTTTTCCGATCACTTGCCCGAAAGAACTCCAGAGTTAAGGATGCTTGGGCTGGAGTAGTCTAAGGATGGGTGACCTTCCGGGAAGTGATTCGCGGTATCGTGTGAGTGAGGACAAAACACGGGGAAAGGTCACGTGGTGATTGCAGGGTCAGTAAACAAGTCATACAAGCCTCCCGGACTAACGCACCGGCCGTCGGACCAGGGTGGGGCCCACGTGCCGAGAGAGGGCATGGGGCCCAGGTAGGGGCGGTCGGGGCGTTATAAGTGGTATCAGAGCCGAACCCAAACACGTGTGTGGAGTCAGGTGGGCCCACACCGTCTAGGGTGACGATCCTGGTGCGCAACGAGGACGTTGCGCTTTGTGAGTGGGGGTGATTGTAACATCCCGGTTTCTTGTATATGCGGAGAGGCTTATAAGAATTGATTTGGCTACCTATGTCACCAAAGTGCACTTATCTTTTCGGGAACTTGTCCAGAGAGAACTCCAGAGTTAAGGGTGCTTGAGCTGGAGCAATTTAAGGATGGGTGACCTACCGGGAAGTGATTCGCGGTATCGTGTGAGTGAGGACAAAACACGGGGAAATATCACGTGGTGATTGCAGGGTCAGTAAACAAGTCATACAAGCCTCCCGGACTAACGCACCGGCCGTCGGACCAGGGTGGGGCCCACGTGCCGAGAGAGGGCATGGGGCCCAGGTAGGGGCGGTCGGGGCGTTATAAGTTATAACGCCCCGACCGCCCCTACCTGTGGGCCCCAACGACATCTCCCGGCCCGTGGGCCCCACCCTTGTCCGACGGCCGGTGCGTTAGTCCGGGAGGCTTGTAATACTTGTTTACTGACCCTGCAATCACCACGTGATCTTTCCCCGTGTTTTGTCCTCACTCACACGATACCGCGAATCACTTCCCGGTAGGTCACCCATCCTTAAATTGCTCCAGCTCAAGCACGCTTAACTCTGGAGTTCTCTCTAGACAAGTGACCGAAAAGATAAGTGCACTTTGGTGACATAGGTAGCCAAATCAATTCTTATAAACCTCTCCGCATATACAAGAAACCGGGATGTTACAATTCTCCCCCACTAACATAGATTCGTCCTCGAATCTAACGTCCAACGAACATCCACAACATAGCACAACCGCTATTCCAACTCAGCGTCGCACGACCGCTCTTCCAACTCTACCAACAACGGTATCACGGCTCAACACCATAGTGCCATAGTTCCCTACTTGGTTTGGCCAACCACTCCAACACCCGGGAGTACAACGACTTCACGACCCAACACCATGGATCGGTCCGTCTAACGCATAGAGAGCCAGACAACGGCATCTCTCTAGTGACCTGTCTCACCAATCAGGAATCACATCGAAACCCAACCGGCCAGGTACACTCGGCAGTGACTCACCAGTGCACTCCGATGCCGCTATATGGGGCCACCACCCCGTGCCAAACCAATCCGGAACTATCGGCCTTATGCGGCTACCAAACACCTAGTATCCGCACCCCGCTATCGGACCACTACCACTAGTAGCCCGCCAACCTGTATACTAATCCCCTAGTAAACCCACCACTCAACATATTCAATGAAAACACCTTTTTATTGAATAGTCAAAAACTCCAAAGTACATCGATTAATTATAACACCATACAAATAGACGAGTACAACAACGCAATAACTCCCAAAATCCCAACACCATGGTTACAACGATATGGAAACACCCGGCTAACCCTCCAGTTTGCCGAACCACTTGGGAAATTTGCGCTTCAACTTCGCTTCCGGCTCCCAAGTCACCTCCTCGGCTCCATTGCAGTCCCACAGCACCTGCATCTCAGGAACCTTCTTCCTCCTGATCACTCTCACCCGACGATCTAGGATTCTCAGAGGCCTCGCCTCCACCACCATGCTCGGTGTCAAATCTGATGGCACCCCCGTGACCACCTAATCATCCTTGTGCAGACATTTCTTCAGCATCGACACATGGAACACCTTGTGAAATGCCTGCATAGACTCCGGCAACTCTAACCGATAAGCCACCGGTCCGACCCGCTCCAGCACCCTGACGGGACCCATATACCGTGGACTCAACTTCGTCTCGGAAATGGACCTGTTCGGACCCCTCAACATGGCCATTTTCAGGTAGACCAAATCGCCAACTGCGAACTCCAGCTCCTTCCTACGCCGATCTGCGTAGCTTTTCTGACGATCTTGAGCTTCCTTCATGTTCAACTTCACAATCCGGACCTTCTCAGTCGTCTCCTGCACAAAGTCAGCTCCCAACAGGCTCCTCTCCCCCACTTGTGTCCAACATAACGGGGTCCTGCAAGGCCTACCATACAACGCCTCAAATGGTGCCATGCCGATACTAGCCTGGTAGCTGTTATTGTACGCAAACTCCACTAGATTCAGATGATCCGCCCAATGTCCACCCCAATCCAACACACACATCCTCAACAGATCCTCCAACGTCTGGATAGTCCTCTCCGACTGCCCATCGGTCTGGGGATGATAAGCTGTACTCATGTGTACCTTAGTGCCCATCTCCTCCTGGAAAGCGCCCCAGAACAGCGAGGAGAACTTCGGATCTCGATCTGACACTATACTCACCGGTACCCCATGCAGCTTCACAATCTCCCTGACGTACCTCTTGGCCAACACTTCCGCACCGTCGGTCTTTTTTATGGCCAAGAAGTGCGCAGACTTGGTCAACCTATCGACGATGACCCAAATGGCGTCATTGGTTCGCGAAACCGGCAGACCCACCACGAAATCCATGGTGATCATGTCCCACTTCCACTCCGGAATGGGTAAACTCCTCAACAACCCGCTCGGAACCTGATGCTCAGCCTTCACCAACTGACAGGTATCACACCCCGCAACCCAGTTGGCAACATCCTTCTTCATCCCTACCCACTGGTAATACCGTTTGAGGTCACGGTACATCTTGGTAGCTCCGGGATGAATAGAGAAACGGCTCTGATGTGCTTCCCTCAGGATTTCCTGCCTCAGCACTTCGTCCTTCGGTACACACACCCTGCCTCTCAAAAGGATCGTTCCATTGCTGGATAACTCATACTCAGACCGCTCTGCCCTGCCAGCCTGCATTAATTCCGCATCCAACTGCTGTGCTACCCGCACCCTAGTCAGAATGTCCGCCTGATCCACCGCCTCTAAACCCAACGGCTCAGGTTCCTCAGACACAGCACACAGTCTCAGGGCACTCACCATGCCTACCAACGCCTCGGTATCTCGCTCAGTGTCTAAAATAACCCGCTTCCTGCTCAAAGCATCGGCTACAAGATTCGCTTTACCGGGATGGTAAGCTATCTCCAGATCATAATCCGCAACAAGCTCCATCCATCGCCTCTGTCGCAGATTCAGTTCCGGCTGGGTAAAGATGTACTTTAGACTTTTGTGGTCTGTGAACACCTGAACCTTACCGCCATACAGATAAGACCTCCAGATCTTCAATGCAAACACCACTGCAGCCATCTCAAGATCGTGAGTAGGATAATTGCATTCATGTTTCCTCAGCTGCCTGGAAGCATATGCGATTACCTTACCCTGCTGCATCAATACACAACCCAGCCCCAGCCTGGACGCGTCTGTGAACACAACATATGGCTCATCCTGCTTAGGCAAGGCTAACACCGGAGTACTCACCAGCATCTCCTTGAGCTTCACAAAGCTCTCCTCACACTGGTCCGACCACACGAAAGGAACGTCCTTCCCGGTCAACTTGGTCATGGCCTGCGCCATACTAGCAAACCCCTTGACGAACCTCCTGTAATAACCCGCCAGACCCAGAAAACTGCGAATATCCGAGGCATTCTTCGGTCTCGGCCACTCCTCAATCGAGCGAATCTTCTCCGGATCCACTGAAACACCACGATCAGATACGACGTGCCCCAGAAATCCGATCTCCCGCTGCCAGAAACTACACTTGCTCAGCTTAGCGAACAACTTCTGCTCCCGTAGCTTCTCCAGAACTTTCCTCAGGTGAACCATGTGCTCCTCAGGACTCTTCGAATACACTAGGATGTCGTCGATGAAATTGATGACGAACTCATCCAGATACTCCTGGAACACGCCGTTCATCAACCTCATAAACGCAGCCGGTGCATTCGTCAACCCAAACGGCATCACCACAAACTCGTAGTGCCCGTATCTCGTCCTGAAAGCCGTCTTCCTGATGTCTGTCTCCGCTATCGGGATCTGATGATAACCCGATGCCAAATCAATCTTAGAGAACCACGAAGCACCCTGCAACTGATCTAACAACTCATCGATCCTCGGTAATGGGTACTTGTTCTTCACAGTAACCCGGTTCAGCCCCCGATAATCAATGCACAACCGGAAGCTCCCATCCTTCTTCTTGACGAACAGTACCGGTGCACCCCACGGAGAACTGCTCGGTCTAATGAAACCCTTTTCCAACAACTCCTCGAGCTGCTTCTTAAGCTCAGCCATCTCCGCTGGAGCCATCCTGTAAGGAGCCTTAGACAACGGGGTCGTCCCCGGCTCTAACTCCATGGTAAAAGGATCCGACCTGGATGGTGGTAACCCGCTCAACTGCTGGAACACATCCTCGAACTCCCAGACCACCTCAATATCCCGCACCGCTGACTCCCCAACCTCCCCAGGTATCGAAATGGTAGCCAAATAGGCCTCACAACCCTGCTCGATCAAACGCTCCGCTTGAACCGCGGAAACGACGATGCCTCCCGGCACCGGTCTCACTCCCTGATAAACCAGTCTTCTGTTAGCATGCTCGAAAACCACACGACCCTGGTGACAATCCAAATGAGCCTTGAACTTTCCCAGCCAGTCCATACCCAAAATGATGTCATAGAGTTCCACTGGGCACACTATCAAATCCGCTGGCATCAGCTCTCCGGCGATAAGAATGTCGACATTCTCCACACAGCCCTGAGTCCTCAACAAACGACCCCCAGCAACTCTCACCACACCCGAGTGGTCCCCACACAACTCTTGGATACCGCTCCCCGACACCCAATCCGGTGTGGCAAAACTGTGGGACGCTCCGGAGTCAAACAACACATGTGACTCTACCCCAGCCACATTAAGGGTCCCTAAGCACGAAAAGGATTCACGGCAAATAGCAAACACCAATTACAGAGCGAGTAACTGAATTACAATCAAACAAGAACATAGTTAAGGTAACTAACCAGTAATCGGTCTGCTGCCGCTCGCCTCGCCTGACTCCGCGCCTATGGTGAACACCCTCGGTGCCACTGCGGCCCGTTTCGGAGGCGGTGCCTCGATCCTCACAAATGGCTGAGCCAACTTCGGACAATCCTTCCTGAGGTGACCGGGTTCCTTGCAATGAAAGCACACCGGGCCCCCTCGAGAACAATCCGCCACGCGATGTCCATGGGCTCCGCACCCGAAACAACGTGGCCCAGAACCCGCTTCCCTGGAAGTATCCTCCCACTTCCTCTTCTGTCCCTGCTGCTGACCAGACCTACCGCCCTTGCTCGGAGCAACACTCTGACTTTGAGGCCGTCGCGGAGCCTCTGGTACTGCAGCCTTTAAACTAGCCTCCTGCCTCATCCCCTCCTCAAGCTGCGCTGCACACTCCACCAGTTCGGATACCGACTCGAACTTGCGGACTATGCACCGATTCCTGAGATCGATACGCATACCTCGCATGAAAGCACCAATCAACTCATACTCGGTATCTGCACCCCGACCAGCAAACCGCTTCAGCCGGTTAAACTCGGCCTCGTACTCTCAGACCGAACGAATCCCCTGTGACAAGTACAGAAACTCCGCCTGTAACCTGTCGCGAGCCTCCCGCGGAAAATACTTGAGATCGAACTCCCTCCGGAACTCGTCCCAAGACAACACTACTTCCGCCCTCCTCGCAGCAACACCCTGCCACCACTCATGTGCATCTCCCTCCAGATAATGCACCGCCAAGTCAACCCTATACTCCTCAGGGCATCTGATCGACTGGAAGTTCCTCTCCAACCTGGACCTCCACTCATCAGACTCAATCGGTCGAGCACCACCACTGAAAAACTTGGTGCCCAACCTCTGCATATGCTCCATCACCCTCAGGTACGACGGAACCACTTGCTCGGCCTCAGCAACCACTCCCGGAACTCCCGGAGCAACAACACCCGGCATCGCGGCAACCCCCTGTGGTATCAGAGCATTTACGGTTAACAACAGATCGACACACTAATTTTTTTGATAACAGATCAACCGTAAATGCTCTGATACCTAATTTTTTTTTTTTTTTTGATTTTTCGATTCTAGATAGGATTAACAACTAACAACAGATCGACACACTAGCTGAATAACAATTAACCTAAAATGCTGACAAAGAAAATAACAAGCAGATCGACACAGAACAGATAGAGTTTTGCGATCTTAGCCTGATATAGGAGCGTTTTAGTCTCTGATACCAAGATGATGTACGAATGGAAGCGTGACAAAGGGTGGACTCAAGTCTCTGCCTTTGTGAGCAACAAGGAATGCGTGATGAAGGGGATTGCGGATTGGATATGATGATAGAGCCGATGGGCACAGCTGAGGCTTGTAGATCGGATCAAGGGAGTATGAACGTGATGAGATGGTGATGAATGGGGATCGAGGGTCGCCACACAAGATATGATCGATCTTGTGATAAGACAGATTCAATCTAGTCGCCTTGATATCACTCACAAGGAAAGCAGATCAAAGTTTGAAAGCTCAGTTTCACACAGAGATTTCAGAGAGGAGAATACGTTGTTTTATATCATAAAAGGTAAAGATACACTGCTGCTAAAGGAACCTTATAAAGGGGTTCGTGCAGCTGATACCTTCTAGGGCGAAAACCCTAATACAAATACTAACCTATAGTCCTAAAACAGAATGAAATAAATCGCCTATTACAAGCTAAGAATAACATAAATGAAACATGAAAATAACCTAAGGTTTTATTGCTGAGAGTTGGGCCTGCAAAAACACAAAACAAACACAAGTATATAATTGACATAATACCTGCTTGGTCGAGATTAAAGAGAGAGAGTTGGGCCTAGATGGGCTGAATTAAGAAGATCATCTTCTGATCTTTGTTAGACTCTCTTTGGGCCTTTGTTGCTGTTGCTGACTTGTTAGAGCTTTCTTGGTCCATGAAACCTTGAATTGTCTTGTTGAATAGCTCTCTAAGTCTTCTAGTTCCTGATCTTGTTCTTGGTGGTTCCCTCATTGTTGTCATGTCTTGGACTTCTTGTTGTGCTTGTGATGAATCTTCTAAGTTAGTCTCGATGTCCTCATTTATAACGCCCCGACCGCCCCTACCTGGGCCCCATGCCCTCTCTCGGCACGTGGGCCCCACCCTGGTCCGACGGCCGGTGCGTTAGTCCGGGAGGCTTGTATGACTTGTTTACTGACCCTGCAATCACCACGTGATATTTCCCCGTGTTTTGTCCTCACTCACACGATACCGCGAATCACTTCCCGGTAGGTCACCCATCCTTAAATTGCTCCAGCTCAAGCACCCTTAACTCTGGAGTTCTCTCTGGACAAGTTCCCGAAAAGATAAGTGCACTTTGGTGACATAGGTAGCCAAATCAATTCTTATAAGCCTCTCCGCATATACAAGAAACCGGGATGTTACAATCACCCCCACTCACAAAGCGCAACGTCCTCGTTGCGCACCAGGATCGTCACCCTAGACGGTGTGGGCCCACCTGACTCCACACACGTGTTTGGGTTCGGCTCTGATACCACTTATAACGCCCCGACCGCCCCTACCTGGGCCCCATGCCCTCTCTCGGCACGTGGGCCCCACCCTGGTCCGACGGCCGGTGCGTTAGTCCGGGAGGCTTGTATGACTTGTTTACTGACCCTGCAATCACCACGTGATATTTCCCCGTGTTTTGTCCTCACTCACACGATACCGCGAATCACTTCCCGGTAGGTCACCCATCCTTAAATTGCTCCAGCTCAAGCACCCTTAACTCTGGAGTTCTCTCTGGACAAGTTCCCGAAAAGATAAGTGCACTTTGGTGACATAGGTAGCCAAATCAATTCTTATAAGCCTCTCCGCATATACAAGAAACCGGGATGTTACAACAACCCTAAACGCAACCGATTTAATAACATTGATAAAACTGATGCAATTTTCATATGATCAGTACCATATATAAATCTTTTCTTGATACGTATAATTGCATGTATGTATGCTTTTTAAGGAGTAGTAGATTGTGTTTTTATCTTCTAGTCTCTTTTTAAAGTACATATTGTTAAGTCGATACTAACCTTTTTTCCGATTTTGGGAAGTTCAAGATTGATGAGAACTTTGACCATCCTTTACTTCATAGTCTTCCATCTTAAGATCAACCACGATTTTCTCTTCTTTTTCTTTCAATGATTTTCTAATCGAATCTCGAACCTCTGAAGAAACCTCCTTGCATGCAGTTCTACTTTGAATATTCAATCCAGCCAGATGTTGTTTCATTCTACTGATTCCAACGTATTGCTTACCACAAAAATCACAAGCTGTAACTTTTTTCCCACTTGAATCAACAGTTTCACTAACATACTTCCACGTCAAATCTTGTTTCTGATGACGACGAATGGAGCGTTGAGAAGATTTCTCTTGTTTTATATTGCTTGCATTTGGTGAAAATGCTTTATTCCTATCATTCTTCTCCATTGGTGAGTAAACTACAAAAAAACACAAAAGTAAACATGTTTGCAAAATTAATAATCTGATTGCTTTAACAATTAAAAAAATGTATATACTCTCTTACTGTTACAATGACTAAATAAAATGAACCAAACAAATTTCTTAGAATCGAGCTTTAATCTTAATTTGGATCTTTCCCAGCCTCTGTCACTAACTCAAGTTCTGCTTCAGACTCAGTTCCTATCTCTGTCTCTGTTCCTGCTATGGTCACTGCTGTAAAAACTGTTCAAGAGTCTTTCTCTGTCAATGTCTACACATGCAACTCCAACTGTTATTTCAGAAACAGAAGACACAACAAACTCTGAGGTTGTCCTCCCTCCCTAGCAAAGATACTTTTGAAGTTTATGAGACTTCCCCTTTACTAACAGCAGAAACAAACTCTAAAATGTTGAGAGGTATTGCCTTGCCTCTCCTTCCTTGGAAAACTCTATATATCCCACATCATGCCTTAAGACAAATGAGGAGAGTATTGGAATAGACATGTGTATGCACATGGTTTTAATAGGTATGTATTGTTGGAACAGGAGACAGTTCTTGACACAGTCACACAGGATCCTTGGAAGATGTGGACATGACTACATCTGTTTAGAGGACTCTGCGCAAAAAATCCAAGAGATGCAGTGGACTTCGTGGCAATACCAACTAGTGCTCATTCCTTTTCTGAGAGACATAAGTACATAACAAACACACAAGCAGAGACACGAATAACACGAAGCAAAACAAAAAGCTTTTACCTCCGACAGAGATATGGAGAGAAGAGATAGATTTGTCAAAGAGAGAATTGCAGCTATGGTTCTCTGAATTTAGGGTTCGTTTGCAGCGAGGGAGAGAGCAAGAGTAGTAGTAGAGAAGACAACGTGATTGTGAATCGTGATTTAGGGTTCGGAATCTGCTGGGTCGTTTCTGATTTTAAAATTTAAAATTAAAACTTTAATGAAACTACGTAGTTTCATGTTTTAATTAATATTCAATTGAAACTACGTCGTTTGGAAGGAGGTCTCATAAAGATCAAAGCCAAATAGTATCAACGGTTATGGAGTTTCATAAAAACAGGAGGAACTGTGAAGAAACAACTAAGCTAGTCTTTAAATTAATATTATTTAATTAAATTCTATTAAATTAATATTATTAATTTGTTAAGAAACCCATTTTGAGACCCTTACCAATGCAAATGCTCTAATATTATCCGTAAAACCAAAAAGAAAACAAGCCATTTTCATGCCACGCTTTTATCACTTGGCAATGCGGTAGTTAGCAATAGGGGATCGAACAAGAAATTGGGGTATGGTTCATACACGACTCGTAACCATCTTTTTGTTGCTTGTCTCTATTCGTATATATACGGTGTGGACTAGTCTTGTTGATCTGACATTTGATGATCGAATTGGGACATTACTCTGAGTTCTTTAATTCAGAAAATGTGGAGGAGAGGAGAACATATACTTGCAAGCTGGGCATTGCAACAGGCGTCAATCTATGGGCTGTGGAGGGAACATAATAGCCGGCGACATGGGGAGTAATGGCATCCTCCTCGCTCACTTGCACAATCTATCGATAAGGTGATACGAGGTCGTCTTGTCTTACTGGATACACATAATGACAATCCAAAAGAAGCCCTGCTAACTAGCAAGCTTTTGCAATCTCACTCATCTTGAGTGATTAAGTCTTATTCGAAGAGGTCGAACAAATCTGCAAATGGTCTTAGTCGAAGTCTCGACGACGAAGAGAGCCGAAAAAATTAATCCCAAATTGTTATTATTTTGGGGTCAAATACTCCTAAATTGATTAAACCCTAAATTTTTTAAGTATTTAGGTTTGTCCGATGTCCACGCGATCTAGGTAACCCGTTTTTGACCGCATACAAAATTGGTCTTAGTCCAATTGAACCGTTTCGTATTTGGGTGTGACCATAATCGATCTGTAATGATATGGACTGGGCTAACCCACATACTTAGCCCAATTGACAGCTCTACACTCATGCTTAAGCCTCGTCTCTATTAAAGTTTGTTTGGCCCAATTGCTCTGTTTTTTAGTTTTTGTCGAATTTTTTTTTTTTTTGCTTATTCTCAATCACTAAAGCTTGTACATTTTTTGTTTCTTTTCTTTTTGTCCGAATTTCGGTTTGTGTCTGTAATTGGATTAAGATAATATAATACATTTGCTTATAAGACTCATCAAATCCCTTGCTAAAATTAGTACATGTTAAACTTTCTTTTAATGTATATATATGTTCAACCAGGAAAGTGTGCTACTATTAAAGAAATTATGCCTGATGTCAGATGCTCTTTCTTGCTTCCATTTCACACCCAACATTGTAAGTTTCTCATATACATCTAAAATAATGATCACTCTTCTCAACAAAAATAAAATAAATATCATTTCTAGTCTTTGGATGCTATTGTAACGTCTTGATTCCTGGTAAAATCTCGAAACGTTTAGTGCACTCAAATCCGATATATATATATATATATGTATGAACATGTCTTGACAATTTTCGAATGCAATAGTATAATTTAGTATTTGTGATCTTGTTTTAAAATGAAGGAAGGAACTTTTGGCGAGGGTCTACTCATGCTTAAATCAAATGGCTTATACTTTTGACTTTTCTAATTCGTGTCGACCAGAAAAAAAAAAAGAAATTTAGATGTTGTATGTAGTAGTCTCTTTATTATACTAACGACAAAACTTTAGAAACCAAATTTACGAGCGTAGAAAGTGCACTTTTTTAGCATAGAGATTCTCCTTTTTAAATGTTTCTAACTTGAGTGCAATCAAAACGTTCAATTCACTTTTTCTCCTACCTCCAACTCTTCTGCTACTCTCAGGTTTCTCTCTTTGAGTTTTTTTTTTTTGTTTTTGTTGGGTTTCTTCTCTCTCAACCTGTAATGCTGCAAATTTCGCCAATACCCATCTCGAATTTCGTTATTTCGTCGAAACCACACCGCTTGCAATTAAATTTCAATTTTCATTCTTTTCAAAAACTTCAAATTAGATAACTTTCTTGTTTGATTGCTGAATTCTTAGCCTTTCATGAACAGGTGTCTTGTTAGGGGGAAAACAATCAGTGGAATTGGAGTGGTTTTTTTTGTAAATTTCCTAGTGTGGTCTCAATATGGCAGCTTACATTTCACCTTGTTTCACTCCTTCCGATTCTCGACTGCTCACTGTTCTTAGAAAGAACGTATCACCAGAGAATCATTTAGGCAGGGTACACTCCTTTAGGGTGATTGAGAGTAAGAAAAGCCGAGTCCTTGCTGCTGCTCAGAAATCCGAATCTTCCCCAATCAGAAACTCTCCACGGCATTTCCAAACCCAAGACCCTTTCTTGAACCTTCACCCTGAGATATCCATGCTTAGAGGTGAAGGGACCAACACAATAGCCAATCCTAGAAAGGAAACGTCCACCGGACCCATTACCGAGGATTTTGATGAGCCATCTGTTCCGAGCACTTACAATGAGGCCAGGATTAAAGTTATTGGTGTGGGAGGTGGCGGATCAAACGCTGTGTATCTGTGATCACAACATAACTAAAGACCAAAATTTAGGGTTGTTGATCTTCTTTAGTGTATCCCCAACCGAAGTTTGAGTGTTTTTCCTTGAATCTAGGCCGGTTCGAGTTCTTAGTGTCTTTTGGAGTGACAATTATGGTTTTAGATTCTATGCTCTAGTATAATTTTGGTCATGCTTTCGTTTCTGTCGGTGTTGTTTGTTTGTTTTGAGTTCAATTTCGTGCTTCTTTGATTTCTTTGGCTTTTGGAGTTTGATGTTAGTTTGGTTCTTACCGAGGTTTTGGTCCTTTGGTGCATCCCCAACGTCTATAGGTTCTTTGGAAAGGGTCGTACTACTATCCTTGTTCAAAGTTTCAGTTTTAGTGATTAGGAGTTTCGTTTTTAGTTATGTTGTGCCGTTTTCATAGATTTTTATTTTTTGTTTGTATTCCTTTCGTTTGGGGTTTTGTTTCTTTTTGTAGGCTTTGTTTATCAGAGATATTTTGTTATTCGGCCGACTTATGTATAATTTTTTTGTTTGAATTATTATTATTTATTATAAATTATGAGAATCTATTATATAATAGGAGAGTTTTCTCTCAATCTAAGGTGTCCACCTCATCATCTCATTTACACAAAAAAATTTTAACATTAAAATATATTAAAAACATTCATTTAATACATATTTACTATATTTATCATTATTTATATTTAATACAAATTACAAAAATACAAAACTTTGTATAACAAAATAGAAAAGTGATAATTCGATATTAAGAATCAAAAAAATTAATACTAATTGGATAAAAAAATGATATATTTTCTTGAAAATGATATATTGTTAGATTTTCAACTAAAAACTTTAATTTAATACTTATCCTATTTAAAATGTTAGAATGTGATTATGAAATTAAGAATCTATTATATAGTAGGAGATTTTTCTCTCAATCTAGGGTGTCCACCTCATCACCTCATTTACACACAAAAAATTAACATTAAAATATATTTAATACATGTCTACTATATTTATCATTATTTTTATTTAATATAAATTACAAAAATACAAAACTTTGTGTAACAAAATAGAAAAGTGATAATTCGACATTAAGAATCAAAAAAATTATTACTAATTGGATAAAAAAAATAATGAAATATTTTCTTGAAAATGATATATTGCTAGATTTTCAACCAAAAACTTTAATTTAATATTTATCCTATTTAAAATGTTAGAATGTGATTATGAAATTAAGAATATAAAATATATTTTACTACATATAATGAAAAAACTAATTTATTCAATTTTACTCCGAGAATATATAATTTTTTATAATAAAATTTACATCATTTGAGAGTCACAAAAATAATATAAATTTGTGGTAAATATAAGTTTTTACAATTAATTTAACAAAGTCGAGAATATGTAAAATATGACAAAGATAAGAACAAATAAATAAAATTATAGATAAATGATAGTAGAGAAAATAAGCATTTTATTATATAAAGTATAATATATTATATAATATGAGAGTTTTCTCTCAATATAAATTATCCACATCATCACTACAATCCTCTATTAATGGACACCACTTATGTAAAACTCTAATATGTATTAATTAAAGCTTCAACATAAGTATAATTATTACTATACAACTCCAAAACACACAATTACACCAACTAACGAGAAAAATATATAATATTAATTATGATTTAAAATTTGAACCGGCTATTAACAAAATTAGTATACGCGAATGCATAAGTTTGGAAAAAAATAATGAAATGATATAAGTGAAAAATGACCATATAGTAAGTTCATATTTGAAAATAAAATATTAAGATAAACTACTTAATTTATAGATAACCAACTACAATTCAACGGAAAATACATATAAAATGAGTTTATTATCATAGTTAACAGTATAACATCTATAAATTGATACTCGATTAATTAATATCTCAACAAATCAATACATTTTTTCGGATCCGAATGGGTTTCTCGGACAAATAAATATATCGAGGATTTTCAAAGCCAAAACTTAGCCATTTACTAAATGATGATCGTCATAAATCTTGAAATGCTTATTACCCAATTTTTGTTAATGGAAGAGACTAAGTACCGTTGAAGCCAATATAATAGACTCTGAGAATCGTTCACATATTCTTGAAATAAGAAAGATGGAGAAGTTAAACCAACTTTTGCAATAACTTCACTCATTCACTCCAAGTTTTGGTGTCCTAAGAATTATCTTTGAAACCATTGAGGTTCCTATTAATCTACTTCTTCCCTCATTGTTCACAGATGAAATGGACTAAAGATCATGAAGAATGATCGCTATTCTAACTTCAAAAAATTGCTAAAACTCTAAGATTTTGTGAAAATTTGATTGATTTTTACCTCATTACCCAGAACAAACGATGTGTTTCTTTTGAAAGAATGTTCATTGATCGCATCAGCTCCATCTGCAATCACAACGTCACATATATCGCAATCTTTCCCCTCCTATAAATCCAAAACAACACGCAAGATTTCAATTTTTGAACACCCGAATCTGGTAATGATAAGATACATAAAATTTTGAATTCTGAAATCAGACCTTGAGATAGGTGCGAGCATCGATGAAGGAGTGAAAATGGCGGAAACAGATGTGAGAAGCGGAACCATGGCTACCGAATGCGTTGAAAGTCACGGCGGCCATCGAGGATCAGCTATGTGAGTGAGATTTGTTGGATTTTTAGAACCGAGAGAGGATATGTTCTTCGGAGATGGGAAACAAGGAAAAAATCATAGATCTTTTGTCAGCGGTTTTTCACGAATAAAGCAATACTTGGACCAAAATATATATTAGCATAAATGCCAAAACATTAGAAAAAAATCTCTATTAGAGGGCGTAACTAAAAACAACTTAAAACTATACATAAATAAAAAATAATTTTAAACTCTCAAATATGTACTAAAATCATTTATAATCAAATGTAAGTGGTTTGTTTAGTTAATGTGTACATGGGCTGATGAGGTTATAATTGGCCTCAATATAAACTATAGATTCCGGAACATAAATGTAATATTATACGTTCAACTAAATATGTAAATTATGAGAGATTTGAAATGGTGTTAAGAAAATATATATAAAACTATAATTAGAATCACACAGTAGTCAAATACTAAACACATGAAAAAAAGAATAATATTTCAACATAAGTAAACAATATAATTAAAAGAAAAAACTATTGTTATATACAAACACTAATAAGGAGAAATAACAAAACACACGCATATACACACAATTCAACTATAAACATAAACCGACTATTAAACTAAAATTTGAAATTAAAAAAAAAAAATTGTTTCCTAAAAAAATAGCATATAAACAAATTTATAAAACATGAATGTAAAATAAGCTCACGCGAAACTCGGGGGTCAATCTCTAGTTTACACTATATGAAAGCAGCTAATTGAAGCCCCTTAGGCTATCCACCTCAGCAAAAACACAAACTGCTCTACAACATGCCACATCTGCTTTTTATTCAGCCTTCTCCAAAACGATGCCATCTCAGCGATTAAATCAAATAGGCTCGCTTCAAGTTAAGTCAAAGCATCCCTCTTTCCCTTCGACTCTTTACCTTCTTCAAGTTACGTTCATCTTCCTCACCCTCCACATTCCCTTCTTCAAATCAGTATATGAGTAATATCTACCACAATTTTCTAATTAACCCATATTAGATCTTTTCAACTCCCATTTTCCAAGAAAAATAACTCCCATTTGGACACTTTGCGTATATGGCCATATTTGGATTCTCCTTCTCTCCAAATTGTAACACATTTTTGGTTTTCAATCCTCCGATCACACTAATGAGCTGGAAACTCGGTCGGAGATTTCAGCCACTGGAAGCAACACATTCAAGTGATTCTCCTAAGTCCTAGTAATTTTCTGTACGTCTTCTGTTGGTCTCTCTTTGGTTGTTTGGAAAGAAAGCATTGGTTCGTTGATATATAAACAAATTGTAATGGGTATACTTTCAATATATCCCTATACTACATATGGAGTTTTCATTTTCAATTACTTCTGCTCCAGTTTTAAGTCAAATACTATATAAATTTTTTTTCCCAGGAAATCTATGAGTTTTACTTTTTATAACAAGTATCTACTTCAGAACTTCCATTGGTCTCACTAACTCTCATGTGGATTCCAGTTATTTTCCTCGCAAATACTCTAAAACAGATTAATAGGCCTCAGACATAAAGGCGGCTGCCTGTCCGCTGATCATCATGCTTTCTTAGAAAAGTATATATTTGACCAGCATACATTCTTGGTGAGGCAATCAGGCAAAGAGTCACATTTATCATATTTGATGGGAAACAGAGACTCGCCTTCGCAGCATTTTGGAGGAGGTTCGAACAATCCCACCTTTTTTTTTCCACTTTGCTTATGACGATTGGTTTATGTCTTCAAGTTGGAAAAAATAAGTTTTATTTTATTTTTATCTCGCATTTTATGTACTGTGGCTAAAGGGAGAATTGTAGGGATGCAACTTATTAAGGCATTTTCCGATCCCTCTTCCCCGGCTACTTCGTAACGACCGGCTATCAACCTACCTTGTGATTCATAATCAGGTCATCAAAACATCAGGTACTCTTCCTTCCTCCTCTTTTTGTGCATTCTCCTACTGGATTGATATACGACTGCCCTATGCTCCGCCGCTGATCTGAGAAGGCTAGGCATAATGATTTGTTTCCAGTTTTTCCTATCTAAAACGTCTCCAAGTTAAAAAAGAACAGTAAAGAAGAAAATTATGACGGGGCTAGATCATGGGCGGATGTACTTAGTTAATGGGAGGGGCAGTTGCCCACCATGAAATTTTCAAACTTAGTTTAATTTTATAAGGGGTTTTAATTATGCCACTGTTGATATATTATTTCATGCCCCTTATGATATATTATTTAGATACACATTTGAAAAAAATGAAATTTCATAACATGTAAACACTAGACAAAAGCTAAATTAGTGTGTTTTTGTCAACAATTAGGTTTTAGACGATTCAAAAAAAAAAATTCTGCCCCTGATAAAAAAATTTCTAGCTACACCACTGGCTACGATCGATAATTTATCTACCTTTTTTATCTTGATTCAAGCGAATATGTCCTCATATGGTGTGGTCAATTTGCACTGCAAATCTGAAATAAGATATGTCACATCTTATTTTTAGATTATATATACGATCATTTTATAAGACTTTTATAACATTATCATATCTCTTCTGATGACATATCTAATATTTTGGATGCTTCGACTTGGTTTATAAAAAATTTCCAACTGATTTTACTAATATCTACTTGAGAGGACACAAGAGTTACCAACAATAATAGACAAATTTTATGCACACTTCTATAGAAAACATATTCTCATATGAACAATGGCACTCTCATTTTCAAATAATCTAAACTTTTAAAAGAAATTCACTAATACTTTTTTATAGGATGAAATATTTGATTATGTGTTTAAATATCACATTTCATTTCAGCGTATCAAATTCAAATGTCTATTTGATTATTAAAGTTATAACTTCTTCTAGAAAAATAGCTTAAAACAAACAAATAAAATACAAACCGCGCTATATCCCCTAATAATTATAAAAATGATTATACAACGGACAATTTTATCCGGTTACGACATACATATGGTTCTATCTGTTTTAAAATTTACAATGATTTAAAAATAAAATACTAGTGAAAAAAAATGAATTATTGAATGGTCGGACTCGGAAAGTCCAAAAATGAATGATAAAATAAGCAAAAAAAGAAACGAAACCGAAGAGAGAAGATGGTTTTATGATCCGAATCCTTTTTCTTTTTTGACGAAAGGGAAGAGATTGAATTCAAATCTCTCTCTCTCTCTCTCTCTCCCGTGAGAAAGGCGCAGATTTTTCCAGATCTCATAATTGAATTTTATTCCGAAACGCGAAGCGAGAGAGAGAGAGAGACAGAGGAAGAAAAATCGGAGCTGAAGAATGATTACGATCCCTTACCTTACCGCTGTATCCACGTACTTCAGCTACGGCTTGCTCTTCGCCTTTGGCCAGCTTCGCGATTACTCCCGCCGGATCTTCGATTGGTGGAGCACCAACAATCTCCAGGTTTCTCGATTTCCGTCATCCCGTTTAACTTATTTGCGCTTTCGGCTCATGATCTTCACTTTTCGTATAGGGTTACGCGCCGATCTGCTTGGCGCATGAGGATTTCTACATCAGGCGATTGTATCATCGGATCCAGGTACTTCTCATTTCGCTGTTTTATTTTGAATCTCGGCATTATTGGTGGCTTGTGGTGATGGGAGGTGAAGTCTTTAAAGCCGAAAGACTTATAAATGTTCAGGTGCTTGATTCCTAATACTTCTTCTTCAGGATTGTTTTGGACGTCCCATATCTAGTGCACCTGATGCTTGGGTTGATGTGGTCGAGAGGTACTCTAATGACAACAACAAGACGCTCAAGTGAGTACTCTTATCTTCCTTTACTTTTCTATTCAATAGCTTCTATTGTTACATTGATTGAATACGAAACCAAATGTAAAGGTTGACAATTTCACGGTTGAGAATTGTTCCACTTATCACCTACGATAAGGGTGTCACAGAATTCAACTTTGGTTGCAACTCCGTGCAGGCGAACAACAAAGAGTCGAAGGTGTCTTAATTTGGGGTCTTACAATTATCTTGGATTTGGTTCTTTTGATGAATATTGCACACCTCGTGTTATCGAGTCTCTGAAGAAATTTTCAGCCAGTACATGCAGCTCTCGCGTTGATGCAGGTACAGTTTCGTTACGTATTAGGTCTCGAACAATCTCTTCTCTTTGTTCCCTTACATCCGTTTGTTTCCGCCATCAGGAACGACAACTGTGCATGCAGAACTTGAAGAATGTGTTGCTAAGTATGTGGGAAAACCTGCTGCCATCGTCACTGGTATGGGCTTCGCTACAAACTCGGCTATCATTCCTGTATTGATTGGAAAGGTATGTATGCTGCTACACCTTGTGATGAACGCTTATCTTACTCCCAAAAACCTATGTTTTAGTAGCTTAGTTGCTGCCTTGTATACAGGGAGGGTTGATAATAAGCGATTCTTTGAACCATACTTCAATTGTCAATGGTGCTCGAGGTTCAGGAGCCACTATCCGCGTTTTCCAACACAATAGTAAGCATTTCTTATGCTCCATTCTCCAGATTTTTAACCAATATACTGGTTGACCTACCTTTATCATCTCTTGTTGATTGCTTCTCAGCACCGGCTCATTTGGAAAGAGTACTAAAAGAACAAATCGCTGAGGGACAACCCAGGACACACAGACCCTGGAAAAAAATTATTGTTGTTGTCGAGGGTATTTACAGCATGGAAGGGGAAATATGTCAACTGCCTGAGATTGTCTCAATATGCAAGAAGTATAAGGTTAGGTAACATGTAAATTATCTTTAATGTTCAGCATTGATGAGAGATTAAGGAACTCGATCAACTGAATTATCGTTTGCAACATCAAAATTTTCAATGACTAATTTGGTTGTCTGATGTGTAACTTAACTTCTCATATATCCTTGTTTCAGGCATATGTTTACTTGGATGAAGCTCACAGCATTGGAGCAATTGGAAAAACAGGTAGGGGCGTATGTGAACTCCTAGGAGTTGACCCTGCTGATGTGGACATAATGATGGGAACTTTTACGAAATCTTTCGGATCTTGTGGTGGCTATATTGCCGGATCCAAGGTTAGCAATTATATATACCTTTTGTTTTAATTTACTGATCTGTTGTTTGCACATTTCCATGGTTTATTTTGTTTGGTAAATCAAAATTTGGACCTTTCAGGAGAACTTAGAAATATAAAATGGTCGTAACTTATTATGCAATTATTAAATGATCTCTTTTAATGAAGCAATGAATCTTGTCAAAGATGGCTAAAGAGCTGATACACCAAGGCCCTAATCCTACAGAACAGACCACATGATTGTTTAGGCAAGTAGTGCACTTCATCTCAAAACAAACCAAAGGCTTATAGTATATTTTGTGCTTTCAATTTCTGTAGGACCTCATCCAATATTTGAAGAACCATTGCCCGGCTCACCTTTACGCAACATCAATTTCAACTCCTTCCGCGCAACAAATCATATCGGCCATAAAAGTTATCCTTGGAGAGGACGGTTCAAACAGAGGTATCTCTAAAGTTTCTTTTGCTTTTTGAGCTTCATAATCTCAAGTTATAGTCTCAAAATTATTCTAAAAACCTGGGCAGGTGCGCAAAAGTTAGCAAGAATAAGGGAGAACAGCAACTTTTTCAGGGCTGAGTTGCAGAAGATGGGGTTTGAGGTTCTTGGAGACAATGATTCCCCAGTCATGCCAATAATGCTTTACAATCCAGCAAAGATCCCAGCCTTCTCAAGGGAATGCTTGCGAGAAAACGTAAGTTTCTCTTATGGTTTTTCCAATATCTCATTTACTTTCCACACAAGAGAGATTCACCTCTATGTTCAATGGACATTTAAAACTGTGAACAGGTGGCAGTTGTGGTTGTCGGTTTCCCAGCTACACCTCTATTGCTAGCCAGGGCTCGTATTTGCATATCTGCATCTCACTCAAGAGAAGATCTTGTTAAAGCCCTACAGGTGAAAAATCTTGCATTGAGTTAACTCGCCTTTTCTCCCATATCATTTACAATAGAGCCCTTAGTTAGTAGCAGAAAACCGGAATCCCCCGGGTTTCCAAGTTGGTCAATAAAATTGATGGACTCCATGAAGCCTTGACAAGTTCTCATCATAGTATGAATGATTTGTTCATCCACAAATAGATTTGTACGTTTTGTGAATCCTCTCGTGTTATGACAGGTTATAAGCAAAGCAGGCGACCTTACCGGAATAAAATATTTTCCGGCAGCTCCAAAGAAGCAAGAAGAAGAGAAAAATAGCATAAAATTGGATTAACATCAGTTTTTCATCAAAAGAGATTTGGATTTGGTTAGCAGTTGGCATTAGATACAATTTCCTGGCCGTCGTGTCCCCTCTACTTGTCGTGAAACTTGTGATTGTTGTCTTGTTTCATTTTTGTTGTCTTGGGTTTTGTCAGAGTTAATTGTATAGTTTCCCTCTTTAAAATCGTTGCTCCAAAAATTACAGATGCTATCGATGACATTTGTGCTTTTGTTTTGCTCCACGAAACTAGGCTGTCCAATTCGTCAGACCAAGCGAACTTAAAATCAAATTATTTAGGTTTTGCTCTTTTCAACAACACATGGAAAACCATAACCGAAGAGAAATATCAGACAAGAGTTCCTGGTCATCAAGCAACATCAATGGAGACATCATCTCAAGTGAAAAAACAGAAGAAGAAAAGAGGGACCTCAAAAGAGTTAAATATATCTACCGATTCTTCTTGTCTCTCACTCTCTCTCTCTCTCTCTCACAAACACACACAATTATGAGAACTCCCTCCGCCAATAATGCTTTACCATCCAGCAATCCCAGCCATGCTTGCTAGAAATCGTAAGTTTCTCTTCTGTTTTCTTTTTTCCAATATCTCTCTTCCACGCAAGAGAGAAACTACACACTTGAACCTATGAACATGTTGCAATCGCGGTCGTTGGTTTCCCTGCTACACATCTAATGCTAGGAAGGGCACGTATTTGCATATCCGCATCTCATTCAACACAAGATCTGATTAATGCTAGGAAGAGCGAAGCCTTGAAGTCATATGATCGAGTGACGCTTGGGACCAGACCATTTAAAATGTTAGACTAAATGCATTCATAAAAGATCTGGTATCTCCTAATCATTCATTTTCTTCTCTTTCCAACTTCTATTGCAAATCTTAACCCATCATATACCTACTCGATAGCGAGTCCCTGATCATAAAAAAACATCCATGGAGAGATATCAAGTGAGGAGAAGAGAGATAACAAAGAGCTAGAAACCTTTTCTTTCTTCTTCCTCTTCTTCTTCTTCTACTAATACTACTGTAGCTAATGCTACATTCAAACAAGAAACAGAGAAACCAAAGACGAACGAAATATATCATAAGGAAGAAAAGGCTTTCATTCATGGTTTCAGACATTGCAAGCTTACATTGCCATGGCTGACTATCTCACCAACAAAAACAACAACCAAAAAAAACATCTTCTTTTCTTCTTTACCGATCAAAATTCTCCATTCACTCTCTCTCTCTCATGAGAACTCCCTACCAAGCTTCTGGATTGCACAGAACATCTTCCTCCTCGACCCAACAGCATTAATCCCCATATCTTTCAAATCTTCCAATGTCAACAATGGCAAAACCTCTTCATCAACCTCATGGATTTCAAACATAGGCCAATATCTCCCTAACCCTAACTCTTGTAGCCATATCTTGACCCCTTCTCTTCCCCCTCCCACTCCCACTCCGCCACCACCAACTCCGTCCATATTCGACGGCTCTGATAACTCGAAGTTCCCACTGCTATTGTTGCTTTCGTATCTTCTTCTACAGTAAAACCCACCGTCTCTCACCAAAGACTCTTCTTTGATCGGACTCTCTGAGTCTTCTCTGCTGAAATCCCTAAACCCACCTTCCAATTCTTCCCCTCCGCTGATTTTATCATCGCCATGCTCGGTTTCCCCAACTTTCGATACCCAATTGGAACGGGCTCGCTTCGCTGCTGTTGCTGTTGTAATCGCACCCGTAGATGACCCGACCCGTTTCTTGACCCGCCAACTCCCAACCCCAAAAGAATCCACATTCCCTTCTCTCTCATCATCTAGGGTTCCGCTATTCTCGTACCCACAACTCAAATTCGTTAGGGTTCGAGTCCTCGCTGACGATTTGCTCGCATCTTTTCTGTTACCCGTCGCCGTCGGTGTCCATTTCGGTTTCCGCCCCTGCGAATCGTACGCCGCGTGCTGATGTTGGTACTGGTCGCCGCCGATTTCGCCTAACCGAACGCTTGGTCTCCTTAATCGTTTCGATCCGGCGGCGTTAATGACAAGCGCCTCGGCTGAGACCGTCAGCGGAGGAGGAACGCCGCCGTTTGGTTGCTGATTATTACTATTACCTGGCTGCAATTCCGCCATGGAGAAAATTCTTGAACGCAGTGGGTTCTTGTTTCACTTCATCAGGCAATACATGCGAGAGTTGAGCTACTGGAGAACATGAAAAGGGCGAGTCTTTGCTTAGCTATTAAGGTTTTATCTTGAGTAATCAGAAGTGGATGTGAGAGAGGGAATGGTCATCAGGAGAAACGACGAACGAACGAAGAAGAGAGAGAGAGAGAGATGTTCACTTCCTGACACGTGTATTCTTTTGCAGAAACTAACACTTCTTTAACGAAGAAAACCTTTTAAATTTCGCCAGTTCCATTTTTAACCCCTCAAAAATATAATGTCATAAAGCATATCTTAGAGAATGTATAATTCTATTATAATTTACTCTATCCTTTTTAGAAAGTTTGATTTTCTGAATTTTTCACACCAAAAATAATTAATATTTAGTTATAAATATATTATTTTATCTCATTAAATATTTTTCATAATTATAAACCAATATTAATTCATCTAATTCAAATATTCTCAATTAATCTTTTAAAATTAATCAATAAAAAGTTGTAATTTCATGTCATGTTAGATCTTTTTTTTCCTTTTTATCATCTCTCTGAATCTTCTTCTTATGTTATCTCAATTCTTAATTTTTTTTTTGTATTTTCAAACAAAAATTTCCAAATTTTGTAGAAAATAATTAGTTCACTCGTGATAACAATTGTTCGAACAGAGAGAGTATAAAATGTTTATAGGTCGCTCTCAACTTACATATAAATTTTCAATGTTTTAAAAATAAAACTATTCTTAAGGGTTTTAAAATGAAACTGGCTGAAGTTGAGGGGGGGTTTTCATCAATATCAATAACTTCCTCACTAGTTGTCGAATTCCATATTATTTTTTTATGAACAAACTGAAAAAAACGGAAAAGCCTAATTCCTGAGCAAACCCTCAAACGAAACGTCGCCGTTTAAATCGCCTCCGGCCAACCTAATCACCGTCGCTAGCAGCCGAGTCCATGTTACTCTTCAGATCTCCGTCTTTATCCATTGCAGAGTGCTGTTAAGTACAGAAAATCCAATTGTGTGTTTTGGTTTCTGGATAAAAGGAGACTCTTTTATCGGTGAGTTTCTGGGACTCTTGCAAAAGTTCTCACCTTTTGATTCCGGTTTTGTTGTGATGTACCTGAAAGAAGGATGTTCGTTGCTGCTGAAAGTTCAGAAACCCATTATTCCATTTGTCCTCAATACAAATCTCAATGGGATATTTCTCCAGGAATCTCCAAACCCTGCCACAGAGATCAAAGAATTTGATGTGGTAAAGAGGCTGAGACAAGAGTCATGTGTCCCTTTAGCTTTGCAATACTTCAAATCAGTTGCCAATTCAAATCTCTTCAAGCACACGCCTTTGACATTCGAGGTGATGATCAGAAAGCTTGCAGGTGATGGTCAGATTGATAGTGTTCAGTATCTTTTGCAGCAAATGAAACTCCATGGTTTTCAGTGTTCTGAAGATTTGCTTGTCAATGTTATTAGTGTATACCGGCAAGTGGGTTTGGCTGAACGAGCCGTGGAGATGTTTTATAGGATAAAGGAATTCGGGTGTGATCCTTCGGTTAAGATATATAACCATGTTTTGGATACTCTACTAGGTGAGAATAGGATTCAGATGATTTATACAGTTTATAGAAATATGAAGAGAGATGGGTTTGAGCCAAATGTTTTCACATATAATGTCCTTCTTAAGGCCTTGTGTAAGAACAACAAGGTAGACGGCGCTCAGAAGTTGCTGGTGGAGATGTCGAATAAAGGCTGTTCTCCTGATGCTGTGAGCTACACCACAGTGATCTCATCGATGTGTGAGCTCGGTATGGTGAAGGAAGGTAGGGAACTCGCGGCAAGATTCGAACCTGTTGTGAGCGTCTATAACGCTTTGGTTAATGGGTTATGCAAAGATCATGACTACAAAGGGGCATTTGACCTGATGAGAGAAATGGTGGAGAAGGGGATATCTCTTAATGTTATCTCATACTCAACACTTATCAATGCGCTTTGCAACTCTGGAGAAATCGAGCTCTCTTTCTCACTTCTGGCGCAGATGTTGAAACGAGGGTGTCATCCAAATATCCATACATTGAGTTCTCTGGTGAAGGGTTGTTTTGTAAGAGGTACAACCTTTGATGTTCTAGACTTGTGGAACCGGATGATCACAGGATTTGAGTTACAACCAAACGTTGTAGCGCTTAATACCTTGGTACAAGGATTTTCTTCCAGTGGGAATATGAAAAAGGCTCTGTCTGTCTTTTTACACATGGAAGAAAGCGGATGTTCTCCAAACATCAGAACGTATGGCTCTCTTATCAACGGCTTTGCCAAAAGAGGTAACCTCGAGGGAGCAGTTGATATATGGAATAAGATGCTAACTGATGGATGCTCCCCAAATGTTGTGGTGTATACAAGCATGGTGCAAGCTCTTTGTAGGCGCTCCAAGTTCAAAGAAGCTGAATCTCTTATAGAGATTATGTCCAAAGAAAACTGTGCTCCATCTGTGCCAACGTTTAACGCATTTATTAAAGGCTTATGCGATGCAGGGAGGCTTGACTGGGCAGAGAAAGTGTTCAGACAAATGGAGCAGCAATACACGTGTCCTCCCAACATTGTAACATACAATGAGCTACTAGATGGGCTCTCAAAGACAAACCGAATAGAAGAAGCCTATGGTCTCACCCGAGAGATCTCCATGAGAGGTGTGGAGTGGAGCTCATCGACTTACAACACGCTTTTACATGGGTCATGCAATGCAGGTCTCCCCAGGATAGCTCTGCAGCTAGCAGGGAAAATGGTGGTCGATGGTAAATCTCCGGATGAGATAACGAGGAATATGATAATATTAGCGTATTGCAAACAAGGGAAAGCTGAGAGGGCAGTCCAGATGTTGGAACAAGTTTCATGTGGAGGAAGTAAGTGGCGGCCTGATGTAATCTCATACACAAACGTGATATGGGGTCTGTGCAGCTCTAATTGTAGGGAAGATGCAGTGATTCTTCTTGAGAGGATGATAAGGGAAGGTATTGTCCCAAGTATTGCTACATGGAATGTATTGGTTCATCGTTTTATTCTCGATGACAACTTGAGCTCATGATCAGTTTACCATATGGCAAGTCAAACTTGTTCAGTTTGCTGGGAAGCCATTTGCTTCTCTGTATGACTAGAAAAGCATAAACTCTGGTGGATATATGGAAATCGTGTGGTCACATGGAAGCTTCGCTTGTGGGTCTTCGCTGGACCTTTGAAGAAGTCAAATAAAACACTTGAATCCTTGCAAAAAAGAATCAGAAGACTGGTTTTTGTATCTGACAAATACATTGCTGAGAGATTGGTAAGCAAATATGATGAGACAGATGCGGTTTGGCCATACTTCTGTTGTAATATGATTATTTACCCTTCTTCGATCCCAACATTCTCATGGTCTATAAGAACTTGGAGATGTGTATGATTGCAACTTTTTGTTTCAGTATGAAAATCCAGTCCGTCAAGAATCTGCTTAAAAGACTGTTTGCTAAAGAGGAGAAAGCTTTTGGATTCTCTGGCCAAGGTTTGAGTTTATAGTCGTTTGTGTAATATATGATAGATAGTTCACTGATCAATATTGAAACCCTTGATGAAACTTATAATTCAGTTTACTTGAGCTTTAAGATCTTACGTGAGATTTTTTTATTTCTGTACTCATGGCCTCTTTTTTTCCAAGAGAGCTTAATCACTCACATTTGATCCTTGAGAGCAAGGATTACTCTAATTCTTAAACATTTGCCTATTTACTAAAATTAGTCATCAAACAAGGAATCTCTAGCTTCCACTTCTATCTCAGTCCTCTATGATAGAACTGGATAACATCTTCCTATATCTCTGGTGAAGAAAATTTCGGATAACAAAATAATCAAATCCTAATCTCAAGGGACAATTCTCACCTCGATGATCTTGAACTCCCTATAATGACCCTACAGCAGAGGATGGGCTTGCTTTTGAATCGATCCTTGTCCATTGAACCTGCTTTGTGCTTAGTGTATGGGGAAAATTCGATTTCTATATAAGCAGTTGTTTCTTTAGTCAGCTGGTGTAATGCAAAGCTGACTATGTCCCGGACTGTGCTCCAACGGGTACATGGTCGTGCTTCTCACAAATTTTTGATGGTCGCTCACAGGTTTTCTGAGGTGTGAGCCCATTGGACGCTTGTTTTTACTTCTCTTCTTTACTATCGAGCATGAAGCTAATGGGTCTGCAGATCCTGCTCCTACTCTCCTGCACGTCGAATGTGTTTTACAACGAGGTGATAAGTTTTAGAGGCTGATTATGTGCGCAAAAGAAAGAAGATGTAATTGATTACCTTAAGAGCTTCTCTGCTGCGAGTCTTGCAGATCTAATTGTATTGCGGCTTGGCACCCATTTCACGACTCGGTTTGGATCAGCTCTCATGGGAGAGTGTATTTTAATGAGCTAACAAAAAGAAATGAACGAAGTCAAAACCAAAAAGCTTGAAGGGATCTTTAAATCTATAACAACAGGCCAATGCAATTCTAATAAACGAATCAAGTGATTATTGCAGATAAAATGGAACAACTTGTATTGGATAACTGGAAAACGAGAAACCAGAGACTTACACCCAAGCATTCCATCATCTGGTAGTAAGCTCTACCATGCAAAGGGGTATGTCCTTGTCGGGATTCTGAAAAATATCTAGTCCTGAAAGAATATTACAAAGAGATGACTGTCAAAACATGATTAATAAACAGACAGCAAAACATAAACATGGTTAATAAGTAGACATCTAGACAAAATAACTATAGGTCGACTTCATACCACTCTTTATAACCTGGGTCCACAGTGAAACCATACATATCCACTGAATCACAAGTTGAGAGAGCAAATTCAAGAGCCTTGAGCCCAGTTCCTTTGGCTGCTGAGCCAAACGAAGCACCAAGCATTAAATACACAGGATTTTTTATTGGAACTTCCTGCAGAGAAAGAAGAATCCTCGAATGAATTTCGAAAATGAGGAACAGATTTCGGATAATCAGAACCAAAGAGCTAAGAGACAAATAAGTGCAATGTACAAACCTGAATCAACTTGTTCATGATATCATGAATTGTTGTTTTTATTAGCAGTACCTCTTGCTTTTTCTCTGCATAGTTTCAAAGGATGAGAGAGAGTGGAGTATCTATTCGCAAGCATAAAAAATTGGACACCATTCAATAATGAACAGAAATAGAAAAACAGTGGCGATAACCATGAAAATCAAGAAAACAGTTATACAGTACCATCTAACTCCACGACTTTGTCAAGGGCTTTTGCTGACCCTCGATTAAGAAGACGGAATGTACTTTTCTCTCCCACATACTCCTTGTAGTTCTGCAAGAAGATATTCCAAAAACAAAGAAGAATGAAGAAAATAAGTGAGAGAACAGAGGGAACAAAAGAATTGAAGGTTAGATAGAAGAACTCATCATTAACCTGAATTGGAGCACCATTTTCTCTAATAACCACATCGTAAGTATCTATCTCCTTTCCGAACTTTGTTTTTAAAAGATCACCAGAGTTACCAATAACAGCACATCGCTCAAACTGCCGGGGGAAATATGGTGGTGTTTCAGGAAGCACCAGTGAAAGCTTCTCGATACATAAAGATTTATTCTGGCAACGATTACTGCACCAGAGTGTGAATTTCATTAAGACCAAGAAGACAACACAGCATTTAACACTACGTTTGCAAATTACTTGATTTATTATAACTGAGACCCATCACATTTAGCAAGTTTTGAGCTTTTGGCTATGAAAAAGGATAATAATATTACTACCAATTACCATGCTCTTCATCCCTCATCTTATGTCCGTCAATACTTACAGTTGTATTCCTTTATTGATTCTGCGCCATGCATAATCCTCCCATCCATTTGGTAAGGCATTAATGTATTCCTTGGTGAGTATCGTGGAGCTATTCCTGACCTGTCAACCAACTCGCCAATTAAACACCACTGTTAAGACTAAAACAAATTATATGAACTGAAAGTTTTAGAGACTTTAAGAACTGCAACACCCACTTGTTCCCATGTAGCTACTGCTTCACACAGGTTAAACTCATATGACAGTCCTTCAAGCTCCCCAGACTTGGGATCTTTCTGTTGTTGGACACAATCCAAGGTAGAGTACAAATATTTAATATAGCATTTTGCTAGACACTAAAGCTTAACTCTGCTGATGTATAAAGTCAGGTAATCAGACTGAGATCAATAAATAGTCAAAAGAGAGCATTTACCCATTTGGGTACAGTATCCCTGGGGAAGTTTATTGAGACTTGGCAGTAATCTCTACCAGTAGCAGCTTGTAGTCCCAAGCCATTTGCTCTCTGCATCATTACCATAGCACACACCAAATAAACTCTTTTAGTTATTCGTTGCAAATCTAAAGAAACCATAGAGTTTGCAACACGTATCATACAAACAAGCAATACAGCAACTCATAAAATTTAACTGAAGATGAAAATTTAACTCCAGATTCAGAAGTAAGATTTATCTCGAAACGGATCAAGAAAGCAATTCCTGATGCTCATTGAAAACAAGCGAAAATGAAGCTAACATAAATCTCCAAAGTGGATTTACTTACTACGCACTTCTGGAATCCGTTTTGCAGGGACTGCAACGCCTCTAAATCTTCATTGCTAAGCCGATTTGATTCGTCTAAGCCCACGGAATCATCTTCTTTATCATTAATCATCGCCATACTTCAGAAAATCACGAATAAACCATCTTACATTGGGACAACGATGGAGTATATACTTACAGAGATTCGAGACGCCGATAATGTAAATGAGAACAGCGGAGATTCCAGTAGTTAAAGCTAATAGGAATATCAGTTGCAAGAGCTTCATCGATTCCCCAGAAATTTTTTGCTTCGATTCGATTTTCTCAGGAGACGATGTGAATTTTCTTGATCTTCTAAAGTAAACTACTCGAAAGTTCCGATCTGTACGTTCTGAGACGATGAACATTTGGTGAAAAACAGCGTGTAGTCCTCGTATTAAAGTTTGAGACGGCGAACAGTTTTTTCACTATACAAAACGGTGCGTAGTTTAACTAAAGATGCCTGAAAACAGTAGGATAGTTTACAAAAGAGACACGTCAAAGAACGGCACGATGTTCTAATGAGTTACATGAAAACGGCATCGGCTCACGGAACGTTAAATCAAATGACAAGTGGCCACGTGGCACTTAAATCCCTTCGTTTTTTAATCCTCAAAACCCTACCGTCTCTGTAAAATATCCATTAAAGCAGCTTGATAAGCTTAAAAGCCAATCATGAAATGGTGAATCTTTTCGATTTCAATGGCGGTTTCAAGTCTGGGTTTCGCTTGCAGATCCCATTTTACCGTTCGTCCTCTGTATTACTGCTTCTCGAAGGTGGCTCTTAGTTATATATATAACAATACATTAACAACTATGTAATTCGTTTTCGTATATTCGAATTTATCTTCTCTTAATTTGTAGTTTCGCTTTCTGGTTCGGTTCAACACCGTTTCGGCTGCTGCAATTGAGACAGTAGATGACAATGATAGTGATCATCATGACAAGGATTCTGATAAAACGAGTAAGTTACGTCAGTGATTTTGATGGATTTAATCCGAAAATCGAGGCTCTTTTTAATCCCATATATGAATAATTACCTTGTAATGGTAGAATCGGACTCAATTCTCCAGTTTCAGTTATTATGTAGACATTTGTATAAACTTAGTATAGTGCTACTATTTTGAGTGACAATCACCAACTATTTCGATTTTTGCTGCGTATCTGTTCGCTTGATTTGATATTGTGGTCAGTCTGATTGTGGTATATTTTGGGTAATTGTGTTCAAAGGTAAAGCACCAGAGTGGAAGAAGTTGAATTCAAAAGACCTTGGGATAACCAGTTCTATGATTCCAAAGCCCGCGCGACAAATTCTAAGTGGCCTCAAGAGTAAAGGTTAATACTTTGATCTTCTGATAGAATCTAGAGATTAAATTTTAAACATTTCTTCAACCTTTTTTTGTCTGTCGTGCTGGGTTTTGATATTAGTTTTCTTTTGCCATGATGTGTAGGACATGACGTTTACCTTGTGGGAGGCTGTGTACGGGATCTTATTTTGAAGCAGACGCCAAAAGATTTCGATATACTCACTTCTGCTGAACTAAGAGAGGTTGGTCTTATTTTCTTTTCCAATCTATAAGTCATTTCTTGAACATCTTCTGAATCTGAATCCAAAAATGAAATTATTTTCTTGGCTATATGCTTAGGTCGTTCGGGCTTTCTCAACATGTGAAATTGTTGGAAGAAGATTTCCAATATGTCATGTCCACATTGGGAATGATATTATAGAGGTTTGTTTTTCAATCGAGGATTTTCTTTTTAATACCAATATGCTTATTAGAAAGAAAAAAAAAACCTCTGTTACTTTTTAATTTTGCTTTCACTTTGAATTCCTTTAAATTCGTTTCTTAGTAGGTTTCGAGTTTTAGCACCTCTGCACAAAATTCTCCAAGAAATATGAGAACTGGTTCTGGAAAATCGAATGGCTCTTATGACGAGGACTCTATCCGTTTCAATAATTGCTTGCAGCGTGATTTCACAATTAACGGGTATCTATTTAATCCCTAGATGATCTCTTATCATCCTCTTTTTTTTCTGAAAGAGAAAGGAATTGGTTCTTCATTTTTCCTGTTAAATCCCAACTCACAACTCACAACTCACAATTGTATGATGGAGATCAGATAGTTTCTTTTATTACATTTCTTTACATGTTTATGTTGTTTTTCCAATCTCAGGCTGATGTTTGATCCATATGCCAAAGTTGTATATGACTATCTCGGGGGAATAGAAGACATTAGAAATGCTAAGGTGTGAACGTATTCTGTTATACCTTTTGTCCGGGAAATTATGTACAAATACCTTTGTTCTCAGTGTGGTTCTTTGCTCACAGGTACGGACAGTGTTTCATGCTGGCATATCTTTTCAAGAGGATTGTGGTGAGTTAAAAAAAAGATCATATATGTAACATTTCCAGCTCGGATTCTTCTTCAACAAACACTCTTCATAGCCTTAGAAAAATCAAATTTTTGTTTGGTTACCGTTAAGAGTCTATATAATGGAAGCTTATCAGTGCTTATCATTATGTAACATTTTACAGCCAGGATTCTTCGTGGGACAAGAATCGCTGCACGTTTAGGTTTCACAATTTCCAAGGAAACAGCTCATTTCGTAAAGAACCTTTCCTTCCTAGTACAAAGACTCCACAGGGTAGGCTTACGTTATTGCATCTCTCCACTAAGAAATACTGTATTCGCATTTGTGTTACACCGTGTTCATGAATGATTCTGCGATAAATGTGTAGGGAAGAATCTTGATGGAAATGAATTACATGTTAGCATATGGATCAGCTGAAGCCTCTTTAAGATTGTTGTGGAAATTTGGGATACTAGAAATTCTTTTACCAATTCAGGTTAGTGATATCACTCGTCTCTTGCTGTACTTTATCGTATCATTGCGTCTAACTTCAGTATCCACAGGCAGCATATCTCGTACACAGTGGTTTCAAGAGACGTGACAAGAGGACTAATATGCTTCTGGTAATATGCAGATGCACATTTTGCAATATTCGTCAGAGAGAAATGTATATTGCTTAAAATATCGAGTAAAGAATTTATATTTAACATTTCAAAATGCAGTCTCTCTTCGCCAATTTGGATAAATTGTTGGCCCCGGATAGACCTTGCCACAGCAGCGTATGGTAGGGTCCTGGCCTGTTAAGATGTATATACAGTGGAGGATAATATTGTAATTAATACCCAACAATGTTGTGGCGGGAATTTGCAGGTTAGCAATCTTGGCTCTTCACAAAGCGCTTGCTGCTCAACCTCGATATCCTTCAGTGGTTGCGGCGTTCAGCCTTGCTGTCCACAATGGTGGAGATGTTCTAGAAGCTGTAAAAATCACCAGGAAGATCACAAAACCTCATAATAGAAGCTTCTTCGAGCTACTAGAGCCAGAGAAACTGGACTCTCAAACATTATTGGATGAGGTCATCGATTTTGATGTGGCTATCAAAGAAGCCTTGGGACAGATGACCGATGGGCAGTTTATTTCTAAGGCTATGGCAGCGTACCCTCAGGCCCCATATTCTGATATGGTAAGCACTCCTACTTTTCTTAGTTTTATATAAGGACACACAAATGGAAATGCAAATTCTTCTCGGGAGAACGCCTAGACTATAGGCCATGGATCTCTTGGTTCAAGATTAGAGACAAGATTTCCTCCATTAGCTGCTGTCCTAATTCTCTCCTATTGTTGGCTTTTTTTTATAGGTTTTCATACCGTTGGAATTGTACCTAGATGCAAGAAGAATATTCAAATGTGTCAAAGAAACTGCGCTGAAGGGTTTTGTGCCCAAGCAAGACAGTAAAATTGATTATACCTCATTATCTTCAGGAGACCTCCCAGAAGTTAGACACGTATTTGCTAGGGTTGTTTTCGACACAGTCTTTCCATTAAACACATCTCAAGAATTATAATCCCTCTTGGATTGGTTGGGTTTTAAACTGAGATATGGTCGAAAGCAAAAGAAAATTTACGTTAACTACTAATACTATCAAGTCAATGACTTTGATATGTAGAACAAAACAACTAGATGTAGAGAACACTATTTTTGTTGTATTACAAGGTAGAAACAAAATAAGAATAATACAATTGGGAGTTTTCTTTTCCCTTTTATTCCTTTAGTGTGACGTCTTCGTGGGGAAAGTACTTGTAATCTTATGCACTTACAGCTGGAGCAAGTGCAGTAGCTGGAGAAGCACCACCAGTGGTTGGCCTGAGAAGAAAATTATAGGTATTTGATGAGTGTTTCTCATATGTTGATACTAAAGTGATTTGAGTATTGATGAGAAATATCTCTAAGTGCAGGCGAGGAAAACTTACAATCCAGCTAAAACTTTGACAGCATCATAGATAACCCATTGGGCTCCAGTGAGTGTTCCGATCATGAAAATGCGGAGAGGAAGGCCACGGGTAAGCAGACCCCATAACCCTAGCCTACTTACTGCCTGTAACACGTGAAAGAGTCGAAACCAAGTCAGTAGCAGCAGATCTATATAGCCATATGTGCTTCTTTATGTTTTTGTGAAGTATGGATTTGAATGGAGTTTCACATACATCACTAACTGTGGCTCCTTTAGAGCTATTGAGGAAAGACACCAAATTATCTGCAGGATGAGAGATAACAGCGCAGAAAATTCCAGCAATGTATCCACCGGCAAAGCTAACACCGAGCTGAACTGACTCCGAGCACTCTTCCTTTGGGGTAGGAATCACCTTCTTGTATATGAGCTCCACAGTGTTCTCAAAAGTGGCAAATTTCATCATCGTATCTGCAAAACCTCAAAAAGTGTTTTTACTGAAACTCTCATCTTCTGGACACTAGATTTTCTTCAGTATTGTGGGACTTACATGGAATCTGGCGTCCCCAGAGAGGAACAAGCCCTTTGAATACCCGCGAACGCCTTCTGATCTAATGATCTTTGGTAAACCGTCAGATAAACCGCGGGCGAAACCAGGCTGAGTCTGAACCCTGACTTTGACAGCTTCCATTGGACAGAGAGCCACATCAGCGACGATTTCCGCAGAGGCCGAGCCAGCGAGGTAAATCAGGGTCTTGTATTTGGCTGCGTATTCTGGTCCAACAATGTCTGAGTAGTATTTCTTGGCGTACTCATACAAACCGTATTTAAACGCTCCTTGGGCACTGTACCCGATAAGCGTCGGTGACCAGCCTCTAGTGAAACCCTTGATCCCTTGTTCTTTGATCGTTGTCTTAAAAGCAGAAGTTATGTTCTTGTACTTTGTTGGATCAATCTGAAATAGTAAACAAGAATGTTCGTAAAGGGTACTTATTGTCTGTTTGTTATCATGCACGAGATATAAAAGTCTCCGATGCCGTTGACGTTGAAGAGTCGATGCCGTGGAAAACAAGAAACTCGAAAAGTTGACACCAGGTGTAAAGTGGAATCAATAAACTTTACGAAACTGAATAATTCATAGAGAAAAGTATATAATTTCGGATTAGTAAACAACAACCACAGAACAATTGCATTTACCAACATTCTGTTCGATTTGAATTCGAATGGTTACAAACTAGGTTATATATGTCCTAGTATCATTTTATGACTGTTAAGTTATGAATATGTTAATGAATATAGAAAAGTAAACAGTGGGTTTGGAACTTGACCTGCATATTGCATTTGAGGACATCGAGCGGCGTAACCGCCGTGTGGGTGACGCCACAGCTCAGCATCCCGCCGACCGTACACGCCGCGTAATACGCCGGAGAGTACATTTCTACTTTCTCGTTCGGCGCCGGAATGGGGAAACTTGGACCGTTCGATGAATCCGGAGAAATCAACGGCCGCCGTGATTTGAGCCGCGTCATGTTCGTTTCTGGCTCCGGCGAATGAAACAGACGATGATCGGAAGAGTAAAGGAAGCTCGGGATCAACGATCTGCTCGAGTTGCTAGACTCCGACATCTCCGGAGAGGAGAAATAGAAATTTCTTCTGTTGGTTTTGTAGACTTTTCTTTTGTCTGAAGAGAAATGTTTTTTTTTGTTTGTTTGTTTCAAGCTGAATTTTATAGGTGCTGAGTTTTCGTTATGAAATGTCATAAATACCCCCCTCAGTATTCTGCATCTTTTACCATTTTGACTGACGTCACAAAACCAATTCAAATACACGACTCTTTGCGTGTCAACAAGGGGATTTTGCATTTGCACTGAATATAGTCCTTATTTTGATTAAGAATCAGGGTTTTTTTTTGAGTAAAATGAGTCAAAAATAAAGAAAAAGGTAAGAGATTATTGAAAATTAGATAACTATAATTTTATAGGTGATTGTAGTCGATAATGATCCTATATAAAAGATAGAGGATGCATAGATCATTAAATACTTTGTATGATAAGATATAATTCATATTTTCAGTTGTCTTTATAAGATTCATTAAACTCAGAAACCGGAATAATAGGAGGTGTTATCTTGCAAACAATGTATTTGAGTTAGTATCGACTCTTAAGTGTTGAAAAGTATTTGCAGAGTAAATAATTAATCCAAAGTTAACTGCTATTTATATTGTTGTCCAGTTAACTCAGATACCGAGACAACAAGAAATGTTTTCTCGTCTCTAACAACAATATTACCCAATCGCCAATGATCCATGTCCATTGATTTGCCGCAACTGACAACCGCAAAAGTAGTGGGTCCGAATTTTTTATGAGATATGATAAAGACACGTATAATATATTGTAGAGTATAGATTTTTGGACATTTTCTTATGAATAGAACCTATTGAACATTGTCAAAAAAGTTGGACTTAATTTTGGAATTATCAATTACCGTTTACTGCAATTTCTCTTCTTTTTTATAGGGGGCAAACAATACATAAAATATGAAAAATGAAAGCAAAAAATAATTGTTAATAACTAAAGCTTTAATATATTACAAGGAACTTGGACATTTCTGGGCACATGTAGAATCATATTTTATTTGTCAAGCTGAATAAAAAAAAATTCTCTAAATATGAAATTTCCTAGTATTAGTATGATTTATAAATACAACATAAAACAGTATCTTTTTGAGATTAAGTTGACAGAATCAATAAAAGATGATATCAATTCTAACTTGCCTTTGAATTCAAATTTAATACTAAAAAACAAAATTATATAAAGAGAAAAAAATCCATCAGCACTTGACTTCTGGGTCACATGGCCACGGTGGCCAGCTCACTCGTTCTCCCGCGAGGCTCGCATGTGTTTTCTCAGTTTTCTAATTTCTCCTTCCTAGCGAACGAACGGTGTCGTTTCGTCGTCTCTATTATTTCAACACCCTTCTCCTCCATTTCTCCGTTTTTTTTTTTTTTAATTTACTCGAGAAAATCTAGCTTTTTCCCGAGAACATACTTTTTCTCTGGTTCACCTTCTTTTTGCTCGCTTAATACTTCGATTGAATCCGGCTAACTAGTAACTTCACGAACGCCAACTGATGGATCGTAGGAGGGCGGATAGCCCGGTGTATGGTCGCCAGTGGAGCGAATCGTTGAACAGTACGGAGTCGACGTCGCCGGCGATGTCTCCTGCTCACCGGAAACAGCTCGGAGGTGTCGGTGGTTTCTCCACCGTCAAGCGGACACAGAACGTAGCTGCCAAAGCGGCGGCCCAGCGACTAGCTCAGGTCATGGCCTTGCAGAACAAAGACAACGGGGACGAAGATGACGAGGATGATGAGGATGAAGATCTAAGCCTCAGATTCGCATCTCCTTCTCTAAAACCTGCTCGCCATGCACCTTCATCTCTCTCCTCCACTGGAAGCAATAACAGCAACGGAAATAGTAATTTTCCGGCTGTTTCCTTCGCTCCCCGCACTAGATCGCCGTCGCCTGCGGTGAATCCCGTATCCCAGCTTATAGAATTAGCTCAGATCAGCTTTATTTGATTCTTTCATGAGCTGTTTGTTATTTCTGGGTTTGGATTGTAGCTGTGATGAATATGGTTCTTTAGGGCTAATTGGTTTCTTTTTATGGCTTAATTAGTTAGGCAGGAACTTCGCCGAGCAAGTGCCTTCAGTGCGTTCTGCGTCGGCCGGAAGGCCGTCGATGTCTGCTAGATCTACGACTCCTAATCTAATGCCCCCAAGCAGGGTGTCGGTGAAAGCTCCAAATTCTATTCCTCCACTTGATCCTCCGACTAGGAACAGAGATAAAAGGTGAAAACTTTGTTGCTTTTTTCATTTCTCAATCTCTTAGAAGTTTTGCTTCATATTATACTTCTCAAATCTTGGTAGTCAAGGGAACATGTGGCTTAGTGGAATATGTTAAAACCACTAGTCTTTGGAGTTGGAGATAATCTCTTTGTTCTTTGAATAAATATTTAGTCCGCAAATCCTAATAAAAAAAGCTTGCTATAGAGTTTCACGAGAAATGGGAAGTGAATGGGCTACTGAGGCTCAACGAGATAGTGGTAGACGCTGGTTTCGGCTGTGGAGCTTGCGGCGAATTAATTCCTGATATTTTATGTTTTTAGGTTTTTTGCTGATTTGCCATCAGTAAATTCAAAAGAAAAGGGTGATCAGCGGGAAGCTTCAGCTCTTCGTGATGAAGTATGTGATGCTTTCTTTAACCTTTTGGGGGTATCTGATCAATATACCTGGTATTCACATATTGTACATTATAGTCACAAGATTTGACTTGAGGCTGATTCAATTTTAACTGCAGCTGGATATGCTACAAGAAGAGAATGAGATTGTACTGGAGAAGGTTCGATTTCTAACATGGAAACTTATTTTATATAATAAAGCCGTTCACCCTTATTGTGCATAACATTTATTCTTGATTACAGCTTCGCCGTGCGGAAGAAAAAAGGGTGGAAGCAGAAGCTAGGGCTAAGGAGCTCGAGAAACAGGTTTTTGAACAAGCTGTCTTGAGTAGTCCATTTTTTTTACTGATGTTGCTTCTTGAAATTCAGAGGAAAAAAAAGATAATCCACATGTTTACATCTGTTTGTTGACAATATCTATTAAACTCAAGTTAGCTATCCTTATCTTGTTGAAGCAGCCTCCTACCTCGTTGCTTTCTCTGCATCTTTAGGTTTGGTTTAAGGAGAGAATGTAAATATTTACCAACCATTCCTTCAGTTCATGACAATTCAGGTAGAGATGCTGAGTGTATACAAATGCTATTAACTTATACTCTGACTAATATCTAGTATAGGCAGGTTTAGTGAGAATCCAGGTGGAGATGCAGACTATTTTTAGATAGAACATATACAAATGTTCTGAGTTTATTTTTATGTGTCTAGCACACACAGATTTAATGTTTGCTTGTTTGTTTAATTTTTACTTCAAAACACACGTATTTAAGTATTCACATTTGTACAAGGTTACATTTTTTTTTTCCCCCAAAAGGTTGCCTCTCTTGGAGAAGGAGTGTCTCTAGAGGCGAAATTGTTAAGCAGGTGGGAGCCTGTGCCTTCTTTTGCTTCTCTTTGTTTATCTCTTTTCCAGAAAATAGGGTGGGAGTTATGATCGCTCATGTTGAATTGTATCTTTTTATAGGAAGGAAGCAGCATTGCGTCAAAGAGAGGTTAGTGTGAACAGAAATAAAGTACACTCACTCTATTTTCTGCTCAGATTTAGTCTTCTCTTTAATCGAGTTTCTTTATCCACCTCTCTGATCCCATATCAAAGTCTTAGATGTACACTTTATGTAAATCATATGATTTAAGTTGTGCAGAAAAATTGTACCTGTTACAGGCTGCTCTAAATGTTGCTAAACAGAAAAAAAATGGGAAAGATGAGGAAATTGTTTCCCTACGTTCAGAACTTGAGGTAAGGTACACTGATGTACTGGTTTCTATTAGGTGTACCACTATTATTTGCATGATGAAATCATGTCTTATTTTTCCCTACTATGTTCAGAGCTTGAAAGACGAGGCTACAACAGCTGCAGAAAGGCTTCAAGAAGCGGAGTCTGAAGCGAAGTCTCTTCGCGCAATGACTCAAAGAATGATTTTAACACAGGACGAAATGGTTTGGGTGATAAAGCTTGGGTCTCGTTATCTACTAATCATTTATAAGTTTCTGAATCTATAAATTATTGAATCATATAGGAAGAAGTGGTCCTAAAGAGATGCTGGCTTGCCCGGTATTGGGGTTTGGCTGTGCAACATGGTAGGCGATTTATCCATTCCTAAATAATCATTTTCTGAACTTAAAAAAATATTCTCATGATACACCTTTCATTTTAATCCAGTAGTAATTCAAGCCACATATTTGTAGTATGTTAGTTATTCACATGTTCACAGAGCTTTTTTCTATGGTATCCTTGCTGTAGACATTTGTGCGGATATAGCACCATCCAGGCATGAGCACTGGTCAGCGTTGGCTCCTCTTCCATTTGAACTTGTCACCTCTGCAGCACAGAAGGCCAAGGATTTATCCTGGGATAAAGGCTCGTCTAATATCTGCTATAGTTTGAACTGTTAAAGTTTTCCTTGCTTACTGTTGTTCGCAAAATTTGATAACCAGCATTTGAAATAATGCAGCTGGGAATGATCGGAGTAAGGCTGCTAGAGATTTGAATGATCTTACTGGAGAAGGAAACATTGAAAGTATGCTTTCAGTTGAGATGGGTTTGAGAGAGCTAGCATCATTAAAGGTGTCCACTCTTGTTTCTGAGTTACCTATAATTGCTCTCACCTAGCATAGATCTCCAAGGATTTCAAATCTTCTTCTCTCTTTTGAAATTCAGGTTGAGGATGCTATCATGCTTGCGTTCGCCCAGCAGAGAAAACCGAGTTTGATTCGTCAAACTGTTTCTGGTATGTATGTATTACGAGCTTTTAAGACAAGGATAACGCACAACGAAAAATATATGTTTCACTTTTTGGTCGCTTCTATTCTTAAAAATTTTAAACGGTGGATGATCATTCTCTTTTCATTTTAGAAACTTAACACCTATAAGCTGTTTATGAGACACCTGCACCTTGAATGACTGTCACGTCCTGTATCTGCTTAAAAAAAAATTATGTATTCGTTTTTATTCTCTTAGTAATGACATGTCTCCAGCGTGACCTGGTCACATCCAGACTAGTGCAATAAATTTGTGGTATCCTGCATAACAAAAAGCAAATGTTAAATTTTTTTGTTTTCCTCTTACAGATTCCAAAGGTCATGGAGAGTCCAGATTTATAGATGCATATGGTAAGGGAAAAAGTCTCTCTAATCCTGAGAGAGAGAAGATCACCTCAACGTCATTAGCCATATCCCGAGTTTTTTTACGATGTTCTCATATTGTATGCAGAATTGGGTGAAGCGGAACAAGAAGATGCTACGTTTAAGCAGGTACTTTCTCATCATTCACTTTTTGAACGGACACTATCCTCCATGTTGCATGCCTTCCGCTCATTGTCAGACTTTCTGTGATCAACCTGCATTATTTCATCACATTAAGAAATAACCATATCGAACAAAAAGTAGCCACACCTCAACATCAGTTACGAGATGTGGCTTTACCAACACTAGTTGATTCCAAGATCTATATGGCCGGATCTTAACTGCGGTTTTGCCCTATCTAGAAAGAGGACGTAGAGCTACGGAACGTACAAGTCCAAACAATGTAGATCTTAACTGCGATTTTGCCCTAACTAGAAAGAGGACGTAGAGCTACGGAACTTACAAGTCCAAACGATGTAGATCTTTGCTTATGAGTTTCAGTTAAAATGTTGTCTTGATTCCTTCAGTTACGCTACTGCAGGCATGGCTGATGTACTTGTGGGGCAGAGCTAAGTTACATGGTGTGGAAGAAGACATTGCAGAGGAACGTTTCCAGTTATGGATCAGCCGTAGCAGTGGGAAATCTCCGACTTCTCACGATTCCTTGGATGGTATAACCAGTCTTGGCCATTTCTGTGTTTTTGCTCTAAATACTTGAGCGAAGAGTATAAATTCATAATGATAAAACAAATTTCATATTGCTTGTCTTCAGTGGAAAGAGGTTTAATAGAGCTAAGGAAACTGGGAATAGAGCAACAGTTATGGGAAGCTTCTCGAAGAGAAATCGATCAGCTTCCATCATCTCCTACTTCTTCTCCTTCGAATCACGATCTCGATGCTGATTCATAGTAAAGTCTTTCCTCTCTTATAATTTGTTGTTTTTCTTCTCTCTCGTTTTGTATATTTCTCTTCATGTAAGTTTCACGAAGAATCTGTGTGCCATTGTTTTATTTTACTTTTCACACTTTTCTGTGTGAGCTTTGGTATTCTTATTTTCGCTATCACAAGTTTTTGGAAAAGAAGATACACTTCCAAATTGGAAAAATCCATTTTGTTGTGGGAAAATTTCCATTAGTTCCCGAGCGAGCAATCAAATATCCAGAAACAACGAGTGGAATACAAAAACGAATCATTTGACTCAGTTCAATAATAACACTTGAAAGGAAACAATAATCTCTAGGAGCCTTCTCTTTCCTTCTAAAACACAGGAAGTGGATCTTCCATGGCTTCTTCGTCAGCAAAACCACCACCACCTCCATTTTTACCATTCAATACAACCACACTTCCTTCTGCATCGACATCAACAATTACAGAATCTCCATCTTTAATGTCCCTTGAAAGCATCTTCTCTGCCATGCTATCTTCCAAAAGCCTCATAATCGCTCGTCTAAGCGGCCTCGCACCGTAACTCGGGTCGAATCCTTCATCCACCACTCTCTCCTTAAACCTCTCAGTCACCTGGAGCTCAATCTCTTTGTCCTTCAGCCTCGCCACCACTTCTTTAAGCATTATATCAGCAATCTCCTTGACTTCGAGCTTCGTCAACTGTCTGAAAACAATCATTTCATCTAACCTGTTCAAGAACTCTGGTCTGAAATACTGTTTTAGTTCCTCAGTCACTAAGCTCTTGATTCTGTTGTAGCTACTGTCTTTCTCGTCGTAGTCGAGATCAAACCCGATTCTCCTACCGCCTTTTTCGATCACGCTGCTTCCTACGTTCGACGTCATGATCAAAAGCGTGTTCTTGAAATCGACAGTTCTTCCTTTGCTGTCGGTTAGTCTCCCGTCTTCTAGGATCTGAAGCATCATGTTGAAAACATCGGGATGGGCTTTCTCGATTTCATCAAAGAGGACAAGTGTGTAGGGCCTGCGTCGAACCGCCTCGGTTAACTGGCCTCCTTCTGTGTATCCTACGTAACCAGGAGGTGAACCGATGAGCTTTGAAACCGTGTGTCGTTCCATGAACTCACTCATGTCGAGACGGATCATTGCTTCTTCTGAACCGAAATAGTAAGCAGCCAAGGCTTTGGCAAGCTCTGACTTCCCCACACCGGTCGGACCAGAGAATATGAAACTTGCGATCGGGCGGTTTGGATTCTTGAGTCCAACACGTGCACGGCGGATGGCCCGGCTTATGGCTTTGACGGCTTCGTCTTGGCCAATGACTCTTGTGTGAAGGGTCTGCTCCATTTTGAGAAGACGGCTAGATTCATCAGACGAGACTTTCTCTACCGGGATTCCCGTCCAGGTGGAGACAATGTGTTGGATGTCGGATTCAGTGACAGTAGGTCCTCCTTCGCCAGCTTCAGTCTCGGCTTTGCTCACTTCTTTGCCTTTCGCTAAAACAGCAGATATCTCAGCCCTAAGCTCTATTTCACGGTCACGATGAGAACCAGCCTGTCGAAGAAGAACTCGGGGAATTGTAAACACTAATCTTGGGTTTATAGACAGTAAGAAAAACTCGAAGACGATACCTTCTCAAAGTCCTGGCCTCGCACAGCTTCATTCTTCTCCTTAGTGATATGTCTGAGTTGCTTTTCAAGCTCTCTAGCTTCCTCAGGGACCTAAACAAATAAAACTTCCATTCTGAATCAGCTCAAATAGATATAAAAGACGATTCTTTGTTAATGCGAGAAACATGCAAATATGAACCTGAGCATGGCGTAGTCGAACCCGAGACCCAGCTTCATCAATCAAGTCAATCGCTTTGTCGGGAAGAAACCGATCACTGTTTATTCAAGATAAGAAATTGGGTTGAGAAAATGCTGCAACTTGTCTAAGACATTGTCAAAATGTTCTGTGTCGGTGAAAGACTGAAAAGAAAAAGACAAAAACCTGATGTACTGATGTGACAATTGCGCAGCAGCAACCAAGGCATCGTCGGTGTACCGGAGCTTGTGGTGGATCTCATATCGCTCACGCAGACCGTGCAAGATCTGTATAGCTTCCTCTACAGTGGGTTCAGGTACCTTCACAGGCTGGAACCGTCTCTCCAATGCAGGATCTTTCTCAATGTGCTTCCTGTACTCATCCAATGTTGTTGCACCAATGCACTACAACCATAAAAACAAAAAAGAACATTTCGTAGTTTCCGGTTCTATTAATTAACATTTTGACATAATTAGACCAGTACAAAAGAATGAGAAATTTTACCTGCAATTCACCTCTTGCAAGAGCTGGCTTTAAGATGTTAGCAGCATCAATTGCACCTTCAGCGGCTCCTGCACCGATCAGCGTGTGCACTTCATCAATAAACAGAATTATGTCATCATTTTGCCTGATTTCTTCCATAAGCTTCTTCAATCTTTCCTCGAATTCTCCACGATATTTCGTTCCAGCTACTAGAAGACCCATATCAAGGGTTATAACCTGAAACAAAGAAAAAAAAATGTAAAGGTAAATACATAAAAACATATATATTCTTAAAAATATAAAGGATCCAATGGGAGAATTATTACCGTCTTCCCCTCAATCGTTTCAGGAACATCACCACTGGCAATTCTCTGTGCGAGTCCTTCAGCTATTGCTGTCTTACCAACTCCAGGTTCTCCAATAAGACACGGGTTGTTCTTGGTTCTTCGAGCCAAGATCTGGACAACTCGTTCGATCTGCGGTTGCCTTCCAACAACCGGATCCAGTTTACCCTGCAATAGAAAGTAAAACCAAATTTCAGCAAAAGCCTTCAATCAAGTGTTAACATGACACTTTCTTGAGAGTTAATAAAAGGTGAGTAAGACATTTTTATTACCTCCTCTGCTAGTTTAGTTAAGTTAGTCCCATACTCTTCTAGTGTTGGCATTTTGCTGTTTCCGCTGGATCCTCCACCAACGCTTGCTGTCACTTCATTGTTTTCCCCGACCATACGTATAACCTGAAAATACTCAAAATGTAATCAAGAAATTGTTTTCTAAGACATAACATGAAGTGAGAATTCAGAATTTATGCATTTACCTGCGTCCGGATGTTACTAGGATCTACACCCAAATTCTCCAGGACACGAGCTGCAACACCTTCCCCTTCACGAAGAAGACCAAGCAGAAGATGCTCTGACCCAATGTAGTTATGCCCTAGAAATCAAAATAACAAAAAGTTCCCAAATTGATAACAAACGTGCAATTTTTATCAGTCAAGAAAGCTTATGTAATACACAGCATATAAAAAGCTCCACGCCTACATACTAGAAATAGATCATTACCGAGTTGTCGAGCTTCCTCTAGTGACAACTCCAGGACTCGCTTTGCACGAGGAGTAAATGGGATCTCCACTGCTACAAATCCACTGCCTCTTCCAATGATCTTTTCCACCTCTACACGAGAATCTTTAAGATTGATCCCCATGGATTTAAGAACCTTTGAAGCGATTCCAGTCCCTTCCCCAATTAGACCCAACAGTATTTGCTCAGTCCCAACAAAATTATGGCCAAGTCTACGAGCTTCCTCTTGAGACAGCATTATGACCTTAATTGCTTTCTCAGTAAACCGCTCAAACATGGCTTTTGTTACACATCGGCTAGGTTTTCCTTTCGGGGATGAGACTGAAAGGTTAACCTTAACAAATAAATCTTGACCAGGCCTTGCCATAAAACCCAATGCATTGGAAGGCCTTAACCCTGAGAAAATCTGGATTCTCAAAACTGGTGCTTGTAAACTGTACATCATCTTCACACATCTTCTTGGTTTTCTGTATTCTTCGGACTGGAGATGTCTTCCGGGACCAAGTAAAGGGCAGGCTGGAAAATTAGCCAAAAACCTAGCCATAATGCAGAGTTGGAGGCTGCATTGGGTAATGGTAAATCATAAGTTCTAGCTCTATATAGGTTAAGACCGAAATAAAAGACAACAAGGAGATAAAGTTTGGGTTTTTAATCTGTTTAAACTCTAAAGATGATTAAAAAACGCAAACATAACAAGAAAAACAAAGCTACAAGCAGTCGAAAAGCTCTGTATAACAAATGCCAAACCTTTCACTGAAACTAATATCGTCTCTAACCAAATAAAAAAAAACGAGAAAAGACACCAAATCCAAGAAGTGTTATGATGCTAACTTACAATGCGTTGGAAATGATCTCAGACATTTAATTTTACATAAAGAGATAAGTCTTTAAACCTATAGCTCAATGGGCAGAGAAACTCAGGCTAATTATCCTTTTAAGCACGTTTACAAAAATATCTCAGGCCCATAATGCACCATTTCAATTCACCAACTAGGAGCAGAACAGTATCACGAAGCTCAAACTTAGTTTCTCATCCCCATCTCATAAGCATTCTTGGCGAGAAGCAACCAAAATGTTAAGTCTTTATCATAACCAAGACAATAAAAAACAAAAAAACGACCAAACTAGCATTCATCTTTGGAAAAAATATCGATACGCGAATACACAACCCTAATCTCAATCTTCAAAGTACGCATTTTTTTTTTTTTCAAATCAATACAAGCAAATGAAGAGTACCCAAACTCCTAAAACTCAAAATGAAACCACGAAAACAAACGACCTGGAGAAATAGAAACGTCCACCTTAAGATAAAAAAACGGAAGCTTCTTCAATGAAACACAAAACCCACAAACACTAATTGAAAAAGAAGAAAGACAGAGAAAGGGAGAGAGTGTGTTGCTGTTACCAAAGACAAGGGTTTTAGTTTTACCGTCTACGCCTTCGGCCTTTGGATGGAGAAAGTGCGAGAAAGCGAGAGGCTATTTTAATGGTCGGCCCCGTGTGAAGGAAAGAGATAGGCAGCAAAAGAGATTTCTTTCTTTTACTCTTTTCTCTCGTCTTCTACACGCATCGCCGCCGTTCATAGATTTAACACCCACCTACCAAAGGTTTCATATCAGCCGTTAGATTATTCAGAGTGTTTTGTACCGTCAGATTTAATTACTTTTTTTTGTATGAATCTCGATCTTAAGGATAAGGAGGCTCTCGAACTCAAAAGGGTTTGTGTTGAGAAAGACCGGTTTTGTCCGAGAACTCCGTCAAACCAAAAACATTCAAATTCAAGAAGACATAATAAACCAAACAAAACCGATTTTTCTGACATTTTTCCATATCTACTTTCTTTGGCTAGATTGAGAGAGAGATTAGTGACGGTGTCGTCGTCGTCGCCAACGATTTTTGCTCTTCGAAAGGTTCTTAATTTCTGTCAGTGCCCCTTTGCGTGTTTCAGCTTCTGGTTTTTCTTTTTATCTAATCCTTTCTTGGTTTCCTTTGTTTCATCTCGATTGTGAATTGAGAGATGAGGGTTCGAGATCTATATACACGTTTTCATTTCGACTAAATTTGGGGAATGTCAAGAAATCAGATCGGTTTGTCTATACAGTCTTGAGGGTTTACGATCTTTGTCCTCTGGATTGTCGAAATCCGATTCCTTCACATCAAATTTCGCGTGATTCTACTGAGTTTTCAAATTCTCTGTCTTTACATATAATTTCCGAGTGATTCTGTGTTCTTTTGAGTTTTTATATGTCTGTGTTGATGTGATGTGTTTTAATTAATGGCTTATCTCGAATTTCTTGGACAAATTTTGTTTTTTGTTTTAGTTTGAGTTTGAGACTCTGACTTGTCTAGGATCCTTTTATGTCTTGCATAATTCTACTGTTTTTTTAGCTCTTTGATCAAACACCCAATATTGACATTTTATTGGAATTGATTTTTTTGTTTCTTATGATTTTTTGTGTCTTTTTTCCTCATTTCTTGGCTAATTCAGTTGCTGCAGAAGTTTCAATAATCTCAAAAGCTGTATATTTTGGATCAATACGCAGTAGAATAGATAATTATAGAGTTTGATATCAGTTCCTGTTTAAGTTAAACTAGGATTCCTTTTCCATGGTTGGACTTTGAATACTCTGTTTATCATCTTTTCTAGTAAAAACGATTCAGAAGTTTCCTTTGTTATTTCCTTATTTCTATTTTTTGTTCATTTCCTTTTAGGTTTGGTGTCTTATAACTAGGGATGAAGATAGATTGTGATCATTAGAGAGAGCATTTGGTGTTTAACGGTTTAATCCGAGGGAGGAGAAATTATTCACTTTGGGAGTTTTTAAACTCTGGTTTTCTGTTTTCGTCTAGTTTAATTTTCAATAAAGGTTTTGGTTTTTGAATTGGGTTCTTTACTCTTAACAACAACAAAAAACGTCTTTTCTTACGTTTGGTGTTCTGTTTTATTCGTTTTTAATGGCAGTAATAAGGCATTGATTACTCAAATCAGGAAAATTGATTGATTAGAATCTCATATTTATGAGAGAATTGATGCGTGCTGTTAATTTTCTTACTTCAAAAAGATGTTTTAGGAATCATTATGTTTTTCATAAGTGTATAAGAACGTTCTTCTGCTTGCTTAGGGCACATCAAGAAAATGGAAGAAGAGTACGAGAGTCGTCGAGTGAGGAGATGGGAAGAGTTGGACACTGACATATTAGTGAGGATTTTCCAGAAATTTAGCGTCTTTGAGTTGACGTCGGGATTAGCTCATGTTTGTAGAGGATGGAGAGCGGCTTGTTGCGATCCCATCCTGTGGAAGACGCTTGATTTGTCCCACATGAGATCTAGTTTCATCAAGATCCCACTGGAGCCTTATGTCTATGTGGAACGCAGATCTGATGAGGCCCTGACCAGGATCCTGAAACTCTCCATGAATCTTAGCGGAGGAAACACGAGGACCTTGATTTTCCATTTCAACTTGTTCTTGAGTGATGATCAGCTAACTTACACCGCAGAAAGGTAACTCTTTTTTTCTATGCAACTTTCCTTTCCAAATTGCTCCATCCATCAAAGCCGTTAAATATGTTTGATCTCTGCCCAAGATCATCCCTTTTTCACTACTATGAATGTTGAAAATTGGGGTGAGCATTTGAAATGTCGATTCGGTTTGGTTTTTCGGATAAATAGGTTGGAAGATTTCTATATCAAGTAGAACAAAAAAATTGTTCGGTTTGGTTTGCTTTCTGTTCAAAATTTGTTTTTAGTCAAAAAATCGGTTTAGTTTTCGGGTTCGGCTCAGTACATGTACACCCTTAGTTGGAACTGCCGAGATGCTAAAAATTCGAAAATCTCAATTTTTGCAGGTGTCCAGGGTTGAGACGGGTCGTCCTACCGGCTTGGAACAGAATAAAGAAGACCGGTATATGCAAAGCGATAAGAATCTGGAAAGATCTCGAGTCACTAACAATGCCAAGCATCGCAAACCCGCCTTATCTCTTAACAGAAATTGCCAAGAACTGCAATAATTTCAAAGAGCTCAAGATCATGGGTCCATTTGAGATCTTCTTTGCAAACACGCTCATCACGTGCATCCCAAGCCTCCCAAACCTCAAAACCCTCAGCCTTAGGTGTTCTGCGATAAAACGGGAAGCGCTGATGAAAATCCTTGACGGATTACCGAGCCTTGAAGTGCTCAACATTTCGCACTCCCACCTCGTGGAGTACAGCGGGTGGCAACCGCAGCAGAAAGTGATTGTTAGAGAGCTTGATAAAACGATAGTGGAGAAAGCTTCGAGGCTGAAGAGGTTCTTGACATGTATGGATCATAAGACTTGTGTGATGTGTCAGAGGACTGAGAATGATGAAGGGATTGTGAGATGGTATAAGTATGAAGAAGGAGAGTGGAAGGTTGATGAAGTGAGTTCTCTTCATCTTTGATGTTTTTTTATGATTTTATCTGTGAGGACTTTATCTTCTTCTTCTTTACTGTTTGAGTTGTTTTTTTTTTTTTGGTGGGTTGTGTTTTGGTTTCAATGTGTATATAAATGTAGGCAATGCCAATGTTTGTATTTAGTGATCAACTCTAGATCACAAATCCTTGACATGAGTAGAAAAATAAATAACAATCCCAAATAATTTTTTTTATGTTAGGTTAGTTTTTGCCAGACATAAAGAGCTAAATGTGAAAGTTTCATCAGTCATCATAGCTTGCGAATTCAATGTTGTCCCTGACAATGCTTATAACCTGTAAAAAAAATATTATACTCAAAACGTAATCAAGAAATTGTTTCCTAAGAAGACATAACAATGACTGAGAATTCAAGAATTGATGCATTTACCTGCATCCGGATGTAATCATCATCTCCACCCAAATTCTCCAAGACACGAGCTGCAACACCTTTTATTTCTTCACGAAGAAGACCAAGCAGAAGATGCTCTGGTCCAACGTCGTCATGCCCTAGAATGATAAGAAATGTGAAAGTTTCATTATAAGAAGCTCGAAGCCTAATTACTTATATAAACAGCATGCAAACAGATCCTTACCAGCTTCCTCTAGTGACAACTCCAGGGCACGCTTTGCAAGTAAAGTAAATGGGATCTCCACTGGCGTATCTCCTCTGCCTCTTCCTCTTCCAGCAGTGATCTTTTCCACCTCTTCACGAGCATCTTCAAGAGTGATCCCCATTGATGTAAGAACCCTTGCAGCGATTCCAGTCCCTTCCCCAATCAGACCCAACAGTATATGATCAGTCCCAACAAGTTTTTGCTCAAGTCTCCGAGCTTCCTCTTGAGACAGAATTATGACCTTAATTGCTTTCTCGGTAAACCGCTCAAACATGGCTCTCGTTACACACCGGCTAGCTTTTCCTTTCCTGGATGAGACCGTGAGGTTAACCTTGAGAAACAAATCTTGACCAGGGCTTGCCGTAAGATCCAATGCATTGGAAACCCTTAACCCTGAGAAGCTCTGGATTCTCAAAACTGGTGCTTGTAAACAGTACATCGTCTTCACACATCTTCTTGGTTTTCCGGGAACAAGTAGAGGACAGGCCGTAGAATTAGCCAAGAACCTAGCCATAATGCAGATTTAATTTGGAGGCTGCATTGGGTAATGGTAAAATCATAAGTGATGTAGCTCTATATAGTTTGGTTTTTATTCTGTGTATAAAGATGATCAGAAAACGCAAACACCATAAGGAAAAAAATCATGTAACAGAATATGTAATACCAACACAATGACAAAACAAAATCTGTACGCGAATACACAACCCTAATCGAAAAGTAACCATTTTAGAGTACCCAGATTCCTAAACTCAAAATGAAACCACGAACGAAAAGAAAAACGACCTAACAAATAGAAAACTCTCAACACCTTAAACAGAAACCTAACTTTATTCAGTGAAACAAGCAAATATATATAGAAAAAAGCCAATTGTTTATTGAAAACATCTTTGTATACAAATAAGAGGATCGAGATATTAATTTGTCACACTAAGCCCTAAGGGGACCCAATTGTTGTTAGATAGTTTGGTTTCCATGATTTTTTACTAGTTTTTAATTCTTGAAATAAAATATATGATCCATAGGCTACTGGTGATATTAGGTTTACGTAAGAAGAAGAAAAACGATCGAGAGGAAAAGATAAGTCACGAGTTGACATACGCAGATAAGTATAATTATTGGCTTCCAGCGATGAAAAAACGACTACTCGTGAATCGTGGTTAATGTACGGAGAGTCTCCTATCTGAAAACAACGTATGTTTTTCTTCTTTTTGATCTCAATGCCTTATTTATACTTACAATCATTGATTTAACCTAATTGCCTAATTTAATCTTAATTTTAATTTTCTATTTAATCTAATATACAGATATACACATAATGGAATATTAGGATATATGTAAAAAAGATATGGTATCGTAACATCTCCTGCACTTTTTTAGCCAAGAAAATAAAATAAAATCAAAACTTACATTTACATTGTTGTCAATGAAAACGACAAATACAACAAAAACATAAGAAGAATTTTATAACGAAATAAGAACAATTACATGTTGCTATCTTTCTCAGATAAGACTTCCACCCAAACAGACAATCACATATGTTTCGGTTTTTTTCGTCTTTTGGGGGCTAATTTCTTGCATCACGAATAAAAACGTGGAGGCTTAGAAAACACGATAGAGGTGTGTTTTTCGATGGCTCTCCGACGTCCAAATCAGATTATGTTATAGAAAGACCATGTAGTGGTTCGTCGGAAAGCGGAAAGAGTAATCAGAAAACAGGGTGAGAAAATGTGACAATTGGGTCTGAAAGAAAACATGGATCCACAACGGGCTTTAGTTGCTGAGCTTTTTGTGGTAAAAGAGAAGAAAATAAGAGTTTGGGTGTGAGAACTACATGGTCTAGGAGCAACCGTGAAGGTTACCAGAGAATTGTCGGAGATGGGACTGAGAGTCTCGAAAAGAAGGAAAAACTAAGTGTTCTTAAGAGTTTTCTTAGCGAGAGAGTCCAAAGAGCCCCCCTCCCTCGAGGAGTGAGGGTGGTATTTATAGAGAATACATGACCCGGACTCGTATACCGGGTTGCGTTCGTTCTGTCGGATCGTGTCTCGAATCCTTCGTCAGATCACATACGGGGTACTCGAGTGCTTTTCTACACACCTCTTTTGTCATTTATGTATGTTTTCCCGACAAGGCCGCTGCAGGGTGCATGCGCCACACCGAATCTGTGATACTTCGACTGTTTAGGCGATGCCACGCACTCTGAATGTCCATGCTTTTATCTTCCCCGTGTACAGTGACTAGTCGCTTTCACCTGTCATATATGCCAAAATTGGCCAACTATGGGGTTAGTACGAGAGTCAATTTTAGTTTAAAGTAATACTGGAGGGAAAAATAGAGACATTCCCGCATAAAGTGAATTCATATTTATCTTCCCTGATATCCTTCCAAGGGATATTGGGTTATCCTTACCTTCTAGGATATTGCTACCGGCCGGTTACTTAGAATCTTAACTTCTCGGACATTGCTGCCCGATTTATCTCCTTACTTTCCGCTGGTTGAGAATGGTTTAAGGAGAAGGTGGTCAACTTCCAATAGGTTATGGTTTGTATGTACCAACTACCAAAAATATAGAAAAGAAACCAAGTTTATAGAAAAACGTGTTTTATTTTATACAATAAAAGGAGATATTATTAGTCACATTTGGGTTTCCTATCATCTACCTTTCACCTACTACGCTCAAGACGGCAATAACGGCACCGTTTCATTTATTGACGGCTCTGTTGAAAAAACGATCTAATTTTTTAAAAAAATATTTGTTGCGCGTAATTGACCATTATGTATTAGAAGATAATAAAAAAAAATTAATTCTCGTTTGTTATCTTTTTAAAATTGCGAACAAATTATATAAACTCACAGGAAGATTAAAAGAAAAAAAAAGGTTAAGAAAAGTGACCACCGATTCTCTCTCTTCTCTTCTCTTCTCTTCTCTTTGGATTTGCTCCATCATGGTGATGCAAGTATGGGAGACGCTCAAGGAAACCATTACAGCTTACACTGGACTTTCTCCGGCTGCGTTTTTCACCGTCTTAGCTCTCGCTTTCGCCGTCTATCAAGTTGTCTCCGGTTTCTTCGTCTCTCCCGAACCACACCGCCCGCGTTCTACAGAGGTTTACCCGCAGTCGGAGCCTCTTCCGCCGCCGGTTCAGCTCGGAGAAATCACCGAGGATGATCTTAAGCGGTATGACGGTTCCGATCCCAAATATCCCCTTCTCATGGCGATCAAGGGCCAGATCTATGATGTTTCCCAGAGCAGGTATCCAGATTTGGGGGTTGCTGAAAATTGGGGGTTTTGGTTGATTGTTCAATTGTATATAATTGGCAGTTTCTATTACTCTCATACTAGTTCTGATTATCTTCATCGTTTATGGATGGATCTTGTTCTTTTTCGTTAAACTCATAACTTTTGGTAATCTTTTAACTCGTTGTGAGCTTTTCTGGCTATCTTAGTATGAATATTCTCTCCTTTGTTCATAATGTTGTGCAGTCTGCTCTTCGATTCTCTTTTGTTTATAAACACCCATCAATGCACATAGGTTGTTTTTCTTTTCTTTCTTGTACATATAGTTCATCAGCTCTACTACATATCTATATGAATCATATATTCACATGTCTTGAATCTTCAAACTCTACTCAACTCTTACTGGTTGGTCACATACTCTCACCTGACATCTCTTCTTTTTTTCTTCTGCAGGATGTTCTATGGACCAGGTGGACCATACGCTCTGTTTGCAGGGAAAGATGCAAGCAGAGCTTTGGCGAAGATGTCGTTTGAGGATAACGACTTGACAGGAGACCTCTCGGGTCTCGGTCCATTTGAGCTAGAGGCGTTGCAAGACTGGGAGTACAAATTCATGAGCAAGTATGTCAAAGTCGGCACCATTCAGAAGAATGTTGGAGAAGGTAAAGAAGAAAGTTCTGAAACAAAAGCTGACGCAGATGAAGGTCCTTCTACAAACACCGGAGAAGAAGCTCTCGCGGTTACCCGTGATGAAACTTGTAGAAGCGTAGACGAGAAAACCACAGAAAAGAAGGATGTTGCGAACGGTGATGCTGCAAAGGAGGAGTAAGTCAGTGTAATCGGCGGCAAACTATTTACTTGAGAAATTAGTGAGATTTTTCAGGTTTTTAAGTATGAGTCGTATATAGCTTAATAAAAATGGTGGAATTTGTGTGTACTTTTTGGATCTCTTATGATTACTTCTATTTCTGGTTAATGGAAGCTTCAAATTATACATTATTTCTACTGTTATAACGATGCATAGCTCTACGATGCTATGATCATTTACCTGACTAGCATCTCATCCATCACATCAGGGAGCTTATTATCGTACTGATTCAAACCCATGTACAAAGTTATCATATCGTTAAAGGGTGTACAAGTTTGAAAAGATACATTTTCTTGAAAAGACCCTTTGCCTTGTCTTCCGAATATTATGATTTTAATTCAGAGAGAAATGGATTTTATGATTTATACGCTATAGTTTATAGATTCAAAATATTATATTTGAAAGGAAAAAATAATATCTGTTTAGCATAAGCTTTGTATTTAGCTTTCTCAGTTCAAGAGTGTTATGAAGAGTGTCTTAAGTCCTCTGTTTTTTTAAACTCTGTTTCTCAAGCTTCTCTGTTTTTCTCTTGCAACAACTATCTCGGATCTTGGTTTGTCGAGTCTTAGACCGGAGAAAGTCGACATCTTTAGGTTCATAAGACTTAACAACAGCAATTGGATCTTCTTCCATGGCTTCTTCAGCAACAAAACAACCACCACCTCCATGGTTACCATTCAACACAACCACATTTCCTTCTGCATCAACATCGACAATCACAGAATCTCCATCTTTAATCTCCCTTGAAAGCATCTTCTCCGCCATGCTATCTTCCAAAAGCCTCATAATCGCTCGTCTAAGCGGCCTCGCACCGTAACTCGGGTCGAATCCTTCATCCACCACTCTCTCTTTAAACCCCGCTTCATCAATCAAGTCAAGTCAATCGCTTTGTCGGGAAGAAACCGATCACTGTTCATTCAAGATAAGAAATTAGGTTGAGAAAACGCTGCAAACTTGTCTAAGACATTGTCAAAATGTTGTGTGTCGGGGAAAGACTGGAAAGAAAAAGACAAAAACCTGATGTACTGATGTGACAATCGCGCAGCAGCAACCAAGGACTCGTCGGTGTACCGGAGCTTATGGTGGATCTCATATCGCTCACGCAGACCGTGCAAGATCTGTATAGCTTCCTCTACAGTTGGTTCAGGTACCTTCACAGGCTGGAACCGTCTCTCCAATGCAGGATCTTTCTCAATGTGCTTCCTGTACTCATTCAATGTTGTTGCACCGATAAACTACAAAACAAAGAAAAAGCCTAGAGTTTCCCTGTTTTATTGATTTAGACATCATTAGACCAATACAAAAGAATGAGAAAATCTACCTGCAATTCACCTCTTGCAAGCGCTGGCTTTAAGATGTTAGCAGCATTAATTCCTCCTTTGGCGTCTCCTGCATCGATCAGCGTGTGCACTTCATCAATAAACAGAATAATGTCATCACTTTGTTTGATTTCTTCAATAAGCATCTTCATTCTTTTCTCGAGTTCTCCACAATATTCCGTTCCAGCCACTAGAAGAGCCACATCAAGGGCTATAACCTGAAACAAAACATATATATGCGCACTCTTCTCAGCATCTCTTTAAAACATTATAAATGATCCGATGGGAGAGCTTTACCAAAAGCCGTATTAACATGAAACTTTCTTGAGAGTTGCGATTTTTATTACCTCCTCTGCCAGTTTAGTTAAGTTAGTCCCATACTTTTCTAGTGTTGGCAATTTTCTGTTTCTGCCACCAACGCTTGCTGTGTTTTTCCCAACCATACGTATAACCTGAAAAAATTATACTCAAATTGTAAATGTGGCGAAGCCTAACCGTAACCAAGTCCAATGCTCGTTGATTCGGAGCCGAATAAAGAACAAGCTTGGAGATCGTTGATTCGAAAGAATAGCCGAAATTCAAGATAAAAAGTTTCTCACAAACATATGGGAGGCCTAAATAACAAAGGTGAAACGATGAAAACCCTAAACAAAACAAAACAACAAAAAAAAAAAAAAGGAAAAAGGAGTATCTCTCAACGAAACTTGAGGCCTAAGTAACTCTTGAAACCCAATGAATAAAGTTATTTTTTTGGATATCCTTTCTTCGAACAGGAACGGATTCTACTCTTGAGAGAAGATGGTAGAAGACTATAGTTCTGATAGTTTGTTTGTCTGTGTTTTTGATCGGTGTTCTTGATATTGAGATATTTTGCTCGATAAACAAGGAGGCATGTTTTTAAAAAATTCAAGGTAATATTTAAATTAGAAAAAAACCAACAAAGGAAGGAAAAAACAACACTTAACTAGAATATGAAAATCCAAAACATAATTAAAAATATAAAAAACAAGAAAAATATATGTAATCGAGCTACATCATCAAACCACATCAATTAAATAATATGGCATATTGATAATAATGAATTTGCCCAATAAGTAATCCCAATAGAGCTTCAGAACATCGCCTTCCTCGACATCTAATGAATGCTTCATAGTACTCCAACCAGCTCCAAAATAAAATTTAGTATTGTCAATACATCTCAGAGTAACTGTGTATAAATCGTCTTCAACCAAGTCGTGGACTTGCACCTCGATACCGTTTTGCAAATTCTCATTTGTAACGCCATTCATCTTTGTGAGGACAGACATTACTTGTTCTTTCGGTAATATCACACTACCAACAACATCATTCTTTGATAACTTTTTTGATATGATCATAGCCGGATCAAGTCGAAAGTTAGTAAAATAATTCATCTTACTAAATTTTTTAAGCGAATATGATTTTGAAAGTAGAATAATACTTGTAAATTTCTCCATCTTTTTATATATAGGAGGCTTAACCTAAAAAGAAAGAAAAAATTCCAAAAAAGAAAAGAGGAAATCGGAGACAATTGGAACTCTTCCGTTAACATTAATAGAAATTGTCTAAATCTTTAGTAAAAATCGACATTTAACTCGAAGATGAAAACAGTACAAAAATATTTCAGCCTATTGGCCCACTAAATATTCGAAATTACCTTATTTTCTAGAGTAATAAAACCATATTTATTTTATTTTATCAAATTTACACTCCGATAATTATTTTCAAAATTTTCCCATTTCTCTCTCTTTGGGATGTATTGGAGCCTTGCAAGAAGACTCGATCATTTGTTGCTTCGTCTCAATTTGTAAAGTCTGGGTTTTTAAGAAAGAGATCTCCGGTTGTATTATGAATATTCTGGCTATCTTAGTATGAATATTCTCTCCTTTGTTCATAATGTTGTGCAGTCTGCTCTTCGATTCTCTTTTGTTTATATATGTATATAAACACCCATCAATGCACATAGGTTGTTTTTCTTTTCTTTCTTGTACATATAGTTCATCAGCTCTACTACATATCTATATGAATCATATATTCACATGTCTTGAATCTTCAAACTCTACTCAACTCTTACTGGTTGGTCACATACTCTCACCTGACATCTCTTCTTTTTTTCTTCTGCAGGATGTTCTATGGACCAGGTGGACCATACGCTCTGTTTGCAGGGAAAGATGCAAGCAGAGCTTTGGCGAAGATGTCGTTTGAGGATAACGACTTGACAGGAGACCTCTCGGGTCTCGGTCCATTTGAGCTAGAGGCGTTGCAAGACTGGGAGTACAAATTCATGAGCAAGTATGTCAAAGTCGGCACCATTCAGAAGAATGTTGGAGAAGGTAAAGAAGAAAGTTCTGAAACAAAAGCTGACGCAGATGAAGGTCCTTCTACAAACACCGGAGAAGAAGCTCTCGCGGTTACCCGTGATGAAACTTGTAGAAGCGTAGACGAGAAAACCACAGAAAAGAAGGATGTTGCGAACGGTGATGCTGCAAAGGAGGAGTAAGTCAGTGTAATCGGCGGCAAACTATTTACTTGAGAAATTAGTGAGATTTTTCAGGTTTTTAAGTATGAGTCGTATATAGCTTAATAAAAATGGTGGAATTTGTGTGTACTTTTTGGATCTCTTATGATTACTTCTATTTCTGGTTAATGGAAGCTTCAAATTATACATTATTTCTACTGTTATAACGATGCATAGCTCTACGATGCTATGATCATTTACCTGACTAGCATCTCATCCATCACATCAGGGAGCTTATTATCGTACTGATTCAAACCCATGTACAAAGTTATCATATCGTTAAAGGGTGTACAAGTTTGAAAAGATACATTTTCTTGAAAAGACCCTTTGCCTTGTCTTCCGAATATTATGATTTTAATTCAGAGAGAAATGGATTTTATGATTTATACGCTATAGTTTATAGATTCAAAATATTATATTTGAAAGGAAAAAATAATATCTGTTTAGCATAAGCTTTGTATTTAGCTTTCTCAGTTCAAGAGTGTTATGAAGAGTGTCTTAAGTCCTCTGTTTTTTTAAACTCTGTTTCTCAAGCTTCTCTGTTTTTCTCTTGCAACAACTATCTCGGATCTTGGTTTGTCGAGTCTTAGACCGGAGAAAGTCGACATCTTTAGGTTCATAAGACTTAACAACAGCAATTGGATCTTCTTCCATGGCTTCTTCAGCAACAAAACAACCACCACCTCCATGGTTACCATTCAACACAACCACATTTCCTTCTGCATCAACATCGACAATCACAGAATCTCCATCTTTAATCTCCCTTGAAAGCATCTTCTCCGCCATGCTATCTTCCAAAAGCCTCATAATCGCTCGTCTAAGCGGCCTCGCACCGTAACTCGGGTCGAATCCTTCATCCACCACTCTCTCTTTAAACCCCGCTTCATCAATCAAGTCAAGTCAATCGCTTTGTCGGGAAGAAACCGATCACTGTTCATTCAAGATAAGAAATTAGGTTGAGAAAACGCTGCAAGACAATGTCAAAATGTTGTGTGTCGGGGAAAGACTGGAAAGAAAAAGACAAAAACCTGATGTACTGATGTGACAATTGCGCAGCAGCAACCAAGGACTCGTCGGTGTACCGGAGCTTATGGTGGATCTCATATCGCTCACGCAGACCGTGCAAGATCTGTATAGCTTCCTCTACAGTTGGTTCAGGTACCTTCACAGGCTGGAACCGTCTCTCCAATGCAGGATCTTTCTCAATGTGCTTCCTGTACTCATTCAATGTTGTTGCACCGATAAACTACAAAACAAAGAAAAAGCCTAGAGTTTCCCTGTTTTATTGATTTAGACATCATTAGACCAATACAAAAGAATGAGAAAATCTACCTGCAATTCACCTCTTGCAAGCGCTGGCTTTAAGATGTTAGCAGCATTAATTCCTCCTTTGGCGTCTCCTGCATCGATCAGCGTGTGCACTTCATCAATAAACAGAATAATGTCATCACTTTGTTTGATTTCTTCAATAAGCATCTTCATTCTTTTCTCGAGTTCTCCACAATATTCCGTTCCAGCCACTAGAAGAGCCACGTCAAGGGCTATAACCTGAAACAAAACATATATATGCGCACTCTTCTCAGCATCTCTTTAAAACATTATAAATGATCCGATGGGAGAGCTTTACCAAAAGCCGTATTAACATGAAACTTTCTTGAGAGTTGCGATTTTTATTACCTCCTCTGCCAGTTTAGTTAAGTTAGTCCCATACTTTTCTAGTGTTGGCAATTTTCTGTTTCTGCCACCAACGCTTGCTGTGTTTTTCCCAACCATACGTATAACCTGAAAAAATTATACTCAAATTGTAAATGTGGCGAAGCCTAACCGTAACCAAGTCCAATGCTCGTTGATTCGGAGCCGAATAAAGAACAAGCTTGGAGATCGTTGATTCGAAAGAATAGCCGAAATTCAAGATAAAAAGTTTCTCACAAACATATGGGAGGCCTAAATAACAAAGGTGAAACGATGAAAACCCTAAACAAAACAAAACAACAAAAAAAAAAAAAAGGAAAAAGGAGTATCTCTCAACGAAACTTGAGGCCTAAGTAACTCTTGAAACCCAATGAATAAAGTTATTTTTTTGGATATCCTTTCTTCGAACAGGAACGGATTCTACTCTTGAGAGAAGATGGTAGAAGACTATAGTTCTGATAGTTTGTTTGTCTGTGTTTTTGATCGGTGTTCTTGATATTGAGATATTTTGCTCGATAAACAAGGAGGCATGTTTTTAAAAAATTCAAGGTAATATTTAAATTAGAAAAAAACCAACAAAGGAAGGAAAAAACAACACTTAACTAGAATATGAAAATCCAAAACATAAATAAAAATATAAAAAACAAGAAAAATATATGTAATCGAGCTACATCATCAAACCACATCAATTAAATAATATGGCATATTGATAATAATGAATTTGCCCAATAAGTAATCCCAATAGAGCTTCAGAACATCGCCTTCCTCGACATCTAATGAATGCTTCATAGTACTCCAACCAGCTCCAAAATAAAATTTAGTATTGTCAATACATCTCAGAGTAACTGTGTATAAATCGTCTTCAACCAAGTCGTGGACTTGCACCTCGATACCGTTTTGCAAATTCTCATTTGTAACGCCATTCATCTTTGTGAGGACAGACATTACTTGTTCTTTCGGTAATATCACACTACCAACAACATCATTCTTTGATAACTTTTTTGATATGATCATAGCCGGATCAAGTCGAAAGTTAGTAAAATAATTCATCTTACTAAATTTTTTAAGCGAATATGATTTTGAAAGTAGAATAATACTTGTAAATTTCTCCATCTTTTTATATATAGGAGGCTTAACCTAAAAAGAAAGAAAAAATTCCAAAAAAGAAAAGAGGAAATCAGAGACAATTGGAACTCTTCCGTTAACATTAATAGAAATTGTCTAAATCTTTAGTAAAAATCGACATTTAACTCGAAGATGAAAACAGTACAAAAATATTTCAGCCTATTGGCCCACTAAATATTCGAAATTACCTTATTTTCTAGAGTAATAAAACCATATTTATTTTATTTTATCAAATTTACACTCCGATAATTATTTTCAAAATTTTCCCATTTCTCTCTCTTTGGGATGTATTGGAGCCTTGCAAGAAGACTCGATCATTTGTTGCTTCGTCTCAATTTGTAAAGTCTGGGTTTTTAAGAAAGAGATCTCCGGTTGTATTATGAATATTCTGGCTATCTTAGTATGAATATTCTCTCCTTTGTTCATAATGTTGTGCAGTCTGCTCTTCGATTCTCTTTTGTTTATATATGTATATAAACACCCATCAATGCACATAGGTTGTTTTTCTTTTCTTTCTTGTACATATAGTTCATCAGCTCTACTACATATCTATATGAATCATATATTCACATGTCTTGAATCTTCAAACTCTACTCAACTCTTACTGGTTGGTCACATACTCTCACCTGACATCTCTTCTTTTTTTCTTCTGCAGGATGTTCTATGGACCAGGTGGACCATATGCTCTGTTTGCAGGGAAAGATCCAAGCAGAGCTTTGGCGAAGATGTCGTTTGAGGATAACGACTTGACAGGAGACCTCTCGGGTCTCGGTCCATTTGAGCTAGAGGCGTTGCAAGACTGGGAGTACAAATTCATGAGCAAGTATGTCAAAGTCGGCACCATTCAGAAGAATGTTGGAGAAGGTAAAGAAGAAAGTTCTGAAACAAAAGCTGACGCAGATGAAGGTCCTTCTACAAACACCGGAGAAGAAGCTCTCGCGGTTACCCGTGATGAAACTTGTAGAAGCGTAGACGAGAAAACCACAGAAAAGAAGGATGTTGCGAACGGTGATGCTGCAAAGGAGGAGTAAGTCAGTGTAATCGGCGGCAAACTATTTACTTGAGAAATTAGTGAGATTTTTCAGGTTTTTAAGTATGAGTCGTATATAGCTTAATAAAAATGGTGGAATTTGTGTGTACTTTTTGGATCTCTTATGATTACTTCTATTTCTGGTTAATGGAAGCTTCAAATTATACATTATTTCTACTGTTATAACGATGCATAGCTCTACGATGCTATGATCATTTACCTGACTAGCATCTCATCCATCACATCAGGGAGCTTATTATCGTACTGATTCAAACCCATGTACAAAGTTATCATATCGTTAAAGGGTGTACAAGTTTGAAAAGATACATTTTCTTGAAAAGACCCTTTGCCTTGTCTTCCGAATATTATGATTTTAATTCAGAGAGAAATGGATTTTATGATTTATACGCTATAGTTTATAGATTCAAAATATTATATTTGAAAGGAAAAAATAATATCTGTTTAGCATAAGCTTTGTATTTAGCTTTCTCAGTTCAAGAGTGTTATGAAGAGTGTCTTAAGTCCTCTGTTTTTTTAAACTCTGTTTCTCAAGCTTCTCTGTTTTTCTCTTGCAACAACTATCTCGGATCTTGGTTTGTCGAGTCTTAGACCGGAGAAAGTCGACATCTTTAGGTTCATAAGACTTAACAACAGCAATTGGATCTTCTTCCATGGCTTCTTCAGCAACAAAACAACCACCACCTCCATGGTTACCATTCAACACAACCACATTTCCTTCTGCATCAACATCGACAATCACAGAATCTCCATCTTTAATCTCCCTTGAAAGCATCTTCTCCGCCATGCTATCTTCCAAAAGCCTCATAATCGCTCGTCTAAGCGGCCTCGCACCGTAACTCGGGTCGAATCCTTCATCCACCACTCTCTCTTTAAACCCCGCTTCATCAATCAAGTCAAGTCAATCGCTTTGTCGGGAAGAAACCGATCACTGTTCATTCAAGATAAGAAATTAGGTTGAGAAAACGCTGCAAGACAATGTCAAAATGTTGTGTGTCGGGGAAAGACTGGAAAGAAAAAGACAAAAACCTGATGTACTGATGTGACAATTGCGCAGCAGCAACCAAGGACTCGTCGGTGTACCGGAGCTTATGGTGGATCTCATATCGCTCACGCAGACCGTGCAAGATCTGTATAGCTTCCTCTACAGTTGGTTCAGGTACCTTCACAGGCTGGAACCGTCTCTCCAATGCAGGATCTTTCTCAATGTGCTTCCTGTACTCATTCAATGTTGTTGCACCGATAAACTACAAAACAAAGAAAAAGCCTAGAGTTTCCCTGTTTTATTGATTTAGACATCATTAGACCAATACAAAAGAATGAGAAAATCTACCTGCAATTCACCTCTTGCAAGCGCTGGCTTTAAGATGTTAGCAGCATTAATTCCTCCTTTGGCGTCTCCTGCATCGATCAGCGTGTGCACTTCATCAATAAACAGAATAATGTCATCACTTTGTTTGATTTCTTCAATAAGCATCTTCATTCTTTTCTCGAGTTCTCCACAATATTCCGTTCCAGCCACTAGAAGAGCCACATCAAGGGCTATAACCTGAAACAAAACATATATATGCGCACTCTTCTCAGCATCTCTTTAAAACATTATAAATGATCCGATGGGAGAGCTTTACCAAAAGCCGTATTAACATGAAACTTTCTTGAGAGTTGCGATTTTTATTACCTCCTCTGCCAGTTTAGTTAAGTTAGTCCCATACTTTTCTAGTGTTGGCAATTTTCTGTTTCTGCCACCAACGCTTGCTGTGTTTTTCCCAACCATACGTATAACCTGAAAAAATTATACTCAAATTGTAAATGTGGCGAAGCCTAACCGTAACCAAGTCCAATGCTCGTTGATTCGGAGCCGAATAAAGAACAAGCTTGGAGATCGTTGATTCGAAAGAATAGCCGAAATTCAAGATAAAAAGTTTCTCACAAACATATGGGAGGCCTAAATAACAAAGGTGAAACGATGAAAACCCTAAACAAAACAAAACAACAAAAAAAAAAAAAAGGAAAAAGGAGTATCTCTCAACGAAACTTGAGGCCTAAGTAACTCTTGAAACCCAATGAATAAAGTTATTTTTTTGGATATCCTTTCTTCGAACAGGAACGGATTCTACTCTTGAGAGAAGATGGTAGAAGACTATAGTTCTGATAGTTTGTTTGTCTGTGTTTTTGATCGGTGTTCTTGATATTGAGATATTTTGCTCGATAAACAAGGAGGCATGTTTTTAAAAAATTCAAGGTAATATTTAAATTAGAAAAAAACCAACAAAGGAAGGAAAAAACAACACTTAACTAGAATATGAAAATCCAAAACATAAATAAAAATATAAAAAACAAGAAAAATATATGTAATCGAGCTACATCATCAAACCACATCAATTAAATAATATGGCATATTGATAATAATGAATTTGCCCAATAAGTAATCCCAATAGAGCTTCAGAACATCGCCTTCCTCGACATCTAATGAATGCTTCATAGTACTCCAACCAGCTCCAAAATAAAATTTAGTATTGTCAATACATCTCAGAGTAACTGTGTATAAATCGTCTTCAACCAAGTCGTGGACTTGCACCTCGATACCGTTTTGCAAATTCTCATTTGTAACGCCATTCATCTTTGTGAGGACAGACATTACTTGTTCTTTCGGTAATATCACACTACCAACAACATCATTCTTTGATAACTTTTTTGATATGATCATAGCCGGATCAAGTCGAAAGTTAGTAAAATAATTCATCTTACTAAATTTTTTAAGCGAATATGATTTTGAAAGTAGAATAATACTTGTAAATTTCTCCATCTTTTTATATATAGGAGGCTTAACCTAAAAAGAAAGAAAAAATTCCAAAAAAGAAAAGAGGAAATCGGAGACAATTGGAACTCTTCCGTTAACATTAATAGAAATTGTCTAAATCTTTAGTAAAAATCGACATTTAACTCGAAGATGAAAACAGTACAAAAATATTTCAGCCTATTGGCCCACTAAATATTCGAAATTACCTTATTTTCTAGAGTAATAAAACCATATTTATTTTATTTTATCAAATTTACACTCCGATAATTATTTTCAAAATTTTCCCATTTCTCTCTCTTTGGGATGTATTGGAGCCTTGCAAGAAGACTCGATCATTTGTTGCTTCGTCTCAATTTGTAAAGTCTGGGTTTTTAAGAAAGAGATCTCCGGTTGTATTATGAATATTCTGGCTATCTTAGTATGAATATTCTCTCCTTTGTTCATAATGTTGTGCAGTCTGCTCTTCGATTCTCTTTTGTTTATATATGTATATAAACACCCATCAATGCACATAGGTTGTTTTTCTTTTCTTTCTTGTACATATAGTTCATCAGCTCTACTACATATCTATATGAATCATATATTCACATGTCTTGAATCTTCAAACTCTACTCAACTCTTACTGGTTGGTCACATACTCTCACCTGACATCTCTTCTTTTTTTCTTCTGCAGGATGTTCTATGGACCAGGTGGACCATACGCTCTGTTTGCAGGGAAAGATGCAAGCAGAGCTTTGGCGAAGATGTCGTTTGAGGATAACGACTTGACAGGAGACCTCTCGGGTCTCGGTCCATTTGAGCTAGAGGCGTTGCAAGACTGGGAGTACAAATTCATGAGCAAGTATGTCAAAGTCGGCACCATTCAGAAGAATGTTGGAGAAGGTAAAGAAGAAAGTTCTGAAACAAAAGCTGACGCAGATGAAGGTCCTTCTACAAACACCGGAGAAGAAGCTCTCGCGGTTACCCGTGATGAAACTTGTAGAAGCGTAGACGAGAAAACCACAGAAAAGAAGGATGTTGCGAACGGTGATGCTGCAAAGGAGGAGTAAGTCAGTGTAATCGGCGGCAAACTATTTACTTGAGAAATTAGTGAGATTTTTCAGGTTTTTAAGTATGAGTCGTATATAGCTTAATAAAAATGGTGGAATTTGTGTGTACTTTTTGGATCTCTTATGATTACTTCTATTTCTGGTTAATGGAAGCTTCAAATTATACATTATTTCTACTGTTATAACGATGCATAGCTCTACGATGCTATGATCATTTACCTGACTAGCATCTCATCCATCACATCAGGGAGCTTATTATCGTACTGATTCAAACCCATGTACAAAGTTATCATATCGTTAAAGGGTGTACAAGTTTGAAAAGATACATTTTCTTGAAAAGACCCTTTGCCTTGTCTTCCGAATATTATGATTTTAATTCAGAGAGAAATGGATTTTATGATTTATACGCTATAGTTTATAGATTCAAAATATTATATTTGAAAGGAAAAAATAATATCTGTTTAGCATAAGCTTTGTATTTAGCTTTCTCAGTTCAAGAGTGTTATGAAGAGTGTCTTAAGTCCTCTGTTTTTTTAAACTCTGTTTCTCAAGCTTCTCTGTTTTTCTCTTGCAACAACTATCTCGGATCTTGGTTTGTCGAGTCTTAGACCGGAGAAAGTCGACATCTTTAGGTTCATAAGACTTAACAACAGCAATTGGATCTTCTTCCATGGCTTCTTCAGCAACAAAACAACCACCACCTCCATGGTTACCATTCAACACAACCACATTTCCTTCTGCATCAACATCGACAATCACAGAATCTCCATCTTTAATCTCCCTTGAAAGCATCTTCTCCGCCATGCTATCTTCCAAAAGCCTCATAATCGCTCGTCTAAGCGGCCTCGCACCGTAACTCGGGTCGAATCCTTCATCCACCACTCTCTCTTTAAACCCCGCTTCATCAATCAAGTCAAGTCAATCGCTTTGTCGGGAAGAAACCGATCACTGTTCATTCAAGATAAGAAATTAGGTTGAGAAAACGCTGCAAGACAATGTCAAAATGTTGTGTGTCGGGGAAAGACTGGAAAGAAAAAGACAAAAACCTGATGTACTGATGTGACAATTGCGCAGCAGCAACCAAGGACTCGTCGGTGTACCGGAGCTTATGGTGGATCTCATATCGCTCACGCAGACCGTGCAAGATCTGTATAGCTTCCTCTACAGTTGGTTCAGGTACCTTCACAGGCTGGAACCGTCTCTCCAATGCAGGATCTTTCTCAATGTGCTTCCTGTACTCATTCAATGTTGTTGCACCGATAAACTACAAAACAAAGAAAAAGCCTAGAGTTTCCCTGTTTTATTGATTTAGACATCATTAGACCAATACAAAAGAATGAGAAAATCTACCTGCAATTCACCTCTTGCAAGCGCTGGCTTTAAGATGTTAGCAGCATTAATTCCTCCTTTGGCGTCTCCTGCATCGATCAGCGTGTGCACTTCATCAATAAACAGAATAATGTCATCACTTTGTTTGATTTCTTCAATAAGCATCTTCATTCTTTTCTCGAGTTCTCCACAATATTCCGTTCCAGCCACTAGAAGAGCCACGTCAAGGGCTATAACCTGAAACAAAACATATATATGCGCACTCTTCTCAGCATCTCTTTAAAACATTATAAATGATCCGATGGGAGAGCTTTACCAAAAGCCGTATTAACATGAAACTTTCTTGAGAGTTGCGATTTTTATTACCTCCTCTGCCAGTTTAGTTAAGTTAGTCCCATACTTTTCTAGTGTTGGCAATTTTCTGTTTCTGCCACCAACGCTTGCTGTGTTTTTCCCAACCATACGTATAACCTGAAAAAATTATACTCAAATTGTAAATGTGGCGAAGCCTAACCGTAACCAAGTCCAATGCTCGTTGATTCGGAGCCGAATAAAGAACAAGCTTGGAGATCGTTGATTCGAAAGAATAGCCGAAATTCAAGATAAAAAGTTTCTCACAAACATATGGGAGGCCTAAATAACAAAGGTGAAACGATGAAAACCCTAAACAAAACAAAACAACAAAAAAAAAAAAAAGGAAAAAGGAGTATCTCTCAACGAAACTTGAGGCCTAAGTAACTCTTGAAACCCAATGAATAAAGTTATTTTTTTGGATATCCTTTCTTCGAACAGGAACGGATTCTACTCTTGAGAGAAGATGGTAGAAGACTATAGTTCTGATAGTTTGTTTGTCTGTGTTTTTGATCGGTGTTCTTGATATTGAGATATTTTGCTCGATAAACAAGGAGGCATGTTTTTAAAAAATTCAAGGTAATATTTAAATTAGAAAAAAACCAACAAAGGAAGGAAAAAACAACACTTAACTAGAATATGAAAATCCAAAACATAATTAAAAATATAAAAAACAAGAAAAATATATGTAATCGAGCTACATCATCAAACCACATCAATTAAATAATATGGCATATTGATAATAATGAATTTGCCCAATAAGTAATCCCAATAGAGCTTCAGAACATCGCCTTCCTCGACATCTAATGAATGCTTCATAGTACTCCAACCAGCTCCAAAATAAAATTTAGTATTGTCAATACATCTCAGAGTAACTGTGTATAAATCGTCTTCAACCAAGTCGTGGACTTGCACCTCGATACCGTTTTGCAAATTCTCATTTGTAACGCCATTCATCTTTGTGAGGACAGACATTACTTGTTCTTTCGGTAATATCACACTACCAACAACATCATTCTTTGATAACTTTTTTGATATGATCATAGCCGGATCAAGTCGAAAGTTAGTAAAATAATTCATCTTACTAAATTTTTTAAGCGAATATGATTTTGAAAGTAGAATAATACTTGTAAATTTCTCCATCTTTTTATATATAGGAGGCTTAACCTAAAAAGAAAGAAAAAATTCCAAAAAAGAAAAGAGGAAATCGGAGACAATTGGAACTCTTCCGTTAACATTAATAGAAATTGTCTAAATCTTTAGTAAAAATCGACATTTAACTCGAAGATGAAAACAGTACAAAAATATTTCAGCCTATTGGCCCACTAAATATTCGAAATTACCTTATTTTCTAGAGTAATAAAACCATATTTATTTTATTTTATCAAATTTACACTCCGATAATTATTTTCAAAATTTTCCCATTTCTCTCTCTTTGGGATGTATTGGAGCCTTGCAAGAAGACTCGATCATTTGTTGCTTCGTCTCAATTTGTAAAGTCTGGGTTTTTAAGAAAGAGATCTCCGGTTGTATTATGAATATTCTGGCTATCTTAGTATGAATATTCTCTCCTTTGTTCATAATGTTGTGCAGTCTGCTCTTCGATTCTCTTTTGTTTATATATGTATATAAACACCCATCAATGCACATAGGTTGTTTTTCTTTTCTTTCTTGTACATATAGTTCATCAGCTCTACTACATATCTATATGAATCATATATTCACATGTCTTGAATCTTCAAACTCTACTCAACTCTTACTGGTTGGTCACATACTCTCACCTGACATCTCTTCTTTTTTTCTTCTGCAGGATGTTCTATGGACCAGGTGGACCATACGCTCTGTTTGCAGGGAAAGATGCAAGCAGAGCTTTGGCGAAGATGTCGTTTGAGGATAACGACTTGACAGGAGACCTCTCGGGTCTCGGTCCATTTGAGCTAGAGGCGTTGCAAGACTGGGAGTACAAATTCATGAGCAAGTATGTCAAAGTCGGCACCATTCAGAAGAATGTTGGAGAAGGTAAAGAAGAAAGTTCTGAAACAAAAGCTGACGCAGATGAAGGTCCTTCTACAAACACCGGAGAAGAAGCTCTCGCGGTTACCCGTGATGAAACTTGTAGAAGCGTAGACGAGAAAACCACAGAAAAGAAGGATGTTGCGAACGGTGATGCTGCAAAGGAGGAGTAAGTCAGTGTAATCGGCGGCAAACTATTTACTTGAGAAATTAGTGGGATTTTTCAGGTTTTTAAGTATGAGTCGTATATAGCTTAATAAAAATGGTGGAATTTGTGTGTACTTTTTGGATCTCTTATGATTACTTCTATTTCTGGTTAATGGAAGCTTCAAATTATACATTATTTCTACTGTTATAACGATGCATAGCTCTACGATGCTATGATCATTTACCTGACTAGCATCTCATCCATCACATCAGGGAGCTTATTATCGTACTGATTCAAACCCATGTACAAAGTTATCATATCGTTAAAGGGTGTACAAGTTTGAAAAGATACATTTTCTTGAAAAGACCCTTTGCCTTGTCTTCCGAATATTATGATTTTAATTCAGAGAGAAATGGATTTTATCATTTATACGCTATAGTTTATAGATTCAAAATATTATATTTGAAAGGAAAAAATAATATCTGTTTAGCATAAGCTTTGTATTTAGCTTTCTCAGTTCAAGAGTGTTATGAAGAGTGTCTTAAGTCCTCTGTTGTTTTAAACTCTGTTTCTCAAGCTTCTCTGTTTTTCTCTTGCAACAACTATCTCGGATCTTGGTTTGTCGAGTCTTAGACCGGAGAAAGTCGACATCTTTAGGTTCATAAGACTTAACAACAGCAATTGGATCTTCTTCCATGGCTTCTTCAGCAACAAAACAACCACCACCTCCATGGTTACCATTCAACACAACCACATTTCCTTCTGCATCAACATCGACAATCACAGAATCTCCATCTTTAATCTCCCTTGAAAGCATCTTCTCCGCCATGCTATCTTCCAAAAGCCTCATAATCGCTCGTCTAAGCGGCCTCGCACCGTAACTCGGGTCGAATCCTTCATCCACCACTCTCTCTTTAAACCCCGCTTCATCAATCAAGTCAAGTCAATCGCTTTGTCGGGAAGAAACCGATCACTGTTCATTCAAGATAAGAAATTAGGTTGAGAAAACGCTGCAAGACAATGTCAAAATGTTGTGTGTCGGGGAAAGACTGGAAAGAAAAAGACAAAAACCTGATGTACTGATGTGACAATTGCGCAGCAGCAACCAAGGACTCGTCGGTGTACCGGAGCTTATGGTGGATCTCATATCGCTCACGCAGACCGTGCAAGATCTGTATAGCTTCCTCTACAGTTGGTTCAGGTACCTTCACAGGCTGGAACCGTCTCTCCAATGCAGGATCTTTCTCAATGTGCTTCCTGTACTCATTCAATGTTGTTGCACCGATAAACTACAAAACAAAGAAAAAGCCTAGAGTTTCCCTGTTTTATTGATTTAGACATCATTAGACCAATACAAAAGAATGAGAAAATCTACCTGCAATTCACCTCTTGCAAGCGCTGGCTTTAAGATGTTAGCAGCATTAATTCCTCCTTTGGCGTCTCCTGCATCGATCAGCGTGTGCACTTCATCAATAAACAGAATAATGTCATCACTTTGTTTGATTTCTTCAATAAGCATCTTCATTCTTTTCTCGAGTTCTCCACAATATTCCGTTCCAGCCACTAGAAGAGCCACATCAAGGGCTATAACCTGAAACAAAACATATATATGCGCACTCTTCTCAGCATCTCTTTAAAACATTATAAATGATCCGATGGGAGAGCTTTACCAAAAGCCGTATTAACATGAAACTTTCTTGAGAGTTGCGATTTTTATTACCTCCTCTGCCAGTTTAGTTAAGTTAGTCCCATACTTTTCTAGTGTTGGCAATTTTCTGTTTCTGCCACCAACGCTTGCTGTGTTTTTCCCAACCATACGTATAACCTGAAAAAATTATACTCAAATTGTAAATGTGGCGAAGCCTAACCGTAACCAAGTCCAATGCTCGTTGATTCGGAGCCGAATAAAGAACAAGCTTGGAGATCGTTGATTCGAAAGAATAGCCGAAATTCAAGATAAAAAGTTTCTCACAAACATATGGGAGGCCTAAATAACAAAGGTGAAACGATGAAAACCCTAAACAAAACAAAACAACAAAAAAAAAAAAAAGGAAAAAGGAGTATCTCTCAACGAAACTTGAGGCCTAAGTAACTCTTGAAACCCAATGAATAAAGTTATTTTTTTGGATATCCTTTCTTCGAACAGGAACGGATTCTACTCTTGAGAGAAGATGGTAGAAGACTATAGTTCTGATAGTTTGTTTGTCTGTGTTTTTGATCGGTGTTCTTGATATTGAGATATTTTGCTCGATAAACAAGGAGGCATGTTTTTAAAAAATTCAAGGTAATATTTAAATTAGAAAAAAACCAACAAAGGAAGGAAAAAACAACACTTAACTAGAATATGAAAATCCAAAACATAATTAAAAATATAAAAAACAAGAAAAATATATGTAATCGAGCTACATCATCAAACCACATCAATTAAATAATATGGCATATTGATAATAATGAATTTGCCCAATAAGTAATCCCAATAGAGCTTCAGAACATCGCCTTCCTCGACATCTAATGAATGCTTCATAGTACTCCAACCAGCTCCAAAATAAAATTTAGTATTGTCAATACATCTCAGAGTAACTGTGTATAAATCGTCTTCAACCAAGTCGTGGACTTGCACCTCGATACCGTTTTGCAAATTCTCATTTGTAACGCCATTCATCTTTGTGAGGACAGACATTACTTGTTCTTTCGGTAATATCACACTACCAACAACATCATTCTTTGATAACTTTTTTGATATGATCATAGCCGGATCAAGTCGAAAGTTAGTAAAATAATTCATCTTACTAAATTTTTTAAGCGAATATGATTTTGAAAGTAGAATAATACTTGTAAATTTCTCCATCTTTTTATATATAGGAGGCTTAACCTAAAAAGAAAGAAAAAATTCCAAAAAAGAAAAGAGGAAATCGGAGACAATTGGAACTCTTCCGTTAACATTAATAGAAATTGTCTAAATCTTTAGTAAAAATCGACATTTAACTCGAAGATGAAAACAGTACAAAAATATTTCAGCCTATTGGCCCACTAAATATTCGAAATTACCTTATTTTCTAGAGTAATAAAACCATATTTATTTTATTTTATCAAATTTACACTCCGATAATTATTTTCAAAATTTTCCCATTTCTCTCTCTTTGGGATGTATTGGAGCCTTGCAAGAAGACTCGATCATTTGTTGCTTCGTCTCAATTTGTAAAGTCTGGGTTTTTAAGAAAGAGATCTCCGGTTGTATTATGAATATTCTGGCTATCTTAGTATGAATATTCTCTCCTTTGTTCATAATGTTGTGCAGTCTGCTCTTCGATTCTCTTTTGTTTATATATGTATATAAACACCCATCAATGCACATAGGTTGTTTTTCTTTTCTTTCTTGTACATATAGTTCATCAGCTCTACTACATATCTATATGAATCATATATTCACATGTCTTGAATCTTCAAACTCTACTCAACTCTTACTGGTTGGTCACATACTCTCACCTGACATCTCTTCTTTTTTTCTTCTGCAGGATGTTCTATGGACCAGGTGGACCATACGCTCTGTTTGCAGGGAAAGATGCAAGCAGAGCTTTGGCGAAGATGTCGTTTGAGGATAACGACTTGACAGGAGACCTCTCGGGTCTCGGTCCATTTGAGCTAGAGGCGTTGCAAGACTGGGAGTACAAATTCATGAGCAAGTATGTCAAAGTCGGCACCATTCAGAAGAATGTTGGAGAAGGTAAAGAAGAAAGTTCTGAAACAAAAGCTGACGCAGATGAAGGTCCTTCTACAAACACCGGAGAAGAAGCTCTCGCGGTTACCCGTGATGAAACTTGTAGAAGCGTAGACGAGAAAACCACAGAAAAGAAGGATGTTGCGAACGGTGATGCTGCAAAGGAGGAGTAAGTCAGTGTAATCGGCGGCAAACTATTTACTTGAGAAATTAGTGAGATTTTTCAGGTTTTTAAGTATGAGTCGTATATAGCTTAATAAAAATGGTGGAATTTGTGTGTACTTTTTGGATCTCTTATGATTACTTCTATTTCTGGTTAATGGAAGCTTCAAATTATACATTATTTCTACTGTTATAACGATGCATAGCTCTACGATGCTATGATCATTTACCTGACTAGCATCTCATCCATCACATCAGGGAGCTTATTATCGTACTGATTCAAACCCATGTACAAAGTTATCATATCGTTAAAGGGTGTACAAGTTTGAAAAGATACATTTTCTTGAAAAGACCCTTTGCCTTGTCTTCCGAATATTATGATTTTAATTCAGAGAGAAATGGATTTTATGATTTATACGCTATAGTTTATAGATTCAAAATATTATATTTGAAAGGAAAAAATAATATCTGTTTAGCATAAGCTTTGTATTTAGCTTTCTCAGTTCAAGAGTGTTATGAAGAGTGTCTTAAGTCCTCTGTTTTTTTAAACTCTGTTTCTCAAGCTTCTCTGTTTTTCTCTTGCAACAACTATCTCGGATCTTGGTTTGTCGAGTCTTAGACCGGAGAAAGTCGACATCTTTAGGTTCATAAGACTTAACAACAGCAATTGGATCTTCTTCCATGGCTTCTTCAGCAACAAAACAACCACCACCTCCATGGTTACCATTCAACACAACCACATTTCCTTCTGCATCAACATCGACAATCACAGAATCTCCATCTTTAATCTCCCTTGAAAGCATCTTCTCCGCCATGCTATCTTCCAAAAGCCTCATAATCGCTCGTCTAAGCGGCCTCGCACCGTAACTCGGGTCGAATCCTTCATCCACCACTCTCTCTTTAAACCCCGCTTCATCAATCAAGTCAAGTCAATCGCTTTGTCGGGAATATGAACCTGAGCATGGCGTAGCCGAACCCGAGACCCAGCTTCATCAATCAAGTCAATCGCTTTGTCGGGAAGAAACCGATCACTGTTCATTCAAGATAAGAAATTAGGTTGAGAAAACGCTGCAAACTTGTCTAAGACATTGTCAAAATGTTGTGTGTCGGGGAAAGACTGGAAAGAAAAAGACAAAAACCTGATGTACTGATGTGACAATCGCGCAGCAGCAACCAAGGACTCGTCGGTGTACCGGAGCTTATGGTGGATCTCATATCGCTCACGCAGACCGTGCAAGATCTGTATAGCTTCCTCTACAGTTGGTTCAGGTACCTTCACAGGCTGGAACCGTCTCTCCAATGCAGGATCTTTCTCAATGTGCTTCCTGTACTCATTCAATGTTGTTGCACCGATAAACTACAAAACAAAGAAAAAGCCTAGAGTTTCCCTGTTTTATTGATTTAGACATCATTAGACCAATACAAAAGAATGAGAAAATCTACCTGCAATTCACCTCTTGCAAGCGCTGGCTTTAAGATGTTAGCAGCATTAATTCCTCCTTTGGCGTCTCCTGCATCGATCAGCGTGTGCACTTCATCAATAAACAGAATAATGTCATCACTTTGTTTGATTTCTTCAATAAGCATCTTCATTCTTTTCTCGAGTTCTCCACAATATTCCGTTCCAGCCACTAGAAGAGCCACATCAAGGGCTATAACCTGAAACAAAACATATATATGCGCACTCTTCTCAGCATCTCTTTAAAACATTATAAATGATCCGATGGGAGAGCTTTACCAAAAGCCGTATTAACATGAAACTTTCTTGAGAGTTGCGATTTTTATTACCTCCTCTGCCAGTTTAGTTAAGTTAGTCCCATACTTTTCTAGTGTTGGCAATTTTCTGTTTCTGCCACCAACGCTTGCTGTGTTTTTCCCAACCATACGTATAACCTGAAAAAATTATACTCAAATTGTAAATGTGGCGAAGCCTAACCGTAACCAAGTCCAATGCTCGTTGATTCGGAGCCGAATAAAGAACAAGCTTGGAGATCGTTGATTCGAAAGAATAGCCGAAATTCAAGATAAAAAGTTTCTCACAAACATATGGGAGGCCTAAATAACAAAGGTGAAACGATGAAAACCCTAAACAAAACAAAACAACAAAAAAAAAAAAAAGGAAAAAGGAGTATCTCTCAACGAAACTTGAGGCCTAAGTAACTCTTGAAACCCAATGAATAAAGTTATTTTTTTGGATATCCTTTCTTCGAACAGGAACGGATTCTACTCTTGAGAGAAGATGGTAGAAGACTATAGTTCTGATAGTTTGTTTGTCTGTGTTTTTGATCGGTGTTCTTGATATTGAGATATTTTGCTCGATAAACAAGGAGGCATGTTTTTAAAAAATTCAAGGTAATATTTAAATTAGAAAAAAACCAACAAAGGAAGGAAAAAACAACACTTAACTAGAATATGAAAATCCAAAACATAAATAAAAATATAAAAAACAAGAAAAATATATGTAATCGAGCTACATCATCAAACCACATCAATTAAATAATATGGCATATTGATAATAATGAATTTGCCCAATAAGTAATCCCAATAGAGCTTCAGAACATCGCCTTCCTCGACATCTAATGAATGCTTCATAGTACTCCAACCAGCTCCAAAATAAAATTTAGTATTGTCAATACATCTCAGAGTAACTGTGTATAAATCGTCTTCAACCAAGTCGTGGACTTGCACCTCGATACCGTTTTGCAAATTCTCATTTGTAACGCCATTCATCTTTGTGAGGACAGACATTACTTGTTCTTTCGGTAATATCACACTACCAACAACATCATTCTTTGATAACTTTTTTGATATGATCATAGCCGGATCAAGTCGAAAGTTAGTAAAATAATTCATCTTACTAAATTTTTTAAGCGAATATGATTTTGAAAGTAGAATAATACTTGTAAATTTCTCCATCTTTTTATATATAGGAGGCTTAACCTAAAAAGAAAGAAAAAATTCCAAAAAAGAAAAGAGGAAATCGGAGACAATTGGAACTCTTCCGTTAACATTAATAGAAATTGTCTAAATCTTTAGTAAAAATCGACATTTAACTCGAAGATGAAAACAGTACAAAAATATTTCAGCCTATTGGCCCACTAAATATTCGAAATTACCTTATTTTCTAGAGTAATAAAACCATATTTATTTTATTTTATCAAATTTACACTCCGATAATTATTTTCAAAATTTTCCCATTTCTCTCTCTTTGGGATGTATTGGAGCCTTGCAAGAAGACTCGATCATTTGTTGCTTCGTCTCAATTTGTAAAGTCTGGGTTTTTAAGAAAGAGATCTCCGGTTGTATTATGAATATTCTGGCTATCTTAGTATGAATATTCTCTCCTTTGTTCATAATGTTGTGCAGTCTGCTCTTCGATTCTCTTTTGTTTATATATGTATATAAACACCCATCAATGCACATAGGTTGTTTTTCTTTTCTTTCTTGTACATATAGTTCATCAGCTCTACTACATATCTATATGAATCATATATTCACATGTCTTGAATCTTCAAACTCTACTCAACTCTTACTGGTTGGTCACATACTCTCACCTGACATCTCTTCTTTTTTTCTTCTGCAGGATGTTCTATGGACCAGGTGGACCATACGCTCTGTTTGCAGGGAAAGATGCAAGCAGAGCTTTGGCGAAGATGTCGTTTGAGGATAACGACTTGACAGGAGACCTCTCGGGTCTCGGTCCATTTGAGCTAGAGGCGTTGCAAGACTGGGAGTACAAATTCATGAGCAAGTATGTCAAAGTCGGCACCATTCAGAAGAATGTTGGAGAAGGTAAAGAAGAAAGTTCTGAAACAAAAGCTGACGCAGATGAAGGTCCTTCTACAAACACCGGAGAAGAAGCTCTCGCGGTTACCCGTGATGAAACTTGTAGAAGCGTAGACGAGAAAACCACAGAAAAGAAGGATGTTGCGAACGGTGATGCTGCAAAGGAGGAGTAAGTCAGTGTAATCGGCGGCAAACTATTTACTTGAGAAATTAGTGGGATTTTTCAGGTTTTTAAGTATGAGTCGTATATAGCTTAATAAAAATGGTGGAATTTGTGTGTACTTTTTGGATCTCTTATGATTACTTCTATTTCTGGTTAATGGAAGCTTCAAATTATACATTATTTCTACTGTTATAACGATGCATAGCTCTACGATGCTATGATCATTTACCTGACTAGCATCTCATCCATCACATCAGGGAGCTTATTATCGTACTGATTCAAACCCATGTACAAAGTTATCATATCGTTAAAGGGTGTACAAGTTTGAAAAGATACATTTTCTTGAAAAGACCCTTTGCCTTGTCTTCCGAATATTATGATTTTAATTCAGAGAGAAATGGATTTTATCATTTATACGCTATAGTTTATAGATTCAAAATATTATATTTGAAAGGAAAAAATAATATCTGTTTAGCATAAGCTTTGTATTTAGCTTTCTCAGTTCAAGAGTGTTATGAAGAGTGTCTTAAGTCCTCTGTTGTTTTAAACTCTGTTTCTCAAGCTTCTCTGTTTTTCTCTTGCAACAACTATCTCGGATCTTGGTTTGTCGAGTCTTAGACCGGAGAAAGTCGACATCTTTAGGTTCATAAGACTTAACAACAGCAATTGGATCTTCTTCCATGGCTTCTTCAGCAACAAAACAACCACCACCTCCATGGTTACCATTCAACACAACCACATTTCCTTCTGCATCAACATCGACAATCACAGAATCTCCATCTTTAATCTCCCTTGAAAGCATCTTCTCCGCCATGCTATCTTCCAAAAGCCTCATAATCGCTCGTCTAAGCGGCCTCGCACCGTAACTCGGGTCGAATCCTTCATCCACCACTCTCTCTTTAAACCCCGCTTCATCAATCAAGTCAAGTCAATCGCTTTGTCGGGAAGAAACCGATCACTGTTCATTCAAGATAAGAAATTAGGTTGAGAAAACGCTGCAAGACAATGTCAAAATGTTGTGTGTCGGGGAAAGACTGGAAAGAAAAAGACAAAAACCTGATGTACTGATGTGACAATTGCGCAGCAGCAACCAAGGACTCGTCGGTGTACCGGAGCTTATGGTGGATCTCATATCGCTCACGCAGACCGTGCAAGATCTGTATAGCTTCCTCTACAGTTGGTTCAGGTACCTTCACAGGCTGGAACCGTCTCTCCAATGCAGGATCTTTCTCAATGTGCTTCCTGTACTCATTCAATGTTGTTGCACCGATAAACTACAAAACAAAGAAAAAGCCTAGAGTTTCCCTGTTTTATTGATTTAGACATCATTAGACCAATACAAAAGAATGAGAAAATCTACCTGCAATTCACCTCTTGCAAGCGCTGGCTTTAAGATGTTAGCAGCATTAATTCCTCCTTTGGCGTCTCCTGCATCGATCAGCGTGTGCACTTCATCAATAAACAGAATAATGTCATCACTTTGTTTGATTTCTTCAATAAGCATCTTCATTCTTTTCTCGAGTTCTCCACAATATTCCGTTCCAGCCACTAGAAGAGCCACGTCAAGGGCTATAACCTGAAACAAAACATATATATGCGCACTCTTCTCAGCATCTCTTTAAAACATTATAAATGATCCGATGGGAGAGCTTTACCAAAAGCCGTATTAACATGAAACTTTCTTGAGAGTTGCGATTTTTATTACCTCCTCTGCCAGTTTAGTTAAGTTAGTCCCATACTTTTCTAGTGTTGGCAATTTTCTGTTTCTGCCACCAACGCTTGCTGTGTTTTTCCCAACCATACGTATAACCTGAAAAAATTATACTCAAATTGTAAATGTGGCGAAGCCTAACCGTAACCAAGTCCAATGCTCGTTGATTCGGAGCCGAATAAAGAACAAGCTTGGAGATCGTTGATTCGAAAGAATAGCCGAAATTCAAGATAAAAAGTTTCTCACAAACATATGGGAGGCCTAAATAACAAAGGTGAAACGATGAAAACCCTAAACAAAACAAAACAACAAAAAAAAAAAAAAGGAAAAAGGAGTATCTCTCAACGAAACTTGAGGCCTAAGTAACTCTTGAAACCCAATGAATAAAGTTATTTTTTTGGATATCCTTTCTTCGAACAGGAACGGATTCTACTCTTGAGAGAAGATGGTAGAAGACTATAGTTCTGATAGTTTGTTTGTCTGTGTTTTTGATCGGTGTTCTTGATATTGAGATATTTTGCTCGATAAACAAGGAGGCATGTTTTTAAAAAATTCAAGGTAATATTTAAATTAGAAAAAAACCAACAAAGGAAGGAAAAAACAACACTTAACTAGAATATGAAAATCCAAAACATAATTAAAAATATAAAAAACAAGAAAAATATATGTAATCGAGCTACATCATCAAACCACATCAATTAAATAATATGGCATATTGATAATAATGAATTTGCCCAATAAGTAATCCCAATAGAGCTTCAGAACATCGCCTTCCTCGACATCTAATGAATGCTTCATAGTACTCCAACCAGCTCCAAAATAAAATTTAGTATTGTCAATACATCTCAGAGTAACTGTGTATAAATCGTCTTCAACCAAGTCGTGGACTTGCACCTCGATACCGTTTTGCAAATTCTCATTTGTAACGCCATTCATCTTTGTGAGGACAGACATTACTTGTTCTTTCGGTAATATCACACTACCAACAACATCATTCTTTGATAACTTTTTTGATATGATCATAGCCGGATCAAGTCGAAAGTTAGTAAAATAATTCATCTTACTAAATTTTTTAAGCGAATATGATTTTGAAAGTAGAATAATACTTGTAAATTTCTCCATCTTTTTATATATAGGAGGCTTAACCTAAAAAGAAAGAAAAAATTCCAAAAAAGAAAAGAGGAAATCGGAGACAATTGGAACTCTTCCGTTAACATTAATAGAAATTGTCTAAATCTTTAGTAAAAATCGACATTTAACTCGAAGATGAAAACAGTACAAAAATATTTCAGCCTATTGGCCCACTAAATATTCGAAATTACCTTATTTTCTAGAGTAATAAAACCATATTTATTTTATTTTATCAAATTTACACTCCGATAATTATTTTCAAAATTTTCCCATTTCTCTCTCTTTGGGATGTATTGGAGCCTTGCAAGAAGACTCGATCATTTGTTGCTTCGTCTCAATTTGTAAAGTCTGGGTTTTTAAGAAAGAGATCTCCGGTTGTATTATGAATATTCTGGCTATCTTAGTATGAATATTCTCTCCTTTGTTCATAATGTTGTGCAGTCTGCTCTTCGATTCTCTTTTGTTTATATATGTATATAAACACCCATCAATGCACATAGGTTGTTTTTCTTTTCTTTCTTGTACATATAGTTCATCAGCTCTACTACATATCTATATGAATCATATATTCACATGTCTTGAATCTTCAAACTCTACTCAACTCTTACTGGTTGGTCACATACTCTCACCTGACATCTCTTCTTTTTTTCTTCTGCAGGATGTTCTATGGACCAGGTGGACCATACGCTCTGTTTGCAGGGAAAGATGCAAGCAGAGCTTTGGCGAAGATGTCGTTTGAGGATAACGACTTGACAGGAGACCTCTCGGGTCTCGGTCCATTTGAGCTAGAGGCGTTGCAAGACTGGGAGTACAAATTCATGAGCAAGTATGTCAAAGTCGGCACCATTCAGAAGAATGTTGGAGAAGGTAAAGAAGAAAGTTCTGAAACAAAAGCTGACGCAGATGAAGGTCCTTCTACAAACACCGGAGAAGAAGCTCTCGCGGTTACCCGTGATGAAACTTGTAGAAGCGTAGACGAGAAAACCACAGAAAAGAAGGATGTTGCGAACGGTGATGCTGCAAAGGAGGAGTAAGTCAGTGTAATCGGCGGCAAACTATTTACTTGAGAAATTAGTGAGATTTTTCAGGTTTTTAAGTATGAGTCGTATATAGCTTAATAAAAATGGTGGAATTTGTGTGTACTTTTTGGATCTCTTATGATTACTTCTATTTCTGGTTAATGGAAGCTTCAAATTATACATTATTTCTACTGTTATAACGATGCATAGCTCTACGATGCTATGATCATTTACCTGACTAGCATCTCATCCATCACATCAGGGAGCTTATTATCGTACTGATTCAAACCCATGTACAAAGTTATCATATCGTTAAAGGGTGTACAAGTTTGAAAAGATACATTTTCTTGAAAAGACCCTTTGCCTTGTCTTCCGAATATTATGATTTTAATTCAGAGAGAAATGGATTTTATGATTTATACGCTATAGTTTATAGATTCAAAATATTATATTTGAAAGGAAAAAATAATATCTGTTTAGCATAAGCTTTGTATTTAGCTTTCTCAGTTCAAGAGTGTTATGAAGAGTGTCTTAAGTCCTCTGTTTTTTTAAACTCTGTTTCTCAAGCTTCTCTGTTTTTCTCTTGCAACAACTATCTCGGATCTTGGTTTGTCGAGTCTTAGACCGGAGAAAGTCGACATCTTTAGGTTCATAAGACTTAACAACAGCAATTGGATCTTCTTCCATGGCTTCTTCAGCAACAAAACAACCACCACCTCCATGGTTACCATTCAACACAACCACATTTCCTTCTGCATCAACATCGACAATCACAGAATCTCCATCTTTAATCTCCCTTGAAAGCATCTTCTCCGCCATGCTATCTTCCAAAAGCCTCATAATCGCTCGTCTAAGCGGCCTCGCACCGTAACTCGGGTCGAATCCTTCATCCACCACTCTCTCTTTAAACCCCGCTTCATCAATCAAGTCAAGTCAATCGCTTTGTCGGGAAGAAACCGATCACTGTTCATTCAAGATAAGAAATTAGGTTGAGAAAACGCTGCAAGACAATGTCAAAATGTTGTGTGTCGGGGAAAGACTGGAAAGAAAAAGACAAAAACCTGATGTACTGATGTGACAATTGCGCAGCAGCAACCAAGGACTCGTCGGTGTACCGGAGCTTATGGTGGATCTCATATCGCTCACGCAGACCGTGCAAGATCTGTATAGCTTCCTCTACAGTTGGTTCAGGTACCTTCACAGGCTGGAACCGTCTCTCCAATGCAGGATCTTTCTCAATGTGCTTCCTGTACTCATTCAATGTTGTTGCACCGATAAACTACAAAACAAAGAAAAAGCCTAGAGTTTCCCTGTTTTATTGATTTAGACATCATTAGACCAATACAAAAGAATGAGAAAATCTACCTGCAATTCACCTCTTGCAAGCGCTGGCTTTAAGATGTTAGCAGCATTAATTCCTCCTTTGGCGTCTCCTGCATCGATCAGCGTGTGCACTTCATCAATAAACAGAATAATGTCATCACTTTGTTTGATTTCTTCAATAAGCATCTTCATTCTTTTCTCGAGTTCTCCACAATATTCCGTTCCAGCCACTAGAAGAGCCACGTCAAGGGCTATAACCTGAAACAAAACATATATATGCGCACTCTTCTCAGCATCTCTTTAAAACATTATAAATGATCCGATGGGAGAGCTTTACCAAAAGCCGTATTAACATGAAACTTTCTTGAGAGTTGCGATTTTTATTACCTCCTCTGCCAGTTTAGTTAAGTTAGTCCCATACTTTTCTAGTGTTGGCAATTTTCTGTTTCTGCCACCAACGCTTGCTGTGTTTTTCCCAACCATACGTATAACCTGAAAAAATTATACTCAAATTGTAAATGTGGCGAAGCCTAACCGTAACCAAGTCCAATGCTCGTTGATTCGGAGCCGAATAAAGAACAAGCTTGGAGATCGTTGATTCGAAAGAATAGCCGAAATTCAAGATAAAAAGTTTCTCACAAACATATGGGAGGCCTAAATAACAAAGGTGAAACGATGAAAACCCTAAACAAAACAAAACAACAAAAAAAAAAAAAAGGAAAAAGGAGTATCTCTCAACGAAACTTGAGGCCTAAGTAACTCTTGAAACCCAATGAATAAAGTTATTTTTTTGGATATCCTTTCTTCGAACAGGAACGGATTCTACTCTTGAGAGAAGATGGTAGAAGACTATAGTTCTGATAGTTTGTTTGTCTGTGTTTTTGATCGGTGTTCTTGATATTGAGATATTTTGCTCGATAAACAAGGAGGCATGTTTTTAAAAAATTCAAGGTAATATTTAAATTAGAAAAAAACCAACAAAGGAAGGAAAAAACAACACTTAACTAGAATATGAAAATCCAAAACATAATTAAAAATATAAAAAACAAGAAAAATATATGTAATCGAGCTACATCATCAAACCACATCAATTAAATAATATGGCATATTGATAATAATGAATTTGCCCAATAAGTAATCCCAATAGAGCTTCAGAACATCGCCTTCCTCGACATCTAATGAATGCTTCATAGTACTCCAACCAGCTCCAAAATAAAATTTAGTATTGTCAATACATCTCAGAGTAACTGTGTATAAATCGTCTTCAACCAAGTCGTGGACTTGCACCTCGATACCGTTTTGCAAATTCTCATTTGTAACGCCATTCATCTTTGTGAGGACAGACATTACTTGTTCTTTCGGTAATATCACACTACCAACAACATCATTCTTTGATAACTTTTTTGATATGATCATAGCCGGATCAAGTCGAAAGTTAGTAAAATAATTCATCTTACTAAATTTTTTAAGCGAATATGATTTTGAAAGTAGAATAATACTTGTAAATTTCTCCATCTTTTTATATATAGGAGGCTTAACCTAAAAAGAAAGAAAAAATTCCAAAAAAGAAAAGAGGAAATCGGAGACAATTGGAACTCTTCCGTTAACATTAATAGAAATTGTCTAAATCTTTAGTAAAAATCGACATTTAACTCGAAGATGAAAACAGTACAAAAATATTTCAGCCTATTGGCCCACTAAATATTCGAAATTACCTTATTTTCTAGAGTAATAAAACCATATTTATTTTATTTTATCAAATTTACACTCCGATAATTATTTTCAAAATTTTCCCATTTCTCTCTCTTTGGGATGTATTGGAGCCTTGCAAGAAGACTCGATCATTTGTTGCTTCGTCTCAATTTGTAAAGTCTGGGTTTTTAAGAAAGAGATCTCCGGTTGTATTATGAATATTCTGGCTATCTTAGTATGAATATTCTCTCCTTTGTTCATAATGTTGTGCAGTCTGCTCTTCGATTCTCTTTTGTTTATATATGTATATAAACACCCATCAATGCACATAGGTTGTTTTTCTTTTCTTTCTTGTACATATAGTTCATCAGCTCTACTACATATCTATATGAATCATATATTCACATGTCTTGAATCTTCAAACTCTACTCAACTCTTACTGGTTGGTCACATACTCTCACCTGACATCTCTTCTTTTTTTCTTCTGCAGGATGTTCTATGGACCAGGTGGACCATACGCTCTGTTTGCAGGGAAAGATGCAAGCAGAGCTTTGGCGAAGATGTCGTTTGAGGATAACGACTTGACAGGAGACCTCTCGGGTCTCGGTCCATTTGAGCTAGAGGCGTTGCAAGACTGGGAGTACAAATTCATGAGCAAGTATGTCAAAGTCGGCACCATTCAGAAGAATGTTGGAGAAGGTAAAGAAGAAAGTTCTGAAACAAAAGCTGACGCAGATGAAGGTCCTTCTACAAACACCGGAGAAGAAGCTCTCGCGGTTACCCGTGATGAAACTTGTAGAAGCGTAGACGAGAAAACCACAGAAAAGAAGGATGTTGCGAACGGTGATGCTGCAAAGGAGGAGTAAGTCAGTGTAATCGGCGGCAAACTATTTACTTGAGAAATTAGTGAGATTTTTCAGGTTTTTAAGTATGAGTCGTATATAGCTTAATAAAAATGGTGGAATTTGTGTGTACTTTTTGGATCTCTTATGATTACTTCTATTTCTGGTTAATGGAAGCTTCAAATTATACATTATTTCTACTGTTATAACGATGCATAGCTCTACGATGCTATGATCATTTACCTGACTAGCATCTCATCCATCACATCAGGGAGCTTATTATCGTACTGATTCAAACCCATGTACAAAGTTATCATATCGTTAAAGGGTGTACAAGTTTGAAAAGATACATTTTCTTGAAAAGACCCTTTGCCTTGTCTTCCGAATATTATGATTTTAATTCAGAGAGAAATGGATTTTATGATTTATACGCTATAGTTTATAGATTCAAAATATTATATTTGAAAGGAAAAAATAATATCTGTTTAGCATAAGCTTTGTATTTAGCTTTCTCAGTTCAAGAGTGTTATGAAGAGTGTCTTAAGTCCTCTGTTTTTTTAAACTCTGTTTCTCAAGCTTCTCTGTTTTTCTCTTGCAACAACTATCTCGGATCTTGGTTTGTCGAGTCTTAGACCGGAGAAAGTCGACATCTTTAGGTTCATAAGACTTAACAACAGCAATTGGATCTTCTTCCATGGCTTCTTCAGCAACAAAACAACCACCACCTCCATGGTTACCATTCAACACAACCACATTTCCTTCTGCATCAACATCGACAATCACAGAATCTCCATCTTTAATCTCCCTTGAAAGCATCTTCTCCGCCATGCTATCTTCCAAAAGCCTCATAATCGCTCGTCTAAGCGGCCTCGCACCGTAACTCGGGTCGAATCCTTCATCCACCACTCTCTCTTTAAACCCCGCTTCATCAATCAAGTCAAGTCAATCGCTTTGTCGGGAAGAAACCGATCACTGTTCATTCAAGATAAGAAATTAGGTTGAGAAAACGCTGCAAGACAATGTCAAAATGTTGTGTGTCGGGGAAAGACTGGAAAGAAAAAGACAAAAACCTGATGTACTGATGTGACAATTGCGCAGCAGCAACCAAGGACTCGTCGGTGTACCGGAGCTTATGGTGGATCTCATATCGCTCACGCAGACCGTGCAAGATCTGTATAGCTTCCTCTACAGTTGGTTCAGGTACCTTCACAGGCTGGAACCGTCTCTCCAATGCAGGATCTTTCTCAATGTGCTTCCTGTACTCATTCAATGTTGTTGCACCGATAAACTACAAAACAAAGAAAAAGCCTAGAGTTTCCCTGTTTTATTGATTTAGACATCATTAGACCAATACAAAAGAATGAGAAAATCTACCTGCAATTCACCTCTTGCAAGCGCTGGCTTTAAGATGTTAGCAGCATTAATTCCTCCTTTGGCGTCTCCTGCATCGATCAGCGTGTGCACTTCATCAATAAACAGAATAATGTCATCACTTTGTTTGATTTCTTCAATAAGCATCTTCATTCTTTTCTCGAGTTCTCCACAATATTCCGTTCCAGCCACTAGAAGAGCCACGTCAAGGGCTATAACCTGAAACAAAACATATATATGCGCACTCTTCTCAGCATCTCTTTAAAACATTATAAATGATCCGATGGGAGAGCTTTACCAAAAGCCGTATTAACATGAAACTTTCTTGAGAGTTGCGATTTTTATTACCTCCTCTGCCAGTTTAGTTAAGTTAGTCCCATACTTTTCTAGTGTTGGCAATTTTCTGTTTCTGCCACCAACGCTTGCTGTGTTTTTCCCAACCATACGTATAACCTGAAAAAATTATACTCAAATTGTAAATGTGGCGAAGCCTAACCGTAACCAAGTCCAATGCTCGTTGATTCGGAGCCGAATAAAGAACAAGCTTGGAGATCGTTGATTCGAAAGAATAGCCGAAATTCAAGATAAAAAGTTTCTCACAAACATATGGGAGGCCTAAATAACAAAGGTGAAACGATGAAAACCCTAAACAAAACAAAACAACAAAAAAAAAAAAAAGGAAAAAGGAGTATCTCTCAACGAAACTTGAGGCCTAAGTAACTCTTGAAACCCAATGAATAAAGTTATTTTTTTGGATATCCTTTCTTCGAACAGGAACGGATTCTACTCTTGAGAGAAGATGGTAGAAGACTATAGTTCTGATAGTTTGTTTGTCTGTGTTTTTGATCGGTGTTCTTGATATTGAGATATTTTGCTCGATAAACAAGGAGGCATGTTTTTAAAAAATTCAAGGTAATATTTAAATTAGAAAAAAACCAACAAAGGAAGGAAAAAACAACACTTAACTAGAATATGAAAATCCAAAACATAATTAAAAATATAAAAAACAAGAAAAATATATGTAATCGAGCTACATCATCAAACCACATCAATTAAATAATATGGCATATTGATAATAATGAATTTGCCCAATAAGTAATCCCAATAGAGCTTCAGAACATCGCCTTCCTCGACATCTAATGAATGCTTCATAGTACTCCAACCAGCTCCAAAATAAAATTTAGTATTGTCAATACATCTCAGAGTAACTGTGTATAAATCGTCTTCAACCAAGTCGTGGACTTGCACCTCGATACCGTTTTGCAAATTCTCATTTGTAACGCCATTCATCTTTGTGAGGACAGACATTACTTGTTCTTTCGGTAATATCACACTACCAACAACATCATTCTTTGATAACTTTTTTGATATGATCATAGCCGGATCAAGTCGAAAGTTAGTAAAATAATTCATCTTACTAAATTTTTTAAGCGAATATGATTTTGAAAGTAGAATAATACTTGTAAATTTCTCCATCTTTTTATATATAGGAGGCTTAACCTAAAAAGAAAGAAAAAATTCCAAAAAAGAAAAGAGGAAATCGGAGACAATTGGAACTCTTCCGTTAACATTAATAGAAATTGTCTAAATCTTTAGTAAAAATCGACATTTAACTCGAAGATGAAAACAGTACAAAAATATTTCAGCCTATTGGCCCACTAAATATTCGAAATTACCTTATTTTCTAGAGTAATAAAACCATATTTATTTTATTTTATCAAATTTACACTCCGATAATTATTTTCAAAATTTTCCCATTTCTCTCTCTTTGGGATGTATTGGAGCCTTGCAAGAAGACTCGATCATTTGTTGCTTCGTCTCAATTTGTAAAGTCTGGGTTTTTAAGAAAGAGATCTCCGGTTGTATTATGAATATTCTGGCTATCTTAGTATGAATATTCTCTCCTTTGTTCATAATGTTGTGCAGTCTGCTCTTCGATTCTCTTTTGTTTATATATGTATATAAACACCCATCAATGCACATAGGTTGTTTTTCTTTTCTTTCTTGTACATATAGTTCATCAGCTCTACTACATATCTATATGAATCATATATTCACATGTCTTGAATCTTCAAACTCTACTCAACTCTTACTGGTTGGTCACATACTCTCACCTGACATCTCTTCTTTTTTTCTTCTGCAGGATGTTCTATGGACCAGGTGGACCATACGCTCTGTTTGCAGGGAAAGATGCAAGCAGAGCTTTGGCGAAGATGTCGTTTGAGGATAACGACTTGACAGGAGACCTCTCGGGTCTCGGTCCATTTGAGCTAGAGGCGTTGCAAGACTGGGAGTACAAATTCATGAGCAAGTATGTCAAAGTCGGCACCATTCAGAAGAATGTTGGAGAAGGTAAAGAAGAAAGTTCTGAAACAAAAGCTGACGCAGATGAAGGTCCTTCTACAAACACCGGAGAAGAAGCTCTCGCGGTTACCCGTGATGAAACTTGTAGAAGCGTAGACGAGAAAACCACAGAAAAGAAGGATGTTGCGAACGGTGATGCTGCAAAGGAGGAGTAAGTCAGTGTAATCGGCGGCAAACTATTTACTTGAGAAATTAGTGAGATTTTTCAGGTTTTTAAGTATGAGTCGTATATAGCTTAATAAAAATGGTGGAATTTGTGTGTACTTTTTGGATCTCTTATGATTACTTCTATTTCTGGTTAATGGAAGCTTCAAATTATACATTATTTCTACTGTTATAACGATGCATAGCTCTACGATGCTATGATCATTTACCTGACTAGCATCTCATCCATCACATCAGGGAGCTTATTATCGTACTGATTCAAACCCATGTACAAAGTTATCATATCGTTAAAGGGTGTACAAGTTTGAAAAGATACATTTTCTTGAAAAGACCCTTTGCCTTGTCTTCCGAATATTATGATTTTAATTCAGAGAGAAATGGATTTTATGATTTATACGCTATAGTTTATAGATTCAAAATATTATATTTGAAAGGAAAAAATAATATCTGTTTAGCATAAGCTTTGTATTTAGCTTTCTCAGTTCAAGAGTGTTATGAAGAGTGTCTTAAGTCCTCTGTTTTTTTAAACTCTGTTTCTCAAGCTTCTCTGTTTTTCTCTTGCAACAACTATCTCGGATCTTGGTTTGTCGAGTCTTAGACCGGAGAAAGTCGACATCTTTAGGTTCATAAGACTTAACAACAGCAATTGGATCTTCTTCCATGGCTTCTTCAGCAACAAAACAACCACCACCTCCATGGTTACCATTCAACACAACCACATTTCCTTCTGCATCAACATCGACAATCACAGAATCTCCATCTTTAATCTCCCTTGAAAGCATCTTCTCCGCCATGCTATCTTCCAAAAGCCTCATAATCGCTCGTCTAAGCGGCCTCGCACCGTAACTCGGGTCGAATCCTTCATCCACCACTCTCTCTTTAAACCCCGCTTCATCAATCAAGTCAAGTCAATCGCTTTGTCGGGAAGAAACCGATCACTGTTCATTCAAGATAAGAAATTAGGTTGAGAAAACGCTGCAAGACAATGTCAAAATGTTGTGTGTCGGGGAAAGACTGGAAAGAAAAAGACAAAAACCTGATGTACTGATGTGACAATTGCGCAGCAGCAACCAAGGACTCGTCGGTGTACCGGAGCTTATGGTGGATCTCATATCGCTCACGCAGACCGTGCAAGATCTGTATAGCTTCCTCTACAGTTGGTTCAGGTACCTTCACAGGCTGGAACCGTCTCTCCAATGCAGGATCTTTCTCAATGTGCTTCCTGTACTCATTCAATGTTGTTGCACCGATAAACTACAAAACAAAGAAAAAGCCTAGAGTTTCCCTGTTTTATTGATTTAGACATCATTAGACCAATACAAAAGAATGAGAAAATCTACCTGCAATTCACCTCTTGCAAGCGCTGGCTTTAAGATGTTAGCAGCATTAATTCCTCCTTTGGCGTCTCCTGCATCGATCAGCGTGTGCACTTCATCAATAAACAGAATAATGTCATCACTTTGTTTGATTTCTTCAATAAGCATCTTCATTCTTTTCTCGAGTTCTCCACAATATTCCGTTCCAGCCACTAGAAGAGCCACGTCAAGGGCTATAACCTGAAACAAAACATATATATGCGCACTCTTCTCAGCATCTCTTTAAAACATTATAAATGATCCGATGGGAGAGCTTTACCAAAAGCCGTATTAACATGAAACTTTCTTGAGAGTTGCGATTTTTATTACCTCCTCTGCCAGTTTAGTTAAGTTAGTCCCATACTTTTCTAGTGTTGGCAATTTTCTGTTTCTGCCACCAACGCTTGCTGTGTTTTTCCCAACCATACGTATAACCTGAAAAAATTATACTCAAATTGTAAATGTGGCGAAGCCTAACCGTAACCAAGTCCAATGCTCGTTGATTCGGAGCCGAATAAAGAACAAGCTTGGAGATCGTTGATTCGAAAGAATAGCCGAAATTCAAGATAAAAAGTTTCTCACAAACATATGGGAGGCCTAAATAACAAAGGTGAAACGATGAAAACCCTAAACAAAACAAAACAACAACAAAAAAAAAAAGGAAAAAGGAGTATCTCTCAACGAAACTTGAGGCCTAAGTAACTCTTGAAACCCAATGAATAAAGTTATTTTTTTGGATATCCTTTCTTCGAACAGGAACGGATTCTACTCTTGAGAGAAGATGGTAGAAGACTATAGTTCTGATAGTTTGTTTGTCTGTGTTTTTGATCGGTGTTCTTGATATTGAGATATTTTGCTCGATAAACAAGGAGGCATGTTTTTAAAAAATTCAAGGTAATATTTAAATTAGAAAAAAACCAACAAAGGAAGGAAAAAACAACACTTAACTAGAATATGAAAATCCAAAACATAATTAAAAATATAAAAAACAAGAAAAATATATGTAATCGAGCTACATCATCAAACCACATCAATTAAATAATATGGCATATTGATAATAATGAATTTGCCCAATAAGTAATCCCAATAGAGCTTCAGAACATCGCCTTCCTCGACATCTAATGAATGCTTCATAGTACTCCAACCAGCTCCAAAATAAAATTTAGTATTGTCAATACATCTCAGAGTAACTGTGTATAAATCGTCTTCAACCAAGTCGTGGACTTGCACCTCGATACCGTTTTGCAAATTCTCATTTGTAACGCCATTCATCTTTGTGAGGACAGACATTACTTGTTCTTTCGGTAATATCACACTACCAACAACATCATTCTTTGATAACTTTTTTGATATGATCATAGCCGGATCAAGTCGAAAGTTAGTAAAATAATTCATCTTACTAAATTTTTTAAGCGAATATGATTTTGAAAGTAGAATAATACTTGTAAATTTCTCCATCTTTTTATATATAGGAGGCTTAACCTAAAAAGAAAGAAAAAATTCCAAAAAAGAAAAGAGGAAATCGGAGACAATTGGAACTCTTCCGTTAACATTAATAGAAATTGTCTAAATCTTTAGTAAAAATCGACATTTAACTCGAAGATGAAAACAGTACAAAAATATTTCAGCCTATTGGCCCACTAAATATTCGAAATTACCTTATTTTCTAGAGTAATAAAACCATATTTATTTTATTTTATCAAATTTACACTCCGATAATTATTTTCAAAATTTTCCCATTTCTCTCTCTTTGGGATGTATTGGAGCCTTGCAAGAAGACTCGATCATTTGTTGCTTCGTCTCAATTTGTAAAGTCTGGGTTTTTAAGAAAGAGATCTCCGGTTGTATTATGAATATTCTGGCTATCTTAGTATGAATATTCTCTCCTTTGTTCATAATGTTGTGCAGTCTGCTCTTCGATTCTCTTTTGTTTATATATGTATATAAACACCCATCAATGCACATAGGTTGTTTTTCTTTTCTTTCTTGTACATATAGTTCATCAGCTCTACTACATATCTATATGAATCATATATTCACATGTCTTGAATCTTCAAACTCTACTCAACTCTTACTGGTTGGTCACATACTCTCACCTGACATCTCTTCTTTTTTTCTTCTGCAGGATGTTCTATGGACCAGGTGGACCATACGCTCTGTTTGCAGGGAAAGATGCAAGCAGAGCTTTGGCGAAGATGTCGTTTGAGGATAACGACTTGACAGGAGACCTCTCGGGTCTCGGTCCATTTGAGCTAGAGGCGTTGCAAGACTGGGAGTACAAATTCATGAGCAAGTATGTCAAAGTCGGCACCATTCAGAAGAATGTTGGAGAAGGTAAAGAAGAAAGTTCTGAAACAAAAGCTGACGCAGATGAAGGTCCTTCTACAAACACCGGAGAAGAAGCTCTCGCGGTTACCCGTGATGAAACTTGTAGAAGCGTAGACGAGAAAACCACAGAAAAGAAGGATGTTGCGAACGGTGATGCTGCAAAGGAGGAGTAAGTCAGTGTAATCGGCGGCAAACTATTTACTTGAGAAATTAGTGAGATTTTTCAGGTTTTTAAGTATGAGTCGTATATAGCTTAATAAAAATGGTGGAATTTGTGTGTACTTTTTGGATCTCTTATGATTACTTCTATTTCTGGTTAATGGAAGCTTCAAATTATACATTATTTCTACTGTTATAACGATGCATAGCTCTACGATGCTATGATCATTTACCTGACTAGCATCTCATCCATCACATCAGGGAGCTTATTATCGTACTGATTCAAACCCATGTACAAAGTTATCATATCGTTAAAGGGTGTACAAGTTTGAAAAGATACATTTTCTTGAAAAGACCCTTTGCCTTGTCTTCCGAATATTATGATTTTAATTCAGAGAGAAATGGATTTTATGATTTATACGCTATAGTTTATAGATTCAAAATATTATATTTGAAAGGAAAAAATAATATCTGTTTAGCATAAGCTTTGTATTTAGCTTTCTCAGTTCAAGAGTGTTATGAAGAGTGTCTTAAGTCCTCTGTTTTTTTAAACTCTGTTTCTCAAGCTTCTCTGTTTTTCTCTTGCAACAACTATCTCGGATCTTGGTTTGTCGAGTCTTAGACCGGAGAAAGTCGACATCTTTAGGTTCATAAGACTTAACAACAGCAATTGGATCTTCTTCCATGGCTTCTTCAGCAACAAAACAACCACCACCTCCATGGTTACCATTCAACACAACCACATTTCCTTCTGCATCAACATCGACAATCACAGAATCTCCATCTTTAATCTCCCTTGAAAGCATCTTCTCCGCCATGCTATCTTCCAAAAGCCTCATAATCGCTCGTCTAAGCGGCCTCGCACCGTAACTCGGGTCGAATCCTTCATCCACCACTCTCTCTTTAAACCCCGCTTCATCAATCAAGTCAAGTCAATCGCTTTGTCGGGAAGAAACCGATCACTGTTCATTCAAGATAAGAAATTAGGTTGAGAAAACGCTGCAAGACAATGTCAAAATGTTGTGTGTCGGGGAAAGACTGGAAAGAAAAAGACAAAAACCTGATGTACTGATGTGACAATTGCGCAGCAGCAACCAAGGACTCGTCGGTGTACCGGAGCTTATGGTGGATCTCATATCGCTCACGCAGACCGTGCAAGATCTGTATAGCTTCCTCTACAGTTGGTTCAGGTACCTTCACAGGCTGGAACCGTCTCTCCAATGCAGGATCTTTCTCAATGTGCTTCCTGTACTCATTCAATGTTGTTGCACCGATAAACTACAAAACAAAGAAAAAGCCTAGAGTTTCCCTGTTTTATTGATTTAGACATCATTAGACCAATACAAAAGAATGAGAAAATCTACCTGCAATTCACCTCTTGCAAGCGCTGGCTTTAAGATGTTAGCAGCATTAATTCCTCCTTTGGCGTCTCCTGCATCGATCAGCGTGTGCACTTCATCAATAAACAGAATAATGTCATCACTTTGTTTGATTTCTTCAATAAGCATCTTCATTCTTTTCTCGAGTTCTCCACAATATTCCGTTCCAGCCACTAGAAGAGCCACGTCAAGGGCTATAACCTGAAACAAAACATATATATGCGCACTCTTCTCAGCATCTCTTTAAAACATTATAAATGATCCGATGGGAGAGCTTTACCAAAAGCCGTATTAACATGAAACTTTCTTGAGAGTTGCGATTTTTATTACCTCCTCTGCCAGTTTAGTTAAGTTAGTCCCATACTTTTCTAGTGTTGGCAATTTTCTGTTTCTGCCACCAACGCTTGCTGTGTTTTTCCCAACCATACGTATAACCTGAAAAAATTATACTCAAATTGTAAATGTGGCGAAGCCTAACCGTAACCAAGTCCAATGCTCGTTGATTCGGAGCCGAATAAAGAACAAGCTTGGAGATCGTTGATTCGAAAGAATAGCCGAAATTCAAGATAAAAAGTTTCTCACAAACATATGGGAGGCCTAAATAACAAAGGTGAAACGATGAAAACCCTAAACAAAACAAAACAACAACAAAAAAAAAAAGGAAAAAGGAGTATCTCTCAACGAAACTTGAGGCCTAAGTAACTCTTGAAACCCAATGAATAAAGTTATTTTTTTGGATATCCTTTCTTCGAACAGGAACGGATTCTACTCTTGAGAGAAGATGGTAGAAGACTATAGTTCTGATAGTTTGTTTGTCTGTGTTTTTGATCGGTGTTCTTGATATTGAGATATTTTGCTCGATAAACAAGGAGGCATGTTTTTAAAAAATTCAAGGTAATATTTAAATTAGAAAAAAACCAACAAAGGAAGGAAAAAACAACACTTAACTAGAATATGAAAATCCAAAACATAAATAAAAATATAAAAAACAAGAAAAATATATGTAATCGAGCTACATCATCAAACCACATCAATTAAATAATATGGCATATTGATAATAATGAATTTGCCCAATAAGTAATCCCAATAGAGCTTCAGAACATCGCCTTCCTCGACATCTAATGAATGCTTCATAGTACTCCAACCAGCTCCAAAATAAAATTTAGTATTGTCAATACATCTCAGAGTAACTGTGTATAAATCGTCTTCAACCAAGTCGTGGACTTGCACCTCGATACCGTTTTGCAAATTCTCATTTGTAACGCCATTCATCTTTGTGAGGACAGACATTACTTGTTCTTTCGGTAATATCACACTACCAACAACATCATTCTTTGATAACTTTTTTGATATGATCATAGCCGGATCAAGTCGAAAGTTAGTAAAATAATTCATCTTACTAAATTTTTTAAGCGAATATGATTTTGAAAGTAGAATAATACTTGTAAATTTCTCCATCTTTTTATATATAGGAGGCTTAACCTAAAAAGAAAGAAAAAATTCCAAAAAAGAAAAGAGGAAATCGGAGACAATTGGAACTCTTCCGTTAACATTAATAGAAATTGTCTAAATCTTTAGTAAAAATCGACATTTAACTCGAAGATGAAAACAGTACAAAAATATTTCAGCCTATTGGCCCACTAAATATTCGAAATTACCTTATTTTCTAGAGTAATAAAACCATATTTATTTTATTTTATCAAATTTACACTCCGATAATTATTTTCAAAATTTTCCCATTTCTCTCTCTTTGGGATGTATTGGAGCCTTGCAAGAAGACTCGATCATTTGTTGCTTCGTCTCAATTTGTAAAGTCTGGGTTTTTAAGAAAGAGATCTCCGGTTGTATTATGAATATTCTGGCTATCTTAGTATGAATATTCTCTCCTTTGTTCATAATGTTGTGCAGTCTGCTCTTCGATTCTCTTTTGTTTATATATGTATATAAACACCCATCAATGCACATAGGTTGTTTTTCTTTTCTTTCTTGTACATATAGTTCATCAGCTCTACTACATATCTATATGAATCATATATTCACATGTCTTGAATCTTCAAACTCTACTCAACTCTTACTGGTTGGTCACATACTCTCACCTGACATCTCTTCTTTTTTTCTTCTGCAGGATGTTCTATGGACCAGGTGGACCATACGCTCTGTTTGCAGGGAAAGATGCAAGCAGAGCTTTGGCGAAGATGTCGTTTGAGGATAACGACTTGACAGGAGACCTCTCGGGTCTCGGTCCATTTGAGCTAGAGGCGTTGCAAGACTGGGAGTACAAATTCATGAGCAAGTATGTCAAAGTCGGCACCATTCAGAAGAATGTTGGAGAAGGTAAAGAAGAAAGTTCTGAAACAAAAGCTGACGCAGATGAAGGTCCTTCTACAAACACCGGAGAAGAAGCTCTCGCGGTTACCCGTGATGAAACTTGTAGAAGCGTAGACGAGAAAACCACAGAAAAGAAGGATGTTGCGAACGGTGATGCTGCAAAGGAGGAGTAAGTCAGTGTAATCGGCGGCAAACTATTTACTTGAGAAATTAGTGAGATTTTTCAGGTTTTTAAGTATGAGTCGTATATAGCTTAATAAAAATGGTGGAATTTGTGTGTACTTTTTGGATCTCTTATGATTACTTCTATTTCTGGTTAATGGAAGCTTCAAATTATACATTATTTCTACTGTTATAACGATGCATAGCTCTACGATGCTATGATCATTTACCTGACTAGCATCTCATCCATCACATCAGGGAGCTTATTATCGTACTGATTCAAACCCATGTACAAAGTTATCATATCGTTAAAGGGTGTACAAGTTTGAAAAGATACATTTTCTTGAAAAGACCCTTTGCCTTGTCTTCCGAATATTATGATTTTAATTCAGAGAGAAATGGATTTTATGATTTATACGCTATAGTTTATAGATTCAAAATATTATATTTGAAAGGAAAAAATAATATCTGTTTAGCATAAGCTTTGTATTTAGCTTTCTCAGTTCAAGAGTGTTATGAAGAGTGTCTTAAGTCCTCTGTTTTTTTAAACTCTGTTTCTCAAGCTTCTCTGTTTTTCTCTTGCAACAACTATCTCGGATCTTGGTTTGTCGAGTCTTAGACCGGAGAAAGTCGACATCTTTAGGTTCATAAGACTTAACAACAGCAATTGGATCTTCTTCCATGGCTTCTTCAGCAACAAAACAACCACCACCTCCATGGTTACCATTCAACACAACCACATTTCCTTCTGCATCAACATCGACAATCACAGAATCTCCATCTTTAATCTCCCTTGAAAGCATCTTCTCCGCCATGCTATCTTCCAAAAGCCTCATAATCGCTCGTCTAAGCGGCCTCGCACCGTAACTCGGGTCGAATCCTTCATCCACCACTCTCTCTTTAAACCCCGCTTCATCAATCAAGTCAAGTCAATCGCTTTGTCGGGAAGAAACCGATCACTGTTCATTCAAGATAAGAAATTAGGTTGAGAAAACGCTGCAAGACAATGTCAAAATGTTGTGTGTCGGGGAAAGACTGGAAAGAAAAAGACAAAAACCTGATGTACTGATGTGACAATTGCGCAGCAGCAACCAAGGACTCGTCGGTGTACCGGAGCTTATGGTGGATCTCATATCGCTCACGCAGACCGTGCAAGATCTGTATAGCTTCCTCTACAGTTGGTTCAGGTACCTTCACAGGCTGGAACCGTCTCTCCAATGCAGGATCTTTCTCAATGTGCTTCCTGTACTCATTCAATGTTGTTGCACCGATAAACTACAAAACAAAGAAAAAGCCTAGAGTTTCCCTGTTTTATTGATTTAGACATCATTAGACCAATACAAAAGAATGAGAAAATCTACCTGCAATTCACCTCTTGCAAGCGCTGGCTTTAAGATGTTAGCAGCATTAATTCCTCCTTTGGCGTCTCCTGCATCGATCAGCGTGTGCACTTCATCAATAAACAGAATAATGTCATCACTTTGTTTGATTTCTTCAATAAGCATCTTCATTCTTTTCTCGAGTTCTCCACAATATTCCGTTCCAGCCACTAGAAGAGCCACGTCAAGGGCTATAACCTGAAACAAAACATATATATGCGCACTCTTCTCAGCATCTCTTTAAAACATTATAAATGATCCGATGGGAGAGCTTTACCAAAAGCCGTATTAACATGAAACTTTCTTGAGAGTTGCGATTTTTATTACCTCCTCTGCCAGTTTAGTTAAGTTAGTCCCATACTTTTCTAGTGTTGGCAATTTTCTGTTTCTGCCACCAACGCTTGCTGTGTTTTTCCCAACCATACGTATAACCTGAAAAAATTATACTCAAATTGTAAATGTGGCGAAGCCTAACCGTAACCAAGTCCAATGCTCGTTGATTCGGAGCCGAATAAAGAACAAGCTTGGAGATCGTTGATTCGAAAGAATAGCCGAAATTCAAGATAAAAAGTTTCTCACAAACATATGGGAGGCCTAAATAACAAAGGTGAAACGATGAAAACCCTAAACAAAACAAAACAACAAAAAAAAAAAAAAGGAAAAAGGAGTATCTCTCAACGAAACTTGAGGCCTAAGTAACTCTTGAAACCCAATGAATAAAGTTATTTTTTTGGATATCCTTTCTTCGAACAGGAACGGATTCTACTCTTGAGAGAAGATGGTAGAAGACTATAGTTCTGATAGTTTGTTTGTCTGTGTTTTTGATCGGTGTTCTTGATATTGAGATATTTTGCTCGATAAACAAGGAGGCATGTTTTTAAAAAATTCAAGGTAATATTTAAATTAGAAAAAAACCAACAAAGGAAGGAAAAAACAACACTTAACTAGAATATGAAAATCCAAAACATAAATAAAAATATAAAAAACAAGAAAAATATATGTAATCGAGCTACATCATCAAACCACATCAATTAAATAATATGGCATATTGATAATAATGAATTTGCCCAATAAGTAATCCCAATAGAGCTTCAGAACATCGCCTTCCTCGACATCTAATGAATGCTTCATAGTACTCCAACCAGCTCCAAAATAAAATTTAGTATTGTCAATACATCTCAGAGTAACTGTGTATAAATCGTCTTCAACCAAGTCGTGGACTTGCACCTCGATACCGTTTTGCAAATTCTCATTTGTAACGCCATTCATCTTTGTGAGGACAGACATTACTTGTTCTTTCGGTAATATCACACTACCAACAACATCATTCTTTGATAACTTTTTTGATATGATCATAGCCGGATCAAGTCGAAAGTTAGTAAAATAATTCATCTTACTAAATTTTTTAAGCGAATATGATTTTGAAAGTAGAATAATACTTGTAAATTTCTCCATCTTCTTATATATAGGAGGCTTAACCTAAAAAGAAAGAAAAAATTCCAAAAAAGAAAAGAGGAAATCGGAGACAATTGGAACTATTCCGTTAACATTAATAGAAATTGTCTAAATCTTTAGTAAAAATCGACATTTAACTCGAAGATGAAAACAGTACAAAAATATTTCAGCCTATTGGCCCACTAAATATTCGAAATTACCTTATTTTCTAGAGTAATAAAACCATATTTATTTTATTTTATCAAATTTACACTCCTATAATTATTTTCAAAATTTTCCCATTTCTCTCTCTTTGGGATGTATTGGAGCCTTGCAAGAAGACTCGATCATTTGTTGCTTCGTCTCAATTTGTAAAGTCTGGGTTTTTAAGAAAGAGATCTCCGGTTGTATTATGAATATTCTGGCTATCTTAGTATGAATATTCTCTCCTTTGTTCATAATGTTGTTGATAGTGGGATTTTCCTTTCAATTACTCAAATCCTACTCATGTCATTGTAGTGTTTGAGATATCGAACCATAATGGGTTGGGATTAAAAACCAAGAATACATAAAACTTCTTAATCTAAGCAATTCAAGAGTTTGTTTGTAGCAACCTAAAGATATTGAAAGCAGCTATTTTCAACTAAAACAAAGATAGTAACTGAAACAAGAATACAAATTACGGTTCAAAGAAAGTTCTAAAAACGAATCCAAGGGTGAAGTATGCGATTGTTGGTAACTTTAGTGGTTCACAATGATGTCAATAAACCCAAGCAATGCTAATCCTTAGACTATGATCATTTAACAAGACTAATCCAATTCCTTGGAATTAATCCCTTTGCAAATTACTAAATCAAGAACAAATTCCCATTTGTGATTAAATAACTTTCAAACATTAGAAACAAGATCATTTAATCAATAAACACCTTAGACAACTATTTCCATAGGCTAAGAATGAAATATCCCTTGATTAGTTCATTGGGGAATTTCATCGAACACCTTCCGGGCGAGAAATTCCCTATGATCTAAATCAACTTGATCATGGATGATTTAGCATTAAACACACTAAACAAGGAAGGATCATTAATAATCAAAGCTCTAACATCATTGATTCACACTAAAATTACCTAAATCTACTTCACCCGAGAACCCTAGAAAACTACTCACAACACATGGTTTTCTCCACAAATCCCATAAAAGAAGTGTTGAGAATCATAAAAGATGATAGGAAAATAGATGGAAGAAATAATCCAACAAGAACTTGCATAAACCACTCAAGAATCTCTTACAATCTCCTTCAAAGCTCTCAAAAACGTTTTTGCTTAAGTCTAAAAAACAAGAGTCCCCTGCCTGATTAGGCTAAATTTGCTTAAGTAAATACATGTCGGGTCGGGTCAACCCATCGGGTTGAGTTTTTCAGCGGGCATATCGGTGTCCTGCGGTCGATACATCGCACCGATGCAACCTCTGAGATTTCCAGAATTCCCATCGGTCGGATGCATCGGTGCGATGCACGCCGATGCCATCCTCGACGTCGATACTGTGAGCTTCCATCGGTCTGCTTCTGGCCGATACCCCCTACCGATGCGATCTTCAGATTCCCAGAATGTCCATCGGTCGGTTGCATCGGTGCAATGCAGACCGATGGACTTCTGTCGTCGTTTCTTCGCGCGTATCGGTTGCCTGTGGCCGATACCTCTGGCCGATATTGCCTCTGCGGATTTTTCTTCTTCTTTCGTTTGCCTTCTCCGTTCTACGGGTATGTTCCTCCTAGTCCGTGATCTTCCCCTAGACTCCAATAAGCACCTGAAACACTCCAACTGCACCAAAACTCTCTAGGACCTACCTAAAATCTATTAACTTCTACTTATGAATGCAAAACTAAAGAAAACTCTATGAAACTACAAAATAAAGCACAAAAACTAGATGATATGCATGACAAAAAGAGTTAAAATATGCGAATATCAATTCCCCCGGACTTGCCTTTTGCTTGTCCTCAAGCAAACAAACATAAACAAGTTGAAGAAAATGGTTGAAGGCGGGAGCTCAAATCAAAAGAAGCTAGCAAAGCATTCACCATGATGTCCTTAGGAAATGATAACATGTTGCAAGAACAAACTTCTTAATCCACTCTAACATCTCTAGGCTTATCGCAACTCCAAATATTTTTCTCTACACTCAAAGTCAAGCATCCGATTACCGTCATATCAACCAACTCTCACATTCAATTAATCGTTTCAGAGTGCGGTCTCACAAATGGGCAAGTGATCTATAGACCAATCGGTTGAACAAGAGAAAGATTTATCAATAAAAACAAGAGATCAATTTGGTGGTTAACTCTATGAAAAACGGAGTACAAACACTTCGCAAAAGCAAGGAAGATCGGAACAATTTACGCATACAAAGTATTCACTTCCATTGTTCTACCCTTCCCTAAGCTTTGAGTATCCAATTCACTATTTCTACCCAAGTGTTTTTCTTTTTGCTCTTTGCCAAACTAAATCTCTACCCTTTTGATCGTTCCTTGAAAATTTCTATTTGCTCTTTCGATTCTTTTTCTTATCTTTTCATCACTACTCCTTTCCCTTTCTTTTTCACTTATCTTTTCTTTTCTTTCATCTCTAGGGGGAGTTTCTTTTCTCATCACAAAAGAATCGAACTTTTATTATACTTCTTTTTTTTTTTTTTTCTAGGAACACACTTTCTTAAACCATGATCTTTTTTTTTTTTTTTTTTTCAATCCCCAAATATTGACAACTCTTAACACCATTCCCAATCTCCTTTCTAATCACTAGCCAATTTACCAAGAACAACAAACCTAGCTAATGGAAGCTATCCTTTGTCGTTCTCGATACTTACAAGGTTTTACAAATGTAGTACTATCAAGAAAAGAGGCCTCACTCACAAAATCATCAAGGGTGGAAGGAAATGGTTGGGTTTAAAGGTGGGGAAACCATTTATAAATGGATATGGCCACCCAAGTCAACAAGAGTGGTAAAAATTAATGCAAAGATGACTTAGATGTTTTTAGGTGACCATGGTTAAGCATACACAAGCCCATAAGTGAGAAAATTAAATTCGATTAAGTCCAATAGTTAAGGAGTTGGTTTCAATTCAAACAAACATCAACAAGACGACAAGTTTCAAGTGGAGAGATCAAAGCACGAAGTTTGCAAGTTTTTCAAGAGATATTCAAGCAACATGGTATGATTAACAAGGGCATCACATTGAATGAAATGCTAAGCTTTAGTTACTATCAATGCTCCCTATGCATATGCAATATGCATTCCTAAATGCTTCTAGACTCAATCCTAAAAAGAAAAGAATGCAATGCAAAACTATATGATCATTTTTTTTTTTTTTTTTTTTTTTATCAATGCAATACATGAATGCATGAGACTCAAGGAAAATAAAACAAAACAAAACACGATATTAGCAACGGGTACCTCCCCCCAACTTACTTAACACCGTCTCGGTGTTAAGAAAATTCGGAGAAAGTACGAAAACAAAAGAAACCAATAAAAATGCGAACTAAAAAAAAAAGAAAAATATTTACAAAATTAGAGTGTTACCTCAAAATGTTTCGGAGTTAGAGGATGTGTCCACGGAGTAGGATATGTTGCTAGAGCATGGTGTTGGTGATCTCAACGCCCTTCTCTTACGCCTTCTCATTTCATGAGATGAAGCACGTGGCGGATCTTCTTGGTTTGTAAGCGTTAAGATCTCGTCGAACGAGTGGCGTCTCTCTTCTTCCATAGCATTTTCTCCGGTTCCTTCGCTTTCGACATTTTCGCAGTGATACGGGTCACGGGATGAGCCTGCTCCGGTGACCTTTGCCGTGAGCTCCTTGATATGGTTTTTCATCTCTTTTGCTTGGCTCTTCAAACCTTTTACCGATTTCACCAACTTCCTTATGGTCTTGTCTTGCCATTTATTCCATCTTTGGAGGAGGTTGATTTGTTGATGAGCGTGCTTTGAGGCTTGGTCCGGAAGAGGCTCGCCATACGGATGGAAGTAGTATCGCTCACTTCCATAAATCGCAGTCGGAGGAGACGATGGCTCTTCAACCTCGGCCGCCCGTGAAGAAGCTTTATCTTTCCGTGAACCGGGCTTGTAGATAATCTCTAGTCGGGGATGAATGGCGGGATCGTAGAGTTGATCCCCAGGCGGTGAAAATCGGATGTTTCTTCTCTCTTGAATTGTGGTGAGAGCTTGGTTTGGGAGCATGAGTCTCACCGCTGTTGGAGGAGAGATGCTAAACTTGTAGCCATATGAATTCCCCGCTCTTCCCGCTAGAAATTTCGCAGCGCTGAGGTAGAATGCATCCATCCGCAAGATCTCTTTCACGCCTCCGGGGAAGTTTCTATCCTTTACCTTGCCCGGCTCAATCCCATTCGCTTCCAATATCGGGGTGATGATCCCGCCCACACTCAATTGCGGAGTTTTGTCTGTGGTCGTTTGCACCCACCCCTTGTAGTGGAGGAGTTGTCGCACAAATACTGTCACTAGTGCCACCTTGCTATAATTCCCCTCGAGAACGTGTCCGTTTTCACACGTGACAAGGCGCGGCGCAAGCCCTATGTCTAGCAAAGCCATTTCCTCGTCAACAATGTAGCCCGTTTCGCGTCTTGCAAACAATGAGTGTGCTAGTGCCTTGTGCACGTAGCGTATGGCGGTATGGCGGATGGCGGACGACTTGGTAAGACCGGAGACAAAAACACCACTTGGCCCAATTGTGTTCCATAACGAACGGATCTCATTGGATGAGATGTTGAAGTCCGCGTTGGCCGTGGTTCCTATCTCCTCAAACCCGAAGAGTGCGCTCAACTTGTGAAAGCTCATATGGTAAATCGTGCGGTTCACGGTAAACTTGATGAACCCATGATCCGCATCATCTCTCGGTTTCCCGTGCTCGTAGAACGTGGCGGTCAAGGAAGCCAAGAATTGACAAGTGGGCACTTCATACGCGGGATATGCCATAGCAAATAACTTCTCGAGGCCCATGTTTTTGTATATCTCTTGCACATCCCCGAGAATCCCAAGCTCGTTTAGAAGAGCATGATCCGGGTATCTAGTTGCTTTAAAGCCCACGCTTCTAAACTTCTTGTAAACTTCCGCATAAGTTAGCGGCGTCGGCTTGGGCTTTGTAATCTTCTTCTTTGACATTATGACCCGGTCATCACTACTACCGCTTCTACTCTCGCTATCGCTTTCTTCCACAACATTTTTCTTTCTTGATTTGACAACTCGCTTTCCCCGTGCTTTTTCTTTTTGAACTTGACTTAAATCAGCTTTAGTAGCCATTGTTCCTATAAAAAGAACAAAACTCAAAGAGAAGTTAGCAAAGGTTGTGAAATTTTATTGAAATTTTCAAATAAACTCCAATTTCACAATTTTTGGCAATGATACATGATAATTTCGATTCATATATACCAATCAAGACCAAGGCATGCCAATGCAAGTGATATCCTCTTTCATCAACCAATTCCCCCAAAACACCATCGGTGAGCCAAATCAACAAATTAGTACCCAAATCCAACATCTTAATCATAGTCAAGCATAACCCAAGCACATACAACCGATTTCTACTCTCAATTCAACAATCCCATGATTTCTAAACTTTTTGAAAATTTGCTTGTTCTTCATGGAAAAGAGAGATGGGATGGATTTTACCTTGAGTAATGAGAGAGAGAGTGCCGAAAGTGTTGTTGGAATCACAAGGAGTTCAAGAAATCAAGGTTGAAGAAATTTGAATTAATGAGAAAAAATTTTGTGGAGAAGAAGAAGAATGTCGCGATGGAGGAGGAGAGAAAAGAGGAGAAAAATCGTGAGAGGGAGAGAGAAAAGAGAGAAAATCTCTTTGATTAATGAAATTCAACCCGGTTTAGTGGTCAAAATCGAAGGAAAACCGAGTCAAACCGCCACAGAACCGGGTCAAAGCACAAGTTGACTTACCTGGGATGATCGCATCGGTGACCTGCGACCGATACCTCACACCGATATGGACACTTTTTTCGATTTTTCCTGAACTCCTATCGGCCCCTAGTATCGGTACGAGGTCCACCGATGCGTTTTTCTGAATTTGACGGAGTGCTATATCGGTCTCCGGAGACCGATACCTCCGACCGATATAGGTGCAGGATTTTCAAAAATTTTCTTTCTCATCTTCAACCCGAAACCGAACCTAAGAAACCTGAAAACATGAAACATAAGAATAAAAAGAAACAAGAAAAATTGAGATATGTACAAGGATAGTCATGGGAATGCCTCCCAAGAGCGCTTGTTTAAAGTCACTAAGCTTGACTGTGCAAACCCTTTAGGCGGGAGACGGATTCGAGAGCGGAACCGAGATCCCTTCCTCGATGAATGCTGATGCTGAGTACGGTTTGAGTCTGTGCCCATTAACCGTAAATTCCCCGCCAGTGTTGTTCCATAGCGTTACCGCTCCGTAAGGCTGTACTTCTTTAACTTTGAACGGTCCCGACCATCTCGATTTTAATTTTCCGGGAAACAGCTTCAACCGGGAATTGAAAAGCAGCACTTGGTCTCCAACTTGGAAACCTTTCTTGACAATCTTCTTGTCATGGAACGCCTTAGTCCGTTCCTTGTAAATCCTTGAGCTGTCATAGGCATCGAGACGGATCTCATCTAGTTCATGTAGTTGGATTAGACGTCTTTCCGAAGCCGTCTTAATATCGAAGTTCAGCAACTTAACCGCCCACAATGCTTTGTACTCTAATTCAACGGGCAAATGACATGACTTCCCATAAAGTAGGTTGAACGGTGTAGTACCAATGGGAGTCTTGAATGCGGTTCGATATGCCCACAAAGCATCGTCTAGCTTCTTGGCCCAATCTTTCCTCGAGCTACTCACCGTTTTCTCCAATATTGCCTTGATTTGGCGGTTAGAGACTTCCACTTGCCCGCTCGTTTGAGGGTGATAGGGTGTGGCAACCTTGTGTTTGACTCCATGCTTCTTGAGCAAGCTCTCAAACACCTTGTTAATAAAATGACTTCCACCATCACTAATCACCACTCTAGGTATTCCAAACCTCGGAAAAATGATCGTCTTGAATAGCTTAATGACCACCTTGGCGTCATTAGTTGGGCTCGCAACGGCTTCGACCCACTTAGAAACATAGTCCACCGCCACCAATATGTATTGGTTTCCGTAAGACGAGGGGAATGGTCCCATGAAATCTATTCCCCACACATCAAACACTTCGACTTCTAAGATGGGATTTTGAGGCATCTCATCCCTTCTACTTATGTTGCCTTTTCTTTGGCAAGCATCACATGACGAAACGTAGGTGTGGGCGTCTTTGAACAAGCTTGGCCACCATAACCCGGAATTAAGCACTTTTGTTGCGGTTTTGAAGGATGCGAAGTGCCCTCCATATACCGAACCATGACAATGATACAGCACTCCATTCACTTCTTCCTCCGGGATGCATCTCCGGTACAGACTATCCGAGCATCTATTGTATAGATAAAGCTCGTCCCAATAGAAATGGTTTACATCTCTAAAGAACTTCTTCTTGTTGTAACTGTCCAAGTTTGGTGGTTCCTTCCCGCAAGCTAAATAGTTCACGAAATCAGCATACCACGGCAAACCGAGATCACTCAAACTCATGACCTCTTCTAGTTTCAACCCCGCATGATAGCTTTTCTTCAACATCCCAACAATCATAAGATGTTCTTCGGGAAGAGAATCATCTATGGGAATTGTCTCTTCAACTCTTAATCTAGACAAGTGGTCCGCAACGCCGTTTTCAATGCCTTTCTTGTCTTTAATCTCCATATCGAACTCTTGAAGAAGAAGGATCTACCGTAGAAGCCTCGGTTTGGCATCTTTCTTTGCTATCAAGTGTCTCAAGGCGGCATGATCCGTGTATACCACGATCTTGGATCCCACCAAATAGGAGCGGAATTTTTCGAAAGCATAAACCACCGCTAAGAGCTCCTTTTCCGTGGTTGCATATCTCGTCTGAGCATCATCCAAGGTTCTACTAGCATAGTAGATGACATGAATCTTTTTGTCTTTCTTTTGACCCAAAACCGCGCCAACCGCAAAGTCACTAGCATCACACATGATTTCGAACGGAAGATCCCAATCCGGTGCTTGCACAATTGGAGCACTCACAAGAGCTTTCTTGATTTCCAAAAATGCCTCAAGGCATTCTCCATCGAAATTGAACTCTACTTCTTTGCAAAGAAGCCTTGTTAGAGGTCTCGCTATCCTCGAGAAATCCTTGATGAACCGTCTATAAAACCCGGCATGGCCCAAAAAACTTCGAATGCCCTTCACCGTGGTTGGCGGTTCCAAACCCATCATCACTTCGATCTTAGCCTTGTCGACCTCAATGCCCTTTTCCGAGATCTTATGCCCCAAGACAATGCCTTCTCGCACCATGAAATGACATTTCTCCCAATTCAAGACGAGATTTGCTTCTTCGCACCTAGTGAGTACCTTGAAAAGATTTGACAAACAAGAAGCAAACGAGGCACCATATACAGAAAAATCATCCATAAACACCTTTACCATGTCCTCAATTAAGTCCGAGAAAATAGACATTACACACCGTTGAAAAGTCGCGGGCGCATTACAAAGTCCAAATGGCATTCTTCGATATGCGAAGGTACCATAGGGACATGTAAATGTCGTTTTCTCTTGATCATTGGGGTGGATTGGGATTTGAAAGAATCCCGAATATCCATCAAGGAAACAATAATATGGGTGATTTGCCAATCTTTCTAACATTTGGTCAATAAAAGGCAAAGGGAAATGATCTTTTCGAGTAGAAGAGTTTAGTTTTCTATAATCTATGCACATCCTATGTCCGGTTATAGTTCTAGTGGGAATCAATTCATTTTTATCATTCCGTATAACCGTTATCCCACCCTTTTTGGGAACCACATGAACCGGTGAGACCCATGTACTATCCGAAATGGGATATATTATCCCCGCATCTAGAAGTTTAAGAATCTCCTTCTTAACCACTTCTTTCAAATTCGGGTTTAACCGTCTTTGATGTTCAATAGAGCTCATAGACTCATCTTCTAGATGGATTCGGTGTGTACATAGAGAAGAGGAAATTCCTTTTATATCATCTAAAGAGTAGCCTATTGCTCTTCTAAATTTCCTCAACTCTCTCAAAAGGGCGGTCAACTCATTTTTATCTAAACTCTCATTTACTATGACCGGATAAGACTCATTTGGACCTAAGAACGCATACCTTAGTCCACTTGGGAGTGGTTTGAGGTCGACTTTTGGGGCTTTGAGTTCGCTCCAATCTTCATCGAAACTAGTCTCACCATTGCTAGTTTCTTGCTCGTCCTCCAAGTCGACATCTAAAGTACTCATGTAGTCAATTTCCAAAGCACTTACATTGTTTTCCAATCCGTCTTCAACAGTTTCTTTGTGCTCTAGTTCCAAAAACGAATTTTCTCCAACTAGTGCTTTGTGCGAGTTTAGCAACTTCATGTAACCAACACTTTCTTCATGAAGATACCCATTCTCTCCATGCTCTTTAGTCAAAGCAATTTGAAGATGATCCTCCAAGTTCAACTCTTCTAGAAGCTCATCCGCTAGCTCCTCCATAGTTTCAATGTAGAAGGCTTGACCATCTATTGTGGGCTTCTTCATCATTGCATTGATGTCAAAGTTAAGCACATCGTCTTTGCCCAAATGAAGATCAATCTTCCCTTTTCGCACATCTATGATAGCCCCGGCGGTGGCTAAAAATGGTCTTCCAAAGATGAGAGGATCTTTGGGTTCTTCATCCATCTCAAGAACAACAAAATCGGTGGGTACCTCAAAATCTCCAATTTTCACCGGTAGATCTTCAAGCATTAAAATTACCTAAATCTACTTCACCCGAGAACCCTAGAAAACTACTCACAACACATGGTTTTCTCCACAAATCCCATAAAAGAAGTGTTGAGAATCATAAAAGATGATAGGAAAATAGATGGAAGAAATAATCCAACAAGATTTTGCATAAACCACTCAAGAATCTCTTACAATCTCCTTCAAAGCTCTCAAAAACGTTTTTGCTTAAGTCTAAAAAACAAGAGTCCTCTGCCTGATTAGGCTAAATTTGCTTAAGTAAATACAGGTCGGGTCGGGTCAACCCATCGGGTTGAGTTTTTCAGCGGGCATATCGGTGTCCTGCGGTCGATACATCGCACCGATGCAACCTCTGAGATTTCTAGAATTCCCATCGGTCGGATGCATCGGTGCGATGCACGCCGATGCCATCCTCGACGTCGATACTGTGAGCTTCCATCGGTCTGCTTCTGGCCGATACCCCCTACCGATGAGATCTTCAGATTCCCAGAATGTCCATCGGTCGGTTGCATCGGTGCAATGCAGACCGATGGACTTCTGTCGTCGTTTCTTCGCGCGTATCGGTTGCCTGTGGCCGATACCTCTGGCCGATATTGCCTCTGCGGATTTTTCTTCTTCTTTCGTTTGCCTTCTCCGTTCTACGGGTATGTTCCTCCTAGTCCGTGATCTTCCCCTAGACTCCAATAAGCACCTGAAACACTCCAACTGCACCAAAACTCTCTAGGATCTACCTAAAATCTATTAACTTCTATTTATGAATGCAAAACTAAAGAAAACTCTATGAAACTACAAAATAAAGCACAAAAACTAGATGATATGCATGACAAAAAGAGTTAAAATATGCGAATATCAGTTGTGCAGTCTGCTCTTCGATTCTCTTTTGTTTATATATGTATATAAACACCCATCAATGCACATAGGTTGTTTTTCTTTTCTTTCTTGTACATATAGTTCATCAGCTCTACTACATATCTATATGAATCATATATTCACATGTCTTGAATCTTCAAACTCTACTCAACTCTTACTGGTTGGTCACATACTCTCACCTGACATCTCTTCTTTTTTTCTTCTGCAGGATGTTCTATGGACCAGGTGGACCATACGCTCTGTTTGCAGGGAAAGATGCAAGCAGAGCTTTGGCGAAGATGTCGTTTGAGGATAACGACTTGACAGGAGACCTCTCGGGTCTCGGTCCATTTGAGCTAGAGGCGTTGCAAGACTGGGAGTACAAATTCATGAGCAAGTATGTCAAAGTCGGCACCATTCAGAAGAATGTTGGAGAAGGTAAAGAAGAAAGTTCTGAAACAAAAGCTGACGCAGATGAAGGTCCTTCTACAAACACCGGAGAAGAAGCTCTCGCGGTTACCCGTGATGAAACTTGTAGAAGCGTAGACGAGAAAACCACAGAAAAGAAGGATGTTGCGAACGGTGATGCTGCAAAGGAGGAGTAAGTCAGTGTAATCGGCGGCAAACTATTTACTTGAGAAATTAGTGGGATTTTTCAGGTTTTTAAGTATGAGTCGTATATAGCTTAATAAAAATGGTGGAATTTGTGTGTACTTTTTGGATCTCTTATGATTACTTCTATTTCTGGTTAATGGAAGCTTCAAATTATACATTATTTCTACTGTTATAACGATGCATAGCTCTACGATGCTATGATCATTTACCTGACTAGCATCTCATCCATCACATCAGGGAGCTTATTATCGTACTGATTCAAACCCATGTACAAAGTTATCATATCGTTAAAGGGTGTACAAGTTTGAAAAGATACATTTTCTTGAAAAGACCCTTTGCCTTGTCTTCCGAATATTATGATTTTAATTCAGAGAGAAATGGATTTTATGATTTATACGCTATAGTTTATAGATTCAAAATATTATATTTGAAAGGAAAAAATAATATCTGTTTAGCATAAGCTTTGTATTTAGCTTTCTCAGTTCAAGAGTGTTATGAAGAGTGTCTTAAGTCCTCTGTTTTTTTAAACTCTGTTTCTCAAGCTTCTCTGTTTTTCTCTTGCAACAACTATCTCGGATCTTGGTTTGTCGAGTCTTAGACCGGAGAAAGTCGACATCTTTAGGTTCATAAGACTTAACAACAGCAATTGGATCTTCTTCCATGGCTTCTTCAGCAACAAAACAACCACCACCTCCATGGTTACCATTCAACACAACCACATTTCCTTCTGCATCAACATCGACAATCACAGAATCTCCATCTTTAATCTCCCTTGAAAGCATCTTCTCCGCCATGCTATCTTCCAAAAGCCTCATAATCGCTCGTCTAAGCGGCCTCGCACCGTAACTCGGGTCGAATCCTTCATCCACCACTCTCTCTTTAAACCCCGCTTCATCAATCAAGTCAAGTCAATCGCTTTGTCGGGAAGAAACCGATCACTGTTCATTCAAGATAAGAAATTAGGTTGAGAAAACGCTGCAAGACAATGTCAAAATGTTGTGTGTCGGGGAAAGACTGGAAAGAAAAAGACAAAAACCTGATGTACTGATGTGACAATTGCGCAGCAGCAACCAAGGACTCGTCGGTGTACCGGAGCTTATGGTGGATCTCATATCGCTCACGCAGACCGTGCAAGATCTGTATAGCTTCCTCTACAGTTGGTTCAGGTACCTTCACAGGCTGGAACCGTCTCTCCAATGCAGGATCTTTCTCAATGTGCTTCCTGTACTCATTCAATGTTGTTGCACCGATAAACTACAAAACAAAGAAAAAGCCTAGAGTTTCCCTGTTTTATTGATTTAGACATCATTAGACCAATACAAAAGAATGAGAAAATCTACCTGCAATTCACCTCTTGCAAGCGCTGGCTTTAAGATGTTAGCAGCATTAATTCCTCCTTTGGCGTCTCCTGCATCGATCAGCGTGTGCACTTCATCAATAAACAGAATAATGTCATCACTTTGTTTGATTTCTTCAATAAGCATCTTCATTCTTTTCTCGAGTTCTCCACAATATTCCGTTCCAGCCACTAGAAGAGCCACATCAAGGGCTATAACCTGAAACAAAACATATATATGCGCACTCTTCTCAGCATCTCTTTAAAACATTATAAATGATCCGATGGGAGAGCTTTACCAAAAGCCGTATTAACATGAAACTTTCTTGAGAGTTGCGATTTTTATTACCTCCTCTGCCAGTTTAGTTAAGTTAGTCCCATACTTTTCTAGTGTTGGCAATTTTCTGTTTCTGCCACCAACGCTTGCTGTGTTTTTCCCAACCATACGTATAACCTGAAAAAATTATACTCAAATTGTAAATGTGGCGAAGCCTAACCGTAACCAAGTCCAATGCTCGTTGATTCGGAGCCGAATAAAGAACAAGCTTGGAGATCGTTGATTCGAAAGAATAGCCGAAATTCAAGATAAAAAGTTTCTCACAAACATATGGGAGGCCTAAATAACAAAGGTGAAACGATGAAAACCCTAAACAAAACAAAACAACAAAAAAAAAAAAAAGGAAAAAGGAGTATCTCTCAACGAAACTTGAGGCCTAAGTAACTCTTGAAACCCAAAGAATAAAGTTATTTTTTTGGATATCCTTTCTTCGAACAGGAACGGATTCTACTCTTGAGAGAAGATGGTAGAAGACTATAGTTCTGATAGTTTGTTTGTCTGTGTTTTTGATCGGTGTTCTTGATATTGAGATATTTTGCTCGATAAACAAGGAGGCATGTTTTTAAAAAATTCAAGGTAATATTTAAATTAGAAAAAAACCAACAAAGGAAGGAAAAAACAACACTTAACTAGAATATGAAAATCCAAAACATAAATAAAAATATAAAAAACAAGAAAAATATATGTAATCGAGCTACATCATCAAACCACATCAATTAAATAATATGGCATATTGATAATAATGAATTTGCCCAATAAGTAATCCCAATAGAGCTTCAGAACATCGCCTTCCTCGACATCTAATGAATGCTTCATAGTACTCCAACCAGCTCCAAAATAAAATTTAGTATTGTCAATACATCTCAGAGTAACTGTGTATAAATCGTCTTCAACCAAGTCGTGGACTTGCACCTCGATACCGTTTTGCAAATTCTCATTTGTAACGCCATTCATCTTTGTGAGGACAGACATTACTTGTTCTTTCGGTAATATCACACTACCAACAACATCATTCTTTGATAACTTTTTTGATATGATCATAGCCGGATCAAGTCGAAAGTTAGTAAAATAATTCATCTTACTAAATTTTTTAAGCGAATATGATTTTGAAAGTAGAATAATACTTGTAAATTTCTCCATCTTTTTATATATAGGAGGCTTAACCTAAAAAGAAAGAAAAAATTCCAAAAAAGAAAAGAGGAAATCAGAGACAATTGGAACTCTTCCGTTAACATTAATAGAAATTGTCTAAATCTTTAGTAAAAATCGACATTTAACTCGAAGATGAAAACAGTACAAAAATATTTCAGCCTATTGGCCCACTAAATATTCGAAATTACCTTATTTTCTAGAGTAATAAAACCATATTTATTTTATTTTATCAAATTTACACTCCGATAATTATTTTCAAAATTTTCCCATTTCTCTCTCTTTGGGATGTATTGGAGCCTTGCAAGAAGACTCGATCATTTGTTGCTTCGTCTCAATTTGTAAAGTCTGGGTTTTTAAGAAAGAGATCTCAGGATGTATTGCTGCAGAAACAAAAGGGTCTCTCGTTGGATGGTGGAATTGCATAAAGTTAACCAATCTAAAGAAAAGTTTTATCTCCGGGGACTCTTTCATCGCCTCCGAGCCCTAATTTCACAAGCATAAGTCAGTTCTGAGTTATCGGATGCTTCTGCGCATAACTTGACCTCGTAATTGTAGATGGTTCAATTCCTGGGATCAAAGAACCAACTTACAGGCGTCGATCATTCGAGGTACAATGATGGCAAAAGTGCTTTTATCCTTGCATATGATGCGGAGTTATTTTTTCGATTCAATGCTTTATTGGTTCAGCCAGGTCGCTGAAGATGGAGTTGAGCCTGGAAAAGAGATTTCACTCAAAAGAAATATGGGGTCCGAGTTCGAGGCCAAAGTGATTGCTTCAACACTGGGGATACTTTGTTTAGACTTTACTCACTATGACACTTTGGTTTGAGTGTTTTACTTTACTTATGCCAAGTTTGCAACTGTAAAATCATATTGATACACAGATTCTCTTCTCTTTCAAATGCTGAGGCACAATGTGCTCTGTTAAACTTGGAATCCTTATGTGTAAGAAACATTTCGCAGCTTTAGTTAGTTTCTTGTTCGTCATGCTCTTAATTCAATAGTCAATAATAATAAATTATGGTTTTCATGATCATCGATATAGGACGCCTGTTTTAGCTCTGATTCAGATATTTTCCTTTTTGGCCCAAAAACTGTGTACATAGAGATGTGCCTTGGTGAGCGTAAGGAGACTCTTTAGCAGTCTTGGTGTTTTCTTTTTTCATCTGATTTTGTTAGTGGTATTTGTTGAGAATCCAGAGGCTCAAATGTGTCACCTTTACAGAGCATAGACCCCAACAAACCAAGACCTGAAGCTATTGCTGACATACTGCAGAGATTGTAACAGAAAGTAGCACAAAACAGAGTATAGAGAGAAAGAGAAGGGATAAGGGAGCACACACACAATTTAAAGAGTTCACGCCCATTAACAAGGGTCGCTACATCTCCCCGAGACTGTTGCTCGGAATCCACTAGAAGGGAAACACATTACAAGTGATTCACACTCAAGAACTCACTCTGTGTCACTTCCTGTGTCACTTGCTGTAACACATGAGAAAACCCACCTAAAGCTTATACTTTACAAGGTTTCTCTCATCCTTCTAACTACATTGTGTGGCTACATTGCTCACCACCCTTCTCTCTCATGTCTACCTCTACTTTATATATAAGGAGACACCTCAAACCTAATGCCTTTGAAATCACAAGAAGACAAAAGCCCATTTAATGCAAATGCTTCTTCTTCTTGTGGTCCCCCATGCTTAACTCAACCCATGTTCAATCTTCATTAACCTTGGGTTAGTTCTTCAACCTTGCTCATTATGTTCACATCTTCACAAATCTCCACCTGTGAACCTGATGATCACACAAACAACATGCACATGCTTGAGAGAGAGAGTACACACTTCTAGTTCCCTGGATTCCAGTCTCGGTTCATGAGTATACTTACTCAGCCTTGATCCTTAGCCGTTTAAACTCCATAAACCAGCTTGATCCTTGTTGCATTTAACATCCCGTTCAATGCACTTCAGCAGTGACTACTCACAATGCTGAACCTGAGCCATCAGCACATCTTCAGCTCACTTAGAGTTGTGAAAACCAGCTTCAATACAATCTTGTATTTAGCTCAACTCTTCTGTGACACTTCCTGACGCATTCAACACTTGAATACCTGATACAACCGCTCAGCAAACTCCATTAACAAGTTAAGAAACCCCTCCAACCTGTTAACTCAAAAGAAAACCCCACAAGCTTCACCACTTATGACTTCTTCAATCACACAGTATCTTCTACAGCTTCTGTACAAACCATAGACCTGTTGCAGTGACTGAACAAACAATTATCCTTCTGCAAAACCAGATTCCTTTGCTAGCCTTTGAGTTCAAACTCAAGTGCACTGAGATAAGAACCAAACTCTTGAATCAAATGCAGAAAAACTGAACCAACTTTGCTTCAAAAACCTGAAACCCTTCTGATTCAACCTTGTAACAATCTCAACAGCCTCTTACGAACCACTGTATGACCTGAGATCAACCCACATAACCTGTGTTATGCCTGAAACAACTTCTGACAACAACCTTCACATCAACTATGAACATGTGATGTACTTCCTGATGCATCTCGCCTGATGCATTTCTTGCTCTAATAGAACCCTGAAATACCTTTACTTGTATGCAGACTCCACCCAAACGAATTAGGTATTGCATCAATGACAATCTCTGTAAGAGACTTCCCCTGAGTATATACTTATGTAATCTCCTCATGATGCAACCAAGACAGCTTAGACTTCTTCTTTATTGTCTTCCAAATGCAGCTTGCTTCTCTGCACTTGCATCCTCTCTAGGAATCTTTTTCGTTGCTAACACCAGCTTTGAGATGAGTTGTATATCAAGCTAGATACACAACACCTTCACATTCATGAAATCAACAGCCTTGAGACAAAACCTGCATCACCTGCACTTGTCTCTTTCTGTTTCTCCTTTAGAGAACCCACTTAACCACTTCAATGTATTCATCTCAAACCCACATGTGCCTTCTCTGAAATTATTCCAGAAACCTGCAACTCCTTCAATCCAGAAACCTGCAACTCTGTTATGAAACATGTAGTTCATTTCTGAGACTCCTTACCAACAATCAGCTTCAAAACCAAACCTGTAAACTGCCTTTTACCATCAGATTACAACCTGCTTCAGCTGAATACCCGTTGATAATAACCCGTTCTTGGCTTCCTTGTCTTCTTTGCACACTGAACTTCCATGAATCATGTTAAACAATGAATTGTGCATCCTGTTAACTCTCCTGTTTTGAGCTAACCATACTCAGATCAGTTTGAGCTAGACACCCGAAACAACCTCCAAAAATTAAACTGTTCCACCAGGAACCATAACCATTTGGATGTTACTTTGTCTTTGAAAGCTCATATTCACCAATCCGAGTCAAATCACTATTCACTGTTTCTTTGATCCACTCACACGTTCTGATGTATCAGATGAATTACCCTGGCACCTTGCTTCAGAATGTGTGTCAGAACTTGTGACACAACCCCTTTCTTCTTGCAGCCACTCCAAACTGATTCCTGTACCCGAAGACCCACCAAAGAACCTTACTGAGCTTCAGCAACACTGTCTCTCCTTTACTTAGAGCATTCACCATGATATGACAATGCAACAACTTATGCTGATACACCATCAAACCATGCTTCCATCACAGAAACCACAAACCAAAACTTAGCATTCTCTTGCAACCAAAACATAACACATACTAATCTTGTACCGCTGAAATAAACAGAACACGCCGCCTAACTCCCTTAGCTAGGAAGACTTTCGATACTCGATTGTAGTATATCCTGTTGCACAACAAACATTGAGAAACACTCCTCATGACACATAACGTCTCCAATGTCTTAGGCTTTAAGACCATCAGATTCTTCAATGCTTGAAGATCTGAACCAAATGCAAGATATTCTCTGAGAATTTCCTGTAAAACGATGCTCCACCTGAGACAAGAACACCTTGTTCTCACATATTCACTTCAGCAGAATTTCCATGTGTTAGACACAACACAAATCTGCAAAAAACATGAATATGTGCTACTGCCTCCATGTCAAGAGCATACACTCCTGAAACAACAGCTCATACACCTTTCGGCCAACACTCAAACTCACACTAGCTGAGTGTTACTCCTTCTGTTTCCACAGAACATTTCAGACTACACTAAAGTCATATAACCTCACTGCATTCCCTCTGAAACAACAACCTTGTAGCTTCACGTTCTCTGAAAAAATCCACTAACCATAGACTCTCAAATTCATTGAACTGATAGCTATCCACTGAGACAAAACCTGAGACAGAACCTGCAGCAGAAAACCCTTTCAAACTCAACAAAAAAAGCCACTGAAATCTTCATAACCATTCCTGTCTTTTACCAAACAGAAAACTTGACTTGCTTCATAACCATCCTGCAATAACCTTTAGACTGAATCCAGAATACCCTTACTGATACTCAAACAGCCATAGACACCAAAGCTTGAACACAATCTCACAGCCTGAACCTGTCTTTGCCGCACTGAATTAACCCCCAAAAAACAGCATGATACACATCACTGAATCTTGACCAATCCATAGAAAAACCAGTACAAAACATTTTGTGTTGCAACAAGCTTTTAATGCCAATAATATGCAGAACTAAAGCAACCTGAAAACTTCAATACAGAGCATCATAAGATACCTTGTGATCGCAGCGAAATCAGACTTAATTAGTCCCAAACTTGAGTCTTGAAGTTGATGTTTCGATTCTGATGTACACACTTTGAGTCACACAACTTGAACTCATGTGTTACACAATCAAATTCCAGCTGATTCTTGTAAAAGACCTTCAGCTTACACTAACTTTTAACCGGCTTCTTCAGCAATGATCAAGAGCATCCATCTTCGATCATATGCAACCTGCTTCTATCTCTGAATTTCCCTTGTGCTTGCAACACTTAAACTTGTGAGTAATCTGAAATTCTTCTCACTGTGTTGCATAACTTGTACCTTGAAGAGCTTAGAGGCAACATGATTTTATAACCTTGAAATCACCTCATCCGATTCAAACTTCTGTTCTGAATCACTCCTTGTAGTACCCGCAATATCACATCTCAATTCCACACTCAGTTACACACCATAACCAAAGCTTCTCCTTTGCTTCTTCTGTTGCTCCTTGTTACTAACTCTGTAACTGGAACAAAAAACCTGTAGCTGAACCAGTAAACCTGCAACTGCATCAGATGACCCTGTAGCTATAACAGTAACCCTGAAACTATGACAGAAAACCTGTAGCTGAACCAGAACACCTGTAGATGCACCAGAAAACCCAGCAACTGAACCAGAAGATCCTGCAATCAAACCCGAAACCCTGTAGCTGTAACTGTAACTCTGCAACTGCATCAGAAGATTGCACCAGCAACTGCATCAGAAACCCTGCAGTTTCAACAGAAAACCTGCAATTGCTCAAACCTTCTTGATGCATGACATGCTTCGAATGAGATGTTTCTTGCTTCACCAGAATGAGTCTTACAACTCCTGCCCCTCAGATTCGTGCTGTTCACCAAGAGATATAGCTTGGCTTTCAGCCTGAGACACTCAAGTCTCCCTTTCTCAACACCTGAGAAAACACAAATGATGCTCACCAATGAAGAACCTTACAGCAACTTCATCTCCTCTGCACCATTTACCAAGAGCTCCTGATTTTGTTGCTTCACCTGAGACATGTCTTGTCTCCCACAACCAAGCTCTACCAAAGAAAAGAACGTGGATGCTTAAGGCAAATGAGCCTTACTGCCCCAGCCTTCCAAAGATCCAACCTTTCCTCCTTTTCTTCACTTTCCTTCTTTCTCTAGATCCTTTTCTCTACAGATCTGGATCTTCTTTCTCTCTTTCTGGTTTTGCTTCTTCTAGATCTGAGACTTTCCTTACTGAAATCTCAGTCATCCTCAAAGCTTCGCTCATGCCTAGAATCTCCACCTAAGCCACTGATAGTGGGATTTTCCTTTCAATTACTCAAATCCTACTCATGTCATTGTAGTGTTTGAGATATCGAACCATAATGGGTTGGGATTAAAAACCAAGAATACATAAAACTTCTTAATCTAAGCAATTCAAGAGTTTGTTTGTAGCAACCTAAAGATATTGAAAGCAGCTATTTTCAACTAAAGCAAAGATAGTAACTGAAACAAGAATACAAATTACGGTTCAAAGAAAGTTCTAAAAACGAATCCAAGGGTGAAGTATGCGATTGTTGGTAACTTTAGTGGTTCACAATGATGTCAATAAACCCAAGCAATGCTAATCCTTAGACTATGATCATTTAACAAGACTAATCCAATTCCTTGGAATTAATCCCTTTGCAAATTACTAAATCAAGAACAAATTCCCATTTGTGATTTAATAACTTTCAAACATTAGAAACAAGATCATTTAATCAATAAACACCTTAGACAACTATTTCCATAGGCTAAGAATGAAATATCCCTTGATTAGTTCATTGGGGAATTTCATCGAACACCTTCCGGGCGAGAAATTCCCTATGATCTAAATCAACTTGATCATGGATGATTTAGCATTAAACACACTAAACAAGGAAGGATCATTAATAATCAAAGCTCTAACATCATTGATTCACACTAAAATTACCTAAATCTACTTCACCCGAGAACCCTAGAAAACTACTCACAACACATGGTTTTCTCCACAAATCCCATAAAAGAAGTGTTGAGAATCATAAAAGATGATAGGAAAATAGATGGAAGAAATAATCCAACAAGAACTTGCATAAACCACTCAAGAATCTCTTACAATCTCCTTCAAAGCTCTCAAAAACGTTTTTGCTTAAGTCTAAAAAACAAGAGTCCCCTGCCTGATTAGGCTAAATTTGCTTAAGTAAATACAGGTCGGGTCGGGTCAACCCATCGGGTTGAGTTTTTCAGCGGGCATATCGGTGTCCTGCGGTCGATACATCGCACCGATGCAACCTCTGAGATTTCTAGAATTCCCATCGGTCGGATGCATCGGTGCGATGCACGCCGATGCCATCCTCGACGTCGATACTGTGAGCTTCCATCGGTCTGCTTCTGGCCGATACCCCCTACCGATGCGATCTTCAGATTCCCAGAATGTCCATCGGTCGGTTGCATCGGTGCAATGCAGACCGATGGACTTCTGTCGTCGTTTCTTCGCGCGTATCGGTTGCCTGTGGCCGATACCTCTGGCCGATATTGCCTCTGCGGATTTTTCTTCTTCTTTCGTTTGCCTTCTCCGTTCTACGGGTATGTTCCTCCTAGTCCGTGATCTTCCCCTAGACTCCAATAAGCACCTGAAACACTCCAACTGCACCAAAACTCTCTAGGACCTACCTAAAATCTATTAACTTCTACTTATGAATGCAAAACTAAAGAAAACTCTATGAAACTACAAAATAAAGCACAAAAACTAGATGATATGCATGACAAAAAGATTTAAAATATGCGAATATCAATTCCCCCGGACTTGCCTTTTGCTTGTCCTCAAGCAAACAAACATAAACAAGTTGAAGAAAATGGTTGAAGGCGGGAGCTCAAATCAAAAGAAGCTAGCAAAGCATTCACCATGATGTCCTTAGGAAATGATAACATGTTGCAAGAACAAACTTCTTAATCCACTCTAACTTCTCTAGGCTTATCGCAACTCCAAATATTTTTCTCTACACTCAAAGTCAAGCATCCGATTACCGTCATATCAACCAACTCTCACATTCAATTAATCGTTTCAGAGTGCGGTCTCACAAATGGGCAAGTGATCTATAGACCAATCGGTTGAACAAGAGAAAGATTTATCAATAAAAACAAGAGATCAATTTGGTGGTTAACTCTATGAAAAACGGAGTACAAACACTTCGCAAAAGCAAGGAAGATCGGAACAATTTACGCATACAAAGTATTCACTTCCATTGTTCTACCCTTCCCTAAGCTTTGAGTATCCAATTCACTATTTCTACCCAAGTGTTTTTCTTTTTGCTCTTTGCCAAACTAAATCTCTACCCTTTTGATCGTTCCTTGAAAATTTCTATTTGCTCTTTCGATTCCTTTTCTTATCTTTTCATCACTACTCCTTTCCCTTTCTTTTTCACTTATCTTTTCTTTTCTTTCATCTCTAGGGGGAGTTTCTTTTCTCATCACAAAAGAATCGAACTTTTATTATACTTCTTTTTTTTTTTTTTCTAGGAACACACTTTCTTAAACCATGATCTTTCTTTTTTTTTTTTTTTTTTTTTTTTTTTTTTTTCAATCCCCAAATATTGACAACTCTTAACACCATTCCCAATCTCCTTTCTAATCACTAGCCAATTTCCCAAGAACAACAAACCTAGCTAATGGAAGCTATCCTTTGTCGTTCTCGATACTTACAAGATTTTACAAATGTAGTACTATCAAGAAAAGAGGCCTCACTCACAAAATCATCAAGGGTGGAAGGAAATGGTTGGGTTTAAAGGTGGGGAAACCATTTATAAATGGATATGGCCACCCAAGTCAACAAGAGTGGTAAAAATTAATGCAAAGATGACTTAGATGTTTTTAGGTGACCATGGTTAAGCATACACAAGCCCATAAGTGAGAAAATTAAATTCGATTAAGTCCAATAGTTAAGGAGTTGGTTTCAATTCAAACAAACATCAACAAGACGACAAGTTTCAAGTGGAGAGATCAAAGCACGAAGTTTGCAAGTTTTTCAAGAGATATTCAAGCAACATGGTATGATTAACAAGGGCATCACATTGAATGAAATGCTAAGCTTTAGTTACTATCAATGCTCCCTATGCATATGCAATATGCATTCCTAAATGCTTCTAGACTCAATCCTAAAAAGAAAAGAATGCAATGCAAAACTATATGATCATTTTTTTTTTTTTTTATCAATGCAATACATGAATGCATGAGACTCAAGGAAAATAAAACAAAACAAAACACGATATTAGCAACGGGTACCTCCCCCCAACTTACTTAACACCGTCTCGGTGTTAAGAAAATTCGGAGAAAGTACGAAAACAAAAGAAACCAATAAAAATGCGAACTAAAAAAAAAAGAAAAATATTTACAAAATTAGAGTGTTACCTCAAAATGTTTCGGAGTTAGAGGATGTGTCCACGGAGTAGGATATGTTGCTAGAGCATGGTGTTGGTGATCTCAACGCCCTTCTCTTACGCCTTCTCATTTCATGAGATGAAGCACGTGGCGGATCTTCTTGGTTTGTAAGCGTTAAGATCTCGTCGAACGAGTGGCGTCTCTCTTCTTCCATAGCATTTTCTCCGGTTCCTTCGCTTTCGACATTTTCGCAGTGATACGGGTCACGGGATGAGCCTGCTCCGGTGACCTTTGCCGTGAGCTCCTTGATATGGTTTTTCATCTCTTTTGCTTGGCTCTTCAAACCTTTTACCGATTTCACCAACTTCCTTATGGTCTTGTCTTGCCATTTATTCCATCTTTGGAGGAGGTTGATTTGTTGATGAGCGTGCTTTGAGGCTTGGTCCGGAAGAGGCTCGCCATACGGATGGAAGTAGTATCGCTCACTTCCATAAATCGCAGTCGGAGGAGACGATGGCTCTTCAACCTCGGCCGCCCGTGAAGAAGCTTTATCTTTCCGTGAACCGGGCTTGTAGATAATCTCTAGTCGGGGATGAATGGCGGGATCGTAGAGTTGATCCCCAGGCGGTGAAAATCGGATGTTTCTTCTCTCTTGAATTGTGGTGAGAGCTTGGTTTGGGAGCATGAGTCTCACCGCTGTTGGAGGAGAGATGCTAAACTTGTAGCCATATGAATTCCCCGCTCTTCCCGCTAGAAATTTCGCAGCGCTGAGGTAGAATGCATCCATCCGCAAGATCTCTTTCACGCCTCCGGGGAAGTTTCTATCCTTTACCTTGCCCGGCTCAATCCCATTCGCTTCCAATATCGGGGTGATGATCCCGCCCACACTCAATTGCGGAGTTTTGTCTGTGGTCGTTTGCACCCACCCCTTGTAGTGGAGGAGTTGTCGCACAAATACTGTCACTAGTGCCACCTTGCTATAATTCCCCTCGAGAACGTGTCCGTTTTCACACGTGACAAGGCGCGGCGCAAGCCCTATGTCTAGCAAAGCCATTTCCTCGTCAACAATGTAGCCCGTTTCGCGTCTTGCAAACAATGAGTGTGCTAGTGCCTTGTGCACGTAGCGTATGGCGGGATGGCGGATGGCGGACGACTTGGTAAGACCGGAGACAAAAACACCACTTGGCCCAATTGTGTTCCATAACGAACGGATCTCATTGGATGAGATGTTGAAGTCCGCGTTGGCCGTGGTTCCTATCTCCTCAAACCCGAAGAGTGCGTTCAACTTGTGAAAGCTCATATGGTAAATCGTGCGGTTCACGGTAAACTTGATGAACCCATGATCCGCATCATCTCTCGGTTTCCCGTGCTCGTAGAACGTGGCGGTCAGGGAAGCCAAGAATTGACAAGTGGGCACTTCATACGCGGGATATGCCATAGCAAAGAACTTCTCGAGGCCCATGTTTTTGTATATCTCTTGCACATCCCCGAGAATCCCAAGCTCGTTTAGAAGAGCATGATCCGGGTATCTAGTTGCTTTAAAGCCCACACTTCTAAACTTCTTGTAAACTTCCGCATAAGTTAGCGGCGTCGGCTTGGGCTTTGTAATCTTCTTCTTTGACATTATGACCCGGTCATCACTACTACCGCTTCTACTCTCGCTATCGCTTTCTTCCACAACATTTTTCTTTCTTGATTTGACAACTCGCTTTCCCCGTGCTTTTTCTTTTTGAACTTGACTTAAATCAGCTTTAGTAGCCATTGTTCCTATAAAAAGAACAAAACTCAAAGAGAAGTTAGCAAAGGTTGTGAAATTTTATTGAAATTTTCAAATAAACTCCAATTTCACAATTTTTGGCAATGATACATGATAATTTCGATTCATATGTACCAATCAAGACCAAGGCATGCCAATGCAAGTGATATCCTCTTTCATCAACCAATTCCCCCAAAACACCATCGGTGAGCCAAATCAACAAATTAGTACCCAAATCCAACATCTTAATCATAGTCAAGCATAACCCAAGCACATACAACCGATTTCTACTCTCAATTCAACAATCCCATGATTTCTAAACTTTTTGAAAATTTGCTTGTTCTTCATGGAAAAGAGAGATGGGATGGATTTTACCTTGAGTAATGAGAGAGAGAGTGCCGAAAGTGTTGTTGGAATCACAAGGAGTTCAAGAAATCAAGGTTGAAGAAATTTGAATTAATGAGAAAAAATTTTGTGGAGAAGAAGAAGAATGTCGCGATGGAGGAGGAGAGAAAAGAGGAGAAAAATCGTGAGAGGGAGAGAGAAAAGAGAGAAAATCTCTTTGATTAATGAAATTCAACCCGGTTTAGTGGTCAAAATCGAAGGAAAACCGAGTCAAACCGCCACAGAACCGGGTCAAAGCACAAGTTGACTTACCTGGGATGATCGCATCGGTGACCTGCGACCGATACCTCACACCGATATGGACACTTTTTTCGATTTTTCCTGAACTCCTATCGGCCCCTAGTATCGGTACGAGGTCCACCGATGCGTTTTTCTGAATTTGACGGAGTGCTATATCGGTCTCCGGAGACCGATACCTCCGACCGATATAGGTGCAGGATTTTCAAAAATTTTCTTTCTCATCTTCAACCCGAAACCGAACCTAAGAAACCTGAAAACATGAAACATAAGAATAAAAAGAAACAAGAAAAATTGAGATATGTACAAGGATAGTCATGGGAATGCCTCCCAAGAGCGCTTGTTTAAAGTCACTAAGCTTGACTGTGCAAACCCTTTAGGCGGGAGACGGATTCGAGAGCGGAACCGAGATCCCTTCCTCGATGAATGCTGATGCTGAGTACGGTTTGAGTCTGTGCCCATTAACCGTAAATTCCCCGCCAGTGTTGTTCCATAGCGTTACCGCTCCGTAAGGCTGTACTTCTTTAACTTTGAACGGTCCCGACCATCTCGATTTCAATTTTCCGGGAAACAGCTTCAACCGGGAATTGAAAAGCAGCACTTGGTCTCCAACTTGGAAACCTTTCTTGACAATCTTCTTGTCATGGAACGCCTTAGTCCGTTCCTTGTAAATCCTTGAGCTGTCATAGGCATCGAGACGGATCTCATCTAGCTCATGTAGTTGGATTAGACGTCTTTCCGAAGCCGTCTTAATATCGAAGTTCAGCAACTTAACCGCCCACAATGCTTTGTACTCTAATTCAACGGGCAAATGACATGACTTCCCATAAAGTAGGTTGAACGGTGTAGTACCAATGGGAGTCTTGAATGCGGTTCGATATGCCCACAAAGCATCGTCTAGCTTCTTGGCCCAATCTTTCCTCGAGCTACTCACCGTTTTCTCCAATATTGCCTTGATTTGGCGGTTAGAGACTTCCACTTGCCCGCTCGTTTGAGGGTGATAGGGTGTGGCAACCTTGTGTTTGACTCCATGCTTCTTGAGCAAGCTCTCAAACACCTTGTTAATAAAATGACTTCCACCATCACTAATCACCACTCTAGGTATTCCAAACCTCGGAAAAATGATCGTCTTGAATAGCTTAATGACCACCTTGGCGTCATTAGTTGGGCTCGCAACGGCTTCGACCCACTTAGAAACATAGTCCACCGCCACCAATATGTATTGGTTTCCGTAAGACGAGGGGAATTGTCCCATGAAATCTATTCCCCACACATCAAACACTTCGACTTCTAAGATGGGATTTTGAGGCATCTCATCCCTTCTACTTATGTTTCCTTTTCTTTGGCAAGCATCACATGACGAAACGTAGGTGTGGGCGTCTTTGAACAAGCTTGGCCACCATAACCCGGAATTAAGCACTTTTGTTGCGGTTTTGAAGGATGCGAAGTGCCCTCCATATACCGAACCATGACAATGATACAGCACTCCATTCACTTCTTCCTCCGGGATGCATCTCCGGTACAGACTATCCGAGCATCTCTTGTATAGATAAGGCTCGTCCCAATAGAAATGGTTTACATCTCTAAAGAACTTCTTCTTGTTGTAACTGTCCAAGTTTGGTGGTTCCTTCCCGCAAGCTAAATAGTTCACGAAATCAGCATACCACGGCAAACCGAGATCACTCAAACTCATGACCTCTTCTAGTTTCAACCCCGCATGATAGCTTTTCTTCAACATCCCAACAATCATAAGATGTTCTTCGGGAAGAGAATCATCTATGGGAATTGTCTCTTCAACTCTTAATCTAGACAAGTGGTCCGCAACGCCGTTTTCAATGCCTTTCTTGCCTTTAATCTCCATATCGAACTCTTGAAGAAGAAGGATCCACCGTAGAAGCCTCGGTTTGGCATCTTTCTTTGCTATCAAGTGTCTCAAGGCGGCATGATCCGTGTATACCACGATCTTGGATCCCACCAAATAGGAGCGGAATTTTTCGAAAGCATAAACCACCGCTAAGAGCTCCTTTTCCGTGGTTGCATATCTCGTCTGAGCATCATCCAAGGTTCTACTAGCATAGTAGATGACATGAATCTTTTTGTCTTTCTTTTGACCCAAAACCGCGCCAACCGCAAAGTCACTAGCATCACACATGATTTCGAACGGAAGATCCCAATCCGGTGCTTGCACAATTGGAGCACTCACAAGAGCTTTCTTGATTTCCAAAAATGCCTCAAGGCATTCTCCATCGAAATTGAACTCTACTTCTTTGCAAAGAAGCCTTGTTAGAGGTCTCGCTATCCTCGAGAAATCCTTGATGAACCGTCTATAAAACCCGGCATGGCCCAAAAAACTTCGAATGCCCTTCACCGTGGTTGGCGGTTCCAAACCCATCATCACTTCGATCTTAGCCTTGTCGACCTCAATGCCCTTTTCCGAGATCTTATGCCCCAAGACAATGCCTTCTCGCACCATGAAATGACATTTCTCCCAATTCAAGACGAGATTTGCTTCTTCGCACCTAGTGAGTACCTTGCAAAGATTTGACAAACAAGAAGCAAACGAGGCACCATATACAGAAAAATCATCCATAAACACCTCTACCATGTCCTCAATTAAGTCCGAGAAAATAGACATTACACACCGTTGAAAAGTCGCGGGCGCATTACAAAGTCCAAATGGCATTCTTCGATATGCGAAGGTACCATAGGGACATGTAAAGGTCGTTTTCTCTTGATCATTGGGGTGGATTGGGATTTGAAAGAATCCCGAATATCCACCAAGGAAACAATAATATGGGTGATTTGCCAATCTTTCTAACATTTGGTCAATAAAAGGCAAAGGGAAATGATCTTTTCGAGTAGACGAGTTTAGTTTTCTATAATCTATGCACATCCTATGTCCGGTTATAGTTCTAGTGGGAATCAATTCATCTTTATCATTCCGTATAACCGTTATCCCACCCTTTTTGGGAACCACATGAACCGGTGAGACCCATGTACTATCCGAAATGGGATATATTATCCCCGCATCTAGAAGTTTAAGAATCTCCTTCTTAACCACTTCTTTCAAATTCGGGTTTAACCGTCTTTGATGTTCAATAGAGCTCATAGACTCATCTTCTAGATGGATTCGGTGTGTACATAGAGAAGAGGAAATTCCTTTTATATCATCTAAAGAGTAGCCTATTGCTCTTCTAAATTTCCTCAACTCTCTCAAAAGGGCGGTCAACTCATTTTTATCTAAACTCTCATTTACTATGACCGGATAAGACTCATTTGGACCTAAGAACGCATACCTTAGTCCACTTGGGAGTGGTTTGAGGTCGACTTTTGGGGCTTTGAGTTCGCTCCAATCTTCATCGAAACTAGTCTCACCATTGCTAGTTTCTTGCTCGTCCTCCAAGTCGACATCTAAAGTACTCATGTAGTCAATTTCCAAAGCACTTACATTGTTTTCCAATCCGTCTTCAACAGTTTCTTTGTGCTCTAGTTCCAAAAACGAATTTTCTCCAACTAGTGCTTTGTGCGAGTTTAGCAACTTCATGTAACCAACACTTTCTTCATGAAGATACCCATTCTCTCCATGCTCTTTAGTCAAAGCAATTTGAAGATGATCCTCCAAGTTCAACTCTTCTAGAAGCTCATCCGCTAGCTCCTCCATAGTTTCAATGTAGAAGGCTTGACCATCTATTGTGGGCTTCTTCATCATTGCATTGATGTCAAAGTTAAGCACATCGTCTTTGCCCAAATGAAGATCAATCTTCCCTTTTCGCACATCTATGATAGCCCCGGCGGTGGCTAAAAATGGTCTTCCAGAGATGAGAGGATCTTTGGGTTCTTCATCCATCTCAAGAACAACAAAATCGGTAGGTACCTCAAAATCTCCAATTTTCACCGGTAGATCTTCAAGCATTCCAATTGGGTGTCTCACCGACCTATCCGCTAGCACGAGAGAAATTTTGCAAGCTTTGTAGGCAGTGAAGCCTAGACGTTTTGCCACTGAGAAAGGCATCAAGCTTACACTTGCTCCAAGGTCACACAAGCAATGATCAAAACCAAGTGGTCCAAGAGCACATGGAAGAGTAAAGCTTCCTGGATCTCCCAACTTCTTTGGTATGGCTTTCCGTTGAATTATTGCACTACACTCATGGGAAAGCACAACCATTCCTTCTAAGTCTTTGGTTCTATCCTTGATTGCATCTTTAAGGAACTTAGTGTATTGTGGGACTAACAAGAAAGCATCAACCAAGGGCATAGTCACTTGGATTTTGTTGATTTGCTCATCGAAGATCGCTCTGTATTTCTCCATGAGTTGCTTCTTAAAGCGGCTCGGGAAAGGAAGCTTGGGTTCATAAGGCGGTGGGACAAAAGACTTCTTCTTTGTAGGTGCTACCACGGTTTCATCTTCTATTGTCCTTGTTCCTTTAGCTTTTCCCGAAACAGCATCTTCTTCACCCATATTTGCTTCATTCTCAATGACCACCTCCCCACTTTGGTTCTCAATGTCCTCGTTGAGATTAGATGGAAGCTCCCGTGGGGGAAGCTCTTTTCCGCTACGCAATGTGATAGCGTTACAAAACTCCTTCGGATTAGCCTCGGGGTTTCCCGGTAAGGTACCTTGAGGGCGTGACGATGAAGCAACTCCTCGTCCTTCGAGTTGTTTGACTCTAGACGACAATGACTCAAATTTGGAGTTGAGATCATTGTAAGAACAGTCCACCTTGTTGTGGATTTCCGCCATTTTCTTACTCAATTCCATGGTTCCTTGAGCTTGGCCTTGTAATATTTGTTGAAGCATGTTCTTCATATCGGTGTCTTGAGGCGTTGTGTTGCTTGGTTGTCCGTGCTGTGCAAAACCGGGTGGGTTAGATTGTTGCTTTGGTTGAAACCCACCTTGGTTTCCTTGAAAATTGTTCCTTGGAACAAATGGTCTTTGTTGGTTTGTAGAGATGAAGTTCTTTTGTTGAAATCCTTGACCTTGAGTGTTTTGTTGGGGATACACTTGGTCTTGAGTGTTTGCGACATTGTTGCTTCTATATGAAAAATTGGGATGATTCCTATAGTTTGCGTTGAAGCCACCTTGGTAGCCACCTTGACCACCCACATAATTGACTTCTACTTGCTTATCTTCATGCTCAACTCCCTCTTGATGGCCTTGGTTTTCATCGAACTCACCAACAAAATTTACGGTTGATTGTGAGACTTGGATAAGCTTGTCCAGCTTGTCAGTAAGAGCTTTAATATCCTGTCTCGTCTTTTGGTTATCGAAGTCTCCACCTCCTCGTGAAAATCTGTCATAGTCTTCTCCATAGTTACCGTCGCTTTGAGCTAAGTTCTCTACAAGCTCCATCCCATCATTAACTTCCTTACCCAGAAAGTTCCCGTTGCTCGCGGTATCGAGAAGCATTCGGTACTTGGGCAGAACACCACGATACAAAGTGCTTAAAAGAGATTCATCCGAAAACCCGTGGTGTGGGCATTGCATGGTGTAGCTTTTGAACCTCTCCCATGCCTCACTAAAGCCTTCATTATTCTTTTGTGTGAAGCTTGAGATGTCATTCCTTAGTCGAGCTGTCCTTGTTGTGGAGAAGAATTTTGACAGGAATGCCTGCTTGCATTGGTCCCATGAAGTAATGGAACCTTGAGATAAGTTCTTTTCCCATTGCCGAGCTTTATCCCCTAGAGAGAAAGGGAATAACCGCAGCTTAAATGCATCTTCAGAGATGCCATTGATCTTCACCAAACCACACACTTGGTCGAATTGATCCAAGTGATCCAATGGGTCCTCCATGGCCAGCCCATGGAACTTGTTGTTTTGCACCATAGAGATAATACCGGATTTGATCTCAAAGTTGTTGTGTTCAACTGGTGGTGGTGCAATTCCTTGACGGTTAGCATGTGTGTTTGGTGCATCACCGGCTCCAATTAGTCGTGCAGGTCGTGGTGGATGAATTGGAATTCGGTTCACACCAACACCTTGGTGACCAACACCTTGGTGACCAACACCTTGGTGACCAACACCTAGCACGGGTGCATCTTGGTTCGCAACCGGAGGAACTTGTTCACCCTCCATTCCTAACCGTTGAAGGTGTCTCTCTCTTGCTTGTCTTGCCCTTGTGTTTGCTCGTTCTAGAGTACAGATGCTGTCAACACGGTCTATAAGATTTGATGTGCCTTGTGATCTCGTGTTCATACACCTATGAGAAGGGGAAAAACCAAGTGAAAGAGATTAGTAACAAATTAAAAATAAAACTTAGTCTCAAGAAGATTTAAAATCCTAATGATTAATGCAAAACCCAAATGGCAACGGCGCCAAATTGATAGTCGGATTTTCCTTTCAATTACTCAAATCCTACTCATGTCATTGTAGTGTTTGAGATATCGAACCATAATGGGTTGGGATTAAAAACCAAGAATACATAAAACTTCTTAATCTAAGCAATTCAAGAGTTTGTTTGTAGCAACCTAAAGATATTGAAAGCAGCTATTTTCAACTAAAGCAAAGATAGTAACTGAAACAAGAATACAAATTACGGTTCAAAGAAAGTTCTAAAAACGAATCCAAGGGTGAAGTATGCGATTGTTGGTAACTTTAGTGGTTCACAATGATGTCAATAAACCCAAGCAATGCTAATCCTTAGACTATGATCATTTAACAAGACTAATCCAATTCCTTGGAATTAATCCCTTTGCAAATTACTAAATCAAGAACAAATTCCCATTTGTGATTTAATAACTTTCAAACATTAGAAACAAGATCATTTAATCAATAAACACCTTAGACAACTATTTCCATAGGCTAAGAATGAAATATCCCTTGATTAGTTCATTGGGGAATTTCATCGAACACCTTCCGGGCGAGAAATTCCCTATGATCTAAATCAACTTGATCATGGATGATTTAGCATTAAACACACTAAACAAGGAAGGATCATTAATAATCAAAGCTCTAACATCATTGATTCACACTAAAATTACCTAAATCTACTTCACCCGAGAACCCTAGAAAACTACTCACAACACATGGTTTTCTCCACAAATCCCATAAAAGAAGTGTTGAGAATCATAAAAGATGATAGGAAAATAGATGGAAGAAATAATCCAACAAGAACTTGCATAAACCACTCAAGAATCTCTTACAATCTCCTTCAAATCTCTCAAAAACGTTTTTGCTTAAGTCTAAAAAACAAGAGTCCCCTGCCTGATTAGGCTAAATTTGCTTAAGTAAATACAGGTCGGGTCGGCTCAACCCATCGGGTTGAGTTTTTCAGCGGGCATATCGGTGTCCTGCGGTCGATACATCGCACCGATGCAACCTCTGAGATTTCCAGAATTCCCATCGGTCGGATGCATCGATGCGATGCACGCCGATGCCATCCTCGACGTCGATACTGTGAGCTTCCATCGGTCTGCTTCTGGCCGATACCCCCTACCGATGCGATCTTCAGATTCCCAGAATGTCCATCGGTCGGTTGCATCGGTGCAATGCAGACCGATGGACTTCTGTCGTCGTTTCTTCGCGCGTATCGGTTGCCTGTGGCCGATACCTCTGCGGATTTTTCTTCTTCTTTCGTTTGCCTTCTCCGTTCTACGGGTATGTTCCTCCTAGTCCGTGATATTCCCCTAGACTCCAATAAGCACCTGAAACACTCCAACTGCACCAAAACTCTCTAGGACCTACCTAAAATCTATTAACTTCTACTTATGAATGCAAAACTAAAGAAAACTCTATGAAACTACAAAATAAAGCACAAAAACTAGATGATATGCATGACAAAAAGAGTTAAAATATGCGAATATCATTGTAGTTTTATGGGATCAATTCCTTTTAGTTGCATTATGCGACAAGAAAACCGGCTACTGGTTGTTGTCTGTTGTTCCATACGTTAAAGAACTTTGAGATGTTTGCTATGTTTCATCATTTTACAAGGCCACTTATACTGCTATACAATAATTTCTTCGGTGTGGTTCCAGATAGCTCTGGCTCTTCTGCTTGGCACTTTGGCAGTGACTACTCTCAAGGAGTTTGTGGTATCCGTCAGGTGTGTTGATAACTGAAGCTCTTAAACCATTATCTAGTTTGCATATTATATAAAGAGTTGAGTTTTTAACAGACTTATGGTTGAGTTTCTTCTGTAAACAGGAGAAAGCTTGTGAGATTGTTAGGTCTGTTGGAGAAAACGTTATCCTTGAAAAAGTTTCATCAGGACTTTCCTTTGTGAAGAAGCCGAGAAATTCAAAGAAGCAAGTTAGGCCTCCTGTGTGCAGTAAGAAAGGGACCTTACCCTTGGTGGTTATAAATGGTATTTGAAGCGACAACTTCTTCTTGTGTTTTGTGATATGACATGCTTTGATTATGGTGTGTTAATTCCAAGAAAATGTTTTAAACATATATTTTTTCAAACATATCTTAGACATTTATTAGTCTTCATACTATATATATTCACTAATTATGGGCCAACCCACGGATCTGGTGACCCGAATGACTCTCTCGTTTGCTTCCCATATCAGATTTAATAACATTAATTTAACGTATTAAAATAATTTTTTATAACATAATTTTTGTATGATTTAAGTTAAAATCAGAAAATTTAACGAAATTGTTTTATTTCCAACTTAAAATCTTTAAAATCTAATATGATTTAATATTTTTCAAATTTTTTATATTTTCTGATTTTTTTCTATTGTTTACAAATAATTCATGTTTGGCAATTTAATATTATTTCTGGAAAAAATGTTTTAAATATTATTTATTTTAGAAATTTATGTTTTGCAATTCTATAAATATTTTTTTCTGATTTCTTCTTTAACATTATTTATTTTTAATATACTAAACCAAAAAAATTTCGAAAATATTTTGTATGTTGTCTAATAAAAAAATTTAAACGACATATTTTCAACGCCAACTTTCACCCGCAAATATTTTCTATATATATTATATTTAAATTTATATATTATCCCAAATTCATAATTATATTTATTTTTATATTTTTAAAAACAAACTGAGATATGTTAAAATAGTTTTCAAACATTCCATATTTTTTAAAGAAAATATGGAATGTTTGAATGCATATACTATAACTGTAAGAATTGTTCAAAAAATCGGTTTAGACGGTCGGCTAGGCGGTGGTTCGGCCTCAACCAAAATGATTTTAGTAAAATCGTTGAAAAAATCGGGTTCCCGGTTTAATCGGACCAAGTCGGGCAAGTCGGACCAAATTGGTCAATTGACGGTTTAGTACCTTAGATATTGCTATTTTCAATTAATGTTTTGGGTTTTACAAAGTGGTATCATTTAAAAAAGTGAAAACCAAAAAAAAATATATATATAATTTATTAATTTTGCTTGAAAATTATTTTGGGTCAAGTACTTTATGATTTTAGATTTGTTTCTATATTGAACTTTATTTTAGAATATGATTTATTATTTTTTTCCTTCTTTTTATATCTAAAACAAAAAAAATTATCAATATAATTTTCAAATAAAACACTATAAAATTTAAAAATATATATTATATAAATATAAAATATATAAAAAATTCATAAAAAATTCATTAAAAAATTCGTTAAACACAATTAATTTGCCTATGCGATAGGTCCCATCAAACGCCTAGCCACCGCCTAGTAATTTTTTGAACATTAACTAAAAGTGTTTGTGTTTTAATAGAATAAATAGTACACAACAACAAATAATGAATATATATTAGCAAAAAAACCATGATTGGACCACGACTTTTTTTTTTTTTTTTTGAATTGTCGAGGTTCCGGGTCCGTACATCCCGGGAGCGGGGCTCAAACTATGTTAAAGTCACTCCTTTGGAGTAGACCCCTCCTAACGGGAATCGAATCTAGGGCCGGTAGGAGAGGCACATACCCACTTCTCCTTAACCACTAGGCCAACTCAACGTTGGTTGGACCACGACTTTTAATACAAAGTTGACTCAATTACTTTGCGCAACGTTGGATATATATACCACTTACATACACATAAATTTAAGCAACCAAGTTATATTGTCACTGTTTAACAGAAAAGTTATGTGTCTTAATTAAGCTTTCCTTGATCGATACCTCTTGGTTAACAAGAGAAAATAAGTAAGTAAATGTGTGTATCTGTGTAATATCACAATTTGATATTTGGTCAATGTATATCCGCAAATGGGGGCAAATGGTTGACTCCAAACAATACTTGTTTTATTTCCTCGATAACGAATTTTTTTATGTATCGATAAATGATTTTAGTTAACTGTAGACATACGTAACTATGGTAGTGACTAGTGTAATGGATTAAATTTAAAATACGATCGACAAACAGAACGAACAAAAAAGCGCACATGTGTTACTAATCAACTATAAAGTCGTAGCAGAGAAAACGATATTGGAATCTTGAATAAATTATATACACCTCTCCTTCTTTTAATAGTAAATGTCAAATAATTAATCCGCAGCTAACACCATCCCAGTGTCGGTTGCTAAGGTGTTTTGCTCAGTGGAGGCATCATTTGTATAATATTAATATATATAGAGGCATTCTAAAATTTATTTCATGTTTTTAATTTTTTTTTTTTTTTGTATTTGTAAATGATACAAACAAAAAAATAACAATAGCATGTTTAGATAATCTTCCTAAACTTTATAAACCTAGTTAAGTGTCTTTTTCCAAAACAAAAAACTGTATTTTTGAAAATAACAATGGTTTTGTTTTATTTTATTTTGTGATATTTTCTAATTTATATTATCATTTTACACCAAAAATACAGAACCGAATAATTGCCATAGTAGTACATCATTTCAGTGTTTTTGTTTTTCATTTTGTAGAACTTGTGTATAATAATGCGATAACTAAATATATATTACGATGTCTAAGAAAATTAAATATTATTTATGTTATCTTTATAGGCTAATCACGAATGTTGTTACTGAAAAAGTAAATGTTAAAACAATGGTTTTTTTTTTTATCAATAACATGTACTTTATCGGATTTGAAAATGATAACATTAATACAATAAATTATTTGTCATTGTCAAACCAATAATTTTGATTAATTTAATAACTTTTTAATAATTCAAACAAAAGCCTTTTCACCAATAGTATATCTGTTTGTAGTTCATATTTTACAAGAGTTTTACTTGAGGAAGGCAAGTATGTGTTAGTTAAAGATTGCAAAAGTCTTCTTGAACTATATTCTTAGAAAAATAAATAACTTGAACAGTTGAATTAGAATATTTCTATTCATAACTAATAAGAATAATTCACATACCAATTATTTATTTTGAAATTTATTTAAGACATGGTTATGGTAGATTGCTGAAAATGTAATGCATTTTTAACTAATTGAGAGACACTAGTTTCTATTAGTTCAGTTGAAAATATACAAATGACATAAGTTAAAATTTACATGATCGAATGACGCTAAAAAAAGAACCATACTAATATATTATATATTATAGTTTTGGGTTAGAAAAATGTACAGATTTCGGTTCAAAACTTTTTTACGTATTCCGATAAATGATCTATTGTATATTTAATCTAATATGTAAAACAAAATCAGTAATAAAACATTAAAACTGAAAAAATAGTAAAAAACTATCGTCGCCAATTAGTTACTGAGTAATTGTTTAGTAGCTAATCAACCATCCTACTGATTGATACTAAAAATACTTTTTATAATATTGATACTAATAATTGGTCGTCTTAATATCATTTGTTATGTTAGCATTAAAATCAGACCGCCCATTAGTTTCATGATTAACAATTTGAGGAAAAAGAAAGAAAATTCAACCAAATTTAAACATTTTTTTTTCTCACGAAAAAAAAATTTAATTGTAAGCAAATAAACCCGATAAATAACCTCACCTGCCACCACTATATTATTGTGGCAGTTTTATTTAGTTTATCCCTAAGATAATTTGAAAAGGCAAGCAAAACAAATGACAAATTTATAAATGTCTGATTTTCCAGAAACAATAGTTTTTTTTATTAAGAAATAGTAGTATTATTTTACTCAGTTAAATGCAATGTCATATTGATATTATGACACTGAAATTCAAAGGGTTTGGCTCCACCTAAATTAATAAAGATTTGGTGCAGTGTTTCAAATGCGAGATATAATCTTTAAAATATTTCTTTTCGTGTTGAACAAGCCCTCTTTCATATGAATAGTTCTTCTACATAATTAAGAATTAGATTACTCTATTTTTGTTGGTAATCTTATTTTATTGTATTAAAAATAAAATAAATAAAACGTCCTTTCGAGACAGCCTATATATTTCCCCATTTCGAACCACGTATATCTATGTCAAAGATTGTCATCTCCAATCTACATATATTTCTATATACTTCCTTTCAGTATCATATACGTATATATATATATATACATATATTCAATTTAAATAAATCAACGAAAAAAAAATAAAAATGGTGTTTAAGTCAGAAAAATCAAACCAAAAATTGAAATCCAAGGGGAAGCAAAGGAAAGGATTATGGTCACCTGAAGATGATGAGAAGCTTAGGAGTCATGTGCTCAAATATGGCCATGGATGCTGGAGTACTATTCCTATTCAAACTGGTAACTTTTAATTTTTATATTCTTCTTTTCGAAAAGCAACATTATGATTCATTTTATTACTTCAGTAAAAATAGATATGTTCTTTTGATATTGTCTTCATTTATATATATACTATCATTTTTTGAAATTTGACAAAAACTTCATATGAAAACATCTGCAGCTTCTAAATGTTTTCCTAAATGTTTTGTTGTTTGGTTGATAAAAGACTTAATGTTTTTTAAATGTTCTACCAATCAAAACTTTAGTTAAACTAGATAATTTATTGGCTGTACACATTATAGGATTGCAGCGGAATGGGAAGAGTTGTAGATTAAGGTGGGTTAACTATTTAAGACCTGGGCTTAAGAAGGGTTTATTCACTAAAGAAGAGGAAACTACACTTCTCTCACTCCATTCCATTTTGGGTAACAAGTAAGTCATTTTGATTTTTAAATGTGTTGAATCTTTCAAAATTAAGAAAATATAGACCATTTCGTTTTTTCTTTGACCATTTAGAGTTTAAGTTTTAGGATTTCTGATTTATGGTTTCGTTTCTTGGACCTTAAACTTTAATTTTTTGGGGTTTAGGTTAAGGTTAGAAGTTGGAGACTAAGGTTTAAATTTAGTTTATTTGTTATTTTTTAAAAAAAATTATAGACTATTTTCTTAATTTTGATATAATCTTTTTTTCATGATTTCCTATTAAAATTGTATACAATATTTTTGTTGTTGTTTTTACAAGATGGTCTCAGATATCGAAATATTTACCTGGAAGAACCGATAACGAGATCAAAAACTATTGGCATTCTTATCTAAAGAAGAGTGTAACTTCGACACAACATGAAACCACAAGACCTCAAACAAATTCAATCACAGACTCACTTAAGGCCACGGAAAGTACAACCGGAAGATCATCTTCGTTTATCAATGTCGGAGAATCATTTAATGCTCAAGTATCAAGCTTTTCGCCAAGTCTTGTGTTCTCTGAATGGTTAGATCACAGTTTGGTTTTGGATCAGTCACCTCATAAATGTAGTTATGCTCAAGACCTTATTGTACCGGAAGAGAGAGGATTCATTGGAACATGTGGCCCTCGTTTTTATGAAAACAACAACTCTTCGGATGATTTTATACCAAATTCAGATTTTTTGTTGGAAAATGAGATATCTGAGATTCAGTTCTGTAGTTCCTTTTCAGACAATTTTTTTGTTTGACGGCTTCATCAATGAACAACGATCAAAGTAAATGTGAGGAGAAATGTTCGACCAGAGAAGATTTTGTGTTTACTTAATGTAATTAAAGAGAATAAAAAAGAGCACATACTTTTTTTATCTAGGCTTCATTTTAATACTTCAAGAATCATTTTATACTTTCATTACTTTCTGAATCGATGTATATGCAAGTATTTGAGGTATTCTACTAAGTTCGATAAAGTATTTTCTACTGAACTAATATACCATTCAGATCAGACAGGTGTTGGGTTGGACGAATAGGTTTAACCGGTTTTTGTTTAAAGTAACAAAACTCAGGCTAATATGTAAACGAGATCTAAAATTGGGATGAAAAATTCCAGCAAAATCGGTGCATTAAAACATTAAAATCGAGAAATCTCCATAAATAAAGGGGGGTAATAACAGAATTCAGCTCTATCCAGAAACATAAACTAACATCAAAAACCCCTTACATTCCAGTGAAAGCCTTCTTTCCGAAAGCAGAAGCACCAGCTGGTATCACCTTCAACACATTGAACCTCACAGTCTTCGACAACGGCCTGAGATTACCAATATGAAAACAAGAACAAAAAAGATCAAATCAACTGCGCAAAAAACTCAGAATCTGTTGTTGATCTGAATCGAATCATAACCTGCACTGGCCGATGATGACATGGTCTCCTTCCTTGACACGGAAGCACGGTGAGACATGAGCTGGGATGTTCGAATGCCTCTTTTCATACCTGAGACAGCAAGGATAAATACATTTTAAACATCAATGTAAAAGTCATATCGACAAAGTAAATGTATATTAGTATGCAAGTACCTCTGATACTTCTTCACAAAGTGGAGGTAATTCCTTCGCACGATAATGGTCCTCTGCATTTTGGCACTGTGGCAAGTACCAGCTAAGATACGACCTCTAACCGAAACAGTTCCAGTGAAGGGACATTTCCTGTCAATGTAAGATCCTGTTCCATAGGAAACAAACACAATCGCCTCAGAATCTTACTTGAAGTTATACAGAGAGATTAATACAGGTTTCCTGATTCCAGTAGTTAAATCCCATCTTCAAATCAGTGCCCATTATAAAAATTTATAATATAGTGAACAGAGAGCAGACACTTCGAAATCATGGAAAACAAACAGTAACACAGATCCAATTAAGATAGAGAGTCAAAGACTTTGGTTTTGTTGCTCACTAAATCAAAGCTTAAGGCTTTCAGGGCCATGGATCAATCAACTATATGAAACCATAATCTATAGTTCCACCTAGAATAACTAGCAACGAGGAATGATGATTGAAAAACAAAAGCAAACCTTCAATAGCTTCGCGGGGAGTCTTAAAGCCCAAACCAATGTTCTTCCAGAATCGATTTCCACCCTTTCCCGGTCTCTTTCCCTTTCCTGATTTCTTCGAGCTGATAAACAGAAACAACGAACCATATGAACAACTTGGAACTTGAATAGCATAAAATCACAGATAGAAATCGAATCGCAGGTTACCTAAGGAAGACCTTGGGTTGCTTTAGAAAAGCTTTCTCGGTCTGAAAATCGACAACAAACAAAAGAAAGAAAATGAGAATCACTAAGTGGATATTTATCCGATAGATCGAAAGGAGCATACTGTAGAAGGAATACGATCAATTCACCTGTTCCGCCATGGCTGCTGATCTGCTCTCGCGTTAGAGCTTGAGGTTAAAGATGTAGGAGACGATAGAGCGAGCGGCAACAACGGCTTAAGCTTCGAGAAAGAAGAAACCCTAATTTGCAAGACCTGATTATATAATAAGAAATTTCCTGCGACACCACACTTTATTGGGCCCTTATATTTGGGCCTTAATATTTCGACCTAAGAATAGGAAACCTCAAGAGTCATAACGATGATGCTGAAAGTCTTTTTTAGTTTCGGAATAATATAATAAATTTTTATCAACTAAAAAACAAAATTACTTATGTTCTAATTTGTTTTTTTTTACAACTCGTATGATCCGGTTCAACATACATCATGAGTTCCGAGCCAGGTTGATGGCCGTTTATCCCTTGTTGGTTTTCGGATCAACGAACCATGAGATCCAACTAATCATAGGCCTAGAAAGCCATATAAAAACTCATGTGACCAGCGGAAGTCGAACCCACTGGCCACATAAATTTTCACATGGGAGTCAAATCTCACACTTGTGAATTATCACTGGGAGACCATCGTTGATTTAATTTGTTTTGTTCATTTAACTAAGTTAGGATTTTAACTCAGTTTTTTACATCTTCAATTAGTCCATTGATTCTATAATGATCACTTGGACCGTGAGTCAATGACAGTTAAGAGAAAAAAAATATAATAATAATTGGGAGTTTTATTACATGTAGAACGTTCAGAAAAAGGCCTTTCAAAGAAAAGCTATTATACAATTACAAATGATGAATTGAGCAAAAACTGAAAACACATAACAATAAACATAACAAGACGTCACATTATGGCCATGTAACTTAGTATATGTTGAAGTTTTTTTCGATAGAGAGTTTTCTCTCTCCTCTCTCTCGTCTTCCCCAAACCTTGCCGCCTAGGGTTTTCTCCATTCCAGATCTGCTTTGCGGTGTCGGTGGCTCCCTCAGCACCGGCTCCAGCCCCTCTTGCTCTTCCTCGTCTTCCTTTTCGGGTCTGACTTCAGATCTGGTGTTTCTCACCGGTTTTCAGTTGTAGCAGCGGAGGTTGTTTTCACGACGGTGGTTCTTGGTTCGACGGCAGAGCATGCTCAGCGGTGTCGTTGAGTTTGCGGTGGCGGTTCGGTGCTTCCCGCGTGGACGGCGCTCAAATCCGGCGTTCGCCTCGTCCTATCTCCGGCGATGTCTCCTCCCTCTCGTTTTGCTCTTCGGCGTTTCCCCACCGGTGGGGTTCGGTTTTGCTTTCAGGGCTCCTCCTACTGGGTCGGCGTGCGCTCTGACTTATTCCGGTGGTGGGGTGGTGGCAGTCAGCCTCTCCGTCGAGTAAGGGTCCTCTATTCTCTCATTTCTGATCTTGTTTTCGGAGGTGGCGGAGGTACCGGTTTCTAGATCTAAGTTTCCCTTTCCCGGTGATGGCGGTGATGGGCCTAGAGGACGGGTTCGCTCGCCGTCAATTGGTTTTGGTGCTTTGGTCTCGTGGCTAGCTTTGGAGTGGTGGCTCTCGTCTTTCCCGGCGGGTGCGGCTCCACCGGCGGCGTCTCTCAGCGGTGGGTCGAGGCGTGTGGCTCGTCGGTAGCTTGTTAAGCTCCGGCGATGTCTTCCATCGGTGTGGCCTAAGTTTCTCCGCGGTGAGTGTTCCGGCAAAGATGCAGCGGCAACAGGTCTGTGCGAGAGGGCTCGGCTAGTGTTGGCTCCGGTTTTAGTCCGGTGTAGATGGTGGACCAGATCCGGACGTGAGATGTCGAGGCAACGTTTTGTTGTTGCGGCTAGCTTCTAGCTGTGGGAGCTGGTTCTTGAGGAGTCTCTCTTTCTCGGGAATGGCGTTCGGAGGTGACTCTTTGATTGCTCGTACGAACTCCCTTGTCGACGGTTGCAAGTTAGTCCGTTACGGAAGCCGGAGATCCCGTTAGTTCTTTGAGAAGCTGTAGGCATCTCAATCTTGAGGTTTGAGGACGTGCCTCGGGATGATACTCGTGGCAACAAGGATGAGAGCTCTAGTTCTTCGGAGCTGTGGCAAGAATGGGATGGTCCGCGTTTTTGACGTGTGACTGCTGGTTTCTCGTCTGGGTCTGTTTCGGTTTTAGTTTGTTCTTATTTCACTAGTCGTTTTCTTAACCTTTCTATGTTGTTGTTGCATTTTTGTCGTTGTCAGTAGTTTTTTGGTTAATCTCCTTTCTTAGTTTCCCTGTAACTTCTATAAAAAAATAAAAAATTGGTAATAAATCTTAACATTTAACAAAAAAAAAAAAACTTAATATATGTTGCCAAATTAAACCAACATTAACCACCTAACCCACAAATGAAAACCATTAAAGCAACATCAAAATTCATTTCTCCATATGAATTAGAAGCATCCAAATAGCTTTGTTGGGGCAGTTCCTGTGGCGCGATACTTTGCAGCCATCTCCTCGGCTTGAGAACAGTGGCGGAGCCACGTAGATGGGATGGGGGCAGCTGCCCCCTATAAAAATAAATAATTAGTGTAAATTCTTAAAGATAATAATTATTGCTCCCATATCAAATGAAATATTTGCCCCATTAATTTTTTTTCTTTGTTCAGTTACTTTATTTGATCATTTTTTCTATATAATTGAAATGCATCCATCTAAATTTGATGGCCAAATGAATTTACTTACATTTTTCTCTTAAAATCATTTATTTTAATTTATGAATTTTAGACATTTTGTCAATAAATATGTACACAAACCAGCCATAATATTAACATATCTAAGAGACTTAACCTATACTAACACTTTTTCTTTACTTACACTTTTATTAAAAGCTTACAAAATTTTAACTCTAAATCTTTCAAACGAATTGGCGCAATTAAATTTATGAAATAATGTCCTCTGACTAATTATTTTTGTAAACTATAGAGTAATAACTTTCTACAAAAATAATTGAAAATGCTTTGAAACTATCCATCATATATACAATAATATATTAGCTGGTTTGATAAATATGGTAACTAACTAATTAAAATAAAACAAATAAAGATCAAAATTTTGCTTTTTTTGTAATTTTTTGTTATTGTTAATTCTCTAGAAAAAGTTTAAAAGCAAGGTTAAAATATATATAATGCATTCGCAATTTTTTTATTTTATCAATGTTTTAAGATGGTATTATTTTTTAATTTTTTGATAATGTATTAGTTTAAATATCTTTTCCCCCAGTTAAAATTATTTCTGGCTCCGCCACTGCTTGAGAACATCTTCCCCGCGTTTAGCTTCGGTCATCGCTCTCTTCTCTTCAGCTTCTTTGTGGATTTGAGCTATTTTGTTCTTCATTTGCTCTGCATACTCGGCTTTCTTCTTGATTAGTTGCTCCTGTTATATATCATTCGGATTTTCAGGGGTCAAATTAGAAAAAATCTAAAAAAGTGGCAGCATTTTGTACCATGAACTTAGATTAATACCCTAATTGATGGTAACGTGTTTGAGTGTTCCTGTTCTGGTCTTCTGAGTTTGGCTTTTGAATTCTGCAATGGTTGCCCGAGGTAATGATTTTTAAATCGGTATATTTTTTATTGTGTAACACGTATATCGTTTTCGTACTTGTGTTTTATGCCTGTTAGTTATGAAGATATCAGGACGGTACGCGGATTTGTTCATCCTACCTTTCGTGTTGCATGTCGTTCCCTGTGTTTGGTTGCTCTTGGTGATGGAAGCGAACTCTGACATGTTTCGGGATTTATGTATTAATTGGGGTTTTGGTATGTTTATGAACGTCTTGAATTAATATTAATAAATGTGCTATATTTGAGAGTGCTATGTTTGGTAAATAAAGTGTAAGCATGCAAACTTTTGCAAACATATCAATGAGATCGTGTTCCTAAAGTCATTTAACAATGCATATTAGCGGATTAACCCAAATAATATATTAGTTCACTGCAAAACGGGTTAAATAGATAAATTATTACAAATTGACATTTTTATCTATAATCATTAGTTAGTTATATTGTAAATCTCAGATAAAATCAATTTTCTTAAATTTTAAAACAATTTCTTTACAAAAAATTAATCCGCGTTATAATTAGCGCGGGTTAAATCAATACAATAAAAAACACTAAGTCTTTCCATATGATTGACACATAAGCTTTTTCAATGATTTTGGTGTTGACACCTCATTTAAAATCTCAGCCAATCAAATTAAAAAATTAATACACATCACATTTTTGAATAATTTGATTATTGATTTGATTATAGTGTAAAACATTAACATTTTTTTATTTTTTTCTAATTAAGAGTTATCTCTTAGTTAATCTTTTAAGATTCTCACTAACTTTAATGTTGACTTGTTGAGAATGAAAAATATGGATCGTTCAATCATTTATAATTATATAATGAGAACAAGTAAATAATGATACATTAGAAATACATTACAAAATACACTTCCGTTTTTTTCTTCATAATTATTAGTTTCAAATATGTGTCAAACGCGAGATTAGAATTTCAATTAATTCAAATTATGAAATGTAAAAAATATTTACAAATTTAGAAAGAGAAAAACATGGTGGTTGAAGAAGAAGAATCGAACCTAAAAACGTCGAAATCGTACCAGTGAGGGGAACCGAAGCCGCGAGAACTTGTGAATATGAAGACGACGGAGGAGAGTGAGAAAGAGAAAGAGGCGAGGCAGAGTAGGTGGATCAGAGAGTTGAAGCGGCATAGTTTATGAGTTATAACGGTGGAGTAAAAGTGAATGCGGTCTCACGAGGTCGGAGGATCAAGGAGTTGAAGCGGCGAAGTTTCTGAGATATGACAGTATAATGGAAGTGAGTGCAGTCTCGAGAGGTCAAAGATTCGCCGTTACGGAAGGCATGCAGCAAGCGTATGTCAGAGGAGGCGATCAGATGGATTGTAGTTAACGGTGGTGATGAAGAAGAAGATGAAGAAGAGGATTTGTCTACGAACAAGAAATGAAATAGTTCGTTTGAATTTTTGAAAATTTCTATGGTTTTCTTTTAGTTCATGGTTTTATTTTTGTAAACCATAAGAAAGTGTTTCTCAAAGTATTGTGTTTTTGTTGACAACTAAGATGCCAACTTATGATAAGTTATTGGGTAAAAGTTATTGGATTCGAAAGTAATAAATTAGGTTAAAAAAACAGTCAAATATGATAACAACCTCCAACATGCCGAAGTTACTGAAAATAAACGAATCAACAATGATCTAAAAAATGATAGAAGTTGGTTCACTAAAATCTAAAGTTAACAAAATTTTGATTCACACTGTTTTTTGTATGTCAATGATAATTATGTGTATGTTAAAAAAACTCAATTGGAAAGAAAATAACATATTAGTAAAAAAAAATTTAAATGTTTTTGAAAAGATTTATCAAATAAAACATAATATTAAATTAATAAAACATTATATATATAAAATCCTGCAGCATAGCGCGGGTAACTAGCTAGTTCTAGTTAAACTTATTTTACTTCACCATTCTCAAGTACAACGAGTTTTGTTTCTTATACTTGGAACAAGTTCAGGGGTATAGAAAGTTATTCCCAATACACCACATATTTGAATTCCGGTTGTAAAATAATTAAACAAGATTTTGACCATTAATTTCCATAATAAGTACCTATTAACAAACCCTTTCGTGATTACTGATTAACCTACATTTTACTAGTATTAAGTTAGATCACTTTCTTGGGAAGAGAATGCACTAGATTGCATGTGATGTGTTTCTTCTAATTTTTACTATGCTCTCCTTTGCATTTGTTTTGAATCTTAGATATGCATGTGACCTGGTGAATTCTAAAATGCGCGAAAATAATAATCTTTTCGTGATATTTACTGTGTCTATTTCCCAAATCTACAAATTATATGACAGCTTCTGCGCAGACTTCTTTAAATGCTTCATTACAAAATCTGCATCATTCATATACTTATTTGCATAGTAATAAAGTCGAAGACTCGTAAAATGTCAAGGCATCACCCAAATTTCAAAACATTAGATAAATACTTCGGACTAACCAAGACTCTTGATCTTACAATTTTGTGTGTTTTGGATTAAATTAAAGGAGAAAGGAGGGCAAAAAGAGATGGACCCAGTTATGATTGAAGTATTTTAGGAATCGAGGTTAGGGTACTGAAAAAGGACGTCCTCACGTGATGGTGAGAGCTGATTCAGCCATTCAGGCAAACAGCCTTGTAGAAAAACAGAAAGTTGTACATATTACCTCATGAATACGCATCATCATCAAAGTTACTCTCAAGTCAATGTAAATGTAAACTCAAAGTTACATTGTTTTGTGACTTTGTCTACAGAATACAAATACATTCCGTTTTTTTTTTCTTTTTCTATTACATTTATGGTAAGACAGAAAGGTCTATGGAACTGAAAGAAAAGAAACTGACACGGCCCTGAGCGATATGACAGAACATTAACGGCGCAGCTACGCGGCTTTGCAGGACTTTTAAATCTTCTTTGCTTGGTGGAGAGTCCCTGTAAAAGAGGAGAGTATGTTGAGCAAGATGCGTAATAAAAAACTTGCTTTCACAGTTGGTTTGGAACTAACGAGAACGCTTACCCCGAGAAGCAAGCCACAAAACTCGGTTCACCCGAAGAAGACTTCTTGAACCGGCTGTTTGGCAAATACACGTCAAACACAGCTCTTGCATCACATATTTGCATATCTCCCAAGAGTTTGGTAACAATATCCTTGTCACTGGCACAAACTGACTCCTCTTCACCGCTTGGTGTGGTAATTGCAGCATCCTTTGACGTCCAAAGAACTCCATGCCTGCTTAGGATGTAACCTAGACCCTTTAAGTATCTATAAACCTCGTAGTTTTCCCAACAACAGCCGCTTTTTCCCTCTGCGATTTTCTCATACAAGTCCTTCAGTGGGATCACCAGGTCATCATCTTCAATACCCAATATCTGTAACTCTCCTATTTCACTCAAATACCTGCCGCGAGAAGAAGAGAATGCGAAAAAGGAAGGGACTACTTCATCAGATGACTGAGTAAAGACTGCAAATCTAAAAAAAAAAAAAAACTTTTCTTTTGTAAAAATACTTTGTTTGCCACATACAAAGCCTCTTCTATGAATCAATATGTCTTTCCGCTACGAATGATTCCAGTTGTTGTCCAAAGTTTCCCCTTTTAACCACAACTTGAGCCATTCCTAATTCGGTAATCCAACAAGCCTTGGAAGATCCTACTCTACAATATGCAAACACACAAAAAGAGATTGATTGTAAGAGAATACTCTGCTTAGCGAGGACAACTAAAATCCAGAAACGAGTTGAAGAGTTTTAATCCACCTGAATTGTAACCTGGGCCCTGAACCACCATAATGAAATTATTCGTCATCATCTACTACAAAACCAGTTTCGTTTTTGTTGATCCAGAAGATCACTAAGGATGATTAGAAGTATATTTAGAGATTGAGAGGCGAGATTTCCGTCAATAGGACGAGTTAACTTGACTTTTTGACCAGGTCGAGATTGAGAGAAAAGAGGTCGGATATTATGACGAACAAGTCGGGGACCGTATTCTTTGTTATTAATGATTGAAAAAGGGTGAACGGTTTAGATTTACGAACTGGTTCCGACGGGAATCCAGTTCGGTGTTCTAAATGGCGTTGCTTTGTTACAGACAGAGAGGTCGGGTACAAAATCTAGTGAGAGAGAGTAATAAATGCCTCATGATCTTCATAAATGCATGCCAAGGGGTATATATACTGCGGGAGTTAACTCCCTGTTCCCTGAAATCGCGGGGCAACGTGTCGCTCTCAGCGTCTTTTGTAGGTAAGGTATTTCAGGAAGCGTGTTCCAACCTTTCTGGCAGATAGGTCATGATGAGCTCGGTGCTATACCTCTACGGAGATAGCACACTGTTCGGTCAACTGCCTTCCACGTGTCGCTTCCTCTTTAGATATATGTGCAGAGTTGGCGAGATGTCGAGTTCGGCGCCATCCCCCTACGGGATAGCGTACTGTTCAGTCAACTACCTTCCACGCGTCCTTTTCTCCTTTGACCCCTCTGATTGGGGTTGGTGAGATGTCAGCCCGAGCCCGGGGAGCGCTCTTGTGAGCTCGGCAAGGTTTGAAGTGGGAGCCCGAGATGCCAGCTCGGTGTTTCCTTTAGTCAGCCGTTGACTTCTAATTGATGCAATTGAGAAAGGCCTTTATGCTGAGAAGGGCCTAGCTAATTGGGGGTGCTAAGCCCACCTCCAACAGTTTCGCCAGAAGAGGAAGCTTCCCAGTCTTTTATCTCCATAAACTTTAAAGTATATTCGCTGAGGCAATTCGTCGAACAGTTGGCGTACCACTAGATCTGTCTCTTACAACTCGCAGCTTTTCCCTTTCTTTGGTTTGACTTTTATTGTACCGAATCAAGAAATAAGGAATAAGAACCCAAACCAAACCGGATTAGATCATCCAATGAACAATGATCTCAAATCCAGATAATTACACACACAAGTTGCAATTGATTATTCAATAACCAAATTAACATTGGTCAGCCTTGCAAAAACATAGAATCAAAAACGCAAATTCTAAAACCCTCATGCACCACCAAAATCTCGGCCAAATTAGACAAATTTCGATAGAACGAAGAAAACTAACCTTTTTCTGGTTTGCAGGTTGTAGCCGGTTACGGAGAATCGGTTTCGCAAAAACTGACAAAATTCCGGTACACTTGCTTCGGTTCCGGAAAAGAGGAAGCTGGAATCGGTCGGAGGAAAAAGATTCCGGACGAACGGCGGAGAGAATCGGAGGAGGTATGCAATGTCGGAGAAAATCGACCCGGCTCGTTAGGGTTAAGAAGAAATAGGTTTGGCAGCTTTTAAACTCGGGTCGGGTTTTTTGGTTTGGATCGAGTTTTTTTTGGTTTGGTTTTATTGAGAACATCGGTTCTTCAGATCAGATAGAAGATGGGCAAGCGACAAAACATGAGGTCCAGACGGAAGTAAGCATGACCACGGTTACGGTTAATACGGTTAATGTTAGATTTTTTTTTAACCTTAATCTTAACTGTTTAATATACGGTTAAAACGGTTATGGTTAAATACGAGTCCGGTTAATACGGTTACGGTTTGATACGGTTACGGTTACCTAATGACAATAAATGGTTAATATCATGATTTATAATTAAATAATTATAAATTTTATAAACTAGAATAATAAAAAATAAAAATTATCTCTCGAAGTTCAAACGTGTCTTGACGATTGGAATAGAGCCGAATATAGACAACAAGAATACATTTGAGACAATGAAGAAGAGCTAGAAGATATTGATAGTGATGTATCAACAACCAGATCCGAAGATAGTGAATATTTTTTTTTACTTTTTCTTTTAACTAAATTATTGTAATAGTTTACTTACTCTTTAGGTTATAGATTAATAAAATATATTTTGGAATATTTTGAAACTAACTAATAAAAACTTTAGTTAGTTTATTTTACCCTTATTAATAAAATTGTTTAGAATATTAGTTATAGACTTCTAGTTATTTGTATATATAATTATAATTATTAGTATATATAATTTTATTTTTAAAACGGTTACGGTTAAAATTTTACGGTTTAACCTTGCAGTTAACTAACGGTTTTGATATGGTTACGGTTAATTAACGGTTACGGTTAATAATTTTTTTAACCATAACTAATATATTTTTACGGTTAACGGTTACAGTTTTTAACAGTCTGACATGGTTACGGTCTGGTTACGGTTTGAAAACGCTACGGTTACGGTCCGAAATACGGTTACGATTCCATTTTGGTCATGCCTAGACAAAAGTGTTAAAGACAACAGTCCAACCCAAGAAGAAAGAAGATGATATGGGCTTATGTCACAACATTGAGCCCATTCTAGCTCAACATCCTGCGTTTTGTAACGGTCACAGAGATTCCAATTCAGAGCAAAAAGCAAATCCATTTGCAAAACCGTTTTGATGCTCTTAGGACTCGTGCAATTATGAGTAATTGAGAACATGTGTCATCCTTCTTAAATATATTGAGCTCTGCAGAAAAGTTAAGCAAAATCAATCAATAAAGTTTTATCTTCTTTCATAAAGTTGAAGCTTCAGGTTTCGGGGTTTAATGGTTTAGGCTTGGTTTAGATCACAAACTGTGGAAACCGACATTGTGAGGAAATAGGTTTCGGATTTTTTTTGGGATATAGGTCAATTTTGATTTCGGAAAGGTTGCTATAGTTCTAATGGGGAAAATAGATTGTCTTCCCAAAATAAAATGATTGAGAAAGTTTGAAATCCCAAACCCTTCCCATTCCCTTTCTCCTAAACGCTGAGATCGAATCCAATATCAATGGCGAAGGACCAGGAGATGAGTGGACAGACTGATCTTCGACAAAGCTTCTCGAGCAAGCGGTCCCTTCGGCTCAGTTTCCTCCTCTTCATGTTCTTTTACTCACCACCGCTCTTTTCGCTTTCGATTCTCCATAGGAAGTAAATATTTGCATCTTTTTCTTTACGAGATTGTTTTCGTAAATGATATTTGTGTGGTTTTCAGAGGAATTTGGGTCAATTGGAAGCATTGTCGAGGAAACTTAAGGCTAAAACTCTAAGAAGCGAAGCTCCTTCACAGTCTATTGCTGCCACTAGGTACTATTTAACCGGTAAATTTGATGTTCCTCATTGAGAAAAGAATCATGATTGATTCATGGATGTTCGTTCCGGTCAAACTCGATGAGAAGAACCGTTACATGCAACAAATCCAAAATGTCAAGAACCAGTCATTTTTAGGGTTACCGGTTCGAGACGGTCTGATCCGATTTCACCGGGCCGTATATGATTAATAGTGGGTTTCTCTTTTTCATCTACGTTACTTTTTCAATTTTATTTTGTAAATGAACTTTATTTTGTAAGTTATTACATATTATGCCATTACAAATAAAAAAATAAATGAAATAAGAAAAGATATAATTGTCTTTTAAAATTATTGATGAGAATATGGAAAATATATATTTTCCATTAAAAAACTTATTTAGTATTTAGTTTCTTAGTTATTATGATATTATTAAAATAATCAATCCATACATATTCAAAAAAAATATATATTCAAAATAATGCAATATTTTTCACTATAATTATTATAAAATATTTTACTAATTTTATAAAGAGTTAGACACGAGAATTTTTTGTTTTTTAAGTGTTTGTGGACTGACCACAAAAATCATAGTCATTGAACGGTGCATATTAGAGTTATGTTTTCAAGATTATAGGTTTTTGCGGGTTAATCCGAATAATACTTTAATTTATTGCAAAACTGGTTAAATAGACATGTTAGTCCGCATTGACAATCCGGTTAAACATATTTTAAAATTCAGATAAAAACAATTTTTCTTCAATTTCAAAACAATTTTTAAACAAAAATTATCCGCGCTATATAGCTAGTGTGGCTTGAATCCTAGTAGACAAATTATTCCGTTTGACAACTCTATCTATAATCATGAATTAGCCATATTATAAAATTCAAATAAAAACAATTTTTCTTAAATTTCAAAATAATTTCTTTTAAAAAAATCAATCCACGCTAGGCCTGGGAACGGAGCGGATATCCGGTTTTTTTAAGGTATCTGTATCCGTATCCGCCGGATAATCAAATTCATTATCCGAATCCGGATCCGAAAGCTCCGAATATCCGGGTTCCGAATATCCGTTGAAAAACTCGGATATTCGCGGATATCCGGATCCGATCCGGCCTATTTAATTAAAATTTTAAAAATCTGAAACAAAAGACATAGATAATAAAAATGTATCATTATAGCAAAAATTACAAATATCAAAGGTTTAAGAAGCATACAAATAGCAAAAAGTTTAAGTAGAAAAAGAAAAAATAGTAAAAGAGAAAGTTGATTTATCTTCATGTCATCCATCTTCATGTTCTTCCCTCACAATCTGAAACAGAAAACTATCATGCAATATGAGTTTCAAAAACAACAACTTTCAAACGTAATTGAAACGTAAGATTGGCTTTATAAGGTTAAAATGAATGCATGTCCAATGATTTCTAAACTGATTCTTACCTGATCATGGCTGGATATTTAATGTGTTCGCTTCTGTAAATGATAATAATCATTAGTACGTAAAACAGTTATTAAAATTTATAAACTAGAAGATAAAAAACAAAGCATACATACCTGATTTGATATTCTCAAGTTCAGCAATCAATTCTTCTACTCTTAAATCTTCTTCATCATCACGATACCAATCTTGGGTGCAAATAAGAGCTTCCACGGTTCTTGGTGTCAAAGAACTACGGAAACGATCTAGTACCCGAGTACCTGTACTAAAGGCGGATTCTGATGCAACTGTTGACACAGGTATAGCTAACAAGTCTCTCGCCATAAGTGACAAAATCTTGTACTTAGACCCCGTTGTCTTCCACCAATGTAAGATGTCGAAATTTGGATTATTTCGGTTCTCTCGAATATCATCCAAATAATACTCTACCTCTGATTTTGAAATAGCAGCCTCTTCACTTTCCTCAGCATCATCAAACATTGCATCCATCAATGAATGTTTCTTCTCTTTTTCCTTAGAACACGAGCTTACATTTCTCTTCTCTTGAGGAGATACCACTGAATCTTGTGACTGCACAGATGTATAATATTCAAATATCCTGTTCAAAGCATCGGTGATCATGTAAAGCAAACGACCAGCCTCAGATTTAGGGTAAGTTCCTTCAATCATCCACCTTACCCATCTCATTTTGTATCGAGGATCAAGAACTGCAGCAACATAGATCATCATATTTGTATTATCAAAGTTCCCCCAATACTTATAGAACTTGATCCTCATTTTCTGAGCCATAGCTTTTCTGTGTGCATCCCCCATTGTATCCATTTGTACTATCATCCAACCCACTCCGAATATCTCTTTCATATATGTATTTCCAGTGACATATTTAGACCCAGATATATTCACAGTAGCATCATAGAAATACTGTAAGATAGGAGATAATGCACTAGCATAAGCCCAATCACTTTCACTTGGTACAGCTTCACAGATTATAGTAAGTTCTGAAACATACTTTTCATCTTCTAACTCAAGCATATCAAACCCTTTCTTTAGAGACACAACAGATTGTAACATTAAAAATATTGAATTCCATCTTGTTTCAACATCTAAGCAAAGACCAGCATTTGTTTCAACCTTTTGATGCTCTAAACATTCTTTAAACCTTTTCAGCCTACTAGGAGAAGATCGAACATACCTGACGGCTGATCGAATCCTTAAAACTGCCCCATGTATCTCTGATAGACCGTCTCTCACAATCAAACCCAAAATATGGGCACCACAACGCATGTGAAGAAATTCCCCATTCAAGATAGTTGTTCCCCATGAAGTTAACTTTTTCTTCAAGTACTTCAATGCAAGATCGTTAGAACTAGCATTATCTACTGATAGTTACATAATTTAGCCCATTTTAGCATACATTTTAGTTAGCATTTTGTGACTTATTGCATTCATTTCATTGTTTTTGGTGTAGTTTGCATCCATTTTAGAGTTAGTGAGTCTTAGGTTAGTTCTTGCATATGTTTGTGTGCTATGGAGTCTTTTAGGTACCATTTGGAGCTTATGGAAGCATTTTGGAGCTTGGAGGAAGATCATGGGGCAAAATAAACCTGTTTGGAGCAAGAGCTATGCCCAAATATCAAGGAAAATGCAGAGGCCATCTGACGTGCTCTAAAGATCGGCTCAGACAAAGATCTTGAGCTCCGATTTAGCTTCGAGAATCTCCATAAAAGTCGTAGATAATCGAGATACCTTTCTAATGGAGGTGTTTCCAAGTCATTCGGAGCAGCCGTTCAAAAGATACGACACATTTAGTGAGCACAGGTCCGTCTGGCATCGATTTGGACTAATGACAGAAGTCCATCGGTGTGAATCCGACCGATACAACCGACCGATATGGAAGCTGGAAAACAGGAGAAAAATCAGAGTCTCACATCGGTGCGTTGTATCGGGCAGAGGCCGACCGATATGGTTTCCTCCGGAGCAAAATGCAGAGTCCGTCCGAGGGGACTGAAAGATCGTGTCAGAAGAAGACTTTCCATTTGGATTTAGCTTTGGAGATCTTCATGAAAGTTATAGGAAATTGAGCTAGCTTTCCAATGGGAGTGGTTTCAGGTCATTCTGACCAGTGGTTAAAGAGATACGACATTTTATCAAGCGCATGTCCGTCTAACCTGCAAACGGAGCAAAACCAGAAATTCACATCGGCCGGATGTATCGGGATCAGGAGACCGATGTGATTCCTGCGACCCACTTTGCTATTTAGGCCAAAAAACTTGTTATTTGTGGGATATCTCATTTTTAACTTGTAAAAACACTCTTCTTAGAGAGAGTTTGGAGATTTTAAGAGATTCTTAGTGTTTTTATGAAAGTTCTTGTTTCTTTTCATCTATCTATCTATTTCTAATCATCTAACCATGAATCTAAACACCTCCTACATAGGATTTGTTGAGATTATCATGGTTTGTGAGTAGTTTCTTTAGAACTTTGGGTATGGTAGATTAAGATGTTTTCTTGCTAAATCATGATGCTTAGGACTTAGTTTATGAAGAATCCTTACTTGTTAGGTGTGATTAATGCTAGATTAGCCTTGACAAAGTTGATTTAGAACTTAAGGAATTTCATGCCCGGAAGGTGTTCGATGAAATTCCTCAACCAAACTTAGCAAGTGTTTTACATTCCTAGCCTATGGAAATGGATGTCTAGGGTGTTTAATGGTTATTTAGACTTGAGATTAATGCTTGTTGATCATTTAATTGCAAATGGAAGTTTGTTCTCAATTAAGTGATTAGTGAAGTGATTATTTTCATGGAAGTGGATTAGTCTAAATTAGTGATCTAAGGCCTAAGGATTAGCATTGTTTGAGTATCATGGTTTAGCTAGAGAATGTCCAAGTCGATTACCATTACCCGAAGTTCGTTTGCTTATTCTTGTTTAAATCGTTTTCGTTACGTTTTAGTGCAAAACTTGTTAGTCTTTTAATTACATTTGTTATATGCTGGGTTGTTTATTATCATGTCTTTAAATTGATTAGGATCATTAGAAAACCTTTATTCGATTAGCTTAGATTAAGAAGTGTCTCGCATTCTCTGTGTGTTGTTCTCGTGCCTCCTTGTGGATTCGATCCCTAAGTGCTACAATGACATACCATTAGATTGTGGTATTGTGCACAATGGGTTAATTGTGCGAACCGTAAAAAGTTCATTATCAATTTGGCGCCGTTGCCGGGGAGGTTTAGCAATAGCCATAGGGATTAGGACTCTTTTTGAGACTAAGTTTTATTTTTCTTTGTTTATTAATCTTTCCACCTTGTTTGCTCTTATCTCTATAGGTGCATGAACTTTCAAAGGCGAGGTATGAATATGGATCAAGCACCACTTGTTAGAGATGCAAATGAGAATCGAGAAGAGGTTGCTCAAAGGGTTAGAGCACCGAGGTTGATTGGAGCGGGTGATGCTCCCAACAACGCCCATGAAAATCGCGCCGGTATACATCCACCACCGGTGGAGAGTAATAATTTTGAGATCAAGGCGAGTCTCATTTCCATGGTGCAAGGAAACAAGTTCCACGGTTTACCAGTGGAGGATCCCTTAGACCACTTGGATCAATTCGATCGAATTTGTGGAATGGTCAAGATCAACGGAATTTCCGAGGATGGGTTCAAGCTTCGATTATTTCCATTCTCTCTTGGAGACAAAGCCCACCAATGGGAGAAGAACCTACCTCAAAGATCCATCACTTCTTGGGATCAATGTAAGAAAGCCTTTCTAGCCAAGTTCTTCTCTTCTACAAGAACGTCAAGGTTGAGAAACGAGATCTCGAGCTTCACTCAAAAAGGGAATGAGAGCTTTTGTGAAGCGTGGGAACGATTCAAAGGCTACACAATGCAATGCCCACACCATGGCTTCTCCGAAGAATCGCTCTTAAGCACTCTATACCGAGGAGTTTTCCCCAAGTTTAGGATGCTCCTTGATACCGCAAGCAATGGCAACTTCTTGGGAAAAGAAGTTGATGATGGGTTGGAGCTTGTTGAGAATCTTGCCCAAAGCAATGAGAATTATGGTGAGGATTATGATATAGCTTTGAGAGGAAGTGGAGAATATGAGGACCGAACAAGAAGGGAGATGAAAGCCCTAAATGAGAAGTTAGACAAGGTCTTGGAAGCCACACAAAGGCGAGTGAACTATGTAAGGGATTGCAAAGGTTACCAAGAGGAAGTTCACTTTGTAGGAAACCAAGGCGGTTACAACAAAGACTTCAACTCCAACTTCCCGCAACAAGGGTTTGTTCCTCGAAACCAATTCCAAGGAAACCAAGGTGGTTACCCAAACAAACCATCTTTTGCACTTCAACTTCAACAAGAGCAAGGAAGCAACTCGACACAACAAGATGTCGAAATGAAGGGTATGCTTCAACAACTCTTGACGGGCCAAGCTCATGGAGCAAATGAGTTGAATAAGAAGATGGCCGAGATTCACACTAAGGTGGATTGCTCATACAACGATCTCAACGCAAAATTTGAAGATCTATCCTCTAGAATCAAACACTTGGATCAACAACGCACTCAAGGAGATTCCGATTCTAGTAGACCCATGGAGAAACTAAAGGGCAAAATCGATGCAAACCCAATGGAGTATTGCAATGTTATCCTCTCAAGTGACGAGATTGAAGAAGCTATACGAGAGATCAAGAGAGTTCTCCATGAATCCAAAGACGAAGTCGTAGTGGTTTCTAGCAACAAAGTAGTTGAGAAAAAAGATGTGGAGGCCAAGACAGTTGTGAGGAAAGAGACTTCTTGCATTGAACCTCCTCAACGTGAGCCTAAATCGATTCCCAAGCTTGGAAATCCGGGTAAATTTGTCATCTCTTGCTCCCTTGGTGATTTGAATGTTGATGACGCCATGTGTGATTCGGGATCAAGCGTGAATGTGATGTCACTTGAATTGGTGAAGAGTCTTGGAATCAAGAGCATGAAGCACCACCCATCACACATCACTTTTGGAGATTCTTCTTCTAAGCAACCACTTGGCATTGTTGAAGATTATCCTCTCAAGATCGGAAATTGTCTCATTCCAACCGACTTCATAGTTATGAAGATGAAGCAAACCAGCAAACTCCCCCTCCTCCTTGGAACTCCATTCCTCAATACCACCGGTGCAAGCATGGACTTCCAAAACAAGAAGGTCGTTCTCAAGAACGTGAATGAAAAAGTCTTCTATTCCATGAAGCCCTCTTCCACTAAGCTTTGTGGCACCATTGTTTGTAAGGATGATGAAGCGGAAGTTAAAAAGGTTGAGTATGTGGGAAGTTGTGAGAAGATGAATTTGGTTTCACCCCCAAAAGCTTGTAAAAAGAAGAAAAATTCTCATGAAGAGAAAACTTTGGGTTATGGTAATGTTGAAGAAGCCTTAGCGCTGGATGGTGTTTGCTTGGAATATCTTTTCCATACCGCTATGGAAAATGAGGTTGAGAGTATAAAGGTTCAAAAGAAGGGTAAGGACACTAAGGCCAAAAAGAAGAAACCCAATGATAAACACCCTCCCACCCTTGTCAAAGGCATGACGAGCAAGCCTAATGAGGTTAGATCATTTTTTTCCCAAACTCACCACTATGACCTTGACACCGTGGAGATATGAAGATGGTGTGGTTGAGTACAAGATCAAGTGTAAGGGAAGGTCAAAACCTTTTGCCATGGTTAGAGCAATCATCACACCCGAGCTCAAAGAAAAAGGTCCAACGGGAATTCAAGAGATCATGAGCAAGGTTCTCACACTCAAGCTCGAAGACCCGCCATGGAGTTCCACTACTCCTTCTCTCCAAGCCTAAAACGGTTTGAAACGTCAAGCGTAGCGACGTAAAACAAGCGCTCTTGGGAGGCATTCCCATGACTATCTTTGTATATATTTTCGTTCTTTCTTGTTCCTTTTGATGTTTTTGTTTGATGTTTATAGTTTTCTTGGGTCCAAGGTCGTGGTACTTAACGCATGAATGGGTAGAGCTACAGCACGTCACACTCCTCTCCAATCCAAAGGTATGATCCAAACTCCATTTCATTGTACATACTTTTGCATATTTTTACCTTCTCTTTGATTTGTGTTGCACCGAGACGTTGCAATTCAAGTTCGGGGGAAGAATTTGTGTCTTTTGATATTGTGTTTTGTGATCTTATTTTTCTTTTTGCATATTTGAGTCTCATTCATTCATATAAGTGCATATAAAAACCATTAAAAAAAAAAAATTTAGTTGCATTTTGCATGTTTAAGATTGAGTCTAGATGCATATAGGTTTGCATTCACTTGCATTGGGAGAATTATCCATGTAGAATATAAACTTAAGAGCTTGAATTAATGCCCTCGTTAGGAGTTCTTTGATGCATTTGAGCGATCACGAAGTTAAGGATGATCCATGCTTTGATCTTGCGGTTTGAATGTTTTTGTCTTGGTTGAAGCATGCTTTGAATTGAATCTAACTCTATCTACATGAACTCTAATCTTGACTCATAATTATCATGTTTATGTATTGAAAAGTGAATTCATGGATACCTTATACATATTTGAGCTATCTTAGCCCTTTTCACCACTCTCTTGTTAGCTCAAATAGCCGTTTCCCATTTTTGGAACGGTTAACCACACCCTTAACTATACTTTTCCTTCAAGCCTTCATTTCTTGTGTGTGTCGTGAGGCCTAATTTTGAATGAACTTAGCAAAAAGTGTTGAGTTTGGAACGACAAGGAGTTGATAGATAGGTTGGTGATTTGGGTGTTGATGTAAAGAAAAGAAAGTGTGGAGAAAGGAAAAGATTGAGAAAAAGGATAGGGGAAAGTAAAAAGTTTGGATTGGTTGGCATGAAAATGTGGAATAGCTCTAGGGGTTGATAGTATAAGTCTCTATGTGTGTAGAAGAAAGAAAGAGCCAAAAGAAAAAAAATATATATATGGCTAAGGCATCTAAATGATGATTGAGAGACTAGTTATGAAAGTGAAAAAGAGCTAAAAGAAAAAGATGAAGAGCCAATCCATTTGTTGAAAGAGAAGAAGAAAAGAAATGTGGTCTAAGAAGGCAAAATGCCTTGTGATATGGGTAGTTTATAATGGATCTTGATGAGCTTAGAAATAGGAGTGGAGTTCATATTGGGGCATTGGGTAGACGGATGTCATCCTTGTACGCATCAATTGTTCTTTACTCTTAGCATTTTGCCAAAGTTCATTCTTTCGTGAGAGATCCCATTGCATTGGAATACCCACATGATTGAGATTATTTTCATCTCAAAACCTTTTTCCTAAGCCAAATGAGTTCACTTGATTTTTATTAAGCATGATTCACCATTGTACTTAATGAATGTTAAAGAGTTAGAAGATATGATTACTTGTAGATGCTAAGGCTTAGACCAAATTCGTGTAGCAACGAGTATGGCTAAATCTTTTGAAGTAGAGGTTGTTTGTGCATCACATAACTACTACCAAGGGCATTGAATTGAATTCTTTTGTTAATATTCTCGGATATGATATCCCGCATTCCAACCTCTTCTTCGATTTGTTCTTGTTTGTTTGCTTGCGGACAAACAAAAGGCAAGTTCGGGGGAGTTGATAGTTACATAATTTAGCCCATTTTAGCATACATTTTAGTTAGCATTTTGTGACTTATTGCATTCATTTCATTGTTTTTGGTGTAGTTTGCATCCATTTTAGAGTTAGTGAGTCTTAGGTTAGTTCTTGCATATGTTTGTGTGCTATGGAGTCTTTTAGGTACCATTTGGAGCTTATGGAAGCATTTTGGAGCTTGGAGGAAGATCATGGGGCAAAATAAACCTGTTTGAAGCAAGAGCTATGCCCAAATATCAAGGAAAATGCAGAGGCCATCTGACGTGCTCTAAAGATCGGCTCAGACAAAGATCTTGAGCTCCGATTTAGCTTCGCGAATCTCCATAAAAGTCGTAGATAATCGAGATACCTTTCTAATGGAGGTGTTTCCAAGTCATTCGGAGCAGCTGTTCAAAAGATACGACACATTTAGTGAGCACATGTCCGTCTGGCATCGATTTGGACTAATGGCAGAAGTCCATCGGTGTGCATCCGACCGATACAACCGACCGATATGGAAGCTGGAAAACAGGAGAAAAATCAGAGTCTCAAATCGGTGCGTTGTATCGGGCAGAGGCCGACCGATATGGTTTCCTCCGGAGCAAAATGCAGAGTCCGTCCGAGGGGACTGAAAGATCGTGTCAGAAGAAGACTTTCCATTTGGATTTAGCTTTGGAGATCTTCATGAAAGTTATAGGAAATTGAGCTAGCTTTCCAATGGGAGTGGTTTCAGGTCATTCTGACCAGTGGTTAAAGAGATACGACATTTTATCAAGCGCATGTCCGTCTAACCTGCAAACGGAGCAAAACCAGAAATTCACATCGGCCGGATGTATCGGGATAAGGAGACCGATGTGATTCCTGCGACCCACTTTGCTATTTAGGCCAAAAAACTTGTTATTTGTGGGATATCTCATTTTTAACTTGTAAAAACACTCTTCTTAGAGAGAGTTTGGAGATTTTAAGAGATTCTTAGTGTTTTTATGAAAGTTCTTGTTTCTTTTCATCTATCTATCTATTTCTAATCATCTAACCATGAATCTAAACACCTCCTACATAGGATTTGTTGAGATTATCATGGTTTGTGAGTAGTTTCTTTAGAACTTTGGGTATGGTAGATTAAGATGTTTTCTTGCTAAATCATGATGCTTAGGACTTAGTTTATGAAGAATCCTTACTTGTTAGGTGTGATTAATGCTAGATTAGCCTTGACAAAGTTGATTTAGAACTTAAGGAATTTCATGCCCGGAAGGTGTTCGATAAAATTCCTCAACCAAACTTAGCAAGTGTTTTACATTCCTAGCCTATGGAAATGGATGTCTAGGGTGTTTAATGGTTATTTAGACTTGAGATTAATGCTTGTTGATCATTTAATTGCAAATGGAAGTTTGTTCTCAATTAAGTGATTAGTGAAGTGATTATTTTCATGGAAGTGGATTAGTCTAAATTAGTGATCTAAGGCCTAAGGATTAGCATTGTTTGAGTATCATGGTTTAGCTAGAGAATGTCCAAGTCGATTACCATTACCCGAAGTTCGTTTGCTTATTCTTGTTTAAATCGTTTTCGTTACGTTTTAGTGCAAAACTTGTTAGTCTTTTAATTACATTTGTTATATGCTGGGTTGTTTATTATCATGTCTTTAAATTGATTAGGATCATTAGAAAACCTTTATTCGATTAGCTTAGATTAAGAAGTGTCTCGCATTCTCTGTGTGTTGTTCTCGTGCCTCCTTGTGGATTCGATCCCTAAGTGCTACAATGACATACCATTAGATTGTGGTATTGTGCACAATGGGTTAATTGTGCGAACCGTAAAAAGTTCATTATCATCTACTGTAATGGTGAACACTTTACTAATTCCCCAAAAAACCAAGCACTTCTCAACCATTTTACCTATTGTTTCACCAGCATGATTATCAACTATGCAGAAATTGATGACCTTTTTGTGTAGCTTCCAATTCTCATCAACAAAGTGAGTAGTAAGGCACATGTAAGACATATTTTGTATGGACGTCCAACAGTCTGTAGTAAGAGAAATACTACCTTTGTAGTTCCTAAAAAAACTCTTAGTTTGCTCCTTTCATCCTCATAAATCTCCAAACAATCTTTAGCCACAGTTTTACGACAAGGCATTTCAAAACGAGGTTGAGCAACACTCATGAATCGATTAAATCCCTTATGTTCAACAAACCTAAAAGGAAATTCATCCATGATAATCATCTCAGCTAATGCCTTACGAGTCGCAGGTTGGCTAAAACCTAAGAAAGACGGTACCTTACTCCCAAAACTCCCATCTACTTGATTGTGATGAAATTAAGTAGATTTTTTTATCCTTTTACCACCAATATCCTCATCAGATGCATCTGCCGGTTTCATACTACATATTTTCTGGTGATTTAATATTGCACTAGTTGTAGCACCATCTTTAGTTCTACACTTAATCAACTTAGAACAATGAATACACCTAGTCTTTTCAGGATCTTCAGACTCCACAAAAGTCAACCAAACTGAAGATCTTTTCTTTATTACCTTGGAAGTTGTTGAAGAATTAGTCTCTTGCGTTTTTTAATCCGTCTCTGGTTGATCACTTTCACCCGCATGATCATAATTGGCTGTGGAATTTATAGTCTCTTCTGTAGAATCCATCTAAACAGAGAAAACAAACTCATTATAAACAGAGAGTGAGAGTAAGAGAGTGAAATAAAACAAAAACAAAAAAAGTATGAAACCCAAAAAAACCCATTATAAATTAAGCCCAAGTTGATGCAAATTCATCGTTTTGGATTGTTTTTCGAAACGCTTAAAATTATTAAATTTGCCAGCTACTTGTGATGCCATGCTTGGACCACGCCTAACTATCGAAGCCAATAGTAAAAGTGCAGTATTATGTTGTTTTCTGATTGGGGTGAATGAATACTATGCAATTATGATAAATATATAAAAGGTTGGATCCATAGATGCAAACAAATTCGGCGTTAAATTAAAAAGAAATTTGCAAAGAAATTAGGTTATGGAGACCAGCCTTTGTTTTGAATCTGGGAACGCCGCAGGGAGAAAGAGAGAGAGACTGAGAGAGGCAACGAGGAAATGAAATTAGGTTAGGAGTTTGATATTACTCTTTATGGGCTTGGGGCTTTCTTATAAGATTTTTTTTAAAATATAAACGGATATCCGTTATCCGTTTTCGAATTTTTTTATTATCCGAATCCGTATCCGGATCCGCCGGATACGTTATTTTATTATCCATATCCGTATCCGAACTATCCGGATATCCATTTTTCGGATCAAATCGGAGCGGATGTCGGATCGGATACCGGATCCCGGATAATAATCCCAGGCCTAATCCACGCTACTGTTTAAGTCCTAGTAACCTTTAATTTTACAAGTCCCGTTTATACCATGTCATATACCATGCGTCACTACTTAGTTTTGTCTCCCCAAGTTTGTTGGAGTCATGAAACTTTTGGGTTAATTTACTAGAAAGCTGCAAACGAATTTTTTTATTTAAAATAAAAGTTACCATCATTATTAGTTTGAACCGGAACAAACCGTTTGGTTCGATATGAGAAACCACGATCTAGATGCCAATTATGATCCGGTTTATCACGAAAAAGTAACGTAGATGAGAAAGAGAAACCCACTATTAATCTTATACGACCCGGTGAAATCGGATGAGACCGTCTCGAACCGGTAACCTTAAAAATGACTGGTTCTTGACATTTTAGATTTGCTGCAGGTAATATTTGTATTCTCATCGAGTTTGACCGAAACAAACATCCATGAATCAATCAAGATTCTTTTCTCGAGGAGGAACATCAAATCCAACAAATTATACATCAAAACCGTTTATTAAGTAATAAATAGTTTCTTGAAAAAACCAATAATGAGTTTGTTAATTCTTTTAATTATAGCCCTCTGGTTTCCAAATGTGTCTTCTTTTTTTAACTCCCTGTTTTTTCTCTCTTTGGTTCTTTCTTCCCCTAAAATTAGAAAGAAACAGAAAAACACACACACATGTTCTCTATGTTTGAATTTAAAATAGAAAAATTATTCGTTAGCTACACGAACTATACGAGAATGCATGACTACAAATTTGAACTAAAACAATGTGTTGATAACTACATCATCTATTGATATAGCATAGAAACACATCCGAACTAACATAAGTCATGTGCCCAACACCATGGCCATCACTTTCTTTACTTTTCCGGTATACTGGTCGACTGACTCCGGCGTTGACTCATTATTTTTTTTTCTTCAACGAAAATTCCTACTTCTCTGGTCAAATCTTAAATTCCTTCAAAACCATAGATTCTCTTCAAGAACTTGATCTTAGCAACAACAATTCGGTTTTTCTCTCTAGTCACAATCAACATCCTAAATCTCGTTCACCTCGTTATTCAGTTCAACAATTTCACAAGCTCGATTCCAGAAATCTCGATTGAAATCAAAATACACATCCGCCACTAGAGCTTGCCGTGGAGATCGAGATCCTTTAGATCTATATGGCCACGTTCTCTGCTTCATCTTCTTCGGCGAAAAAGACCACCATCGATTTCAAGAGGGGCAAGCGAAATGTTTCGATTTCAATGAGGGTCCAAAGCGAAAGTTTTGAGAAATCTCCGATCAATTCTCACCGGAAACGGCTACCGCATCACCACCACCAGTTCCACAATACATCTCAAACGATTTCCCAAAGATCAAATCATTACTTTTTTGCTTCATATACGCAAAAGAAAAAAAAAGAGTTCAGTGGTTTGCTCTCTAGACCCAAGCTCCGAATCAGTCGTCTAAAACGAGCACGCTTCCTGTGAAACACACTTACGATGTAGGAGCTACGGCGAAGCATGAATGTAAATGCGGTGGGTATGGTGGTGGTTAAGAGATGCCTCGCCGATGGAAATCAAAGAAAATTGGAAGAAGAGGAGGACGAGTACATCTTTAGTTGAGAGATTGCAGATCGATTCGTGCAAAAAGTTCGTGTAGATTTTAGGAAATTTTAAACAATAAAGTTTCTGGGACGAAGAGAAAGAGAAGAAGATAGTTCGAGAGATGATTGTGAGTGACGGAAAGGTGATAACACCATATTTTACATGTTTTTAAGGTTTAGTTTCATAGGTTTTTAGTTCCAATTTGTATAGTTTTTGGATATTTTCATGCATTTAGGTCCAACTTGAGTCTCATTGCATTTTAGATGTCCTAGGTTGTCTTTGCATTCTTTTTGGCTTGCTTGAGCCATTTTCAGGTGTTCTTGGAGTCATAGGAGTTGGAGGAGTGAAGATAGCCATCAAAAAGTTCATTTCGGAATACAAAGATGCAGGATCAGGTTGAGACGTCATAAGTTTGGCATTGGATGAAGGACTTTCCACCGATGGATTGAGCTCAAATTTTAACACGAGATATATCAATGGATTAGCTTTCATTTGGAAGTGGTGTGAGGAAATTCCAACGGTGCGATCAGAAGTTATGCCAATTTCCGTGACGACGGTCCAGTCTGGCGCGCGAAGGAACTCAGTGGAGCTCGCAGCGGTCATGCAGCGGTCTACAGTGACCGCTGCGGGTTCATCCGTCGAAAAAAAACAGAGAATCACAGCGGTCATGCAGCGGTATGAGCTGACCGCTGTGGATCATCTGAAACTCAAAAATTCGACCCAAACTCTATTAAAAGCCAAAAAACCTAATTTTATGAAGAAAGTTTTCTTCTTCTAAGAGTGGGGCTCGTCCCCAACTCTCTCTTCTTGATGTTTAGGGATTGTTCTTCATACAAATGCCATTCTAGAGAAGATTTCTTCACTCTATCTTTATATTATGCTTATTTGATTCTTGTTCTTCATTTCTATGTCTTTTTCTCTTGTGTTCTTCATGTTCTTGTGAGTTGACTTTTTGTTGGATTTTAGATAATGTTTGATTTGGATGGTTGATGGTTGATTGTTGATGTTTAGGCTTAGATAATCATTTGTTCTCATGTTAGGAGGGATCTTAATGCTAGAATCGAATTGACAACTCATTTCTAGAACTTAAGACATTTCTCGCCCGGAAGGTGTTCGATGAAATGTCTAGAAAACTTCTAAGCATGCAATTCAATTCTTAGCCAATGGAAATTGATGATTAAGGTGAATTGTTGACTTGTATGGACTAATGCTTAATGATTATGGATCATTTAGTTTCGAACGGAAGTTCTTGATAACTAGATGATTTTGTAAATGGATTAGTATCATGGAAGTGAACTAATCTACTTGTGTGATCCATGTCATAAGAATGAATGTGCATTGAATGTTTAGGCATCATTAGTCAATTGTCTTGATGGTTAGATAATGGTTATTTAAGATGATCTTGGATGAGTCTTTCACTTAGGTTGGTTCGTAACGCTAGATTTGTCATGATAAACCGAAACCTAGTACTACACCTTAGATTAGTTAGATTTTTGGTCTCATCCCATGCATTAGGGATAGATTCGAGTAAGCGGTGTTAGTACTAGATTAGGTATGTTCATTCGTTTCTAGATCTTAGGCATTTCACTCATGACCCGAGTTTAAATGAATTGCTTGATCCGAACCTTTTGCGAGCTATGCATATCCTAGCCAACGGAAGTTGATGTTTAGGGTGTTTAGTGAACTAATTGGAATTGTTTCTTAATGCTTGTTAATTATTTAATCACAAATGGAAATTTGTTCTTGATTAGATAATTAACAAGGTGATTAGTGCCATAGAAATGGATTAGTCATATTTGAGAATTCCATGTTCTAAGATAGTGATTAATGCTTCTAAATGATTCATTGTTTGATTGTTACCCATCTCATTGATAGCTTAGTTCATAATCCAACATTTTAGTCTTGTGTTTTGTTTTCCTTCTTGCATTTGTTTCCTTTCTTATAAATTTAAAAACCAAAAACAATGTTTGCTCTAGCTTAAGAAGTTTCTTGCATTCTTAGTGCCTCAATCTTAACCCCTTATGGATTGACATCTCAAGTACTACAATGACATGAGTACACTTGGGATAATTGACACGAAAATATCCTGTATCAATTTCATTGTAGTACTTGAGATGATGACGGCATGTCGTTTGTAGCACTTTAAGGTATCGATCCACGGGGAATAGAGACTACGGCACCGAAGATGCGAGAAACGAACTAGTCTAGAGCCAAACTCTTTTGAAGTTTGTATTTCCAAAAATTTGATTGATTTATCACAATGATATTACATGGTTTATATAAACATAAAACTAACTTAACTCTACTTAAAACTTAACTATGGTAGAGTAAACATACTCCCTAAATTAAGGTGGAAACATACTCCCTAAATTAAGGTGGAAATTAAGGAAAATAAACAACTTGCAAATCACAATTAAACCCACTAAAAAAACAACTTGCGTATGCTACAGTGAATGGTGGCTGGAAGCACATTTTGCTTGATCCAATTGTTTTGCTCGGAATAGTATTCTGATCAGCTCGGACCGACTTCACGAAATCGGGCATAACTGTCGATCGCGCCGTTGGATTGGCCTCAAACCACTTCTCAATTAAAGCTAAGTCATTTCTCTAGCTTGTCTCCAAATTTCAGATTAATCCAACGGTGGGAAGTCTGTCATCGATCTCCGAACTTCAGACGTTTCTTCTTTTGCTTCGATCCAAGCAACTCCCAAATACATAAAATTACACAAAATATTATAAAATACCACAAAGACTCTCTAGGACTTCTAAAATACAAATGAATAATTATGAGACATAAAATGCACTAAAACACACTAAAAAGACTCAAAGACAAAATAAAACTAACAAAAATAAATACTTTAAAACGGTAAAATATGCGCTTATCAATTCCCCCGGACTTGCCTTTTGCTTGTCCTCAAGCAAACAAGAAACGACAGCCCGGAAGAGTGATTTATTGAAATAATAAAAACAGAACTAAAGGATAGGCTCGGCACGTCAATTACCCTCAACGTGCACAACACCGCAATCATGACGGCATGTCGTTTGTAGCACTTTAAGGTATCGATCCACGGGGAATAGAGACTACGGCACCGAAGATGCGAGAAACGAACTAGTCTAGAGCCAAACTCTTTTGAAGTTTGTATTTCCAAAAATTTGATTGATTTATCACAATGATATTACATGGTTTATATAAACATAAAACTAACTTAACTCTACTTAAAACTTAACTATGGTAGAGTAAACATACTCCCTAAATTAAGGTGGAAACATACTCCCTAAATTAAGGTGGAAATTAAGGAAAATAAACAACTTGCAAATCACAATTAAACCCACTAAAAAAACAACTTGCGTATGCTACAGTGAATGGTGGCTGGAAGCACATTTTGCTTGATCCAATTGTTTTGCTCGGAATAGTATTCTGATCAGCTCGGACCGACTTCACGAAATCGGGCATAACTGTCGATCGCGCCGTTGGATTGGCCTCAAACCACTTCTCAATTAAAGCTAAGTCATTTCTCTAGCTTGTCTCCAAATTTCAGATTAATCCAACGGTGGGAAGTCTGTCATCGATCTCCGAACTTCAGACGTTTCTTCTTTTGCTTCGATCCAAGCAACTCCCAAATACATAAAATTACACAAAATATTATAAAATACCACAAAGACTCTCTAGGACTTCTAAAATACAAATGAATAATTATGAGACATAAAATGCACTAAAACACACTAAAAAGACTCAAAGACAAAATAAAACTAACAAAAATAAATACTTTAAAACGGTAAAATATGCGCTTATCAATTCCCCCGGACTTGCCTTTTGCTTGTCCTCAAGCAAACAAGAAACGACAGCCCGGAAGAGTGATTTATTGAAATAATAAAAACAGAACTAAAGGATAGGCTTGTTTTACGTCACTAGCTTGACGAGGGATAGGATTGGGGAGGTCCCCAATGGCGCGTTTAACGTCACTAGCTTGACGGTTGTGTCTTCTAAATCTTACTCTCCTTGATTGTTTCCTTCACTCCAAGTAACGACGCCCAAGAGATCAAGATCACAAGAAAAGAGAAAAAGAATAGTAACAAAAGAAAAATAAAAAGATGAAAGAAGAAAACTCTAGTCCTAGCCCAAATCCTAACTCTGATGGCAATCTTACTACTCCCCGAAAATATCACGTATCAATTTGGCGCCGTTGCCGGGGATTGAACCCGGGTCTCTCGGGTGAGAGCCGAGTATCCTGACCAACTAGACTACAACGGAAGAAAGAGCCGTTGGGATCAATTTGGCGCCGTTGCCATTGGGGTTTAGCATTGATCATTAGGATTTGGATTCTTCTTGAGACTAGAGCTTTTTATTTTCTTTTGTTGCTAATCTTTTCCCTTTTCTTGTGATCTTGATCTCTTAGGTAACTAGGAGTAAAGGAGACATGCAAGGAGAGAAGGAGTAAGAGGACACAACCGTCAAGCTAGTGACGTTAAACGCGCCATTGGGGACTCCCCCAATCCTATCCCTCGTCAATGCTAGAGACATAAAACAAGCAATCCTATCCTTTACTTCTTGTCTTTATGCCTTTTATTGTTTGATAAATTTTGTTTTCATGTTTTTGTAGGAGCAATAAGGGTGAATAAATGGGACGGATGGAATGGTCAAAGTCCGTGAGCTTCAACGCACAATGCTTCCTCCTCGTGAATCCACTCCACTCCAAGGTACCACTAACTTTTCCCTTTGTATATACCATTTCGTTTTTGTTTTTGTTTATGTTTGTTTTACTCTCTCTTTGGCTCAATTCACACCGAGACGGTGTGATTTAAGTCCGGGGGGAGGTTCTTGTGTTTTGACATTGTTTATTTTGTCTTATTTTCATTTTCTTGAGTCATTGCATTGTATATTTTCAATTGCATAAAAAACGAAAAACAAAAAAATCATCATGTAGTTTGCATTAGTCCATGTGCATTCTAGACTTGACTTGATCACTCATTTCTAGATCATATTGGTTGCATTCATGTGCATGGGAGTTCATGAAACATGTATGATAAGCTTTCATTGTGATGCCCTCGATAATGGTTTTATATTGCTTAAACGATTTCAAAAAGCTTGTAAACTTCGTACTTTGATCTCTCCGCTTGAAATCCATTGTCTTTTTGATGCTTGCTAAATTTGATATCAACTCCATCTTTATTAGGCGAAAATGAACTTTAATTATCTCGCTTATGGGCTTTAGATCTTAACCGTGGTTTTACATGAACATTCGAGTTATCTTATCCTATTATGCCACACTTGTTAACTCGAATGGCCATCTTCCTTTTTAAGATGGTTCCGCACCCAAACCCGAAACCTTTTATTTTGAACCATTGTGCTAAATCGTTGAGTGAGGTCTTTTTCTATGCGCTTTCATGTACAAAATCTTTCGAGATAGAAACGACAAGCTCTTTCTTCCAATTGATAGGGGTTTACAAAGGTTATTGGTTGGGATTTGTGGGATTGGTTTGAAAATGAAAAAATGGGAAGTGGAATGAGAAAAGAAAAATGAAAAACCATGTTGTAATAAAAGTTCTAGGGGATGATTAAAAAAAAAAAAAAAAAAAAAAAAAAAAAAAAAAAAAGAGTTAATCGAAAATAAGAAAAAAAGAAAAGGCATAATGATATAAATTCCCTAGTAACTAAGGTGTAGAAAGAGTTGTCGTTTGATGTGATTGGCGGGTTGAGTTTATACGTTTGTGGTTAAGAAGAGTTTTGAAAGAAAAAGAAAATTGCTTGTCAAGTTCGGGAATTTAGATGAAAAGCTTTAGGAAGGGTAGAACAATGGAAGAACATCTTGTATGCATAAATTGTTTCCTATTCTCTATTGCTTTTGTATAATGACTTGCGTTTGATTTTGAGAGTAGCCACAAATACATGAACCGCCTCTTATACGTAAAGACCTTTTTCTACCGAGCCAAATGGAATAGATCAATTGCCCATATGTGAGAGTCACGCTTGAACTTAAATGAATGTAGGGAGTTGGTTGATGAGAAAGCATGCGGATACTTGTTTTGGATCTAGAGTAAAATAATTGGAGTTGCGATAAGTCTAGAAAAGTTAGAGTCAAATTGAGATACGTTTTTGCAATGTCTTGGTATTATCTTGGGCATAGAATTCCCACTTTGAATGCTTTGACATGTCCTTTAGTTATGAATTCCCACTCTTTAAAACCTCTCTTTCGGTTTGTCTTTTCTTGTTTGCTTGCGGACAAGCAAAAGGCAAGTCCGGGGGAGTTGATAACACCATATTTTACATGTTTTTAAGGTTTAGTTTCATAGGTTTTTAGTTCCAATTTGTACAGTTTTTGGATATTTTCATGCATTTAGGTCCAACTTGAGTCTCATTGCATTTTAGATGTCCTAGGTTGTCTTTGCATTCTTTTTGGCTCTCTTGAGCCATTTTCAGGTGTTCTTGGAGTCATAGGAGTTGGAGGAGTGAAGATAGCCATCAAAAAGTTCATTTCGGAATACAAAGATGCAGGATCAGGTTGAGACGTCATAAGTTTGGCATTGGATGAAGGACTTTCCACCGATGGATTGAGCTCAAATTTTAACACGAGATATATCAATGGATTAGCTTTCATTTGGAAGTGGTTTGAGGCAATTCCAACGGTGCGATCAGAAGTTATGCCAATTTCCGTGACGACGGTCCAGTCTGGCGCGCGAAGGAACTCAGTGGAGCTCGCAGCGGTCATGCAGCGGTCTACAGTGACCGCTGCGGGTTCATCCGTCGAAAAAAAACAGAGAATCACAGCGGTCATGCAGCGGTATGAGCTGACCGCTGTGGATCATCTGAAACTCAAAAATTCGACCCAAACTCTATTAAAAGCCAAAAAACCTAATTTTATTGAAAAGTTTTCTTCTTCTAAGAGTGGGGCTCGTCCCCAACTCTCTCTTCTTGATGTTTAGGGATTGTTCTTCATACAAATGCCATTCTAGAGAAGATTTCTTCACTCTATCTTTATATTATGCTTATTTGATTCTTGTTCTTCATTTCTATGTCTTTTTCTCTTGTGTTCTTCATGTTCTTGTGAGTTGACTTTTTGTTGGATTTTAGATAATGTTTGATTTGGATGGTTGATGGTTGATTGTTGATGTTTAGGCTTAGATAATCATTTGTTCTCATGTTAGGAGGGATCTTAATGCTAGAATCGAATTGACAACTCATTTCTAGAACTTAAGACATTTCTCGCCCGGAAGGTGTTCGATGAAATGTCTAGAAAACTTCTAAGCATGCAATTCAATTCTTAGCCAATGGAAATTGATGATTAAGGTGAATTGTTGACTTGTATGGACTAATGCTTAATGATTATGGATCATTTAGTTTCGAACGGAAGTTCTTGATAACTAGATGATTTTGTAAATGGATTAGTATCATGGAAGTGAACTAATCTACTTGTGTGATCCATGTCATAAGAATGAATGTGCATTGAATGTTTAGGCATCATTAGTCAATTGTCTTGATGGTTAGATAATGGTTATTTAAGATGATCTTGGATGAGTCTTTCACTTAGGTTGGTTCGTAACGCTAGATTTGTCATGATAAACCGAAACCTAGTACTACACCTTAGATTAGTTAGATTTTTGGTCTCATCCCATGCATTAGGGATAGATTCGAGTAAGCGGTGTTAGTACTAGATTAGGTATGTTCATTCGTTTCTAGATCTTAGGCATTTCACTCATGACCCGAGTTTAAATGAATTGCTTGATCCGAACCTTTTGCGAGCTATGCATATCCTAGCCAACGGAAGTTGATGTTTAGGGTGTTTAGTGAACTAATTGGAATTGTTTCTTAATGCTTGTTAATTATTTAATCACAAATGGAAATTTGTTCTTGATTAGATAATTAACAAGGTGATTAGTGCCATAGAAATGGATTAGTCATATTTGAGAATTCCATGTTCTAAGATAGTGATTAATGCTTCTAAATGATTCATTGTTTGATTGTTACCCATCTCATTGATAGCTTAGTTCATAATCCAACATTTTAGTCTTGTGTTTTGTTTTCCTTCTTGCATTTGTTTCCTTTCTTATAAATTTAAAAACCAAAAACAATGTTTGCTCTAGCTTAAGAAGTTTCTTGCATTCTTAGTGCCTCAATCTTAACCCCTTATGGATTGACATCTCAAGTACTACAATGACAAGATTCGCAGCGGTCAGGTGCAGCGGTTGAGAGAGACCGCTGCGAAATCACCCGTCGAAAACCAGGACATCCGCAGCGGTCTCGCAGCGGTCAAACCAGACCGCTGCACTTTCAAGTCTCGCAGCGGTCAGGTGCAGCGGTACGAGCAGACCGCTGCACAATCGTCCGTCGAAAATCCGAGGTTCCACAGCGGTCATGCAGCGGTTGGAGGAGACCGCTGTGGAACTCTTCCAGGTAAGTCAACTTTGATTTTTGAGCGTTGACCCGGTTTAAAACCATTTGATTCGGTTTTGCTTCAATTTTAACCATTAAACCGGATTGAATTTGATTTATCAAAGGTTTTCTCCTTCTCTCTCCTTCTCTCACGATATTTTTTTTTTCTCTCTTCTTCTCTCCTTCTCTGTCGCGATTACCTTCTTCCTCTTTACTCAAAATTTTTCAAATTCCTTCAAGCTCGAATTTGTGTGCTTCTTGTGATTCCAACAGCAATTTCGACACACTCTCTCTTATTACCCAAGGTAAAATCCTTCATATCCCTCTTTCTCCATGAAAATCAAAGAAATTTTCAAAAATAAAAAAAATTTATGGAATTGTTGGATTGAGGATGGAAATTGCTTGCCTATGCTTGGGTGATGTTTGTTTATGCTAGGAATGTTAGATTCACAAGCTAATTTGTTGATTTAATGGTGAAATTTTGAGTTTTGAAAAGTTAGGGTTCATGATTTTAAAAGGGGCCGAAAATTGCAAAAATGTGGGAAAAATTCGTTGAAATTTGGGGCTTTCACTTGCAACTGCTTGCTTCACCTTGATTGATTACCCACACAAGTTAACCGGGTTAACTTTGCAAAAATTTGTTGAACTTGGTGATTGTTGTTCTTGAAAATGTGAATTATTGCAAAATCTTCATAAACACATTGGCCTTTGAGGTGAAGATGACTATGGTTTCCTGCTTGAATTAGCTAGATTGCTAGTTATAGAATGGTTATAACTTGCTTGATTCCTCAACTTCGAACTAACTTTACAAGAGTATTTCGTTTTTGAAGGATTACAAAATGCCGGGAGGAAACAAAGGCGCTTCTGCTTCTAGAAAAGGAAAAGAAATCGTTTCACCATCGAGTGATCATGAAAACAGAAGTGGAAGTGAAGAGGATGTCCCAATAATGACAAAAAGGAAAACCAAGAAGCAAGCGACGAAAAATGCGACAACAAAGACAAAGCCCTCAACTGCTGTGCTGATGAGAATGTTCAAGGAGACGGAATTCACCCAAACAAGGTGGGCAGATCATGAACTCCTCGAAGAGCTGGGTATTCGCGAAGATGTTCAAGAAATCTTCAAGAACATGGGCCTAGGTACCTTCTTTGAAATGGCGCATCCAGCTTTTCAGTCGCCAACCCACCAATTCCTCTCTTCTCTATCCTTCTACAATGACACTTCGAAGGAATTGTCGGATAGAGAACGTGCCCACATTACCTTCAAGATCGGTGGGAGAACGCACAAGATGTCTTTGCATCAATTAAGCGAAGTCTTTGGATTCTCGGAAGGAGATAGATGTGCATTGAGTTTGGACCGATGGGAGGCAACCGCCGTGTGGAACACCATAAGCGAAGGGCAATACACAAAAGGGACGAGCAAAGCAAGTAACATTCGACATCCCGCGATTCGCTACGCTCACAAGCTGCTCGCGCACACTTGGTTTGCACGAAGGGAAAATGGAAATGTGAAAGAAGATGAGATGGCGCTTCTAATCGAAGGAATCAAACCGCATTTGAGGACTTGCTCAAATGGAGAAGAAATTATTGGTCAAAACGGGCATCGTCTCAACTTCGCTCACTATCTGTGAACCGGTTCCTCTACCACCAAGAATGGGTCCATACCACAAAAGACACAACACCTCAATTGAGTGTTGGCGGGCTCATCACTCCGATACTGCTAGCGTGTGGAGTCGACTTGGAACCCGTCTCGGAGAGAATAGAGCGCATCGATGCCGCCTACCTCGTTAGGTCGGATTTTCTAGTGGGTCGCCTTGGAAGAAGCTATGGGTACCGTTTTCATGTTACGAAGACGGAGAAGAAGAAGATTGTTCTTCCACATCGCCAAGTCACCACCGTCATCATGAGAGAGAACTTGATCTTTCGACCCAAGCCTTGGCTACTCTACGATCAAGCAACTCATGGAAAATTCACCACCATCCAAAGCAAAAAGAGTAGCAGCGTAGGCCCGCCCACCGATCAACCAACACCACCATCTCCCGACAGAGTCTTCGGAAGCGAAAGGTATCATTTCCAACCTTATGACGAGCCTGCCTCGGGCACGGCACTTCGCGAGGCGCATAGCCACATCCGTCTCCTACAAAGGTGGAACAAGTGGCAAGACAAAACCGTTAAAAAATTGGTGAAAACGGTTAAGGGGATGAAAAGCCAAATCAAAGAGCTAAAGGCCAAAATTGGAGGAGAGGGCTCATCGCGCGAACACGGTGAACGTGTTGAAGAAGAACGAACCGGTGAAAACGTCATGGAGGATGAGAGGCGCCATTCTTTCGATACAACAATGGCAACCCATGGCAACGTCGAGCCACCTCGAGCTTCCTCCCATGAGAGGATTAGGAGGAAGAGAAGAGCCACACGATCACCATCAACGAGCGGTTCAGGGAACCCAGCACTCTCCATTGACACGTCCCCTTCCGTCGAATTCTAAAGGTAACACTCCAATTTTGTAAATATTTTTCGAGTCTTCAGTACTTTCTCCAAATTTTCTTATACACCGAGACGGTGTTAAGTAAGTTGGGGGGAGGTACCCGTTGCTAATAGCGTGTTTTGTTTTGTTTTATTTTCCTTGAGTCTCATGCATTCATGTATTGCATTGATATAAAAAAAAAAAAAAAAAAAATGATCATATAGTTTTGCATTGCATTCTTTTCTTTTTAGGATTGAGTCTAGAAGCATTTAGGAGTGCATTGCATATGCATAGGGAGCAATGATAGTAACTAAAGCTTAGCATTTCATTCAATGTGATGCCCTTGTTAATCATACCATGTTGCTTGAACATCTCTTGAAAAAACTCGCAAACTTCGTGCTTTGATCTCTCCACTTGAAACTTGTCGTCTTGTTGATGTTTGCTTGAATTGAAACCAACTCCTTAACTATTGGACTTAATTGAATTTAATTTTCTCACTTATGGGCTTGTGTATGCTTAACCATGGTCACCTAAAAACATCCAAGTCATCTTTGCATTAATTTTTACCACTCTTGTTGACTTGGGTGGCCATTTCCATTTATAAATGGTTTCCCCACCTTTAAACCCAACCATTTCCTTCCACCCTTGATGATTTTGTGAGTGAGGCCTCGTTTCTTGATAGTACTACACTTGTAAAATCTTGTAAGTATCGAGGACGACAAGGGATAGCTTCCATTAGCTAGGTTTGTTGTTCTTGGGAAATTGGCTAGTGATTAGAAAGGAGATTGAGAATGGTGTTAAGAGTTGCCAATGTTTGGGGAATAGTAATAAAAAAAAAAAAAAAAAAAAAAAAAAAAAAAAAAAAAAAAAAGAGACTCCCCCTAGAGATGAAAGAAAAGAAAAGACGTGTGAAAAAGAAAGGGAAAGGAGTAGTGATGAAATATAAGAAAAGGAATCGAAAGAGCGAATGGAAATTTTCAAGGAACGATTTGAAAAGAGAAATGACCAAAAGGGTAGAGATTTAGTTTGGCAAAGAGCAAAAAGAAAAACACTTGGGTAGAAATAGTGAATTGGATACTCAAAGCTTAGGGAAGGGTAGAACAATGGAAGTGAATACTTTGTATGCGTAAATTGTTCCGATCTTCCTTGCTTTTGCGAAGTGTTTGTACTCCGTTTTTCATAGAGTTAACCACTAAATTGATCTCTTGTTTATATTGATAAATCTTTCTCTTGTTCAACCGATTGGTATATAGATCACCTGCCCATTTGTGAGACCGCACCTTGAAACGATTAATTGAATGTGAGAGTTGGTCGATATGACGGTAGTCGGATGCTTGACTTTGAGTGTAGAGAAAAATATTTGGAGTTGCGATAAGCCTAGAGAAGCTAGAGTGGATTAAGAAGTTTGTTCTTGCAACATGTTATAATTTCCTAAGGACATCATGGTGAATGCTTTGCTAGCTTCTTTTGATTTGAGCTCCCGCTTTCAATCATTTTCTCCAACTTGTTTATGTTTGTTTGCTTGAGGACAAGCAAAAGGCAAGTCCGGGGGAATTGATATTCGCATATTTTAACTCTTTTTATCATGCATCTCATCTAGTTTTTGTACATTAATGTGTAGTTTCATAGAGTTTTTCTCTAGTTTTGCATTCTTAAGTAGAAGTTAATAGAATTTTAGATAGGTCCTAGAGAGTTTTGGTACAATTGGAGTGTTTCAGGTACTTATTGGAGTCTTGGGGAAGATCATGGACTAGGAGGAACGTACCCGCAGCGAACGGAAATGATCAAGTGATGAAGGAGAAAAGCAGGAAGCGCAGCGGTCAGCATGCAGCGGTCTAGGGAGACCGCTGCACTTTCAAGTCTCGCAGCGGTCGGAGCACAGCGGTATGAGCAGACCGCTGCGGATCCAGCCGGAGCAAAAACCAGAAGTCTCGCAGCGGTCTCGCAGCGGTCAAACCAGACCGCTGCACCTTCAAGTCTCGCAGCGGTCAGGTGCAGCGGTACGAGCAGACCGCTGCGGATCCATCCGGAGCAAGCAGCAGGCATTTCACAGCGGTCATGCAGCGGTATGAGCTGACCGCTGTGAAACTTCTCGGACCAAAAAAATTGTCGGGTCAAACCCGGTTTGTCCCGGGCTGACCCGACCCGATCTGTATTGACTTAAGCAAAATTAAACCTAATTAGAAAGGAACTTTGGTTTTTCTTTGAGATTTAAGCAAAAAACCTTTTTTGAGAGCTTTGAAGGAGATTGTAAGAGATTATTGAGTGATTTATACAAGTTCTTATTGGATTATTTCTTCCATCTTTTGTCCCATTATCTTTTATGATTCTCAACACTTCCTTTATGGGATTTGTGGAGAAAACCATGTGTTGTGAGTAGTTTTCTAGGGTTCTTGGGTGAAGTAGATTTAGGTAATTTTAGAATGAATCAATGATGTTAGGGTTTTAATTGTTAATGATCCTTCCTTGTTTAGTGAGTTTAATGCTAAATCATCCATGATCAAGTTGATTTAGACCATAGGGAATTTCTCGCCCGGAAGGTGTTCGATGAAATTCCCCAAAGAACTAATCAAGGGATATTTCATTCTTAACCTATGGAAATAGTTGTTTAAGGTGTTTATTGATTAAATGATCTTGTTTCTAATGCTTGAAAGTTATTGAATCACAAATGGGAATTTGTTCTTGATTTAGTAAATTCCAAAGGGACTAGTTCCAAGGGATTGGATTAGTCTTGTTAAATGATCATAGTCTAAGGATTAGCATTGCTTGGGTTTATTGGCATCATTGTGAACCACTAAAGTTACCAACAATCGTATACTTCACCCTTGGATTCGTTTGTTTTAGAACTTTCTTTAAACCGTAATTTACATTCTCGTTTAAGTTTCTGTCTTTGCTTGGTTGGAAATAATCTGCTTTTAAAATCCGTTAGGCTGCTACAAAACCAATTCTTGAACCGCTTAGATTAAGAAGTTTTATGTATTCTTAGTTTTTAATCCCAACCCTTATGGATTGACATCTCAAGTACTACAATGACATGAGTACACTTGGGATAATTGACACGAAAAATATCCTGTATCAATTTTCGGCAACGGCGCCAAATTGATACAGGATATTTTTCGTGTCAATTATCCCAAGTGTACTCATGTCATTGTAGTACTTGAGATGTCAATCCATAAGGGTTGGGATTAAAAACTAAGAATACATAAAACTTCTTAATCTAAGCGGTTCAAGAATTGGTTTTGTAGCAGCCTAACGGATTTTAAAAGCAGATTATTTCCAACCAAGCAAAGACAGAAACTTAAACGAGAATGTAAATTACGGTTTAAAGAAAGTTCTAAAACAAACGAATCCAAGGGTGAAGTATACGATTGTTGGTAACTTTAGTGGTTCACAATGATGCCAATAAACCCAAGCAATGCTAATCCTTAGACTATGATCATTTAACAAGACTAATCCAATCCCTTGGAACTAGTCCCTTTGGAATTTACTAAATCAAGAACAAATTCCCATTTGTGATTCAATAACTTTCAAGCATTAGAAACAAGATCATTTAATCAATAAACACCTTAAACAACTATTTCCATAGGTTAAGAATGAAATATCCCTTGATTAGTTCTTTGGGGAATTTCATCGAACACCTTCCGGGCGAGAAATTCCCTATGGTCTAAATCAACTTGATCATGGATGATTTAGCATTAAACTCACTAAACAAGGAAGGATCATTAACAATTAAAACCCTAACATCATTGATTCATTCTAAAATTACCTAAATCTACTTCACCCAAGAACCCTAGAAAACTACTCACAACACATGGTTTTCTCCACAAATCCCATAAAGGAAGTGTTGAGAATCATAAAAGATAATGGGACAAAAGATGGAAGAAATAATCCAATAAGAACTTGTATAAATCACTCAATAATCTCTTACAATCTCCTTCAAAGCTCTCAAAAAAGGTTTTTTGCTTAAATCTCAAAGAAAAACCAAAGTTCCTTTCTAATTAGGTTTAATTTTGCTTAAGTCAATACAGATCGGGTCGGGTCAGCCCGGGACAAACCGGGTTTGACCCGACAATTTTTTTGGTCCGAGAAGTTTCACAGCGGTCAGCTCATACCGCTGCATGACCGCTGTGAAATGCCTGCTGCTTGCTCCGGATGGATCCGCAGCGGTCTGCTCGTACCGCTGCACCTGACCGCTGCGAGACTTGAAGGTGCAGCGGTCTGGTTTGACCGCTGCGAGACCGCTGCGAGACTTCTGGTTTTTGCTCCGGCTGGATCCGCAGCGGTCTGCTCATACCGCTGTGCTCCGACCGCTGCGAGACTTGAAAGTGCAGCGGTCTCCCTAGACCGCTGCATGCTGACCGCTGCGCTTCCTGCTTTTCTCCTTCATCACTTGATCATTTCCGTTCGCTGCGGGTACGTTCCTCCTAGTCCATGATCTTCCCCAAGACTCCAATAAGTACCTGAAACACTCCAATTGTACCAAAACTCTCTAGGACCTATCTAAAATTCTATTAACTTCTACTTAAGAATGCAAAACTAGAGAAAAACTCTATGAAACTACACATTAATGTACAAAAACTAGATGAGATGCATGATAAAAAGAGTTAAAATATGCGAATATCAAAAGGGCTCATGGCGGTTCGCTTGGATTGAATTTTTTAATTCGCCTATCACCCAAATTAGCAAACGATTTTGGGAATTTCGTAAACCCAAACCCCACTATTTTGATGTTCATCAATACTCAGAAATTAAATGAACGAAAGAATCGAATTCAATGAAATTGAGAGAACCTACAGAATCAAAATCATATATGTAAATTAGAATTGACGAGGAAGAAAAAGCTCATGAGGTTATTTTTTTATGTTTTCATTTTTAAGTTTTTATTTAATTTGGGTCGGATTTAATGAGTTAATGCGGGTCAGGGTCGGAGTCCGTTGACCAGTGCACCGAAAAAGCAAAAAAAGTGATGGTCATAGTGTTAGTGTTAGGCACATGACTCATGTTAGTTCGGATGTGTGTCTTTGCTATATCAATAGATGATGTAGTTATCAACACATTATTTTAGTTCGGAAGTGTAGTCGTGCGTTCTCGTATAGGTCATGTAGCTAACGAACAATTTTCCTTTAAGATACTTAAAACATTAAGCTAATGACCTTTTGTTGGATTTATAACTAAACAAACACATTAGGATGTTCAACACACAACAAGCCTTAGTTTGATCTTATTATAATCATTAGCTATCCAAGAGTTTTCCTTTCATACAGTTTCCAGACTCGGGTTTGGCTCGGTCTTACACTCATCTAATCGGCTTTTCTGAAGCTGGAAAGCCGGATTAACCCACGCCCCACAGCTACATTGCATCCCAGCCCAGTTGAAATAACCTAACCAGGCTTTACATCCTAAACAAAGAAGCTTCTCTTCAACACATCCATCATGAACTGCAAAAAAATCAAAAAGTGGTCAGAGCATTATAAACTGTTGGAGGTGGGCCTAGCACCCCCAATTAGTTAGGCCCATCTTAGGAAAGACCCCTCTTCAGCTTGGTCGCCGGCCTGAAAGCACCGACCCGCAAGGCCCCTCTTCAGCTCGGTCGCCGGCCTGAAAGCACAGACCCGCAAGGCCCCTCTTCAGCTCGGTCGCCGGCCTGAAAGCACCGACCCGCAAGTCCCCTCTTCAGCTCGATCATCCCCTGGAAGCGACGCACCTCGGGCCCGGTCTGACACTTCAGGGCAGGAATGTCAGAAGAGCAGAAGGCAAGTGGGAGTTGGTCGAACAGTGTATTGTCTGAGCAGGAGTATGGGCTGACCTCGACATCTCACCAACCCTGCAGACTTGACAAAGGAGAAGAAGACACGTGGAGGAGTTGGTCAAACAGTACGCTGCTCTGCAACACGCCACACCGAGCTCATCATGACCTCCACCCTCGAAAGCCGGAACACGCCTCCTGGGCCACCTTACCCGCGAAAGAGGCCGAAGACGCCACGTGGCCCCGGGATCCCGGGGAGCAGGAAGCCAACCTCGGCTATATATACCCCTCAATGTCATTAATGAGGGGGACTTTTGATTTGGGCCATTTTCGACCTATAACTAGCTACCCGACCTCTCTCTTTCTCTCTTTGTAACAAGGCAACGTTTTAGAACGCCGAACTGGACGTCTTTCGGAAACCAGTTCGTAATTCTAAAGTGTTCGTTTCTCTCACCATCAATAAAAAGAAACACGGCCCCCGGCCTACTCATCTTTCTCCCGGCCTGTCTTAATAGTGGTTAAACTGCTCTAATTAACGAAAATCTCACCTCTCATCTCCTAATCACCCCGTAAACATACTTAGTGATCTCCGGGATCAACATAAACAACTTCAAAGATTCTTGTTGAGATACAGAGTTGGTATATATCTATATATAGAGCAAAGGGATTCTCAGTTGTATGCATCCATTTCATAGGCTCGACAAAGATTGAAGAGCATTGCACTTGTTCAGAGTTTCCGCTTCTCTTTTTCCAAGCAAAGCATTCTTCACCTTTCCCCGGTTCATGCGGGACTATGTTTTCCTCGATAGCAACTATTCTTCTGCATTTCTTACATCGGTACATGACTTAAGGCTTAGGGATAGGCTCCTGCGAAGAAGAATTGGTCTCCACCTCCACTCGCAACTCAGTCATAGCTTCTCTGCTATCTAAATCAAAGAAAGGGAAATCTCAGACCAAAAGAAGTTTCAATATGATTATATCAAAATAGTCCAGGGTCAACATAAAAGGTCGACAAAGAGATACGCAGATTGTTAGAGTATATAAACGAGACTAAAACTCCTCAATTTGATGTTAAATCGAGTATAAGTTTTGATTTTGAAGGCACCCACAGGTCCAAAATTGCATTATAATTACAGAGAAACAATCAACAAACAAACCAATCCTAATACAAAATTCTCAAAATCCCTACTAAAGTTTTCAGGTTTCCAACAACAATTGATTTCCTCTAATACATGAGTCACTAAACAGATTAACCACGGGAACAACCGGGAAACAGCACACATGGAATTCAATTGCAAGAGTACCAAAAACAGCTCAAACCACAAAAACCCTATACCAGAAATCTATAAACCTCAACGAGAAAACAAGCAATCACAAAACCTCAAAACAATGTTATTTTGGTATCTTTATTTGCAAATTTAGTCAAATGCAGATAAGACAAGGCTTTCTTTGACTCAGTTGGTAACATCTTGAAATCACTTGTAGAATGACAAATGTTGCAGTACACACGAGCTTCCGCACAACATGGTCTCATCTCGAGATTACAGAACAGGCAAGCTCGCTCTCTCAGAGATTCTTTGCTTGAGCTTAGCTAGCACTGTCATAAACTTTATGTTTACATGTTACGACCCTCTGACTCAGCTAGTGTTTGGAATATGCCTTTTTGTTTTGTCTTTATTTTTTTTCGATAATTCAAACCGCAAAACCAAATCCAACAGAACCAATTTCAAACCAAAATTTAAATCGAAACTTGAATCAATCTAAACCCACAAAAAGAAAATCTAATTTAGTTAATTCAATCTTGAATTTGATAACCAATACAAATACTCACCAGTGACAAGAACCTTATATGAAACATGTAATAAATAAACCAAAACTTGAATTGTTCATAATTGATTCAATGTTTCAGTTTAGTTTACAAAGGGAACACCAGAAGGAACTTTCAGGGCATACTCCAAATACTGTCTCCCAAAAAACTGCTTCAAATAATGCTCCTCATAAGGTATCCTCTCTGCAAAGAACCGCCACACCACAACCGCAAACGCAATCGCGGATATGGGATTACACATCATCACCTGCGTTCCAACAGACCAAACGAAAAATCCCGAGTAACTTGGATGCCTCATGATTCGATACACTCCTTTCGTCACAAGCTTATGATGCTCCTCTCGGCGAATCTTTATAAGGTGCGTGAATGATCTACCCGCTGTGATTATCGCGGTTTTGCGGACGATTTCACCGAGAACAATCATCATAAGACCGAAATTGCTGATCCACCAATGTAGTTTCAGCCCCGGGAACAAAACAATCTCGATTAGGTACTCGAGTACTGAGATTAGCATTGCTAATGCATAGTGTTTGGTGATCAAAAGTGAGCTTAAAGTAACTCTCGATGCTCCGTGATAGGCTATGGCGAGAATGTATTCTGATGTGTGGAAGAAGATTATAGCCAGGAACATTTGAGTTAACTGTCTGAACCCGGTGTCACTAAAGATCTCTGTCATTACTTCTTTACAAGAACTAACTCAGACCTGAAAAACAAGAAATGTCATTTTCTTATGAAGGAATAAGCCAAAGATGGGAAGCATTCAAGTAGAAATTTCTTTAAACCCAAAACTCAAAAACTCAAAAACTCAGTCAATGCAACAAATCAACCTTACTTGTTATTCATCAGCTCAAGTCTAGATAGATATTTATGTGGCATCAGCCTCAACATCCTACCACCATTTTTTGTATAATGTTCTCTTCACACTAAACTACAATAATTTTAATCCAACAATCGATTTATGATATGCTTTCATAATACAGTTTCTATATGAAATTTGAAGATCTAAAACAATGATTTATGATTAGATACCTATAACTGAATAATTATGGTTTTCTTCCTTCTATATTTCCTATCAAAAAATTCTACCACAGATTTTTTCACTTAGGTTATTTTTCCTCGTGAAAACCCAGAAACGAAAATTTGAACAGAACCCCAAAATAGCCAGGAGATCTGAGACATACCAACTTGAAATTGACGGCTGCTCAAAGGAAAATGCAAGTGTCTGGAAATTTCTCGAAACTGATAGTGAGAATCGCGTGGACTTTGGCAGAGAGAAGCAAATATTGCACCTTTACATTTTTTTTTTGCTTAGGATAGTTAAGGAATTACTTTTCTAGACACGGAGATCTCATCTATTCAATTTGATGTTCCTCATTGAGAAAAGAATCATGATTCATTCATGGATGTTCGTTACGGTCAAACTCGATGAGAAAAAACGTTACCTGCAGCAAATCCAAAATATCAAGAACCAGTCATTTTTAGGGTTACCGGTTCGAGACGGTCTGATCCGATTTCACCGGGTCGTATAGAATTAATAGTGGATTTCTCTTTCTCATCTACGTTACTTTTTCATTTTATTTTGTAAATGAACTTCATTTTGTAAGTTATTACATATTATGCCACTACAAATAAAAAAAAATAAACGAGATAAGAAAAGATATAATTGTCTTTTAAAATTATTGATGAGAATATGGAAAATATATATTTTTCATTAAAAAAATTATTTACTATTTAGTTTCTTAGTTATTATGATATTATTAAAATAATCAATACATACATATTCAAAAAATATATATATTCAAAATTATGCAATATTTCACTATAATTATTATAAAATATTTTACTAATTTTATAAAAAGTTAGACATGAGAATTTTGTTTTTTTAAAGAATTTGTGGACTGACCACAAAAATCATAGTCATTGAACGGTGCATATTAGAGTTATGTTTTCAAAAATATAAGTTTTTGCGGGTTAACCCGAATAATACTTCAGATTATTGCAAAACAGGTTAAATTGACATGTTAGTCCGCATTAACAATTCGGTTAAACATATTTTAAAATACAGATAAAAACAATTTTTCTTCAATTTCAAAACAATTTTTAAACAAAAATTATCCGTGCTATATAGCTAGCGTGGCTTGAATCCTAGTAGACCAATTATTCCGTTTGACAACTATATCAAATTTACCTCCTATTCAAATCCAGATTCTAGATTGTATGTAGGGTTAGGATAGTGTCTTTTTTGTATGCTATTTATTTGCAGTCTCTTTTTTATTGTCTATTCATTGTGGTCTCTGCATTTGTTGGTTTTGCAGGGACAAGATCTTTGAAGAACAAAAAGTACTGTATCCTTTTGTATAGAAAAGACTCTTGCTTCTCGAAATGTACATCTCAGTTAGCTGATCCTTAATATTTTGTTTGTTTCTCCCTTGTCTTAGCCCCAGTACAGATGACTGATTCGGTTTTTCACTTGGTTTTTGTGTATCTTGTAATCTAGAGGAACTGTTCTTGGTGTAGTCGTTGTCGTTCACAATACTTTGCTGTTCTAGTGAGCTCTAATTTGGTTGGAAATTATTGGTTCCTTAACGGTTACTTCCACTCCAGCTCTGACTTGCGGAAAAACGTAGAAACGCTGGAGAAAAATGGTGTAAATAGTCTCAAAACAATGGTCAACCTCGGTTCAGAAGTTTACATGCAAGCTGAAGTGTACGTCTCTTATAGCTCTGGTTCTTTCGTTTCATCATAGTCATACACTGTCTCCATAGGAGCTTAATGCACAAAAACTTATGCAGTTAAGTAGTGTACTTTCACTGTGTTATGTATGTTAGATGCTAGTTATGTATTACTGAGCAGAAAACGTTTGTAAATGCGGATGAAATTTGGAGATGATATCTACCAGGCTTGCTTCTGATTTCGTTTACACTTGATTTGGGTGTCTGTTTGAGTTCAGGCCAGATACAAGGCACATATTCATGGATGTAGGGCTCGGCTTTTATGTGGAGTTCACCCGGCAAGAAGCTCTCGACTATATCTCACAAAGGGAGGAAAGAATTAAAAAGTATGATAACGCTTTGCTTTTTCGCTTCACATGCTCTGCTTTTCTCAAAGTTTTCAAAATTCTGTTATTCACCTCTTCAACCCTTAATGTACACAAATTAGGCTGTTCTATAAACGACTTTGTGGCATTGCTGTTTGCTTCTGGGTAACTTGGAGGAAAAAGATGGCTGAATCTCATTGTATATGACGAATGAGTTGTCTTGTTAAATACGATTATAGTGACTGAATGTTGATACTATAAATGGTGGGTTTTTGTTTTTCCAGACCATTAGAAGAGGTAACTGGTGTTATTACACAGATCAAAGGGCGCATCAAACTGGTAAGTTGTTGCTTTGTAAATATTTCATTGTTGCTTGGTGGTACTGGTCTTACGAGGTTGAGTCAGAAGTAGAAAACCACTGTTTAACAACTCTGCATCATCATGACATATATGATGAAGTCTCTCATCTGGAAATTTGCTTTGTTAATGGTTGGTGTGAACCTTTTTGCAGGCTCATTACCAGATTCAGCAAATACTCAATCTTCCTGAAGAGAATCCATCGTCATCCCGGCACGTGCGTTTTAGTACTACCTAGTGGATATAACTGAACACTAATGAGGATTTTCTCTTACGCTCTTATCCCGTTGATTGGTTTTGCAAGGATGATAAGCTTTTAGTGTAAAACTAGTACCAACTCTCCTCTCCAATGGACAAAATTGTTTGTGTTAGACAGAGAGACAAATGGAGAATCAATCTAAGATTTAAATGAACCTTAATGTCAGATCAGGCATATCTATGAGATGTAGTAGTGATATACTGATATTTAAACTCATCGAACAAAATCAACTATCATTGAGTTAGAAGAATCCAGCTTGAATAAACTTATCTCCACAAAGATGTAGTATTAATTATGCATATAATGGAAATGCCACGTCAGCAATTCAATGATTAAAAAAAATTAGGGATCATCGGCTTTTCTTCCCATATTCTCTTCGTAGTAGTAGTATAGTAATCTCACGGTTGAAGCATCTTAGGCTCGGAGGAAAACCTAATTCATCCGGAGAATCGCCACCTCGGCTTTCTCTCGCCAACCATATTTGTTGTAGGTAAGATACGAATCTCGATCCATGACATTGGTTATTGTTATGCTTGATTTGGGCATTCTATTTGGTGGTGATAGTGATTGTAGGTTGTTCAGTCTCCTTTTGATTCGTCTTTGATTAAAATGTTTAAGTCTATAGTCTTTCCTACGAATGCCAGTTATATTTGAGATCGAAAGTGGGTTTCTCGCCCGTTCTATGCCCTGACTTCGTGCACCATTGTTTCAGGTAACCGAACAAGTTTTCTACTTTTAACTCAGTTCCGATGATCATTGTCTGGGTAAATTATCGTATTTTGCAAAAGGGTCTTTCTTTTCTGATGAATATCTCCATACAGAACGAAAGCTCGAAGCTTGTTGTCAGAGCCGTCCCTTCCATAAGGTTTAAAAAACATATGATTTAGGCCACATTTAAATACTATACATGTTAAGGCCATATTTCAAATTTCCAAGTTGGTGTAGTGGAATATTATTGGTTCCATGTCCCTTTTGGATAGACATTTTTGTTCGGAATATTTTACCCACATTTTATATTTTGGGAAAATTGAAAAAAAAGGACAAAAAACTCAACTATTGTCCTAATAAGACTTTCTTTATTTTTGCCATTTTTTTACTAAACTACCCATAAATTAAATGTAATAAATTCTTAATTTTTTTAAAAAAAATCTTTAACATTTTCGAAAAATACAGATAAATACAGATAAGGAAAGAAATTTATTTTGAAAAATTATTTTTGGAAAAATCAACATTTAAAAATATTTTTATACTTGTTCTACGAAATCCAGAATACGTATTTTAGATCCACGATTTTGGTAGATTATATATTCTACCATTTTCTCTATGTCTACCAAACCTAGAATATATATTCTACCATTTGTTCTATGTCTACCAAACCTAGAATATATATTCTACCATTTGTTTTATGTCTACCAAACCTAGAATATATAGTCTACCATTTGCTCTATGTTCTACCAAACATAGAATATATATTCTACCATTTGCTCTATGTTCTACATAGTGTTAGAATACATATTCTAGCCCTTTCTCTATATTCTACAATCAGTAGAATATAAATTCTACATTTCTTTTATTGTTCTACGGACTGTAGAATTTTTATTCTATCAAAGTAGTTAAGAATATATGAAAAAATCTAGGAAAATCTAGTTTAATTACCAAAAATGTAAAACTTAAGAAAATATATTTTTTTCATGTTTTTATCAGATTATTCACGATTTCTCTTTGGGGGAAAAGTTGAGTGTAGAATTTATCAGTAACGTAGATGAGAAAAAGAAACCCACTATTAATCCTATATGACCAGGTGAAATCGGATCAGATCGTCTCAAACCGGTAACCCTAAAAATGACTGGTTCTTGACATTTTGAATTTGCTGCAGGTAATTTATCTTCTCATCGAGTTTGACCGGAACGAACATCCATGAATCAATCAAAAATCTTTTCTCGAGGAGGAACATCAAATCGAACAATTGAGATCTCCGTGTCTAGAAAAGTAATTTCTTAACTATCCCAAGCAAAGAATAAAAGGTAAAAGTCCAATATTTGTTTCTCTCCGCCAAAGTCCACGCGATTCTCACTGTCAGTTTCGGGAAGATTTTTTTGCACTTTCCCTCGTAGAAGCCGTCAATTTCAAGTGGGTATGTCTCAAATCCCCATGGCTATTTTGGGGTTATGTTCAATTTTTCGTTTTTGGGTTTTTGACGAGGATGAAAAACCCAAGTGAAAAAATGTGGTAGAATTTTCTGATAAGAAGTATAGAAGAAAGAAAACCATAACTATTCAGTTATATGTATCTAATCATAAATCCTTGTATTAGATCTTCAAATTTCATGTAGAAACTATATTTTGAAAGCATATCATGAATCGATTGTTGTATTAAGAAGATTGTAGTTTAGTGTACAGAGAACATTAAACAAAAAAATGTGGTAGGATGTTGAATCTGATGCCACATAAATATCTATCTAGACTTGAACTGATGAATAACAAGTAAGGTTGATTTGTTGCATTGATTGAGCTTAGAGTTTTTGAGATTTGGGTTTAAAAAAAAATTCTTTAGTGAACTGATGTTTGAATACTTGAATGCTTACCATCTTTGACTTATTCCTTCAAAGGAAAATGACATTTCTTGTTAATGACAGAGATCTTTAGTGACACCGGGTTCTCCTTGTTAACTAAACTAAAACATTGAATCAATTATGAAGAATTCAAGTTTGGTTTATTTATTACCTGTTAAAGTTCTTGACACTAGTGATTATTTGTATTTGGTTATCCAATTCATGACTGAATTAACTAAATTAGATTATTTTTTGTGGGTTTAGATTGGTTCAAGTTTCGATTTAAATTTTGGTTTGAAATCGGTTCTGTTGGATTTGGTTTTGGGGATTGAATTATTGGAAAAAAATAAAGACAAAACAAAAAGGCATATTCCAAACTCTAGCTGAGTCAGAGGGTCATAACTTGTAAACATAAAGTTTACAACAGTGCTAGCTAAGCTCAGGCTAAGAGTCTCCGAGAGAGCGAGCTTGCCCGATCTGTAATCTCGAGACGGGACCATATAGTGCAGAGGCTCGCGGGTCCTGCAGCATTTGTCCGATCACCATCATCATACATCGATTGGATCAGGGTTTGGGTTTTGTGGATTTCTATCTAGTTGAATGGTAGGACTTTGGTTTAGAGGCCAGTTTGATTCTCATAGTATACGTCTTGGATCAATCAACTATATGAAACCATAATCTATAGTTCCACCTAGAATAACTAGCAACGAGGAATGATGATTGAAAAACAAAAGCAAACCTTCAATAGCTTCGCGGAGAGTCTTGAAGCCCAAACCAATGTTCTTCCAGAATCGATTTCCACCCTTTCCTGGTCTCTTTCCCTTCCCGGATTTCTTCGAGCTGATAAACAGAAACAAACGAACCATATGAACAACTTGGAACTTGAATAGCATAAAATCACAGATAGAAATCGAATCAGAGGTTACCTAAGGCAGACCTTGGGTTGCTTTAGAAAAGCTTTCTCGGTCTGAAAATCGACAACAAACAAAAGAAAGAAAATGAGAATCACTAAGTGGATATTTATCAGATAGATCGAAAGGAGCATACTGTAGAAGGAATACGATCAAGTCACCTGTTCGGCAATGGCTGCTGATCTGCTCTCGCATTAGAGCTTGAGGTTAAAGATAGAGCGGCAGCGAAGGCTTAAGCTTCGAGAAAGAAGAAACCCTAATTTGCAAGACCACACTCTATTGGGCCCTTATATTTGGGCCTTAATATTTCGACCTAAGAATAGGAAACCTCATAAGTCATAAGAGCATAGGTATCTCACCAACAAAATATTAATTTTTTTTTTAGCCTAATCAAGAAAATGTAAAAAAAAAAAAAAATTGGACCAATCAAGAATTGCCACGTCAGCTCGGGAGTGTCTCTTTCTCTTCAATTTTTATTTTTTTTTCATTTTTTTAAAGAACGGTGTCTCATTCCCTTGATGCAGATGGTCTAACGATGATGCTGAAAGTTTTTTTTTGGTTTCGGAATAATATAATAAAATTTTATCAACTAAAAAACAAAATTACTTATGTTCTAATTTGTTTTTTTTACAACTCGGATGATCCGGTTCAACGGACACCATGAGCTCAGAACCAGTTTGATGACCGTTTATCCCTAGATGGTTCTCGGATCAACGGGCTATGAGATCCGACTAATCATGGAACTCGAAAAGCCATGTGAAAACTCATGTGACCAGCGGGAGTCGAACCCGCTAGCCACATAGGTTTTCACATGAGAGTCGAATATCACACTTGTGAGTTACCACTGGGAGACTATCGTTGATTTTATTTGTTTTGTTCGTATAACTAAGTTAGGATTTTAACTCAGTTTTTTACATCTTCAATTAGTCCACTAGTTCTGATATATCATGGTTTTTACCCCTTTTAGGCCATGATATAAGTCTTTTTTATAGAGTTTTTCTAGTGTTTTGTAGTCTTTTAGATTTTTTTACAGGTTATAGCACGTTTGGAGCATAATTGGAGATATTGGAGCTTTCTGGAACATTCTGGAGCGAAGCAGAGATCCGTGTAGCTGAGACATCAAAATCACCTGAGTATCGATCGATACTGCCTAGTATCGATCGATACCCGTCGAGGAAACAGAAGGATCGCGACTTATTGAAGAGTTGAAGAATTACAAAATTGGCCTAAAAGACTTTGATATTTACAAGATAGTCCAGAACGTGTTTTAGCTTATAAATTAGGTTTTCAGCCACCTGTTTAGGCGAAGCTTTCGAGCTTGAGATTAAAGATGTAGGAGGCGATAGAGCGAGCGGCAGCGACGGCTTAAGCTTCGAGAAAGAAGAAACTCTAATTTGCAAGACCTGATTATATAATAAGAAATTTCCTGCGACACCACACTTTATTGAGCCCTTATATTTGGGCCTTAATATTTCGACCTAAGAATAGGAAACCTCATAAGTCATAACGATGATGCTGAAAGTTTTTTTTTGGTTTCGGAATAATATAATAAAATTTTATCAACTAAAAACCAAAATTACTTATGTTCTAATTTGTTTTTTTTACAACTCGGATGATCCGGTTCAACGGACACCATGAGCTCCGAACCAGTTTGATGGGCGTTTATCCCTAATTGGTTCTCGGATCAACGGGCCATGAGATTCGACTAATCATGGAGCCCGGAAAACCATGTGAAAACTCATGTGGCCAGCGGGAGTCGAATCCGATGGCCACATAGGTTTTCACATGGGAGTCGAATATCACACTTGTGAGTTACCACTGGGAGACTATCGTTGATTTAATTTGTTTTGTTCGTTTAACTAAGTTAGGATTTTAACTCAGTTTTTTACATCTTTAATTAGTCCACTGGTTCTATTATGATCACTTGGGCCGTGAGTCCATGACAGTTAAGAGAAAGAAACAAAAAATAATAATAATTGGGAGTTTTATTACATGTATAACGTTCAGAAAAGGCCTTTCAAAGAAAAGCTATTATACAATTACAAATGATGAATTGAACAAAAACTGAAAACACATAACACCAAACATAACAAGACGTCACATTATGGCCATGTAACTTAGTATATGTTGCCAAATTAAACCAACATTAACCACCTAACCCACAAATGAAAACCATTAAAGCAACATCAAAATCCATTTCTCCATATAAATTAGAAGCATTCAAATAGCTTTGTTGGGGCAGTTCCTGTGGCGCGGTACTTTGCAGCCATCTCCTCGGCTTTGAGAACATCTTCCCCGCGTTTAGCTTCGGTCATCGCTCTCTTCTCTTCAGCTTCTTTGTGGATTTGAGCTATTTTGTTCTTCATTTTCTCTGTGTACTCGGCTTTCTTCTTGATTAGTTGCTTCTGTTATCATTCGGATTTTCAGGGGTCAAATTAGAAAAAAAAAAAAATCTAAAAAACTTGCAGCATTTTATGTAAAACGTAAAAGAAACAAACTTGAAAGCATAATGAATAGTCCATATTTACCTCGATATATTTTAGCTCAGCTTCCACAGATGCTTTCTTGCTGTTTTCCCAAGCTCCAACTGAAGAAAGCTTCTTCTGAGCTCTGCGTCATAAAGTTATCAAATTAGATTATAAACTAATATAGATGAAAAAATTTCATAGAGTTATTCAACAAATTAGAAAGAAAGAAGAACTCACTTGTTCTCCACTTTGGATTTCTCAGCTTCTTCCCAAGCTTTGATGAGAGACATCCTTTTTTCTGTCTCGAGTCTAGCCAAAACAGCATCTTCACACCATTTATTTTACATACACACACCAAAATTACAGAAAATGCAATGAAAAAAATTAACAATAATAATGCGGTAAATTACTGAAACTATATAAATTAGTAAATTCTCCAACTATTTTTATATTCCCCTTAAAGTATTATTCCTGATTGTGTATTAATCATGATCTAATTCCTTAATTACCTCGGTTAACTGAACCTTCTTTCTTCTCTTCCTCAGGTTCTTCTGCAACGGCAACAAAAACAAAATAATACAAAGAAAATATTAAAAGTCGTCGTCCCAGAATTGAGAGGAAGATATATAATAATATGTTGCCGAAAATTGTTTGAGATAATGACAGGAACTAAAATTATTAGAACAACAATAACCAAAAAAAAAAAAAACTAATGTAAACTATGTAGCTTTCTAAATCATGAACAAGAAAAAAAGAAATGAGAAAAACAAATAATACTCAATTATAGATTGATTAGAAGGAGTTGAGATCAAAATAGTTTTTACTATTTAAATATGTAATTATTTTTCTTTGATTCGTCAAAAAAAATTATTTTTCTTTGAGGTATAAAATGATTTTGTTACTTGCGACCACGAGAACAAGAGCTTTGGAATCGTCGGACTTTTCCTCCGTGGACGGTGGTGATGGGTTTAACGCGGCGGTATCGGGATCCGTTGCCTTCTTCTGCTCCTCTTGAGTCATGTCGCCTTGTGGTAGCTACAGAAATTTAAGACAGAAGAATAATCTTTGAACTCTTCTGATTAATGTCAGAATGAATTAGGGATTCGATTATTTAACAACATATATAATTCTATAATTAACTGTTAGATACGAAAACTGAGCTGGATTAAGCAATGTCCTGTCTCTCGTTGTCATAGAATGACTTTTTAATGCAATTATTCGTGACAGAAAAAGAAACAGATGTTAAACGCACCCAACAAAAAATGACTCGTATTTAATCTTAACCGCATTAACCGTAACCGTGGTTAATGTCATGATTTATAATTAAATAATTATAAATTTTATAAACTAAAATAATAAAAAATAAAAATTTTATAAATTTTAACGAATGACGATGACTACTATGTTTACAGTTTTTTATTTAGCTCCATTATGAGATTTAGCTCTATTTTTTTTTTGTATATGTGAACTTTAAATTTGAAATTTTTTGTTTGCCTCCCGAATTTTGTTGTAGTCGACAAACATATATCTAATATCTTAAACCATTAAAAAATAGTTACATGAAATGAGTATTAAGAGAAATCATAGAAAATATTTTAATTAATATTTCTATTTGTTATATTTGCATTTGCTATTGGTAAATTGATTATATATAATTTTCTTTGAATTTTTAATTTTACAGAACTAATTATAATTATTAGTATATACAATTTTATTTTTAAAACGGTTACGGTTAAAATTTTACGGTTTAACCTTGCAGTTAACCAACGGTTTTGATACGGTTACGGTTAATAATTTTTTTTTAACCATAACTAATATATTTTTACGGTTAACGGTTACAGTTTTTAACCGTCTAACACGGTTACGGTCTGATTACGGTTTGAAAACGGTACGGTTACGGTCCGAAATACGGTTACGGTTCCATTTTGGTCATACATAATTCTTGTGCACGATCGTTATATATTTGCTTACACAAATTCTTAAACGCACCCAACTAAAAATGATATTTTAGAATTCAACCATATTCCTTTTTAGCATAAGACTCTATCCGTTACATTTTTGTAAGTTGTTTTAGAATATGCTATCATTCAATCCGCGCTAACTATATAGCACATGATAATTATTTCATGAAAATTGTTTTGAAATTTAAGAAAAAAACTAAATTTATCTGAATTTTATAATATATCTAACTAATGATTAGATATAGAACTATCAATCCGGACTAACATGTCTACTTAACCCGTTTTGCAATAAATTAAAATATTATTCGGGCTAATCCACAAAAACCTATAATCTTGAAAACATAAATCTAATATGCACCGTTTATTGACTATGGTTTTTGTGTTCAATACAAAAACTCTTAAAAAATAAATTTTCTCGTGTCTAACTCTTTATAAAATTAGTAAAATATTTTTCAAACTTTTGTTTTGATATATATTCAAATAAAATATAATAATCATAGTGAAAAATATTGCAAGATCTCAAATATATTTTATTTTAATATGTATGGATTGATTATTATTTAATAATATCATAATAATTAAGAAACTAAATAGTATATAATATTTTTAATGAGAAATAAATATTTTTCATATTCTCATCAATAATTTTAAAAAACAATTATATCCTTTCCTATTTCAATTATATTTTCTTATTTATAATGACATAATATGTAATAACTTACAAAATAAAATTTATTTTCTTAAATGACTTCTTAAATAATAATATAGAGATATATATATTTAGTTTTTACTTTATTTGATGGTTAACCATCGTAACTTTAGCTAAAATAATTATTAATTCTATTACACACGAAAAAATGATAAAAAAAAAAAATTAAGTTATAATATACATCAATGTTTCGAGTCTCTTTTATACATTTTACTTTGTGCATGTTTGTTTGCTCCTTAGTGTTTAAATAACCATAAATTATTAGTTTTCTGCAACATTTGTCATCAAATATCGCTTGTTTCGAATGCATATGATACTAGATGTATTAAAATAAAATAAAAACACTTCTTTGACAACTGATTTGCGATATGCAAAATAGCTAGACCTAAACTGAAAACATAACCGTTGAAAAAAACTAAACTGGGACAATTTTTCTTTGGGAAATTTCCTGAAAAATATCCCAATTAAATAACATTCTACTAGAAAAAGAAGTTGAGTGAGATTAATAAAATTGTAAGATATTGGCGTTGCATATCGAACAATCAATCATCCTAATAATTAAAGAGACATATAAACAATTAGTAGGAGAAATCATTTTAGTAGATTCACAGAACTTGTTTGTCGAGAAATCAAGCAAAAAAAATCATCAGCATCCCAATTTTGAAACAGTGAATAATATGTACAGATGCACCAAAGGTACAAAAGCAAATGCCTGAAAAGCAAAATGATCCCAGGATTTTTTTTTCTTTGTTGATCACAGGATTTAAGAGCAAAAGTTGAAACAATTGGCTAGTACAAAGGGCAAAAAGAGATCACGTCCCTCCATTGAACCAAAATACAAAGTAGAAACGTATACACGCACTAGCAGTTCATCGGATTTGACAGACCATATAACGATTGAGAAGTGGGACAAATCCACTTCTCAATAAATTTGACAGAGCTGATAACGATTGAGAAGTGAGAATTATATAATAAATTTTGTTACTGATAAACTTGTAGGGGATAAATTTAGTCCCATGACGAGACTTGAACCCCAGACCAAAGGCACACTCCTTTTAGATGGTTAAATTTTTTTAAAAAAGGTCGGAGTTTTGTGTATAATTTTTTTTTATGGTCTGAAATATTATAATTTATTACAAATTATGAAAAAATTACAAAGACGACTTTACAATGGATAATTCTATATGTTTACAAGAATACACGATAGACGATCTACATGCACAATGATCGTGATAGATAATTTTATCTTTGATACGTTGGACTACGACAAACCGCTCTACTTGCACAAGCTGTAATTTTCTTGTAAACTTGCCTCCATTGATTTGCATTATCCGGGAATCCAACTTTATACTTCATGATGTAAAAGCATTAATGAACCATTGGTCAATCATTGCACCGAAAGAGCTTCCAAGTGTATAGTTATTTAAGAAGTTTAATTTCAGTGTTGTTGGTGGTAATTGATAATAGTGGAATTGATTTATATCTTTTGAAATTAGATTTAAGACTTCTAAAATTGGTCTCTTTTCGTCTATAAAAAAAGAGGTTATTCTTGTCATAAGCTTGAATGTCCTCTACAATGAATAAAAATTGATTCATGTCTTAACTTTTTTTTATAGCTTTTGATTATTTTTGGTAAATCAATACACATCTATAAATTCATAAAATTGATTGTAGAGATATATAAACTTTATTTTTTTTGTTCTTACCATCATTTTACTTAAATACAGGAAGATAACTGATTAATTTGTTTTTTTTTAAAAAAAAAAGATGATTCGGACAAGTTTTTGCATACTAGTGGTTTTGGTGATATCCAATTTTCTGCTGATACCGATAGAATCCGTTACATTAAATCAAACAAGCTCATCAGTAAGGCTTCATAAACCTAGTAGGGAAGTATTCGAACATTCGGCCTTGAATTGCCGGAAACATAGTGCGATTTTGACGGATTTCGTAGCTATTGGTGATGGAAAAACCTCAAACACGAAAGCCATTAGAGAAGCCATAAGAAACCTTACTGCAAAGGCTGCCGATGGTGGAATCCAACTCATTGTCCCAAAAGGAAGATGGCTCACCGGAAGTTTACAACCTCACCAGCCATTTTACGTTGCATATCCAACAAGGTGCAACTATCCTTGCTTCTCAGGTAATGTCTATGTTTAGGTTATCAGGTTTTCTAATTAGCTTTTTTTTTATATAAAAATAGTAATTACATTTCGTTCCAAAAAAAAAAAAGAGTAAATCAATGCCGAATGAAACAAATCAAAATATATCACACTTGAGTTGTAACGAATAGGAACATATATAGAAATAGGTTACAAACTTACAATTCGATCGATTTGAGATAACTAAAAATCATATTTGGTTTGAAACAAACAGGACGAATCTGAATATCCCATGCTTCCGGTTTTGCCGTCATACAGAATTACAAGGCATGCTAGTTTGATCTACGAAACAAATCTAACCGATGTTATCACCGGTAAGCACACACACACACAAAATAAATTAATATGCATCAAAGAAAGAAAGAAAAATGGTTTTGTGATCGAATCAAATGTGTGTTATGTTGATCCCGTGGATCACTAAGTGTGTTTAAAGAATGATTAGGAGATGGGAGGTGAGATTTTCGTTAATAGAGCAGTTTAACCACGATTAAGACAGGTCGGGAGAAAAATGAGTAGGCCGGGGCCGGGTTTCCCTTTATTGATGAGAGAGAAGTGAACGCTTTAGAATTACGAACTGGTTCCGAAGGACGTCCAGTTCGGCGTTCTAAAGTGTTGTCTTGCTACAAAGAGAGAGAGGTCGGGTAGTTTATAGTCTGTTCTAGAGTCAAAATCCGAGTCCCCTTTCATTAATGACATATGAGGGGTATATATAGTCGGGGTCGGCTTCCTGCTCCCCGGGATCTCGGGCCACGTGTCGTCTGCGGCCTCTTTCGCGGGTAAGGTGGCCTAGGAGGCGTGTTCCGGCTTTTGAGGAGAGAGGTCATGATGAGCTCGGCGTGGCGTGTTGCAGGGCAATGCACTGTTCTACCAACTCTGCTCCACCTGCTCCTTCCTGCCCTTGTCAGCTCTGCAGGGTTGGTGGGACGTCGGGTCGAAGACGCGTCCCTACGCGAGTAGGGTGCTGCTTGACCGACTCCCACGCGCCTACTCTTCTGACACTCCCCGTCCTGGCGGAGTGTTAGCGCGGGTCCGAGGTGCGTCGCTTCCAGGTCGGCTACCGGGCTGAAGAGGGGTCTTGCGGATGGGTGCTTTCAGGCCGGCGACCGGGCTGAAGAGGGGTTTTTCCTATGATGGGCCTAACTAATTGGGGGTGCTAAGCCCACCTCCAACAATAGGCCCTCCCCCAGTTCGGTATCGCGAGGCGAAGCGAGCATGCCGAAGTTGATCTGATGTTAGTTCGGCACATCTTAGGACGGGGAGTTCCGTGCTCAACTGTGTTTGCTTTTTCCGAAAAATCCGTTGGAGGTTGGCGCGTGCTCACCACGTGGGACGGCAAAGGACGCTTCGTTTTTCGCGTGGACTGCCCACGCGCGGCGTGTAAAAGACGCTTCGCGTTTATCGAGGCGTCCTTTGCTTTTTGGCGTGGGGAAACGAAGAGACGTCATCATTAGGTTTTTGGGCGGCCGTGCTTCTTGTGACACGTGTCCAGGCGTCGCTTCACTGTCCCCCTTCTTCTATTTAAATCCCCCTTCTTCCTCCTGTTAAAACCTTCTGCGCATAACCCTAAGGTAACCTCCTCTCTCCGATTTCTTCCTTCTCTTCCTACTTCCTTCCTGTTTTTTTTTATTTCCTCCTCTCCGTGCGATGGCTCCGATGTTAGACGGTATCCGAGCTGAGTCGAGCGAAGAATCGGCGTCCCGCGGTGGTGGTAACGATTCTCCGAGTTCCTCCGGTGATTCCGAGCATGCCTCTTCTCCGCGACGAGGGGCAGACAGTGGGGAAGAGTTGGCCCCCTCGACTTCGGGGGCCGCCCCGTCGCTTCCGGGGACCCGTCTCCGGCCGAAAACGGTGGTTAGATCCTCTGGCGGTCGCGGTGCTGGCCAAGCTGGGGGCAGAACCGGGCATCTGGGCGGCCGCGGTGGTCGTCAGGGCGTCCGTGGAGGCGGAGCTCGAGTGGCCAGGGTGAGGTCCCCCCTGGTCTCCTACGAGCAGGGAGGGTCACCGACCTGGAGCACAGCGGAATCGGTGACCCTCCTGGGGAATCTGTGTGGTTTTTCCGCCGGCGTTGAGCTCAGGATACCCAGGGCGGAGGAGCGCCCGTGGACTCCTCGGCCGGGCTTCGTCTGCTTGTACGAGTCGTTCTTTCAGAAGTGCGGCTTGCGCCTTCCTCTCCCCGAGCTGTTCGTCCAGTACTGTCGGGCGCGGGGCTTGGCCTTCTCGCAGGTCTGCCCGTCCACGGTCCAGGGGATGATCGTGCTGCTGACCTTGGGGCATGAATGCGACATGGAGGTGACGTTGCCTATGTTCGAGGCGTTCACCCAGCAGAAGGCAAACCCCGGGATTCCTGGGACCTTCTATGCCGCTTTCAAGCCCGCGGCGAACGTTCTGGAGGCACCCAGCTCGGGGTCTAGGGCGAGCAAGCTGTCGAAGGTCGAGGACTGGTCTCGCAGCTACTTCTACGTCCGGGCTACCGCCGTGGCTGGGCTCGATCCGTTGGCGAGATATACCCGGGATTGGAATTTTTCCCCGGGTAGGAATTTGCAGGTCGAGCTGACTTCTCTTCTTTGGTTGTCTGACTGATGATGATTTTTTTTTTTTGTCTTGCTCTGCAGGCCCTCACTCCTCTAGATTCAAGCTACCGGACTACGAAGGTCTGCTTGCCGTGCTCAGGACAGTGCGCCGGAGAGAGTGGAAGTCCTTCACCGCTGCGAGAATCGAAGCTGCCATGACCGGAGGTATTATAATTTTTTTTTTTTTTTTTTTTTTTTTTTTTTTTTTTTTTTTTTTTGTCGAACTGACGGCTCTTCCTTCGCAGGTAGAGTAAGGTTTGTCAATCCGCAGTACGCGGATTCGTTTGTTGCCCCGCCGCCGCCGATACCCGAGGTGCCGGTCAGGCGAGACCCGGCACCACGGGTTGCGGGGGATTCCTCCGCGGCGACTCCCTCGAAGAGGAGGGAAGACCGGGCTGCCGCCGGCGAGACCGGCAAAAAGAAGAGGAGGACGGGAGAGCTCTCTTCCGGCGGTCGGGAGGTCACCCGGCCTATATTGACCGGGCCGGAGCCCGAGGTGCCTTTGGCCGTTGGGCCAGCAGGGGGGGTTGATGAGACCCGGGCCCAAGGGGGCGACGGGGTCGGCGAGACGATCGTCGGCGCGGAGGATCCTGCTGCTGTGCAGGAGGCCGAGGATCGCAGCGCCGAAGTGGGTGGCGCCTCGGGCGGTTCCGACGGTGGGCCTCGGGACTACAGCTTCTCCTTTACCCACGAGGATGGGAGCAACCAGGTAATCGTTGATCCGGACGAGTGCGCCGAGCTGGCGCAGGCCATGATGTTCGGGCAGAGGTACCCGCACTTCGTTCCGCTGGAGATGGCGGAGTTCGACACCTTCCGTCAGGTGGCGCGATCCGCAGCTCGGGTAAGCTCCTGCTCTGGTCTAACTGTTTTTAGCTAGACTCGTTGCGCGTCTTTGTTAACAATTTGTTTAATGCAGACGATGGCCCTTAGCGCCTTTCTGGCGGAGGCCTACGAGAAGAGGCTCGCCGAGCAGGCCGCCTCGATTAACTTCCTCCGGGAGTGCCGGGAGTCCAGCTCGCAGATCCAGTCTACCCGTCTCCACGGGTTCGAGAAGGAGCTGAGAGATGAGAAGGCCCGATCTGCGGCGCTGGAAGAGGAGGCGGTGCGGTTAAGAGCCCGGGAGGTCGAGGTGGCCAGTCTGCAGTCTGCACTGGAGGCCGAGAGGGACCGTGCTGCAGCTGGGTGGGACCGGGCGTCGGAGCTCGAGGAGGAGAACGGGCTCCTGAAGGGGGAGCGGGAGACACTCCGCTCCAGGGTGAAGGGGCTGGAATCCGCCATAGGCCGGGCCAAGGTGGCCGTGGCTGCGGAGAGTGATCGGGTGTCAGCCCGGTGGGAAGCGCGGAACCGGAAGTGGTCCGCGAAGATGGAGAAGATCCGCGCCCACCTGGACGGGCGCCGCCGGGCCTTAGAGCCTCACCTTCTGTACAGCCAGGTGACTGGCGTAAAGGCCTGCCTCAAGAGGATGGAAGCAGAGGACGGGATGTCGGTACCGTTCTACCGGTATCAGAAGCTGGACGAGGACGAGGCGGCATTCGGCGCCGTACTGGACGGGATGGTCTTTCCGGATTTGACCCCGGAGGATCTGGAAATCCCTCTGGACCGTGCTCACGGCGTTCTGCTTGAGCACATTATACCCGTCGCTCCCTCTAGCACCCCCGTGGTGGATCTGACCCTGGAGGCTCCGCCGGCTGCTGAGGACGTTCTTGCGGTCGCTGAGACCGTCCAAGCAGATCCCTCGATCCCGTCTGCTGACGAGGGAGTCCCCGAAGCTGCTGGGATTGTGCAAGCAGATCCCTCGGTCCTGTCCGCCGCTGAGGCCGACACGGATGCGCCGTCCGGTGAGACCGGAACCGACGTGCCACCCGGTGGAGGCGTGGTTGAAGAAGGGTCTGGGCAGCCCTTCCTTGGTGAGTACGGGACCAACGCGAGGATGGTGGCCCCGGCTGATTTAGATGGTACCCGTGCTGACGGGAGGGAAAACCGACCGGCCGATGCGGCCTTGTAAAAACTTTTTTCCTTTTTGTTTTCTTTTTGTAGACTGGGCCGTAGGCCGTTTCTTTTTGTAAGGACTGGGCCGTAGGCCGTTTATGCAAAGAGCAGGCCGTTGGCCCCTCTCTTTTTGTAAGTGCCGTTTCGAGGCTTTTGTAACGACTAGGCCGTGGGCCATTTTTATAACAGACGAGGCCGTTGGCCTTTTTGTGATAATCGAGGCCGTTGGCCCTTTCTTTTTTTTTTTTGTGTAAATGCCATTTCGAGGCTTTTTTGATCGGTAGAGTAGGTCGTAAACCGTACTCTGTCAAGTAAGCAGGTCGTGGACCGTGCTCTTGTATTGGGTGCGAGGTAATCTCGGCTTAAGGCACTTATTGCTTGTGTACCTTGTTTTTTTGGTGCGGGTAGCGAGCCCGGCTTAGAGACACTTAATGCTTGTGTGTCTAGTAGAGGTGCGAGCCCTGGGGCCCGGCTTTGGCACTTATAACTTGTGTGCCGGGGAGAGCGAGCACCGGAGCTCGGTCCCCTTTTTTTTTTGTAGTGCGAGCGTTTGGAGCTCGGCTTATTATTATTTTTTTTTGTAGTGCGAGCGTTTGGAGCTCGGCTTTCTTTTTTTTTTTTTGTAGTGCGAGCGTTTGGAGCTCGGCTTTTTTTTTTTTTTTTTTTTTTTTTTTTTTTTTTTTTTTTTTTTTTTTTTTTTTTGGCGTGCGAGCGCTTGGAGCTCGGGAGCGTTTGAGCGTTTGGAGCTCGGCTCCTGTGAGCAGGTCGGGGACCGTTTTCCTTTGTCTAAAAGGTTTTATTAGATTAATAGCTGAGCCCTGGTTAGGGGTTGCCTACGTACCCTTTAGTAGAAGGGATCAAGCCAATCGTAGTTCGTTTACAAAAGCGGAGAGCGGATTGGAGCCCGGGGGCTTAATAGTAGAACCGTTTGAGGTTGATCGAGTTCCATGAGCGCGGGATGGCGTCGCCGGTCATCGTGACTAGCTCGTAGACGCCTGGTTTTACGACCTTGGAGATGAGGTAGGGGCCCTCCCAATTGGCACTCAGCTTGCCTGCGTTTGGTTCGGCGGTGTTTTCGAAGACCTTGCGGAGGACCAGGTCGCCCTCGGCGAAGAACCGGCCTCGAACCTTCTTGTTGTAATATTTGGAGGCGAGCTGCTGGTAGTTCTGGATTCGGAGTAGGGAATGGTCCCGTTGCTCTTCAAGGAAATCCAGCTCGCTGAGTAGGACGGCGTTGTTCAGTGCGGGTTGCTGGGTGAGCATAGCGCGGCGAGGAGTGGGGAGCCCGACTTCGGATGGGGCCATCGCTTCCATGCCGTGGGAGAGGTTGAACGGTGTTCGGCCAGTCGATGTCTTTGGTGTTGTGCGGTGGGACCAGAGGACTCCATCGAGCTCGTCGGCCCAGGACCCTTTCTTGTCGTCTAGTCGCTTTTTGAGGCCGTCGAGGATGGTCTTGTTGGTGGCCTCGGCTTGTCCGTTCCCCTGGGGGTACCTCGGAGTGGACTTACTTAGTCTGATTTTCCACTTCGCGCAGAAATCTTCGAAGAGGGCCGATGTGAACTGGGCACCGTTGTCGGTGACGATCTCGTACGGGAGCCCGTGCCGGCAGATGATGAACTTCCAGACGAACTTTCGGACGTCCTCTGCCTTGATCTTGGCGTATGATTCGGCCTCGACCCACTTGGTGAAGTAGTCGGTCATGACTAAGAGGAAGCGCTTTTGGCGAGATCGGGGAAGGGGCCCGACTATGTCCATGGCCCATCGCATGAAGGGGTAGGGTGCCACCGCAGTGGTGAGGAGCTCGGTTGGACTATGAATGAGGGGACCGTGGCGCTGGCACTTCTCGCACCGGGCTGCGAATTTGTCGCAGTCTTGGAGCATTGTCGGCCAGTAGTGGCCTTGGTTTCGTATTCTCAGGGCGAGAGCCCGGCCACCGGAATGGTTGCCGTCGGCGCCCTCGTGCATTTCCTTCATCACGTCGATGGTTTCCTGCCCGTGGAGGCAGGCGAGCAGGGTTCCCGAGGCGCTCCATCGGAACAGATTGCCGTCCAGCATTGTATATTGGGCACACTTCTTTCTTAGGCGCCGGGCGGCCCATCGGTCTGGGGGGCGAATGCCGTCTGCGATGTATAGCAGCAGATCGATTCGCCAGTCCGGAAGATCGGGCTCGGCCGGGGGCGGTGGTAGGTTCTCGGGAGGTTGGGCGTCTTCGTCAGGATCCGCGACCTGGGGACCGATCAGGTAGGCTCCCTTTGGCAGCTCGATGCTGGGGAGGTCGATACTTTCCACCGGGATCACCCGTCGTTGCTCTGGCGCCAATTGTTGATCCCGTGGATCACTAAGTGTGTTTAAAGAATGATTAGGAGATGGGAGGTGAGATTTTCGTTAATAGAGCAGTTTAACCACGATTAAGACAGGTCGGGAGAAAAATGAGTAGGCCGGGGCCGGGTTTCCCTTTATTGATGAGAGAGAAGTGAACGCTTTAGAATTACGAACTGGTTCCGAAGGACGTCCAGTTCGGCGTTCTAAAGTGTTGTCTTGCTACAAAGAGAGAGAGGTCGGGTAGTTTATAGTCTGTTCTAGAGTCAAAATCCGAGTCCCCTTTCATTAATGACATATGAGGGGTATATATAGTCGGGGTCGGCTTCCTGCTCCCCGGGATCTCGGGCCACGTGTCGTCTGCGGCCTCTTTCGCGGGTAAGGTGGCCTAGGAGGCGTGTTCCGGCTTTTGAGGAGAGAGGTCATGATGAGCTCGGCGTGGCGTGTTGCAGGGCAATGCACTGTTCTACCAACTCTGCTCCACCTGCTCCTTCCTGCCCTTGTCAGCTCTGCAGGGTTGGTGGGACGTCGGGTCGAAGACGCGTCCCTACGCGAGTAGGGTGCTGCTTGACCGACTCCCACGCGCCTACTCTTCTGACACTCCCCGTCCTGGCGGAGTGTTAGCGCGGGTCCGAGGTGCGTCGCTTCCAGGTCGGCTACCGGGCTGAAGAGGGGTCTTGCGGATGGGTGCTTTCAGGCCGGCGACCGGGCTGAAGAGGGGTTTTTCCTATGATGGGCCTAACTAATTGGGGGTGCTAAGCCCACCTCCAACATGTTAGTTTAGATAATAATACAAATATGTTGTTGTTCTATTAGGTAACAATGGGACGATCAACGGACAAGGAAAGTCATGGTGGGCGAAGTATCGAAATGGTGGTTTCAAGGCGATACAGAGACCCATGTTGATCGAGATTCAATCATCCGAAAACATTCAGATTTAAAATATCCATTTGATCAATTCTCCGATGTGGAGTATTCATCCTGTCTATTGCAAGAACGTCATCATTAAAGGCATTAATTAAAATCGTTGTTCCTATAGATTCTCCCAACACTGATGGAATCAATCCAGCCATCCAGGTATACCGTATACATGTTATGTATCTTAAACATATTGACTTTAAATTGCAAAGGCACGATATAGTAAACACGCCAAATAAGAATAAAAATCTAACTAAACTTGAATTTAGTGTCACCTAACCAAAAAAACCATACATCATATCTTGTTTCTTATTAGAAATATAAATAAATAATTTTTTACAAAAACGTATAATTTACCAAACTCTACATGTGACATGTTTATTTCTAATAAGAAACAATATATTTTAAAAAACGGTAATCTAATATAACCATGTGACATGTTTCCACAGATTCTTGCTTCAACACACTAATAGAGGATTGCTTCGTAGTCTCCGGCAACGATTGCGTCGGCATAAAGAGCGAGAATAGCCAATATGGAACCACATCCGGAATCCCAACAGAGGTGCTTTGGATCCGACGGCTCACATGCATTTCCCCCAACGGTGCAGGCGTGGCCATAGGAAGTGAAATCGGCGGAGGAATCAAAGACATTACAATCGAATACGTAACTCTATACAACACACGATTCGCCTTCAAGATCGAAACCGCCGTGGGATGCGGCGGTTACGTCAAGAACGTTGCGGCTGGTTGGTTTACGATTAAGACATCGAGATACGTTTTCTACATAACTGGTGTAGGACCAAAAATTCGCACAATAGACATGATTGGATTTAATCACGAATATATAAATAAACGTTAAGGAAACAGGAGATTAATAAAACGATGAAACATAAATAGATCAATGGAGGCGAGATGAATCTCTTTCCTTAACTCAAAGAATCTTCCGTAGTGCGACGGTTTATAATAGATCCATGAGTCCCATGATACAACCAAAGGAATCTGTTATCGCAAACACTCGATAACAGATCTATCGAACATTATAACTACGATACTCTTGAATAAAGACTTACTCTAAACAGTAGGGAAATTGAAGGAACTTTGCTAGAGATTTTCGGATGTGTTTTTAGTGTATCAGAGGATGATTTTTGTAGTAAAAATCGCCCAGTATATATAGAAGAGAGGCTATGGTTTTTCGCAGACTTGATTAACAAGTACAAAATATTCCGCAGAATATTCTAGAAGGTTGCGACTTAAAATCGGCCCAAAAATTCAATTGCTCGATCTAAAGCCCAATGACCGTCAAGCATCGATCGATACCAAGGGGTATCCTTGGTATCGATCGACACCTATAAGAGCACACATCCACTCCATATATATACAAGAGAAAACATTTCTCAACTAGCAATGTGAGACTTTTGCTCTTCCCACAAATAGCTATAGCCAATGAAAACATTTCATTTGAATGGGCTTAACTCATTTATTTTCACACAAACACAATTTTATCAAGCCCACAAGCTTTGATAAAAAATTTGTTCCAACAATCCCCCACATAAATATAAATGACTCTAAACATATGAAAATTGAACATACTAGACTTTACTAGACATACTTGACTAGACTCGACTAGACGTAGACAGACTTTCGAGAGTATACGAAAATGTAACTGTATCTGAGAGGTAGCGTTTTTCAGCTTTGAACCAATCATTTTTAATATCTGTCGGGTTTACTCAGCCGGGAGGTGAACATGATGTCTTGAACCACCCAGATTTTGATGTAAACCTAGACAACAGGTATCGCACAGCGACATTTTCTCGTAAAACTTTGTTCTCTATTGTGTTCATTTTGGCCTTGAACATTCCTGGTTTTTCATGAGTGAAGTTGGAGAATATAGCCTTCTCTTTCATTCTCCTAGAAACGACCCTCATTTCACACTCACTAGGTGATCTGTTATCAGCTTGTTTTCAGAAGTATCCTGACACACTCCACTATTACAAAGCTATGAAATCATTAAAAGCCAACGCTTATCCTCAATATTCACAGGTAGCACTAATTTATCATCCTTGGAATTGGGCAGAGACATAGTCTCACAGTGCTTAATTTCGAATCAGTTCAACTTTGTTTTCCCTTTGAACCTAGATCTTGGGATCTCCAGTCACATAGGTGGGGTATCTGTCAAACGTCATCTTTGTCTATAGGCTTTAAACCCATTCCTTTTGATGATTTTACAATTTGATCTCGCGGCAAACTTTTGGGGAACGGATCCGCTAAGTTATCAGCCGACTTGATGTAATATATCGTAAGTACACCAGTTGAGATCAATTGTCTAATGGTCTTATGTCATCTTCTTATGTGACGAGATTTACCATTATATACGTTACTCAGTGCCCGAGAGATAGCTGACTGACTATCACAGTGTACACGTAATGCTGGCACAGGTTTTTCCCACATCGGGATATCTTCTAGAAAGTTTCGAAGCCATTCTGCTTCCTCTGCAGCTTTGTCTAAAGTTATAAACTCTGACTCCATGGTTGATATGGCCAAGAGTGTTTGTTTAGAATATTTCCATGATATTGCTGCACCAGCAAGAGTAAAGACATATCCACTCGTGGATTTGGAGTTTCTGGAATCTAAAATCCAATTGGCATCACTATACCCTTCCAGAACTGGTGGTTCTTTACCGAAGTGCAGCCCATAAATTTTAGTGTATCGTAGATAATTTAATACCCTAGTTATGGCCCTCCAATGAGTATGACATGGATTACTCGTATAACGACTTAGTACGTTTACTGAGTGTGCTAGATCTGGTCTAGTACAATTTGTCAAGTACATAAGACTTCTGATGACTCTTGCATACTCCACTTGTGACACGGCTTCACCTGAATGATTTGTCAAATGAAGTTGAGGATCAAGCGGAGTTTTTGCAGTCTCATTTGAGTAGGCCTTAAACCTCTCTAGGATTTTTGTAGCGTAATGGTCTTGAGACAAAATTATTCGTTTTGAATTTCGAATAATCTTAATCCCTAGAATTACATCCGCTAATCCCATGTCTTTCATATCAAACTTTTCACTAAGCATATTCTTCGTTTGATTGATTATGTCTTTGTTGCTTCCCATGACGAGCATATCATCTACGTACAAACACAACAACACATATCCATGTGGAGTACTTTTGATATAGATGCACTTATCACATTCATTGATGTGAATTCCATTTGACATCATTACACTGTCAAACTTTTTCATGCCATTGCTTCGGAGCTTGCTTGAGTCCGTATGGCGATTTCACAAGTCTACATACTTTCTTCTCTTTTCCAGGAGCAACATAACCCGCAAGTTGGTTCATATAAATCTCTTCCTCTAAATCTCCATTTAGGAAAGCAGTCTTGACATCCATCTGATGTATTTCAAGGTTTCTTAAAGCTGCGATTCCAATCAGCATACGAATCGAAGTTATTCTCGTCACCGGAGAATAAGTGTCAAAGAAATCCAGTCCTTCCTTTTGATGAAATCCTTGTACTACAAGTCTGGCCTTATACTTGTCTATAGTGCCATCAATTTTTAGCTTTGTGGTGAAGACCCATTTACACCCAAGAGGTTTGCAACCTTGAGGTAGATCTACCAACTCATAAGTATGATTTTGCATAATTGAGTTGATTTCACTGTTAGATGCCTCATTCCAGAAAGGTGCATCGGGTGTGGACATTGCTTCCATGAAAGTTCTTGGACCACTTTCCGGGAAGAATGCCATTATGAACTCAGAGCCGAATGTCTTTTCCTTACGAGCTCTCTTGCTTCGTCTAGGTTCAACTTCTTCTTCTTTTTCTTCGTTTGTAGAAGTGCCTGAAGTGCTTGCCTCATTTCTAGCATCTCGTTCATCACAAGTTTGTTTAGGATTTTCTCTATCCTTACACGGAAAAACATTTTTGAAGAAGGACGCATTCCTTGACTCCATTATCGTGTTTACATGAATGTATGGTATATCTGATTTATGTACCAGAAACCGATAGACACTACTTTTATGCGCATATCCGATAAAGATGCAGTCTACCATCTTAGGTCCGATGGTGACCTTTTTCGGAAGCGGAACTGTAATTTTTTCCAGGCACCCCCACACTTTCAGGTATTTATACGAAGGTACATTGCCTTTCCAAAGTTCATAAGGGGTTTTCCCTGTGACTTTGTGTGGGATTTTGTTCAGGATATAATTTGAGGTAAGCAGAGCTTCACCCCCATATGTTATGGGCTAACCCAGATTCCTGCAACATTGCATTCATCATTTCTTTGAGAGTTCTGTTCTTTCTAACCCAAAAAATTCGCACAATAGACAGGATTAGATTTAATCACGAATACATAAATAAACGTTAAGGAAACATGAGATTAATAAAACGATGAAACATAAATAGATCAATGGAGGCGAGATGAATCTCTTTCCTTAACTCAAAGAATCTTCCGTAGTGCAACGGTTTATAATAGATCCATGAGTTCCAGGATACAACCAAATGAATCTATTATCGCAAACACTCGATAACAGATCTATCGAACATTATAACTACGATACTCTCGAATAAAGACTTACTCTAAACAGTAGGGAAATTGAAGGAACTTTGCTAGAGATTTTCGGATGTGTTTTTAGTGTATCAGATGATGATTTTTCTGGTAAAAATCCTATATATATAGGAGAGAGGCTAGGGTTTTTCGCAGACTTGATTAACAAGTACAGAATATTCCGCAGAATATTCTAGAAGGCTGCGACTTAAAATCTGCCCAAAAATTCAATTGCTCGATCTAAAGCCCAATGACCGTCAAGCATCGATCGATACCAAGGGGTATCCTTGGTATCGATCGACACCTATAAGAGCACACAGCCACTCCATATATATACAAGAGAAAACATTTCTCAACTAGCAATGTGGGACTTTTGCTCTTCCCACAAATAGTTATAGCCAATGAAAACATTTTATTTAAATGGACTTAACTCATTTCTTTTCACACAAACACAATTTTATCAAGCCCACTAAAAAATTTGTTCCAACAATTGGGTCGTACAAACCAAACCCAAGAGATGGATTAGTTTCCAAGGACTAGCCGGTGGTTACCAATATCAGTTTCCGTCGTATAACGGCAGAGAACGTTACGATCTCGGCGAAGCTCGAAGGGATGATGAACAATGCTTTTACGGCGATATGTATGTCGGATGTGAATATTTCGCTGTCGCAGAAGCCAAAGGAGCAGTTCCAATGTAAGGATATTGCCGGAGAAACGAGAAGTGTTAAGCCGCAGCCATGCAGGTCGTTACCGGATAAGAATCGGACAAGTCGGTTTGGGTGCACTTTTCCGATTCATAAGATTCCTATTGAGAGTGTTGTCTTAAAACATTGTGGTGGCCATGTTTTCTAGATTAGGGATCTACAAGACATGCAAGGTATTATGTTTGTTTCATTAAAAAAAAAAAAAAAATTAAAAATGTTATTTTTTATCCATAATTAAATAACAAAATCTCTTCTTCTTTTTTTGTTCAACTTAATGGCGTGGCCACAATAATCAATATATTTTTGTTGAAATGTTAAACAATATTCAATATTTATTTCGCATGTGACACGTTACTGTGAAAATGCATAAAAAGATTGTTTTTCGTGTTTATATCTACTTGATGTTTTTCGTTTATTTCATATGAGAAATTTTTAACAATTAGAAGAAAACTAATTAAATTGATGATAATATGACATTTTAGTATATCTATTAGTAAAAGAAATGTTGCATAATTGAGATATTATACTTAGTTGACCAAAAAATTTGAGATATTATACTTATAATAGTATGGGTAAAATTTGTATTTTACTAGAATTTTGTTTCACCAAATTCACAGTAGCCCAAGCATATACAGACATGCTTAAGCCCATGATATTTATTATCTAAAGGCTGTTAAAAATTAGTCAGTTAGGGGTTATGCAAATTCGATATTTAAAAATTTGTCAAGCATAATTTTTTTTAACATTAATTGATGATTGATAAGGGAAAAAAGAAAAGAATTTTTTTTTATTGGTTAGGGTTTTGTTCTATGCAAACCGTTTGAATGGCTAAAGTAAAATATTTTGCATCTGACCTTTTAATGACCTTTTGTATCTAATTTAAAATTGTAAAAATAAAAATAAGTTTTATGATCCGATCTTTGTATGAATTATGAAGAAACCATTTGTACCTCATTAACGTTTCCATCAAAACGAATAAAAATAGTTGTTGTAGCTGGAAATAAAACGGTCAAAAACTTGTAAATATATAAAAATGGGATTTTAATTTGTCTTTATAGAAAAACAACCGATAGATTATCGAACAATAAATAATAAATTTGTTATTCGATGAAAACATATATGATCTGAGAGTGATTTGGACAGGGTTTTTGCGGAGTAAAATGGTTTCGTATTTCGATTCTTAAGAGCGATTTACAAAAACAAGAATAAAGAAAAGACAAGTGTTTGAGTCTAGAGCTAAGTTTCAGTTGATAGTGGTGTAGAAAGTTGGATTATGGTTTCTTGCTCATTGCTCTTGTCCTTGTTTAATACTATGAGATCGTGTTTAACGTCTTCGTTTATTCCGCATGATTCGCCATGAATAGTCTTTAAATCTGAGGCTCCGGCCGTTACGTTTAGGTGAATTAACTCACCAGTTTGATCAATGAGTATTTGGTTTTGGCGGGGTTGACTAACGATTATGCATTTAATCCCCTTTGACCATAGATGTTCACTATTATGGGCTTTTCAGCTCGAAATATCACATCATTTACTCATTTGACCTCGTTTGGCTTTTTTATTTTCACCGGACATTTTTACCATAGGTTTATTGGACCTAATTTACTGGACTGGGATTTTAACCCCCCACAATAGCATATTAGCCATGCCAGACGTTCGTCTATGTTTCTTTTGCTCATATTCATCATATTCCCAAGTTTTGAGTCTCTTGCTAAAACTTTGTGTTTACGTTTACATGTTTTCAATTTTTCGTATCCAAATGTAATCTCATTAATACCTTCCTCTTTTTTTTGCGAGTACAATTTTCTCTATCTTCATATTTAAAAGTCATGGATCCCTTAAAAGTCTCTCTTTTCCTTATACTGGTATACATAATATGTGTTGGTATCAGAGTGGAGCATGAAGTTAAGGTGTATCCACTACAAGAAAACATCCGATTTCCGACGGTCATATTGGTCGGAATACCGTCGGAAAACGGCTTTTCCGATCAATTTCCGACCGATTTGGCTCGTCGGGACTATCGCGTCGGAAATCAATATTGGTCGGAAATTGGTCTGGAATTTCCGACGGATTCCCGACCATTATTTTCCCGACCAATTAGCGACGTTATAAAGCGTCGGTTATTACCCGACGAGTTCCCGACAACAGTCCGACTAACTTATTTCTGACCAAATACCGACCATACGTTTTTCGACTATATTCCGACCAATTTAACTTCCGACCAACTTCCGACTAAACAAAATCCCGACCAGATTCCGACCAACCTCCATTCCGACCAAATTCCGACTAAACTAAATTCCGACTAGATTCCGACCATCCTAAATTCCGACCAAATTCCGACCAAACTAAATTCCGACTGAATTCCGACCAACCTAAATTCCGACTAAATTCCGACCAAGTTGAAATATTGTATATAAATTCGAAATTATTTTGAAATTTTTTGAATTTTGATTAATTAATTTAATTTAATTTAATTAATTCGAAAATAAAAAATTTAAATTAATATTAAACATTAAAATATTATAAAATAAAATATTTTTGAAAATAAAATAACAGAAAATGTTTTTAAAACATTAAACATATTAAACATTTGCGGATCCCGATCCCGATCCCGTTCCCGGGTAATCCGGAAACTTTGCTCTCATCCAAGACGACATGCTAGCGATATCTGACCTCGCTTCCGAAAGCTCATCTTGCGTGGCACCTAACTTGAATTCGGTGTCCGTTATCGCCGCCTCCAAAGCTTCTACTTTGGACTTGAGCTCTTCATTCTGCTGGATGAGATCTTCAGAGAAAAAAGAACCAGAAGAAGACCGGTCGTCCATAAACGGGATCGTACCCAAACCCCCGCGACGCCGCCCTTTTTTATCATGGGGAAATTCCTGTATAAAATATAAATAAATTAGAACATAATAAAATTATAATGTAAAACTAAAAAAAAAAACTTACGTTCATAACGAGACTGTTGACCGCTTCCCGCGACATCTCGAAGGAGGAGGAGGAGTCACCTTGTGACTGTTGGGTCAGCTCGATGTCGATCTTCTGCTTCGTCACGTTCTCGTAGATCTCCCTTATGAGGGGATCCTGAATAAGCCCGGTTGTCTTGTTCGTATGGCACCTCTTCATTAAGTCCAAGTGATTCGGACGCACACCTCCGGCCTCATTAGTCTATAAAAACGAATAAAAAAAAATATGAATAAATAATTTAATAATTAATTAAAAAGAGAAAACAATGTCAACAATAAAAGATTACCATTTGAATTTCTCGGGTCTGGAAGCTGCTCGAACCGGAGTTGTAGATGTATTGGCCCTTCCCGTTGCGCTCACTCTTTCGGTTTCCCGAATTAGTCTTCGAGAGTTTCTCTGTCACCGGCTGTTGCCAATATGGTATGTAGTTATTCCAAACCTCCAAATTCAAGCCGTTCGGCTTGTCTGCCCTTTTCCTCCACTTTTTCTTCCACTCGTTCATGTGTCTCTTGAACTGCTTACCCGCTTCCTTCATAAATAACTTTTCCACCATGACATTGTGAGAGGGATGCCATGTAAACTCTTGCTACGAAAACATAAATAAAAATGCTTAGCAAAATATTAATAAAATACTTATAAATATAGGAAAAATATAGTAATTGACAACTTACCGCAAATTATCTAAACCAAATTTGCTTCTCATCATACGGGACTTCTGAAAACTTCTTGTACGGTTTGTCGAGGATCGAATGGAACATCCTCATAATGGCCTTGCTAATCCCGTTGTTCGATATACCAAACCTACAAAAAAAAGATAAACTATAAACAATTTGATATTAAATATATATATATATATATATATATATATATATATATATATGAATTAAGAGTTTTTACCATGTCGATCTTCCAACGAGATGTGGATCAAGCCGGATGTGCAAGTCCCGGCCCGGTTGTTGGACTAACTCCTCGATGGTCATGATTCGAGGAACTTGACTCTGCGACTCTAGGATAGTTGATGCGGCCGGACTTGGTGGTTCTGCCCCTCGATTCGAACCACCGCTACGTGGAGGTTGTTGCATCCCTTGAGACGAACCACCGATGCTCAAGTTCGCGAAACCATCGTAAGACCTTAACAAAAACGCAAAATTTGTTAGATATTAAACGCAAACGCAAATTATAAATAAAACGTAAACTAAAATTAAAACGCAAACTAAAAATAAAACGCAAACTATAAATAAAACGCAAACAAAAAACGATTACTATGAAAATATTCACAAAAACACAAAACAATTACCAAAAACCCGGAAAAATTACCAAAAACCCGGAAAAATTATGAAAATTCATAAAATTATAAGAAATTTATGAAAAAGAGTAATAATAAATTTCTTAGTTATGCAAAATAATGAAAACGTTTTTTATTTAATTTTCAAAAAATCTTAAAAAAATCTTAGATATAAAAACGTTTTATATACATGATTTTTATAAAATTTAAAAATTATCTTTTTGTATTTTTAATCTAAAAATTATTTATTAAAGTTTTATATTCATAACAAAAATTATAATTAAACAAATCTACCATAAAAACCTAAACCAAAAAAAAATTACAACCTAAACTAAAATCTAACAACAAATCCAAAAAATCCCACAACAAATCCCACAAATCTAACCCACAAATCTCACAAATCTAACCTCAAATCACAACAACTAACATCCTAATCTCGAATCTAACCACAAATCTCAAGCTAAAACAACTACACATTATAATCTTCAAATCCAAACAACAACAACCACAAATCTTAAAATTACTTACATGGTAAGAAGAAGTCGGCGGCGGAGGAGGGACGGCGGCTGCGGAGGAGGGACGGCGGCTCCGGCGGACGGCGGCTCCGGCGATCTACAAAACAAGAGACGAAAAAAAATTAGGAGAAGAAAAGAGGATGAGAAGAGGAAGGGAAGAGGGAGAGAAGAGAAGGAAGAGGAAGAGGGAGACTTACCAGGGAGAGGGACGGCGGTGAAGGTCGGCAGAGAGAGAGAATCGGCGGTTTGAGAGAAGAGAGATCGACCAAATGAAGAAGAAGATGCGTATGTGGTATTTAGATCTGCGTATTTCCGACCACCGAATCGGTCGGAATTTGGTCAGGTTTGAAAATATCAAACCGCCAAAATATTTCATTTAGCGGTTAATTTCCGCGGGTTTTATTTCGGGTTGGTCGGAAATCTGTCGGTATTTCCGACGAGATTCCGACTACCCCATAATATTGCATGTCTTCTGATTGGTTTAGATATATTTTAAACACTTAGAATTCTTTTCGAAAATATTCATATTGGTCGGAAATTAGTCGGAATTTCCGACCAATTTCCGACCAATATGAATATTTCTGAAAAAAATGCTAAGTGTTTACAATTAGAGGACATTTTCAGTAACTGTAAAAACACATGTAAACATCTTATGTCTAACAAATATGTGGCAAAGTAAACATATAATAAAATATATGATGTTTTTATAAATTGAAAGTATATCGAATTAAACCGTTCATAACGAAACATTCACTTTATATTTATAGTTTTCGGTTTCTTTTAGGTTTTATAGGATATGCCCCAAAATTGGTTTAGTTAAGATATATGGACATTGAATTCTTTCAAAAGATCATATCTAACCATATTAAACATAGTCCAAATCAAATTTATGCGGTTTGAGGTTTCGAAACTCCAAAGGGTCGGAATTTGGTCGGAAATGTCGAGAAATTCCGACCATTTTCCGACCAAACAAAGAAAAATATTAATATTGGTCGGAAATTAGTCGGAAATTCCGACCAAATTTCGACCATTTAGGGTTTCGAGTATAAAATACTAAATTTTCAAATTGTATACTGTATAATAAACATGTAAACATCTTATGTCGAACAAATATGTGGCAAAGTAAACATATAATAAAATATATGATGTTTTTATAAATTGAAAGTATATCGAATTAAACCGTTTACAACGAAACATTCACTTTATATTTATACTTTTCGGTTTCTTATAGGTTTTATAGGATATGCCCCAAAATTGGTTTAGTTAAGATATATGGACATTGAATTCTTTCAAAAGATCATATCTAACCATATTAAACATAGTCCAAATCAAATTTATGCGGTTTGAGGTTTCGAAACCCCAAAGGGTCGGAATTTGGTCAGAAATGTCGAGAAATTCCGACAATTTTCTGACCAAACAAAGAAAAATATTAATATTGGTCGGAAATTAGTCGGAAATTCCGACCAAATTCCGACCATTTAGGGTTTCGAGTATAAAATACTAAATTTTCAAATTGTATACTGTATAATAAACATGTAAACATCTTATTTCGAACATATATGTGGCAAAGTAAACATATAATAAAATATATGATGTTTTTATAAATTGAAAGTATATCGAATTAAACCGTTCACAATGAAACATTCACTTTATATTTATACTTTTCGGTTTCTTTTAGGTTTTATAGGATATGCCCCAAAATTGGTTTAGTTAAGATATATGGACATTGAATTCTTTCAAAAGATCATATCTAACCATATTAAACATAGTCCAAATCAAATTTATGCGGTTTGAGGTTTCGAAACCCCAAAGGGTCGGAATTTGGTCGGAAATGTCGAGAAATTCCGACCATTTTCCGACCAAACAAAGAAAAATATTAATATTGGTCGGAAATTAGTCGGAAATTCCGACCAAATTCCGACCATTTAGGGTTTCGATTTTCCGACCAGTTTCCGACCAAAAAAAGAATAGCCGAGGGAAGTTTTAGCCGGGGGAAGTTTTAGCCGGGGCAAATATAATTCAATCCTTCCCGACCATTTTCCGACCGATCCTCGTGTCCGGTCGGAAAATGGTCGGAATATATAATTAAATGTATTAAAATATACGTAGACCATATTTAAGCATTTGAAAAATTTTGAAAAATTTGTTGATTTAAAATAGATGCATATGAAAAAACATTGTTAAAAATTTATTTTGAAACTGATGAATAAAATTAAATAGATGTATAGGAATCCTTATTAATTAAAAATATTCGTACAACTAATTAAAGCATGTGAAAAAAGTTTCATAAATTTGTTACTTAAAAATAAATGCATATAAAATATTTTTTACAAAAACCTATTCTGAGTCCGATGAATAATCTGAAGAAGCTGAATCGGATTCCTCATCAAATTCTCCTCTCTCTTCTTCAGAATCCTCAAATAGTTCGCCCATGCCGGTGAAGTCAACCACAAGGTCAACCTCTAGAGAATGCTCGATTTCACCTAAATTACCAATTGGCATTTCCTGTAAAGGGTCATGCTCGGAAACACCAGATATCATTCCTCTTGGTTGTATCGATTTTACTGCAATCCACGGATCTTGCTTGTTCCTAACCCGGGGGTATCGAATGTAGAAAACCTGGTTTGCTTGTGAAGCAAGAATAAATGGATCGTATTTCCGATGTCGCTTGCCTCCGTGAACAGATGTCACACCGAATTCGTCCTGACGTAGACCTTCCACTGGATCATACCAATCGCAATAGAACACAATGCACTTTAAACCAATCATTCCTGGATATTTGACTTCTAATATTTCGCGGAGTATTCCGTAGTAGACAAATTCTCCGGATGTAGACGAAATACCGTAGTTGCATGTTGTCCTTGAACTCCCATCACGAAAAGCCTTAAAAGCATACCCCCGAGTGCAATACATCGGATAAACACTTGGAACAAAAGTAGGGCCACGCACCATCTCTACTAACCATGTGGGAATCGATGTCCCGGTAGTATTCATCTGATCAACCTGTACAATTTGTGGACACTCATAAACAATATGTGTAAGCATGTAAAATTTAGTTTAATTGCGGGAAATCGAGCACTTACGTAATATTTCAACCAATCCGCGAATTCATTCTGTTTACGGACCATAAGCTCATCCTCTGTGCAATTTGGAAACCAATTCCTTATTTGCTCCATGTATATACTGTGAATAAAACAAATACATTATTCAAAATACTATCAAGGATTAATTTTTGGTAATTACTAAACAAATACATTATTCAAAATCAAGTGACGTACCTCTCATATTCGAAAACGTCTTCGCAGTTTGTCAGAAGATAGGTATGCAAATGCCTTTGTTCCTCCTCTGTTAGTCGTCTAGACCTCCCTTTTCCACTAAGCCTTCCAATTTCTGCAAAAATATTTGGGACATAGACCGGATACAGCGGTTTTTCTCCTCCATCATCATGACGTGCAGGTCGTCTACTTTTAGTTTTCACCGAAGATGGAAAGTAGTAGCTAGCAAAGTTGGATGCTCTTCTTCATTCACGCTCTGTGCAACAATAGAACCCTCGACTCTTGCAAGATTTTTCACCTTCTTCTTTAGGTGGAGCATATATCGCTCAAACGGATACATCCATCAATATTGAACTGGCCCACCAAGTCTTGCTTCCCTAGGAAGATGAATAGGAAGATGTTCCATAACATCGAAAAATGCTGGTGGAAATATTTTCTCGAGATTGCATAGGAGAGCCGATGTCTTCTCCTCCAAATTTTGGATACCGTCTGATGTAAGTGATCTCGTGCATAAATCCCGGAAGAAAGCACCGATCCCTGCATAAATGATAAATAAAATTAGTAAAATTTAGACAATTTAGATAAATTTAGTAAAATTTAGATATAATTTTGTAAATTATAAATGTACCTGCAATAGCTCCATGGACGTTTCTAGGAAGAAGACCGGCAAAGGCAAATGGAAGGAGGCGTTGCATGATAACGTGACAATCATGACTCTTCAACCCTGAAAACTTCTCTTCTCCAATATTAACGCAATTACGAAGGTTAGATGCGTATCCGTCTGGGAATTGAACACTATGCGTAATCCAGTCGAAGAACACCTCCTTTGAAGGCTCATCCAAACGGAAAGCGGGGGCCAGAGATTTTCCGTTCGCCATTATATGGAGTTCCTTCCGAGAACAAATTTCTGGCAAATCCAATCTGGCCTTCAAATTATCTTTCGTCTTCCCTTGCACATTTAGAACAGTATTCATGATGTTGTCAAAAACGTTTTTTTCAATGTGCATGACATCTAGATTATGGCGCAGCAGATGGTTCTTCCAATATGGCAAATCCCAAAAAATACTCCTCTTGTTCCAATTGTGGTACTCGCCACAACCATCTACGGGAAAATGACCATTACTACCACATGAAACCGTCTTCTCATCACCAAAATCTCTCAACTGAGTGATGATATTATTCCCATCCGGCTCAGGAGGTGGACCATCAAATACTTTTTTGTTCTTCTTAAACAATGTCGTGCTCCGACGATATGGATGATCATGCGGCAGAAATCGTCGATGACAATCGAACCAAGAAGTCTTTCGACCGTGCTTCAATTGGAACGCATCAGTGTTATCTTGACAATACGGGCACGCCAACCTTCCATGAGTCGACCATCCAGATAGCATACCAAATGCTGGAAAATCACTTATGGTCCACATAAGTACCGCACGCATCGTGAAATTCTGTTGGATAGAAACATCGAACGCTTGAACACCATCTTTCCATAACATTTTCAACTCATAAATTAATGGCTGCAAGAAAATATCAAGAGATCTCTTAGGATGCTCCTGTCCGGGGACAAGAATCGTGAGGAACAAAAACTCTCGTTTCATGCACAAACTAGGCGGCAAATTGTAAGGTGTGACGATTACTGGCCACAATGAATATTGCCTCCCATGTTTCCCAAAAGGGTTGAATTCATCTGTAGATAACCCGAGGTATACGTTACTTGGCTCAGCCGCAAAACTAGGATACACCTCTTGAAAATGTTTCCACGCTTCTGCATCTGAAGGATGCGCAATCTCTCCATATGAGTTATGTTCTGCATGCCATCTCATAGCTCCTGCCGTGCGCTCGGATTGATATAACCTCTTCAACATATCTGTTAACGGCAAATACCACATCCGTTTATGTGGAACTGGTACTCTTCCACCCGTTTCCTGATACCGAGGTTTCCCACAAAAACGACACTTGCGACGGTTTTCTTCCTTTCTCCAGTATATCATACAATTGTCGATGCACACATCTATCATCTGATACGGCAATCCAAGACCAGCTACAAATTTCTGAACCTCGTAGTATGAAGCCGGTGAGAGATTATCTTCAGGTAAAATATCTTTCACAAAATCAGCTATCGCATCCACACAATCCTCTACCAAGTTGAAATCGGTCTATATTGTCATCAACCTGCTTGCAGTTGATAAAGGCGATATTCCCTCTCTACATCCTTCGTATAGTGGATGCTTAGCTGCATCTAGCATATCAAAAAACTTCTGAGCTTCTAAATTAGGTTCCTCTATTCTAATACCATCCGGAACATACGATGCTACGTTTTCGCGATACGCATCATTCACCATCTGAACGTTTGCATCTACTTCCGGTGTTGGTTCCTCTATTCTACCCGAATAATTAAAACCACTACAATGATGTTGCACCATTGCATCAGTTTCTCCATGCGTATACCAAATCTTATAACTCGGCATTAACCCATTCCTATAAATATGCTTCCATACTTCCCCAACAGAGACTAATCTATGATTCCGACATTTAGGACAAGGACAATACAATTTACCGTATTCCAACGTCATGCTATTGTTTGTCGCAAATGTCATGAATTCCTCAACACCTTGTGCATACTCATCCGTCAGTAAATTCGTCGCTGGATCTTGCCGTGGTCTATCCATCCACGATCGAAAATAATCTCTAGTGTTTGGATTTGAAGAAGACATTTTCTATTTTTTTTATGGTGTGAATTGTGAATGAGGGTGGTGTTGTATTTATAATTAAAATTTACGCGGATTCCCGACCAATTTCCGACCATTGTAAAAAAAATTCAAACGGCTGTGAAACGGCTAGTGCAACGGGCAGATTAACGTATATATTTCGTCGGAATTTAGTCGGATTCTTTACTGGTCGGAAATTGGTCGGAAATTTAATCCAATTTCCGACTATAATAATATTCGCCAACGGCTATAAACGGCTAATGCAACGGGTATATTAACGTGTATATCTCGTCGGAAAACAGTCAGAAATTGGTCTGTAATACCGACCAATTTCCGACTATTTTTAGTCGGTCTCCAATACGTCGGAAATCCGTAGGGATTTCCGACCAAATTTCCGACCATCTTAGAATTTTCGGGAATTACCGACCAATTTCCGACGGGTGTGTTTTAATCGGAATGTCGTCGGTATGTGGTCGGAAATTCCCGACCATTTTAAATTGGTCGGAAATGTGGCCGGAAATCGGGATGTTTTCTTGTAGTGATCCCAGACCGAAACTCATACTAATCCTCCGAGATCTATTGAAATTTGTTTTTTTGCCACTAAAGACGTCTATGTATTGGGCTCCAGTGGTGAAGATTACTACAATTCGACTATTTCTAAAAATTCTCGCTGGAAATGATTGGGATTTGCATCATATGGGTGTTCATAATGCGTTCTTACATGGGGATTTGGACGAGGAAGTTTTCATGAGGTTACCTCTGGTTTTACCTCACCTGACAAATGTATGGTTTGTAGATTGCACAAGTTGATATATCATAGTTTTTACCCCTTTTAGGCCATGATATAAGTCCTTTTTATAGAGTCTTTCTAGTGTTTTGTAGTCTTTTAGAGTCTTTTACAGGTTATAGCACGTTTGGAGCATAATTGGAGATATTAGAGATTTCTGGAACATTCTGGAGCGAAGCAGAGATCCGTGTAGCTGAGACATCAAAATCACCTGAGTATCGATCGATACCCCCTGGTATCGATCGATACCCGTCGAGGAAACAGAAGGATCGCGACTTATTGAAGAGTTGAAGAATTTCAGAATTAGCCCAGAAGACTTTGATATTTACAAGATGGCCCAGAACGTGTTTTAGCTATATAATTAGGTTTTTCAGCCACCTGTTAAGACTAAGCTTTATTTTTCTATACTTTGATTTTTCTTTGGTTTTTGAGAGACAAGTCTGAATCTCCCTTCGTCCGAGATCAGATCTCAAAACCTTTCTGATTATTTTATTGATGATTTATTCAGTTATGTTGATTGTTTCATTCTCCATGTATGAGTAGATCCACTTTAGGTTTAGGGTTTTCTCATAAAGTATTTCTTTGAATGCTAGGTTGATTATCTGTTTAGGATTCACCATCTGAATTAGTTCTTCGCCTTAGGTTGTGTTCAAAGCTAATTCTAGGTTGACGAATCTGGAACTTAGATCTTAGGATAATTAATTAGGTACGAGAGTGCGATTAATTACCTGATAGAACCTAGGTGAGCAAATTGATTATTCGCAAAGGGATTTGGTTTAATTGATTTGTGAACATATCAAACCTGAACTTTAAAGCTGATTTATACTTTAGGATTCGCAAAGAGATTTGGAATTCCTAGGATTTAGATTTAGATAGTTTTCGCAACGAGAGTTGGTTAGCTATATTTTAGTGATTTGAGTTCTAGAACCGTGCGTAATCTGAATCATGTTAGTTAATTTAGCTGCATTCATTGAATTCCTGAGAAAAACCCTGGGCCTATATTTTCCTCCATTGGTTTACAACACTTTTAACTTCGTACTTGTTTTCGTTTACTTCTTTTGATTTAGCGTATTTTGGATCTATATAAACTATTGTGTGTTTCTTTGAGTCTTTGTGGTTCGACCCCTACCTATACTACGACAACCGCTTTAGTATCTGAATAGGGTATTAATTTGAGCGTATCAAATTTGGCGCCGTTGCCGGGGACTCAATTCACCATTAGATTTTAGCTAAGAAATTTGTCTAAATCGCCCGAGTATCGATCGATACCCTTCAGTATCGGTCGATACCCGACGTATATTTCAGTTACTTACGTTCTTGACTTTTGTTTTCAGGTGTATGCCTAATATCGAAACCAGAAGCAACAAGAACACCCCGCTAGTTGATCTATCACTGGAACAGCTAGCACTTGTGGAACGCACAAACAGGAAAGCAAAGAAATCAGCTAAGATGAACAACAATCAGTTGGTTCATGATGCAGCTGGTGCTCACAGAGACCAAGAGGGTCGGTTGTGCAATGAGCAAGGACAACGTCTGGATGGAGAGGGGATCGTCATGCCACCTGCTCCTGTTGTCGCTGCGAATATCGCTGGGAACGCGAGGAATGATGTGGTTAATCGTGGAAGAACGATTGGTGAGTACAACAGGCCTGACCAGTTTTTCGCCAATCGATCATCGATTCGTCCTCCTGCGTTCGAGAGAAATGACTTTGAGCTGAAGCCTGCTTACTTTGCTCTTGTGGGACAGCATCTCTTTCATGGTCTTCCTCATGAACATCCGATGGACCATGTGGAGAAGTTCGAGGACTTAGTCACTAGCATCAAGAGCAATGGAGTGTCCTACGACTATCTCTTCTACAAGCTCTTCCCCTACTCTTTAGGTGGAGATGCGACATACTGGCTGAGGCAGCTACCTCCTGGTTCGCTAACTACTTGGGAGGACACTAAGAGAGCCTTCCTGATCAACTTCTACGATGATGCACGATCTGAGGATCTGAGGAATAAAATCTCCTAATTTTCTCAAGGACCTACTGAGGCGTTCAAGGCTGCTTGGACGAGATTCAGATCATATCAGAGAGATTGTCCACATCATGGATACTCTGATGTGCAGCTGCTGGGTATCTTCTTTAGAGGAGTAGATTGGAGGTATCAGATGGCTCTGGACGCTTCGAGCAATGGTAATTTCAACACCAGTTACCCTAAGGATGCCTATGTGTTGATTGAAAACTTTGCATCTAGCAGTAGCACCAAGAGCGCAGACTTCGAGCGCAAGAAGCTGGCTGGTAACATGGATGGGTTGCAGATCGCCGAAGTTAAAGCTCAGCTGGATTTTATGCACAGTCTTCTGCTGGGAAAGACAACAAAGGCCGTCCACTTTGCTGCTGAGAATGAAGTGGAAGATGTTAACTACATTGGTGGTTCTGGTTTTCAAGGTCAGCGATTTGGGTACAACACCAATCGAAACTTCACCAACAATGCTCAGCAAGGAGGGTACCAATCCCCATCACCCAAAGCTCCTGAGAGTAAGATTGAGGCTATGCTTGAACAGCTGGTTCAAGGGCAGGAGAAGATGACAGTAACCTTCAATGGGAAATTGGATGTTGTGTACACCGATTTGAGTGGAAGGATCGAGGCTCTCAATACCAGTCACAGGATGCTGGAAACGCAAGTGGCTCAGACTGCAGCAAATGCCAAAGGAAAGACGGTTCATTCACACAATGCACACGTCAATGCGATCTCCTTAAGTGCAGAAAATTTCGACCAGGATCCTAAAATCGCCATAGCATCGATCGATACCCCCAAGTGTCGATCGATGTCGGTTACAATTCTGAAACGGGACACTTCCAAAACCCGTTTATCGATCGATACCCCATTGGTATCGGTCGATACTGAGGAAATTTTTGAGGAAACACTTGAGATTTCGACTGTGGTGCCTAAAAAAGTTCAGGAACGAATCTATATACCGAGGATACCTTATCCCAGAGCTCTTGGGAAGGCTAAGAAGGAGGTAGAGGACGCCAGATGCAAGGCTATGCTAGATAATCTGATTGTGGAGCTTCCCCTTGATGATGATAAATCTGTCAAGGATGATTCAACAGCAAGATTATCGATCGATACCCTACCTGGTGTCGATCGATACCCCTTGCAGAACGAGCCAGAACTTGTGGAAACACGTGAGTTGATCAAAGAAAGAGTTCGCAAGCCCAAGAAGCTGAATCATGTTCCTAAACACCTCAGAGATCCCATCTCTCCAAAGCAGCTGCGTGGCTTTGAGAAGATGGTAAGAAGGATTTCCTCTGAATCAACCTTTTAAGAAGCTCTAGAGCGCCGTCCTCTGCTAAGTCACTTCAAAGATTGCAGAGAAACTGAGGAAGAGATTAAGGCACTCTTCATTAAGGCTAGAGGTACACCTCCACTGAGACAGCTGACACAAAGAGAAGATCCAGGGAAATTCGCGGCTCTATGCTCTATCTCTGGAGTTGATTTCAAAAAGTCTCTCGTAGACTCAGGGGCTAGTGTCAATGTCATCTCAAGGGCAATTGCAGAGCGGTTGGGGGCTGATATTCGATCACCAAAGGTATCTATCACACTCGCGAACGACTCCACCTCGCTTCCACACGGTACTATCCATGGTTTGCTGGTCAAAGTAGGAGACTGTCTGGTGCCTACTGATTTTCAAGTTGTGGAGATGAGTGCGATATCTCGTATGCCTATACTCCTGGGACGACCATTTATGGCTACTGCTGGCGCAATCATAGACACGCCTAATAAGAGAATCTCTTTCTCTTACATTGACGGAGGGGTCTATTATGATGTCATTCCCCCTAGGAGTGCTCCCACACATTTCTCTAGCATCGAGGTTGTCACAGGAGAGTCGCTAGCAATTGATATTTTGGAAGAGCCTTCTGATGAGCCTACTGTCGCAGACATTTCAGCTGAACCGCCCAGCATCCCCAAGGAAGTTGTCAAAAAGGCCAAGGCAACAAAGAAGAGGGCCAAGAGCAAAAAGGTTGAGAATCCCCATGTCACATTGATTCCTCAGAAGTGTGATGGAGATTCGATTGAGTACAAGGTGAAGTGCAAAGGAGCCTCCAAACCATTCTCTAAGGCTAGAGTACTTCTTACTTCGGAGCTGAAAGAGAAAGGAAAGGAGTTCGTGGAAAGTATGCTAAGCAGAACTCTGAAGATAGCAATGTCAAGTTGTGGAGCCTGTTTCGGTACAAGCTCTCACTCTTATCCAGCCTGAAGGGCGTTACAGTCAAGCTATTGACGTTAAACGTGCGCTTGGTGGGAGGCAACCCACTGGTGAGTCTGTTTTTGAGTCGTTTTTGTTTTCATTTTCGTTCGTTTTGTGTTTGTGTCAGGATAAACAAGGAGAAAACTCGAAATCGCCTGAGTGTCGATCGATACCCTTCAGTATCGATCGATAACCTTCGCAATTGAGAACGGTTCATGTCGATTTAAGCCTGGTATCGATCGATACCAGGCTGTGTGTCGATCGATACTCTATGTTCCCAAGGTAACTTCTTGTTTTTCCCATTTTTATTATGTTCTTTTGTTTTCTTTCACTAACTCTAGGCTAGATAACACTGGGGACAGTGTTGTTCAAGTCCGGGGGAGGTGTCTGCTGACATTGTGTTTGTTTTTCTTAGAGTCATAAAATAAAATAAAATTCGTTTTATTGAGTCAAAACTTGTTGGAGATGATGATCATGTGCTTGAACCTATTGATTTGATTTGGTTTTTGAGTGACCAGTGTTACAGGATCAGCTCTAGATCGACTAATGAAAAATCCAAGGACTGACCAGTTGACTAGAAAACATCCGTGTCTCTAGCAGAGTTTTTCTGAAGCCTGAGCCAAATTTTTTCACTTCATCAATGTGGTTAGTGTTTTTAGAGCTTGATTCATCATTCATATCTGATAAAGGAACCCATGTGTTTAGAGTTATTGTATCTCTCTCCCCTGTTATAAGTTGATAAATAAGAGCATAAAAGATTGAAATGATTTTCTTCTGAGTAGAGGGTTAGGAAAATTTCCAGCGATCTCATTATTCTACTTAAGAGGGAATGATCACACAAAGGATTGGAAGCGAGGCTAGGATTTTTCTATGATACCATTATTCGCCTACATCCTTTGATACATAGAGAGGAAAGAACCGGGGATTCGGTGGCAAACACCATCAATACTCGCGTCTCATACCTTGATGTGTATATGCAAGGCTGAAAATAAAATAAAAAAAAGAACATAATAAGAAATAAGTCTGGGGGAGAGAAATTGATACAAAAAGTGTGAAAATGGGTGGTTCCTTGTCATGATATTGTATGGTAAAGAATCTAGAAGGTTATTGAACATTGACTGCAGCGATGAAACTGGCGAGGATGGCTTTATTTGAACAAAGCTGTGAGATAATATGTGGAGTCTGGGAAAGCTGCGAATGTCTACGGAGAAGTACATGGTGGTTAGATCAAAAGCTGATTTGGTGACATTTGGGTACTTGGAAAGAGGGTCATTTCGATGGTTCGTGAACAGGTGAGTCTCCGCGTTTTCAAACCTCTTTCTCTGGTTTAGTCTTCTATTTGCTTGAGGGCAAGCAAAGGCTAAGTCTGGGGGAGTTGATATATCATGGTTTTTACCCCTTTTAGGCCATGATATAAGTCCTTTTTATAGAGCCTTTCTAGTGTTTTGTATTCTTTTAGAGTCTTTTACAGGTTATAGCACGTTTGGAGCATAATTGGAGATATTGGAGCTTTCTGGAACATTCTGGAGCGAAGCAGAGATCCGTGTAGCTGAGACATCAAAATCACTTGAGTATCGATCGATACCCCCTGGTATCGATCGATACCCGTCGAGGAAACAGAAGGATCGCGACTTATTGAAGAGTTGAAAAATTGCAGAATTAGCCCAGAAGACTTTGATATTTACAAGATGGCCCAGAACGTGTTTTAGCTATATAATTATGTTTTTCAGCCACCTGTTAAGGCTAAGCTTTATTTTTCTATACTTTGATTTTTCTTTGGTTTTTGAGAGACAAGTCTGAATCTCCCTTCGTCCGAGATCAGATCTCAAAACCTTTCTGATAATTTTATTGATGATTTATTCAGTTATGTTGATTGTTTCATTCTCCATGTCTGAGTATATCCACTTTAGGTTTAGGGTTTTCTCATAAAGAATTTCTTTTAATGCTAGGTTCATTATCTGTTTAGGATTCACCATCTGAATTAGTTCTTCGTCTTAGGTTGTGTTCAAAGCTAATTCTAGGTTGACGAATCTGGAACTTAGATCTTAGGATAATTAATTAGGCACGAGAGTGCGATTAATTACCTGATAGAACCTAGGTGAGCAAATTGATTATTCGCAAAGAGATTTGGTTTAATTGATTTGTGAACATATCAAACCTGAACTTTAAAACTGATTTAGACTTTAGGATTCGCAAAGAGATTTGGAATTCCTAGGATATAGATTTAGATAGTTTTCGCAACGAGAGTTGGTTAGCTATATTTTAGTGATTTGAGTTCTAGAACCGTGCGTAATCTGAATCCTGTTAGTTAATTTAGCTGCATTCATTGAATTCCTAAGAAAAACCCTGGGCCTATATTTTCCTCCATTGATTTACAACACTTTTAACTTCGTACTTGTTTTCGTTTACATCTTTTGATTTAGCGTATTTTGGATCTATATAATCTATTGTGTGTTTCTTTGAGTCTTTGTGCTTCGACACCTACCTATACTACGACAACCGCTTTAGTATCTGAATAGGGTATTAATTTGAGCGTATCACAAGTCATTGTATGGTTTGAAATAGGTTCCACGGTGTTGGTTTGCTAAGCTTGCAAATGCACTTTTGGATTATGATTTATTTTTGAGCAGTGTGGGGGAGATCATTCTATGTTTTCCTTAATTAAGGGTGATGTGCAACTACTTATATTGGTGTATGTGGATGATCTTGTGTTAACAGGGAATTTATCGCAAGTTATTTAGGAGATTAAGGATTATTTGTGTGGCTGTTTTCACATGAAGGATCTTGGAAAACATAAGTATTTCCTTCACTACAAGAAAACATCATTTTTGCACTGAACGATATTGTTGTAAAATCGTTGCAAAACAGGGTTACCATCGAATTTGCGACAAAACAGAAATCATCGTTAACTAATCGTCGCAAACCACAAATCGTCGTAAAATCGTCGGGAAAGTACGAGGGACAAATATTCGTCGCTAAATCGTTGGTAAATATTCGTTTTAAAATCGTTGTAAATTTTACATCGAAATTACGACGAATAGAAATACGTCGTAAGAACGATGGAAATTCGAAGGTAAAAATTTCATCGTTAATTCGATGGTAAAGAATAGTCGTCATTAATTCGTTGCTAATTAATTGACATAAAGTCGTTGGTAATTTACGACGAGTTTACGACGATTTATTATTCGTTGTAAAATCGTCGCTAATAAATCGTCGTAAAGTAACAACGATTTTACGACGATTAATATAATTTATATATATATATGTTTTTTATTATTAATTTATAATTTTAATTAATTTCGAAATTATAAAATGAAAATTTTTAAAATAATATATAATAATATTTTATTAGAAAAACAAAAATTATAATTTCTTACAAAAAAAAATTAGAATTCGAAATCCTAATAATCTAAATAACTATATTGTAATCGTTGAGATTGAAATTGTCTTCGGGACGTCTCGACGAACCGGATATGTCTGTTGCTTGTGCCACTGCCACTGCAGCATCAGCCTCTGCTCATCTTCGTCGCTTTTCCCGCAATATGGCATGCATTGTCCGGTTCCCTTCTACCAACATGTCGAAGAGCGAGTCAGTCTGGGTAGCATCCATTTCAATCCTCTGCTAAAAACTCACAATCTTCGCATGATATGTCGTAGACTGAGTAGCCTCGGTCTCAACCGCTCCTGAAGACTCGTAAGACGACTGGATCATCTTCTGGCGATCGTTGTCGCGGAGCAAATGACGAGGCGCCCGAGATATCTCGAATAGATCCCATCCCGACGACCTTCCCCTTTCTCTTAGGGGTGACCTATATTAAAATGTACAATTAGAATTTTTAAAAAATTAAAAATTATTAAGTACTAATTATTCTATATATACCTGCTCAAAGATCCGGTCAATATCGGGTGTGCTCAACCCTCCAGACATGACCGACGAACCACCAGGAGTGTCTCTCGTTCGGTGACCTTGAAAGTCACCTCGTTGAAGATCTGCTCGGTCGTCTCTGAAACAAAGGCACCATCCTTCTTTCGGTGCGTCCGCTCAAAAACCTTCATCATCGGAGGGAGTACACCTCTGTCTTCGGCGGTCTAAGGAAAAAAAAATGTTATTGATGAAGTAAATTATATAAACGAAATAAATTAAATTTAAATTTAATTACCATCTGTAGATGAACACCCGCAAAAGGTCTTTGGCCGGCTGTATGAGGCAAAACCTTGGATTTCCCGTCCGGACAAACAGTGTTGCGGGAAGCCGAACACTTCTTTGAAGTTTGGATGGTCTACGGATCCAGCCAATACCGCACCAAGCCGTCCCATACGACTTTATCCATGTGCAGGGGCTTTGCTAAATCGCCAGACTTCTTCCATGCTTTCTTCCATTCACCAACTACCCCTTGGAGGCGAAACTTCACCTTCTCGAGAAACAATGTTTCAACCGTGCCATGAATCGAAAGATCCCAGTCATATTTTTGCTGCATGAGAAACAAAAATAATTACATATTTTATAAAATTAAATTATCTATATATTTAAATATAATAAAAATAATTATGGGAAAAAATAAATTATTTTTTCATACGTACCGCAAACATCATAAACCATGTATCTTTGACGTGTGGCGGAAGCTGGGACCAATTGGTATGAGGCTCGGAAAAATATGACTTGATGATATCAGAAACGGTGTGTCCAACTTTGCATTCAACACCAAACCTGAAACAAAAATTAAAAAATAAAATAAAAATTTTTAGAAATAAATATAAATATGTAATATAATAAATATAATTAAATATATATATATATATATATTACCATTCCGCCCAGTCAGTATGATCCGGATCTAATCTCATAAGTCTATGCCAACCCGGCTGTGCAAGCAAATCATGAACCGTCATTTGTGCTGGAGTGTGCCAATTTCCACCACGATTGACTGTTTCCAGTGCACCATAATGATCAATTTCTGCTTCTAGATCTTCCCCGGAAAGATAAACAGGAGGAGGAACACGAACAACTTTGTTCTTTCTAAACAACCGCTTGTTTATCCGATATGCATGGTGAATCGGTAGAAATCTGCGGTGACAATCAAACCAAATTGTTTTCCGATCATGTTTCAATTGAAACGCATCTGTCTGATTGAGACAATATAGACAAGACAATCGCCCATGCGTAGTCCAACCTGATAACATCCCATAAGCAGGGAAGTCGCTTATTGTCCACATAATCACCGCACGCATTGTAAAAAATTATTCCTTGCAAAATCATATGTCTGAACCCCGGAATACCACAACTACTCCAATTCCTCTATCAGAGGCTGCAAAAACACATCAAGGAAATGCTTCGGATGCTTCGGACCAGGTACTAAAATACTCAAGAATAAAAATTCCCTTTACATGCACATATCTGGAGGAATGTTGTAAGGCGTTAGGATTACTGGCCATAAAGAATATTGCCTACCAGACATACCAAATGGACTAAATCCATATGTGCAAATACCAAAGTACACATTACGTTTCTCTCTAGCAAAGTCTGGATGTACCGTCTTAAAGTGTTTCCACGCTTTTGCAAATGAAGGATGAGTAACCTCCCCATCTGTCTGCAAATGATATGCATGCCATCTCACCGATGCAGATGTCCTCTCAGACTGATACATTCTCTTTAATCTATCAGTTATAGGAATGTACCACATCCGTTGGAACGGTACCTTACTCCGACCAGTACCTTACTCCGACCAGTACCTTGCGGCTTATAACTTGGCTTATGGCAAAATCGACATTCCTGCAACTTATCATCACATTTCCAAAAAAGCATGCAATTGTCAACACAGACATCTATCATCTCAGAAGGTAACCCAAGACTATAAACCAGTTTATGTATCTCATAGTAAGTTTCAGCGGCTAAATTATCCTCTGGCAAATACTCTTTAATCAAATCAGCACATTCATCCATGCAAACCTCAGCTAAGTTATGATTAGTTTTAATAGTCATCATCCTAGCCGCCAACGACAATTTAGAATTCACTTCTCTACATCCATCGTAGAGTGGCTGATTTGCAGCATCTAGCATATCATAAAAAAAATTTGCATCTAAATTGGGTTCCTCATCATGATGATTATGTGCAAATGTACTTACGGTTTCATGAAATGCATCGGTAACCATGTCATGAATCCTATCATGATCTTCACCATGCTGCTCCGCATGATCATCAAATTTATTAAAATTATTTGACTCATCAAAATTCGATGTTTGATAATTGCTACTACTACTAGATGCATTTTCCTCATGACCCTCTCCATGATAATACCAGATATAGTAATGCGGCATAAATCCTCTATTTAATATATGCGACCATACCTCCGAGATAATGATAAATTTCCTATTTGAGCATCTTGGACAAGGACAATACATCTTACCACTGATAATCGTATTTTGTATACTTCCCGCCTGATGCATGAATCCCTTCACCCCATCACTGAACTCCTTTGTTAGCGATCCCTCCGAATCAAGACGATTATAGATCCATCTTCTAATTTCGTATATTGACATTTTTTGTTGGTCAGAGAGAAGTAAATGTTTCTGAATATGAGATTGTTATTATGAAGTTGGCCACTATATATAGATTTTTATTTTCGTTACCATCGAATTACCTACAATTTTACATCGATTTTACAACGACTTTAAACATGTTTACATCGATTTTACAACGACTTTAAAAATGTTTACCTAACCGTACACCGTGATCTTAAACGTGCTCACCTAACTCATTAATCGTCGGGAAATTGTTGTAAAGTTCAATTTATATAAATCCTTACTAATTCGTCGGTAATTTTACGACGATATTACAACGTTTTATATAAACCTCGATAAATCGCCGCTAAGTTACGACGATTTTAAAAATCGTCGGTAAATCGTCGCTAAGTTACGACGAATTTACGAAATATTTCGTCCCAATTTTATGACGACTTAAAAAATTGTAAAATCATCGTAAAAACGATGTGAATTTGCGACGAAATTAAATCGTCACAAAAAATCGATGTTAAAACTGTGTTTTCTTGTAGTGCTTGGTCTAGAAGTGGCTCGGAATCCAGAGGGCATTTTTGTCTCGCAGAGGAAGTATACTTTGGATATTATTGCGGATGTTGGTCTATTTGGTGGAAGACCTGTTGAGTTTCCAATGGAACAGAATCACCAGCTTGGTAAGTCGACGTGAAAATTTCTTGCGGAACCGCAAGAGTATAGAAGGCTTGTTGGGAGATTGATTTATCTTGCAGCTACTCGCCCTGATCTTGCATATCTTGTTCATATCTTATCACAATTTATGCAACAACCTCGAGAAGATCATTGGGTGGCTGCCTTACGTGTGGTTCGATACTTGAAAGGGTGTCAAGGCCAAGGTATTTTTTTGGATTCTACAAGTAATTTACATCTCACGACGTGGTGCGATTCGGATTGGGCTGGTTGTCCTCTAACTAGGCGTTCTCTGAGTGGATGGTTGGTACAGTTGGGTAATTCACATGTGTCATGGACGGCGAAGAAGCAGGATGTTGTATCGTTATCTTCAGCGGAAGCAGAGTATCGAGCTATGGTTGATGTGTTGAAAGAGTTGAAGTGGATCAAGAATGTGTTGGAAACGATGGGTATATCTCATCCGGTCTTCCATGAGCGGACGAAACATGTCGAGCTCGATTGTCATTTCATTTGAGATGATATTCAGCGTGGAATTGTTCAAACTCAGCATGTTTCTACGAGAGTTGAGCTGGCGGATGTATTCACTAAGGCACTCGGTGGACGATAGTTTCAGTTGCTCTTGTCCAAGTTGGGCATTCGAGATCTCCATATTCCAACTTGAGGGAGGGTATTAGGTATATTATATATGGGCCTATTAGCTTTATGTATATACGTTTGTATAGATTAGAGTTAATCTTAATGATTGTATAAATAGTGGTAACCACTCTTTGTAAAGGATCATTCATAAATATATAAATTTATTCTGGATTTTACACTATGAATGGCCAAAAATGATTGAAATCACAGTGAAAAAGCTCGAACTCAACCAAAAAATATATTCAAAGTGAATCATTCAACCACTGGACCATCACCATCGCTTAAATTAAAATTTTGTATTTTAGTCCTGGATAGAGTCTTACAAATGATACAGACTTATATGTAGTTGTTGCAGTATTTTTTCTATGATGATTCTAACTTCTAAGGACGAACTTACAAACGATACGACTGGAAGGACATGGTCCAATCTGTCTTATATCATTTCCTCCTATTTCATCTCCATTTCCTATTTCCAAGCTCCCATTTTTAAAATTATCTATTTCGAAAAATTTTATATCGTAGTTTCCACCTCACTTGTGCATGCATTCTTACTCTTGTTTCGCGTTCAAAGATGTTACAGTGCCTCTTGAAAACTCTTTGATGTTTCTGAATTTTTAAAGAAACTCTTTGATGTTTTCCAAGTCAGAGGTGGTTCAAAAAGGCAAAATTATGAATTATTCCAAAATTTGTTATTTTTGTCAACGCTTCCAAAATTAGTTATAGTATAAGTGTTGTTTTTTTTTTTACCAAGACATTAATTAAATAAAATTCACAATGGTTTTTACAAAAAAAATGTAATTTAGGATAGTTCTGAATGGTCAATAGTAATTGTGATTAAGTATATAGTTTGAATATTTTCCCAATATGTTCTCAATGGTATAAAATCCATACATATTAATTACATATCTCTACAAATCTAGTAGTCTAGATTTAAAGTTGGTAAGAATCAGGTCAACAGTGAGAATACTAATCCCAAGATTATAGTATGAGGTTAACATTAGAATCGTAATATGGAAACAAAACCAGGTGGTTACCAATTCAAATTTGGTTAGTTTTTCCTTGTTTTAGAGTCTTTGGTTATTTTAGAAGGAAACTTGTCATTTTACAATATTACTAAAATCCTTATTTGGCATTATTTTAAATTTTTTTTGAAAACAAATCTACAAAACCAATATAAATATACTCTGTCTTGTTCTTTTTTCACAAACAATCAACCAGAAGGAAATCGTTTCTCTGGTTTTTCTTTTTTTGTGTTCTTAAAATATCTCAAAGGTAAAGAAGAGTTTCTCTTTTCTTCGAAAAATTGCATTTATATATTTTTCTGTCAAAGTTTGTATTTTTAGATATCCGTTAATATGTATGTATTATTGTCGCTCTTTTGTGACAAAATGAAATATTGCATAACTTCTACAATGTCTATATCAAAGCTACAGAATATCAAAATCATCTAAACCAACAACATGTGATATCTTTATGGAAATATTAATTTGATCATATTCTTCTATGTTAATCATCTTCTTGCGTACGTGTTTCCATCTTGTGTAGATGATTCGGTTAGTGTTTGGCATTCTAGTCTGTTTGGCTATATTCCGTTTTCCGGCGATTGAATCTCGGAGGCACCATAATTTGGCGAAATCCGGTATTGAATTCTCGGCATTGAATTGCCGGAAACACAGCGCGTTGCTAACAGATTTTGGTGGAGTTGGAGATGGGAAAACTTCTAATACAAAAGCGTTCAAAAAAGCTATAAGCAAGCTCAGCAAAATGGCGAGCGACGGCGGAGCTCAGCTCGTAGTTCCCCCTGGAAAATGGCTCACCGGAGGTTTTAACCTAACCAGCCACTTCACTTTGTTCATCCAACAAGGTGCCACCATCCTTGCATCTCAGGTAATGTAATGTAATGTAATGTGTCTGATTCCGGCTTGGTTCAATCCATGACGAGTTAATGCAAATTCAATTATTTGACAAACGATCAGGATGAATCTGAATGGCCAGTGATCAGTCCCTTGCCATCGTACGGGAAAGGAAGAGACGGAACCGGAACCGGGAGATTCAACAGTCTCATCTCCGGTACAAACCTAACCGACGTGGTTATCACCGGTAAATTCCAACACAATCACACCAAATTATCGATTTCACACCCGTAAAACCGGACGGTACTGATCGAATTTGGATTTTGATTTTCATTATAGGTAATAACGGGACGATCAACGGACAGGGACAGTACTGGTGGGACAAATTCAAAAAGAAGCAGTTTAAGGTGACTAGACCGTACTTGATCGAGCTCTTGTTCTCGGAAGATATTCAGATCTCGAACATCACTTTGATCGATTCTCCGTCGTGGAATATTCATCCTGTCTACTGTAAGAACGTCATTGTCAAATCCGTCACCGTTCTCGCTCCCGTCACCGTTCCCAACACCGACGGTATCAATCCAGGTATTGGGGGTAGGGGATGATCCTACGTGGCAATATTATTATCCTATGTGGCATTTCTAACTATACTATATTGCAGTATTTATATCCAACGTAGCAATATTACTATCTCACGTGGCATTTTTGACTTCTACTATATATCCTACGTGGCTTTGCGAAACATCTGACGTGGCACATGTCGTCATCCTCTGCTTTTAACTTTTAAGCGACTCTGTTTCTTGTATGGTCCTTTTTCAGATTCTTGCACAAACACACTGATCGAGGACTGTTACATAGTCTCCGGAGACGATTGCATCGCCGTCAAAAGCGGTTGGGACCAATACGGAATCAAATTCGGGATGCCGACACAGCAACTCTCGATCCGACGGCTCACATGCATCTCCCCGAAAAGCGCAGGAGTAGCCTTAGGAAGCGAAATGTCCGGAGGAATCAAAGACGTCAGGATCGAAGACGTTACTCTTATCAACACGGAATCCTCCATCCGAATCAAAACTGCTGCGGGACGTGGCGCTTACGTCAAGGACATTTTCGCGAGGAGGATCACGATGAAGACGATGAAATACGTTTTCTGGATGAGTGGAAATTACAATCAGCACCCTGACGAGGGATACGATCCCAAGGCGTTGCCGGAAGTTACCAATATCAATTTCAGTGATATGACGGCCGAGAACGTTACGATGTCGGCGAAGCTCGAAGGGATTGAGAAAGATCCGTTTACGGGTATTTGTATTTCGAATGTGAATATAGCTTTGTCGGCTAAGCCTAAGGAAGTGCAGTGGAACTGTACAAATGTGGCTGGCGTTACGAGCAGAGTTAAGCCGGAGCCGTGTAGTTTGTTGCCGGAGAAGAAAGCTTCGGGGAAGAATGCGAACTGTATGTTTCCGTCTGATTTGATTCCGATCGAGAGTGTTGTCTTGAAGAAGTGCTCTGTTTGATATAGTAGTGAAACATGAAAATGAATTACAAAACTTATAAATAACATTATTATAACGTTTTATAATTCCTAAAGCTTCTCTATTAATTTTCTATTTAGAATCCGTTTGAGAGTCTTGGTTATAATTATCATAAAGTTTCATTTTGAACACCTCTATTTAAAACAACTAGTATTAGAATTACTTTCTCATTCCAATATTAGTTACACAAAATAGAAAAAATCAAAATCAAATTTGGACAAAGAAGATGAAAAAAACTCGTCGTTGGCCTCTGTGAACACCTTGAATAGCACATGTAACGGAGATTACTTAGTCTCAGTTTCGGTTTGGGGTTTGGGATCTCTCCGTTATAGAAAGATGCAAAGAAACATTTGTGTATATATATATATATATAGGAAAAAAATGGATTACATAATGGTACAAGCATGGGGATTATCATCGCTGAACATCGAAGCCGCAATCTCATCGCCGGCCACAGCGACTGAGTACATGGCCGGAGTGTGGAAGAAAGTGTGGACACCACCGGTGGGATCGGTACGGTGTGTATCGGAGTAATAGTGGTTGGTCACATATGAAGGATATTTATAGAAAGAGGCAAAGTGGCTATTACCTAATCGGTATGGCCACGGTTCAGCCGCCTTACCGGCCCGTCGTACCGCTTTCAATATCTTCTTCTCCTCTAACCGGTATCCTCGAGCCGTCACTTTTTGAGTTTCCATCTCTACTTCCACTTCTTCCACTCCTTCACGTAAACCAATAATAACCGGATAAATTAATTTTATCTGACCAACCGGAGATATCAATATTCGTTTTAGATCGGTTGGATATGCTTAAGATTTGGTTGAGATGTTCAGTCCCGAAAAGCGAACCAAACGAATACTTAATTTGGTTGAAATGAATTCATTTAGTCAATCTAAAACTCAATCCATATCAAACTGAAAAAAAAAACGAGACAAAACTTATACATTCGTTTGACAATTAAAGATATATATAGATATTGTTGCATGCATCCATATTAAATTTAGTTTTACTTTGGACCTTTGGTTACTAACATTCTGAAACTAAAAAGATAAAGAAAAACTAAAATTAATCAAAACCAAGAAGAATAAGGTTAGAATGAGTAAGCAACTCATACTTAGTAAGATTAAAACTCATAAGATTATTTAAATACCTTTGACCTTGAGTAGAGTCTTCTTAAGCTTAGAAGCACACCCTTCACAATCCAAGTTTGGAACTCTTATCTCCACTGTCATCTACAAACATATATTTCAGTTATTTAATATTCATATATGTATATACATAGCGAAATATGTGTGTGTGTGTGTATATAAGAAAATGAAAATATGTGTGTAAATTGTAAACGAAGGACAATAAGTAAGAAGATTGGAGTAAGATATATATACTCACAGACATCCTTAGAAACTTAATCCAAGCTTATTCCCTTATAAAAAAAAAAAGAAACTCCCTCCAAGCTTACTTAGTTCTAGAGAAGGAAGCAGAAGATAAAGGCGCTCCATATCATGGATGCATATTTATAGGTAGATTATGTATGTGTGTGTAAATATAGACTATATGTATTTGATTTGGATTATTATTTTCATAATCTATTATAGTATATTAGTATTTGTTATTATGTAAAGGCTTCTTGGGTTGTGAAATTGGGAGACAAAGGAAGAACACAGCACACGCGTGAAATAGCAAAAGGTGTGAACTTTAGCCTTTAGGCTTTCTTTTCTGCCCCAAATCATATCGCTCTCAGTCTCTTCCAACTTGTACTTGTAATACTAACTTGTGTATTTCTGTGTCAACAAATATAGATTAGATTTTTTGAAGTTAGAAATAAGAACCGTTAAGTATAATACCATTCCGAGTCAAAACAATCATTAGATAAATGACTAAATAGACTTGAGTTTTTGAAGTTAGAAATAAGAACCGTTTAGCCAACATAGCCATGACCGTTTGGTTACCATCATTTCATTTAAATTTATCCAACTATATGGATGTATATCAAGATTTATTGTTGGTAAAATTAATAAAATTTCAGTGAGTTATATATATGGCGTACACGAATAATATGGCACCGCCAAATTTTATAAAAGCTAAATGGTTAGTTGATGTTGATAATTGAAGCAGTCCCTACTATAAAGAAGATAATAATATGAAAACGGAATGATTTCAAAGCTTTGTGAACCCTTCACTTTTTAGTTCAAATCTTATCATGTTTTAACATATACTTTTAGTAATGAAATAATGTCATTGAAATAATTGAGAAATCTCATTTATGAAAATAACAAAAATCGAGAAACCCTATAAACTATATTATCTTTTTGGTTTATTAAGTTTATATTAAATTAGATGCAATTTCTTGGAGTTGGAGGCATCATGAATCATGATAATTCGATAAATGTTACATATCAAAGAGTGTTTCGAGTAACTCGATTTTTTTTATATTACAATCCTATTCAAAAAATCGGCCGTCTAGGCGGCGGTAGACCGTGACGATTTATGGATAATCGGATCAATAAATTGGATGTCCGACTAATCTCCGTCTAGCCTAGTTTTTTTTTTAATTAAAAAAATTTAGTTGGTTCTAAATTTTAATAAATCCAACTTATGTTCATATTTTTAATAATAACTTGAATCTCAGATTTTTTCGCTAGTCGCTAGACCCAACTCGACTAGCGGCTAACGAATTTTTGAACATTGATTACTATATACGGACCCCAAAGTCACTCCTTAGAATTTTGACTAACCATCCAAGGATTTAATAAACGATGAGGGTGTTGGGTTTATAGTTTAGATACTTAACTTTCATTGATATATCTTATTGAATTCAACTTTTGTGAATAATATGAAAGGAAATAATGTAAAAGCCAAAATTTAGAGCTGTTGGAGGTGGGTCTAGTACCCCCAATTAGTTAGGCCCATCTTAGGAAAAGTTCCTCTTCAGCTCGGCCGCCGGCCTGAAGGCACCGCGCTGGTATCACCCAAGCTCCCGAGCTCCCGAGGACGCACCTCGGGTCCGGGCTGACACTTAACCAAAGCAGGAGTGTCAGAAGAGCAGAATGCACGTGGGAGCTGGTAGCACAGTGCCCTACCCGCGTAGAGATACGGCCTCGACTCGACGTCCCACCAACCCTGCAGAGTCGACGAAGGAGGAAAGGACACGTGGAGGAGAGTTGGCGAAACAGTGCGCTGCTCTGCAACACGCCACGCCGAGCTCATCATGACCTCCCTCCCCGAAAGCCGGAACACGCCTCCTAGACCACCTTACCCGCGAAACAGGCCGAAGGCGCCACGTAGCCCCGAGATACCGGGGAGCAGGAAGTCAACTGCCGGTATAAATACCCCTCGATGTCATTAATGATCTGGATCTGGAAATTTTGTATCCCACCTACCACAAGTGACCCGACCTCTCTCTCCCTCTCTTTGTAACAAGGCAGCGGTTTAGAACACCGAACTGGACGTCCTTCGGAACCAGTTCGTAACTCTAAATTGCTCGCTTTCCTCATCATCAATAAAAAGAGCACGGCCCACGGCCTGTCCAAAAATATTCCCGACCTGCCTCAAATTGTGGTTGACTCTCTAATTAACGAAAATCTCGCCTCTCTCTCCCTAATCAATCTCTTAAACATACTTAGTGATCCCGGGGATCAACAAGAGCGTAGTTTGATTTTTTGATGTGAAGTTGTGATTAAGGTAGGGACATGGATAGTTATTATTAAGCATGAGCTTTAATTCAAAAATTGTCAAAGAGCGAGGGCACTCCCAAAAAGATTTGGTCATCCATCATTTTGTTTCCATTAATTAAGAGAAGCCAAGATTATTATGATATATGTAATCGTTTGTATTGACAATCCGCAATTGACGACGAAATTAATACCAAAACTCATGAAACCTAATCATCCGTTAACTTTGAAATTGGTTCTGAATGTCCAAACATTCAAAAGATCTCCTTTAAACACTTTTGATATATAAAACCTAGTTGTTGGTGGTCGGGTGGTTCCCTTCCTGCGGTGAGTGTCGGCTCTGTTGGTCTAGATCAGGGATCGATTTCCCGCGGGAGCGAAATTACCAGGACAAGCACTTGGCCAAGTGGGGCATTATAAGTGGGCTGTGTCACTCCCACCCGGGAGATTAGTCTGGGCCTTTGGGCTTAGGATTACTCCCGAGAACCGAAAGGCATAAAAAAAAAACCACTTTTGATATACGATAATAGTGATATTCAGGGCCGGCTCAATATTATTATAGGTTCTAGGACAAAAAAAAATTGAACCCTTATATATATATTTTTTAAAAGTGTTATACTAATTTTTCAAAAAAAACATTTTTGTGTAATGTTTCTGTATAATTGTTTTATAAAAATACATATAAGATAATTTTACGGACCTTTTTCAATCTAAATTTTTTTATTTTATTTGTTTTTAATGGAAAAAATACATATAAAAAAATCGAAATCCTTAATTATTAGGATCAAGGTTAGACCATGGGGCGGTCGCACCCCTTGTTCCCTCTTAAGCTGGCACTGGTGATATTTCAGGCTTCCGTTAAACCCTTTATTGAACAGTAAGCTCCGACCAGGACAGCTCTATATATTATGAAAAAACGTCATGTCGTAAACAGATCGTCGACAGTAGGATATTGAACGAAAAAGGGATCCATTTTCTCGAAATCACATGTGTCTCCAATTTTGCTTTTTTGTGGTCCACAATCAATGCTCGGTTTGTTGGTTGTTGCCATTTCCTTTTTGAATATGAACCAAACCGGAAAAGATATGGTCCTATTATTTGATTGGTTTACGATATGATGGCCCATCTTTCGAATAATAAAAATATTTTGCTCTTTGTTTCGGTCTTGGGCTTAGTTCTGGAACTCGGCCTTGACATAGGCCTTATTGACGTCTACAGTTTTATTTTGTTATTTTCCCCCGAAATTCACATATGTGTGATTTTACTATTTTATAGTATTATCGTATACTCCAAAGTCTCACTAATTGATTTTTAACAGCTAAGTTCACACTTTTTTTTCTTCACGATTCTGTTATTCGTCATTGTTAATGTTATTTACCGATGGCGTTTAGCTATAACACTTCTAAAAGCATACTTTTAAAAACACTATTTTTCTAATAGAAACAAAAATCCAAAAATTACAAAGAGAAGCTTTAAAAATGATGCCTTTTTTTTAGGTACGTCTTGCGAAACATTAAAAGTGATTTTAGTTTCACTTTATTCTTTTTGGTCTAAGGTTCACATTATTCTGCTACATGGTCCTTTCGTTTTACCCACAAAAGCTTTCCATCTCTCTCGTTTCACGTTAATGGTTCTTAATTAATCATCAATTTTGTTGGGGCATGCAACAGCAAGGAGGGACGATGAGGAACTCACCGTCATCGGGAGGGCATTCTCGTCATTTCGACACCATTTTGTCTCCCCTCGTCAAATCCTGCACCGGAGCCTCCAACAGATCCTACGCTTTCTTCTCCCTCTTCCTTTTCCTCCTCCTCGGCGCGTTCCTCTCCACGCGCCTCCTCCTCGACCCCTCCGTACGCCCACATTCTCTGTCTTCTCTTCTATTTCATTTAAAACGACACTCCGTTTTGTCGTTCGCTCCTGGGAATGATATTATTTGCCACGTGGAATTTGGTTTTGGTTTGGCGCCTGATTTGTCGTGTCACCATTACTTTTTTTTTGTTGTCAAACAAGTAACGGAGTGTTTGACACGTGTCTACACGATCACGTGATTAACTGTGTAGGTTTTGATAGAGAAAGAAACGGTGACCGTGACTAAGACAGAGACGCCGGAATCCCCAAAACACCCTCCGTCGACTAAGCTAACTCCGGAAAAGCCAAAGGAGTTCACGCTAAACTGCGCCGCCTTCTCCGGCAACGAGACTGTTATAACTTGCCCAAGGAACAGCTACCCGACGAGTTTCCGATCCCGCGCCAGAGAAGATGACCCCGAGCGTTCTCCATCCGCCACGTGTCCAGACTATTTCCGCTGGATCCACGAGGATCTACGGCCGTGGGAGAAGACGGGGATCACGAGGGAAGCGTTGGAGCGCGCCAATGCGACGGCCAATTTCCGGCTTGTGATCATCAACGGGAGGATCTACGTCGAGAAGTTTCGTGAGGCTTTTCAGACGAGAGATGTGTTCACGATTTGGGGATTCGTACAGCTCCTAAGGAGATATCCGGGAAAGATTCCGGATCTCGAGCTCATGTTTGACTGCGTTGACTGGCCGGTAGTGAAGGCGGCGGAATTCGCCGGAATTGATCAGTCGACGCCGCCACCGCTGTTCCGTTACTGCGGGAACAACGAGACGCTCGACATCGTATTTCCTGATTGGTCCTATTGGGGATGGTAAACGCTTCTTCTTCTTCTTCTTCTTCAGTTTTGTAGATTTACTTGTTTAGAGAGGTTTCAATGCATAATTAGATAGAGATGAGAATTGCATTGGTCTTGTAGGGCTGAGGTGAATATAAAGCCATGGGAGAGCCTGTTGAAAGAACTTAGAGAAGGGAACCAGAGAACCAAATGGATAGACAGAGAACCTTATGCCTACTGGAAAGGGAATCCTACGGTTGCTGAGACAAGACAAGATCTCATGAAATGTAATGTCTCCGAGGATTATGACTGGAAAGCTCGTTTGTACCCCCAGGTAATTGGATCTATGCCAGTATCTCATTCTTCTTGTTCTGTGATTCAACTAGTTAAGAGGGTCCCGGATTCGAATCACATTGCTTCAAATCCCATGTATTGATCCTATAATTGAAATTGTTGATTTTGTTTTTACTGGTTGGTTTACTATGATGCAAAAGTTGGGATTGTGTTGTCGGATGTTTAGATAGTACTTCTCAACACGCTTTATCTTGCTGTGTTTTTGTAGGACTGGGTCCGGGAATCAAAGGAAGGTTACAAGCAATCAGACTTGGCGAGCCAATGCCATCACAGGTAATAGCACGTTAATTTTGGGTTTGTAAGAAATGGCTGATGCAAAAATCTTGTTATGTAGGTACAAGATTTACATAGAAGGGTCTGCCTGGTCGGTGAGCGAGAAGTACATTCTCGCTTGTGACTCGGTCACATTGCTGGTGAAACCTCATTACTACGATTTCTTCACACGAGGTATGTTTCCAGGTCACCACTATTGGCCCGTCAAGGAAGATGACAAATGCCGCTCCATCAAATTCGCCGTTGATTGGGGCAACCTGCACACGCTAAAGGTACAATATTACTTAAAACGGTATTAGTTTACTGGATTCAATCTCTCGTTACTGCATATGACGAATGAGACTCACCTTTTTTAAGCATTTCATAAATGTTCAATAGAGAATCAGGTCTAAGTACTCTGATTGTTATTCTTCGGCTGTTTTTTTTTTCTTACCAGGCACAAGACATTGGAAAGAAGGCGAGTGAGTTTGTGCAACAAGAACTCAAGATGGACTATGTGTACGATTACATGTACCATCTCTTAACCCAATACTCTAAGCTCCTCCGGTTTAAACCCAAGATTCCTCAGAACGCCACGGAGCTCTGCTCAGAGGCGATGGCATGCCCGAGGGATGGAAATGAGCGGAAATTTATGATGGAATCGCTGGTGAAACGCCCCGCGGAGACTGGTCCCTGCGCCATGCCTCCTCCTTATGATCCGGCGTCGTTTTACTCGGTTCTGAAAAGAAGACAGAGTACGACTAGTAGGATCGAACAGTGGGAGAGTAATTACTGGAGGAAGCAGAACCAGACCTAAAATTAGATTCGCGTATAAAGTTATGTTGTGTAGAGAAAAAGCAATTGCATATAACCCGTTCGCTGTTTTTCTTTTGTGATGTATTAAAATCACACGAAATATTGTAGAACCTAGAAAATGTGCAATCTTTAGTTTCCTTTCTTGTTGTTTCGTAGAAATTTCTTGCACAGTTTTTTCGATATTTGTCATGCATCCACAATCTGTCAGTAATCACAAAAAAATCCATGCACACTTTTTTTGTTATTTTGTGTCATGAGCATCTCCAATAATGATTCGGGTTAGTATACCGGGTTGAATCCTTAGTCGTTGGGTTATCAGGTCGGATTTCGGATCTGTTGATACCAAGAGCATGGCTCAGGTTTTCCGTGACAAAATCATGTCAATGGCTGATGTTGTGCTGGAGTTGAGGAGGGGGTAAATATTGTTTCATCTTTTCTTGGCTATCAGAGTATTAGTTGAATCACTTAATCATTTGTTGTATCGCTGCATCATCTCATGACTACGTGATTGGTCTTTTTCTTTCTTTTTATTACGTTTGCAAAGACAAGCAAATGACTTCAAAATCCAAACCCTAAAGGAAAGCCCGAAAGCGAGAGGCCCAAGAAGATCATTAAGGGTTTAGATTCCAACTTTTAGAGATTTTTTTTTACTCGATCCTCTGCCCAAATTATCTTTGAGGAAGAAGATGAGTCTGCATGATCAACACAACCGTCTCATTGGTATGCAAATGAACTCCTCCACTTTGATTTTGGTCTCTTGTTTATTTCATGATTTCTGACACTCTTTGTCACCAGATCAGAATCAAAATCCTACGAGTGAATACACATTGAGAAAAATGCAAGAATATTATCAGGGCCCAATTTACAAGGTATGATTTCATCTCTATATGTTCAATTATTAGTTGTCTCAAGTTCTAGCAAATCATAGAAACGTAAGGTTTCTTCCAATTCTTTGTAGATGTTTTCTAGACTTCCATCATACAAGAGACAACTAAGCCCCACGCAGATCAAGCGGTTCAAGACGATAATGGACTCTATGACAGACAACGGTAACCAAAAACTATTTCTTGTCTCTCACATTGATCAAAAGTTTTAATTACAATATGTGGCAGAGCTTGATGGACCAAAGCCAGAGCAGATGGGTGTGGCGCGGATGCAGGAGATAGCCAGAGGATCCAGACAGGACGTGAAACAAGTTAGGAAAATGCTGAAAGAGTACAAGAGGCTAGAGAAAGTGTGGAGAGATCTAGAGAGATACATGATGAGCGATACAAAGCTGATTTACATGTCTGCTCTGTTTTGGAATGAGATAGCAACTCCTTTCCACGTAGAGATGGTCCCAGAGCCGGAATATATTACTATTAGGTTTCCTCATCCCAAGTTCGAGTTAATGGCCTTGGTGAAGTGGGCTCCTATTTTGGGTTTTTTGTATTTGGTTTTTGGTAGACATTAGATTATAATTATTAGATTAAAAGATAATCTCATAGTATTATTATTTGTTTTAATCAATATCATGAGATTTGATTCAATTACAGTGAGGATTTATTCGACTGTGGATTTTTGAAAGAGAAAAAAAGACTCATTTGTCTTTGTGGAAGACTTGCTCACGTCTCACATCTTAATTTCATACTAGATGATATGAGGATGATTATGTTCTGTAGCTGTGTTCTTGTACTAATAATCAATCAGATCTACACTGATCCTGAAGCAAGCCCAAGTGTTGAAGACTCGCACAAGTCTTTTAACTGATGAAGCATTCAGTGCCGGGATATACATAAAAATTATCTATACGTGATTTCTCGGGATTTGGCTTGAGCAGCCAATGCAACATCGTCAAAAAGGGATTTCTTGAGGTACAAGACTCCGATAGACCTCAAATTGTTGAGCTGCTTCCTCTTTTTTTATCCACTAAAGTTTAACTTGAAATAATTCCTTATCTAACAATTCATAAATTCTCTTGAAAACCTTAAAACCTAACTATGGATTCACACATGCTCAAGGAATACAAGAAAGTAGAAATAATGGAAGACATAATTAAATTAATGAAAATAGATAAAATGGTTTAGAAATCTTCTTCAATTTTGTCAAAAGAGGTTCATAGATATTCTCTCAGCTCACAAAGTAAAAAACTAAAAAGTATGTAGAAAAATAAAGTTTTCTAAAACAGTTTGAAGAAAATAAATCTTTGCCTTAAAAGTGACTAAAATATGAGTATTTATATGTCATAGCTAGGTCGAATTATGTTAAAATAGGAAAAAGTCTAGGCGAAAAAGGGAATCTACGTCCGTTTCGGTTTGGACCAGTCACGGGAAGGGGCTCCTAGGCCTGTCTCCTTGGCTGGTCTTCTGTGGGAGATGCGCAGCCCGGGCGCATGAGAGGGGAGCTGGGCCGGGCTCCTTGGCCGGTCCTCCTGGCGCGGACAAAAGCCCGAACGCAGGAAAGATTATCCAGGCCGATCCACCTGACCAGTCTAGCTAGTTTTTGTTTTGTTTTTGACAATAAATATTTGTTGAAAACAAATAACTCAGTCTAGCTAGTTTCCACAAAAATTGTAATAACTCTCGATTGAACCGTTGGATTGATTTCAGAAGCTCTTTATACGAAAATAGTCATAACTCTTGATTGTCGTTTTTTCGATTCGTAGGACAAGCTTTGGAAGAACTCAGAAGCTCTCTGTACAATGAGCTTAAACATTAGTAGGAGCTAAACGGTTATTGCAATGTCATTAAAAAGGCTATTTATTTTATTTTTTAAAAGAAATAGATCGTTAGAGCAACTCCATTGGTAGTCTCTCGATTCCCATTAAAAATATATAAAAACTAAAAAGTAATATTTTAATCTAAAATCCTTAAAACCCCATGTATGGGTTTCTCAAAAGAAGACTTTTTTAGAACCCCATAAAAAACCCATAAATCGGACCCATGTCGCTTTATGATAGACTAGTGTGTGATCCGCGCTACGCGCGGACGTGAACACAATTTTGTTTTTAAAAAATTGATATAATATTATTTTAGTTTTATTAGTATGATTGTTAATGGATTTGTCTCTATTAGCTTAAGAAATGTGGATTGTTTATTCTTAAATTTTTTTTTCTTTCTTAATTTTATGTTTATTAGTGATCCACAGTTTGGATTTTTGTTTGTTTTTGGTTGACTATTTATTCAATTAGTTGTTTTTTAAAAGTTAAGTTTTTGTAATTTTAAATTTTAGGGAATTGTATATTTTTTAACCTAACTGAATACTAATAAAATAAATACTTCGAAATAATATAGTTTTGTATAGTCCGAAAGTTACTTCGAATACTAATAAAAGGAAAGTTAGTTTTGTGAATTTAGAATTCTCTGAACTTTCAAAAAAAAAAAACTTCGAAATAAGTCACTGTATTTTTATCTATTTTTACCTAAAACCGAATACTAATAAAATGTTCAGAATTTACTATTATTCATTTTCGATGATCAAGTGTTGGTGACTACAAAATGAATCTAATTTTATTTGAAAAACGATTTAATTTCTAACACGAATTTACTATCAAAATCATCGTAGATGTATAGGTTAATGAGAACATTTGAGATAATATGGGCCGATTTAGAAAAATATAAAAATATGGGGTCGAACGTCGATTCAAATATTTAGAGAGAGAGTGAGAGTTCTTGTGAATAGGATTATCCTGTAAAAAAACATTACACACTGCTCTAAAACCCTCGTCTTCTCCGATATCTTTCTCCATCGCCGGTGAGATTTCACTTTCAATTTCAATCACAAATTGTGTGATCCGCGCGGACGTGGTAAACAATTTTTTTAATCTAATGGTATTTTATTTTATTTGGTCTCGTAGTTAATTTAATCATCTCTCTCAGCTTAAGATATGTGTATTTGTTTTTGTTTTTTTTTTAATTTATGATCATTTATGTGTTTATTTATTGGATGGTACACATTTTTACCTCTTTTTTTTCTTTGGTGATCAATTTTATGCAATTAGTTGAGTAAGATATTTACATTTTAAAGTTGCATAATAATTTTTTTTTAATTTTGTTTCATGTGAAGTTATTATTTTTGGAGTGTTTCATATATGATTTTAACCATATTTATGTGTGCAATATGTTTGTAATTCTTAAATCTATTTTTATTTTATTTTTGTTGAAAAAGATTTCCATATATAACTGATTGTTTGAAGTCACAACATTTGTTTGATTTTATTTAGAATAAATCTAATCCATAATTTATAAACACTAAATTCTATAGTTTTTTATAAACTATGTAAATAAACTGATAAAAGTAAATTATTAAATTGAAATTTCTTTAGATTAATTCAATATAATCTATCTTCTATTAAGTAAATGTCTTTTCAAATTCTAGGGAAAACTATTGTATTAATGGATGGTAATAATTATGAGAATTGAAATATATTTACATCACATGATATATATTTTGCATATGCAAAACTTTTATTTTCTTCTTCTGTTGTAGTTACATTTATTTTTATTTTTTTTTGTTAAAAATAATATCACAAAACACAACGATCTTAAATTTTCAAACTTAATTTATATTTTTGTGTAAATACTTTTAATATGTTTCTTAATTTTTTTGGCTCTTATTCTCTTTTTCATAGTTATGTATAATTGCAATTATTATGTTAATTATACCTAACTTTTATTTATTTGTCTCTTTATTAGATGTCAAATTTGCCAACTTATATTTTGCTTTATGAATTTAGTTACATATTTAACTTATTTGTTTAATTGTTAGAACTTGTTTGATATTTTAGTTTTTTTATAATATTTGCGATACAACTTAACCTAATTAAATATTTATAAAAGTTGAAATATATTATGATAACCAAATTTATTAAACATGTTATTATTTCAAAGAACTATATTCATATAAGTTTATTATTTTTGGTTTAATTTAGAATATGAATAATGCCTTTTCAAATTCTTTTCATAATGTTAAAACCAAATTTATAATTAATATATGTATTTAGTATGTGTATTAAATTTTTAGGTTGTTGAGGTGGCAGCATGAGAAGAGAGAAAAACTTACTTTATATATATAGATTGATATTTTTTTTTTGTGATAAATCAATCAAACACAACATAGTTTAGAAAGTTTATTAAATAGTTTGAATATTGCTATTTTTTATATAAATCATATAATAAAATTATATATTTAGATCCATTATGCATTTGTTTAAATTTATATTATTATTATTTTTAATTGATATTAGTTAATGTTAACACTTAATACAATAATATTAAATATAAAAAAATCAATGGTTTGAAAAATTTAAAATTATAGTTTGATAAAATCATGTATAGTTTGATATGTTTAAAAAGGTCAATTCTCAAAAGTAGCACATTTTCAAGTTTTTTTCCAAAATTAGCACTATTAGTTTAAATTTCCAAAAATAGTAATAATTTTACTCAAAAATATCTAAAAACTCTTTCTAACGGGAAAATATAAATCCTAAATTGGAAAAAGAGAATACAAATATAAATTTTTAATTTTATTTATAATTTGTTTTTGGATAAATATGTTTTTTCACAAAATAATTTGTGCTATTTTTAGAAATTTATATTAATAATGCTAAGTTTGAAATAAAACTTGAAAATATGCTATTTTAGGGTATTACTCTTTAAAAATATTAATAAGAGATAAGATTTAAATTAAATATTTTAAATTAAATATTTTAAAAATATTATATAGATGAGATATCTAGTGAGTATGTCACCAATAGAGTAGACTTTTTGATGGAATTTTTAATTTAAAATATATAAATATTATATTGGTGAGACACCAATAGAGATGCTCTTAGTATACAACACAAACATATAATTTTTATAAACTCATTATTAAATACAAAATTGTACACCGTATCGGATCAATATATGAAATTGTAGTCATAGTAATTTTATTATTATGAAATGCCGTTGTGCACTTGTCTCCCGCATTTCTAAATTAAAAACTAATAACATATTCACAATAATAATTTTTTAAAATATACATTTCATCAAAATAAATTTTTATTATATTATTTTGTTATTTAACAATTAAATTTTTGGAAATAATTTTAGTTCAACTTTGTATGAAAAGTAATTGAGTCGTATATATATCCCACGTTGCGCAAACACTACAAGAAAACATGTTAAAATACCATAGAAATATCGGTTAGAAATTGGTAGAGAAAGCCCATTTCCGATAATTTTCCCACGAAAACAAAATGGTGGGACATCGATCATTGCAAATTCAAAATGGTGGGAAAATGGTGGGAATTTTTCCACCAAAATATTCATCATTAAAATGGTCGGAAATATCGGTGAGAAATTGGTCAGGAATGTTCCGACGATTTCCCCACCACATTTTTCCACGGTTTACCCACCACATTCCCACGGTTTTTCAACCACTTTTCCCTACGGTTTTCCCACCACCATTTCCCAAGGTATCTCCACCACAATTTCCTATGATTTTCCCGCCACGCTTCACACTTTTTCCCACGAATTCCCAACCATTTCGTATAAAATTTAAATAAAAATTTTAATATTATAATAATATAATTTTATAAATTAAAAATTTAAAAATGAAATTTAAAAACGTAAAATTTAACATAAAAATAAGTTTTCATACACAACCCTAAAATGTTAAATGAAACCAAAGTATTCAAAACACACATACACCTAAAATGTTAACTTAAACCAAACAATACAAAACACACATAATTAAACCCAATTTCAAATATACTCTTGAGTCGCATCTTGGGTTGCATTTGTATCGTCTTCTTGCTAAAATTCGGGAAACTTAACGAGCATCCGCTTTGCAAACCCGACAAGTATTGTATGGTCTCAGCCATAGTCTTGATATTCTCGTTTTCCAACAGCAATTGTTCTTCTTGTTCCATATCATGATCACAAGACTTACCACTAGAAATCGATCTTGAACTTAAGAGTGTACCGAACCCGTAATGTCGTCCTTGACGTTGGGTATTTCCTGAGATTAAAGAAAAAAGATTAGTGAAGAGACTAAAACAAAACAAACAAACCAAATAACTAAAACTAAACTGAATCATTCAAATAAATAAAGCAAGCACTATGAAATGCTAAAAACGGAAGTGATGAATTGAATAGTTAGTACTTAGTAGTTTCAACACGAGTGAAACTAAAACTATAAACTACAGTAGTTAGTAGTATGTATAAATAAAGTAAGCACTAATTTATTTACTTTTATAGATCCCAAAACTCTACATGGCATCATCAGCTCCAAGTATCCATATTTTTTTCACATGAACGCATAATAGAACTTACACTAAAACACACAACATCATTAAGGCCTTATACTAAAACACACATCAACAAGTCAAACAACAAACTAAATAAAATTACAGAATATTACAGAAAGTCACATGGCATTGATCGCTTGGCTTGTTGTTTACTTGTTGCTGTGTGTTTTAGTTTACTCTCAAACAACAAACTAAATAGAATTATAGAAAATTACTTACTTGCATAACTATGGCATTGATCTCAGTTTGGAAAAGGCAATTTGATTGAACTGGCCCATATTTATTTAAGGCATGGCGCTGAGATTGCGTCATTTGGACATTTTCTTTAACCGCTTCCACAATCCGCTTAAACTTTTTGTCAGGTATGAGGCCGATCTTCTTACATGTGTGTACATCCTCAATAAACTCGACCATACCAGGCTCTTCTCCTCCATTTTCAACAGTCTTACATGCATAGAATAAAAAATTTAGTTAGTCTATACTTAATTAGTCTATAATTAATTAAGAATTAATGTGCAATCTGAAAATTTGTTAAGAAAATTTGGTTTACCATTTCGTCCCAACGTCTTTCGTAAGATTTAGAGCCCATGTGATGTACATATTGGCCATCATCACAATCCTCCGCCAAATTAAAATCCGTCTTTATGGTCATCAATCGGGTTGCAGCTGACAGAGGAGAATGCCCCTCTTTACAACCGTCATATATTGGTTGCTTAGATGCGTCTAACATATCAAAAAATCTCCTCGCTTCTAAATTTGGTTCATCTACCCTATTGACTTCTTCCATAAATGAGGGCATATTCTCACGAAACGTATCATTTACCATTTGTATTGTATCTGTAGATTCCATTGTAAATCTAGGTTCCTTTACCCTATCAGTCACATGAGCACTCGTACTAGCCAAATTCACTGAATCAACTTCCCCGTGATTATACCATATCTGGTAATTTGGCCTAAATCCTCGCTTATACAAGTGGTTCCACACTTTGTCTACAATAATAAACTTATTATTATCACACGAAGGACATGGGCAGAACATCTTACATTTTTCGGCATGTGTCCTGGTTTGTGGTAAATCCCATGAACTCAGTCAAACCTTTCTCAACCTCCTTCGTAATCAACCCGGTACTATAATCCACACGAGTGTTATACTATCCACAATCGAAAATTACTGAGATTTGATTCTATTTCTATAGTGGTTTGTTTGTTATAACCCATAATGAGAAGGGTAGAATGATTTATATACAAAAAATATTTCAGGCGCTCCCACGGATTTACCAAGGATTTCCCACCGATTTTTATAATTCAAACGGCTAACCACAACGTCTTTAAACGGATATATTAACGTCACAGTTTCCCGACGAAAAAAATCCATGGCAAAATTGAGATTGATTCCCCACGAATTTCTCATGTAATTACCAACATTTTTGTTTTGGTTGGTAATCGGTTGCAAATTTTCCACGGAATCTCGATCGATATATTCGGTTGCAAATAAGAAACAATTTTCTCACCAAATGGTATATTGGTTGGAAATCGGTGGGTTATTTTTCCCACCAAAATTTCAACTGAAAATTTCGTGGTATTTTAACATGTTTTTTTTGTAGTGAAAGTAATTGAGTCAACTTTATATGAAAAGTCGTGGACCAATCATGTTTTTTTTCCTAATTTCTATTCATTCTTTGTTGTTGAGCGAAGTCAATAACACGGGTCTTTCATTTTAAATGATGTTTTTGTGAGTCTGTGACAATGATTAAACGATAATTATCAACGACATTTCTGTTTTGTTATAGTAGTACTAATGATACCGCTCTATCATAATCTGATTTTCACTCGAACGATGTGTGTTAGTTATAAATAACTTTGTGTTTTCTATTTTGTCTTTTTCTAATTTATTGCTAGTATTTTTTAGGCAATATTGCTAGTCACCAATAAATCCAGACTCCTCTACAGTGCGTTGATCGGTGCGATCTCGCTATCAGTCCAATCAGTGGTATCCAGTGTAAATACGACCAAAAATGTATGGGATACACTTGCAAAGACGTTCGGTAACCCTACTCGAGGCCATATCCGACAGCTCAAATACCAGATCAAGACCTATTCTAAAGGAACAAAAACGATCATCGAGTATTTGCATCTCATCAAAGGGAAGGCAGATGAGCTTGCTCTTCTCGGCAAGACAATGGATCCAGAGGATCTCAATGAACATATTCTCGCCGGTCTCACAGAAGAATACAAACCAGAGATTGATGCGGTGAATGGTCGTGATAATCCGTTTGCCTTTTCTGAACTACACGAGCGTCTTCTGAATCGTGAAGCAATGATATTGTGTAATGACTTCGCTCAGCCTGCACCAATTGTAGCTCATGCCACCTACACACGACAGCACCAACAGAATCGCAATCAGCACCGATCTGCTCCACATAATCAGCCACCAAATCGATTTTCCAAGCCTTATCTCGGTTGATGTCAAGGTTTTAGAAAAATAGATATAAATAGTTAAATAATAAAAAGTAAACTTAATTCAAATAGGAATAGGAAAACTTAAATATTTTTAATTAGGTATACAAATTAATTGAAAATTAATAAATAAATAAATAAATAGATAAATAATGGTTATATTTCTCTTGTGGTGGTTTCGTATAAACGTTCTTAATCTTATTTTCTTTATTCGACGAGTGCTCAAATTTTTTTCTATTTTTTCGGTTTTAGTTTTTTTTTCACGGATTATCAAACATCTTATTATAAACATGGGACCTAATCAGATCGTGACCCATGTCAAATTAATCGATTAGATTTTAACATGTGTAAAAAATTCAATTAGATTTTGATACATAATATTAAAAATAAAAAAAAAATTTATAATTGATTTTTAATCCTAAAAGTATTTATTTTGACACATAATATTAACAAAAGAAATCTAATTTGAATAAAAATATGAAAATTAAATATTTAGAAATATGTGACAAATTTGAATTTAAAACTAAATAAATATAATAAAAAATAGGAGAATTAAAATGAATAAATAGCTAGGCTTTTCTATAGTTAGTTTCGCGTTGGCAGTCTCAACCTTATATTATATTATTTATTTTCACGGGTGATCTAATTTGGTTTTTCATTTTTTCATTTATAGTTTCTTTTTCACGGGTCATAAAATATTAAACTATAAACCCGCATATACGTAGATCCTAATCTAGTTGTTTATAAACCATGTAACATATTCTTTTTTTAACTGCCAATGATGAAATCATTTAACAAACTCTCTTTGTTCATCAACTCTATTATGATCTCAGAGCTTTTCTTCTGCTCATTTTGGTGATTTCATCTTTGTTTCTTCAATTTCTTTAGCATAATCATTTTTTGGCAAAAATGGTGAAAAAGGGAGAAAAAATGATTTTGCGGTTTTGCGGTTTAATAATTTGCGGTTCATCGTAAATGGTCATCATCCTCTTTTTGTTCAGAGGATAATATCTTTCCTAATATTTTCAAGAAACATCCTAAGCTCTCTGCTTTTTCTGCAATGTTCTTCATTGTTGGAACGTGTTTGAGCACGTCTCCCACAAATCAATTTGTATCTGGGAGGTTCGGAGATTTTCTGTTAAGATAGAGCCGGTTGCGTTCCGGTCGGCAAATGAGGAGGAAGAAGTGATTTATAGCTGTGTCCGGAGGGCTGCCTACGTACCCCGGGTTAGGGATCAAGCCATTCGTAGTTCATTGCTGAGGCGTGTAGGAGAGAGCTGGAGAGATGGAAGCTCGTCAGGTCGTCAGGTCGTCGGGTCGGGTCGTCGTCGTAAGGTCGGGTCGTCAGGTCGGCTGTCAGGTCGGGTCGCCAGGTCGGCCGTCAGGTCGGGTCGTCAAGTAGGGTCGCCAGGTCGGGCCGCCAGGTCGGGTCGCCAGGTCAGCCGTCAGGTCGGGTCGTCAGGTCGCGAGAGTGGGAGCTCGGGAGAGCTCGGGAGAGCTGGGAGAGCTGCGCCGAGCTGGGAGAGCTACAGAGAACTGGGAGAGCTGCAGAGAGCTGGGAGAGCTGCAGAGAGCGGAGAGCTGGGGGAGCTGGGAGAGCTGCATAGCTGGGAGAGCTGCAGAGCTGGGAGAGCTGCCGAGCTGGGAGAGCTGCAGAGCTGGGAGAGCTGCGGAGCTGGGAGAGCTGCCGAGCAAGGAGAGTTGCCGAGCTGGGAGATATGCCGAGCTGGGAGAGCGGCCGATCTGGGAGAGCTGCAGAGCTGGGGAGAGTTGGTAGAGCTCTTTTTAGAGAGGGAAAGTTATTTAGAGAGAGAGAATGAGAGTTTTTTGTGTGTGGGATGCTTTGACAATGAACTCCAAGGGGGTATTTATAGTGGGAGTTGAGCAGATAACTCTCCGGTTTTTGGGGCTGACGTGACGGTTCGTGAACAGTACCCGGCATGTCATGAACAGTACCCGGCAGGTCGTGAACAGTGCCCGGCAGGTCGGGAACAGTACCCGGCATGTCGTGAACAGTACCCGACATGTCGTGAACAGTACTCGGCAGGTCGGGAACAGTACCGGTCAGATCGGGAACAGTACCGTATATGCACAGTGGATATTGGGCATTGGGCCTTTTGCTTTGGAATGGGCTAAAAAAGGGGGTGTGTTCATCCCCACACCTACAATAGCCCTCCCCCAAGTTCGGCGAACGAGTGTCGAAGTCGGCGGACGAAACAAGTTTTAGCTCGGTATATGTTAGCCTGCATGTAAGGGTGAACTTGATTAGTGTTTAAAATCTTATGCGTAAGTGCGAGACTAGGCTCGGCACTTGTTGATCGTGATTATTTCGAGATGAGCTCGAATTTTGATGACTCTTAAGGTTAAGTACGAGGCTGGGCTCGGCACTTATCTTGTCGAGTGTTTGCGAGATGAGCTCGGCTTTGGATGACTCTTAAGCTTAAGTACGAGGTTGGGCTCGGCACTTATCTTATTGAGTGTTTGCGAGATAAGCTCGGCTTTGGATGGCTCTTAAGCTTAAGTACGAGGCTAGGCTCGACACTTATCTTGTTGAGTGTTTGCAAGATGAGTTTGGCTTTGGATGGCTCTTAAGCTTAAGTACGAGGCTAGGCTCGGCACTTATCTTGTTGAGTGTTTGCAAGATGAGTTTAGCTTTGGGTGGCTCTTAAGCTTAAGTACGAGGCTAGTCTCGACACTTATCTTGTTGAGTGTTTGCGAGATGAGCTCGGCTCAAGGAGAATGAAAAGAGTAAAAAATAAAATAAGCTTGGAACTTATCTGTATGGAGCTGTTCGGAGATGAGGGCGATGTTCCCGACATTTGCCAAGCTACTCTTTGCGTGTAGAAAAATACTCAAATCCCCTCCTTCTAGCGCCAATTTTTGGAACGTGTTTGAGCACGTCTCCCACAAATCAATTTGTATCGGGGAGGTTCAGAGATTTTCTGTTAAGATAGAGCTGGTTGCGTTCCGGTCGGCAAATTAGGAGGAAGAGGTGATTTATAGTTGTGCCCGGAGGGCTGCCTACGTACCCCGGGTTGGGGATCAAGCCATTCGTAGTTCGTTGCTGAGGCGTGTAGGAAAGAGCTGGAGAGCTGGGAGCTCGTCAGGTCGTCGGGTCGGGTCGTCGGTCGTAAGGTCGGCCGTCAGGTCGGGTCGCCAGGTCGGCCGTCAGGTAGGCTCGTCAGGTCGCGAGAGTGGGAGCTCGGGAGAGCTGGGAGAGCTGCCGAGCTGGGAGAGTTGGGAGAGCTCTTTTTAGAGAGAGAAAGTTATTTAGAGAGAGAGAATAATAGTTTTTTGTGAGTGGGATGCTTTGACAATGAACTCCAAGGGGGTATTTATAGTGGGAGTTGAGCAGACAACTCTCCGGTTTTTTGGGATGACGTGACGGTTAGTGAACAGTACCCGGCATGTCGTGAACAGTATTGGGCATGTTGTGAACAGTACCCGGCAGGTCGTGAACAGTACTTGGCAAGTCGGGAACAGTACCGGGCATGTTGTGAACATTACCCAGCATGTCGTGAACAGTACCCGGCAGGTCGGGAACAGTACCGGTCAGATCGGGAACACTACCGTATCTGCACAGTGGATATTGGGCTTTGGGCCTTTTGCTTTGGAATAGATTAAAAAAGGGGGTGTATTCATCCCCACACCTACATTCATCATCTGTCTCTGAATCACTCAGCTCAATCACAGTCTCAAGTTTTTGATCATGGCTCTTCTGCTCTAGATAACTTCTTGACATACTCCGTGAACGAGCTTCAGGACAAGGGTTTATCAGATCAATGACTTCTGTTTCCGGATACAATGAACAAGAACTCGGGCCAACACCGAATCTATCCATGGCCGACCAATTAGTATTGGAGTTTTCTTTAGCAGGAGAATCGATTAGACACAAGTAATTATGTTTCTTGGGGTTTTGCTGTTCTGTCTCTTGCTCTGCTTCTTCTATGGTGCTTGTAGCTACTACAGAAGTTGAATTGAGAACAATGTGCTGGAGTTTGAGGCTGAGTTCGATAAGAGAAGAAGATTTGGTCGGTGAACTTGTTTCTTTCTGTATGGATTTAGGTTGTTTTTGTTTTGGCTTCGTCTTCTTCTTCTTTGCTTCCATTTTCTCCTTGAACTCTATGATCTTCTCAGGACAAGCCCTGAAATAGGCAAAACCAATTGTAGGACCAGTTATTCAATGTAAACCAACCAACCAACCAACCAACCAGTTATGTGGTGGTCTACAGATAAATAGTAGCATTTGGCTGCATAAGTAGATCTATGAAGTTTCAGATCTCTAGTCAACTTTATTTTCCAGCCTTGAGTAAATGATAGTGAATGTCTCAGATTATAATCATTATCATTACCTTTCTACAAGATCTGCAGGAACAATGGACGTCTCTAACCCTTCTAGGTCATTCCATGAGACTTCAAAACATTCTCGTCCCTGTACTTTGCGAGTCTTTATGATTTCAGACACGGGGCACTTCTCTGGCACCTGCGGCTGCAGAATAATATTTTGTTTCTGGCAAGAGTTAAGACAAGTTCTTGTTTAAGTTCCAAATGAATGATGTAAGGGAAAGCCAGTTAACTTTTAAGCTGCTAATTTTCTCTAAACTCAAAACGAAACCAATAGTTCATATTTACCAATATCTCCGGAAAAAAAACGCTAGAACAAAGACGAACTTTTGAGATAACAAAATTTTATCTCTGAATCAAAACAACTTCCCTTACCAATCCGTAAACTTGTATGTACCGTATGAGTTTAGTGAATTACTGTCATGTAGAAATTCTAACGTAAAACCCGATATGTACAGTTGCTTAAACGGTTGACTACACGTGGTTCCTGAATTCAATAGCCAGAGTCCGAGACATGATTCTGGGGAACTAAAATCTATAGCAAATAGCTTGCAGTGAGAGAAAGAAAGGTACCTTGTGGAGAGGCAGGTTAACGCCAACCTCAATTGATCTTGATTGCATAATAGCGAACCTTCTCAGATTTCTTTCAGCAATTTTAGGAAGTATGTATTCATTTAAAAGAAAGATAGAGAGAAAGAAGAACTTAGGTTCCACAATTGTCTCTGAACAATGTCTGCAAATGCAAACTACAAGTAATAGAAATACATATAAAATTCAAAGTAATACCTGTTTTCTCAGGGGGCCAGTCAAAGAACCGATGGCATATCTCCTGAAGCTTGGTGCGCTGGAAAGAGAATTCTGCCAGAGCCCTGCAAAACTAGAATTTAAATTTATATCACTAATCTCCAGAGTTAACAGATATTCATGTTATAAGCATTTTATCCCATCAGCAATTTCCTTTTTGCTCTCTTGTTTGTTTTAAGTTATCAGTTTAACACAAACAAGCAGCACTAATAGTTACAACCTTTACATGTAGAAACTGCAAAACAACTGACGTCGTTGACTCACAAGACTCAAGATTTGGATTTTAAAACGACGCCGTATGAGTTAACCTTGAGTTTTAACGGAATTGTAACCCCGTTAGTTCGTTCCGTTTACGGACTTAACGTCGTGCTCGTTTTGGCCGAGTCAACGAAAGTTGGATTTTAAAACGACGCCGTATGAGTTAAACTTGAGTTTTAAAGGAATTGTAACCCCGTTAATCCTTTTCGTTTACGGACTTAACATTGTGCTTTTTTTGGTCGAGTCAACGAAAGTTGAGGATTTAAATGGCCAACCCGATAGTTCGTGCTTTTAATGGCCGAGTTTTTGAAAGTTGAGGATTTAAATGACATTTTAATTTTAAAACAAAACATCGTCGTTTTATGTTTAACGGAAAACCTGAACGTTGACTTAACGACGTGCCTATTTTGACTGAGTCAAACAAAGTTTGTGATTTAAAAACAGAGTCAAACAAAGTTTGTGATTTAAAAACAAAGTCAATGAAAGTTGAGGATTTAAATGGCCAATCCGATAGTTAGTGCTTTTGATGGCCGAATTTTGAAAGTTGAAGATTTAAATGACATTTTCTCCATGTATATATATACTAGTGGTTGATCCGCGCTTCGCGCGGAATTTTGTGTTTTGTTTATTGACATAATTAGAAGAAAACACGATTAAATAAAATCTTTTCATTAAATTTTGTATTTTATAAAGTAAAAAAAAACAAATTTTAATAGTTATAGTGTTTAATGGTTTTTATATGTACTTAATGTATTTATATATATACAATATTTAGAAAATAATTACATAATATATTAATCAAAATTTTAAAATCAAATTTGGTTTGTAAATATCTGAATATTTTTGTAGGTTTATGATTTCCGAATATCCATAATCACATACCCAATTTCAGATAGTTACATTAGCGTCAAGTCATTTCCACAAAAACATCAGGTAGTTAGTCATTTAATCATTTGGGAGTATCTCAATTCTCTGACGTGTTTTGAATGTGCACTCATAATCTCTCTCTCTCTCTCTCTCTCTCTCTCTCTCTCTCTCTAACTTGGGCTTTGTATATTTGTGCGAGTTTTATAATTTAATATTTTAATCCTCTTAAAATTTATATATTTTTCTTATATTTTAGTTTTTTTAACCTTTTTGAAATAAATTTTGATATTCGTTGATATTAACGAACTCGAATCCGAGAATTTGTTTTTTTAATTTGGTAAAACCAGATCAAAATCCAATTATTCTAGAGTTTTATAGTTTACTTTTCATATCTACATAATCATTTAAATAAAGTACACCATTTTTAATAATAATGAAGAAATATATCAATATATATATATATATAAGCTATCATTTATATAGAAATGTCTTTTCAAATTCTTGTTAAAATCAATGAATGATAGTTATCATGAGAATTAAAGTATAATAACACAAAATATAATAAATCATATTAGCAATTTAAAATTAATAAATGAGTTGATGATGTGTAACAATTTAAGAGTATGAGAAAATATATAGATATATATATATATATATATATATATATATATATATATATAGAGGAGTGTTTTGTTTTGATATACATACATTAATAATGCCGAAAATAACCGAACCAAATTGAGAACCAAAATTAATTTTAAATATTACCGAAAATAACTGAACTATAACCAAAATTACAAAACTTTGATTCAGTTCGATTCGGTTCGGTTAGTTTGGTTCGATTAATAATATCAGCCCTATACATTATCTTTGGTTTGTTGGGTGAGAGAGGTGGATAGAGGCGCGGGTGTGAGGGAAAGTAGAGATAAGATGGTTTTCTTCTACTATTATTTAACTTAACTTTACATGTACTCAACACACATATTTATACTAAAAAACAAATTCATATAATAATATATGGATTAACGTCTATATTGATGTAGATATTTATATTCTTAAAGATATTTTTCTTTTCTTGGTGCAATTTTTTTAATTTATGTGCCTTTATTGTAATTCTTGGGAGTTGCTGTCGATGCAGCTATCATCGAGTCAGAACCGGCCATGAGTTTTCGAAAGCCACAAGCAAAGAAAAAAAATGGCTCATTTAGCATATTCATAAAAGAAAAATTGAACTGAATAAAAAAACCAAAACCGAACAAAATTGAAGAAAATAGGCCATTAAGAAAGATATGTGGACAAAGAATGAAACTAAGAATCTTATAAAAAAAATGAATATAAGAAAATTTATATAATTGATTACAGCCTCCATCTTTGACTCTATGCAGATGTGACCAAAGAGGCAAAGATGAATCGTTCGAACTCCAGATTTTGGGACCGAAATCAATTGACAAAATTAGAGGCCACAAGCTTATGTTTCGTTGGCTTGGCCTCAGGGCCGTCGTACTGCAGCGAGTCTCAATTATTTGTCTGCGAAAAGTCATTAGAAGATGGAAGAACGGTCACGGACAGACAAACTAATTATAAGTATTGGCCAAGAATGACTTGTAGTAATAACAATCTGTGGACTGGATTGGAAGTGTTTGGCAAGTAAAATCTGTTTAAACGTCATCTATTACGTCTTCTGTGCTCTCCACGCATCTTTATTCTATATAAGCACTCCCAAATATAATCATATATTCCCTTTCATGGCTCAAGGCCACATGATTCCCATGGTCGATATTGCAAGGCTCTTGGCTCAGCGCGGCGTGACCATAACAATTGTCACGACGCCTCAAAATGCGGGCAGGTTCAAGAATGTCCTAAGTCGTGCCATCGAGTCTGGCTTGCCAATCAACATAGTGCAGGTGAAGTTTCCATGTCAGGAAGTTGGTTTGCTAGAAGGACAAGAGAATCTAGATTCTCTTGACTCGATGGAGCTGGCGGTACCTTTCTTTAAAGCCGTTAGCATGCTCGAAGAACCGGTTCAGAAGCTCATAGAAGAGATGAGCCCTCGACCAAGCTGTCTAATTTCCGATATGTGTTTGCCTTATACAAGCAAAATCTCCAAGAAGTTCAATATACCAAAGATCGTCTTCCATGGCATGTGTTGCTTTTGTCTTCTGTGTATGCATGTTTTACGCAATAACCGTGAGATCTTAGAGAATTTAAAGTCTGATAAGGAGTGTTTCATCGTTCCTGTTGGAGTTGGGCTTAGCACCCCCAATTAGCTAGGCCCATCTCAGCAAATAAGGCCCCCGAGCTTCCATCCCGAGCTCGCACCCCGAGCTTCCATCCCGAGCTCGCACCCCGAGCTTCCATCCCGAGCTCGCACCCCGAGCTTCCATCCCGAGCCCGCACCCCGAGTTTCCATCCCGAGCTCGCGCCCCGAGCTAACATTGATGCCGCACGAAGATGTACTGTTCACAACATGACTTGCACTGTTCATGGGCACTGTTCACGACATGCCTTGCACTGTTCACGGGCACTGTTCACGACATGCCTTGCACTATTCATGAGCACTGTTCACGACATGCCTTGCAATATTCACGGATACTGTTCACGGGCACTGTTCACGGGCACTGTTCACGGCCACTGTTCACGACGTGCCTTGTCAACATCACGACATCCCCGAATCCCGGAGAGCTGTCTGCTCAACTCCCGCTATAAATACCCCCTTTGGTATTCATTATCAAGACACACAAAAAAACTCTGATCCTCTCTCTCTAAATAACTTTCCCTCTCTAAAAGGAGCTCTCGGCAGCTCTCGGCAGCTCTCCCAGCTCGGCAGCTCGGCAGTTCTCCAGCTCGGCAGCTCGGCAGTTCTCCCAGCTCGGCAGCTCTCCCAGCTCGGCAGCTCGGCAGCTCTCCCAGCTCGACAGTTCTCCCAGCTCGGCAGCTCTCCCAGCTCGGCAGCTCTCCCAGCTCTCCGCTCTCTGCAGCTCTCCCAGCTCTCCGCTCTCTGCAACTCTCCCAGCTCTCCGCAGCTCCCCCGAGCTCTCAACAGTTCCCCGACCTGACGACCAGACGACCTCCCAGCTCTCCAGATCTCTCCTACCCGCCTCAACAACGAACTACGAATGGCTTGATCCCCAACCAGGGGTACGTAGGCAGCCCTCCGGGCACAGCTATAAATCACCTCCTCCTCCTCATTTGCCGACCGGAACGCAACCGGCTCTATCTTAACAGAAAATCCCCGAACCTCCCCGATACAAATTGATTTGTAGGAGACGTGCTCATACCCGTTTCAACAATTGGCGCTAGAAGGAGGGGGTTTGAGGATTTTTCTACACGCAAAGAGTAGCTCGGCAAATGTCGGGAACATCGCCCTCACGCACCTTCACTTGGAGAGATCTGGACCGGGACTCACCGACCTTTAAAAAAAAAAAAAAAAAAAAAAGTGGCTCGACGCCACCCCTCACCGTTCGAAATTTCCGGAGCTCCGTCACCATCGCCGCACCTGCAACAAATCAAGCCGACGATGGTCCAGATTCAGACCCAACGCGATGCACAAATCGAAGCCCAATCTCCTCCTTCCTCACGACCATCTCTTGGCGGTGAATCCGAGCAGATCCAATCTACTCAAATCCAGCGAACCACTGGCGAAGACCTGCATCTTCCGCTGCAAAACCGCATCTCCGACCAGAGTCGTCTCCACCTTCGGCGCCGAAGCCCACACCTTCTCCTCTCTATCCACTCTCCGACTTCGCAGCCCACGTTCGCTGCTCAACTTCTCCGTCACAAGGACCGTTCAATCGAGACTCAAATCACGAATCCGCCGACTCACCGTCACCAGCCTCGACAACCAATCAGCTAAGTATGTTTAAAACGAGCTCGTCAAGCTCAGCCTTCGCCGCCGTCAAGCCACCTCCGTCCGCGACATCCTTCGCCGACCACCATCTCGGATCTATTCCCTTGCTCTGATCTCGACATCACTCATCATCACACGTCGGACATCCGCCGTCGCTCAAGCTTCCCGGAGATCTGCCATGGCCGCCGCCGCTTTACCCGCCATCACCGACTTACGCGACGCGAAAGAGGAAGTTAGTTTCCAATTTCTTTTTCTAGTCAGATTTAATCACAAGATCCGTTTCTCTAAGCCGAACTCCAAGAAAAGCAGTGCGTGGTCGTAGTTCGTCGATCTGACAGTGAGGCAGTTCGGGGTCGCAGCTCGTCGGTCTAACAGTTAGGTAGCTCAGTCGCAGCTCGCTCATCGCGCAGTCGCAGTTCGCCGACCTCAACAGCTCCGCCTAACTAACGACCTCAACAGTTCGCCGACCTCCTACTCGCCAAGCTTATGATCGCAGTTCTCCGACCGTGCGACTCGCTGACCTTGTGGTACGCTAAGTAACTAACCGATTTTAGAAATTAAACGACGCGGAATCATAGCTCACCGGCCTCGCGCCTAACTAACAAACGCCGAGCTCAGCCTCAAGCGCAATCTCGTATCTTTAGCCATTTTTTTTGCAGATCATAGCTCGTCGATCTGACAGTGAGGCAGTTCGGAGTCGCAGCTCGGTCTAACAGTTAGGTAGCTCGGTCGCAGCTCGCTCATCGCGCAGTCGCAGTTCGCCGACCTCAACAGCTCCGCCTAACTAACGACCACAGCTCGCCGACCTCCTACTCGCCGAGCTCACGATCAGTCCTCTGACAGTGAGGCAGTTCGGGGTCGCAGCTCGTCGGTCTAACAGTTAGGTAGCTCGGTCGCAGCTCGCTCATCGCGCAGTCGCAGTTCGCCGACCTCAACAGCTCCGCCTAACTAACGACCTCAACAGTTCGCCGACCTCCTACTCGCCAAGCTCATGATCGCAGTTCTCCGACCGTGCGACTCGCTGACCTTGGGGTACGCTAGGTAACTAACCGATTTTAGAAATTAAACGACTCGGAATCATAGCTCGCCGGCCTCGCGCCTAACTAACAAACGCCGAGCTCAGCCTCAAGCGCAATCTCGTATCTTTAGCCATTTTTTTCGCAGGTCGTAGCCCGTCGATACGACAGTGAGGGAGTTCGGAGTCGCAGCTCGTCGGTCTAACAGTTAGGTAGCTCGGTCGCAGCTCGCTCATCGCGCAGTCGCAGTTCGCCGGCCTCAACAGCTCCGCCTAACTAACGACCTCAACAGCTCGCTGACCTCCTACTCGCCAAGCTCATGATCGCAGTTCTCCGACCGTGCGACTCGCTGACTTCCCGGTCTAGGGATTCACACACGTCCGTCCATTGCTCCCGCCTAACGAGACCCAGCAGTCAATCCTAAGATCTTGGAGACCGACCTGAGATGCGCCAAGCTAACAAGGATCAACTTCGATGCATTCGCCACACCTCATGACACCGAACTGGGGGGGGGGCTTATTGTTGGAGGTGGGCTTAGCACCCCCAATTAGCTAGGCCCATCTCAGCAAATAAGGCCCCCGAGCTTCCATCCCGAGCTCGCACCCCGAGCTTCCATCCCGAGCTCGCACCCCGAGCTTCCATCCCGAGCCCGCACCCCGAGTTTCCATCCCGAGCTCGCGCCCCGAGCTAACATTGATGCCGCACGAAGATGTACTGTTCACGACATGACTTGCACTGTTCACGGGCACTGTTCACGACATGCCTTGCACTGTTCACGGGCACTGTTCACGACATGTCTTGCACTATTCATGAGCACTGTTCGGCAGCTCTCCCAGCTCGGCAGCTCTCCCAGCTCTCCGCTCTCTGCAGCTCTCCCAGCTCTCCGCAGCTCCCCCGAGCTCTCAACAGTTCCCCGACCTGACGACCAGACGACCTCCCAGCTCTCCAGATCTCTCCTACCCGCCTCAACAACGAACTACGAATGGCTTGATCCCCAACCAGGGGTACGTAGGCAGCCCTCCGGGCACAGCTATAAATCACCTCCTCCTCCTCATTTGCCGACCGGAACGCAACCGGCTCTATCTTAACAGAAAATCCCCGAACCTCCCCGATACAAATTGATTTGTAGGAGACGTGCTCATACCCGTTTCAACAGTTCCTTATTTTCCTGATAGAGTTGAATTCACAAGACCTCAAGTTCCCGTGGAAACATATGTCCCTGAAGGTGAGTGGAGAGTGGTAGCGGAGGATATAATAGAAGCGGATAAGACATCCTATGGTGTGATAGTCAACACGTTTCAAGAGCTCGAGCCCGCTTATGTCAAAGACTTCAAGGAGGCAAGGTCCGGTAAAGCATGGTCTATTGGACCTGTTTCCTTGTGCAACAAGGGGGGAGCAGACAAAGCTGAGAGGGGAAACAAGGCGAACATTGATCAAAACGAGTGTCTTAAATGGCTTGATTATAAAGAAGAAGGGTCGGTGATATATGTCTGCCTTGGAAGTATATGCAATCTTCCCCTGGTTCAGCTAAAGGAGCTCGGGATAGGCCTAGAGGAATCCAAAAGACCTTTCATTTGGGTCATAAGAGGTTGGGAGAAATACAAAGAGTTAGATGAGTGGATCAAGGAGAGCGGTTTCGAAGAAAGAATCAAAGAGAGAGGACTTCTCATCAAAGGATGGGCTCCTCAAATGATTATCCTTTCACATCCTTCCGTTGGAGGGTTCTTAACACACTGTGGTTGGAACTCAACTTTAGAGGGGATAACCTATGGTCTACCGCTGCTTACATGGCCGCTATTTGCAGACCAATTCTGCAACGAGAAATTGGTCGTGCAGGTACTAAAAGCCGGTGTAAGAGTCGGGGTTGAGCAGCCTATGAAATGGGGTGAAGAGGAGAAAATAGGAGTGTTGCTGGATAAAGAAGGTGTGAAGAAGGCAGTGGAAGAATTAATGGGTGAAAGTGATGATGCAAAAGAGAGAAGAAGAAGAGCCAAAGAGCTTGGAGAATTAGCTCACGAGGCTGTGGAAGAAGGAGGCTCTTCTCATTCTAACATCACATTACTCTTACAAGACGTAATGCAACTAGCACAATCCAATAACTGATTAAGTCATTTTAAAAGTAATGTAAAACTTTTATAAATTAATATTCGATAAATTAATAAACATAATAAAATAATAAATTTTGTCGGTCAACTCCCGAGTTTGACCAATATAAAAATTAGTAAAATTCGATAAGATAATAAAATAATATTTTTTTAGAAATTTCTATGTAAATATATGGTCCTAATAATAACATAAATTAATAATTATGTAAATTTATGTATATATATAAGATAATAGACTAAAATATGATTAATGTGTTGTTTGTTTTTACTTAAAGTTGAAATCTCATTGGAACTCATCTCTTTACTTATTATATCAATAGCTCATAGTTTTTTTTTTTAATTTGCATCCAAAAATTATGAAGATATCTAGATGTAATAATTGATTTTTTTTTTGTCAACAGCCTTAATACCTATTCCAATTCAGTGAATCAAGTCGGGGGTACTGAGTTTACATAAGTGAAATCTGATGGGTAGACGCGAGCACCTCGTGCTAACTTGTCTGCCACTGTGTTGTTTGCGCGTGGGATGTGTGTGATAGAGAAAGAGGTGAAAACCTTCTTGCTCCGCTTGAACTCCTCCAAATGTAGTTGATCGTTTCCCCTTCCGCTCCACACCGAGGACATTGTGTATCACAATTGATTCCTCGAGCGCGTAAATTTGCTGAAACCGAGAGACATCCCGAAATGGTTTGCCAAATAAAATGTCGCAGTTTCGATGGACATGTTAATTTCCATGTATGTGCATGTAATTTCTTGATATCCGGACCGTAGAAGTAATTTCCGCCATTGTCTGGGTTTTGTTGTTCAATCTGGTATCCTGACTTTACCGTATATTTTCCTATTTTTGTATAGTGCCAACCAAGAGTGTCTGGTCGATATATGTTGCTGATGGGTATACCGCGAATTATTTCCACATCGGCCGGGTCAATAATTGCATTTACCAACTCCCAATTCCACGTTTGTGTTGCTGGATCAACCAAATGATAGACCCTAAGATTGGGGTAATAATTATACCCCTTACATGTTGCTGACCTCGGGGGAGAAGATGGTATCCAAGGATCATTTCATACTGAGATGCCCTGAACCAACTCTTTTAATGAGCCCTTTTGTAACCAGAGATCTAGCCGAAATAATACTTCTCCACCCAAAGGACGGGGAGTATGTTCTTATGGGATCTAATGGGTATGTGTTCCGAAAGTATCGACCCTTAAAAACTCGAGCAAATAACGAATCCGGTTTTTCCATTAACTGCCATAGTTTTTTTGCCAGCAGTGCCGTGTTAAATCCCTCTATTGTTCGGAAACCAATTCCGCCATCTGATTTACTCCGACACATCTTCTTCCAACCTATCCAATGCATCCCTTTTTGGTTTCCGTCGGAACTCCACCAGAAACGCGCTGCCGCACTAGTTAATTTTGCGGTAATAGACTTGGGTAGTCGAAAGCATGACATAACGAAAGTCGGCATAGCCGATGCTACGGATTTAAGTAGAACCTCTTTACCCCCTTTTTTAGTAGCCTTGATGTCCATCCATTAACTCTGTCATTATGTCTTTCGACGACGAAATTGAAAATATTGCTCTTTGCTCCTCCGAGACTTTCCAGGAGATCCAGATAAGTACCCACCCCTCCCATATTTTGGATTCCTAACAATTGTTTTATTTCGTCATGTACCGCATCTTGTACTGTATGTCCGAAAATTAGGGAAGATTTTGAAAAATTAATTTGTTGCCCTGAGACCGACTCGTACTGTTTAAGTATATGTAATATGGTGTGACACTCATGTACCGTAGCCTTGCAGAAGAACATGCTATCGTCCGCAAAGAGTAAGTTTGAGACTGCTGGGCCTGCCCTCGCCACTTTCAACCCCGTAAGTGATTTCTCTCTCTCTGCTTTCCGTATATTGGCTATCAAGACCTCCGTACAAAGTATAAATAAATAGGGTGATAATGGGTCGCCTTACTGCAGTCCTCTGAATGGCGTTATTTGCCCTTTGGGGTTACCGTTAATAAGTACTTTATATTGTACTGATTGGATGCACCACATCATCCATGAAATCTAATTTTCCGCAAAACCAAATTTCCTCAAAAGGTGTTCAATAAATGACCATTCTACCCAGTCATATGCTTTACTCATATCCGTCTTAATTGCCATAAACTTACTTTTGCCAGATTTATTGGTACGTAGACCGTGAAACATCTCATGTGCGATCAAAATGTTATCAGAGATCAGTCTCCCTGATACAAAGGCTGATTGGGCCTCTGAAATCAGGTCCGGTAGCAATCTCTTTAACCTCTGACATAAAACCTTTGAAATGATCTTATACCCCACATTACACAGACTTATAGGTCGTAATTCCGTCATACGAGTGGGCCGTCCTGTCTTCGGGATTAGGCAAATATTAGTCATGTTCAGTCGTTGATCAAAAAAACCTGTTTCCAGAAAACCGTTAACCAGTCCTACTATATCTGTCTTTATAATTTGCCATGATCGTTGGAAGAATAAAGCCGTCATTCCGTCCGGGACCGGAGCTTTTTCTGGGTGCATCATGAAAAGGGCTCTGCACACTTCCTCTTCCGTAGCCATTGCCGTAAGCATATCATTGTTCTGGTCCGAAACTATAGCCTCCCTAAGAGCATTCTCAAAATCCATCGGGGAAGTAGATGTGAATAAATCCTCAAAATAGTTAACCGCCACTTGTTCCACCTCTTTATCCGAGGTAACCCAAGATCCTGATGCATTGTGTAGTCCAGTAATCCGATTTCACGCTCGTCTTTGCTTAACTTGTGCGTGATAGAACTTTGTATTTCTGTCCCCCACCGTTGCCCACAATGTGCGACTTTTCTGTTGCCAAAATAACTCCTCATCTAAATAAGCCTCTTTCAGTTTCTTCGTAATATCCATCAATTCCTCGGGTGTACTATTATCATCATTCTGGACCTCCTCTAAAGCTTGTTGTAAATCTCTAATTTTCTCCTTGCTGTATGGTAAATTATTTTTCCGCCATTTTGATATTTCTCTCCGGCAATTCGTTATTTTTTCTATAAATGAGGATATGTTGCCACCTGTGTTAATTTCCCATCCCTTTGAAATTGTGTCCATAAGGCCGTCTCGTCCAATCCACCGTTTATCAAATCTAAATTGTCCCCGTTTCCGCGGTATTTTATCCTCAATGGTGGCAACAATTGGTCTATGGTCCGACCCAATCATTGCCAAGTATTCGACATATGAATGAGAAAAAATTTCATGACAATCCTCATTAGCTAAGGCCCTATCCAGACGGCACCGAACAATTTTTGAATTCCGTCTTCCCCTCCAGGACATGGTATTTCCAAGACACTGAAATTCCAGAAAAATGCAATGTTGTATCATAAGATTGAAGGACATGAAGGAGGATGCAGATCGTAAGTTTCCCCCTTGTTTTTCATTATTTCCCGTAATTTCGTTTAAATCGCCAATTATAAACCAAGGGGCGTCTCGTGTTGTGCTTGTTCGGGTTAACCGTTCACACACTTGATCTCGATTTTTTGGTACCGGATCACCGTAAATAAAGAACAAGAAGACTTTTTTCCTTGAATAGTTGCCTCGATATCAATTATTCGTTTACTTGAAAATAAAATAGTAACATCTAATGAATCATCATAATATAACGCGAGTCCACCACTCGCACCGCACGGTTCAACCGTGTATAATTTATTATAACCAAAATGAGATTGGAATTTTTGCATGAAAGACAATTCTTGCTTAGTTTCTGAAAGAAATAAAAATTTTGGCTTATGTTTTTTCCAAACCTCCCGCAGATAACCTATTATGTACCGATTCCCGAATCCCTGACAATTCCAACTCATAATCCGCATAAAAACTAATTTAGTATTGCTAAACCGGTCTTTGGAATTGATGAAACCTTCATGACCACCATCGTTACATCCAGAGCTTGCCGATATTGGCTACAATAATCCTATAATTTTCCACAAATCCCCCTCTGATTTTCAATATGCACTGCTACCTCAATTTCTCAATCTATTAATGATATTCTCTTTTTTCCTTTGTGTAGTCTCATCAACCAAAATTGATCAAATGACCAGAAGAAATGAAACCGATAATTATTATTATACAAAAAGGCAAATCCACCATTCAAATTCCCCAGTACAACCATGACAAAATTATTAAAACCCAGCAAGAACTGGTGAATAAAACAAGAACGTAACAGATTCTGTTTTGTCCGAAAATTAAGAAATGGTCTAAGCTCTCGAAAGTGACTTGTTGACCTCTTATTCTCCAAAGCACAATACCACCAATACCCAAATACCCAAAAAATAACTGAAAAAATCCGACATTGGGACCTTGTATCTTCCCCGAGATATCCTGCATTTGAGCTTAGAAATAATTCTACCACAATCCACGCCTCAGAATCAAGGAGCAATTCCATATACTTTTCCGACACATCCAATCTCTCCGATGAAAACGCGATCCCCTCAATCCCATCCGAGGATTGTCGGTTTGAAATCCCGTGGGATCCCCTTCGATAACTGAACTGTGTTGCGACTTTGGTAAGTAGTCCAAATGAGTTAATTAATGAGGATAAAAAATTCCTTTGTCTTTCTATAAGAACAAAGGGTCGTTTGTTTCCTGATAAGGAGTGGGCCTTAACAATAATAATATCATTAAAAAAAACACCGCCAAACTTAATACTCGGTACCACTGGATTGGAGACATGAAGAGTAACATAAACTTGAAAAGCATAACAAAAACCACACAAATAAATTGAAGGCCGAAAATGAACTAATAGACGAAGCTTCTTCCTTGACTCCCGAGAGTAACATATGCCCCTCTTGTTCCGCAAAGTAGAAAACAACCTAAACATGGACCTCATTTCTGCACTTCAGGTTTTGAAGCCTTGGGCTCAGATTTTGGTTTCGGTGGAGGCTTACCACCGCCGTGTTGAGTATCCCCGTAACGTCCCGGAGCCTTTGAATGCGCCTTCTTCTTCGGTGAAATTATAGCCTGCATTAATTTATTCTTTGAACCTGTACCAATCAGATTGTTCTTCGGTTTCAGAACCTGGTGCCGTTTGACAGGAGCACTGTCGTCCCCGTCACTCAACAGCTCCTCCTTATCAGATCTTTCCTCCTCCACATTCGCGTTTACCGTAACATCCTCCGTTTCTAACCCAATATTTCCAACATCTCCCTCTGTCATGAGCATATCAGCCCCTACACTAAGATCTCCCGAAGCTTCCATGCTCTCCCCACAATTATCCATGACCCCATTATCAATTTCGAGACTTCCACCATCCTCTAACCCAACCGAAAGTTTCGTGTTCAATCTATCGATCATCTCCAATTCACTATTAGATTTCACCAATGGGATCAAATTTTCAGATGACTTACCTTTGGGACTTGTCACCGGAGACAAATCCGTTTCAGTATTCTCAAAGAGAATTCCCCGTCGTACAGCCTTGCCCGTGACCGGTGCTGTCTCCCCTCGAGTTTCCGAGCCTACGCTTTTCCGTGGAATCTGCATATCCCGAGAATCGCTTCCATGGAAAGCTTGTAACATTTTTGTTTCGTGATCCGACAAGCCTTTCCCCACCTCTGAGGATCTCAACTCGTTCAACCACGAGGTAGCTATCGCATACCTTTTGTTCACCTCCTTGGGTTGTGAAAGACTCGAAGAAGAAAGTCCCTTTGAGTCTCTGCCTTGATATCTTCCGTCCCCCTTTCAAGTACCAAAACGACACTCTTTACCGGTCATATTATTAGCCCCCACGTCTCTTTGATCTTGAACGTTTCCTTTTCCCTTGTCCTTCCCGTAATGTTGTTTGCCGGAAATTTCCTTATACTGTTGGCTCAGATTTTCGCTCGAACCGTGAGCTGCCGCAGCTTTGTAGCTGACAATATTCAACCCATGTTTCGAATCCTCCGAGAATTTTTCATTGTCCTCTATCCTTCCTGCCCGACGAGAGCACAGTGACTGATCATGACAGAGGCTAAAATAACTTCTACAGTACCCGAACAACCTTTCATACCTCAATGTGATGGTTGTCTCCTCCCCGACGTGAAACTCAACCGAGGTCTCGAAACATAGAGGTTTAAAACCATCCAAAACCACTTGCACTCTGCCGTTATCGAGATACACTTCCTTCACCTCACCCAGAGCCTCGCCAATACTCCGGAAAGTCTGATCTGCCCAGTAGTGAAGGGGGACTCCCATGACACGGATCCAAAACTTGATGGCCGAAGGGTATTTGTTGTCCACGACGGGCTCCCAACGAACTAGTGAGACCATCCAATAGTCGAAATGGAATGGCTCCAACTTCATGATCTCCGCTATGTCTTCCTCCCTGTCGAAATCAAATTGAAAACGACCCATCCCCAAATCTGCCGTCGCTACTCTGTCTTCCACGTTCAGAATTCGGAGAAGCATATGGAGAAGAACCTTCATGTCCTGCTTCTTGGGATTCATACATCTCCCAATCAGTGTTCTTGCATAGCCCGCAATGAGCTCGGAGTTATCGAACTGAGGTACCCTAATCTTCAACCTTTTCAAACTCGTTTCCATTTTCATCTCCGAACCATCTCTCTTGATTAAGTGACTATGAGACATTCTGTGTGGGTAAGGGCAGTAAGCGGATTCTGTAATGGAAGAAAGAATAAGGAGTGAGATGTTGAGATCCAATTTCTGAGCCTCCCATATATACCCGTTTGCCCAACAGATCCGTTGTGTATCCTCCGCCAACAAAATGTGATTTTCCGCAATGATGTATGTCCGAGAAAGTGCCTCCGAGATCCGAGATTGATTCCCCGTATCTTCGTTGAGTCGTTGAGACATAATGTCCTGAATCTGCATATCTCACCTTCCAATAACCCCTGTTGAGATGCTGGACATGATTCCGTAAACAACGCTACACAGTTCATCCTCTCCGTGATTACCGTTGTTTCCTGAATCCAAAATTGGCTCACTGATGTCCATTTGAGTATCCCGTGAAATCCTGAATCAACGCTGACCCGTCTCGCATCTTTGGCAAGTGAATCCACTAGGGGATTCTGAGCCAGACGACCTCGCGATGGTCCTGCATTGAGTTTTGTAATCTCTACGCCAGCCCTCCAATCCCGCCAAAACCGCGTCTTCACCAGATCGAACCGAATCTTCTCGTCCGCTGTCAAGAAGAGAATCCGTATCTCCCAGATACGGGGATTAACCGATCCGAGAGGCCGTGAGGTAAGCCGAGAAAGCCGAAGCCCAGCAAAATGGGGACCAGATCCAAAATCCTCCGCTGACCTATAATTGATCCGATATTCCGAGATCCAAACATGATTTTCCGATATCTTCGAAGCCCAGGGAGAGGTTACAAGCGCCTGGGGCCACCAAGAATCAGATCTCATCCTCAAAACCAGTGAGTCGCCGCCGCCATCGCCAGAGAACCTGTGAAAACAACTTGTAATAATTGATTTTCTTATTCATAATTATTTTCAAATATATTGTAGTATTGTCTTCAATTTCATCATCAACAATAAGGATAATAACCAAAAATTCTTATAAATTTTTACTTATGAACATATATATATATATATATATATTCTTTAGATTCTATTATGATTGCTAAGATTATCAATCATAATTTTAAATTTGTGCATATCATTTTCACAAACATATTTGTTTAGATTCTTAAATATAATATCATTTGAAATAAAATATTAAAAGATTAACAACTATTCTATTATGATTGCTAAGATTATCAATCATAATTTTAAGTTTGTGCATATCATTTTCACAAGCATATTTGTTTAGATTCTTAAATATAACATCATTTGAAATAAAATATTAAAAGATTATTGACGAAAAACGATTTCTCTCTATAATTTAATATTTATTAATTTATCTATTAATTAATATCTTTATAAATTAATAAATTTTTAAAGTTCCGATTTAATTTATAGAAATTTTACTGTATATATTTTTTTGTAACAAAGTAATTTAATTTAATTTTTTGTAACTAAGTTTAAAGTAATGAAAATATATTGAAACAGTTTTTCATTTAGTTTGCTTGAGAAATTTAAGTCTCTGAGCCTTAGTCTAACACGTGAACGAGTCAGTAGAAGATAAGTCAGTGACAACTTTCCCGATCTGTTGTCAACTTCAACTTCCCAAATTTTGGGGTTTCATAACCGACGAATAAAATCATTATTAATTGACTTAACCTCATTCTGTCCAATTTCAGTGTCCCAAAAAACATTTGAGGATTTTGTCGGACGTACGGTATTGATCGAATGGTTAGCGTTCAATAATTTTTGGTGGACTCTAAACCGAGTAATCAGTATAACCTGTCATCATAATACCTTTGTTTTTGACTAGGATCCGACCAAAGTTGCCACTATAACTTTGCTTGTGGGAACCTGTGAAGTTGATGAATCGACTTAGAAGAATATTTATTTACGGAAACCTTCTAAAAATCTACTAGTAACAATGCTCAAACCCTTTTGAAAGAGTTGCATGGGATCTCTCAAGACACTTGGTTTAGCCCATGAAAAATAGATAAATATACTAGTTTTAAGATTTAAGTTTATATATGTCTACGATTTTTTATTTTCAGTTGGCGAAATAAAATGGATTTTTATAAATAAAAAAAGTTTAACAAACATTCATCATATTTGTATTTTTTTTTTTTAGTGATTTACTTAAAAAAATACTTTTGAGTTTGGATTACATAAAAGACATTTTGTGCTATTGAGGCATTTTTTATTATTCATTTTCTTTAAATCTGAAATTGCTCCTCCAGTACACGAGAACGGTGGATGCAATGGCGTTGATGAGTTAAGAATTTAAAATCTGAGTAAAATAATTATTTTTTCCCACCTGATATATTTTCTAATTTTGTATGATGTGAAAGACATAAAACGATTTTTTTTTGGGTGAATTGCATGAATATTACTTTTGGGAGAGCTAATTAGGTAACTACCTTTTCAATGCAGTCAATTAAGTTTCTAACAATAGTCAACTGTCCAGAATAAGGAGAATTGTCGAAAAAGTCCTTGCTCCCTTATTATGGACATTGCTTTTTCTCTGACTTAAAGTGACATGTCTGTGTAAAAGGTATAGATACTAGTGTCTATTTTTGTTCAATAGCAGGGAAAACTTTTAGAATTTGTCTTTCTTTTTCCTCTTTCTCTTTTCTCTTTTCTCTTTTCTCTTTTCTCTTTTCTCTTTTCTCTTTTCTCTTTTCTCTTTTCCTTCTCTTTCTATTTTCTTTGTGTGAAAAAGAAAAGTAGTTGACTATTTCATTATTAACTGATGCCATCACTCGTACCAGTCATAATTTATGCCATCAATAAGTTTTATAAACGTGATAATAGTCATCTATTTGTGTTATTAATTAGTGTTGACTACTTTTACTTGTAGTTCAATCGTTTATTTTTGCTAAATAGTTGGTTATTTAATTGTTTATGTATGAGTCCTTATTTTTAGTTTGTTGCGTTGGGGATATAACTGTATGGAGTAGTAACCTATTTATTTGACTGATTATATTAAAAGTATTCATCTATAAAAAAATTTGGGGTGGGGTGGGGTGGGGTGGGGTGGGGAGGGGGGTTAATAGTGAAAACAGTTGAGTATATTGACTTCTCACATGTTTTGTATAATTAACTATTAAGTGCGGATAGAAAACTCTTGCTATTTGACTATGTATCTTGTTTCTGTAGTATTGGATTTTGTCCACGTGAAAATAGTATTCTATTTGTGTGAGTAATTAGTTTTGACTACTTTTATTTGTAGTTGAATCGTTTATTTTTACTAAATAGTTGGTTATTTAATTGTTTATGTATGAGTTCTTATCTTTAGTTTGCTGTGTTGGGGGTTTAACCGTATGGAGTAGTCACATATTTATTTGACTAACTATATTTAAAGTATTCGTCTATAAATTTTGGGGGTTAATAGTGAAATTAGTTGAGTATAACTTCTCACATGTTTTGTATAATTAACTAATAAGTGCGGATAGACAACTTTTGATATTTGAATATGTATCAGAATAAGATAGTCTGCTACGCAATCACAACTATATATTGTACTAAATAGTATATCGATGAAAAAAATGAATTATATAGTGAATTATCTTTATAATTGTCTGTTATAGTCAACTATTTGCTATATAATGTACTAAATAGTAACTACTATACCAGTTAACTATACAATATTTAACTATTTAGAAAAATGGTTAGCTACAATTTCATCTAGCTAATGAATATTGCTACACCACAAATATCTCTTCTGCTTTTTTAGTTCAATCTTCATCTCCATCTCCATCTCCATCTTCAAGCTCACCAGTGTTGGCCACATTTCTAAAATTGAGAAAACATGATATGTAAGTTTGGAGCAGCTAACTATATGTGAAAATAGTTAACTACATAAAAATATTTGACTATTTGGGATATATAGCTAACTACATGTGAAAATATAACCGATTATTTGTAATTACAATTCATAGTTATCCAATATAGTTGACTATATGGCAAAAAAATAAATTATATAGGGAATTATCCTAATAATTGTCTATTATAGTCAACTATTTGCTATATAATGTACTAAATAGAACCTACTATACTAGTTAATTATAAAGTAGGTAACTATTTTGAAAAAAAATAGTTAATTACAATTCTTTGGGCCAAGACTGAAGAAGCTTCTAAGGACTCTCTACCACCTCCTAGCTTCAATTCCATTTCCAAGCTGCTCTAAACTTATATGAACAAAGAACGAGGCAGCCGATAACGAATACAAGTTTGAGCAAAATATATGGAAATGAGAGATTTTGATTTTTCCCAAGAGATCTATGGATAGAAGAAAACATATCATATATTGGATCTAATTTTATTATAAGAAAAACAAAAGTAAATGAGGAATTTTTATTTTACCCAAGAGAATAGCTTGAAGAACGGTAAGCTCTGTTCTTTCTTCTTCTCTGTCTCCGCTGGCGAAACGACCTTCGAATCCGCCATAGTTTGCCATCACCTCCGACATTTTTTTTTGATCCGAGCTGTTGGGTGAGAAAATAGGAAGAAGAAGAAAAAGATCTCGATGGAGAGAGAAGAGAGAAGAGAGAGAATAAAATGTATGGTTCGTTCTTGCTGATATGGAAGAAAGAGAAAAAAAAATTGATATATGAAAGAGAAAGAGAAAAACTTGAGAGAGAATATGGAAGATTAAAGAAAGGGTTATATGAGAGAGAAAGTAACATCAATATATGAAAGAGAAAAATAAAAACTTGTTGTTAGAAGAGAAGAAAAAAACAAGGTGTTATTGTTGTTAATTCTGAATATTAAGTAAAATAGACTAGGGACTGCAGTGTCATTTGCCATTAGTTATTTTTGAATATTAAATTGGTTTTTTATTTTGTTAATTTTGACACACAAACATGATATGTCACCTAGTTTCCTTTTGTTTGTTACTATGAATAATAATTCTATTTTTGATATATTTTAAGACTCATTTTACACTAGTTTAGGTGTGGAACAAAAAATTTAAAAACAACAAAAAAACACTAGAAATTTAATCATGCAAAATTCAGATCGACATGGATATGATAGCGTGGACAAGTTTACATTGACATATCGGCGTGTATGAACCTATAACATAAATGTCCATTACAATTGGTACACAAAAACATGTTCACGCAGTGATTATTCATGTTATTATTCTTGAAATTAGCTCAAACGAGAATATATAGGTTTTCATAGACAAATAATGAATTAAGAAAGTTGTGGACATGACTGTTTTATGCATATATGGATGTGGACACACCTTTTACAAAAAAAAAATTATTATGATTAATCCACATAAACATATTATAGTATCCACCTAACATAATTCATATCACAACGTCCACAAATCAAATCGATATCCAAATGGATCGTTTGTTTTCGCATGACTAGATCTTTTGTTTTTGTTTTTAGATTTCTTTTTTGACATCTAAACCATAATAAAATGGTTCTTAAAATATAAGAAAAAATAGGATTATCATTTATTATAACAAAAAAAAATTGTTTGATGTATTTCACAATATATGAAATTATAAAACAAAACAAGTGGGTGATAATAATTATTTTTACTTATTTTTTTATTTTTAAACTCTTCCATGACCTTCAATCCACTGTCTTCGTGTACACGCAGAGATTTTATAAAATTGAACAGTGGAATAAGGAGCAAAAAATACTTTATACTTTCATACAGTGCCTCAATATATAGTACAAAATGTCTTATTGTGTAATTGTAAACTAAAAAAGCGTGTAATTTTCTTTTTTCTCTGCATAAAAAATAGATATTTTTGTTTTGGCTAAAAATATTGTTCGACTTACAAAAAACATTTACTCAACCGTCCAGGTTCGACTGGAAAATCTTCGAGTAAATTCTCATCCTTTGTTAAATTTTCTTTTTGTAGATATCGCCGTCTTAAAAGGTATCAATTTTGATTTGGCGGCGTTGGATTTATCAGACACAAATTGAAGTATTGAACTTTAAAAAATTTCAGACACAAATTGATTTTGGTAACTGCCTTAGAGAGTTCAAGTTTGATTTTGTGTCATGTGGATTAAGTATCTTTTTTTTTTTTCCAAATATCTTTTTTTTTTAGTTCTGAATAAATGTCTTTAAGCTTTTCTGGCAAATAAAGGATACTAGAAGACGCAGAATGGTCACAAAAGAACGACACAAGAAAGTATTGGCCACAAAATTGTCCTCTTGTAATAATTATATATATGATTACGTCATCTGCTACATCATTTTGGTAAATCCTTTTTTCTTATCTCCATTCTTCTTAGTTCTTATCCATCTTATATGATCGCACGATCACTCACCCACAATCCAAAGCAAAACAAAACTTGAAAGTTACTCACTGAGTTGGAACCAGTATGGCTTCCCAGAAAACCCATCATTTTCATCCTCCTCTTCACTTTGTTCTATTCCCTTTCATGGCTCAGGGCCACATGATTCCCATGGTTGATATTGCAAGGCTCTTGGCTCAGCGTGGTGTGACCATAACAATTGTCAAGTTTCCATATCAAGAAGCCGGCTTGCCCGAAGGACAAGAGAATGTAGATTTGCTTGAGTCGATGATGTCGATGGCAACTTTCCTTGAAGCGGTTAACAAGCTCGGAGAACCGGTCCAGAAGCTATTGGAAGGGGTGACACCTCGACCAAGCTGTCTAATTTCTGATATTTGTTTGTTTTATACAAGCAAAATCGCTAAGAAGTTCGATAATCCAAAGATCGTTTTCAATGGCATGTCTTGCTTTTGCCTTCTGTGTATGCATGTTTTACGCAAAAACCGTGAGATCTTGGAGAATTTAACGTCAGACAAAGAGTATTTCCTCGTTCCTTCCTTCCCTGACAGAGTTGAATTGACGAAACTTCAAGTTCCTGTCGAAACATATGCTGATCATGGAGAGTGGAAAGATTTTATGGACAATTTGGTACAAGCGGATTAAACATCCTATGGTGTGATCCTCAACACAATTAAAGAGCTGGAACCAGATTATGTCAAAGACTACAAGGAAGCTAGGGTTGGTAAAGTATGGTCCATTGGACCTGTTTCCTTGTGCAACAAGGTAGGATCAGATAAAGCTGAGAGGGGAAACAAGGCAGACATAAACCAAGACGAGTATCTTAAATGGCTTGATTCTAAAGAAGAAGGGTCGGTGTTATATGTTTGCCTCGGAAGTATTTGCAATCTTCCCCTGGATCAGCTCAAGGAGCTCGGGCTAGGCCTCGAGGAATCCAAACGACCTTTCATTTGGGTTATAAGAAGTTGGGAGAAATAAAAAGAGTTAGATGAGTGGATCTCGGAGAGCGGATTTGAAGAAAGAATCAAAGAGAGAAGACTTCTCATCAAAGGATGGGCTCCTCAAATGATTATCCTTTCACATCCCTCCGTTGGAGGGTTCTTAACACCCTGCGATTGGAACTCAACTCTAGAGGGAATAACCTATTAGACTATGTATTAGTACAGGTATATAAGTAAACATATGTACATAATTACAGAGTATCTATGAGAATACATTTTGACTTCATTTTCTCTCTCATAGTTAATATGGTATCAGAGCATTTTTCTCTCTCGAACTTCCGCGTAACAAACTTTTCAGCTTCCATGGAGTCATCTTCTCCGATTCATCTTCGATTCTTCATCTGAGCTACGATTTCTTCCATTTTCTTTCATCCCTGAATTTCAATATTCGATTTCTTTCATTCCGATGAGTGCTTCGAGCCAAGACATTATCCTTCTCGTCTCGCGAATCTTTTTCAATCCATTTTCGCATTTCTTCAAATGGCGATTTCTCTGATTGTCATCTCCATCTTTTCTTTGTATTGATCTTTGTTTTTTGTCGATTGCTCTTTTCCGGCGCATTCTTTCTTTGGATTTGTTCGATTTCATTTCCATCTCATCTCAATTTCGTTGCAATGGCTCCGAATGAAAATCCGAGTACCCAACAACAACATCAACATTCTTCTATTCCCGATTCGACTCAGCGACATTCGCTGGATCAGTACGAGAATCCGTACTTCTTGCATAGTTCTGATCATACGGGATTAATCTTGGTTTATGATCGTCTCGCCCCTGGTGCAGAGTTTCATTCATGGCGTAGATCAGTGCGAATGGCGCTTAATGTGCGCAACAAACTTGGCTTTATTGACGGTACCATCTCTAAACCTTCTCAAGATCATCGAGATTATAGTTCTTGGTCCCGATGCAACGATATGGTTGCTACTTGGCTTATGAATTCAGTTTCAAAGAAAATTGGTCAAAGTCTTCTATTCATATCTACTGCCAAAGGAATACGGAGCAATCTTTTATCTAGATTTAGGCAGGATGATGCGCCTAGGATATACGAGATAGAACAACGCCTTAGCTCTATTCAGCAAGGTTCTATGGATATAAGTGCCTACTATACGGAACTGGTAATACTTTGGGAAGAGTATAAGAACTACGTAGAGTTACCAGTATGCACTTGTGGGCATTGTGAGTGTAATGCGGCTGTGTTCCAGGAAAAACTGCAGGATAGGAGTCGTGTGGCTAAGTTTCTTATGGGTTTGAATGAATGCTATGAGTCTACTCGTCGTCACATCTTGATGTTGAAACCAATTCCTACTATTGAAAATGCTTTTCATATGGTGACTAAAGATGAAAGGCAAAAGACTATGAAGCATGCTACTAGACCTGAAAATGTTGTTTTCCAGAATTCAACTCCTATGTCAACAACTGAGGAATCTGGTTACAATGTCTTTCAAGATAATGCAGCATATGCATTGCAGAATGCTTATCGACCTAAGTCTAGACCCATATGCACTCATTGTGGTCAGACTGGTCATGTGATACATAAGTGCTTTAAGCTTCACGGATATCCTCCAGGATACATTCATGGATATAAAAGTGGTTCATTTGGATATCAGAATCAGAGACCTTCTACTCAAGCTTCTTTCCAGCCAAGAGGACAAGTTCAGAGTGCCTTTCAACCTCGAGGCAGAATGGAAAATACTTTCAGAACTCAGGCCATTGCCAATGTCATGAATGATTCATATCCTTATCTTCCTCCTCCAGCTACTCATGCTACAAACTTGGACTTAAGTCATATAAATAATGATCAACTTCAGTCTCTGATTCAACAACTCTCTAATCATGTCAAAGTGTCTGAGCCAGTAGCTGCTCAATGTCAATTATCCACATCGGTCCATTCATCATCAGTCACAGAACATGGTGTCATGGGTGCACAATCATCATTGGGTATTGTCTCTTTTCCTTCTACTTCATTGAGATTTGAGAACAACAGATTTACCTTCCAACACCAATGCTTATCCACCTTATACACCAATCTCCCTCATGGTTCTTGGATAATTGAAAGTGGGGCTACATGTCATGTTTGTTCTGATTTATCACTTTTTAGGGAAATTATTCCTGAATCTGTGGTAACAGTATCTCTACCTAATGGAACCAAAGTTGCTATCACACACACATGCACAATTCATTTATCATCATCACTTGTTTTACATGACGTTTTTCATGTTCCATCATTCAAATTTAACCTCTTATATGTCAGTAGTTTGTTAAAATCAGGTTCATGTTCAGCTCATTTTTTTGTTAATTCTTGTTTGATTCAGGAGTCTATTCAGGACTTGATGATTGGTAGAGGCATTCTTCTACACAATCTATACATTTTACAGCTGGATACTTCTTCTTCACATTTCTCTGGATCCTTGATGGTTGATGGTCATTTTTGGCATCAACGCCTTGGACACCCATCCTCTAACAAGTTAAGGCATCTTTCTACTGTTTTACCAATGTCTAAGTATAGGTTATCTTCTGATTCACCTTGTCTAGTGTGTCCTCTTGCCAAACAGAAACGGTTACCTTTTGAGTCCCATAACCATCTGTCTTCATCTCCATTTGATCTTATTCACTTAGATGTTTGGGGTCCGTTTTCTGTAGAGTCTATAGAAGGTTACAAGTATTTTCTCACCATTGTTGATGACGGTACTCGTGTAACCTGGGTTTACATGATGAGAAATAAAAGTGATGTTTCAAAAATGTTTCCATCTTTCATTAATCTTGTTACAACTCAGTATAATGCAATCATCAAGACTATTAGAACTGATAATGCTCTTGAACTTGCATTTACTGAAATAATAAAACATCATGGTATGGCACAACAATTTTCTTGTGCATATACTCCACAACAAAATTCTGTAGTGGAACGAAAACATCAACATTAACTAAATGTGGGTCGTGCTTTGTTGTTTCAATATAATGTTCCCTTGATATATTGGAGTGATTGCATTCTCACTGATGTTTTCATCATTAATCGTCTGCCTTCGATCCTTTTGCAACATAAGACTCCATATGAACTTCTGGTCAAGAAAACACCTGAATATTCCTTCTTACGATCATTTGGTTGTCTGTGTTATGTTTCGACACTGCAGAAAGATAGGAATAAGTTTAGTCCTAGAGCTGAATAATGTGTCTTTTTAGGCTATTCTTCTGGTTACAAGGTTTTACATTTATAATCAAACATTGTCTCTGTTTCTAGGAATGTTGTCTTTCATGAAACTGTGTTTCCTTTTAAGTCAACTCATTTTGTTAAACAACCTTTCAAGTCAACTCATTTTGTTAAACAACCTGATTTTTTCCCAAAAACAATATTACCTTTACATGTTCCTGACATTGCCATATTATCTTCACATCCTGCATCACCTGTTGTCACTGAATCTACTATACCTCATTCACATCATTCATTTGTTCCATCTCATACATTACATAGCAACTCTGGTCCATCTATTGTTACTGAGAATGTTGCTACAGAGACCGCAGTAATTTCCCTACCTAGTGGCAGACCAAAACGGACTGCAAAGCCACCAGGTTACATATCCAACTACCATTGCTCACTCACTCAAATTTCTACTCCATTTCATTCTTCTTCTAAAATCTATATTACTATGTATCCTATCTCTTCTTGTCTTTCATATTCTCAACTAAAATCTCCATATCAGTCTGTTGTTCTTTAATTCTCTCTTGAGACAGAACCTAAAATGCTCAAATAAGCCATGACATCAAAGGAGTGGACAAAGGCTTGTGATGTGGAACTTCAGGCTATGGAGAATACTAATACATGGAGTGTAGTATCTTTGCCTCCAGGAAAGAATGTTGTAGGATGCAAGTGGGTCTTTACTATAAAGTATCATGCTGATGGCACTATTGAAAGATACAAAGCAAGACTAGTTGCGAAAGGATTCACTTAGCAAGAAGATGTAGACTCCTTTGATACTTTTTCTCCTGTTGCAAAATTGGCACGTGTTAAGCTCATTCTTGGTCTAGCTGCACGACAGGGTTGGAGTTTGAATCAAATGGATATTACTAATGCATTTTTGGATACTGAATTAGATGAAGAGATCTACATGAGTCTATCTCAAGGATATACACCAGCATCTGGATCTCTACCATCAAATCATGTATGCCGTCTTCACAAATCCATTTATGGCCTAAAACAGGCATCTAGACAATGGTACAAGTGTCTCTCTAAAGCCTTAACTGATGATGGTTTCATACAATCACATGCTGACAATACTATTTTTGTCAAGCTCCGAGGTACATCCTTCATAGCTCTTCTCATCTATGTAGATGATATTCTCATTGTTAGTAACAATGATGATGTTGCCCTCTCGGTTGAGTTGACATTGGCAAAGCAATTCAAAACCAAAGATCTCGGACCAGCTAGATTCTTTCTTGGTCTTGAAATTGCTAGAAACTCTGATGGGATTTCAGTTTCTCAGAGAAAATATTGCTTGGATTTGCTTGAAGATTCTGGTTTATGGTATGCAAACCAAAGTCTGTTCCTATGGATCCTAAAATCTCTCTCAGCAAAGACACATGAACTCCTCTTTCGGATGCAAAGCCATACAGAGAAGTCATAGGCAGGCTCTTATAACTCTGTATCACCAGGCCTGATATCACCTTTGTTTTACATCGCTTGAGTCAGTTTCTCTCATGTCCCACAGATGTTCATTTCCAAGCTGCCCATCATATATTGAAATATCTCAAAACCAATCCAGGACAAGGCATCTTCTACTCTGCCTCTACTGAACTTTGCTTGAATGGTTTTGCTGATGCGGATTGGGCAGCCTGCCCAGATACTAGAATACCAGTCATTGGTTCTTGCGTTTTTCTTGGTACCTCTCTGATCACATGGAAGTCCAAGAAACAGGAGGCAATTAGCAGAAGCAGCACGTAGGCAGAATATCGCAGCAGTGGCCACTGGGGATCTTCTTTGGCTGTATCAGTTGCTGAAAGACCTACATATATATGTCACCTCTTAAACCAAGCTGTTTTGTGACAACAAATCGGCAATGCACATTGCTAATAATCTTGTTTTCCATGAGAAGACTAAACATGTGGAAATAGACTGCCATACAACGAGAGATCAAGTGAATAATGGGTTCTTGAAAGTACTTCATGTTTCTATTTCAAACCAGTTGGCGGATATACTGACCAAGCCGCTACATCCGGGTCCATTCCATTCTTTACTCAATCGTATGTCAGTTTCAAGCCTCGTTCTTCCTCGGAATGATTCGGCTTGAGGGGAGTGTATTAGATTATGTATTAGTACATGTATATATAAGTAAACATATGTACAAAATTACAGAGTATCTATGAGAATACATTTTGACTTCATTTTCTCTCTCATAGTTAATATAACCTCTGGTCTACCGTTGCTTACATGGCCGCTATTTGCAGACCAATTCTGCAACGAGAAATTGGTCGTGCAGGTACTAAAAGCCGGTGTAAGAGTCGGGGTTGAGCAGCCTATGCAATGGGGAGAAGAAGAGAAAATAGGAGTGTTGGTGGATAAGGAAGGAGTGAAGAAAGCCGTGGAAGACTTAATGGGTGAGAGTGACGATGCAAAAGTGAGAAGAAGGAGAGCCAAAGAACTTGGAGAATTAGCTCACAATGCTGTAGAGGAAGGAGGCTCTTCTCATTCTAACATCACATTCCTCTTACAAGACATAATGCAACTAGCACAATCCAAGAATTGATAAAGTTATTTTTAAATAACATTTTGTGAGTTTTATTTAAATTATCTCTTTTATCGAATGTGAGTTTTAAGCTCCAAATTTATTGACGGATTAGAGAAAACAAATTATGCATATTTGCTGAAGAAAAAATAAAATCCATCAGAGGTGGTGCAACGCCGCCACAAACGCTGTTATTAATCGCTTTCGCTAGCCTAATTAATTTTTATTAGAGGGTTTATTGGTTCATTGATTTTAATGGATTTAGAAATTTTTGTAGGATTTGGAAATTCATAAATTTTAAAATATAATAAAGTGGATTTGAAATTCAATTAAAGTGGATTTGAGAATCAAATAAAGGTTGGTGTATTTTAATGGATAAAGAATTTATGTCTTATGGTATAAACATATTGTAACCATCGTGAAAATTTCCTGTCTAATCATTTTTTCTGTCAAATCTTTAGAAATAACGAGGTTTGGGAGGTTATTGACTGATTGATTTATGAAGATTTTTAGAATTTAAGATTTTACTTTTATTGGTTTGTGAATTTTTACATTCTTAATAGATTTCAATGTTATTCATTTATGGATTATAACATTCTTTAAAATTCATTGTTATTGGTTTGATGATTTTTATAATCTAATCAAAATTCATTGTTATTCAAAAAAATTGTATTTTAATGATTTTATAATTCTGTTAAAATATAGTGTTATTGGGATATGGAAGGATTACGGGGGGGGGGGGGGGGGTTTATTGGTTCTTACATTTTAATGGATTTGGAAATCCAAATCAAATCAAGTGTTATTGGTTCCATAATTTTGAAATCCATATTCAAATATTGGGGGGTGTATTGAACTGACTATTTAGAGTGGTTTTAGTTTTAATAAGATTTCAGATGATTTTGATGGTTTTGGCTAATTTTAAAGAAGTTGTTATGATTTTGTATTAAAACCCCCTACAATCCCACCTAAAACCATGAGATTTGGATCTTTGTATTTTTAACTAAGAAAGTCTCCTAAAATCATCTAAAATCCCCTGCAGTCATTAAAATCCCAATACTTAAAACATTTTCAATAACAGTGGATTTGATATGATTTTAACAAATTCGTGTTTGAATAACAGAGGATTGTAGATGATTTTGAGTGACTTTACATAAATCTCATGTTCAATAACACTGGATTTGGGAAGATATTTTAAAATCCTTAGTTGAATAACATGGGATTTTAAGAAAATCTAAAAATCTCTTAAAATACACACTTCAATACACCCCCCCCCCCCCCCCCCCATTGTGTTATTGGTTCTATGATTTTAAAATCCATGTTAAAATCAAGTGCTATTCAAAAGTAAGGATTTGATTTTAATTTTGATTTGAATGGATTTACAAGTGTTTTTAAGATGGAAATACAAATGAGCAAATATCGAGTGAAACCTTGTTATTTGGTTGAATTTAGATTTACAAGTGTTTTTTTTCAAGATGAAACTACTATGTATAATTAAAAATAGAAAGACACCTATCAATTAATGTGTAGAAGAAGAGACAATAAATAACTACATTTAACATTAAGTTACTACATGTTACAAGGCTAGTTTCTAAGTGGATATGTAACATCTACTACATTCTGGACACGGGGCTAGCTAGTTTCTAAATAGAGGTTCAAAACAATGCTCGTGAGACCTCTCAGGTTTCATGTAATCAGTGTCTGCTAATGTACAAACAAAGATTGTGATTGTTCTGCACGATCGCTAAACTTAAAATAGATTTTTGAAATGGTAAAAAAGATAGATAGAAAAAGCCAATTTCATTATAAAAACTCAATCAATTGAGAGCAATAATTGCAACAAATATGTGGACATATTCTATACTTTAGGAGAATACAAAATGATTAGTAAAAGAAAAAGAACGAAAAAAAATTTTGGTTTGTTTTTTTTTTATTTTCTTATAATACTAAAATTCTTGTAAATCTATTTGGTTGATTTACAATAATCCATTTATTTGATTTTGAAATCCAATTATTTAACTTTGAAATCCACTTCTCTGATTTTAAAATCAATGGATTCATTAGAATTTCTAAATCTGAGAAATCCATTAAAATGCAAGAACCAATAACCCCCACTACAATTTAACTCATAAAACATGATTTTCAAAATACTATCTATATCCCTTAGATTCTCAAAGTTTGTTATAATATAATTCTCTTTTGGATTGTTTAAATACCCAAAATTCTATGCAATTTTAAAAGACTTTTAAAATTCAACAAAATTCTATGCAAATTTGACAAATCTTATGATTTTTGAAATCAACAAAACTCTCTATAAATTCAACTTCCAATAAGCCCCCAAATACTACAAAATCTATGAAAATCCAGTGTGAAATCAAATCCATTCTCAAATCCTAATATTGAATAACACATGATTTTAATAAAGATTTGAAAATCATGAAACCAATAACACATGATTTTAACAAGGATTTGAAAATCAATGATTGAATAACATAGGATTTTGTTTGGATTTCTAAATCCATGAGCCAATAAACCCCTCAGTTCCACCAATTTTTTATTTTTGTTTTTGTTTTTAGTTCTAGTTCCAGCATTTTCCTTAGTTCCAATTCCAGTTCTAACACTTTTAAACTCCAGTTCCATATCTAAATAGTCTTCTTAAGCGCAACACTTATGTAACCAAAAGCTTTGGCTTCAACATTATAGAACATGATTTGTTTTTGGTAATTTGGCTGTTTGCTAACTAATTTATGATGTTCCGGTGGTTGAAGTATTAATCCATAATTTTTGGGTTTTTTTTGCTGATGCTTTGAGTTTTGTTGTAAATAGGGTTGTAAATATCTAGTTGTCTATAGAAAGATATAGAGATTCAATTTTTTCTCATTTTTTGGTTAATCCAAATTTATCGTTTTGCGGCTGTGAACTCTCCACTATCTTTTCTGGCTGGCTTATAGTTATATATGAATGCAAAAAGACACAGGAGCCCCACAAAATGTACAGTACTAATCTCCGTGAACCATATTGCGTTTTGTAACGAAGACGCCAATTTGCTTATGTTCTCTGAGAGCAATGTTGAAGAAGTATGCTAATTGTGATGATGTTGATGTGAGAGCAATGGTTCAGAAGATGCAAAGAAAGTTTTCTAAGTATTGGGATCAATACAGTGTTATTCTAGCTATGGGAGCTGCTTTAGATCCAAGATTAAAGTTACAGATACTAAAGTCAGCTTATGATAAAGTTGATCCCGTTACTTCAGAGCAGAAGGTTGCAGTTGTTAGGGAGAATCTGATTTTGCTCTATGAAGAATATCAGAATAAATCTGCAAGTTCGTTAAAGTCTTCAACAACACTCACTCCACATGAGCTTCTCACTGAATCACCACTTCAAGATGATTTGAATGATGTAAGTATGACAAATACAATATAATGTTTTCACTATTTCTCATTCTAAATCATATATAACTGATTTTGTGTATATTTGTATATGACAGGATCTATTTGAGCTTGAGAGTAGCCTCAAGTCTAGTTCAAAAAATACCAAATCAAATTTAGAAATCTATGTGGATGATCCCAGACTAGAGATGAAAACTTTTACAGATATGGAAGTTCTAAGCTTTTGGAAAGAGAACCAACATAGGTATGGTGATTTAGCTTCCATGGCATCTGATTTGCTTAGTATCCCAATCACCACAGTAGCTTCAGAGTCAGCTTTCAGTATTGGTGGTCGAGTCTTAAATCATTTTAGAAACCGGCTTCTTCCCGAAAATGTTGAAGTATTGATTTGTACTCGCAACTGGTTACGTGGATTTGCAGAGTTTGAAGGTAAAGTTTCAATACATTATAAGCTTATGTCTTAGGTTGAGTTAACTAACCTGTATTCATCAAATTTTAGGTGATATTGAAGATTATTTTGATGATAAAGATAATGATATTACAAAGGTGGCAAGTAGCTCAGGAGTTGAAGATTCTAACACATGATGAGGAAGCCAAGTTTTAAATATTTTAAATCCATTTTGTTTCTTATTTTATTTTTTTCTTTCAGAAAACCAATATGTTTTAAATATTTTAAATCCACTTTTTTTTTTTTTTTTATGACTTATTAGTTGTGTGGTTTGTGTCTTACTCTCAAAACTTTATTATAAAAGTTGTATTTTAAGTAAAAAAAAACATAACCACTTCAAAAAGGTCTCAAAAGGGTTTAACCCTATATTATAAATTTTATAGGGCTTAAAAAAGGTTAGGATTCATTTAAGATTGGACTTTAAATAAGCAGGGTTGGGTTAGGTTTAAAAACCCTTATTAACATCCCTAGTTCTCTCTTACATCACTTATTATTATTTCCTTGGCTTCAAAGATTTTTCCATGAGTCAATAAATAAGCATATATGTAAGCACAGACAAACACACACACACACACAAAGCAAACAAAGAAAAACTTAGAGAGTTCCTCATGGCTTCATAAACAACCCAACAATCTAATCCTTCTCTTCACTTTGTTCTCTTCCCTTTCATGTCTCAGGGCCACATGATCCCCATGGTCGATATTGCAAGGCTCTTGGCTCAGCGCGGTGTGACCATAACAATTGTCACAACGCAGCCCGGTTCAAAAACGTTCTTAACCGGGCCATACAGTCTGGCTTGCCCATCAATCTTTTGCAAGTGAAGTTTCCATCTCAAGAATCGGGTTCGTCAGAAGGACATGAGAATATGGACTTGCTCGATTCATTGGGGGCGTCATTGTCTTTTTTCAAAGCAAGTAACATGTTCGAGGAACCGGTCCAGAAGCTATTGAAAGAGATTGAACCTAGGCCAAGCTGCATAATCGCCGACATGTGTCTGCCTTATACAAACAGAATCGCCAAGAACTTTGGTATACCAAAGATCATCTTTCATGGCATGTGTTGCTTCAATCTTCTTTGTATGCACATTATGCGCCAAAACTATGAGTTTTGGGGAGCTGTAGAGTCTGATAAGGAGTACTTTCCCATTCCAAATTTTCCTGACAGAGTTGAGTTCACAAAATCCCAGCTTCCAGTCATGATTGTATATGGTGTTGGATACTGGAAAGAGCTTCTTGACGAAGTAACAGAAGGGGATAACACTTCTTATGGTGTGATTGTCAACACGTTTGAAGAGCTCGAGCCAGCTTATGTTAGAGACTACAAAAAGGTTAAGGCAGGTAAGGTATGGAGCATCGGGCCGGTTTCCTTGTGCAACAAGGTAGGAGTAGACAAAGCTGAGAGAGGAAACAAGGCGACCATTGACCAAGATGAATGTTTTAAATGGCTTGATTCTAAAGAACAAGGTTCGGTGCTATATGTTTGCCTTGGAAGTATATGCAATCTTCCTCTGGCTCAGCTCAGAGAGCTTGGGCTAGGCCTCGAGGAATCACAAAGACCTTTCATTTGGGTCATAAGAGGTTGGGAGAAGTATAACGAGTTAGTTGAGTGGATCTCAGAGAGCGGTTTTAAAGAAAGAATCAAAGAAAGAGGCCTCCTCATCAAAGGATGGGCTCCTCAAATGATTATCCTTTCACACCCTGCCGTTGGAGGATTCTTGACACACTGTGGATGGAATTCTACTCTTGAAGGAATCGCCTCGGGCGTTCCATTGCTCACATGGCCGCTTTTCGGAGATCAATTCTGCAACCAGAAATTAGCGGTGCAGGTACTTAAAGTCGGTGTGAGCGTCGGTGTTGAAGATCCCATGACATGGGGAGAAGAAGATAAAATAGGAGTATTGGTGGATAAAGGAGTGAAGAAGGCTGTGGAAGAATTGATGGGTGATAGTAATGATGCTAAGCATAGAAGAGAAAGAGTCAAAGAGCTTGGAGTATTAGCTCACAAGGCTGTGGAGAAAGGAGGCTCTTCTCATTCTAACATCACATTCCTCTTACAAGACATAATGCAACAAGTACAAACCAAGAATTGATTGCATCAGTTGCTCTCGATTAGATCATTCTTCATGTTGTGCCTCATTAAATTAATCATTCTGTTTCATATAGAGTATCGTTTTGAATTTTTTTTTTTTTTTTAAATGTTGGTTTACATTTTAATGTGTTCACAGCTACGTCGCACGGAATCGCTCGGAAAACTCCAATTCCCATTACAGAATCGGAAACGGAATCGGAAACGGAATCGGAATCGCTAGGAATCACTACACTACAAGAAAACATGCGTTTTTCCGACGACAGTATCGTTCGGAAATCCGTCGAAAAATACCTCTTCCGACAGAAAAACATCTGTCGGTTACAGCTCGTCGAAAATCCGTCGGAACATTCCGACAGATTGTAGTCGTCGGAAACTGGTCGAAATATTTTCGACGGATTACCGACGGCCGTATTTCCGACGGATATTTGATCGGAACTACTTGTTGGAAAGTTGTCCGAAATATTTCCGACGAGATTCCAACGTGCTTTGTTTTCGACGTGATTCCGACGGGCTTTGTTTCTGACGGATATTCCGACGGGCTTTGTTTCCGACGGATATTTATCGGAATATTCTGTCGCCCGTCGGAAAATTTCTGATAACTTTCCGACGGATTATATTTCGACGGATTTCCGACGGACTATTCTGACGGACTATTTTCGAAGGACTATTTCCGATGGGAATCTATAATTTGTTTTTTTATAGAATTTTTTATAATAATTATTAAATTAATTAAGTTTTAATTAATATAATTTATAAATATTAAAATTCCATAATTATAATTAAATATTCTTAATTAAAAAGTGATATTAAAAAAACATGAAATTTAGTTCGGAAACAGATCGGGGAAGGCCTTTTTCATGGTCGCCTGCAAATCGGTGAGCTCTTGACGGATTGAGTTGTGAGCGAACTGCAACTCCTGGTGTGCAAACTGCAACACACCGACTTGCTCGTTACGGTCTTTCACTGTTTGGCTGAGCCTCGCGATTTCTTCCCTATACTCCGAAGCATAGCAAAGAACCGAGGAAGAAGATTCATGGGTCGGAAATCCGTCTAACCCAGTGAATCGACCTTTGACTTGTCGAATTTCCTACGAAATATTACAAATGTTATTAATAAAATTACGGAAAAAATGAAAAAAAAAAAATCAAAATTTACAGCGAGAACAATCTCGTTGATCTCTTCCCGTGATAACTCGTTTGAGGACCCGGATCCGTCGAGAGTGAGCTGCGACATCAAAACTTCACGGTCCAGCTTCTTCTTCTTGCTCTTCTCGATAACTTCCCGCATCCCCAAGTCCTGGATCACACCCGTTTTTTTGTTGATGTGCCTCTTCTCGATGAGTTTAAGATAATCGGGAGCAGTACCGGCTTCTTTCGCATGTAAAATTTTGTTAAGTAAAATAATTTTAAAAAAACGAAATTAGTAATTAAAAATTAAAATTAAACTTAACATTTCCATCGCCTCGCGTTCAACGGTCTTTGCGCCCCCGTTGTGAATGTAGGGGCCCTTCCCTCCTCGCTCGCTCTTCCGGTTCTTCGACTGTTTCTCAGAGACATTCTTCGTCGGTGACGAATCGTCACATGCTTACTCCAGTACTCGGAGAAGCTCTTCCAAACGTCGTCCTCAAGGTCCCTCGGCTTAGCTTTGTTATGCTTTCACTTCTGCTTCCACTCGTATATGTGGTTCGAATACGAAAGTGCGGCATACCGATCGAAAGTTGCAATAACTTTCTGGTAAATTTTCATAATTTTCTACAATGCCAGATACGGGGAGCCCAAAGACCGGTGTTCAATGTCGGGTCTCTTGTTTCCATAGGTTCCAAGGCCTGGTGCAAACGCCTGGGTTACCTGGGCCGTATAGACTCAAGTAAGGCCCAGTTTGACCCAGAGGAATCACACCTACAAAAAAAGCCATGAACGACACGCGACAACACGTAATTCGTCCACATAGAAGGGTCCGTATTTATCCCAAACAATTATATTTTTTATTAAATATATGTCATTCGCATTTTAATTTTTTAAGAATCAAAGTCGTAACATTTTTTATATATATATCACATATATTAATTTACACATACGTACATTTTTAACAAAAAAAAAACTTATTACGCATACATCACAATTCCACACATTATTATATAATATGATTGTTATGTAATATTCATATTATACAATATGAATACTATGTAAATTGGTTGTGATATGATAAACTCGTAAATATTTATAATTGTCAAAGTGAAATTATTTAAAATTTGAAAAACTATTTTATAAATAAAAGATTCAATTTCAAAATGAAGTCGAAAATGAGATTATTTCATATTTAGAAAAAAAATGAAATTACCTCATTTTGGAATTGAAAATAGAGTAAAATTAGAAGAGATTTTACACCAAAACGGAATTTTGAGTGAAATTTGGAATTGGAATAAGGTTGGAGACCCAAAATTTACTCCTAATGGCAATTGAATAAATTGCATATTTCACTAAATAATAGTATATATATAAATTTTGATATCTGGCAATGATTATGAATTAAAGCCAAGGTTATGTTGCGTGGCCATGATATTGCCATATTGGTGGTGCAGCTCGGTGGCCACTCATTCTCACAAAGTTGCTCTAAACTTAGAGGACAAGAAACGTATATTGCTTTCGATTTAGTCCATAATCATCTAAGCTCTCTTATATTATGGGTAATTGCAACAAATGCTATTAAATAATAGTATAATTAAGTCATATTTTTGACTATTACTATTCACTGTAAAAAAGATTTTTTATCTTTATATCTTCCAACTAATTACTTATGTGTTTTTTTTCTCTCATCTATTGTTGAAGAAGAAGAAGAAGTCGATGCCGGCGACGGAGGCGACGGAGGCGAGATCAGCGGCGAGGGCGGAGATGATGGCGGAAAAGACTCCGACGGAGGTGATGCCGGTGAGGAGGAAGAGGAGGAGAAGAAGCCGACACCGGAGACGGAGGCTACGCCGGTGGAAAAGATCCTGACGGAAACGACGTCGGAGACTGTGTCACCCACTGTGGTGGTGTTTAATTTTTTTTTTCTGATTTTATGTGTTAATTACGTTGAAGTTAATCAATAACAATACTATCTAATAGATTATCAGTATATATTTGTGATGATAACAAAATTAGATAACCAATAACACATAATTTATATGATAGGATAACCGAATTATCACATTAATTTGTATATTTCCATATTTCATATTTTTCTGCGGAATGATAACTGATTTAACACAATAATTTATTATATGATAACTGGTTTAACATGACAATTTCATAAAAATGAACATGATAACTGGGTTAACATAACAATGTTAATGATATTAATTATATGTTAACGATGTTAACAATGATAATTGGGTTAACATGACAATGTTAACGATGATAACAATATATTTTTTGGTTATGAATAGTGGTCATCGAGTTTCGATGAACAGTAACACCGACCATTAAGTGAGCAGTGTCGCCGGATTATTCTTATTTTCTGACCAATGACATTTCTGTGATTATCAAAAAAAACAAAGGGTATTTTTGGTTTTCTCTATCCTCCTCACCTAATTTCCAAATCAACTTCTAATTTTTTGGTCAACTATTCATATTCACATAAATCACCCTTAAAATTTTCACATTTATAATGGTCCCCGATTTAAGATATTATACCATAGAGTGATTTGGACGGTACTATTTGATACCGCATCATGATACTGACACACACTATGGCAATCCTATACTATCTTTATTTTTTTAATTTGGTTTTAAGATCCTCATTATTCAAACAAATATTTAAAATGGATATGTATGTAGTTTGTTAAATACTAATTCATTTGTTTGGGGATTAGCAAATGGCTAATTGGCTTTTAATTTTTTAGATTCCATTTCAAGTCACGTGCTTTTCAGTTGGTAACACACGTGACTTTCACAGCTATCTTTCATGTGTGGACGAATAAAGTAAAAGAAAATAGGGATAATATTCAGATCTTGTAGCCTTTTTTTCTACTGATCACATGGAAAATATAGCATTTCCAAAATTCATATATATATTTTTTTTGGTTTTGCTAGTTGATGATATTGCGTAGATTTTAAGGCGAGAAAACAAAATGAGATGCTTTGGATATCCTAAGCATTATCTATTCTAATTTTTTTTCCAAATTTATAAATTAGTGCGAGAGATATTGGATTGGTTTGCGATGTAACAATTGAATAATAGCTAAATAATCATATCAGACCATGGCAAGGATAATGATGGATAAAACACATAATATATATGATTATAAATCCTTTAAAAAAAACATATTTCTATTCTATTTTAATACTAGGATTTAACCCGTGTAGAGTAATTTTTGGTAAAGAAATTGTTTTGAAATTTAAGAAAATTATTTTATCTGAATTTTACAATATAGCTAACTAATAATTATATATAAAGCTGTCAATTTGTGATAATTTTTTCTATTTAACCCGTTTTGCAGTGAACTAAAATATTATTCGGGCTAACCCGTAAAAACTTATAATCTTAAAAACATAACTCTAATATGCACCGTTAAATGACTCTAGGTTTTGTGGTTAGTCTACGAACTCTTAAAAAAAATAGTTTTCTTGTGTCTAACTTTTTATAAAATTAGTAAAATATTTTTTTAACTTTTGTTTTAATATATATTCAAATAAAATACAATAAATTATAGTGAAAAATATAGCAAGATTTTAAATAGATTTTTGTTTCTTTGAATATATATGAATTGATTATTATTTTAAAATATATAGTATTAAACATTAAATAATAAATAACTTTTTAATGCAAAATATATATTTTCCATATTTTAATCAATAATTTTAAAAGAATATTATATCCTTTCCTATTTCAATCATTCTTTAGTATTTATGATGGTATTTCATGTAATAATTTACAAATCAAAGTTCATTTTAAAAAACGTCTTCTTAAATAATATTATAGAGATATAATATATATATATATATATTATTTTTTTTTATTAGATTTGGAAGTAATCCCATACTCTTAACGGACTATACTAATATCTCGAACGGGAGTGACACAACCCATTTATAATGTCCCACTTGGCCAAGAGTTAGTTTGATAATTCTGCACACAGGAAAACTCGATCACTGTCCTGTACTAACAGAGTCGAAACTTCTCCGGATAGAAACCACCCGATTACAACCTCGTGGGTTTTTAATAATTTTCTTAAAACAATGTATTGATTGTTTTTGTTTCTTGTTTCTTTGATTGACAGTAAGTTAATAAATTAATCTTCGATTCAATTTAAGTTAATAAATAGATGTTAAATATATATATATATATATATATATATATATATGTGTGTTTTGAATCACCAAACAGCCGTTACTTGCCGCCGTAGCACAGTTAAGATTCGTTTAGCATTGGCTTCGGTTGGGTTCAGTTTGGTTAACAAAACATATAGGAAAATTAATAAAAACAAATTCTCAATTTATTATTCTTTTATTTTCTTTAACGAGATAAAAGTAATAAACTAAAATTGACCGATGAAAAAAAAAACCTTTTAAATAAAGGCATGTGCGAATGTGTTAACTTTGCTAGTGAATTCGGTTCTTGTATCATCTAAACCGGTAATCGTCGTACCGGGGAAAGCCAAGCTCCGTTATCTCCGCACTATTAAAACCGTCCCTTCTTCGTTTCATCGCAAATAACAAACCGTTCAAATTTCTCTACAGAACTCGGTCGCTGACTCAGTGAAATTTTCAGAGAAAATGCGAGAGATCCTTCACATCCAGGGAGGTCAATGTGGGAACCAGATCGGTGCTAAGTTCTGGGAAGTGGTTTGCGCCGAGCATGGGATCGATTCGACGGGGAGGTATCAAGGGGACAGCGATTTGCAACTCGAACGAGTCAATGTCTACTACAACGAAGCGAGTTGCGGTAGGTTCGTTCCACGCGCCGTTCTCATGGATCTGGAGCCCGGGACGATGGATAGCGTCAGATCCGGACCGTACGGTCAGATCTTCCGTCCTGATAACTTCGTTTTCGGTCAGTCCGGTGCCGGTAACAACTGGGCCAAAGGACATTACACGGAAGGGGCTGAGTTGATTGACTCGGTTCTCGATGTTGTTCGTAAGGAAGCCGAGAACTGTGACTGCTTGCAAGGTTTCAAATCTTCTTCTCAAAAACCTTTCTACGTCTTTTGTTTCTTATAAGCTTTGGATCTCTTCGGGTTTTCTCTCACGTATTTCCGAATTGGGAAGTTACTCCTTCTATTATCTTCACAAGGACGAAGCCTATCTTGCTACTCAACATATTTGTGCTGTCAAAAGTGTGAAGATTCATGTATTGAATGTTTCTGTGTATCCTCAGGATTCCAAGTTTGCCACTCGCTGGGAGGAGGCACTGGTTCGGGAATGGGAACTTTACTGATTTCAAAGATCAGGGAAGAGTACCCAGATCGGATGATGCTCACATTTTCAGTCTTTCCATCTCCAAAAGTGTCTGACACTGTTGTTGAGCCTTACAATGCAACTTTGTCTGTCCATCAGCTCGTGGAGAATGCAGATGAGTGTATGGTCCTTGATAACGAAGCTCTCTATGACATTTGCTTCAGCACTCTTAAACTTACCACTCCTAGCTGTAAGCGCCTCTTTTCAGCTCTTGATTTTCAGTGATATACACACTCTCATAGATCCAATTTAGTCATGTTTTAATCCATCCTTTTGGTCTCTTAAGAACTTATTCAGAACTTAGAGTAAGAAATCAGATGATTTGTATGATCTAGATATGCTTATTCCCCCATCTATAACTAAGTAACTAAATAAAAGTGTCTACTTATATCTGGACACCATAGGTTGAATGTACATCATTTGGCTGAATAATAGTTGAGCTATGTATACGTTCTTTAACAGGTTTTGTTTTATTGTTGATTTGCTGCTGATTTTATGGCGTTCTGTTCAGTTGGAGATTTGAATCACCTCATCTCTGCAACCATGAGTGGTGTAACTTGCTGCCTCCGTTTCCCGGGTCAGCTGAACTCCGACTTGCGAAAGCTTGCAGTCAATTTGATTCCATTCCCTCGTCTACACTTCTTCATGGTCGGATTCGCACCCCTCACATCACGTGGTTCCCAGCAATACCGAGCCTTAACCGTTCCTGAGCTCACCCAGCAAATGTGGGATGCCAAAAACATGATGTGTGCAGCTGACCCGCGCCACGGCAGGTACTTAACCGCATCAGCAATGTTCAGAGGCAAAATGAGCACAAAAGAAGTCGACGAACAGATGATCAACATTCAGAACAAAAACTCATCTTACTTTGTGGAATGGATTCCCAACAATGTGAAGTCAACTGTCTGTGACATCCCACCTACGGGTCTGAAAATGGCGTCCACGTTCATAGGAAACTCCACTTCGATCCAGGAGATGTTCAGGCGAGTGAGTGAGCAATTCACGGCTATGTTCAGAAGAAAGGCTTTCTTGCATTGGTACACTGGTGAGGGAATGGACGAGATGGAGTTTACGGAAGCAGAGAGTAACATGAACGATCTGGTCTCGGAGTATCAGCAGTACCAAGACGCGACCGCGGAAGATGAAGAAGGGTATGAGTATGAAGACGAAGACGAAGAAAATGTCCAAGAGGAGCAATAATAACAATGATCGTTGAACTAAATGTTACCTCGTATAGTTTGTCTCTCTTATTCTGGTTTTTCACTCGTTTGTCTTTGTGTGTTCACTTTTCACTCCTTTCAGTAGTGCGTGCATCTTTGAATTTAGCTTTAAATTTCCGGTTTGGTTCTTTCCCTAGTTCCGGTTCACGTCGAAAATTTGTACGGTTTGAGATTCTCATGTGTCTTTTTCGGTCTAGCAAAGTCAGTAAAGTCTTTGTTCGTTCATGTCATGAGACTCTCACGGTTAATGAGGCTCTTTGATCATATCATTAATATGATCTTTATCAAAAACAACTTCAAAATATTTTTATCATGGGAGTTTTTTTTTTTTTTTTTTTTTTCCTTTTTGTAAGATAGTAAATTTTTATCCCAATTTAAGGTCGTTGGAATATGAACCATTTTTAGATGTCAGAAAACAAGGCATGGGTACTTAGACCTAGTGGAAGCTAACATTCCACAAGCTTGTCATTTTCAATTTTGTTAAAATCAAAAACATTTTGGTCCTTAATCTTGGCATTATCCGTTTTGGCAGTACGCTTTAAGTTGTCAAATTGGCCACGACGCACTAATTCAAGAGCATCTTATGAATATTCTTAACAACCAACCAAGAAAAAACAAAAGAAAATGAAAGAAAGAAACTCCTTTATTATACTTCAATCAACTTTATTTCCGATTTTGTAATTTAGCTATACCTTAACCACCATGTTCTCTTGTAACCATGAAACATGAAAAGTAACATAAAAAGCCAGAAACTAACAACCAATAGAGAAAGCAAAACACCAAGGATTCCAGCAAGATGGTGTTTTTTTGTTTAGGGTTTTTCGAGGAAGTGCTGCGCGACGATACGGCGCTGAATCTTACCGGAGGCGGTTTTGGGGAGGTTATCAGTGATGAACACTCTCTTTGGCACCTTGAAAGCTGCCAAATTCTTCTTGCAGAACGCTTTAATGTCCTCTTCGCTCACAGTTGTTCCTTCTCTTGGAATCACCGCACAGTTAATCTGATAAACCAGGAAAAGAACTCCCTTATTAACTCGGTATCTAAACATCTAATTACACGTTAATGAAACAGCATTGAGGCATATAATTACGTTTATTTAAGAGCATTAATGTTTTGATGATGAAGCAGGACAATCATGGTAGATAAGGGATAACCATTTCATGACTTCCAACTATGTGTATAATCTCTGAATTACACAGGAACTTAAGCACGAATTTTGTTTACCTCTTCGCCATATTTCTCATCCGGAACCCCGAACGCAACTCCCTGAGAAACTTCTGGATGAGTTAACAGTACTGCATCCACTTCAATTGGGGATATCTTCTCACCTGAAACAGTGATTATAAGTAATTGATACAAAATAAAAACAAAAATTGCGTACAAAATAGCCTCTTTCTTTGACTTGTTTCTACTACTATATCTTTTCTCATTTCTCATTTCTCATTTGTTGGGCGTTTTTCTTTGACAAGTCTAACCACAAATACAGGGATTGATCCACATAGACTAGTATTCTTTTCAAACAGTAAAGCCATCACGTAGAGTAAATGAGACTAACCTCCACGGTTAATAAGCTCTTTGATCCGACCCACCAGATGCAAATACCCATCGGAATCAAAGAAACCGATATCACCGGTGTGGAACCACCCAAACTCGAAACCTGCCTTGTTGGCCTCTGGGTTGTTCTTGTACCCCTTTGTCACATTTTGACCTCTTATACAAACCTCTCCCTTGCTATTTGGCTCTTGTGTCTCCCCTTTCTCATTGAGGATCGCCATTTCTTGACCTACCGGTTTCCCAACAGACCCAGGCTTGTGTGGACCTTCCTCTGGTAAAGGGTTTGAGCTCATCAAGTGGGTTGCCTCTGTCATTGCATAAGCCTCGAGAACCGGTGCTCCAAAAGCTTCCTCAAGCCTGGACAATATCACCTGACCAAAACCATAAATTTGGTTTAAAACAAAGAGATCCAAAATGTTTTACAAATCATTATTCTCCATGAATTACAAACGCGTCAGAAATTGACTGGAAACAAGAGCATTACCGGAGCCAAAGAAGCACTGCAACTCCTGATGAACCGGAGTTTAGGGTATTCCGGCTCAGGGTGGCTCGCGTGGCGGTCCAATATGATCTGATGAATGGTCGGAACAGCAGTATACCATGTGGCGTTATACTTCTTCATGTCTGGCCAAAACGTTGATGCTGAGAATCTACCCGCAGCTGGGAGAGTCACGGCCGCACCAGCTCCAAGCGAGCTGAGCAGTCCGGCTAACAATCCATGAACGTGGAACAGAGGGAGAACAATCACGGTCGAATCAGACTCGGTGAGTTTGTAAACCGATTTAATGTTCCTGACGGATGATACTAGATTGAGCTGCGTAAGCGGTACACCCTTTGGACGGCTCGTGGTCCCGGAAGTGTGGAGGAAGAGAGACGCGTCTTCCGGGCTATTAACGAGTTCCGCCGCTGAGTCAACGACCGAGTCGGAGTCGGCCACGGACAGAGCAAGGTCTGAGCCGGCGTCTATCAGCGTGGCGGTGACGTGAGAGATGTTCAGCTTGGAAGCTGCCTCTTGAGCAGGTCCGTTTCCTTCTTTAGAGGTTAACAATAGCTTTGAATCTGAATCGGAGAGGTAAAACTCGAATTCCTCCGCCGTGTACGCCGCATTCAACGGCGCCGCCGTGGCCCGAGCTCTTATCACCGCCAAAAACATGATAACAAACTAAGAAAAACAAAAAATCTAAATCAAGAAACAATGATCCAAAAGCATAATCCGAATCTGGAAAACAACTTTCTTCAAGTAAGAAGCGATTAACAAATTTTCCATAATCCTTAGAAAAAACCACCATTTCCACTTCCCATGGGATTCTCAGCACGCAAAATAAAACCACTAAAATCCAAAAGAAACGAAAATAAAATATACCTCGACGGTGTTAGGGAAGGTGAGAGCGACCACATCGCCGGGCTTGATTCCGGCGGCGGAAACAAGGCGTGAGGCGGCGCGTTCAATTAGATCGTGAAGACGCGCGTGAGTGAGGTCGAATTTTCCGGAAACCGAGAGCGCTCGCCGATCGGGGAATTTTGTGGCGACGTTTTTCAATAATCCGGTGAGTGTATCGCTATCCATGGTATCGTGCTCCGGAAGTTCAAAACACGACGAGAACGATGAGGATGTGAAGCGGAGAGAAAAGCAAAACGAAAACGTAGTATTTATATATTCATTAATTTTGCAGAGGCAAAATTGCCTGTGAACGATGCCACGTGACATCATCGTAACGGATGTACTTTGGATCGTGTGGTCAGAGTATTATCTCTATTTTGTTTTTCCTTTTTGCGGGGGTCGCTGGTATAATCCTATACTATTAGACCGGCGTTTCGGTTTTCGAAGAGGTGGGTTTTTTTTCTTTTTCGGTTTCCGGTACAAACCCCGAACCAGAACGGCTAAAAACGCGACACATGCGATCGTAATTAACGGTCTATGATTTTTTTTCATTAGAATATGAAATAGTTTGGTAAAACATACAGCAATTTAGTAAAATATTGTTTTCTTACTAATTTTATTTCGTAGGATTTTAGATACTTTATAAAATTGTGGAACCAGAATTATGAGAAAAAAAAACATTTTAAGAAACAGCGGTTAACATTTTTTTTTTGTCAAAGTAATTTGCTTTTTATATGAAAAACAAATAGTGTCAGCTGCATAAACTATTGTGCAACATATGGCTACACATCATAATTTTAAAAATGTATCTATAAATACACCAATTATTATCATAATCACATGATGATATACACCAATTAATATAAATTATGTTGCAAACATCATAACCATCAAATTAAAAATTGAAATGAACAAATTTTTCGTGTTTCTTCAGTACTGCATTGACTGTCTCGACGAAAATAATCACAATAAAAAAATAATAGACATAGGGATCTACAAACTGATGTGTTCATGACTACATATTTATGTGTTTTAACCCGATCTGATATAAATTAATTTCAGACATGACTCAAAAATTAAGAATTTGGGTTGAAATCTGATTAGATGTAAACCGAGATTTAGTTAGATTTAAACGGATTTCATCAGATATTAACGCTAAAAATTATAATTTGATGGTTATTGTCTTGGCACCATAACTTATGTTAGTTGGTGCATGTCACATGTGATTACAATAATTGATGTAGTTATAGATATATATTTAAAGATATGATATGTAATCATGTGATAAACAATATTTCATGGAGCTGATAATCATTTTTTTTAATATACAATGCAATAGAAGATGTTGGCAATATTACAAGATTTTGGAATTTCGTCCAATGGATGATATCCCATAACAATAGTCTCATCATAACGAGATTAATTATGAATCATTTGTTAGCAAATAAAGTTTTTTGTTTCAAAATCATCGTATAAATTCACTTCTTCAGTAAGATTATTTATGTTTACGTTTTGATGCGGATGTTCTTACATTATTTCATTGTAGTTTTTGTAATATTTTATTGTAGTATCGTTGTATTAATCTTGTATTGAATTTAATATTACTGAATGAAGTAGTTGTTAAAAAAAGAAACAGAGAAGTGGTCGCTAAAGTATTGGACTTGTATCGTGTTTTAACTTTTTAAAAACTAAAAAAAAACATAAAGAAAATCAGTTTGGAAATACGATGTTATGTACGTGTTTGGGGATTTTATCGTATATATAAAATAAAGTTACTTTCTTCACTTATCTTTCCGCGAACTCAACGTTCAACTAAATAATAATATATTAAAAATAAAATTAAGAATTATCTTTAAATTCAATTACAATTAAAAAAAATTAAAGTAGCCACAATTTCTAAATTTGTTAATATCAAATAATTAGAAACATATTTTATGTGTGTTTCAAAAAAAAAACTAAGTTGAACTATGACAGAAACTGAAATTAACACATATTCAAATATCAATCGATAAAAAACATAAAACTAAATTTTAATATTAGACTATAACAAACATAAAGAAAATAAGTTTTAAGGAATGGAGGTGGGTGGGATAAACTAATTGTACGCATTTGGAATTAGATTTCTTTAGATATTTTGATTATTGATAAAGTGCTAGATGACCAAGGAAGACAAAAAAAAAATCATTGAAAATGAAAAGAAAAAAATATAATAATAATAATAATAATAATAATTTAATATAGTATGGACAAACCAAATTGATAACTTCAAATGAATATTTTTTTGCTTTATTATTTTTTCTTTATTATATGTATTATTATTGTCCGCCAAAATCTCGAATATATATCAACTAATGAACTAAATTTCTCGCAAAATATGGCTATAAATATTCGTACATGCATGTAGTTTGGATTTATGTTTTTTTTTTTTGATGATTCAAAGGTATATCTCACGTCCATAAAGAGGCCTAGACTAATTTCATGGGAGAGGTGCAGCCCACTGATAGACTCTTTCTCCGGATATTCAAATGAGTCATAAAGCATGAGCTCATATCCGTGTGGATGTCCAGAAAATGGCGAATGATGTTCCTAACATTCGAACCTGGAACCTTGACCAATTATGCCAAAAGTTTTTGGCTTCTCAAACCATTAGGCCACCATCACCCAGTGGATTTATGTTCTCAAAGTTTTAGATCTTTTATAAACAGTAAACCATAATTTTGCTTGCAAGTAGCTTAGCTTAAGAGAGAGTCAAGAGTAAATTTTACAGCTCAAATGTTAAGTTTAACCGGTTAAAGATTAAAAATATCAACATTATGTATGTGAAGAAATAGCTGATTGTTATCAAAAAAAAAAAAGAAATAGCTGAAAACGACATATACAGTTATAACAAAAAAAAAAAGAGAAGTCATATACATCGTCTACGTAGCTAAAAATATCGTTTTCATTTCTCGTAACTAACATGGTCTTCATGTATGCCATCACGGCATCACCCACAATAGAAGAATTTGATTTGTGTTTGTTCTTCTTATGTAACATTGTCATTTGTTGATCATTGAAAAACTGGATATCTTTGGGAAAAAAAAATCGGATTTATTACACAGTGACATTATAAATAGTGTTTTTGTAATTTTTCACTATTATGATCAGAACATATGATATAACAGTTTGTGTTTGTGCTGTTATTATTTTTAAACTCGTATAATGCATGTTGTTGAATAAATAAAAAATAATAATTCTGGTTCTAGTGAATGTATCTCTATATATAGTTCTGGTTGTCCTTGGGATTCAAAACTGTGAAATGGCTATGGCGAGTTTGTATAGACCCAAGATTTTTGTTATATTGTTTGCTAAAGTTTCACTGGTGGAATAAAAGAAAATTGGTATAATAGCTTTAACTATTGTGGTTGTATCGTTGTATTTTTTTGTCAGTGTCTTTAACATTTTTCTATGCAATTTAAAAATGTCATGTCATTTTACAGCAAATCTTCAACGAATTGTTTCCAATAAGCACTACAAAAGATGGCAAATACCACGTCTAGGTAAAGATGATAGACAATTCATCTGACTAATATATGTGTTAAAAATTGTATTTTGGAATGAATGGTTGATGTTTAAACTTGTAATTTGTCTATTTTTTGGAAATATGAACATATCGAGACACGTAAATTAACAAATATTAAATAATAAATTAAATTAAAATTAAATTTAGAAACATAAACGTATAAGTATTAAATAATATGGGATTTTAAATGCATACTTTCATTTCTTTTTTGCGTGATTTCAATCGTCATCTCCCAACTAACATAAATAATTCAATTTTAATGCAAGTGACAAAAAAGCAAGTTTAAGACGGAAAATGAGAACAATGAGTTAAGAAAATTTCAAACAACTAAGTAAAAAATATATGAACTAGAAAACTATAAGACATAAAAGAACTTTCAATTAACAATCAAATAGATAACAAATTATCAAGTATATAGAGAAGAGGATGACAAGAAAAAAAACAAGGAAAAAGATGGCGAAAAAAAAAATATACAAAAATTTAAGAACATGAAAAAATGAGATGAATTCAATGAAAATATGTGAAAACAAAAAGAACAAAAATTCAAAAAAAAGTTAATTGATAATTTAAATATTATTGAAACATTGAGATTTGAATGAATGACACTATAAGAGGAATATGCATAACAAGTAAATATTCAAAAATTATTGGATGGAAAATATTATTACAATCAGAGACGGTTCAGAGATTTGGAAGAATAGAAACAAGAAAAAATTGGCTTGTGCACATTTTGTACATTCGACTTTGATCAATCGTCACATTTTTCTATACAAATTATTACTAAACTCTTAGAAGATTTTAGTTTTCGGTGGCCACTAATCTTACTCAAGAAAATAATTTGTTAATAATAGATATTGGATTAGCAAAATAACCAAATGTTTGATTTTTTAAAAATATATGAAATTTTATGTTTGCATGAATGTTTACACGTAAAAGTATATATCAAACTTGCATAAACCTCACCGAAAAGCCTTTAAAAGGGGTGCAAAAGAAGTCAAAGAAGGTCTAACGTTCACATTTTAGTATGCACATTCCACCGCCAAAAACGCTGCAGATAAACTCCTCAAGTCCACTCTCAACGTCTGGCAACAACCGCCGAATCTTCAGCCTGAGAGTGTCATTATCATTGGTGGAGATCATTTCTACTTCGAAGTTTGCGAGGAAATGAAATCAAAAGGGATGAATGTGTCTCTCATATATATATTGAGAAGCGTGTAAATAGAAAGTTACTAAGATTATTTGGGGAAAGTTATTGTTCATGGAAGGAATTTCTTGCTTCTGAAGACTGAAGAATGAAAAAAAAAATTCAATCGTGAATTGAGTATTTTTTTCATTTAAATCATACTCATGGGACTCTCGTAGATTGTAACATCACGGTATTATAAATTGCTCAACTTTTATACTTCTAAATAAATCCTTACAAAAACATCGGATTAACTCAAATTACTCATTTTTGTTATTCACTTTACATCATATATGATTTACCTAGTTTTTAGAGCATTTCCAACTAAAAACCTTATTTTAAGGGTACTTTGCTCCAAGCTAAATTCACAAATCCATTTTTAGAAAAATTTGTATCTTGCACCTTGATCCTCAATATTAACAATTATTAATTATGATGATAAAATTTTCATAAATAAATATAGACCTCATAAAAAATTACATACACTATTAAATAAATAAAATAATAATTACGTGATAATATAAAACTACATATAAATAATAATAAAACACACACACACAAACCAAATCATAAAATTACATATCAAATATCAAATTATTCAATAAAACTATTTCAGTAATACTCTAATATATGATCAATTAATACATTTCGAAATGATAAATGAGTTTTTTTTTTGTTTTTTATATGTAAGTTATAATTTATGAGTTAAAAATTGTTGAAATCGAATATTTTCTTTATTATAATTTTAACTGTTTTATGTAGCTCTGATTGGTTTTTCTATGGAATTTTTGTTTTTGTGATGGTAAGAATTTAACCAGATTTTACCCAAAATAAATAAACTAAACAGTACTCCTCGACGGCATTAAGGTACTGATGCTCCATTTGTCCGTGGGACTTATATTGAAGAATGAAGCAGATTGACATGAGCCGTCCCTACATGTTGACGAAAACGCATGACCAAACGAAAAAACCTGAAACCTCCGCCACGTCAAATAAAGCGTCGTCACAAATCCGCCAATAAAGTATTTGGTTCATGATTATTTATACATAAAATATTAATCAATGCTAAAAATAATATGAAATCTTTAATTTTTTGAATTTATTACATTAATTTATAAAATTTGGTCAATTTCACAAAAACTAGTGTTTGTTTTCCGGTAACGATAACTGACAGATGGTACAACGGTTTGATCTGGTTTGACTAAATAAAAAAATACATCGTTTTGATTCTAATTACACGAATCAGAAATTACAAAACGACTTCGTTTAGTAAATTGGGAAAAAAAATTCAAATTAGGATTCTTAGTTTTCTCCCAATTGTTTTGGTCCTAATTGAGGAGAAAAATTAAGAACCCTAATTTGATTTTTTCGGGCATGGTTAAAGCCATGTTTTGCGACTGATACAAAGGAGAAATGAACAAAAAACTATCTTAAATTATGAGATGGAAGAGATGGAGAGTGCCATTGAGAGACTGACAAGGTATTGACTTTTTTTTTTTTTAATTGTACGGAGTTATAATTGGAACCACTAAAAACTATATGAGACAAAGACAAGAAAAATGATTTTTTCCTACTTATATAGTTTATAATGGTTCCAATTAAAATCCGAAATTAACAGTTTTGCTTACTCATTATAAAAATATATATTAGAAAAGTATACCCGCATCTAGTTAATATAAATTTGGAGCTTGGCAAATGTTCATTTGATTCATGCCAAGAAGGAACTTCCTCTAAATCTAAATAGATGTATTTTGTTTGATAAAAATGTAATATAATTAATCATTAGTTAGTTGGCATAATTAAGATTTGGTGGTTCATCGTTGCGTAAGTCCCACTCGTGCTTAGTGTTATCACATATTCTTCATAGATTTTGTTAATTGGTTTTTCTATGGAATCTTGGGCTTAATATCGGTAGTTTTGTTCGGCTCATTTATAAAACCAGGCCCAATAAAGGAGCAGTGGACGCGTAACAGAGGATCACTAAAAAGCTGTCGAGAGACGAATCGCTCTAATCTTCATCGTCGCCTTCAGGTCGCTACCGCACCGGCGAAACCCATCAAGGGCTTTTCCGGGAATTGCCCTTTCAAAGCAATCGTTAATCAAATTTGCGATTTTGCTAAAAGCCCTCTTTGTGTTTGTATGTTGCGGGAGGAAGAAGACAAAAACACAAATCATGGCTACGACTGAGTATGGCATTGTCTACGCCGTTCACATCATCACTGTCCAGTTCGGCTCCGTCGTATCGGTAAATTGAAACCCTTTTGGAGATTATGAAGTGTATAACGAATTTTGTGATGAGTTTTTTTCTTCTTTGCAGAAAGTCTGCGAATGTCTTCTCCGTAGAGGACCTCTTTCATCGCGAGACATCTCCCGTCTAGCGGAATCAGACATCAATCATAACCAAGTCAAGGATATTCTCTACCTCTTGATTCAGCACAATTGCGTTCAAGCTTTTTCTGTTGAACCGCCTGGTTAGTCTGGTTTCTTTGTTGGTTTCATCTTCTAGGCAATTTCTCTTCTGCATTGTGGTTGGAATTGTTTCTTGGTGATGGAAATGGCTTGGATTTTGTGATTGGGGGATCTTGTTATGAAACTTGTTAGGATTATGAATAGAAATGAATGCACTTCCCAGTGTTTTTGGTAGGCGTGGAATGAAAGTAGTCCTTTCAGGTTTATTTTTGTTTTGTTTGCCGAAGATCAATCGTATTCATGAACACTAAGGTCGTTCTTGTTTCTGTACATAGTGCAAGTTCTTACCTTCAACCGGTTTTATATTTATTGTCTTGTGCGGTTGTTTTCTTTCATTTTGAAGAATGTTGAAGTTATTCTTCAACCATGTCATTATTAGCAAACACAGAAAGCGAGTAATCATAAGAGTTTTTATGTTCGGATTTTTTTTTACATGTAGATGGTTCCGAGAACAAAGCTATTGTACAGTACATTGTGCTGTTTAACAATGTTCTTCATCGTGTAAGGTATAACAAGTTTTCGAAGGTTGCAAACGAAGAGCTTGGGTCTCAGGTTTGATTCCTGCATCTTCATCATTCTGTTCAGTGTTTGAATAAGTTGGTTACGCTTCAATGTAAGCCAATCTCTTACTTTTGATCTATATGTACAGTGCGGCGCAGTTCTTGATGGTTTACTTAGTAACGGTAGGCTTACCTTGGGACAGCTGATAGAGAGAGACAGAGGTGGGTCCCTCTATCTTATGTATCTCTTGTGTTATAATGCCACGGTTTACTCTCATTGTAGGCCTTGGGTTATGGTCTTTGTGTATCTCATGTTAATCACAATAATGCGTCAAACCGAGGGGATGCTAATCTGTTACATACGATTTTCATACATGATCAGATTCAGAAAATACAATAGGTTTAGAAGCGATCAGGGATTCTCTTCAGAAATTGGTTGCTGCACGTTTTGTTGAGCGCATTCCTTCTCCCGAACCTGTTCTTGGAAAAAAAGAAGAAGGGCCGGCTGCAAAGAAAAGAGGCTCTAAAGCTGCCAAGGTAATTGATACGGTCTTTCTGGTGTATGGTATGTCAATAGGAAAACCAACAGCTCTATACATTGTTGGATATATCCTTTATTGTTTATCACACCTATCAATTGCAGCGACATGTCTCTCAGCTGGATTGTTTATTCTTTTCGATATTAATAAACAATCTATTGGAACTGTGCAGATTTTTAAAGAACCGGAAAGCTTGGAGGAACGTATTCTTGAAGCAGCAACTCCAGTTGAAGCAATAAGGTTTCCACATATATTCAAAGAAGATTCAAGTTCATCTTTAGCAGAGAACGATAGCAACATCTCTGAGGGGAAGGTATCAGCATCCTTACCATAACCACTATTGGATATTTTATAAGCATACATTTCTGAGTGATGTAGCACTGAATTTTGTTTTGATGTTTCTCTTTGAATCGAAATGTATTTCAGCGTAAACAACCTGATGTGGACTCATCAGATCCAAGCAATGAAGTAATTTGGCGTCCTAATTTCGAGGAGTTCATCCGCCGCCTTAGACATAAGGTTAGTTACCTGTGTTTCTCTTTAAGGTTGTTTCTTGAGACATAAAACTCTTGTTCATTGGCATTTCAAATATTTTTCTCCTACTCCATCACTATTATAAATCTTTTGATCACTTGTTTCCTCTTGTAAGGCGTGTGTGGAGATAGTGAAAGAGCGTAGGGATGAAGGATGTGCCATTGTCTTGAAGGCAATGTTAGAAGTAGGAAGATCTCAGGAGAAGAAGGTGAAAACCGACAAGTCTGGTAATTTCTTATATGCTCACTCATTTTCATTCAATATCTGAACATAAACAAAATTCATTGAAGTGGCCATTGATTGATCATATTATACCTTCTCACCAAAAAACCACCTGTGAAATTCTGTTGGATTTACTTTTATCTGTGAAACAATATCTTCTTTTCAGCTCCAATGTCAATGGGTTCCATCTATGAAGAGGTTATAAAAACAGAAGCAGGCCGCACTATGCTACAAGAGCGAGTTGAAGCGTGCCTTGAACAATTGAGTGCAACGTCTTCATATCTACCAGCATTTGTGATAGAAACGGATGATTCGTACATAGTTGGTATAGTAACTTTTTCTAAAATCTGGTCAACTGATACTTAGATTCAAACTTCCTTGTTAACTTATTTCGTTACTTCGTTTGCAGATTTTAAATCCATTATCAGCGTATCACAGAAAGATGAGGTGTGTTTCATATATATAATTTTTTTTTTTCCTGAAACATATCTGAAACTGAAAATGAGACCTCTGAGATGCTTTTAGATGGAAGCAGTAGTTATGAGGAGATATGGTAAAGAAGCTTTCAGAATGTTCAGATACTTATCACAGGAAGACCGTTTTGTTGAGACCGATAAGGTTAGTGACTGTTATTAGTATAGAAACATCCTCAAGTAATAATGGTTTCTTAACTTTTCATTCAATTTTTATCTTCTGTTAAGATTGCTGATGCCGCACTGACTGAAAAGAAGGACACACCGCAAACCCTTTTGAAGATGTGGAAAGATAGTTACTTACATATGCAGGTATGCAAAATTCTTTTACCAAATCTGTTAAGCTAAAGAAATTGGTTGATATGAAATTTTCCTTATTGTCCTCTTTTGTTGTAGAAATTGGCAGTCACTGGAGTATATGTGCCGTTCCTATTGTGGAAGGTAAACAAGTTGATTGTGTCGAGGCAAATGTTGGATGAGATGTATCATGCTTCCTTAAACTTGAGTCTCAGGTTGACCCATGAAGTAGATTCCGAGAAAGAGGTTAGTCACACTTGAGATTTTACTTAAAAGAGAGTAGGTTTTGATGGGTTTGAAGATGAACCTAATGCTAAAAAAAGTGTTAAATGTGTTGTAGTTGCTGTTGCTGCCAATGTCGAAACTGGAAGGAGCATTAAAGGAGAGACTAAATATGATCAAAGCTAAGAGGATGTTGCTCTCTTCCACTAGGTTTAAGCTTGATGATGCTATTATGCTTTTTCATGACTTTTAAAACTCTAAATTAAAAACCCAAATTCTATTTTCCTTTATTTTATTTTTTTGGTCGACTTGGTTATGTGTTTTTTCTTTACCTATCACATCTTGTAGCAGTTTTTGTTTGGGAAAAAAGCTTAAAAATACACGAACTCAACAAAATCTGGACGTTTAATACACAAACTATTTTTACACCCGAAAAAATACATAGACTAACATTTGCATCCATTTTAATACTCAAATTATTAATCATTCTTCTTTAAATACTCAAACTCTTAAATTTCATATATTTTACACATTTTATTTTTCGAAAACCCAATTTTACCCTTTCATATATTCCAAATTAAATTTATTTTATCATAAATAAACAAATTTAACAATTTATAAATAAAATAAATAAAAAAAATAAAAACAAAATCGTTCTCATGGATAATGACGAGATAGATCTTCGATTTGGTTGCCATAACTTCATGGATCTTGAGGATGATGACGGAGACGACATGGAACATGGAACCAAGGATAATTCGTCTGGCCAGGGATAAAATTAATCAGAGAATTAAACAAATATGAAGAGAATCGGATACCCAAATCTGAAAAACTAGTTGAGAATTGACGCGAATTAGGTAATCACCGGATATGAGGATTACAAATCTAAAAACTGGTTGAGAATCAGACGCATCGTATCAATCTCACGAATTATCTTTGGTTCCATGTCGGATTCAATGGTTCTTTTCTTTTCAATGATCTTAATAGCTACGAGCTAATCGTTATCGATCGAACGAGCCAAATGGACTTTCGCAAAGCTTCCACTGCTTAGTCGGCGACCGATTTCGTATTTTCCGAGGAGTATTTTTGCCAGAGATGACTGGTTTTGCAGTTGGGGAAGAGATTCCATGGAAGAAGAGGCCATTGGAGAGGGAGACGAAGAATCGGAGATGGGATAGAGAGGACGCGGAGAGAGATGAGAAAGAAATCATCACATCGTCGTTTGGAAGAGACCACGAGATAGAAGACGATTGCGACGCCGCCGGAGAAGACCAAGTCGAAGGATGCGATGAGAGACGAATAGAAGGCGACGGCGATTCCGATTCAGGCGGCGGGAATGAGAAGATGATGTCAGAGTGAATGGGTGGGAACGAAGAAGTGCCGGAATCGTCGTCCATTATCGGTGAGATCGATCGAGAGTCTCATGGAGAAGAAGAGAGTTAGCAAGCTTTTTGTTTTTATTTTTTATTTATTTTCTTGTTTTTGTCTTTGTCTTCGTTTTTTTTTGTCAATTTTTGTCTTCGTTTTTATTTGTTTGATTTATAAATTGTTAAATTTGTTTTTTATGATAAAATAAATCTAATTTGGAATATATGAATGGGTAAAATTGGGTTTTCATAATATAAAATGTGTAAAATACATGAGATTTAAGAGTTTGAGTATTTAAAGAGTAATGATTAATAGTTTGAGTATTAAAATGGGTGTCAATGTTAGTCTGTATATTTTTCTGGGTGTCAAAATAATTCGTGTATTAAATATCCAGATTTTGTAGAGTTCGTGTATTTTTAAGATTTTTTCCCTTTTTGTTTTCTATGACATAATCAGAAGCTCGTAAATTGTTCTAAACAAAACTAATATAATTTTGGGAGAATAAAACATCATTTTAGGAAGTGGAGATGTGTGATATGATAGTTTTTCCTAAAACTAGAGAAGCTTATGATATAACCTTATACATGATTTATTGAAGAGCAAGGTTGAAAAAACATAAGGATACGAATTGAAAGGAAATATTTTAGGAAGTGGAGATGTGTAATGATATTTTTCCATAAACCCAGAGAAACAAGGAGCAGAAAAATCCAAGATTTAAGGATAGAAAACTGATGAAACAAAAAACAGAAGTCTGATACACAAAAATTCAGATCCAAAAGATGACACGATAAAAAGTTGCTTCTACCTAAGAAGAAGGATCCTCACTTCTTCTCTTCTTTCTCAGCATCTGCAGCTCTCTTGGCTCTAGCACCGGCGTGTCTCTTGTTCGTGCGCTCTAGACGGATCTTGTCATAAGCCTTGAACGATTTCATGTCAGCAGTCAACTTCACAAGCTCCATTGTCGGCTTCTCACGAACAATAGGCATGTAGTCTCCTTGGACTTGTGTTGCATTGGCCAACTCTTCTGGTGCAGAATCACCAGCCTGATACACCACATAAGAACGACAACAAGAGATCAGATAGAGATCCAATCCAAAGATTTACTCTAAAGCTACTATTAGACTGTTGTTTCGAAGTAGTACCTTAACCTTACGGGCACGACGCGGGAAGATGACCAACTTAGCCTTGTAGGTTTTCAGCCTCTGGACATTGGATAGAAGACCCTCCGAAGATCGGTTCTTCCGACGATGGTCAACAGCAATACCGATTGTGGGAGCCAACTTCTTTGGGATACCAGCAGCCTGATCCAATTAAAAGACAGAATTAATTAATCTGAACAATATAAACAAGAAACAAAACACAAAAACTAACAAAAATAAAATATAAGGATTACAAACCTTAAGCTCTTCAAGAGTGAATCCTTTACCGGTTCTGAGCTTCATGTTGTACTTAAGAGTCTGACCGTGTACAACAGGGCGGAGAGGTCCAGCAGTGGGACGGGGGAAGATCTTCACAGCCTTCTTCTGTCTCGCTGAGTTAAACATAATAGAAACAAAATATGAACTTAAATACAAAGAGATCATCATGTTGCAACCGAGATGAAACATTAGCACATAAAGTTTTAAGAAAAACAGATTAAGACGATAGAAAATAACACACAAGCATAGTGGTAACATTACTAACCAATTCTTCTTCTGGTTTTCCTGGCAGGCTGGTTGAACCATGTCTTCACATAGTTCTGCCAGTGCTTCTTGAAATGTCCATTCGGGATGACATTGTTGTGCTTCATTTCTTCACCTCAGCTGCAAAATAGAAATCATCAACATGAGAATCATTCAAAACCATTAAGCAGGTCAAGAGAAATCATATTATGTGACTTCACAGAGAAAAAGCTAAGCCATTCCAATGATATCGCTAACATAAGCCGAGCAAAAAAGATAAGTAACTAGTTAAATCAACAAGATAATGAAAAAGCTATATTAAAGGTGAGACTAGCTACAAACTAATCTCAATCTAAAAGAGACTTAAACTACAACCATAAGGCAGATCAAGAGAATTAAAATCACTGCAAAGCCAAGCCATCTCAATGCTATAGCTAACATCAAACAAGCAAAAAACGTTATGTAATCTAAACAACACTAAAGGTGAGACTTTGTTAGCGACCAATCTCAATCTCAATCTCAATCTCAATCTCTCAGAGAATCCGAATTTCTGGGTATACCCAAAAAACGCCATTTTCAACAATCAAACAAACGAAAAACCTCAACAGACTTAAGATTTTCAAGGGTGATACTTCAACTAATCTCAAAAGCAAAACACACATCGCTAGGTCTTAACAGCAACGGAAATTAGCTTCGAAAAAAAACCCAATACTCAATCGAGAATCACAGAGAGAAGATAGACGAGAAGTAGAGGGAGGGATAAAGAGAACTCACTAGTCTCAGAAAAGCTTCTTTCTCCTGCGGCGGGACAACAGAAATGTCTAGTTTTCTTTATAGCATATAAATACGAAAACCCTAATGTTGGATACTTTGTGCGATTGGGCTTTTCATTTAAATGGGCCCCGGCAAAACAAATCCATTAAAAGAACGAAAGCCTTTTTTGTGTGTGAAGATGTTGGATTCGGTTCAAGTTTTTAAACCAAAGACAACCGATCGGTCTCACCATGATCTCATATTTGTCTACGTCCTCGTCCATATAATAAAAATGAATGGAAAATTGACAGCTTTTTAAAAAAATTCTAGATCATGCAACATTTAGTATATGTTAAGCGTGGTTATTTTGATTTTAGAAAACATGATGATAAAAATTAATTTGAGCTTGCAATAGAAAAAGTTTAGTAAATTGATCAAAGCTGTTGGTGTTGCTCGGCCGAGGAGTTTTAGAATGCCGCTTCTTGCTGCAGCGTGCAATGTCGAGGGGTTGACTTTGCCACCTCCGAGATCAGAAATCGTTGTAAATCTGCATATGTGTATATTCATTATTTCTTTGCCAAGTAAGTCAATCTCTGATGATATTTTTAGTTGGGTTGTGGAGGGTAAAATTTACGAGGGATTCTCGGCTAAAAAGATTTGGAATGTTTTGAGGCTAAGGATACCAATTAAGAATTGGGCAGATGTTGTTTGGTTTAAACAATTTGTTCCAAAGCGTGCGTTTACTATGTGGATTGCAAATTTGGATAGCTTGCCAACTAGAGAACTAAAATTAAGAGATTACTTACTATTAACGTGTGACTATAGTGTTCATGTTTGGGATCAGGTTTTGAGAAGGCTAACACCAACTCAACCTATATTCCAGGAATGGATGAATCTTCTTGATTAGACAAGACAGAGCTCGGGGAGTGCACCATATATTATGAGGAAAATAGTGGTCCAAGCAATGATATTTCACTTGTGGAAACAACAGAACAACGTTTTGCATAATCAACACTCGATTATGCTGTCAACTATCTTCATGCTTCTAGACAGAGATATCCGCAACATCATTTTATCTAGGAGACATCAAAAACTCTACGACAAACTCATACAGCTATGACTGGAATGAGTCTCACAAAATCCTGTTCATTTTTTCTACCGTGTTTTTATTTAATTTTTTCCAAGGTACCAAATCTTTAAATTCTGCTCTTTGTATATATCATAAACCTTCATATAAAATGATGTTTACCATTTAGCAAAAAAAAAAAAAATAAATAAATTGATGATCCACCACAAAATAACTCCAATTGGTACCAAAGGCAAACCAAAGTTGTTTCCGGTTTGGGATTGTGCAACCAAGTTTCCATTCCATGACTCTTTTGACCGTTTGGTGGTAATAAAGCCACTAGCTATCACCTAGCTCACATTTGCTGTAATTTGTTTTTGTTTTTATGATAAAAAACTAAAATTAAAATTAAAATTAAAATAAACTGAACGAAGAAAATTAATTGAATTCTCATTTTTTAGTTTTGTAATTCGATTTTATACTTTCTTTAAATCTAAAAAAAAACTTAACAAACCAAGTAAATTATTCTCTCGAAATTTAACTAACCTTTGTCAAAAAATAGTATTTTTCTTCTTCACACAACACAGCACTCTCCAAAGCTCTGCAATTTCCACCCAAATTCACTGCCGTATTCCGCCACAATAAATAAACAAAAGCGAGCACGAGTCCGGCGAGTTTGCCCTCCTCCTTCAATGGCGTGAATTCCATTTTCTTCCCTTTCTCTTCTTTTAATTCCACACTCTTCCCTCGAATTCATAGACCTGGATTTGTGCTTTAGAGAGGAATAATTGAGAACTAATCAAGTTCCCATGTTTTCGAGCTCTGGATTTCCTCTTAAGAGTAGCAATTAGGACTTCAAATCTTCAATTTCACCAACTATGAATATCCACTACATTGTTTCTTGATTCACAAAGTTGTTGACTTTTCTTTCCTTTCTATTTCTCTATTCATCGCTTTTAAATTTCACTCACCAAATTTGCTGCTTCCTTGTTCAATTCTCACATATTCCAGTAAAAAAATCCAAGATCCTTCAGTTGGGTGTGCTAAAATTTCGAAATTTCTTGGTTTAATCATTAAAAGTTTGTGCTTTGGTCGTTAATCCTTCATAGCTCTAGGATGATGTTGGTGTTATAAACTCTGTATGAATCGAATCTGTTCATGTCGATTCTATGTGGTTGTTGCCCTCTTCTAGAATGTGTTTACTGTCTCGGTTGTGCACGTTGGGCTTATAAACGCTGTCTTTACACGGCTGGTCACGACAGTAAAGACTGGGGGCTTGCAACAACTGATGAATTCGAACCGGTTCCTCGGTTTTGCCGCTACATTTTAGCGGTTTACGAGGATGATATTCGAAACCCTTTATGGGAGCCTCCAGAAGGATATGGGATAAACCCTGATTGGTTGCTTCTAAAGAGGACTTATGAAGACACTCAGGGTCGTGCTCCAGCTTATATACTGTATCTTGATCATGATCATAAAGATGTGGTTTTCGCCATCCGGGGACTGAATCTGGCTAAAGAGAGTGATTACGCCATGCTTTTGGATAATAAGCTCGGGGAAAGGAAGTTCGATGGCGGGTATGTGCACAACGGGCTGTTGAAGTCTGCGGGTTGGGTGTTGGATGAGGAATGTAAGGTTTTGAAAGAATTGGTGGTAAAGTATCCGAGTTATACTCTGACTTTTGCTGGACACTCACTTGGGTCTGGTGTAGCTACAATGCTGGCTTTGTTAGTGGTTCGTCATCCGGATAGGTTGGGGAATATAGATAGAAAGAGGGTCAGGTGTTTCGCTATTGCGCCTGCGAGGTGTATGTCATTGAATTTGGCTGTCAGATATGCAGATGTGATCAACTCTGTTGTGCTTCAGGTGTGTCAAAAATTTGCAAAGACATGTTTTTGGCTTATACAACATCAAATGGCCTAGGCTCATTCTAAATGTTGAATCTAAAGTATTTGTTTTGTTTTGTTTGCTTTAGGATGACTTCTTGCCCAGGACAGCTACGCCTCTAGAAGACATATTCAAGTCTCTTTTCTGGTAAATAATGTCTCAAATAATCATTTTCTTGGACAGTTATACCATTCTTATGCACAGGGTTAATGCAAGTATGTTTTCAACGGCTTTTGGTACTCTTTGTTCTCATCATGGAGAGCTGTTTTTTAGTTTGAAAGAGCTTTTGTTAGTTCACTTTGTTTTTATAAGACTGGTATAATCATCTTTACTTTGCTTACTTGTAAAGGGTTCGCGTTTGTTTTTGTGTGTGGACAGTTTGCCATGTTTGCTGTGCATAAGGTGCATGAAGGATACATGTGTTCCAGAACAAAAGATGCTCAAAGATCCGAGGCGGCTTTACGCTCCTGGTCGCATGTATCACATAGTTGAGAGAAAGCCTTGCAGGTATATAGATCTACACACTACATTAAAGGACCCTCTGTTTCTAAAGCAAACCACAATCTCAATAAGATGAGCTCAATTAGTTTGCAATTTCAAATGTCTTATGTGACATTACATTTTTTTTGCTCTGCGATCGATCATGTGATGAGCTAAATATGGTTGTGAAGTTGACCTATTTGGTAACTGTTTCTTGCAGATTAGGAAGATTTCCTCCGGTTGTGAAGACCGCAGTGCCAGTAGACGGAAGGTTCGAACACATTGTTCTTTCATGTAATGCAACTTCAGACCACGCCATCATCTGGATCGAACGAGAAGCTCAGAGAGCTCTCAAAGTAAGTTTTCACCGACCTCATTCGAGGAGAAATCATTACCGGTTATTAATGCTAAAATTTGCATCTGCTAAATTTCTCCAGCTAATGTTGGAGAAAGAGAAGACGATGGAGATCCCGGAGAAGCAAAGGATGGAGAGGCAGGAGTCATTAGCCAGAGAGCACAATTTGGAGTATAGAGCGGCGTTAAGACGAGCAGTAACGTTAGATGTTCCTCACGCGGACTCTGTGTCCTCTGAGTACGGGACATTTGACAAAGCTCAAGAAGATGAAACCGAAGAAGAAGAAGAAACAGAATCGACTGCATCAATGGTGGGTGAATCATCATCATCCTCTCTTCGGCCATCGCACAAGAGAAGAAGGAACCGGGGAGTTAGTTGGGACGAGCTGATCGAACGTCTCTTTGAGAGAGACGAGTCTGGTAACTTGACATTCGAGAATAATTGATCGATCAAATTTCTATTGTATTGTGAATATCGAATGAAAACAGTTTGTTCATACAATCATTATCATTACAGACCACATTGGTCTGAGTTTATTACATAAGATTTCTTCTCCTACTTCGAAATCGGAATTAGGGTTTTTTTAATGGGTTGAGGAGGAAGAGCGCAAGAGGATCTGAAAGCTTCGACCTGAGACTGACACTTGGAATGATCTCCTTTGTTTTCTTCCAAGCATTTCTTCAGCGCCTCCACATCGCACGATGAAGCGATCTTCTTCACCGAAACATTTTCTGGTTTCTTCGCTTCTTCCATCGCCGTCGTCTTTGGCTGCCGACGAACGATGATAATTTCTACTCGGGTCCATTAATCGAACAAGACTTTTTACATTTTTCAAAAACGACAGCGTTTTATCGATGTGTTGAATGTGAGTCACTGCGATGGCTCTGTTCGTAGAGTTAAGAAGCCCATTTAAAGAAAGCCGTTTTGGGCTTCGGTGAGAAAAACGAAACGATTGGTTTGTGACTCGTTAATCCAATCCAGGGGCGTTTGCGTTTGCATTTGGGGCGTTCGTATTTGCGATAGCTCCCACTTCCCAGGGACCTGAAGGATTTATACAAATTATTTTCTCTGTTAACGATAATGGAACACAAACGATATGTTTCTTAGTTTCGTTTATGTTTTTTGTTGTTGCTCTGATAGATACTTTTCTATGGTTTTCTTAACTTTAAGATTGTTACAGGAATTCTCCTTACTCTCTCTCAATTTATCAGTTTAAACAAACTTTATCAGACATTTGGTTTATACGCCCGGTTTATGTACTTGGTTAAGTACTTTGTCTTTTATCTCAGGTCACGTGTTAGACCTCTGAGAAATCACACTACTTGTAAAGACCTACGGCCATTTCTTCCGAAAAAGTAATCAGAATATAATATTCCTTATTCTCTCTCCCTCTCTCTGAAATCACCATTGTCGTCTTCCATCTGAGATCAGGTCCTTCGAGGCGATTATTCTACTTTACAATCACCTTCTAGGCTTAGATTTCTCCTCTTTTCGGACTCTCGGTGAGTTCCTAGAGTGGGTTTTTATCCTATTTGATTAAATCTGTCTCACTGGTATCAGAGCTTTGCTCACGATTTCCTGGAACAACGACCATGGTAGAGACACGACAACAAGAGAAACAAGCACTAGAGCAGGTGGAGGAGCTCCGCCTCTTGCAAGAGAAACAGATCGAAGATCAGCAGATCCGAACAGATTCTCTCGAGGCAAGGTTCAGCAAGCTCGAAACGACAATCCTCAACTATTTCTCACAGGAGAAACACGCATCTAAACAACACCTTGATCACAACCAGAGTTCGAGCTCATCACCTCCCGTTGGAGTCCTGTATCAGGGAACGTTCCAGTTACCGGATCCACCTGATCCGAGTGGGGTTGAGCATAATGTAACGAGGAAGGGCCCGTCGCCTCCAGTTGGAGTCCCTCAGGGGATGTTCCAGTCACCAGATCCGTCGGGTCTGAGTGGGGTTGAACGGAGTTCGGCAGGAAGAGCCGCTGTCACAGACAGGTCTCCTTTGTTACTCAACGGTTTATCTTCCCGGCTCACCAAGGTGGGGTTTCCGATGTTCGATGGGTCAAAACTACGTGAATGGATTTACCGTTGCGATCAGTTCTTTAGTCTCGACGGAACGCCGCCTGAGTTGAAGGTTAGGCTGGTTTCGATCCACCTCGAGGGTAAAGCACTACAATGGCATCACAACTACATGTCTAACAGGTTTGGTATTCCCCCTTCCTGGAATGATTATGTGAGAGCTGTCTCTGATCGGTTTAATGAGTTGTATGATGATCCTTTATCTGAGTTGGTGAGTTTGAGGCAAGGCGGAGAGTCCGTGGAAACCTATTTGGAAAAATTTGAAGATGCTCTTACCAGGCTATCATTGCCGGATGATCATGCATTGAGCATATTTCTGACCAACATGAGACCTCATCTATCTCTCCACGTTAGGCAGTTTGAGGTCACCAAAGTAGCTGCTGCAGCAAGGATAGCAAGACTCCATGAATCCTCTCTGTTCCACACTCCTGTGAAACAAACAAGAGCCCCCTTCAGTCCTTACTCCAAACAAAACACTTCACCCACCTACAAAAGCCTAAACACCTCACCCAATACCTCACCTTATGCCACTCAACAGATTCAGTCACCCAAGCCAAATTTCATCCCCAGAACAAATACTGAGAAGACCCCCAAGAAGTTTTCATATCAGGAGATGCATGACAGACGAGCAAAGGGACTATGTATGTTCTGTGATGAGCAGTACACCCCTGGCCATCACTTGAAACATAAGAGAGCTCAGATTTTCATGCTAGATGGTGATGATGATGACGAAGAGAGTCTGTCAGGTGAAGATCTTGAAGAATAGTTGACAGTTAATGAGGCTGTCGCGGAAGCTGTGGATAAAACACCTACCATATCTGTTAATGCTCTGAACGGATCATCAACATTCAACTGCATGAGAGTAGTGGGGCAGTATGGGAAGAAGAAGTTGCATATTCTGATCGATAATGGAAGTACCCACAACTTTCTTGACCTGAATATTGCTAAATTGCTGGGTTGTAAATTGGAATCAATAAAGCCCATGTCTGTTTCTGCGGCCGCGGGAGGCACGTTGATGACTACGTATAAGTGTCGGGAATTCATCTGGAGGCTGCAAGGATACAGTTTCACAACTGAAGTAAGAACTCTTCCTTTAGACTGCTGTGATTTTGTCTTAGGAGTTCAGTGGCTATCCACCTTGGGGCCAATTTTATGGGATTTTCTTAATCCGCGGATGGAGTTTACGTTCTGCGGGTTAAAACATGTGTTAAGGGGAATCACCAAATCCAACTGCAAGGTGGTGAAAGGTAATAACCTTAATAAACTTTTGTTGCAAGAACCTCAAATTGCTCTACTCCACATTAGGGAGGTGATGGAGTCGAATCAAGAGCAATTTGTCATGGAGCCAGCTATACTGTTCTCCCACATTTCAGCAAGTGGTGATGAGTTATCGACGGACCCAGCCCTGCAACAATTATTGAGTTCGTATGCAGATGTATTTGAGGAATCAACTAACCTGCCACCCTTCAGAGAAGGTTTTGATCATAAAATACCACTAGAGGCAGGATCAAATCCGGTTAACCTTAGACCATACCGCTACTCCACACTCCAGAAAGACAGCATTGATAAAATGATCCAAGAGATGCTTTCGCAGGGAATTATACAGCACAGTTCCAGCCCCTACGCTTCCCCTATTGTCTTAGTGAAGAAGAAGGATGGTTCATGGAGGTTATGTGTCGATTACCGGGGGCTCAACAAACAAACCATCAAGGATAAGTATCCCATACCTCTCTTGGAAGATCTGCTAGATGAGCTAGGAGGAGCAAGGTTCTTCTCAAAACTAGATTTGAGGGCAGGTTTTCATCAGTTGAGGATGTCTCCGGATGATGTATACAAAACTGCATTCAAAACTCATGCAGGTCACTACGAGTATCTTGTTATGCCTTTCGGCTTAACAAATGCTCCTTGCACTTTCCAATGACTGATGAATCACGTGTTTCAAGATGTTGCCAGAAAATTTATCTTGGTTTTCTTTGATGACATTCTTATATACAGCCGCAGTTGGGAAGAGCATCTGATGCACTTATCTGAGGCACTCTCCATCCTGAGGCAACAACAGCTTTATTTGAAAGCTTCCAAGTGTACTTTTGGCGCCACTATCATTGAGTACTTGGGGCATTTCATATCCGCTGAGGGTGTTAGTACGGATCCCAGTAAGGTTAGAGCCATTGAGCAATGGCCTGTGCCAGTAACACAAAAACAACTTCGAAGTTTTTTGGGTCTTGCAAATTACTACAGGCGTTTCATTAAGGGTTACAGTATCATGGCCCGACCACTCACCAATCTGTTGAAGAAGGAAGGGTTCTCCTGGTCTCCTGAGGCTGCAGTTGCTTTCATTGAGTTAAAGACGACTCTCTCCTCCACTCCAGTGTTAGCTCTTCCAGATTTTGAGAAGCTCTTCGTAGTGGAGACAGATGCATCAAACTTGGGGATAGGGGCGGTTCTGATGCAGGATAACCACCCTATTTGCTACATCAGCCGCTCTTTAGGCCCAAGACATCAAGCTCTTTCAGTATACGAGAAGGAATTGATGGCGGTGGTCCATGCCGTGCAAACATGGAATGCATACCTTGCACACAGACCTTTTGTCATTAAAACTGACCAAAAGAGTCTCAAATTTCTGATGGAGCAGAAGATCACCACTCCTTTTCAGCATATGTGGCTCTCAAAGCTAATGGGGTACACATTTGAGATTCATTACAAACAGGGGAAAGAAAACTTTGCTGCAGATGCTCTGTCACGAGTCACAGGTTCCCAGCTTCTCCACATCACTTTATCCCAAGCTCACCAGGGATTTTATGACTCCCTTAAACTCCTCTGGCAGTCAGATCCTCATCTCAGCAAGATTATTTCTGATTTGCAAACTGACAGCTCCACTCATCCTACCTACAGTTTTGTCAATGAAGAGCTACGTAGGAAAGGTAAGCTTGTGGTGGGGAATGATTCGGATGTTAAACTGCATATACTGAGATGGCTGCATGACTCAGCAGTTGGATGTCACTCAGGCAGAGACGCCACTCTACACAGAATAAAATCCTTGTTCTACTGGCCCAGAATGAATGTAGAGGTGCAGAATTACATACGCAACTGCTCTACATGCCAAAAGAACAAATATGACTTGTCTGCAAAACCAGGTTTACTTCAGCCACTGCCTATCCCTAATGGTGTATGGGAGTCTATCAGCATGGACTTCATCGAAGGCCTTCCTCCTTCTTCCGGTAAGCATTGTATTCTGGTGGTGATAGATAGGTTAAGCAAGAACGCACATTTCTTAGCCCTATCTCATCCTTACACTGCCATTGATGTTGCTCAAGCCTACTTGGATAACATATTCAAACTGCATGGTATGCCTAAGGACATTATCAGTGACAGGGATCCCACCTTTCTCAGTGAAGTATGGAAGGAGTTGTTCCGAGTGCATGGAGTTGATTTGAAGCACTCTACAGCTTACCATCCACAAACGGACGGTCAAACAGAAGTGACCAACAAAACTGTGGAAACCTACTTGCGTTGTATGACTGCTGATGCTCCTCACAGCTGGAGTAAATGGCTTCCCCTCGCTGAATGGTGGTACAACACTACATACCACTCAGCTATCCGAAGCACCCCTTTTGAGGTTATTTATGGTCAGCCTCCCCCGATTCATTTACCTTATCTTCCTGGTGAAAGTTCTTCTGCAACAGTTGACAGAAACCTACAAAAACGGGAAAAAATCATCACTATGCTGAAATTCCATCTCCTCCGTGCTCAGAACAGAATGAAGCAGGCAGCAGATTCTCATAGATCACACAGGGAATTTCAGATTGGGGATCATGTCTATCTGAAGTTACAGCCTTACCGGCAACACTCACTCAAGAACAGGAAGATACCTCACAAGTTATCCCCTCGGTTCTATGGCCCTTTCCGTGTCCTTGAAAAGGTCGGTCCAGTGGCTTACAAGCTATCTTTACCTCCGGAAGCCATTATCCACAATGTGTTCCACGTAAGTCAACTCAAGCTTTGCCCTAATCCTCCTACATCGGATCCAACACTGCCTCAATACTGGTCTGATTTGGGTACATCTAAAGAACCTGAAGCTATTTTGGAGACAAAGATGGTTAAGCATCGTAATGCAGCTGTCACCAAAGTGCTGGTACAATGGAAAGGTTATCCTCCAGATCAAGCAACGTGGGAGTTTTATCAGGACTTCACAGCCAAATTACCAAACTTCAATCCTTGAGGACAAGGACTCTCTCAAGTAGGGGGTATTGTTACAGGAATTCTCCTTACTCTCTCTCGATTTATCAGTTTAAACAAACTTTATCAGACATTTGGTTTATACGCCCGGTTTATGTGCTTGGTTAAGTACTTTGTCTTTTATCTCAGGTCACTTGTTAGACCTCTGAGAAATCACACTACTTGTAAAGGCCTACGGCCATTTCTTCCGAAAAAGTAATCAGAATATAATATTCCTTATTCTCTCTCCCTCTCTCTGAAATCACCATTGTCGTCTTCCATCTAAGATCAGGTCCTTCGAGGCGATTATTCTACTTTACAATCACCTTCTAGGCTTAGATTTCTCCTCTTTTCGGACTCTCGGTGAGTTCCTAGAGTGGGTTTTTATCCTATTTGATTAAATCTGTCTCAAAGATCCAACCCGAATTCCTTGAACACTAAAATTGCGTATCTTTGAATTTTCGACAGAAGAATCGGTGGTGAACGTTTGAGAAATCGAGATGATGTTGTGAATGAGGACAGGATCAGCGAATTGCCTGAAGCTTTGCTTCTAGCTGATATTATCTTCAGTTCCGACAAAAAATGTCATAGCCACGAGTGCTTTGTCTAAACGGTGGAGATCTCTTTGGAAGATGGTGCCAAAGCTCAAGTTTAATTCTGAAACTCACGAAAGTGAGCACCAAATATTTTCAGAGATTGTTTGCTTTTACATAAAGCTCCGGTTTTAGAGAGTTTGCATTTGGTAGTTAGAGATAAATCTTAAGCTTTAGATGTTGGAATATGGATTTTCGAGTGTTTTGTTTACCTGTGATAATAATACACTCCATACCTTGGTATTGAAGAATTCAATTCTTTTGGACTTTCCTTCTCCGGTTTGTCTCAAGTCCCTTAGAAAGCTGCACCTTGACTATGTGATATTCAGTGACAAAAAATCTGTTTGTAACCTTTTCTCTGGCTGCCCTAGTCTTGAATATCTGTTCCTGGAACGACAAAGCAATATCGACGTGCAGATTTTCACTACTAACCATAGTAGATGATTTCCCGGGAGACGGGGATGGAGGCTATGTGATAAAGGCCCCTTCTTTGAAATACTTGAACATCAAAGGGCTGGTGGAGGACAAAATCATTGACGTTTCTTATATAAACAATGAGAACATTTTGGTATCTCTAACTGCAGTCAAACGTCTTTCCCTACACTCATCACCCGTTGACGTAAATTTAAGATTTAAGGATTTTCCGTGGAGTTCTCTCTGCATATTGGGCTCTAACATTGTTTTTGGTACTAATGTTTGCCTCAAGCACAGATAGAGTATCCGACGACTGGTATTATCTTTTCTCAGCTGGTATACTTGGAGCTATTGACACCAAAAGAGCGGAATCTTCTCTCGCTCAAGCTCATCAACGTAAGCAATTTCATTAGTTTTTTTTTTCTTTTCCCGAGCTCCACTTTCAAGTATTTTGATGAGATCTAATATCATATTAAATTGCATTGTTCTCAGCTTCCTGATTGGTATGGGTGGGAATGGAGTCAGCCAAAATGTGTACCGGAATGTTTGTTGTACCATCTTGAGACATTCTTGTGGACAAGATACGAATGGCAACGAGAAGATGAGAAACAAGTGGCCATATACATCCTAAAGAATGCAATGCGATTGAAGAAAGCAACAATCTCCACAATACCTATCCAAACTAAAGAGCTCAAAATGTTGGAAAAGATACGTGAGAAGATGCTCGACCAGCTGGCTAGTGAGGTGAGGGCTTCAAACTCATGTCACCTTTCGTTCGAATGTGATACCTTCTCTAATAATTAGGAACATCGCCCACAATGTGACCACAAGACAAAAGAAATTAGTTACGACGTCGTTTTGGTCGCATCCTTCTTGTTCTTGCAGTGCTGGATATGTTGAAATGATAACAATATTATGGATAGTGGACATTGAAGAAAATTGTTTTATGATGGATTTGATTTTTTTGTTCTATTTCTAGTATTTTCTAACGGAAATTTTTGCAAACATTTATGTCTTTCTTATTATATAATAATTGAGCTTCTATGGTAATATTTAGTCTACACAACTATTGTGCAAATCACTACTAGATCAACCATCATATCGTAACAATGCTCTGTTGCTTATACATGAAGAACTGTCAGTAGCAGCAGCAGTGGCGGTAGGCAAACGCCATAACGGCCAACACCAAACGTACCTCAACTTTCTGTGTCTGCTTTCTATAGACTCTGCTTCTTCCAGTTGGCGGTAGAGATGTTCAATGCGGTTGAGAAGTTCAGCTATTCTTCTCTCAGACAATCGCAGCGATCTCTCGGCTGCTTCTTCTGCTACCATTGCAGCTTTGGCTAATTCTTCTTTCAGTTTCAGTTTCCCTTCTGATATCGCCAATGCTGATCTCATCTTCTCAACCTCTGCCTTTAAAACCGCTATCTGAATTGTAGCAATGGCTTCTGTTGATTATGGGTCTTTCTATCGGTTTTGTTATTAGCTTTCAGTTTGGAATAGTGAATGAAACTTACGAGTTGATCGCGTTCTTCGACTTCCCGCTGCCCGGCTTCTACTTCTAGCTCACAAGCTTTTCTCCATCTACTAACTTCTGATCCAGCTTCTCTGATGACCTTCACTAGCTCTTCCACCTTTGGTTCAGTAAAAACAAATCTCTCGAGTAAGCGAGATTCACTACAGAATCGAGAAAACAGAATGGAAGCTAGCCAGATGCGAATACATTACGTTTTGAGATAGAAATCTCTCTTGGTTTTGCAGCTTGTCGACATACATCGTGTTCTCTGCTATTGTCTCAGCTTGTTCCTCTGTAATCTTCTTCAACCGCGCTTCTTCTAACCTGTAAGATCAAGAAAATGACATTTATTTTTCTTCTTCTTATCATCTCAAGATGTTTCTTGTGCATCTCCATTAAAATCCAACCTTAACCATACATAATCCATCATCATCTATGTGTTGTTGAAGCTAAGAAGAAAAAAAGCTTACCTTGATTCCTCCAATGAAAGCTTCAGCTGAGAAATCTCTTTCCGTAGATTCTTCATTGTTTTCTCTATTGCTATAACCTGTTCTTGCCACAGATTCCATTATGTACTTAAACCTTTATTTGATCCTTAAATCTAAAACTCAGAACCACAAGAATGTGTTATAAAGTAATGAACATACCATACTATCCTCATCTTCTTCGTCCTTGGCGAGGTTTCTCATTTCTGAGCTTTCCTGTAATGATTCCCTAAACCCAAAACCAAACCCTATTCTCTGTAACCCTCGTTCTGCGATTTGCAGCAACGCCGATCTCTTGTGCTCATTCGTCTCTTTCAACTGCTTCTCTGCAGCTTGTTTCTCAGACAAAGCAGCCCTTAACAAGACACTGATGTCTCTATTCTCCTCTTCCAAGAACTCCACACTTGTACTTAGCTCCATCTTCTTCTTCTCCATCGATTCCGTAAGCGTCTCTACCTTCTTTTCAACCTCCTTGACTAACTCCAACACTGACTTGGAACTATATTCCTCTGACTCCATTTTTCCCCCTCTTCCGTGGTTTAAATATCCGATCGATTTCGACAAGCGATCTTCCACAGATCGTACTGATTCCGCAATTTCGGAAAGTAATCTGGATTTCTCCTTTGTTTCTTCTTCCAGTTCACCGACTTTTTCTCTAAAAACTTCCACATCTCTAATCATGATCGCAGGCTCCGAGAATCGAACTTCAAGCTCCCGATTTCTTCGCCGAAGCGAATCTCTCTCGAGAGACAGCTCGTGGTTCGCTCTAATCAAATCGGTTTTCCGATAAACCGCCTCGAATATCTGGCTACGGAGACAGTCAGGGTCTAACGAAGAGTAGTTCCGTTGTGGGAGTTCGTGGTGGTCTTGATCGGAGATAAGAGTATCCGAGCGTTTGATTACCGTATCTGTGAAATCCATCAGAGATGATGATGATGATGATGATGATGGGGACTTGTGAAATTCTCTATAGGTGAGGACGCAAAGTATGTCTGATTTGCCCAATACCTAACAGTCAATGAAGAGTAGATGTATGTTTCAAATTTTCCCCTTCTTTTTGCCGGGAAAATGGAACGACATCGTATTGGTTGTAACTGTGAATATACATACTTTTTTAGTATTCTCTGTTTTTATTGCTCACGTCTCTGTATTAGCAAATAATGAAAAAAATAATAATGTATGTCAACATGTAAAGGAAGAATAAAGTATCTAAATGGAGAAGTGTTGAGTCGAAAATGTTAGGTAAACAAATTTGAATACTTTTGAGATAAATTCTCATAGAAAATGATTGGTAAGAACTTTAAAACATTTTTAAACCAATAGAGACACTACTAATTAACCTTCATTGCGACAATATATGTGGGGCTTATATATTTTCCATACGTTTGGGGATGAATTTACAAAGTGACATTCTAAAAAAATTGGGAGTTAATGTAGCAATATTGTCCCCCAAAGAAAGAGAATCACCATTGGTTTTGCCAATCTTGGATAGCTAGGTGAAGAGCGTGATTCGGTAAGAGATTGCAATCTTCCATCTTCAGGTTTGTCATCGGCGACGTATCGTGCCCATTCGCTAACCATTCCCTAATCGCTTCCGCTTCGTACGTGAATCCGTCTGCTGCTATCAAAGGATCTTTCATCACTTCCTGTGTTCACAACAAACAAACAAACATGTTTTAAGTTTTGTCTTAATCCTGATCATCAAACTCTGTTTGGGCATTGAAACTCTCAGAAAGTACCTGGAAAATGGGGCATAGGTAATGAGAAGGAGGCTTGCGTGGAACTTTCTGGTTCAAGTATGACGATGATTCTGGTAAAGGAACTTTCGGGGCTTTCATTCGATCTATAATCCGTACAAGCACGGCTAAGTCTGGTCGATTCAATGGGTTTTTCTTACAGCAACGGATGGCTACATTAGCTAGCTTTTTGCCTCGCGCGATTGGCCAATCTCCTGCTGAATTATCCAGAACCGCGCTGATGTTATCGTTCTCAACAGCGCATTTGACGTCTCTCAGTATGCCAGAGAGAGGTCTTCTGGTGAGAAGCTGAAGGAGAATCATTCCAAACGAGTATATGTCTGATTCCAGCGTCATTTCGCCGGAAACAAAGTAATGTGGATCTACGTAAGGATCAGATTTGTCTATACCATCAATCGGAGTCAGCTGAGAGATCCCATAGTCGTTAATTTTGGTGACAAGATTGGAATCAAGGAGAATCTTGGATGGTTTTAGGTTTCCATGAATGATGCAAGGAACATTCGAATGAAGAAACAGGAGGGCAGAGCATATTTCAGAGGCAATCCTGATCCGAGATTCCCATGAAAGCGCAGGAACGCTGTTCTCAGATGAAAGGCAGTCTTCGAGGCTTCCATTAGGAATATATTGATAAATTAGAGACCGAGACTCTGGACAAGTACCCATTATTGTTACCAGATTTGGATGCCTTACCCTGCTTAAAATTTCCACCTGAAATCCAATAAACAATCAGAATTTGTAAAACAAAACTCTGTGGAGGATGTTTACATAGACATATTTAAGCCATTATATATATAGATAAAGTGCTTTACCCGACGCTCAAACTCAAAGTGATTCTGGGAGCCATATGAGGGCAACATCTTTACAGCAATTTGAAGATGTTGAAGGTTCCCTTTATAGACACTTCCGTATTTGCCTTCTCCAAGTTTCCAGGATGGATCGAATTCGTTAGTAGCTTCATTGATTTCCATAAAAGAATAGTCAAACATTTGTGACCCGGAAGACTCTCCAGTCTTTCCTTTTATCAACCTCTTCAATGTGTTTACTTCCTTTATCGCGTTCTCATGATCGATCCGGATCTCATCCCTTTTCTGTCTGAAACTTTTCAAGAGCTCCATAGCCGTATCAAATTTCTCACCATGTTCTTTTTCCAAGTCATGCAGTTTCCTGATCTGGCTCTCCAACTTAAGATTATCACCCTGAACCATCTGAAGTTTTTTCATGAATCCATTGTTCTGCTCTATAACCATCTTCACTTCATCCTTTTCTTTGTCCAGCAAATCCTCCAATTTCTTTCTTCGACTCAACTCCTTAATGCATAAACCGTCCAAGGCTGTTGCCTGTGAGATGGCATGACCAAAAAACAAAAGTTAAACCGGGAGAAACACGTTTGACAAAGTGTCAGCAGTAACAAGATGGTCTACATATTCATTTCTTTTGATCAACTGAAGAAGTTCTGTACCTAATATTAGCAATCTACGAATCCCCAGTGAAATATTTCTTTATGTTAAGCCTTTTTGCATGTGGTAACAAGATGTACTGATTTATCTATCGCACAATTAGCAGAAATGGGTAGATACTATCACTTTAAAAACTATCATCTCAATTTCTTTGATAACTGAGAAATGGATTGCACGTATAACCTTGCATAAAGCCTCCATGGTACTTTCATCTTCTTTCCATTCATTCCGAGCTTTCCCATAGACAGTTCTCTCTGATTGGCCGATATCATGCATGGCTTTATCATACCTATGCACTTCGCGAGCCACATTTCCTTCACGCTTCTTCTCCTGAAATTCCACAGGATCACCCGATTACCAGGCAGATTAATTGCTTGTCCATATTAAAAAGGGACAGCATCATATTCACTTTAAGTAGAGCTTTCAATATATTGCAAAGACAAAACTACGCTCATATATTGTTTCCACAAAGTAACATTTTAAAACATCTCTATATCAAGAACTTGAAGATAAATCAGCCCCTGTAATTATTTGCCAAATTAAAGTCTTTTCACGCAAATGAAGTACTAAAGATATTTATAGTTACTACATGATCAGTATGAAAGATGAAAGTAAAGATGAAGCAAAATCCTCCTACCTCAACATTTGAGGTAGTTAAGGTATCTGAGCCAGCTAATTCTGGACCAATCGGCTCTGGACCAACCGGCTCTCCAAAGGAAGAACTCGAACCTGAAGAAACATGAGGAGTTGGTTGTCGTTCCCCCTTTTCTCTCTCCAACTGACCAGTGTCTTTCTCACCATCTGCACAATTCTGTAACAAAGTTACCATACAGAGACATAATATAACTGATACCAAAGGAAATGATGTGCAGAGGGACCTTGCAAAATCCAAGCCAACCGCTACCTTGTTCAAGGAGGCTACGCCAATATCTTAATCTTCTCCTCATATAAGAGGATTCCAATTTTTCTGATTTCCTTGCCTCATTATCTGAATCCAGTTGTACTAGGGGAGGCATTGTTTGTCTGTAATTACTATCTTCATTTGTTGCCCTGTTTTTAAGAGTGTTTCATTTAGTTATATGAATAGAGGTAGAAAACAAAAACAGATAGTAGAAGCAGTTAATTGAAGGTGGTAGACTAGCTAAATGCCTAAATCCGAGAATATTACATTAACATTTATATAGATATATTCTAATAGTTTAGCTTGGGAAAGACGATGATTTAAGACATCTCATTCACTCTTTCTGCAATATTTGAAAGGAAAATAAAAATTACCTTGTAAAGATAAGATAACCTTTACACAGAAACCAAATATGGCACGAATCCGGAGCTTTTTTGCAAACGAATATGGCTTTCTTGGACTTTAAATCCGTCATTTTCCTGGCATTTCAAATTTCAGAGGTCAGATGAAAAACCTTTATAACATAAATGATAAAAATATAGAATCATATCTTACCATGAGTAATGCTTATCTGATGCAGCTCCCATTACTAACCACTTAATCCTGTGTCTAGCAATTAATTCTACGATACCTTCCTCGATATTTTGCCCCGCAATGCAAAGTTTATCTGTTTGAACCTAAAAAGAAACTATGTCAATTCATTAGTTTATCAACTGAAAGGGTCCTGACCAAGAATGCCTAAAGATTTAAAGAGTCTGAGCTCTACATTTATGAGGACCCAAAAAACAGGACACAAGGTTTCTCTGTTTAGGTTATATCTTTATATGAACAATTATATCTACCAAGATCATAGGATTATTCAAAGTGAATTGTAGTGAGTTGCCTAATTTCAATTAAACTTAAATACCTCGGTGTCAGATAAAAGGTGAAGATAAGAATTCATAAGCTCATCCACTTTTTGTTTATCAACTCGCTCAATCACCTTGACAGCATGTTTTCTAAAGGTACCGCCGGCGAGTGTCTTGTGCGCTGTAGGTAAACAAAATATTCTCAGAAATTACTACGTCTTAACATGCTTGGCAATAGACTAGTAAAAGGAAAACAAAATGCGATGAACAAACATCTAAAGTCATCAAATCTCCAGCTTCCACAAGAAAATCAGACTTTCCAGTTAAAAGACAAGCAAACCGACAAGAGTCTTACAAAGTTTTGTACAATGTACATAAAAAAGACCAATAGCTAATCTTATTAACATTATAACCAAATTACGTTCATCGCCATTCCTGTGTTATTCCACTTCAGTTTGATACATAAATATTGTGTTCTTCTTCCAAACTCTTAAATGGCTGATCGTGAAAATGTGTTTTTATGGTTTCTCTTCTTCTTCTTCATATAATAGTAATATAATTTATACACATCTCTGATTTTCTTAGCAAAAGGATGTATATAGACATCTCAACTTAAGTTCAATCATGATTCATGAGCAATATATAGAAAGGTTTATGGAGAAGTTCATAATTCAAATTTCAAATTTCAAATTTTCGATTTCATCTAAGTTCATAATTCAACAGATCTATCCATCCAAAAAAAATATACATATAATTCTCCAGAAAGAAGTGATTTAGAGAGAAAGAGAGCAGAAGATCTCACTCCACGAGGCCGGACGAGCAGGGCGATGGACGTAAAGCAAGCAAATCTTCTTGCCGGAGAAGTTTCGCGCCGCCCATAACACCGTCGTTTTGCTCCTCTCAACATCTTCCGCCACCGCGACGAAGATCGTCTCATCCACATCTAAGGCCAATTCGTCTCCACCGATTTCTCCTATACTACCCATATTTTGCCCCCCCTTTTCTCTCTCTCTCTCTCTCTCACTCGCTATCTCTCGATTAACTTTCTACAAGCATTTGTTCAATTCCAAAAGTACAACAAAGTCACTTTATATAAAAGTAGAACTCGTGAGATTCCTCGAATTGGAATCGTTTTAAGGCTCGGACGAGTCGCTGACTCGGTTATGAGTCAACCGATTTACCTAATTTGAAGATTAGAAAAAGAAAAGAAAGAAGAAGGGCTTCTTCTTAGATGAATAGTCTCTCCTACCAGTGGACTCTGGAACCCAAACAATGACAAGAGGTCGTCCAAATCTTTGTTAATCGGTTTAGTCCTATTTTCTCGACCTGTAATTTCTTTTTATATTTGCGTAAATAATAACAATTTAAGAAACGTAACATGGACACATGTAATGAATTTTGGGAATCTTACGACAAATGTTAAAACTTGAATAGATTCTTTATTATGGAATTTTTATATTATTATATTATTATTTAATAAGTCATTTAAGAAAATAAACTTTATTTTATAAATTATTAGATATTATATTATTAAAAATAACAAAAGATAATTAAAAATATATATAATTATCTTTTACAATTATTGAAAACAGTATAAAAAATATTTGTTGCTATTAAATTTTTTATTTTTTATTGAGTTTCTTAATTATTTTTAATATTATATATTTTAAATAATAATCAATTCATATATATTTTAAAAAAACAATATATATTAAAAATCTTGCTATATTTTCACTATAATTTATTATATTTTATTTGAATATATATCAAAACAAAAGTTGAAAATTATTTTACTAATTTTATAAAAATTTAGATACAAAAAAATTGATTAAATTTTTTTTTTTGGATTAACCACAAAAACTAGAGTCATTAAACGGTGCATATTAAAATGGGACATTTGGTTTAATATTCCTAAAATTTTATATATTTTGAAAATTAACCCATGTTTTTTAAAAATTGAAAACTAACTTTTCGCATTTAAAATTTTCAAAATATCCTAGATAAATCAAACATTAATATTATTTAAAAGACTATTTTTTATTTTTGATTAATTTATAAATAATTAAAAACATATTATTTCAAATTTATTAATTAAAATAAAAATTATAATTATAATTATATTTTTTAATTTTATAATATAGAAATTCAAATATATTTGTTCGTCACTATATAGATCTCTTGAAGTGATCTTGCAACAAATATTATTTAAAGATACTGTCAAATATAATTATTCAAACGTACATATAATCCAAAAAAATATTTCAAATACAACTTACCTTAGATTGTTAAATATTGACTATTAGCAAAATGTGTTCCTTATAGTTATAGAAGTGTGATATACATAATTAGGGTGATGTATATTTTTTTTTGTCTATACCATAATATATAGAACGATTCGGAAATCTAAAATGGAAATACCGAGTTTACATAAACAGTGTCATGCGGGTAGATTCAAGAACTTCATGCTAGCTTGTACGCCTTAAAGCCTTTTGTGTTGTTTGCGCTGGAAATATACGAGTTTGAGAAAAAAATATACGCCTAATTACTCTTCATAAGTTCATGACTCTTCCGATATATCTAAATTTTATTTTGTTCTATAATTAAAATAAATTTATTTTTGGTCTATAAAATATATCTAAATTAAAATATATATTAAAATTTTATTTTACAACTAATCATTAATTTTGAAATTTAAAAAAACCAAAATAAATAATTTTTGTAATTGTAAATTTTAAAATTCATGATGGTATTATTTTTTTTTTACCTAATAAAATGTTAGTTTTTAAACTTTTTAAATCAAGGGTTAGTTTATAAAATATATAAAAATTTTAGAGTATTAAATCAAATTTCTTCTATTAAAATTATGTTTTCAAGAATATATGTTTTTGCGGGTTAGCCCGAATAATATTTTAATCCACTACAAAACGGGTTAAATAAACAAAATTTTCTGGTTTAAGAGCTCTATCTATAATCATTTGTTACACATATTATAAAATTCAAATAAAAACAATTTTTTAAAAAATTTAAAAATATTTTTTTTTAAATTACTACATACTATAATTAGTTCATGTTAAGTCTTAATACAGTTACATTTCCTTACGACACTTTTTTAATAGTTCCTTACAAGACTTTTCAAGTCAGAATATCTACATGAATTTTGGGATCTGTGATGTTGAAATAAAAAATGATAGTAAAAGGGATGGACCGTTAATTTTAATTCTTGGGACCGAAATTTCTAAATACCAAAAAATTGGGATGTTTAGTTTTGGGTTTCCGTCAACTACTTTTAGGGGTGAAACTATTATCCGTGATCCAAGATCCAATCTGAGATTTGCTTCGATTTGCACTGAAAATCTTGATAACCGAGGGGGTCGGATCCGGATAGTAAAATCTTGGATCCGTCAAAACCGGATTCAGATAGTTAAATTATAAGGTTCGGATATCTGTATCCGTTAAATATATTAAAATTTTATATTTTAATAATAATTTTTTAATATATTGAGATTTATATAAATATATATATAAATAATTTAAATAAAATATTTTTTTATAATAACAAGTTTTTTTACGAATATTATATACAATTTTAATTTTATTATTATTTTTAATATTTTAATATTTTTCTTATTTTTTACGGATCCTAGGCGGATATCCGATGTCCGGATATCCGAAAACTCCATATCAAAATAACTAAAACTCATATATGCCGGATTCGTATCAGATCTGAATATCCCAAAAAATTTTGGATATCTGAACCGTGCCACCCCTAACTACTATATACATCTTCTTTACTTGTGATCATTCTTAGAAATTGAAATCCCTTTGCATTGAACCAAAATACATAATAGATCATGATGTCATGTCAGCTACATGTAAATAAAAAATATAAACGTTTTAAGAAATTACAAATTTAAAACAATTGGTAGCTAATTACAAAAAAATAAAATAACATGGTATACTAATTGAACCAAAGGGAAAAATAAAACAATTTTATTTGGTTTTGGGAGCGAATGAACAATGAGGTGAATCATCCGAATCCAAAATCTGTCTAACCACAAGATTCCTTGCTCGATTAATTGTCATGAAACACAAGTAGATATGTTCTTCAAGCTCATCAAGCTCTTCGCTAAAGCTCTCTTCACATCTCTTCAACTCTCGAGCCACTTCTTCACCGGCTCGAACCCGACCCGACCCTCTTCCAGCCCAAAACTCAGCCATGGCTCGTACGTGCTCCAATTCATCGTTAATCCGAGTCACTAACCGGCTTATCGTGTCCAAATCACGGCTTAAAATGTAAGTACCTTTTGCAGCCACGTCGAGCCGAGCCGTAGTTTTCGTTAGCTTATTCCTTAAACCGACCGGTTTAAATTGACCGGTTAAAAGGGTCGGACCGGCTATGAACAAAGCAAAGGCGTGAGAGGCTATGGTTACAATCAATGTAGTGGTTAGAGCTAAAACGAGAATCCCTGAGCTATGAGTTAGTCCGTTGATGAGTTTGAGCTTGGCTCGTGTCTTGTCTCGGCTAGACTCTAACCGTTTTAGCAGGTTTAAACAGCCGGCTCTGATTAAATGGATCCGAGAACCCGCCGAGATAAACGGGTCGAACCATCTTGATAGCTCCGTGAATTGGTCCATTAAAGCCAATGAATTATTATTATTCTCCGATTGAAATTTGGGTTTCAGAGATTCGTATTTAGAACGAAGACGGTGAATGTTTTTGAGTAATAGCGTGCAGAGCAAGAAAGCGTTTGCTGTCTCCAAGAAGTAATCCGAGAGAAGAGTTCGGGTGGGTCGTCCGATCCGGGATAGATCCAGGATCCGGGTGACGGTATTCGGGTCCGGGTCTAGGAGATTATGTGCAAAGAGACGGTATGACATGAGACGAGCTGACGTGGAGGAGGATTCGATTGGTGAAGAAGAAGAAGACACCGTGGACTTTTTGCGGCTTAAGTAGATGACACGTGTCCAAAAATGATTGTATGATTCTGTACGGAAGGCGTTTGCATATTCTTCTCGGACATCCACGTCATCACCATTTTTGGGACTTGTATTCCCCGAAGCTGTATCAAATTATCAAAATAGAGAACGTTTTAAGAAGGAAATTCGATTTTTTTTGTTTAAATATTTTCTTGGTTACTAATTAAACATGATTAAAAATGAAAAATAAAATTAACCTGTAGATGCGAGAAGCCTTTTGATCTTTGATGAAACTTTTATGCCCATCCCTCGAGATCTTGGATGAAGCAAAATCTATTTTGTTTTTGAATAGAGTTTCTGGTTTAAGATGTTGGGAGAAGAAAGTGAGAACGACAAGAAGGTTTCCTTATATTATATAGTTCTTCATGTGATATATTATTAAAAATGAAAATTAAATAAAGAACTATTGATTTTGCTTGCTACTTTTTTATCCAAGGATTTTGTTAATTCTGTTAGTACTTGTAGTGGGAGTGAAGAAATATCGAGAAAATAAATAAGTGGATGCTTGCACGCATTATAAAATAAGACCTCAAAGTTAAAAAAAATTAAGTTATCAACAAAAAATTGTCCCTTTTATGGAAAGTCTTTACGCAAACTCATAGGTCCACGTTTGCCAAATTTGGAAGGTCTGGTAGAGAGTTTATCCAATTTCGTTTTCAATTGTAGATCTCTTGGTTTTCACCAATTCTTGCTTGGCTATGTTTGAACACCAATGCACCTTTTGAAAAAGTAGGACAAATTGTTGGAACAAAACATACAAAATATGTGTCCTGACTCACAAATCAACACAATGGAGGAATGTGTTGGTACAAGAAAAACTAAGGAATCAGACCAAAATAACACGTTATTTTCCGGTTTTTCTTCTAAACCCGGTATAAGTAGATGAACCAATAAAAATGAGACAGAGACGAAGAAAAGATATCCTACGCATTTAACGCTTGACCCATTGGAAGCTCTTTCTTGCCTTAGCTTTACCAGGTTTCTTCCTTTCCACAACTCGAGAGTCTCTTGTCAAAAACCCAACTGAAACATATCGAAGATTTTTTTTAAAAAACACCAATCAATCTAATAGACATACTGGCTATCAAATGGAAACATCAATCAGACAGTATGATGTATCTCTGCTGAAGAACATTAAAAGGACTACACAGATTTTGTAACGCTAAGATGCGTGAAGCATCTTGCTTACCAGATCGAAGTGCTGTCCGCATATCTGGTTCCCAGTTTTGCAATGCCCTGCTGATACCCAATTGAATTGCTCCAACTTGACCTTTAAACCAAGCATTTGAGTACACAGTTAACCACGGTTACAACGGACTAAATGTTTGAAAAATTATTGATAAAGATGGCAATCTAAATGACCAAATCCTCTAGCGTATAAATCATACTAGCTAGTGTAAATAGAGAAATTCGAGAGCTAAGTGAAGAAAATGAGGTGATTGTTTTAAGGGTTTTACCTGTAGTTCCACCGCCTTTGACAGTGCACTTAATATCCCAACTGCCCAAGGTTTTGGTCTCAGCAAGTGGGCGGAGAAGAGCAGCGCGATGATCAAGCATAGGGAAATAGACATCGAATTCTTTTTCGTTAACAAGGAATTTTCCTTTCCCAGGTATAATCCATACACGGGCAACACTACATTTTCTTCTTCCGGTTCCATAGGCTCTCCCCGTTTCATCCACTTGCCTCACCCGTGATTTGGCAATTTCCTCTTGCATCTGGAGTTCTATCTCAGCTCTTGAGGACTTCTTTGAACTCTTCTCAAGGCGCAGGTTTTCAATCTCAGTCAGAGGAGGCAATCCTGGGATCCCTTGGAAATCCTTCAAGGCTATCAAACTATCTAGCATTTCATCTGTTATACCCGACTTAGCAATAAGGTCTCCAAATGCTCGATCAGGACCTGCAATAGTTAGTTCCAAATCAGTAAAAGTGAAAAACTTACTCTACTTATGGTGCCATTAACATTCAACTGAGCATCGTTAATTGAAAACGCATTAGCGATAAATTAATAACAGTAACCACTAACCACACATTAAGCACCAAAGTCCAAACTGTTCCGTCACATAAGTAAGCACCAAACTATCCACTTCAAACACATCTCTTTCTACCCAAATGCTCATGCCTCTTAAACAAAATGATCATCCAATCCATATCTAACTTAACAAGGTGAAGTAATGTGATCAAATTTGGCATCATTATTAGCTACCCATTTGTCCCCAGATACCAAATCTAGATACATTTCCAAAGTATTGGTGCATTGCAAATTAAAATCAAAACTTCAAGAGTCAGCCAGCAAACAAATTCAGGAATCTCACCTTTGATAATCTCAGTGAGCTCATTCTCCTCCTTCTCAATCACCTCCTTCTTCACACGCTCTTCCTCCGCGGTTTCCACGCTGGTGTCAAAGCTAAGCGGCATCTCCCCGCTGGTATCAAACACGACCTTATCATCTTCCTCCTTCAAATTCCATGGCTTAGACCCATCCCAGTCATTGGATTTAACATCTCCTCTAGTTTCAAAACTATTCGCCACCTCACCTTCGGTACCGAACACGACTTTCTCATCTCCTTCATTCATATTCCATCGCTTAGTCTCCTCCCAGTCATTGGCTCTCCTCTCGCGGCCAGTTTCACTCCCTTGCCCCACTTCTTCGCCCGTATCGAAGACAACCTTATCCTCTTCCTCCTTCATGTTCCATCGCTTAGGCCCCTCCGGCCACTTGCCCTCTCCACCAGATGAGCCGAATCCTGCAACTCCGGAGGAGGAAGCCCAAGAATCATCGGAAGAGAAAGGATCGGACTTATCATCGTTTACTCCAGAAAAGCTCCACGGAACGTCATTTCGATTACGCCCATTCCCGTCGCCATTTCCGCCGCCGCTACTGTTGGTGGAAAGCGGGCGTATAAACGAAGAGAAGATCTGAGAATTTGATTTGGATGAAGCTAGGGTTACGAGACGGAGATTCGAAGGTCTAAGGAATAAACGAGAGAGCATGATGGTGAAGAACAGAGAGATTCAGAGATTGGGGGAAAAACAAAATTGCAGAAGTTCGAAGAAGAACGGTTAGGGTTTTACTTAGAACCACTTACAGTCTTTAACATTAACGAACCGGTCCGGTTTCACCAGGTTTATTCCGGTTTTATTTTTTGTTTGTTTGTTCCAGAAACATAAATAATAAGCCGTCTTTTGCTTCTCTGCTTCTCCGTCGAGGTTACTTTGCAAATTCTTCAGGCTGTCTCTCCCGGAGATTCCAATCGCACCAAATCCGTTTGCAATTTAGCTGAATCGAGATGGTTTATATCGTTTCGTGGGACGAATTTGTGGATCGATCTGTTCAGCTTTTCCGAGCTGATCCAGAATCTGTAGGTTATTTTTTCTTGCTCCCCTCCTTATCGATTCCGTTCATCACGGTTGCTTTGTAGATTCTGGGTTTGTTTTTACGGTATTTGGATTATAAGCCGTCGATTTCGTATTGGGCATTCGATAAACCTTGATGATTGATTTGAATCTCGTCGTGTTTGGTCGGAATCTAGCGACTGTATAGGTGCAATCTACATGTTTCGTTTCCAAATAGAATTGATGAACACAGAATTTTGTTTCTGATGAATCGGATATTTGGTATCAATTTTTTATGGCGCAGACTCGGTATGTCATGAAGTATAGACACTGCGACGGCAAGTTGGTTCTCAAGGTTACTGATAACAAAGAGGTAAGTAATTGACTTGTGTCTACTTCTCTATGATTGCTTCTTCTTATTGTTTGTTCTTTGAGTTCATATTTATAATAGATACTTTTGGATGTTCAATTTTATGAAATTCGATATTTGCTACTGAACTTGATATCTGATTAGTCGAATGATTGTTTGATGGCATGATACTGGTTTTGGAGAATGTAATATAGGGCTCCATGATGATTACCAGATATATCTTTTTTTTGGTTCGTTTTTCATCGTCCCTAGTCGTAGTTATGTGGTTACTTTTGTTTTGGCTTGGTCAATGTGATTGCTAATAGGCTACCTCTTCGATGTCTCTTAGTTTTCTTTACATCTTAATGAATTGAACATGCCTTGGCCGGCGATATGGGTGAAATAAGCAGATCTAATTCACTCTTGAGTCTTGACCAGTTTATTTTGGTGGATGTTGAAGCATGTTTGTGTTTGTTAGTCAAAGTGCGGTACTTTAGACCTCGTTGAGCTTGGCTAAGTTTTACACAAAGATTTGCATTAGCTCTCTCTCTGTTGCAGCCTTCTTGTTTCGTCCTGTGCATTGTGTTTTATGTGAAGCATATGATAGATTTTATTTAGACTTTTTCTTCAACGTAGTGTCTCAAGTTCAAGACAGACCAAGCACAAGAAGCAAAGAAGATGGAGAAACTGAATAACATATTCTTCACACTCATGGCCAGAGGACCTGATGGTAAAATTTCATTTTTCGCTTCACATTCGAATATGCATCATATCTTAATGTTTATGAGGAAAGCTCCTTTGTTTTATGGCGCTATGAGGTTCTAGCACCGGTCCATCGTTGTATAGTTTCTTTTTATGAGAGACTGTATAATCCTCACCAGCTATTTGAGTTTATAAATTTTCTCTAATCATCATTTTCAACTACCAAACTAAAAGAAAGAACGGAATTTTACAGATCGAATGTGCATCATCTCATATAACATTGGAAAGCTCCTTTTGTGTTATGGTCTAGCATTGGTACATCGGTGTTAACATCCTCATGACAATTGGGTTTATAGCTTACTAATTTATGTTGGTTGTATAATGCAGTTGATCTCTCTGAAGTCACCGGTAAAGAACAGATGGAGACACAGCCTGTGAAGAAAGGAAGAGGAAGGAAGCAATAAGTCTCATGAATATTTTTTTTGTTTCTTTCTTGGTATCAAGATTTTGATCCATTTTATTTTGTTGGATATTTTGAGATGGGTTTGTGAATTGTGATCGTAGGGTTGTCAAGATTTGTTCTAAAGCTGACTTTGGATTTAGCAATTTACACCCATTTTTTGTTTTTGACCTTTCTAATAAATGCATGGGAGTCGTTGATAAGTTGCTCAACGCCCTACAGCTCGATTGGTTATAAGTCCGCTTTTGAATGAAATCTCAATTAACGAAAAATTGAAACAGTCGAAATAGTAAATTGTGAAAGACAAGATATGTAAATTAAAAAAAATTGGGTTCCAAATCGTATCCGAACCTAATTGGGTTCGGTTGTGACGCAAACGTAAATACTAAAAAGAATCAAAGCATGCATAAGCGTTGAAATTAGTTTGACTATTTCCTTTTTGAGCTTTACCATACATGTTTTTTGTTTTGTTTTTTTTTTTTTTGATGCTTTTCGGCCCCGGGAGTAATCCTAAGCCCAAAGGCCCAGACTAATCTCCCGGTGGGAGTGATACAGCCCACTTATAATGCCCCACTTGGTCAAGTGCTTGTCCTAGTAATTTCACTCCCGCGGGAAATCGATTCCTGGCCTAGACCAACAGGGCCGACACTCACCACAGAAAGGGAACCACCCGACCACCAATAATTTGGTTATTTTTACAATGTGCCTTTGTTCATATCTAACCTCCACTAATGTTACGAATTACTTACGATTTCTCGTCTGCCTTATATATATTTAAAATTAATAAATGATAATTTAAATATTATATACAACGTGTAAACACAAATGCAAATTAATATTTGTACAATTGTTCACACTTTTATCCATTTCAATGAATACTATCATGCACAAAACCTCAACAGATCGACGATCATATATATGACATAGATGTTGTTATCGTGTGACTTGTCATGAATTGGAATCAGAACTGATGCATGTGGACACCTCCATTAAAAGACACCCCCCAAAACGAAAGGTGACGTTGCTGAAAAAGTATCGTACGCATCTCTCATGTCTATCTCTATATAAATATAGTTTAATTAGTGCAACCATAGTTTCAGCAAACATTAAGAAAACCTGGAGGAGTTATAAGTCCACTTTGAAAATAAGAAACAGCTAAAAATTATGGAGGTGATAAATAATTCGTCCGCGATCAAGAGAGAGGAAATCGATCGGCCATTAGCTAATTTTCCGGTGAACATATGGGAAGATCCCTTGACATCTTTCTCAGTTTCCGACCCGGTACGTACCTACCTTTGATCATCATTGAATTCACCTATTTTCTGGTCATCACAAAATCTTAAGTCACATTAATTCAATAGAATACGATGCAACTTTGTTCATAAAATGTAAGTTACGTCTCTCGTGCCATTGATATATAGGAAAGTGAGAGAAACAAAGAAAAGCTGAGTTTGCTGGAGGATACTGTGAAGAAATCATTTATGGCTTCGAAAGAGAACTCAATAGAGAACATTAAGTTCATTGATGCTCTATCTAGCCTCGGTGTCTCCTATCACTTTGAGCATGAAATCCTCGAGCAGTTAGAGATAATGGGTCTGTTCGTTTGCCTGCCGCAGGAGGCTGCGGCATGCGGCCAAAAGTTATTCGTTTACCAGACGCAACCTCCTGCGGCCCAATGCAGCGTCTAGTCGCAGCGACATGCGATCAGAAATCCAGCGTGCGTTGCGATTATAGCTGCGATTGGAATGGTAAAGGACAAAAATATTCTTGTTATTATTGTAAATTACAAAAATGTCATTTTCCCTAAAATCAATTTTACTCCTTCCCCTTTCATCTCCAACCCCATCTTTCTCAATTCGAAGCTATGTGTGTTGTAGGAGCAGGAGCTACTTCAAACCCATCTCCCAACTCCATCTTCCTCGATTCGATTTGGGTACTGTTCACGTTTTCCAGTGAGAAATCTGAAATTTGTTCTTCTGATTTTATGTCTCATTTCGACCAAATCTGTAAATTAGATGGTTGTGTTATGTGAGGCTCATGAAGAGTCGTGTTCTTGAGTTTTTGTGGTGAAATATAGCAAAATAGCTTTAGGACATCTGTGGTGAAATGTAGCAAAATAGCTTTAGGACATCACGATATAGGCTCGTAAGCTCAACTTTTATAACTGTATTTTTTTGCTTTGTTTTTAGTTGATCGAATTACAAAAATACACTTATATAAATGTTAGTGTATCTCTGATTTTGTCAAAGTTCGAAGCTTTTATTGGATGTTGAGAGGTAGATTTGATTGCCATATGTTTCATGCTTGAGCTTGGTACTGGTACTAGTCATTCTTGAATACTACTTGTTGGATGTCATAGGTTTTAGAATTTGTGAAATCTGGTACTAGTACTAGTACTAGTAGTACTAAGCAAATTTGTGAAATCTGGATGTCAAAGGTTTTAGAATTTGAAGATGGGTAGAGGCTACTTACGTTGGAGGAGACTGAACCTGCACCGCCACAATTTGCAACAAAATTCTCGACCAACTTAATTAGGGTTGCTTAGGATTTTAATACGTAAATCTTGGTCGATCATGATGTTGCCTTGTTCTTTGCTGTTTAATAAGTAAATCTTGGTCGATCAGCAATTCACAAGCTAGCAGAAGAGAAGAGAGCAACAGTTGAAGCTAAAAGAGGAGAAGAGCTTCTTAAAGCAGAAGAAATGGCTGCTAAGTATAGAGCCAGTGTATGGTGACCTTTTAAGTTACCTTCTCTCATCTTTCAATTTCATGTTCTAAGAAACCTTTCACTTTTGGGTGTTTTATGACTTTGCTTTGTCTCGTTTGTTTTAAGGCTTGAAGAAAATTTTACTAAAATTTTGCCATTGTGTGTTAACTCAAGTATCTACATTTCGTATTTTACGGATTATATGTGAAATCACAATAATACATATTTGATGTTGCATACGATTACAGAAAAAGCTCCATAAAACCTCATATGTTTTTTTTTTACACAAATTTAGTTTATGATTTTTTATCACAAAAATTATAATGTTATAATTATATTTAATTAAAAAATTTATTAATATGATTGTTAACTAATAATAAAAAAATTATTATGGATGTACAAAATTTAAATGTACAAAAATTAAACTATATTGTTTATCAAAAATATAAATTACAAAATTCATAAAAATTAAATTTTATTAAGTGAAAAACTATAGTTAGCATATTTTATCAAAAAAAAAAAATTATCGCTAGCGTCAGCCAAACGAGCAGACTTGCGACTAGTCGCAGCATCCAGCCGCACGGCTATCAAACGAACAAACCTGCGACCAGTCGCAGAGACTAGCCGCACGGCTGCCAAACGAACAAAAACCGCCGCGTTTGGTCGCAGCGTATGGCCGCAAGACGCAGCCGGCGGCGGCAGGCAAACGAACAGACCCAATGTTCGGTTGTCATGATTTCATGGAGATGATAAGAGACAATGAATCCGATTTATATACCGTTTCACTTGTTTTCCAAGTTTGTACGCAGTTCGGTTATAAGCTCTTTGTCAGAAAGTAAAAACTCGACAAAATTATCAAAATTTAACAAAAAAGACTATAATTATCGAAACTAGGGTTTTAAATTTTTACACAATTTGTCGGGTTCGTCGGAGTGCGTTGTCGTTGGTGTTAATTGTCGATATTCAAAAAATTTCTGGTCGGAAAAATAAAATCAGAGATTTGGGGGGGGGGGATTATTGGTTCTTCCATTTTAATGGATTTGGAAATTCAAACCAAATCAAGTGTTATTGGTTCTATAATTTTGAAATCCATATTCAAATTTTGTGTTATTGGTTCTATGATTTTAAAATCCATGTTAAAATCAAGTGTTATTCAATAGTAAGGATTTACATAATGATTTGATTTTAATTTGGATTTGAATGGAATCACAAGTGTTTGTAAGAGTAAAATACAAAGGAGCAAATATCAAGTGAAACCTTGTTATTTGATTGGATTTGGATTTACAAGTGTTTTTTTTTCAAGATGAAACACGAAACAAAAAAAAAACTCAACATTAACGGAAAAAATAATCCAACTGAAGTTACTAACGTGTTTCGTTAATGTTGGTTCAATGATTTTTTTGTTGTTTAAAAAAAAATCTAGCTGAAGCTTAAAGGCCATGTAATCTCATGGGCTGTCAACATTAACGACACAACCACCACCGATACGGCCATGCACATGGCTCTTAACACAACCATTGCCACGTAGTTGCGTCTGCCGCTGTGACGGTTGTCCTCACCGTTTGTGGTGGATGTGGTGACCACATCGTGGATATCAAGCTTCATCTCTACTGCAAAATGAAAGTAACGCGAGAGTTTTTAGCTCCATAGCGTGGCGTTCAATATCATCTACAAGAGTTTCCTGGTCAAGATTCTACTCCACAAAATGAAAAAGAGTTGTTTAACCATCGACATGTCCCCTTGAGAAACGTTGTTGAAAGAATCTTTGGTATATTCAAATCTCGATTCCTAATTTTTAAGTTTGCGCCTCATTTTCCTTATAAGACACATACATTAATTGTACTTACATATGCTAGTTTACATAACTTTCTTTGAAAGCACAGTCGAACATATAGTTTTCCTGAAAAAACAAATTATGATGAAGAAGAAGAAGATCTTGATGAAGTTAATAACAATGATGAAAAAAATCTTGGAACTCATGATCAAGAAAGAGAACATGTCAATTAATTGAGAGAAATAATTACAACAAATATGTGGACATATTCTATATTTTAGGAGAATAATAGATGATTAGTGAAAGAAAAAACGAAAAGTCTTTTTGGTTTTTTTATTTATTTTGATTTTATTAGAATACTAGGGTTATTGGTTCTTGCATTTTAATGTATTTGAAAATCTAAACCAAATCAAGTGTTATTGGTTCTTGCATTTTGAAATCCATATTCAAATCTTGTGTTATTGGTTCTATGATTTTAAAATCCATGTTAAAATCAAGTGTTATTCAATAGTAAGGATTTTCATAAGGATTTGATTTTAATTTGGATTTGGATGGATTTACAAGTGTTTTTAAAAGTAAAATACAAATGAGCAAATATCGAGTGAAACCTTGTTATTTGGTTGGATTTGGATTTACAAGTGTTGTTTTTTTTTCAAGATGAAACTACTACGTAGAATTAAAAATAGAAAGACACATATCAATTAATGTGTAGAAGAAGAGACAAAAAATAACTACTTGTAACATTAAGCTAGTACATGTTATAATGCTAGTTTCTAAGTGGATACGTAACACCAACTACATGCTGGACACGAGGCTAACTAGTTTCTAAGTGGAGGTTCAAAATACTGCTCGTGAGACCTCTCAAGTTTCATGCAATCAGTGTCTGCTAATGTACAAACAAAGATTGTGATTGTTCTGCACGATCGCTAAATTTAAAATAGATTTTTGAAATGGTAAAAAAGATAGATAGAAAAATCCATTTTCATTATAAAAACCCATAGTCTAATCGAACACATAAAATAATCAGAAAATCCTTGAAGAAGTTAATAACAATGATGAATAAATTCTTGGAACCAGCATTTGCATTAAATGGGCTTTTGTCTTCTTGTGATTTCAAAGGCATTAGGTTTGAGGTGTCTCCTTATATATAAAGTAGAGGTAGACATGAGAGAGAAGGGTGGTGAGCAATGTAGCCACACAATGTAGTTAGAAGGATGAGAGAAACCTTGTAAAGTATAAGATTTAGGTGGGTTTTCTCATGTGTTACAGCAAGTGACACATGAAGTGACACAGAGTGAGTTCTTGAGTGTGAATCACTTGTAATGTGTTTCCCTTCTAGTGGATTCTGAGCAACAGTCTCGGGGAGATGTAGCGACCCTTGTTAATGGGCGTGAACTCCTTAAATTGTGTGTGTGTTCCCTTCTCCCTTCTCCCTTCTCTTTCTCTCTATACTCTGTTTTGTGCTACTTTCTGTTACAGTCTCTGCAGTATGTCAGCAACAGCTTCAGGTCTTGGTTTGTTGGGGTCTATGCTCTGTAAAGGTGACGCCTTTGAACCTCTGGATTCTCAACAAATACCACTAACAAAATCAGATGAAAAAAGAAAACACCAAGACTGCTAAAGAGTCTCCTTACGCTCACCAAGGCACATCTCTATGTACACAGTTTTTGCGCCAAAAAGGAAAATATCTGAATCAGAGCTAAAACAGGCGTCCTATATCGATGATCATGAAAACCATAATTTATTATTATTGACTATTGAGTTAAGAGCATGACGAACAATAAACTAACTAAACACTACAAGAAAACTGTCCTTTTACAACTAACAGAATCGTCGTAAATTGGTCGTAAAACATGGTTTACGACGGATTAGCGACGAATAACAATTCGTCGTAATATGATCGTCGTTAATCGAAAATCGTCGTAAATCGGTCGTAACATCAAGGAGGACTAAAAATCGTCGTAAAATCGTCGTATATTATTCGTCGTAAAATCGATGTAAATTTACATCGATTTTACGACGAATACATTACATCGATTTTACATCGAAACATTACATCGATTTTACATCGAATTATATAATTTTTTTTTCGACAATCCGTCGTCAATTCGTCGTAATAGGATGAAACATTACATCGATTTTACATCGAATTATACAATTTTTGTTTTGACAATTCGTCGTAAATTCGTCGTAATAGGTAGCTGTAAATGCGTTGGTAAATCGATGTAAAATATTCGATGTAAATTCGTCGTAAATTATTGAACGATGTAAAATCGATGTAAATGTTGAGTCGATGTAAACTCGATGTAATACATATATATATATATATATATATATAATATTATTTCTTTTTTCAATTAAAATTAAAAAAAATAATTAATAAAATTATATTTATAAATTAAAATTTTATAAATCTATTCAAAATATAAAATAAAATTTAAAATACAAAATAAATTTCTTAATATAAACTATTCAGGAGCCGTCGCGAATCTAACCGATCTAAAGAATCATGCCCCGGCGACTGCAAAATATCTTCGACAGTCAATCCCGCATACAACAACGGCGGTCGAGCACCTGCTTCTGGAGGCGGCGCTAGTTCGGAAAAAGAATCCGGAACAGCGGACGGTGTCGCAGAAGATGACGGGAGTTGCGAATTAGCACTCGGTCCCGTCTCGAGAAACTGCCGATAGTGTGTCTTACGTGGCGCCATATCTACAAAATATTTTAAAATAGCTCAATTCCAATATAATATAATTACATTCCTAACTAATAAGTTCAATCCTAACTAATAAAAATTACAATCCTAACTAACAATTCAAAATCCTCACAAACAATAATATAATTTAAAAAACCAAAAAATAATTTTTTTACATTTTCTTAGGTAGAAAGAGGTGAGAGAGTTTTAGAGAGAGAGTGAGTTTGTGTGAGATTGTGAGGGAGGAAAAATCTGGTCACGTATATATAGATTTTGTGGTCGTCGTAAAATCATTGGTAATTTACGACGATTTTACGACGATTCCATCGTAAAATCGTCGTAATATTAAAACCGAAAATTCAACCTATCGAAATTTTTCCCCCACGCGGTAAATTAAATATTTCGATTTCCAACGAAATTACGACGGATTCGTCGTAAAATCGTTGTAATTTTTACAACGAATTTACGACGAATCCGTCGTAAATTCGTTGTAAAAGATTAAATCTATACCCTAAACCCTAAATCGCAATACACATATCCTGCAAGTAAGAACGAAGTATATTTGTGCATCTAATACTTCTAATATTTAACAACATATTCAATAACGACGATTGAATCTATATCGTCACCGATTTCCTTATCTTACATAATAATGTATAGCATTCGTTCTTATAAGTGTATATTCGTAACATGCATGACTTAAATAATGTAAATAATTTTGTAAAAACTTAAACTTGTTTATACTATGATTAGAACTTACGTAAAACAAGATATAAGATAAAAAAAACTAAACATGTAAATCAAACCCTAAACCCTAAATTTTAAGTATTACAACGAAATTACGACGGATTCGTCGTAAAATCGTTGTAATAGATTAAATCTATACCCTAAACCCTAAATCACAATACACATATCCTCGAAGTAAGAACGAAGTATATTTGTGAATCTAATACTTCTAATATTTAACAACAGATTCAATAACGACGATTGAATCTATATCGTCACCGATTTCCTTATCTTACATAATAATGTATAGCATTCGTTCTTATAAGTGTATATTCGTAACATGCATGACTTAAATAATGTAAATAATTTTGTAAAAACTTAAACTTGTTTATACTATGATTAGAACTTATGTAAAACAAGATATAAGATAAAAAAAACTAAACATGTAAATCAAACCCTAAACCCTAAATTTTAAGTATTACAACGAAATTACGACGGATTCGTCGTAAAATCGTTGTAATTTTTACAACGAAATTACGACGGATTCGTCGTAAAATTGTTGTAATTTTTACAACGAATTTACGACGAATCCGTCGTAATTTCGTTGTAATAGATTAAATCTATACCCTAAACCCTAAATCACAATACATATATCCTAGAAGTAATAACGAAGTATATTTGTGCATCTAATACTTCTAATATTTAACAACATATTCAATAACGACGATTGAATCTATATCGTCACCGATTTCCTTATCTTACATAATAATGTATAGCATTCGTTCTTATAAGTATATATTCGTAACATGCATGACTTAAATAATGTAAATAATTTTTTAAAAACTTAAACTTGTTTATACTATGATTAGAACTTACGTAAAACAAGATATAAGATAAAAAAACTAAACATGTAAATCAAACCCTAACCCTAAATTTTAAGTATTACAACGAAATTATGACGGATTCGTCGTAAAATCGTTGTAATTTTTACAACGAATTTACGACGAATCCGTCGTGATTTCGTTGTAATATATTAAATCTATACCCTAAACCCTAAATAACAATACACATATCATGGAAGTAAGAACGAAGTATATTTGTGCATCTAATACTTCTAATATTTAACAACAGATTCAATAACGACGATTGAATCTATATCGTCGTCGATTTCCTTATCTTACATAATAATGTATAGCGTTCGTTCTTATAAGTATATATTCGTAACATGGATGACTTAAATCATGTAAATGATTTTGTAAAAACTTAAACTTGTTTATACTATGATTAGAACTTACGTAAAACAAGATATAAGATAAAAAAATCAAACATGTAAATCAAACCCTATACCCTAAATTTTAAGTATTACAACGAAATTACGACAGATTCGTCGTAAAATCGTTGTAATTTTTACAACGAATTTACGACGAATCCATCGTAATTTCGTTGTAATAGATTAAATCTATATCTTAAACCCTAAATCACAATACACATATCCTGGAAGTAAGAACGAAGTATATTTGTGCATCTAATACCTTTAATATTTAACAACAGATTCAACAACGACGATTATACGATGGATTATCATGTTTATACTATGATTAGAAGTTATGTAAAACATGATATACGTTGATAAACCAAACATGTAAATTAAAACTAAATCGTCGTAGTTTTACGACGATGTTACGACGTAAATAGTGACATCGGTATCACGACGATTTCACGTCGACTCTGAGAATTTGGTAAAACACGGTTTCTTATAGGTCACCTAATTATTTACATCAAATATTTTTGACGTAATTTCGTCGTATATTCGATGTAAAATCGTTGTAATGCTATTCGATGTAAAATCGTTGTAAATTTTCGTTGCAAATCCGTTGGTAATTTCTAGAAAATTTCTATAAATACCTTCCACACCTTCAATGGTAACTCAAAAAAAAATACACACTAAATATATACATATCCACGTTTCCTTGGGTTCTTATGCTGATCATTGTGTTCCCACTTCTTGATGATCTTGCCAACAAAGAATCCTGTGGGATCTTGTTTTCATGTAAAGACAGTCTTCATTACTACCAAAGGTGAATGATTCATAGAATTGGACATCTATGTAAATCGTAATATAAGGATGTCCAATTCTATGTATCTTTCACTTATGTTGGTTGGTCTTTATGAATGTAGAAAACTAGACCCCCAGAGTTCTTTGTTGGCCAGATCATCAGAAGTGGGAATACAACGGTCTGCTCCTTAACCCAAGACGACATTACGACGATATTACGTCGTAATATCAACGTAATATGCAGAAGCCATATTCGTCGTAATATCGATGTAAAGTTACATCGATATTACGACGATTTATATTGTCGTCGTAATGTCGTCGTAAAATGGTCGTAATTTTACATCCAAATTACGACGACATATATTTACGACGATTTTACATCGAATACATATTTCGTCGTAATGTCGTCGTAAAGTTACATCGATTTAAAACGGTCGTAAATTTTCGTTGGAAATTGACAGTTTTCTTGTAGTGAAAGCTGCGAAATGTTTCTTACACATAAGGATTCCAAGTTTAACAGAGCACATTGTGCCTCAGCATTTGAAAGAGAAGAGAATATGTGTATCAATATGATTTTACAGTTGCAAACTTGGCATAAGTAAAGGAAAACACTCAAACCAAAGTGTCATAGTGAGTAAAGTCTAAACAAAGTATCCCCAGTGTTGAAGCAATCACTTTGGCCTCGAACTCGGACCCCATATTTCTTTTGAGTGAAATCTCTTTTCCAGGCTCAACTCCATCTTCAGCGACCTGGCTGAACCAATAAAGCATTGAATCGAAAAAATAACTCCGCATCATATGCAAGGATAAAAGCACTTTTGGCATCATTGTACCTCGTATCATCGACGCCTGTAAGTTGGTTCTTTGATCCCAGGAATTGAACCATCTACAATTACGAGGTCAAGTTATGCGCATAAGCATCCGATAACTCAGAACTGACTTATGCTTGTGAAATTAGGGCTCGGAGGCGATGAAAGAGTCACCGGAGATAAAACTTTTCTTTAGATTGGTTAACTTTATGCAATTCCACCATCCAACAAGAGACCCTTTTGTTTCTGCAGCAATACAACCGGAGATCTCTTTCTTAAAAACCCAGACTTTACAAATTGAGACGAAGCAACAAATGATCGAGTCTTCTTGCAAGGCTCCAATACATCCCAAAGAGAGAGAAATGGGAAAATTTTGAAAATAATTATCGGAGTGTAAATTTGATAAAATAAAATAAATATGGTTTTATTACTCTAGAAAATAAGGTAATTTCGAATATTTAGTGGGCCAATGGGCTGAAATATTTTTGTAATGTTTTCATCTTCGAGTTAAATGTCGATTTTTACTAAAGATTTAGACAATTTCTATTAATGTTAACGGAAGAGTTCCAATTGTCTCCGATTTCCTCTTTTCTTTTTTGGAATTTTTTCTTTCTTTTTAGATTAAGCCTCCTATATATAAGAAGATGGAGAAATTTACAAGTATTATTCTACTTTCAAAATCATATTCGCTTAAAAAATTTAGTAAGATGAATTATTTTACTAACTTTCGACTTGATCCGGCTATGATCATATCAAAAAAGTTATCAAAGAATGATGTTGTTGGTAGTGTGATATTACCGAAAGAACAAGTAATATCTGTCCTCACAAAGATGAATGGCGTTACAAATGAGAATTTGCAAAACGGTATCGAGGTGCAAGTCCACGACTTGGTTGAAGACGATTTATACACAGTTACTCTGAGATGTATTGACAATACTAAATTTTATTTTGGGGCTGGTTGGAGTACTATGAAGCATTCATTAGATGTCGAGGAAGGCGATGTTCTGAAGCTCTATTGGGATTACTTATTGGGCAAATTCATTATTATCAATATGCCATATTATTTAATTGATGGGGTTTGATGATGTAGCTCGATTACATATATTTTTCTTGTTTTTTCTATTTTTATTTATGTTTTGGATTATCATATTCTAGTTAAGTGTTGTTTTTTTCTTCCTTTGTTGGTTTTTTTCTAATTTAAATATTACCTTGAATTTTTTAAAAACATGCCTCCTTGTTTATCGAGCAAAATATCTCAATATCAAGAATACCGATCAAAAACACAAGACAAACAAACTATCAGAACTATAGTCTTCTATCATCTTCTCTCAAGAGTAGAATCCGTTCCTGTTCGAAGAAAGGATATCCAAAAAAAAAACTTTATTCTTTGGGTTTCAAGAGTTACTTAGGCCTCAAGTTTCGTTGAGAGATACTCCTTTTTCCTTTTTTTTTTGTTTTGTTTAGGGTTTTCATCGTTTAACCTTTGTTATTTAGGCCTCCCATATGTTTGTGAGAAACTTTTTATCTTGAATTTCGGCTATTCTTTCGAATCAACGATCTCCAAGCTTGTTCTTTATTCGGCTCCGAATCAACGAGCATTGGACTTGGTTACGGTTAGGCTTCGCCACATTTACAATTTGAGTATAATTTTTTCAGGTTATACGTATGGTTGGGAAAAACACAGCAAGCGTTGGTGGCAGAAACAGAAAATTGCCAACACTAGAAAAGTATGGGACTAACTTAACTAAACTGGCAGAGGAGGTAATAAAAATCGCAACTCTCAAGAAAGTTTCATGTTAATACGGCTTTTGGTAAAGCTCTCCCATCGGATCATTTATAATGTTTTAAAGAGATGCTGAGAAGAGTGCGCATATATATGTTTTGTTTCAGGTTATAGCCCTTGATGTGGCTCTTCTAGTGGCTGGAACGGAATATTGTGGAGAACTCGAGAAAAGAATGAAGATGCTTATTGAAGAAATCAAACAAAGTGATGACATTATTCTGTTTATTGATGAAGTGCACACGCTGATCGATGCAGGAGACGCCAAAGGAGGAATTAATGCTGCTAACATCTTAAAGCCAGCGCTTGCAAGAGGTGAATTGCAGGTAGATTTTCTCATTCTTTTGTATTGGTCTAATGATGTCTAAATCAATAAAACAGGGAAACTCTAGGCTTTTTCTTTGTTTTGTAGTTTATCGGTGCAACAACATTGAATGAGTACAGGAAGCACATTGAGAAAGATCCTGCATTGGAGAGACGGTTCCAGCCTGTGAAGGTACCTGAACCAACTGTAGAGGAAGCTATACAGATCTTGCACGGTCTGCGTGAGCGATATGAGATCCACCATAAGCTCCGGTACACCGACGAGTCCTTGGTTGCTGCTGCGCGATTGTCACATCAGTACATCAGGTTTTTGTCTTTTTCTTTCCAGTCTTTCCCCGACACACAACATTTTGACAATGTCTTAGACAAGTTTGCAGCGTTTTCTCAACCTAATTTCTTATCTTGAATGAACAGTGATCGGTTTCTTCCCGACAAAGCGATTGACTTGATTGATGAAGCTGGGTCTCGGGTTCGGCTACGCCATGCTCAGGTTCATATTCCCGACAAAGCGATTGACTTGACTTGATTGATGAAGCGGGGTTTAAAGAGAGAGTGGTGGATGAAGGATTCGACCCGAGTTACGGTGCGAGGCCGCTTAGACGACCGATTATGAGGCTTTTGGAAGATACCATGGCGGAGAAGATGCTTTCAAGGGAGATTAAAGATGGAGATTCTGTGATTGTCGATGTTGATGCAGAAGGAAATGTGGTTGTGTTGAATGGTAACCATGGAGGTGGTGGTTGTTTTGTTGCTGAAGAAGCCATGGAAGAAGATCCAATTGCTGTTGTTAAGTCTTATGAACCTAAAGATGTCGACTTTCTCCGGTCTAAGACTCGACAAACCAAGATCCGAGATAGTTGTTGCAAGAGAAAAACAGAGAAGCTTGAGAAACAGAGTTTAAAAAAACAGAGGACTTAAGACACTCTTCATAACACTCTTGAACTGAGAAAGCTAAATACAAAGCTTATGCTAAACAGATATTATATTTCCTTTCAAATATAATATTTTGAATCTATAAACTATAGCGTATAAATCATAAAATCCATTTCTCTCTGAATTAAAATCATAATATTCGGAGAAATCACCGAGGAAGACAAGGCATAGGGTCTTTTCCAGAAAATGTTTCTTTTCAAACTTGTACACCTTTTAACCATATGATAACTTTATACATGGGTTTGAATCAGTACGATAAACTACCTGATGTGATGGATGAGATGTTAGTCAGGTAGATGATCATAGCATCGTAGTGCCCATGCTTACGAAAGCACTTAATTATCACAACAAGGTTGGAGGAGTGCTAGGCATCGTTGTAACTGTAGAAATAATGTATAATTTGAAGCTTCCATTAACCAGAAATAGATGCAATCATAAGAGATCCAAAAGGTACACACAAATTCCACCATTTTTATTGACTTTACATAAAAACCTGAAAAATTCAAGTAAATAGTTTGCCTCCAATTCTATTGACTTTACTCCTTTGTAGCATCACCATTCGAAACATCCTTCTTTTCCGTGGTTTCTGCGGTTTTCTCATCATCTATGCTTCTAGAAGTTTCATCACGGGTAACCGCGGGAGCTTCTTCTCCAGTGTTTTTAGAGGGACCTTCCTCTGCGTCAGCTTTTGTTTCACAACTTTCTTCTTTACCTTCTCCAACCTTCTTCTGAATGGTGCCGACTTTGACATACTTGCTCATGAATTTGTACTCCCAGTCTTGCAACGCCTCTAGCTCAAATGGACTGAGACCCGAGATGTCTCCTGTCAAGTCGTTATCCTCAAACGACATCTTCGCCAAAGCTCTGCTTGCATCTTTCCCTGCAAACAGATCGTATGGTCCATCTGGTCCATAGAACATCCTGCAGAAAGAGAAAAAAAAAACAGATGTCAGGTGAGTATGTGACCAACCAGTAAGAGTTGAGTAGAGTTTGAAGATTCAAGACATGTGAATATATGATTCATATAGATATGTAGTACATCTGATGAACTATATGTACAAGAAAGAAAAGAAAAACAACCTATGTGCATGCATTGATGGGTGTTTATATACATATATAGATATGTAGTCCAAACTTAGTTTTGTTCCTAGAAGTCTATTTTAAAATATTTTTAAAAAAAAAAAGAAAATGTATGTTATTTCGATTTTTGTTTCACTGATTGTAAAAATAACAATCATAAAAGTAATGATCGTGTATGTAGGCATTTAGGTGATCTATTGTCTTTGCATACATTAACGTAAAAAAAAAAATATCTCATGGGATAAATATGAAAAAAAAATCAAAGTTAAAAGATTCATTTGCTTTTAATTTTGTTATTTTCCGTTCCATTTTGAATCTATTAATATTTTCATATAGTGTGTTACTATATATATATACAGTGGCCGGGGGGGGGGGGGGAGGGAATGTTGAGATGACCTTTTGAGAGAACCATTATTCACATATATCTCCGTTATAAATTTTTTTTTTTTTGATTTATTTTTAAATAAAAAAGGTGGTCAATTATCTTGTTAGCCTTAATGAATTCTTATATTTACTAGATCCAACCACATATATCCACGTCCACCCACCAAAATTGGATCCAATTCATCAAAACAACAATTAAAATATTGCAACGTCATTTTTTTGTTTTTTTTCTTCAACATTAATTGAATTGTAGGCCCTTTTAATTATTTATTAATTATTTATTAAATAAAATTTATGAACCAAAATTACCACTCTTTCGCTCTTTGTTTTTCTTTTTCTTATGGATTTATCGTCATCTCCTTCACGATGGCCGAATCAGCTCTACCTCTTCCACCACCACCACCACCACCACTGTCGTTCTTCTAACTTTTCACCACCAAACCTCACTCCCCCAAACGCCTTCCATTCGTTCCCGCCTTCAGCAGAATCTGTCAAGATGGAAACCCACAACTCGCACACCAACTGTTCGACGCAATTCTCAAACCAACCACTGTTCAGTGGAACACCATCATCATCGGCTTTATCTGCAATAATCTGCCTCACGAGGCTCTCCTTTTCTATTCCCGGATGAAGAAGACGACACATTTCACCAAATGTGATCCTTACACTTACTCTTCCACACTCAATGCGTGTACTGAGACCAGGAACTTGGAAGCTGGTAAGGCCGTGCATTGCCATTTAATTCGTTGTTTATAGAACTCAAGCAGGATTGTGCATAATTCTCTGATGAATTTGTACGTTTCGTGCTAGAACGCTCCTGGAAGTGAATTGGATTCTACCAAATACGATGGGGTGCGTAAAGTTTTCGATAATATGCGTAGGAAGAACGTTGTGGCGTGGAATACATTGATTTTTTGGTATGTGAAAACAGAAAGAAACGCATAAGCGTGTAGGCAATTCGTGATAATGATGAGAATGGAGATCAAACCGAACCCGATTAACTTTGTCAATGTTTCCCCGTGGTGTCGACTTCGAGAAGCATTAAGAAAGCTAACGTTTTCTATGGTTTGATGCTTAAATTGAAGGATGAGTATGTGAAGGACTTGTTTGTGGTGAGTTCGGCTATTTATATGTATGCCGAGTTTGGCGATAGTGATGTACTCGAAAATGTTTGACTTCACTAAGCTCCACACTCATGGGAAGAAAAGCTTCGAAAATGAATGGTGATAACTCAGAGGAGATGTGGAAGAAGGAAGGTTTTAGTAATGTCTCTGCTAAAGAGAGCGTTGTCCGGAAATGGGAAAGTGACTGAAGCAATATTCTTAAAAGTTTTATTTTAACATTTCTAGTATTTGTTCATTTTTACCTGGTAATACGAAGTATTACTGATATCCAACTTGTTATAATTTTGTTCATATTTATACCTAGTAATACCAAGTATTACGGATATCCGACTTGTTATAATTTTGTTCATATTTATACATGGTAATACCAAGTATTACGTATATCCGACTTGTTATAATTTTGTTCATATCTTTACCTAGTAATACCAAGTATTACGGATATCTGGCTCGTTATAATTTTGTTCATATTTGTACATGGTAATACCAAGTATTACGGATATCCGACTTGTTATAATTTTGTTCATATTTTTATCTGGTAATACCAAGTATTACGGATATCCGACTTGTTATAATTTTGTTCATATTTTTACCTAGTAATACCAAGTATTACGGATATCCGACTTGTTATAATTTTGTTCATATTTGTACATGGTAATACCAAGTATTACGGATATCCGACTTTTTATAATTTTGTTCATATTTGTACCTGGTAATACCAAATATTACGGATTTTTGACTTGTTATAATTTTGTTCATATTTATACCTAGTAATACCAAGTATTTCATATATCCGATTAAAAAAAAATGGGTTGAAAAAAGTAAGATTAAAAAAAATTCCAAAAAAAAAAAAAAAAAAAAAACACGTGACGCAGTCAAAATGGACACCTGGCGCCGTCATTTAACACATGCTGCCGCAATTCTAGACACATGACAATTATATTAATAAAAAATTCATGAATTTTTTCACATAGTTGTCCCTAGTAATACAGTTTTACTAGCATGCACATAGTTGTACTTTTGGGATTTTAACTTATAATTAGTATTACCTTGTTATAAATTAAATATTTTTGGTTGTACACTTGATTTAAGGTAATCAAAGTACATTTCTAACGTTTTCATACAATATTATGTCTTAAAGCACATTTTCCGTATCTTTTACATCATAAGATGGTTAAGATTAACAAAATCATCATAAAAGTATAAGGTGTTTGATGTGAAAACAAGAATATGATAAAGACCATTATCCAAATTTTTTTTTTGTGTAACTAATAAATGTTATTTGGATTTATTACTTGTGTATGAAAATCAAAGATGATGTTTCATTTTTATAAAAATAATTTCGTTATCTTTTATAAGAGAAATGAACTTATTTATACCATTACAAAAACCAATTTACGTATTTATACAAAACAAATAGTATCAAAGAAATACAAATACAAACGAAATTTAATACAAATACAAACACAATCATTGTCTTGTGGATTCATTTATCACAATCTTCATGCATATCATATCCACTAACACCGAATAAGTTATCTCCTCCATAGATGATCTCATGAAATCCATTCTTCATCTTCTCTAGTCTTTGAATAATATCCTCAATAATCATAATGTATGTTTGTGCTCATTATCTCCTGAACAAAAAAATTACATTAGCACATATTGATTTGTCTCAGTGTTACTCAGTAATACCAATTTGTTCCCAGGTCTTAATTATACCATTTTATTCCCAATTGTCTTATATCTGTAAATTGGATGAATTCGGGCCAAAACACTAATCTACATATGATTCAGTATGATTCAACCACTACAATCTATTAATTACCAATGCAATGTCCTAATCGACCCAGAAAATATGGTTACAAACCCAATGTCCATTAATTAACAACACCAAAAGAATAATGTTTCAAACCTAATTGAAATCTCCAAAATTGCAAATCCAATTGAAATCCCAAAAATGCAAATCCAATTGAAATTTCTAAATCCAATAGTTTCTAGTGCAAAATCTACTAACAAAATCGAAGGATTTAAACTAAAACACAATAATTGTAAGAAAATTAATATGGGTTTCGAAGCTTCAATGGCAGATAAGGAAGGGGAAGATGTCGATAGAGATGAGAAAAAGTCAATGATAAGATGTTTATGATTGGCTGAAATTTGATTAATTCACATTGGTCGAATTTATCTTTTTTATATGTTGTAGTTAAAATAAAATAAAAATAGGAAAGAGAATATGTCGCTAGAGATGGAAAAAAAAGTCAATGGGAAGTTGTTTTTGATTGGCTAAAATTTGCTTAATTCTAATTGGTTGAATTTATTTTTTTATATATATATATATTTTAGTTAAAGTAAATAAAGGAAGGAATGGCAAAATAGGGATATCATATTTCATTAAAAGGAAAATGGTATGGCTGAATAGCATGGGGTAGAGGTGAATAACTCTATACCTAGAGGGAGATATGTGATTTTGGCCCAGTGGCCGGAGCCAGAATTTATTTTTAGTGGGGGCATAATATAATATGTTTTTATATAAAATAATATTTTTTGAAAGTATAATTTGGTTATATGATTTTATTTCACTTTTAAAAATAATCTTACATACTAACAATTCTGCTGGAGAAAAGGGTCAAAACCAACCAGTACTAAAATCGATGTGCCAAAAAAAATCCGAACTAAAGTTATCAGTTTAATACAAACAAGCAGCACTAATAGTTACAACCGGTGGTGATTCCTTGTGGCAGATGATTGCTACAAAAGAAACGAGTTTATGTACGGATATATATGCACGTGCATAGGTATATTTACTATCATTACAGGACTGGCAACAAAAGAAATGTAAAGAAGTATTAACCTGTATTAGAGTCTGCTGGGTGGCACTTGGGATTCATGAATGCATCAATCACCTCTTTGATCTGTTCCAGTCCTTCTGGATCATGATTACTTCCTAAAACCAAGTTCCGATTACGGAAAGAGCTTCTATGAGAAAAATATTTTGTTGGAATTAACACACCAAGATCAACTAACTGCATAAGCAAAGCATGTCATATCACAAAACACAAGAAGAAGTTGTTGCTTCAAATACCATTTATAACCACCAAGGGTAAGGTCCCCTTCTTACTGCACACATGAGGCTTAACTTGCTTCTTTGAATTTCTCGGATTCTTCACAAAGGAAAGTCCTTCTGATTACGGAAAGAGCTTCACAATGGTCCGTAATGGACATTGGTCCAAAAATGTCTGCGCCCAATAAAACCATGTCCAGATGGGCATGTCTATGAAAAACCCAATTTAATATGATCTCAAATTTCACTTAATTACTCCATAAGTTAGTTTATTTTCATATTTAATCGTAATCTAAATACAAAATATATGATTAATATGTTCCTTATAAGTAGTTAAGCACACGAACAATATTTAATATGTGAGTTGATATGATATTTGAAATTTTATTTGTATAAAATTGATATTGTTTTAGCGAGAAAAGGTGATTTCGCGGTTTTGGGTTTTGGCGGGGAATACGCAGTTTTGAGGGGAAAACACAATTTTGAAATTTGGGGGGGGGGGGGGGGAAACATAATTTTACGGTTTTGGCGAAACACACAATTTTGGCGGAAAAACATGGTTTTGCGGTTTTGAAGCGAAAATGCAATTTTACGGTTTTCGCGAAAACGCAATTTTGGCGGAAAAACGAATTTACGGGTTTGGCAATAAAACACGATTTTACGGGTTTGGCGAAAACGCAATTTTGGCGGGAAAACATGGTTTTGCAGTTTTGACGGTAAAACACAATTTTACAGTTTTCACGAAAACATAATTTTGGCAGTAAAACACGATTTTACGATTTTGCGGGAATATACGATTTTGCGGTTTTGGCGGGAAAATACGATTTCACAGTTTTCGCGGGAAAATACGATTTTGCGGTTTTGACTGGAAAACATGATTTCGCGGGTTTTGTGGGAAAACACGATTTCGTGGGTTTTGGCGGAAAATACGATTTCACGGTTTTGATGGGAAAACGCAATTTTGTGGTTTTGGCTAGAAAACGTGATTTTGCGATTTCGGCGGGAAAACATAATTTTACGATTTTGGCAAAAAATGCAAGTTTGCGGGTTTGGTTGGAAAATGCGATTTCACATCCTAAAATACGGTTTTACGGTTTCTGCGGAAAAACCTGGTTTTTACAGTTTTGGCGAGATTATGCTATTTTGGTAATCAAATGATATTTTGGCAAGAAACATATATTTTAACGATAATTGTAAAATGTCATTTATTAAGAATAATTAAAGATAAAATTAATTAGTTTTATTTTACTTTAAAAGTTTTTAGGTTGTGTTTGAAAAAAAAAGTAGTTGGACTGTCTAATGACCGTTTAGTCCAGTCCGTTTTGACCGCGGACGAAAAATGGTCTTAGCCTATTTGGACCATTTTGTATTTGGGCATGACCATGAATTGTCCATAATGATATGGACTGAGCTAGCCAATAAACATATTGCCCAATTGACAGCTCTACACGGTGACCATCCATCCAGAGGAATAGCAAAATGAACATAAGTGGGGTGAAACTTAACTAACTATAGTATCTGAGAGACGGCTCCAAAGCAGTAAGTAAGGAGATCCTTATTGATGCGAGTACAATGTGTCCAAACTAGACAACCAACCTGGACAAAGCTTGCTTGCTTATACACATGGATCAGTCTACGTATTCATAATAAACATAGTTTCACATGGAGCAAAGAAATCAGAAACAGTGCAAGGGACATCATATCTATCTAATAGACTTGTTTCTTTAAAAGGGATTATGATTTGCCATTGAAACTTGTGCTCCAGCATTATGAACCAGAAGGAGGTTACATACTGATAAGTGATAACAAACAAAGGTGTACGTTGCATTCTTATGATAGGACTACACATATATCTACAGAGATCTATCTCCGGTAGAATCAACATTCACTCAATCATATTTCTGTTCTTCCCCATATCCCCAAGTTTCATGACTTCAACAATCGATCAACAAGGTCCTTATGGAAAATGGAGCTGTCCGATATATTGGGTATGGTAAACGATAATCAGAAGCAAGTTTCACAAGTAAATTCTAGACTCAAAACAAAACAAAAAAATTAATGAAGAGAGCACACTGCAAAAATCACTACAAAAACAGTCCCAGTAGAAAATCAGAACCTGCCATTAGTAATCTCGTCAACATCTGAGTGTGGACTCAAAAATGAAGAAGAAAAAATTTCAGAAACGCTACGGATCTTCTTCTTCTTCGTCTCCTTTATCGCGAAGAAAAATGAAGAAGATAATTGTGAGGGAGAATCGCGAAGCGTCGTCTATTTATAGAGCCGTCGTAAGTGAGAAATATATGAGTTTGTTATTCCAAGTTGAAAACGGAAGAAAGAATTGAGACGGGTAAGTGTTTTTGAGAATGTATTGGGTTTTTGTTTTAATGATTAAAATCGAATTGGTGAATTGCTTACTATAAATTGCTGCTCACCAGAAAGATGAAGTAGCATTTTCTAATATAGCAAGATGCTTTTCATATATGATGCATTTTACATACATATTTAAATGCCATACAAATCTACGATGGTTAATATAAAAACAACCAGACTACTGAAAAAATTGGGCTGATAAAAGACAATTACTATAATGAATATGTCAATATGGAGTAAAAAAACAAAAAATAGAATACTCATTAGAAAGGTCTAATTAGACAATCTAAGCTTGTATAACTTATTAAAATGCATTTTGTGGTTTTCGTTTTCCTCTAATCTTTTGGATACAATATCGGCAGACCAACTCAATAAACGAATATACTATGTACCTGAGAACTCAAAAAACATTGACAACATCCACCTGATTTATTTTGAGAAGAAGAAAATGTAAAATTTAGTTGCAATCTGCTTTGATCTGCAGTAAATGAGACTCTGCTTAAGAGAAATATTGTAAGCAAGACATAGATTGTTAAGACAAATTGAGGAGTGTGAGTATATGGCCAAAGCTAACAACCCATACCGTAGAATTTATGCAAAAAATTAACAAACCAAAGAGAACGACAGAGGTTACCACAATCTCCATACATGCTCACATCATCAACCTCCTCTCTAGTATGTTTCAACAGCGTTGGAATGAGACATATATAGTTGTAAATTAGATGTTTGAATACCCATTTACTTAAAGAATATGTCAATGCTCTCGACTTTTTTTTTGTCTTTTCTGAAATAATCTGAGCAATTTTTCCTATGTAACACCATCCTCAAAATTAGACTAATGTCAAGAAAAAACAATATTATCTCAACAAGTTTAAACATATAAAACTTGGCCATCTCATCCAAGACCACTAACCATCATCAGTCTAAAAAATACACCTTCTTAAGAGGACCCAGTATCAGTGTCAAAATTTCCAAATATCATATGCAAAGCTTTCAAAACGTAACCTGGAATATCGGAATAATGAGTGGCTCGACGCAAATAGGACAGTCAAAAACATCGAAATCGAGCATCGTCAACCATATTTTATCCTCTGTTCGTTGCCTCTTTTGCAATTGAGTGTTGCTAGAACCACTTTTATCGCTTGAGCCACTCCATAGCGATATGCTTAGACACAACATGGGAATGGAATTGAATCAGGTTTTCTAGACAGACTACACATATAAATAGGGGAGATGATGATTTTGTAAGACTTTGAAGTAAAAGCTGCATGCGTACATTATGACTATGTCGGAATTCGAAGAGTTTGCTAGAATGTAACAAGTTAATCACACACGTAAATGTGACCCTGTTTGTGGCCACCTAGACGATTAAGCTGCAGCCTAATCGCTCATCAATCAGGACTCAAGCTCCGCGATTATGGCCAAATTGGTCTAACTATGCTAACAAGTAACAACACTAGGTCATATACTAAACCCCTTTTATTTTGAAACATTGGGTAATATTGGGCTTAAGCCCACCATTGTGGACCAGGCCTTAGCTTGATTGCAACCCAACTGAGGGATCTTTCTGAAGTCCAATTAAAAGATTTAAAGTAAATGTCAATGTATGGAACAAAATTATAATAATCTAAAAAGATTTAAAGTAAATGTCAAATGTCAAATGTCAAATGTCAAATGTCAAATGTCAAATGTCAATGTATGAAACTAAAAACAGCGTGTCCAATATCTTATCATTTTTCATCCCAAAGATTCAAATATGAGGAAGTAAACTTTTGAGAGACAACTACAATTGTAGAAAACTTGCGACTTTGTAAGAAAAAGTATATAGGTAATAATCGTTTATATATAGTCAATATAGAATTGTTGAATTAAAATATAAAAAAATTCACATACTCGTAAAGAAATAATTGAATAGATATATTTTATAACCACAGTCTTCTCGTTACGTACATATATCTGACCAAGGACTCGTAGACGACGCGGCAAACCTAATATTGTACGTACAAACGCATAAACACACGCTTTGACCTTTTCTTTTCTTGTTTAAATTGGTTAATTGTACTAAATTAATGATCATGATCATTTACAGAGGCCATTAGAGAGTTTGCTTTTATAAAAAGAGTGATTAATTGGATCAATTTGGAATTTAAGAGGACTGCCAAAGTAGTATTGAGTCTGGAGAGAGAGATAACAATAATCGAAGGCGGCTTGTGAAGGCCTGAGCAATTTATCTTAGGGTGGATTACTATAGTAACTTTTATTTCTAGTATTATTATTAGTTTGACATACATTTATTTTTATTATTAGGCTAACCTAATTTTTTCTATATTATTCAGTGTGCTATTATGGCATTTGTTGAAAAAAATTAATTACAAAACTACCATTACTATTCATTTGCCACATAGGCAAAAGTTGATTGAACAAGTCTACCGTTCTTTGACGGTAGACTTGTTTGATGTTGGTCAACTCAAATTTTGGTCCGCAGATTTGTTTGAAGGATGGTAGGTTTGTTTGAAAGTTGGTAGATTTATAAAATTTTGGTAGACTTATTTTGGTAGACTTATTTTTACGATGCGGTAGATTAATTTATTTTTGGTACATATATTGTCAATGATGGTAGATTTGTTTATGAGTTGGTAGACTTTACGACCAACCCATTGACTTTTGACTTTTTTGGTAGATTTATCGACAATGGGGGTAGATTTATATTACAAAACGGTAGACTTATTTACTGTGGTGGTAGATTTAATCAGAATGAATTATTTTTTCGTTACGGTAGATTTGTTGATTTGACGGTAGATTTGTATCGCCAACGGTAGATTTTTATTGGGTTGGTAGATTTATATATAATTGCGGTAGATTTAAAACAGTGTAAGATCTTGGTTATTTCGATTTGTAACGGTGGTAGATTTCATTTTAGTGAGGGTAGATTTAAAAAAGTTTGGTAGATTTGTTTGTGACGGTGGAAGATATAAAACGTCTAACATCTCATTAACTATGGTGGTAGATTTAATATTAATGACGGTAGATTTAAAATTATTTGGTAGGTTTATTTGTAATGGCGGTAGATTTAGTAATTGTTTTGGTATTTACTCAGATAACCTTCAGTTGGTAGATTTATTTGTAATGTTATGGTAGACTTTTTTTACGGTAGATTTATAGACATTGTTTGGTGGTAGACATTTAACTTTTTCCAGAATGAAAAATGACGTTTTTGCCCTACACTAAATCTCAGATTTACGAAAGAACCAAACACCCAAATATGCTAAGTATGAGAATTTTTTAGTGTTTGATGGTAGATTTATTGTAATGATGGTAGATTTATTTTGTTAAATAATTTTTTATGGGGTTAACGTTTCATTTCATCTAGCGCATGGGGAGCCGCCTTTAGCCGTGTCGTTGCCTTGGCCGAAGACGTTGGCTCCGAGAAGCAGATCTGGTGGAAGACGGCGGTGGAGCGGTCGAGAACAACGCCGGAGATGCACTCACAAATCACTGAAATCCGTTGGCGAAGGAGAGAGATTATGTGTTTGGTTTTGCTACACTTATTGTGTTTTTGGTTAAGGTTTCATGAAGAGTTGTTTACGTTTCTTTCAAACTATTGGTATTACTAATGTTATGTATGAAAGTAGTATATTCAAGAATTGTGATAATAAACACCATATAGAATTTGTAAGTTATAATTATATGTGGTTCATGTGTTTTTGTTTTAAATCTCACTAATTTTTGTTATACATACTAAGCAAATATTAAATTAAATAAAGTTACCGATTTTGTCAAACACCTTTGAAAATCATCGTGGACTGTCTTATAATAATCAATTCAAAAACAAATATACCATCATTTAGAATTCAATTATCATTTGTACAAATTCAAAAACAAATCAACCAAATCGAAATCTCCCATTAATTATACTCGTAGAAGAATACGTTGAATCAAAGACGGAAATGTCGCCAGAGACTCGGCCGCCGTCGTGAAACGCCCAGGAACCTGTCGGAGATAGCATCAATTTAACACTATCAATTGAAAATAGACCAAATGCAACAAGTCTGCCATAACGTTTTAAACAAGTCTACGAGAACATTTTAAACAAGTCTACCAGAATGTTTTAACAAGTTTACCAGAACGTTAAAAAAGTCTACCAGAACGTTTTAAATAAGTCTACCACTACGTGTTAAACAAGTCTACCACCATTAGCGGAATTTCGTTGCCGGAATCAATGACCGTGAGGAACGCCGGAGTCGGAGTCGGAGTATATCTCGCCGGAGAAGACGAGAGGTTACGAACGTTTTAAACAAGTCTACCAGAACGTTTTAAAATAGTCTACTAGAACGGATTAAACAAGTCTACCAGAACGGATTAAACAAGTCTACCATAAAGTTTTAAACAAGTCTACCGTAACGGATTAAACAAGTCTACCATAATGGATTAAACAAGTATACCAAAACGATTTAAACAAATCAAGCAGAACGTTTTAAATAAGTCTACCACTATTAGCGAAATTTCGTCGAACAAGTGGTGTGCATACCTCATGAAGCCGTATATCAACAAAAAAACGAGGGTTTTCTCTTCTTTCACTTGGAACTCGCGTCGCCCCTCCGTACGTCGCCTAAAGAACGACCAAACGACGCCGGATCTCGTCGCCCTCGGAAGGAACTCGCCGAAGAAGATGAAAAAACTCATGAGAAAAAAAAGTTCCTCACCTACTCGTCGCCGGAATCAATGGCCGTGAGGCTGGAACGCCGGATTCAGAGTATATCTCGCCAGAGAATACGAGAGGTTAAGAATATTTTAAACAAGTCTACCAGACGTTTTAAATAAGTCTACCATAACGTTTTAAATAAGTCTATCAGAACGTTTTAAACAAGTTTACCAGAACGTTTTAAACAAATCTATCACTACGATTAAACAAGTCTATTACTACGATTAAACAAGTCTACCATTATTAGTGGAATTTCGTCGAACAAGTGGTGTGCATACCTCATGAAGCCGCATATCAACAAAAAACGAGGGTTTTCTCTCTTTTCACCACGAACTCACGCTGCCCCTCCGCACGTCGTCTCAAGAATGACCAAACGACGCCGGTTTTGAGTTGCCGAGAAGCTGAGAGGGCTCGCCGGATTCAAGAAGACGAGAGGTTTCGAGAAGACAAGAGGGCTCGCCGGAGTCGCCGTTTCTGTTGCCGTATCTCTCGCCGGAATCGTGATTGAGAGAAGAAGAAGAAGAAGAGAGAGAGAGAGAGAGGGAGAGAGAGAGAGAGAGAGAGGGAGAGAGAGAGAGAGAGAGAGAGAGAGAGAGAGAGAAGAAGAAGGGGAGAGAGAAGAAGAAGAAGAGAGAGAGAGAGAGAAGTGGTGAGATAAGAGAGAAAAAAAATTTTGTTTTAAAAGAAAATCTTTTTTTATTATTTTTTTTGTTTAAAAAAAATAAATCAAAAATAAATAAATAATGGTATTTCCGTAATATAATACAACATATGAATAAAATGGACATTGATCAAAAGAGTAAGGTTAGTTGAGTTTGGTAGACTTATTGGAGGTTAGTCTAGTAATATAAGCATATAGTAAAGTTAGGTGGATGAATTAACTCTTTATCTTATTCGTCAATTTTTGATAACGATCGAGTAGTGAAATTTTCGATCAATACAGTACAACCTATATAACCCATTCAATATAATACTCAACAAATAGCGTCTACCCATTATATGTGACGCAACAATATATAACTATGACTATTACCAATCTATAAGTATGACTATTACCCATTATATGTGACGCAACAATCTATAGCTATGATTATTAGTTTCTAATTGATAGTTAATAGAAAAGTTTATATCATTTATATTAGTATAAATTAAGCTCTTTCTTGTTTCAATGTGTGATTTATAATATAGTGGATTCAACCGGTAGTACATACAACCATGATATATGGGTTCATCATGTCGCATTATTCTATATAACAACTAAATTTTATAGAATAATATTAACAATTATAACGATTTTTTTTTTATAATCTATATACAATATGATTTGGAAATGTTTTCTTACTAGTTTATATATGACTATGGAATTTTATATATATGTCTTTAACAAAAAATTATGCTATATTGGCTTTAAAACAAACATATGATTTAAATACATATTATTCAATTAACAAAAAGTACAAATAAATAAGATTTGTACTGAAGTCGGATATTTGTTATATTCTTGTTTTCTTTTTCAATAATATACATTATATCATAGTGATACAAATTAACACAAATCTGTAATATACATATCTTGATTATATTATAGTTTGGATTTGTCGAATACTCCGATTTAACCGGTTCGCGAGAGTTATTCCAACGGGATCAAATGGTGATAAAATATCCGGAACCGAAAAACCAAACTGAACCCGACCCGAAAAAAGAGAACCGAACCGAATTTCGAACCGAAAAAATACCCGAACGGATCCTAGACTCCTATACTCGAAGAATCGAAACCGAACCCGAACCGAAACGAGAACCGAATGGGTTCCCAAAATACCCGAAATATAACTATATACCCAAAATATTAATTATATTTAGACTTGATATAACCCAATTACCCAAAATTATAATTATAAAACCCGAATATATCAATTATTGTTAGACCGAAATAACCGAAATATCTAAAATAATAAAAAAATCTAAAAATTCTTAGTTATATTTGTCAAAATTTAACCAAATTTTATTCAAATTTAGCATTTTTTTAGTTTCTTCCTATATTTCGGGTACCCGGAACCGGACCGAACCCGGATGGAACCGAACCCGACCCGAATTTATAAAATACCCGAATGGGTCTTCGACCACTACACCCGAAAATCCGAAAATCCAATTTACCCGACCCGAACCCGAACGGGTATCCTAACGCCCAAGCCTAGTGATGCTCTTATTAGTCCGGGAGATTTTGAAGATTGGATTGCAAGATTCCTACCGATTACAAAATTACATAAAACAACTTTTGTGTTTATCAACAACAACATCAACCTATATGCTATATGTGCCTCGAGAGAGTTGATTTTATTTAAACACAATACATACAATATAGATCAGACTGAAACTTTCTTGTTGACAAAAAAAAAAGAAGAAACTTTGATTTAGTCAAAGCCCAACCACATGCATTGCCTCTATGGCTCTATATAATGCGTCTTTGAGAACTCATTTATTACTCTTCACTTCAAACACAGACCAGAAGAAAGTTAGCCACCAAAAAAAAAATGTCTATCTTCCTTTGTGTCCTCTTACTCTTCCTTGTCTCTTTGATCTTCTTTAAAATGCTTTCATCGTCGAAAGGGAAGCTCCCTCCGGGACCTAAGGGTCTTCCAATCATCGGAAACATGCACCAACTTGGAAGGTCTATTCACAGATCTCTTCACAAATTCTCCCAAGAATATGGACCGGTTATGCTTCTTCGGTTTGGGGTAGTCCGTGTGATCATTGTCTCCTCCAAAGAAGGAGCTGAGGAAGTGCTCAAGACTCATGATCTTGAGACTTGTAGCCGACCTAAGACGGTCGGAGCAGAGTTGTTTACTTACAACTTTAAAGACATTGGTTTTGCTCCTTTCGGTGAGACGTGGAGAGAGATGAGGAAAATCGCGGTGCTCGAGCTCTTTAGCCAGAAAAAGCTCAAGTCTTTCAGGTATATTAGAGAGGAAGAGAGCGAATTTCTGGTCAAGAAGGTATTAAAAGCTGCTGATGAGACACAAACCTCATCATCAGTTAATTTGAGGAAAGCCATTTTCTCCTTCACGGCCAGCATCATTTGTAGACTTGCTTTTGGACAGAACTTCCACGAGGGTGTCGATATGGAGAGAGTAGAAGAGTTGGTGCTTGAGTCAGAGACTAGCCTCGGTTCCTTGGCGTTCGCCGACTTTTTCCCTGCCGGATGGCTCATAGACCGGATCTCTGGTCAGCATTCAAGGGTGAAGAAAGCCCTTGCTAAACTAACCAATTTCTTTCAGCATGTGATCGATGATCATTTGAAAACTGGACAACCCCAAGATCACTCGGACATCATCAGTGTCATGTTGGATATGATCAATAACCCCACAAAGGCCGATTCGTTTAAAGTCACCGATGGCCATCTTAAAGGAGTCATGTCGGTGAGTAGGATCGAGTTATATATAAAGAATAATTATTTAGTGAATCTGTAAGTTCTACATTTTTGGTAACTTGAGGAATACAATTATAGCTTGGGAAGCAAGTAACTAAATACATAGACAATTATCTCGTTTTGACAACAGGTTCATGTTCTTATGACTTGGTTTATATTAAATTTTCATAAACACTCAAAACCATGAACTAATCTTATATGTCATTTGATTAGGATGTGTTTTTGGCTGGAGTGAACGCGGGAGCCATCACGATGATATGGACGATGACAGAGCTAAGCAGACATCCGAGAGTAATGAAGAAACTCCAAGAAGAGATTCGGGCAGCACTCGGATCCAACAAAGAGAGAATCACAGAAGAAGATCTAGACAAAGTTGAGTTCTTGAAGCTAGTGATCGAGGAAACATTCAGATTGCATCCACCAGTTCCTCTTTTGCTCCCAAGACTAACAATGTCCGACATCAAGATTCAAGGCTACAATATCCCCAAGAATACCATGATCCAAATCAACACTTACGCGATAGGACGTGATCCCAAATACTGGACCAAACCCGAGGAGTTCATCCCCGAGAGGTTTGTCGATAACCCTATCGAATATAAGGGAAAGCATTTTGAGCTTTTGCCGTTTGGAGCCGGACGTAGGATATGTCCTGGGATGGCCACAGGGATCACCATCGTCGAGCTCGGCCTTCTTAACCTTCTTTACTTCTTTGATTGGAGTTTGCCCGACGGAATGACCATCAAAGACATTGACATGGAAGAAGACGGAGCTTTTGCCATCGCCAAGAAAGTTCCTCTAGAGCTCGTACCAACTCTTCATCGCTGGTGAAGAATGTAACCATTTTAATAAGATCCAGATTTCTATATGTTTGTCTACTTATTATCATTTTATTATACTGTCTTGTATACTACTAATAATGTTTCCGTGATGTCTTCAATAAAACTTATGTTAATCTAAAATTGTGTCGTTCATTTTTTTCTATTGAAAAGGTCTTTTGTTGAATAAGAAAAAATTGTGTTAAGCTGACATAACATTGACAAACCTAATACTCTTATTCATAATCTGAACCAGATTATGCCACACAAAAAAAATCCTTACATATGCACTGTCAAGAGAGGATCCATTATCATCTATAGGATTAGTACTGTGTGAGAACCTTCACACTAGTCATGCCATGCGGTAACAAAGTAAAAAGTGTTTTGAGTTTGAGGCACCATAAGAATGCTCTATATAGAAGGATCTAGTAGATCCACAATATTATTAGTAAATATTGGGGATTGCTCATTTAATTCCTAAACTATTTCCATCTGCTCAATTTATTCCTCAACTATCGCTTGCTCAAAATAATTCTTCAAGTTGTAATTGACTGCGCAAAATCGGGATTAACAAAATCAAACGCTAATTATTAAATGGATATAAATCCATTAAATCAGCTGTAACTTCTTCAATACAACTCCGAATGAGTTGAAATCACTTCCATTGAAAATCTAACTCAATTGTCTATAACTTTCATGAATAGTGTCATATCTAAATGCAAAGAGACAACTTCCATCCGAGTCGAACTTCTAGACACATATTCTTGATACAAGATTGACTCGGATGGAAGCCTTTCCTTTGGATTTTGATATAGAACTCTTCATAAAGGTTATAGGAAATTGAGTTAGATTTCCAATGGAAATGGTTTCAACTCATTCGGAGTTGTATTGAAGAAGTTACAACCACTAAATGGACACATGTCTACTAAATCGGCTCTAACTCCTTCAATACAATCTCGAATGAGTTGAAACTAATGCCATTGGAAATATCACTCAATTTTCTATAACTTTCATGATGAGCTCCAAAGTTAAATCCAAAGGGAAGGGTTCTATCCGAGTAAATCTTGTATCAATAATATGTGTCTATAAGATCGACTCGAATGGAAGTATTACCTTTGAATTTAGATATAGCTCTCTTCATGAAATTTATAGGAAATTGAGTTAGATTTCCAATGAAAGTGGTTTTAACTCATTCGGGATTGTATTGAAGGAGTTACAGCCGATTTAGTGAACTTGTATCCATTTAGTAAATAGCATTTGACTTTGTTAATCCCGATTTTGCGCAGTCAACTACAACTTGAAGAATTATTTTGAGCAAGCGATAGTTGAAGAATAAATTGAGCAGATGTAAATAGTTCAGGAATTAAATGAGCAATTCCCCTTAAATATTGTATAATTATTATTCAGATATTATAGAGATTTGTATCTATCTAGTTTAGGAAAGATATTTAATATAAATATGAATGTATATTCCTAATAGTTATTCTCATGAGAGTCAATACAATTTTTCCAATTTATTTCTTATCATGGTATCAGAGTCATAATGATCTAACGATCGGCTCCGTTCCTCATTCTTATTTTCTTTTAATCCAAAGTGATTCTATTACTCATGTCTATCATGGACCTCTGAATCCGTGCCACAATGATCTAACAATCGGCTCTGTTTTTGTTTTTTTTTGTTTTTTTTCCCATTAAGCCACGTGCTTCTCAATTCAATCTCATCACGAGCTTCTGAATCTTAAGCCATCAAGGTTCGAATAATTCAAGTCTCGTAGACCTCTGAATCTAAGCCTAGTGCTTCCACAATTCAAACCTAAGTGCCTCTGAATCTATCATAGTGTCACACACAATTTGACATCTTTATTTTTTTACTTCTTCATCGATTTCCTCTTTTTCTTATTTGTGTTTTTAATATTTCTTTAATTTGATTTTGAGAAGAAAAAAATTAAAAAAAAAAAATCTTCTTAACTTACATATCACCATGTGAGATCCTTGATCTTAAGTGCATCTCCGCTTCTTTTCCTCTCCGCAGCTTCATCGTCATGCTTTGCCATCATCACCACCATGGTCCAAGCTTCATGCTTTGCCCACGTTTCTCAACTTCCGCCATGTGTCTATTTTACACTTCCATCGCACAGTCTACTCATCGATGATCACCTTCTACATTCATATATTCTATTGTCAATCTCAAGCCGTTCATTTCGCCATATCTCCATTACCGCCTTGAGCTTGAGGGGACGTATAGAAGGATCGAGAAGATCCACAATATTATTAGTAAATATTGTATATTTATTATTTAGATATTATAGAGATTTGTATCTATCTAGTTTAGGAAATATATAAATATGAATGTATTCCTAATAGTTATTCTCATGAGAGTCAATACAATTCTTCCAATTTATTTCTCATCACACTATCACTCTATACGTTAAAAAGTACATGAATACTCAAGAAAGAGTCTTACCGAAGTTGCATAATCTTTGAATCAAATGCTATAACCAATTTCGTCCCATCGCTTGACTCAGTTCTCTTCAGCCACTCTCTCGGGGGAACCTGAAAATCAAATTGTAAAGTCAATAGTTTGTAATTAAGCGCGAATTCAAAATAATATGCCGAACTGAGACACTACTATTCAGACTTGGGTTGTAAGAGTTGGTACGGAGGAGAGAAAACTAACTTGGCCGACAAGGCGCTTTGGCTGACTGCAACCAATAACACGGCCTTATTCAGCCATCCAGCATAAGGCCCTGCAAAATAGTATAGACATAGAGTGATCAAAACTTAGACAAATAAACATAAAGGCACGAAACTAGAAGGTCCAACTAGTATTTGAGTTGTTTGGCTTCAACTAGAATCTCTTATCAAACTTTGACAGTTGGTGAATAATCGTGAATTTAGCAAAAGCCATGTGTTCTCACCAAAATTGTACAGTGGACAAAGAAAAATAAGTAAACCTTAGGAATCTGAGAGATTTGCCACTGCTTGTCGCCCGTCACTCAGACAATAATGGTGGCTTGAGTCTCCACGAGATTTTGTTGGCTTTACAATAATAGTATCTTCTAAAGAAAGTTCGAACCTGAAACAATGAGAAACAACATTAGATATATTACATCATCTACTCTAAATTAATGTAAAGATATATTTATCGAGATACTATAATGAACATAAAAGATGATACTAAATTAAAACTAAAACAAATAACTAAATAAGCAAGAGAGTAGAGTGAAGGTTTTGTTGACTTAGCTCAAATTCTACCTTCTATAAACAATACTTCAATCAGAAAACAGAATCAACTCCTTGAGATTCAGCATCATTCATGAGTTTTCACTAGGAATATAGAGGATTCACAGTTGTTGGAGAGAAAAAAAAACCTGGACAATGAGGTGCTTTGACTTTGTGTAAGTAATAACATGGCCTCCCCTTCAGTCATCCAGCAAAATGTCGGTTGAAATAGATATCCAGTGAGCTTCTTCTACCATAATAAACACTGCACAGTGAAAAGTAAGAGAAGGTTTACAAATCCTAATACCCTTATTCATAATCCGAACGAGATGCTGCCACACAAAACAATCCTTACATATACTTGCAAGAGAGGATCCTATATCATCTCTACGATAGTACTATATGAGAACCTTCACACAAGTCACGCCCGCCTGTGCTAACAAATCAAAGGTATTTTAAGGCATCATAAGAGTGCTCTATCCAATGAAAAGTACAAGAATGTTCAAGAAATAGTCTTGCCAAAGATTTATGATCGAATCAATTGGTATAACCAACTTTGTCCCCATGCTCGACTTTCATCTCTTCATCCACTTTCTCGCAGCAACTGCTAATCAAATTGTATGTGATTATGCACAAATTCAAACTTATATCTCTAAATGAGACACTAATATTTTGACTTGAGTGAAAACAAACCTTAACAATGAGGCGCTTCGGCTGTGTGGAAGCAATAACACAGCCTCTTGCAGCCATCCAGCTTCGGCTGTGTGGAAGCAATATAGACAAAGAGTTATTAAAACTTGGAGAAATAAACATAAAAGCATGAAACAAGAAGATTATGGTTTTGGTGTTTCGTATATATTTTATGCTTTTAATGAGATTTGTGTAGCGTTTAGGTTGAGATAATTATTTTGTATTTTTAGGTGTGTATAGTTTTGTTTGGGAATGTAGTTTGTGATTATGATTTTGGTGTATTATATTTTTCTGTTCGATTCCCTGTGGACTCATTAACAAGCATTTTGTGCTCATCTTAGTTCTTCTCATCAAACGCAATTCTATTTAGTAAACTAAAACTTCAGAATTGGAAAAATATTCTAATTGTCAAATTAATCGAAAATATGAGTATTAAAATTAGCATAAAAGTGAAAATACAAATGAAACTTGTGATACCTTTAACGATCTAAAAAAACAGGATGTTCATGTATGACTTGGTTTCACAATTATACAGTTAAAACACATAAATTCTTTAACTAATCCAACAACATAAAATATTCCCCTAAATTTTGGGATATCTAGATCTGTATCCGGGGCTTCCGGATATCCGGACTTCGGATATCCGCATAGATATTAAGATATTATTTTTTTTTGTAATTTTTTTTGGTGTCTAGTTTTGTTTGGGAATGTAGTTTCTTTGTTTGAAATGATGGTGTTATATTTAGTTTGTGATTATGACTTTGGTGTACTATATTTTTCTGTTGGATTCTCTATGGACTCATTAACAAGCATTTCATGCTCATCTTAGTTCTTCTGATCAAAATCAATTCTTTTTAGTAAATTAAAACTTCAGAACTGGAAGAATATTCTAATTGCCAAATTAATCGAAAATTTGAGTGTTAAAATTTAAAACTAGCAGAAAAGTGAAAATACAAATGAAACTTGTGACACCTCTAATGATTTTAAAAACAGTATGTCCATGTCTCACTTGGTTTCACAATTATACAGTTAAATACACATAAATTTTTTAACTAATCCAACAACATAAATTATTCCCCTAAATTTTGGGATATGTGGATCCGTATCCGGGGCTTCAAGATATCCAGACTTCGGATATCCGTCTAGATATTAATATATTAAATTTTGTGTCTAGTTTTGTTTGGGAATGTAGTTTCTTTGTTTGGTATTTTTTTTGTGAAATGTTGGTGTAATATTTAGTTTGTGATTATGATTTTGGTGTACGATATTTTCTGTTGGATTCCCGTTGGATTCCCTGTCGACTCATTAACAAGAATTTCTTGCTCATCTTAGTTCTTCTGATCAAACGCAATTCTTTTTAGTAAACTAAAACTTCATAATTGGGGGAATATTATAATTGTCAAATTAATCGAAAATTTGAGTGTTAAAACTAGCAAAAAAGTGAAAATACAAATGAAACTTGTGACACCTCTAACGATCTAAAAGGTAAGATGTCCATGTCTGACTTGGTTTCACACTTATACAGTTAAAACACAAAAATTATTTAACTAATCCAACAACATAAATATTCCCCTAAATTTTGGGATATATGGATCCGTATTCAGGGATTCCGGATATCCGGATTTCAGATATCCTCCTAGATATTAAGATATTAAATTTTGGTGTCTAGTTTTGTTTGGGAAATGTAGTTTATTTGTTTGGTATTTTTTTGGGTGAAATGTTGGTGTAATATTTAGTTTGTGCATGATTATGATTTTGGTGTACTATATTTTTCTGTTGGATTCATTCCATGTGGACTCATTAACAAGCATTTCGTGCTCATCTTAGTTCTTATGATCAAACACAATTCTTTTTAGTAAACTATAACTTCAGAATTTGGGGAATATTTTAATTTTCAAATTAATCAAAAATTTGAGTGTTAAAACTAGCACAAAAGTGAAAATACAAATGAAACCTGTGACATCTCTAACGAACTTAAAGACAGGATGTCCATGTCTGACTTGGTTTCACAAATATACAGTTAAACACACAAAAATTCTTTAACTAATCAAAGAACATAAAATATTCCTCTAAATAGTTTCAATTTAGAACATTAATTGTAACAAGATAGTAATATGAACTAGGGGTGGGATGGATCGAATATCCGAGAAATTTAGGACAATTTAGGGAGCTTTTGGGATATATGGATTCATATTCGGGGCTTCTGGATATCCGGACTAAGATATTAATTTTTTGTGATTTTTTTTTGGTGTGTCTAGTTTTGTTTGGGAATGTAGTTTCTTTGGTTGGTATTTTTTTTTGGGTGAAATGTTGGTGTTATATTTAGTTTGTGATTATGATTTTGGTGTACTATATTTTTTCTATGTTGTATGTTTGTGTTATTAATGATGTTCGTGGAATGTGTTTGTAATTTTTTGTTAAATATTTGTTATTTTGTGTGTCTAGATTTGTTTTTGTGGTTTTGGTGTACTACATTCTTTTTATGTTGTATGTTTGTGTTATTAATGATATTCGTGGATTGTTTTGCAATTTTTGTTAAATAGTGATGCTGAGAAAATTGTCGATAGTAGAGAACACTTATGGTAAGTACCAAATAACATAAAGAGAAGAGAAAACTTACCTCTGTGTAAGATGAAACCAATATACTCTCTTTCTTTAGTGGAAAAGCTCCAAAATACCATTGCTCTGTATAAAGGGACAGAAGCTTCAAAGACGATGAACCTAAATCAATAAAAAAACAATACCATATTTAATTTATTACCTACTTTCATCATTTTGAGCAAACACGGTTGCATCATTATGAGAAGTTAAGTAGATGCAACCTATAAACTATTAATAATCAAAATCAAAACGAAACCAAAAAGCGGTTTAAGCTCCTTAACATTCACTAACCTATCATGTAAACTGTCGATTGAAATAAAGCGCTCGTGAGCTTCATCTACCATAATAACACTGCACAATGAAAAATAAGAGAAGGTTTACTAGTAGTAATAACCTTATTCATAAAAATCCTAACATTACTATGTCAAGAAAGGATCCTCCATCATCTCTGTGAGGACCTTTACACAAACATAGCAAATGTATTTGAAGGCATCACTGTGAACAAAGAATGAGAAGAAAACCTGAGGAATCTGTATTGTTTTCCCACTCTCTGTCTCTCCGACGACAATGGTGGTGGCGACACGCAGTCATGCTCCCTTTCCACCCAAACCCATGTGAAACAAAATCTCCGATCAAAACGTTACGGCGGAATCGGTACCGTTTTTCATCCCGCCGATAATTATAAACCCTAAGCGCCAATAAATGTCCCCTTCTCTTCAGCTAGTTGTAATGAATTGGAAGTCTGAGTATTATTGATGCACAAGGCAAGGTATTTATACAAGTGTGTAGATCCTAAACCTAGAAGGAGATTACATCGAATATATGTTTGTATTTATCCTAATGTTATATTTCCTTATCTCTATACGAGTCTCTGTTTTCGCGAACAAACTCAGAGCAGAGATGAAGAAACGCCATGAAGACGTCTCCCTCACGAAACGATACTTACACCACATCTGTTTTATCAACGATTGATTCGATTCCAAATCGCATCACAATTATCAATTAGGAAATGAGAGTAGAAGAGAACAGACAATGATCGTGCGAGGAAAAAATGAAGAGAGAGAAATGGTTGGTTTATCAAATTCAAATTTCAAATATATAATCAACTAATAACCCTTTTTGAAAATTTTAATTATAGCCGTTGAATATTTAATTAACTAAAGTACCCCGAGCAATTTACCCAATATAAAACCCAAGTACGTAATAAAGCCCAAAACGTAACTTTCTTCTCCCATCAAACAAAAAAATCTATAACAATAATAAATACACGTAATTGACATTTCTGTACGTTAATTTGATAAATCGTTATATAAAAACATTTCTGTACGTCATGTACTGATGAAACAAAAAAATAACGTGTACAAATAATAAATCATTTTTTGTTTAATGTACTAATGAAAAAAAATATAACTGATTCAATCTAATGTTATTATTTTATTTTATTTTGGTGGATTTGATCCAATATCAAACCAGAAAATTCCTATCCGAACATTGAAAATTGAAATGAATGTCTTTTTTTTTCTTATATGCAGCAAATCAAATCAAACCGAACGGAATACCAAACAAAAAAAAACCAAAAAAATATATTTTAATAGAATTGAATTTGATCTGAAATCGAAAGGTTCAAATTATTGGGTTTTCTTTTTTTACAAGTCATTTCTAGTCAGCAAATATTATACGGGTGTATTCAATCTAATATTTAAGAGGATTTGAAAAGATTTGAGTTTTAGTGAGTTTTTAGTTGATTTGAGTGAATTAGGTAACTTGTTATGATTTATTTTAATTTTTTTATGAAATTTCACATAAAACCATGAAATTTGAATTTTTATTGTTTTAACTAAAAAATTCCACCAAAACATTTTCAAATCACTAAAAGTAGTGAGTGACTCAGTGTGCGCGTATCGAGTTTCATATTGATTATAAGAATATTGTATTGTGTTTACAGAGGTATATATAGTAGAGCTACATAATCATATAGTAAATGAGAGAATCATAGAGAGAAATCATAGTGAATAATTATAGGGAGTAATTATATGGATCTTGATAGATGATTATCCTTAATACGTCCCTTCAAGCTCAACGCGGAGATGACAAGAAGACGGAAACAACGGCTTGAGATTGAATCTTTGACAAATTTGATAGGAAGGAAAAAGAAGTATTGTGCTTGAACCATTGAATCTTTGATAAATTTGATTGGAAGAAAAAGAAGTATTGCGCTTGAACCATGCGGTTGGACGGATTTACCGTGATGGGAACACCTTTAAGAACATGTATGTGGAGGCTGAAGGAAGGATATAGCTTAAGAGAAGTCATTTTCGACTTAAACAAATGATTAACTTGGATCTTGAACGACATTGATCGTGTGGAAACATATAGCTTGATGCATGAAGTCGTAAACAACTTGAACGCATATCATCTTAGGATGGGCGGCGTATAGTGGAAAGATTCGGAAAGTTTTATATCTATATATATAAAAGAGAATATACTCTCTTCTCATGATGTCACATCATTTTCTTATACTATAAAATTGTGACACATCATAAATTCATTTTTTAATTTTAAATTGCTAATATAATTTATTCTATTTTGTGTTATTATACTTTAATTTTCATGGTAACTATCATTCATTGATTTTAACAAGAATTTGAAAAGACATTTCTTTATAAATGATAACTTATATATATTGATGTATTTCTTCATTATTATTAAAATGACGTACTTTATTTAAATGATTAGGTAGATATGGATAGTAAACCATAAAATTTTCGGACAGTTGAATTTGGATCCGTTTTTACCAATTCCAAGGAACAAATTCCCGGATCCGAGTTCGTTAATATCCACGAATATCCAAATCCGTTTCAAATCATTTAAAAAAACTAAAATATAATAAAAATATATAAAATTTAAGAAGATTAAAATATTATATTATAAAAGTAAATGCATGTTAAAGGGTAAGTATTCCAGAAGCTAGAATGACAACTCTGGTTTTAATGGGTATGCGAGAATGCATATATATATTATGCGAAGCAAATTGTGGTATCCCAAAATGTTAATATGTTTAACCTAATCTTTGAAACAGAGAATGGGTGAAGTACTCTCACAAATATATAGAGCTCAAGTTAGAGATGCGACATTGAGAGAGAGAGAGAGAGAGTACACATTCGAAACAATAATTGAGATACTCTCAAATGATTAAATGACTAACTACATGATGTTTTTTGTGGAAATGATTTGACACTAATGTAAATATCCGGAATTGAGTATGTGATTATTGATATTTAGAAACAAAATTGTTTTCTAAATATTGTATATATATATATATATATATATATAATTACATCAAGTAAATATAAAAACTATTAAACATTATAAATATTAAAATTTGATTATTTTTTTTACTTTTTGAAATACAAAATTTAATGAAAAGATTTGATATCATCAAACTATGTCAATAAACATAACACAAAAATCCGCGCGGAGCGCGGATCAACCACTAGTATATATATATATATAAGTGAAAATGTTGTAAACAAGACGAAAATGATGAAAAATAAATTAAAAGATGAAGAATGGAAGAAACGCTATGGCTTAGGTTTTGAATCTCGACAGCTTAAGAACTAAAAAATGAGTAGCACAAAGCTATAAAAGAAAATGAAGAAAAACGTGTTTTGAGAAAACAATAAGAGCATGGATGGAGTTTGATCAGTGGAACAAAACTCACACAAATAATCTGCTGATCTGATACCATATTGAATATAAGAATATTGTATTGTGTTTATAGAGATATATATAGTAGAGCTCCATAATCATATAGTAAATGAGAGAATCATAGAGAAAAATTATAGAAAATAATTATAGGAAGTAATTATAAGAATCTTGATAGATAATCTACTATATAAAAGAGGGCCAACTCTCTCCAGCTGCTTGCCACGTCAGCATTGGAGAGAGTGCCACGTGTCCTTCTAAATATATTAAAAAAAAAAAATTCGATCGTTTCACCACATTCCTCTTCGTCTTCTCTAGGGTTTAATTACGAGCATCTAACGCTTCCTGGGGCCAAGGCAAATGTTTCAATGGGTTTGGCCCAGATCCGGCCCTGTATGTAATTCATGCTTCTCATTTAGTCGCACCACTTCAATTAGGTTTTTGTTCCAACGTTCGTTCTCGGATCAATGCAAGAAGAAGAGAAAAAAGAAAAAAAGAAAAAAAAAAACAAGGAGAAGAAGGATAACTAGGGTGATAAAGAGATGATTAATCTAAAATATAAGGGGGAATTGGAAGAATCTAGCGAGGTGCAATCAGAAAAGGAAAAGATTAAGAGTGAGAAAGATCTTGGTTTGAAATTAGGTTTTTCGGATTAAGAATCTGATGGCAGAGTTTTGAGAGGAAGGCGGCCAAGAGGTATTAGTGAAACACTAGACCAATGTTGTGTCTTTCTCAAAAGTACGGACAAAAACCTTGCAAATATTTTTTTTTTCTTGTCTATAACGAGTTTGGTTGTGTTTCTATCTGAAATTTCATAGAAATAAAAAATGAATCTTTATTCTCTTTTTATTTTCATTGTGTGTGAACAAGAACTGTTCGTGGTATGTTGGTCTCTAGCTATCTTTCATGCCTTAAGTTTCTTGTCTCGATTAGGTATGCAATGAAGGAGATTTGACTGGCTAAACACACAGCGAACTTATAGCAAATCGTTTGCCAAGAGGTGACTATGTGACTTTTGGTTGATCTTTGAATCATCAATGATTAATTTATAACTATGGTTTTTAACTGGGAACAGATTTGACATATATTTGTATCAGCTCTTCTATTCACACATATATTGGCTGGCACATGAGGTGATTATTAAATTTGTATTATTCGTAGAGACTCTCGACTCATGTGCTTCTAAACAAACATATGGTATTCATTTGTTTCTAATATATCGTCTCTCGCATTGCCAAGCAATGCGTTAACTTGCTAACTTCGGATTAGTGAGCTGTTAGAAATTATGATCTTGGAATATTGGAATGGTATGAAAACACACTTCATTTGACGGATGATAGTTGTTTGGTGAAAGTGTTGTCCTATCTATGCGTAATGTCGTTTGTTTAACCACCAAGGTGATTTTTTGGCATATTATTTCCAGTTCTTATATTATTATTTTCTCCCGTGGTCTCATGATCATTATCTTCATCTACTTGTGTTGTGCTGCAGTTAAAATCGTGCACTTCACATGGATCTAACGGTACATATTTAATCATACTAAATTACTTTTGCTGGTGTGTGATTCTTTTATTATGTGTGTTGTTGAAAGAATGGCGCTCTGATTATTGAGTATCTTTTCAGTGCTCAAATATTTTCCTTCCAAAAGATGATCACATCTAGCTTGGTATGATAAATGAAAAGAATGATCTTACTCCTTCACTCAAAACTCTGTATTTCTGTGCTCTAATTAGCTTTAAATTACCACCCATGACACATGTAATTATGGTTTGGCGAAACTTATAAATCCAGAAAAGCCTGCTTCCTTGGTGTGTTATCTAACACCTTTTTGTAATTCTCTTTATATTCTCTCTCTGGACCCATTTGTATATTAAGTATCTCAAATACCAAATATTTCTTTCCACAAAACTTCATTCGTAGTATTATTCCCTGAGGTTTTAGAAGATCAACCATATGGATATAAATCTGACATATGGTCGTTGGGTAAGTTAAAGAATTTAAAACCCACTATGTAGACTTTAAGTTACTGAAAGGAATCTCATTTAGGCTGCTTTGTTCAGGTTGTTGTATGTATGAAATTACAGCACACCAGCCTGCGTTTAAAGCTCCGGTGGGCCTGTCTTAGCTTTTTTTTTTCTTTTTTTATGTTTCCATGTGACTTTATGAAACTAAGTTGTAAGGAAAACTTACAGGATAAAGCAAGAGAAATATGAAGAACTTGCTGGTTTGCTTACACCATTTGAGGAAGACGGTGTCTCAGCTAGGGACACTGCTATTTGGTTTGCAAAGACACTCTTGTCTTCTGAAAAGCTCAACCAAGGAACCTGATTGAATTTGAGAAAGAAAGAAAAAAACTATCTAAGTTTTTAATTATAGTTTGTGAACACTCATTTATCTGTTGTCCTATGTAATATTAACTGAAACTAAAGTTCAAATTTTGAATGTAAAACTAATTTTCTCCTCCTACAGTTACATCTTTGCTCTCTTTGAGCTTCTTTCATCTCCATTGGTATCTCTGTTTCCTCTTCTTTTCCCGTTCATGCATTCGCAGAATCTATTTTCAGTCGAATCAACCTATTTTTGTATAGTAGCTAGAGAGAGTTGGCCATCTCTTATAAAACGAAATAAATAGTATAAAGCCTATATTCCGTAAGGTTGTGTAATTATGTTAATTATGTAAAGCCTTTTGGAGCGGTCAGAATAAATTTACTTCATTAGCATATATATGTATATTCTAAGAAATTATGAATTTTATCAAAGTATATTCTAGAAATGAATAAAAGATATATGAAAGTCATGAGAAGACACTTTGCTAATATTACCATATCATATTTTCAAACCATTTGAACATGTTCACCTCATTATTCCATTTTATAGGTAAAATTTGATTTTTAACCATAACATCTAAGATTTACATATATATATCACAATATATGTAATCAAATTTCAGTTTATATATATTTTGTTCTCAACATCAAAGTTTATATATTGATTCTAATTACTTTATAAAAATAATAATATTTTTGATAGAAAAAACCCGCACTACGTGCGGGTACTCACCTAGTTATCCTTAATATTTCATCATCCAGGTTCGAATCCTCTGTTTTCTTTCTTTCTCTACTGTTGATTTCACGATAAATCTTTTTTGGTGGTTTTTTTGTTTTTTCCGTTAGATAGTGCGATTTATGTTGTTCTCGTGCTCCTAAAGATTTCGATAACTCCATTGAAACGGTGATTGATTAATCGTTCATGTAAATAGGAAAGTTTTAGATTGTCTCCTTCTTCTCCAAGTATATTGTGATGTATATATTCTGACTCATCCAGAATTTTTCAGCCACTTACTTCTGTTTTTGTTCAGTAATCTCTTATATCTGCTTGAAGGAGAGAAATGTTGGTATAGCTGCCCAGCGATCTTAAGGTACCTCTCCATCCAGAATTAAGAGTAAATAATATTGTTTTTATTACTACAAGAGGGAATGAATAAAATAGACGATTTTTTTTTGTTTTGTAGAATGTTCTGTATGCCAATCATGAATCATGCCTAACTCATTTTCTATATTCAGATAACATCAAACCATGATCATGTCATTTTCTTTTGTCAAACTGTTAATTTGATGTTAATGTATAGTTGCCCATAACTTAAATTGATTTGCCCAATCATAATTAATGTTGATACACACAAAGTAGTTGTTCGTACGTTTCTTCATCTGGAGACAGCATTCAATTGCTGGCATCGGTATGTTGTTTCCTCTAGTCAAATTAATTATGTAACATGCAAAACTTGGATAAAAAATTAATTACATAGAAAAATGATAATCTAAAGTATCATCATTTAAAGTTCAAAATTACATTACTCTATCCTATCAATTCACCGATTACATACATTTATCTTTTGTCAAAATATAAAAATCACGAGCTTGCGTTGAAATTGTTGGAACTCGTTTTTGATGAAGTGGTTTTAGACTATTTTCTGGCGAGTTTTCCGGTGAAGACATTCGTCGGAATGATCGGATGTTGGGCACGATGCCGATGGAATCATCGTCTTGAGCACTATAAAGTAGTATACTCATATGTTAAAAATTGGAGTTGTTATGAATGAGAAATGATGTTCCAAAATGGGTAGCTTAATAAGCTTGAAAATCTTTGAATTTTTAATTTACTGTTCAAAATCTCATATTAATATATGGATTTGGATTTGGATTTGGATTTGTTAATTAGACATATGTTCATTAACGTATTCTAATAAACCATATTCATGTTGATCTCTTGTGTTTGCAAGAAAGCAAATCCATAGTAAAGTATATTATTGTTTTTTGAATTGGTCAAAAGCATAATCTTTATATTATTATCTAGGAAGTTATTTAGGAAAATAAAATTTATTTTGTAAGTTATTATATATTATGTCATTACAAATAACAAAAAAAATAACTGAAAAAAAAAATATAATTGTCTTTTGAAATTATTGAAGAGAATATGGAAAGTATTTGTTATTAAAGAAATTATTTATTATTTAATTTATTAATTATTTATAATATTATATATTTTAAAAGGAAAAACGGTCTATTTCCCCACGAACTATGGTCATATCTCTCTAGATCTCCACCGACTATGACATATGTATATCTTTCCACAAAATGATAGTTAAATACCTAAATCCCCCTGAAAACAAAGTTCGAAACTTAAATCCCCACAGAAAAAAGTTCAAAACTAGAATCCCCATAAAACTCGGTTTAAACTGATTTACTGTTTTGTAAATGTGGTTAACCATCTAAAACTTGATTCTTAACAGATTACGACCCGATTAAAGTCCGATTAAGGTTATTAAACCAAATTCGACCCGCCCCACCCGACCCGACAGCTCATCTTCTTCTTCTCTAACCAAAATTCCCCTCTCTCCTTTTCTTTTGTCGGTGAATTTGGATTTTTCTCTCCTCCATCACCATAATACCATATGCGACCTCTCTTTCTCTCTCCTGCTCCAACGTATTTCTTCTTTGTCATCGTCTCTCTCTCTCTTCGGCAAGACCCACGCTTGCGGTGGAGGTAGGGAGGACGACGGTGGCGGAGCTACGAAGGCTTCTGGAGAAATTAGAAGGAAGACTGTGGTTCTTCGGAACTGTGACGTGCGAGACTTATCTTAGATGCAAGGTTTATCATCCAAATTCGATCCTCCTTTTTAAACTGAAATGACAAAGAGGAGGAGACAACAATGCTCACCTCAACATCTACAAATTCGATCCTCCTTTACGAAATCAATTAGTGTCAAGAACCCGAGATAGGAGCAATTTGCGATGAAGGCAATGCTGCTCTGTTTTCATCACGTAAAACAGGGGTTGCAATGTCGAGTGTATCGGAAACAACAGAATCAGACAAAGTACTGGGATTAATGATGTCTGAGATTATAACAGGGATCGGGATATCCAGAGAAGCAGTAGATATCGCAGGTGGTTGAAAATCGAATTGGTCATCAGATGAGGAAAGAAGTGACGCGTCTGATGACAGAGATGGAGACGAATAAGACATGTCAGCCTCATATGCAAATTCTGATTCGAGAAATATAACATCACGGGAAACAGAGACAACACCAGTGGTGATGTTATAAACACGCCAGCCTTTCTTAGCAAACGGATAGCCCAGAAAAATTGACTTGTTGCTACGGGTTTCAAACTTGTTACCACCATGTTTCTGGTTATGAACATAGCACACACAACCAAAAACATGAATGTGAGTTAGTGGTGGTGGCCTATTGTAGACGAGCTCAAACGGGGTTTTTCCTTTAAGAATTGCTAACGGTGTGCGGTTAATTAGATTCCCAGCAGTGAGCGCACAGTAACTCCATAATTCAACCGGAAGTGAGGCTTGAAACATAAGAGCTCGAGCAACATTGAGAATATGGTGGTGTTTTCTCTCTACTCGGCCATTTTGTTGTGGAGTACCCACACAACTAGTCTCATGAATGATCCCGTGTTGATTGAAAAAATCGGAGAGACAAATGAATTCCGACCCGTTATCACTGCGGATCGTCTTTACTTGACACAAGAATTGTCGTTCGACAAGTGTCAATAAATTTTTGAGATAAGTAGGTGCCTCTTGTTTCGATTTCAAGAGATATATCCAGACTGCGCGAGAATAATCATCAACGATGGTTAGAAAGTATCGTGAACCACAAATCGCAGTTGTCCGGTAAGGACCCCAAAGGTCGCAATGAACTAATTCAAATTCAGAACTCGTCTTATTAGTGCGTAAGGGAAAAGAATCTCTTGTCTGTTTAGCTCATATACAAATATCACAAGACTTGGATTCAAAATCACAACTACTGAAATCAGAAAACTGCAACATCTTTAAAGCTTTATAATACGGATGCCCTAAGCGACGACGCCAAAGATCAAACGAGGTTGAGTCCGAGCTTTGAATCGCACCGGCAAACTCCACGCCTCGAAAAAATATAGTCCGTTCTGCTGCTCACCCGCTCCAATCAGAGTCAATGTGATGCGGTCCTGAATAACACAGATCTTGTCAGTAATCTGAAACATACAGCCCTTGTCTCGTGTTAATTGGGAGACTGATATGAGATGATGTTTAAGCCCATCAACAAAGAATACGTCTTGAAGAACCAATGCAGAACCGAGTGTCACGGTTCCATATTTAGTAGCTGTAGTAAATCTACCATCTGGAAGTTTGATAATGACAGGAGCCATATCACAGACATCACATAAAAAATCAAAAGACCCAGTCATATGATTCGAGGCACCAGTGTTGATGATCCAAGATTCAATAAAAATCGTACCGGATAAACGAGTAGTAGTAGCCGCTTTGCGTTCTTCAAGCATCTTGGCCAACATTTGCCACTGCGAATCGCTCATTCCAACAACACCAATGCGATCTGATGGGTTGAGGGACATCTGAGCATTCACGGCATGAGCATCGGCAGCAGAAAAATTCGTACCATGAGAAGCAGAGACATGATGCACCTGATTCACATCATTTCTCTTGGGTTTCATCGAACCCCCGCCACCTGTATTGGAGTTCTGACCAACACCAGCATAAGTTGAATTACCACGAAGGTTGTTGGTCTGTCCACGGGTTTTATTCCGCAATTTATCCTTAAACCAAGGCGGATAACCAATGAGACGATAACAATTTTCAGCAAGATGACCTGCTCGACCACAATGAGTGCAGGTTCGGGGAACGGTTTTATGCATATTCAAATTCCTCGGTTGTGATGCAGTTTGAATTGCAAAACTCACACCTGCAACACGCTCATCATACATACGACTATTCGCTTTTGATTCTTCATCTTGTTGAACATAATTATATGCTTCTTCTAATGTCGGCAAAGGAACTCGAGCCAGCAAATTTGATTTTACAGCACCATTCAATGTTTCGTCCAAGCCCATAAGGAATTGATGGAGTTTGTCTTCCTCACGTTCTTTACAAACTTCCTCCATTGTTTTTGCTTGCTGAAAATCCGACAAACTTCTCCACAAACGAGTTAAATCCCCATAGTATTTTTCAACAGCACCTGTTTGACGACAATTTGCTATCTCTGTCTTAAGACGTTGAATACGCTGGCCGTTCTTCACTCCAAACCGTTTATGTAAATGGGTCCAGAGTTCATGGCAGTCATCAATATGAGAGATGGAATCGGAAATGTTGTCATCGATTGTAAGCTTCATCCAGGACACAACAAGAGCGTTATTTGCGGACCAGTCTTCAAAATCATCGGAAGTTTCGACGGGTTGTGGAATTGTTCCATCCGTAAATCCGAATTTCTTCTTGGCTTTTAGCGCTGTACGAAGATTAGTAGCCCATGTGTCGTAGTTTGAGCCGCGCATCAACGTTTTGGTGATTAATGTGTCCGGTTTATCACCGGATGTTAAGTCATAAGGTGAAATCGTGCGACGAGTTTCAACTTTAGCCACCTCAGATGAAGTACTCGTGAGAGCAGAGGTAGTCGTCATCGTAAGAAGAGTTTGTCAAGACAGAAGTGACAAAAACTAGGTCAAGAAAATAGAAAGAAAAAAAATGAAAACAGATCAAATCGTTGTGCTTTTGCGGAAGAGATGTGCACACGATCGAAGAACTAAAACCTTTTTGTAGTTAGGTTACAAGCTCTGATACCATGTCAAGAACCGGATTCGTTATGTATTTCAAAGAAAGGCATTGCCTTATATACAAAATACAAGAATGACCTAAATATATATGTATGGACAATAATAACGAGGCCCAATAATTAGTATCTTGTTCATATTCATGAATTAGGAGAATTAAGATTATAATTGTTGTTTTTGGTTTTTTGTCTTTTCCATTTACTCATTTGAAACAATAAATACAGAAGAAAACAACGAAATCTCAGGTTTTCTTCTTCTTCCAGAGAGGCATCGCGTTTACCAGGGTCAACGCATAGCCTCCAAGAGTATCTTCTCCTTGGCAAGATAACGGTTTCAATTCATCGAGTGGAAACGCATTGTTCATATATCCATCAAAAGCATGATAAAACATCTCGCGTACCTACACTCAATGTGATCAAATCAAATCAAATTAGGTAATTATCGAACAACAAGGAGTAGCTACATGCTGCAATGTCCACCACCAAACCAAGTGATCTAAGCTAGTTTATTGTGAAAAACTACTAAAATGCCATTCTCAAAGGGCTAAAGAACTTACCTTTAGATTACGACATAACTAAAATAATTGAGTAATAACAACTTCCAAAATCAAGACTTCAAGTCCCAGAAAACCAGATTTCTCTACAACACTTAAAATCTAACTAATGAAAGCCAATCGATGCCTAAAAACAAGAACAGACCCAACACGCATGAACGGAGTAGAGAGCAGAGGAAATCCAGATCTGTTGAGGAAGTTACCTCGTCTCTAAGCTGTTTAGCTTCATCAGGCTTAACACCTTCGGCGAGAACTCGATGCTCAAGAACGTCTTCGTTCTCATCATCAGTCTCGTACAGGCTTTCGCGATTTATCGCATTTTCGTATCTGATCATGAATTGGGTTTTTATTTTAATTTCGATTTAATTTTAACGGGTCAGTTTTCTGGGTAGGCCAAGAAGAAGTTGGATGGTCGGGTCATTTTTTCGGGTCGGTTTAGTTGGAATTAGGTTTTAGTTCGGTTTAGGATCTGGTTTGAACACAAACCATAGAAACCTATATATGTGGTGATTTAAGCCTCATACTTTTTTTTAGGGGATTTAGAGCAACCTCAATGTGGTTAAAAAAAAAAAAAAAATTCAAAAGAGAAGAGAGAGAGACATGAGTGTCTCAAATGAGACACCCCAAGCATATGTGGCCATTTTTCATTGGTCATGTTCTTTTTTTTTTAATAAATTTAATTATTTAATTTAAAAAAAAATTAATATTGTATTTATGAGACACCCTTGTCTCACCAATGCAGATACTCTTAGGTCTTTAACTTTTATTTTATGGGGAAATATATAAAGGGCATAGTTCAGTGAAGATCTGGAGGGATATGGCCATAGTTCGGGGGGGGGGGGGGGGGGGGGGGGGGGAAATAGATCATTTTTCTATTTTAAAATAACAATCAATCTATATATATTCAAATAAAAAAAACTATTTCAAATCCTGTTATATTTTTCACTATAATTTATTATATTTTATTTGAATATATATCAAAATAAAATTTGAAAAATAAATTTACTAATTTTATTAAAACAAATCAGACTCATTAAATGGTGCATATTAGAGTTATGTTTTCAAGATTATAGGTTTTTGTGGATTAGCGTGAATAATATTTTAGTCCACTGCAAAACGGCTTAAATAGATAAATTATTACGAATTAACAACTTTATCTATAACCAGCAGTTAGCCTTATTATAAAATTCAGATAAAACTATTTTTTTTTATAAATTTCAAAATAATTTTTTAACAAAAGATTACATGGTCAAAGCGTTAGTCATGTTATGATTTATTCTCCTTAATGCTAATTGATACATGAATTAAAAAAGACTCCATTAAATCACTTTTTCAGTTATGGTTGAAAACTATAAGAAGCGTGACTATGAACTCATTCGACACAGGGGCGAATCCACCACAGTAGTAGGAGTGGGTGCTTGCATATGTGGGAGAAAGGCTAATTCCTGACTCAACTTACATCAATGGTATCGATTAGTGATCGAACAATTTATATATACTAAATCATACCCATATTTCTCAAAATTTGAATATTCATACATAAACTTTTTTTTTTGCCGAATCATGCATGATGCATTGACCCGAATCCCATCAGTCAACCCTATTAAACCGTTAATAGAGATAAGTCAGCTACCACGATGGAATTCCCTAAATTTTATAAACTTTAAAGTTTGCTTAAATATTATTTCTATTATTGGTAGTGTTGCCCCCATAGGTAACTTCATGAGTTCGATGCACCCACCATTTAAGAATTTTCAACATTTTCTTCTTCAATTTGTCAAATTTTTCTCTATTTATTTCATTTTTCCTTTTATCGCTCAACAACACTATTCCTTTTTTCTCACCTTTCTTCCTTTTAGCAAAACAGATTAATGATTTCCTTTTTGTTTTATCTGTTTATAATTATAAAATTTCAGTTTTCTTCTAAAACAGAAACTATGTAATAATTTTGAAATTTAAGAACAAATTATTTTGACATGTTCTGAATTTTATAATATATCTAACTAATGATTATATATAGAGCTGTCAAATCGGACTAACAAAATATAAATTAAAAAATATAACAAAATATAGTTAATTTTAAAAAAAAATTATATTATTTAGTAAATTGAGTATATTATCTATCTTTAAAACTAAAAACTAATATTTTGACTTGCGAGACCCGATTTTGTGGGCATTTGAAATTAGAATCATAACTCGTCTATGACGGGCTAACCCGCTTACTTAACTCATTTTGCGGTTGACTAAAATATTATTCAGGATAGCCCGCAAAGAACTACAATCTTGAAACACCAACTCTAATATGCACTGCTTAATGACTCTGAGTTTTGTAGTCATTCCACGAACTTAAAAAAACAATTTTATTGTGCCTAATTCTTTATAAAATAGTAAAATATTTTTTTAACTTTTGGTTTGATATATATTCAAATAAAATAATATAAATTATAGTGAAAATATATGTGGATTAATTATTATTTATATATATTTTTAATATTGTAATAATTAAGAAATTAAATAGTAGATATCCTCATTTATGGAAAACAAATATTTTTCATATTCTCTTCAATTATTTTAAAAGACAATTATATCATTTCCTATTTCAATTATCTTTTCTTATTTGTAATGGCATAATATGTAATAACTTACAAAATAAAGTTCATTTTTTAAATGTTTTCTTAAATAATTTTATAGAAATTTATAGAGATAAGTCTACAGTGAAATCTAGGAAAAAAACTAATCATAAAATTTATTCTCAAATTCACATAGTGATACAATTTTAAGAACTATTTTGTTCAACAATTTGTTAATGAAGAATACAATTCAAAAGTAATAACTTTTTTTTAACGTTTGTTTCAACGATGTGTTTTTGAAAATATTTAGTATTTAAGACAATTCGATTATTTTTTTTTGAGCATTTTTGTTTTTTGAGAAATAATATTATTTGAGATTGGTAATGATTAAATGGAAAAGGAACAATATATATATTCGCGCTTTGGATACTAAATATCTTTGGACCGACCTGGCTGCTAAGAGTAGGCGTATGGCAGGGGTTTCAAAGGGTGTCTTACGATTAAACAAATAAAAAAAATTGTAAAAGCATGAGAGAGAGAGAAAAGAAACGCATGGGCTGTCTCGTTTGAGACTTTCTACAAAAATGTTGAAACACTTTTTGAATATGTGTCTATTTCTTATTTGTCCATTTTTACTTTTTAATTTAAAATTTAATCATTTAATGAAATTATATTAAAAACATTAATAATTTATTTTTGAGACACTTTGAAATGGTTTTCAGGGATGCTGATGGTAAAAATCTAAATGGGTTTCTTAATTACTATTTTAATATAAATTTGAAATTAATAAACTGTGTTAAAAAACTTCTGTTTTTGCTGTTTTATTGGTAGAACCCCTAATGGGGTTCTTAAAAAAAAAATTGCTACATCTGTTCAAAGCAATATCAAACTTTTCCCCTGTTTACGATCCGCCGCCTTCTCTGCCGGCGGCTACCAGGTTTGAAACCGTTAGAAGTTTCAGTGAGACATCAGAATGAACATGAAGTGCTTTGATTTATCTCAGAAAATTGATTATTTTTTTTTCGGGGAAACACTCGATCGAAGGATGGTTTGTGGATCCCTAAATCGGGAAAGTCAATTTGAATTGTACAGAAATGGAATTTGTTCGATAAAAAAAAAAGACAGCTAATTTACAATCACCCAAAAAATCCAAAGTATTGTGATCTATAATCGAAAAGTTTGTAGCAGAACACACAGAAGGGAAAAAAAACAGAGGATCAAAGACAGTATACTATTTTCTCTTCAATTATATCATGCGCCTACTTCGATCTGCGCTTCGGTGGCCTCTTCCTCGGATTATTCTTCTTCTCCGGTGGTTTTTTCCCAAACTTAGAGCAGCAACCGCATGTCGAGTCTCGGAGACGGCGGGTCCACCGCAAGAGACACTCTTCTGGTTGTTCGGTGATGTCGTGGGGCTCCTCTGCCGTTAGATCGACTCCTCTCGATTCCCCCCGTTGTTGGTAAACCCATGGTTTTGATCGGCCTGAGCTTGTCTTTCTCATCGCCGGCGATCGGTTTTCCTTCTCAACACCTCCTATAAATAAAAAACATGATAGTATCAGTTAAGAAACGGTTCTTAAGAATCTAAAATAAGAAACGATTCTTAGTTAATTCTCTTTTTTATTTAATTTAATCTAAGTTTTACTTAAAATATCCTATTAAAAAACTCCAATAATGATGCTCTAAAGTCCGCTTTGTTGTTGGAGCCGTTATGGGTCGTCATCAGAGGATGTTGACGCGATCTCTATAATTGAGGATCTCTGTTCTTAGTCTTTACTATCTCTTACGACAACACACGTGGCGTTTTTCTTAATCTTTTTTTTTAATTTTCACAAAATATTCAGAGACCTTATGTATTTATAAAGTAGATGCACTACCCTGCTTAGGTTTATAAAGGCCTAAGGCAAATTTTAAAAATATGGTATTTAATATAAAAATTAAACTATTTTTTTAAAGTTATAATATTGAAATGAAACATACAAAAATAATGATAATATAGAAATTCTAAATTACAAATTTTCTTACTTTTCCTACAAAATCATTTATCAAATTTACATATTCAAAATTTCTAACTAATTCTCTCTCTATAGATATGATAACCAAACTATTTAATTTCTCTTATAACAATAAAATGTTCAAACAAATAAGCTAAACACATATATTAAACTATATACATAAGCCTAATTAGAAAAAATGTGGCCCTATAATTTTATTAATTTTGATGTAGTCTTAGGCCATTGCCTAATTTTTTTTTTTGTACATTAGGCACGGTGCTGAGTAGATGCAACATTGGATTCAAATGGTGACAACTTCATGTGAGTTGAAACCTATATTTCAGATAGATAAGAGTCATAAGACCGCAAATGTTTGTTGACAAAAACACAAAAAAACCTGCAAATGTTTATGATGTGCCGTGTGGATCTTAAATCGCTATACATGCACGTAGTCTCGTTTAATATTATATATATATTATTCTGTTTTTATTTTCAAAAACAACTTTTGCCGCAGAAAACGACACTTTCTTAGTCTAACACGTTTATTGATTGACTTTGTAACAAACAAAAAAAATCATTATCTATATTGGTTTTTTTTTGGTTTTTTTTTGGTGGATAACTTATGGGTAAATCCGAGCCAAATCTCGATTAATCTTTTGGAGGAGATGTAATCCACGGTTAGTCTCTCCAGATATTCAAATGAACCCTAAAATTACATGGGTCTATATCCGTGTAAATGTCCAGAAAATTGTGAAAGTGTTCTAAAAAACGTTCGAACCTGGAACCTCGATAATTCACGCCAAAAGACCCGACCCATCAAACCCCTGCACCACCATCGCCCGCACATCTATATTGGTGTTTCTGCATCCATTTTTTGTTTTTGGTAAATAAGTTTCTGCAGCCATGGAGCCTATAGACTAACCGGAAGCCATAAAATGATAGCAACTGATCAAATTATTTCCAATAATTATCTAATTCAAATAGGCACGTAGAAGATTATATCACTTTTAATATATCATGTCTAAACCAAGTTATCTAGAATGCCCAATCAATTTTAGGTTTTTCAAATTTCCGATTTTAACCGGAGCACGCAAAATCTATTTTAGTGTGTATTCATTTGATACTGATTTAGTTTGGATTCAAATATAATTTGTAATCAATTTAATTTGTTCGGACATAAAATTATCTACTTAAGTGGGGGTTAGATTTTCCTGTGATGGGTAAAGAACAGATCTATGTAATAAGTGGGGAGTGCAGGCTGTGCAGCTGGCTCAGTAAAGTATACACAGAGGATATATAATCAAGTATTTGTAATGATTTATATAAAAATGAAAAATTCTATATTAATCTATATATTATGGATTTTAAGACGTTTTCAACACGCATATTGCCTCCGGTGGATCACATGGTTCAAGCTCTTCACGGTGACCCTCTTTTTCTTTTCTATTTATTATTTTTCTTTAAATTTTGTTTCCGTTCTCAGTTCTTTTTTACCGAAAATCAATTATATATGTGTCAATGTCTTCTATGTTAATTTATTTTATTATTTGTATTCTTTCTTTCTTTTTTCTTTAGTGTTATATTTGATTCTCTCTTTTTATTTATTTTAAAAGTATATTTTTCTTTATTTTAATTTTTAAATGTGATTTTATTGTTCTCGTTCTTTTAAAAATAAAGTTATTATTCCTTTTTTGTAGAAATCAGAAATTCACCCCCTCTGTAAATGTTTTAATTAATATTAATTAGACCCAAAAAAAAAATTTGTTGAGATATTTGACAAAACGAGAAGCCTTCATTTGTTGTTAGAAAGAAAAGTCACCAATTGAGAAAATAAGAAGCCTCCAAGTTTGACATGTTTTGCCTATAAAAGGAATATAGGATACCTTAAGATATGGACTTCCTCATCTTAACCCAATCAAATAAGTTTTTTTCTCTTTTCAAAAATGCATTCCTTATCTTCTTCTTATTCTACTTCGTCCACTTGGACAATCTTAATCACATTGGCATGTCTTATGTTTCGTGCGCCTTTGTCCGATGCTCAACTTACCCCTACCTTCTACGACAATTCATGTCCTAACGTCACTAACATCGTACGAGACACCATTGTCAACGAGCTAAGATCGGACCCTCGTATCGCCGCGAGCATCCTTCGTCTTCACTTCCACGACTGCTTTGTTAATGTAAGCTATTACTTTCCATATTTCTATTGCGTTATGATTAATTTGGGGGTACTCCATCGTCTAAATACTACTAATAAACCAGTGTAGAAAAAAGTAATACTCCTTTGTTTCAATAATTATTTTTACTACCCACAATTATTGTTGAAAAAAGTAATACTCCTTTGTTTCAATAATTATTTTTACTACCAACAATTATTGTTGAAAAAAATTAATACTTCTTTAGTATAAAATAGATAGAGTATTTATTAAAGCCATATTTCAACAATTATTGGTAGTAAAAATAATTATATTCCTTTTGAATTTTGATGGTTTCATAGTTTTTCTTTTAAAATATATATTTTTTCATGGATTCAGTTTTAAAAATTATAATTGAACTTGCTTTAGTCCTGGTCCAAGAATATTATGAACCTAGGTTCGGGAAATTTTTGGTTGGTAAAAAAGAAAAACATTAAAAGCCCCTTATTTAGTATCGATCATAGTTTTCAATATATATGATGATTTTGTTTCTTTGTTTGTTTGTTTTTTTTTTTAGTGACAGTTAGGGTGAAACAGTATCCCTTATTAAATAAAAGTCACTCAACTGGTTTGATCCAGGAAAAAAATCTACAAAAAAAATTCACATGCTTTTGCTATTGAATAATGAATTTACTCTTGTCGACAATGATGATTGGTTACTGGTTCATTATTAATTTCTTTCACAAGGATGATGCCAAACATTTATGAAAATATCAGTGTCACACAATATAGAAAGAGCATGGATATAAGATCAACCAATCATATATTTTAGGGATAGAGAAATTATATTTTTGAAATCGATAAAAAAAAAGTCTCACGTATTCTGAACCCGAAGAACATTTTAGATAGTATAATAGTATTTTTTTTCTTTAATCTAATTGAAATATATTTTTATCTTTTATAGAATATATTAATAGGTTTTTGTTGAAAACTATATTTTTTTTTATTGAGTAAAAAATAGCTTAGAGAAGTTTCTATCTCTTCACTTTTGTTTTCGTTAGTTATATAGATAGATATCTAATCTTTTATTACTTGCTTCCGAGGAACAAATGGTATATATTTTAACTATGGATGTTATACATTGACTAATAATTTGTATTCTCAAAAGGGTTGTGACGCATCGATCTTGTTAGACAACACGACATCATTTCGAACAGAGAAAGATGCAGCTGGAAACGCAAATTCGGCTCGAGGATTTCCTGTGATTGATAGAATGAAAGCCGCAGTGGAGAGGGCTTGCCCACGAACCGTTTCATGCGCAGATATGCTCACCATCGCTGCTCAACAATCTGTCACTTTGGTATGTTCAATTAATCAATCCGTTTTCTTTAATTTGTTCACTACAAATACTGCTTTTCAATCTTAAAATATCATGTCAACACTTTACATTTCACCATGAAAACCTAAAATTTGAAAAGAAAAATTGGTTGAGAACGTCATAATATATATTTAGAATCAACTTTTCAACTATATGACAAGTATTCAAAATTAATCGAGAAAATTCTAAAGGCGTGGTCCCGTGAAGAAAATTGGTTGACATGTTTAATAATTAATATATATCATTAACAAAATTAAATCTCGTCACGAGTAAGACTACTTTTTTAGGTACCGATAATCAATGAGATTTAATTTACGTCGATTCAAAATTGATGTCTACGTACTCGTATAATCCATCACTAGAAAAATCATATTTTTTCAAGAAAAACTGGAGATTAAAAAGCTAAACTTTAGGTATATAACTAATGAATGTACATTACATGTTTGTCTTTTTCTATTTACACATTGAAAGTTTAAGAATAATCTCTAAAACATTGGAGAAAAAAGACTCTAAAAATAATAATAATTTTGAATATAATGATGATTGTTATAATATAGGCAGGAGGTCCTTCTTGGAGGGTTCCTTTGGGGAGAAGAGACAGCTTACAAGCATTTTTGGATCTAGCTAACGGAAATCTTCCAGCTCCATTCTTCACACTTCCAGAACTTAAGAAAAGTTTTGCAAGAGTCGGCCTTAACCGTCCTTCTGATCTCGTTGCTCTCTCCGGTAATTTTTTTTTTTTTTGGATTCATTGTGGACTCGGAAGTAATACCAGACCCTAAGAGCATGAGCATCGGATGTCTCAGTGAGACACCCCTATTAAACAATTAATAAAAAAATGTTTTTTGATACTATTTACCCGAGAATCGGGTCTCATATAAGACACCCATCACAAAATTGGAGACATCCATAAGCTTATGTGTCCAATTTTTATTGGTTCAGATATTTTTTTATTAATTATTTATTTAATTAAAAAAAAAAAAAAAAAAATTTTTTTTTTGGGTGAGATAGGTGTTTCACCGATGCAAATGCTCTAACGGTCCAGACTCCAAATCTCGCTGATCATCAATTTTTATTATTGATATTTTATGATCTTTCTTTGGTTAGGGGGTCACACATTTGGTAAAAATCAATGCCGATTCATTATAGACAGATTATACAATTTCAACAGCACCGGTTTACCCGACCCGACCCTAAACACTACTTACCTCCAAACTCTTCGTGGACTATGTCCCCTTAATGGTAACTTAAGTGCCTTGGTGGATTTTGATCTGCGTACGCCTACGGTTTTCGACAACAAATACTATGTGAATCTCAAAGAACAAAAAGGTCTTATCCAGAGTGACCAAGAGTTGTTCTCTAGCCCCAATGCCACTGACACAATCCCCTTGGTGAGATCATATGCTGATGGCACACAAACATTCTTCAATGCATTTGTGGAAGCGATGAATAGGATGGGAAACATTACACCTACTACAGGAACTCAAGGGCAGATCAGGTTGAATTGTAGGGTGGTGAACTCCAACTCTCTAATCCATGATGTGGTCGAAATCGTTGACTTTGTTAGCTCTATGTGAGAATTGTTTACTCAATATGTATGTGGCTACCAAAATATACGTTAAGATAAATAAAGCGTTCTCAAGATGTTACTTGAGAATAATTTGTTTTAAATCACTAGTTGTTGTCTTCCGTTGTAGGGCTGTTCAATCCGCATATCGGTTCGGTTTCGGGTCAGTTTCAATTCGGTTTTTCGGTTTACAAGAAATAGCAACCATATTAAATGATTTATTCGGTTTTATACCTAAAATAATAACTATGTTCGATTTAATTTCAAATTATGTGGATTTTGATTATTCTGTATAGAAAATTAGAATTTGTAATTAAGAAAACATCAAAAGGATTGAAATCAAAAAGGAGAAAGCCCATGTCCTAATAGAACCAACGAAACTCTACGAAAATCTACAAAGAGGAGATTGCTTTATTTTCAAACTAGGGGTTTTTTATTGTTAAAATTTCGTTAATTATATTATTCTATATTAAATTTTGTTTAGACTTTAGTCATTAAATTTTTGGGATTACTTATATATGAGTATTTATAACAATAGAACTGATCGATTTTTTTGGTTTAATCGGTTCATATCCGAACCATATCCGATTTTCAAAAAATTACATCCATTCGATTTATATGGTATAATCGAAACCGAACCATATAGTTATATGTTGGTTCGGTTTGATTCTGTTTGGTTTTGCCAAATTGAACACCCATATTCCGTTGTGCTGCGAGATAACAAATTAATAAAAAAGTTGGAAAAATTGAATACCTTGGGGTTTTTACTCTGTATTATATAAAATAAAAACGGTAAATTTATAAATTTAGTACACATTTAATTATTAGTTACATGTTTATATGATTTCAAAAGAAATTTATTATGAGTTAATTCTATGAATACTATAATATTTATTTTTAAAAACTCCAGCATACATCAATTAGATAAGTAAAATTTTTTTGACTTGCAATATATATTATTATTAATTTGTATATTGGTTTCAAGTTTTTAAAAAAATATCCAAACACAAAACTTAGGATCTGATTAAATAGTTTGATATATTTACTTTGTTTCACAAAAAATATCATTTTAAAACAATTCACGTAGATTAAGAAATTATTAAAATATATAAATATAAGGTAATTGCATCTTCTACCATTTCTTAACAACAAAATTAAATCTACCCGTTCTGCACTGTTTGACCAATTCTGTTCATAGGAAAAAGTCCAGCTTAACCCTACACATCCTCGAAGTCGCATAGCTTCATTACATAATGCAATTGTGGATCCCTGGATACATTGTCAGACGCAATATCTCTCTAGATATTGTTGTTTTTTGCGAAATTAAAAACTAAATAAAATCCTTGGAAATAGCGTAGACAACTAAAAAGGTCATCTCTTTTAAGATTTACTCATATTTCGGCTGTGGAGAAAACCAAAGGATACCGATTGAGATCCACTTCTATTACCACCGCAACACAACAACAACACCAACAACTACAAGAAGATCTCTCTCACGATTTAATCCCTAACCCTAGCAGCGCCGTCTTTGTCATCATCACTGTGGGTGTGGTGATGAGCACATCCCCTTTTTTTAGCTCATTTCAAAGCAAAAGGCTCAACACCAAAAGTCCAATATTTACTATGCAGATACGGTATTGTTCACGACCTGCCGGTTACTGTTCCCGTCCTGCTCGGCACTGTTCACGACATGCCGGTTACTGTTCCCGACCTACCCGGCACTGTTCACGACCTGCTCGGCACTGTTCACGACGTGACGGGCACTGTTCACGACGTGCCGGGTACTGTTCACGACCTGCAGGTTACTGTTCCCAACCTGCTCGGAACTGTTCACGACGTGACGGGCACTGTTCACGACGTGCCGGGGACTGTTCACGACCTACCGGGTTCTATTCACGAACCATCACGTCGTCCCCAAAAACCGGAGAGCTGTCTGCTTAACTCCCACTATAAATACCCCCTTTGGTATTCATTATACACACAAGAAAGACTCTCATTCTCTCTCTCTCTAAATAACTTTCCCTCTCTAAAAAAGGAGCTCTCTCCAAGCTCTCCCAGCTCTCCCCAGCTCTCCCCAGCTCTCTGCAGCTCTCCCAGTTCTCCCAGCTCTCCCTGCTCTCCCAGCTCTCCGCTCTGTGCAGCTCTCCCAGCTCTCCGTTCTCTGCAGCTCTGATGAGTTCCGAGCTCTCCCGACGGCCGACCTGGCGACCCGACCTGACGACCCGACCTGGCGACCCGACCTGACGGCCGACCGACGACCCGACCTGACGGCCGACCGACGACCCGACCTGACGGCCGACCGACGACCCGACCTGACGGCCGACCGACGACCCGACCTGACGGCCGACCGACGACCCGACCTGACGGCCGACCGACGACCCGACCTGACGGCCGACCGACGACCCGACCTGACGGCCGACCGACGACCCGACCTGACGGCCGACCGACGACCCGACCTGACGGACGACGGACGACCCGACCTGACGGACCGGCGACCCGACCTAACAGTCGACCGACGACCCGACCTGACGGCCGACCTGACAGTCGACCGACGACCCGACCTGATAGTCGACCGATGACCCGACCTGACGGCCGACCGACGACCCGACCTGACGGCCGACCTGACAGTCGACCGACGACCCGACCTGACAGTCGACCGACGACCCGACCTGACGGTCGACCGGCGACCGACGACCTAACAGTCGACCGACGACCCGACCTGGCGGCCGATCTGACAGTCGACCGACGACCCGACCTGACGGTCGACCGGCGACCGACGACCCGACCTGGCGACCCGACCTGACAGTCGACCTGACTAGCTCTCAGCTCTCCAGTTCTCTCCTACCCGCCTCAGCAACGAACTACGAATGGCTTGATCCCCAATCCGGGGTACGTAGGCAGCCCTCCGGGCACAGCTATAAATCACCTCTTCCTCCTCATTTGCCGACCGGAACGCAACCGGCTCTATCTTAACAGAAAATCCTCGAAGCTCTCCGATACAAATTGATTTGTAGGAGACGTGCTCATACCCGTTCCAACAATCACCATTCTGCAGCGGAGGAGGACGGAGTATTCATCCGAGAAGCGGTTTCGTCATCGGCAAGGAATCATCTAGATTCGTCCCTACCAGGTTTCTTTTTTGTTTTGTTTTCCACTTTTAAGATTCGATCTGGATTTTCCTTATCACAGAGCTTACAATTTTTTTTTTCTTCAATTGTGTCTTCTTCTTTTTCTTTTCATTTATTTTTTAATTTTTTAGCGACATCTATATATTTTTATTATTATTTGGAGTACATTACTAAATTGTTTTGTAAGGATTTGATTATGTTAATTTACTTTCTCGTTTTGGTCATGTGTTCATTGCTTTTACTAAAGTTAGTTTTGATCAATAAAACTCTTTGAATTGCAACTGGTTTTACTAAAGTTAGTAATGAAACGAAATTTTTTGACTTCCTCTCTATGGATAGCAATTGGTTTTGGTTTCTTATTGAATCGTAAGATCAAAATCGTCATGTAAAATTTCACTTTCGAAAGATCTAAATCACATACTCATGATGAAGAAGAAATTCACTTTCAAAAAATCTCTATAAACACAAAAGCATTCTCCAATTTCTCGATTTCATCAATCCTCCTCTTATGTTTCTTATTGTTCTGTTTGTTTGATTTAAACCAAATTTTGACAGGTATCACCATCAGCAGCTCGAATGTAGGCGGAGTCCCCAAACGATTCCGATTGAGATCCCCTTCTATTACCACCGCAACACAACAACAACAAAAACAACCACAAGAAGATCTCTCTCACGACGAAACCAAAACCCTATTCAGCTGCACTCAAAGAACAACATAAGATGCGAAAAGAAGCAGCTAAGATCATCAAAATGACGAGAAAGGCATCAACAAAATTTGATTTTGATGTGTAACCAGATGCAACTTGCCATACATCTCTTCTCATCATGGCCACATTGTGAACAAAGTTCCAATGGTTGAGAGGTTCACATCCGGGGAACTGATCGTGTCTGAATTGGAACCATATGGTAATTTGGCTAGACTAATATGTTATTGTGCCAGTTACATATCAACGATAACATTGTTATCGACTGTAGAGACATCTTATTAATTTTAATATGTTATCGTGTTCAGTTACATATCATCGATATCAATGTCATTGACTATGTAGACATCTTGTTAACTCTAATATGTTATCATGGTAAGTTACATATCAGCGATAATAATGTTCTCGACTGTGGAGACATTTTGTTAACTGTAATATGTTATCGTGTTTAATTACATATCAGCGATAACAATGTTATCGAATATTAAGACATATTGTTAACTTTTAATATGTTATCGTTTTTAGTTACAAATCAGCGATAACAATATTATCGCCTATGGAGACATCTTTTAACTCTAATTACAATGATAACTTTGTCAATTCATTCCGGGTGGCGTTGATCACTCAAACATTTATGTAGAAGTCGAGAAGGTTGTCAACGAAGATACAATCTCCAACGTTACATTAATTTTTTGTTCCTATAACAACCTTGCAAGACACGCTTATATAGCTTGTATAAATTGATATGCTAATATTGGAAGTCGATAAAACTATTATCGATTAGCAGATCAAGTGATTCAGTAAGTTTTTTTTAGCATGTCTTAAGTGGTTAATTGTATTACCTTTTGCCTTTATTCTTCGAAGATTCGCCACGACTTAGCAGTGAAGTTATATTCTGACTATTGCTTCTTATTAATTGTGTTACTGGTCCAAATGGGTTAACTGATATATATTTTATAAAAATGTTAGTACTAACCAGATAACCAAGTTAATGCATATATCTGTCTAACTATATACGTCAACTATAATATGCTAACTTTGTTAACTTCATAATTTTACTAAATATCTGCTAACATAAAATCGAAAGCGTGAACAAAACAAAGAGTAAATTCTGAAACAACCAAAAACACTAAATGCACGACAAAGACATTAAATATAACGTAAATGAGAGATTTTTTGTGATTTTTTGTGAGGACGATGGGTCCCACATTTAAAGCCCATTTGCGTTGCATTTAATGTCATGTCAGGTCATTTAATGCACCTTTCCTCCCTTCAAATTTCATGACGTCATGTATTATATGGGCAAAACCGTCTCAAAAATTAATCCTGCAGAGTCAAAACTAATTTAGAGATTTCAAATATCAGTTTCCCAATTTTTTGGTCAACTAGATATATTCACCTAAATCACCCATAAATATATCCTATTTAATATATTAATAATTAAATATTTTTTTATGTTTCATAAAAGGTATCATTTTGATACATTTGACACATATTAATAAATTTTTAAAATATACAAATATACCCCTATTTAATATATCAATAATAAATATAAATAATTTAAATTCAAATGTTATTATGAAAAGTCACATTGGAAACGTAAAACGACATTATTTTTGAAACAAAAAAATAAATGTAAAACGACACTTTTTGTGAAACAGAAGGAGTATAAATGATTTAAATTCAAAAGTTATTATTTTAAATAAGGGCAAAATTTGGAATTATGTATGAAAAGTCACATTAAAAACATAAAACGACACTGTTTTTAAAACAAAAAATAAATCTAAAACGACACTATTTTGTGAGATGGAGGGAATAATATGCTTGTGGTCATAAGTATCATAATCATAAAAATGATATAACTTTATACTTCAATTTGGATTTTTGAACCGTTCTAAATAATTTAATGTTGTTGAAAAAATGACATAATTATGGTTTGATCTGAAATTATCATTATGGTTAAACAAATCATTTGTCGCCACCTTATAATTAATTATTTAGATGGTGCTTTAATGGTGAGAAAAGAAACTTAGGTCTGAGTTTTTTGTTTTCTTAAACAAACGTTTTAAGCGTTTTAAGAGCCCATTAATTTTGGTTTTTATTGTAACTTTAGGTCCAAATTTGATATGGAATATTCGTGGTGCTTTCGGAAGACTGGATCTTACTTTAATTGTAACTTTAGGCCCAAATTTTATAAAGTTATTAGGATAACTAATCCATTCATATTCTTCTCACACCGCCACTTTTTTTCTTTATTTATCACCATTTAATCTATGGTTTTTATTTTTCTCACTGTTTGCAGATAATATATATATATATATATATTAAATCAACTAGCTCCATATATTAAATCAATTTAAGTCGATATGGTGATTTCTCCGAAAGACTTTATTACCTTTTTTTTTTTTAAATCAACTTTAGAGAGATTAGGTCTGAGATTCGGATTGGATTATAGGTTGAGAATTGAGACTTGTGATTCAATTTTGTAGTTTAATATCGACACCCAAAAACTCTCAACTTGTTGTAGTTGGGCTGAACTCCAAAAAGACGGTGGAATGGAGAGTCCATAGAGAGTACTGGTGTCGGCATACGGTTAATGAGATAAACCACAGCTGAAAAGGCATACGTCGAGTAGCTTGACGGCATTGATGCTTGTGTGAGAAGGGTCAGACCTGTTTCAACGACATGACGGTGTTTACGTTCAGAGACACCATTATGTTCTGGGGTATGCGGTGGCGACGTGAGATGCGAGATGCCATGTTGAGCCATGTATGATTTTAGACCAATGAACTCTCCTCCATTGTCTGAATACATTGTGCCAATCTTTGTTTGGAATCTGTTCTCGACCATATTTTTGAAGTGAGGGAAAATATCTCGAACTTGGGATTTGGTTTTAAGTGGGTAGAGCCAGGTATATCTTGAGTAATGATCGACTAACACCAAGTAATATTTGTAACTGTCAACATAGATGAGTGGAGAGGTCCAAACATCGGTGAAGATATATTCAAGAGGACGAGTAGATCTGAGGGAAGTTTGGGAAAAGGAAAGTTTGTGACTTTTATTAAGATGACAATCACGGCAAGGCAACATGTATGGTGAAGATTTAGAAACGGGAAGGGAAAATTTTAAGACAACAGATTTAACAATATTTGAGGAGGGATGGCCTAAGCGTGAGTGCCAAGAGGATAGTGTGGTGGCTGGTGAGGCAAAGAAAGAGGTGATAGTAGACGGTTTTATTGGCCACTCATACAGCTGGTCTTTAGTATGTCCTTGGAGTAACAACACACCCGTGGTGAGATCCTTCACCTGAAAATGAGCAGGGAAAAATTCAACGGACACTTGGTTAGTATTGCATAGCTTATAGACTGAAATTAGGTTTCTCAGTATATTGGGAACATAAAGAACTTGTTGTAGACCAATAGGTTTGACAGATGAAGGAAGAGAAGTTGAACCAATGTGAGATATGGGTAAGCCAGAATTGTCACCAATGAGGACTTCATCACCACTATTGTAGGGCTGATGAAGTGCAAGGTTTTGGAGATCGCTGGTGATGTGATGAGTAGCGCCGGTGTCAAGCAGCCATGGAGTTGCTGAACTTTGAGAACCAGTGATGATATTGGCATGTGGTTGCCATGGTGGAAGATTGTTGTACGAGCCGAGCTGGGCTGGTGAGTTCTGCGGAACATGAGACAGTTGAGGACAGCATCGCGCACTGTGTCCCTGCACTCCACAGAACTGACATCTACCTTGGTAAGGCTTTGATTGGCGTTGTTCATGACGTTGATTGTTGCGGTTCTGCCATGACTGGCTGGACTTGTTGTTGTTGAATGTCTGGTTCATACGATTGTTGTTGCGGTTGCTCACCACATTAGCTGATGCAGGTAGAGATAGTAGTGGAGCAGATTGGAGGAGTTTAGCTTCTTGATTGAGGAGTTTCTCGTACAATTCAGTGAGAGAAGGGGGAATGTCACGTCCTTCGATCTGGTCCACAACAGATTTGTAGTCTTCAGTTAGGCCTTCAAGAACGTAGTCGATTTGGTCTTCATGCTCGATGGCTTTGTCAAGGAGAGCCAGCTGATCGAAGCGAGCTGTGAGGCCATGAAAGTAACCATGGATTGTCTTGGTGCCTTTTGTCCAGTGCTTGAGTTGTAGTTTGAGTTGTTTGGAGTGACCTCTGCTTGGTTTAGCGTAGGTATCGGCCAGAGTAGACCAGATTTCAGCAGCGGTCGAAGCACGAGAGAGAAGAGGTTGGACGGTAAGGGAAATGGCACCAAGAAGGGCGCTGTAGATGAGTTTGTCCTGCCTTTTCCAGATGGTGAAATCTGGATTAGCTGCAGCAGTGCCATCAATGGTGATGGTTTTGGACGGAGCCAGCGTGTTTGCATCGAGAAAGTCGGCTAGTTCATAGCCATCAAATAAGGCGTGAACATGCCTACTCCACATAAGGTAGTTTGTAGGAGTAAGGCGAGATACGTTCGTCATGTTGACATTGAGAATGGTATGTGAGTTGTTGACAAGCACAGTCTCGTTGCTGGTGGCAGGAAAGTTAGCCATGATAGGAGCAAAGAAGAGAAGCGTAGGAGGAAGAAGAAGATGAGAATAGGAAAAAAAAAATTATTTTGACCTTAAAGGCTCTGATACCATATGAATGTGTAAGATTATATATTATCGAATAATGGAGTACATCTTTATATACAAGGAGAAGACACAATTAGAAGGCATAATTAAAGGAATAATAGAGAATCACGTAATTGATATGCACAAGAGCAATATACGGGATTGGAGTGATCATAGAAAGTGAATGATACGAGTTTCCTTAACAGACATGTCTCTCAAAAACATAAAAATAATCAACTGTGTTAGAGTAGGAAAAAAAATAAAAGAGAAAAAAAAACAGTAGAAGAACTCGTGAAATCTCAAAGAAAAAGCTTTATACATGTACTTCAAAATGATATTCTCAAATCAAAGGAATCGACTATGATGAGATATTCACCTATATAGTCAAACACAATTCCATCATATTGCTACTGTCCGTTGTCACTTAAGAAGATCTCGAGCTTGCGTAATTAGACGTGAAGATATATAGCTTTCTTTCATGGAAATTGGATAAGATATGTGTGGAGAATTCGCGAGAGTAGAAACACAAAGAAATTGAAAACTTAGAAAAAAACGTATTGAGATAAATACCCGTTTTAGGGTTTCTTTGTTATGGTGTGAATAATTATAATTTTTTAATACCAATATTTATTAAGGGTATTTGTATCGGTGGGGTCTCAATAGTGGGGGATTCAACATAAAATATTAATAAAATTGTACAAACAAATTACATCAAATAAATTTTAGTTTAAAAATAAAATTGCACTAATAATCAAATGACACATATAAGACATCCTATAGGTGAGTGTCTCAAATGAGACATGGTGTTTCAACTTTCTTTCTCTCACATGGTTTTTCAATTTGTTTTCTTTTTTTAATTACGAGACATCCTATACTATTTTTTTTTATTAATTTCATTAAGAATACCATAAAATAACCACACAAATATTTTCTATTAAAATTTTTTTAACATATCACAGTCTCATTCTCACACAAAAATAATACACAACTTATTAGTTTTTAAACATAACTTCGGTTGAATGCAACAGTAAGTCTCATCAAAGGTTTTTTTCGTTGAGATGAAACAAATCTCACCATAACGCTATAACCGAGAATAACGATAATGTTGACGACGATGATCACCACGAAGACGCCCACAAGGTATCGTACATTTTAGCAACCCATTTCTTGTTTTTCAAGCAAGCACGCAAAACAATAAAAACAAAAAATCGAAGCTGAGAAATTAATGAGAAAATCACCAGTTGAAGCTAATTGCCTCAAAGTGAAGGTTTTTAGCCAAACCAGAGGCGCAGATCTTTGCCACCTCATGCCTCAGCTTTCTTGGTCCACACACCATTACTCCCACGTCTTCCGAACCTTCTGCCTCAAATAGTATCTCTGCGAAAACGGCAACGCTTTGGTCAAATTTTACTATTTAATTTCTCTCATGCATGTGATAGTAGATGACTTACTCTTTAGATTAGGTTTAGAGCCGTAGTGAACATTAGTGGCTTGTACTATTGACTGATACGGGACGCTTTCCAGCTCTCTCTCGGTACTGGCACCGAACCATGAGGATGGAGAAGATGTAGGCGTCTGAAAGTCTACGATGCTCTGTTTCTGCTTATTCAAATCGTGATCCCCCTCGTTGTTTTGTTTCTTGCACCACAAGAAAACCACGCTGGAAGCAATGAAAATGCAGACACATCCAAGAAACATGTCCCAAAGTGATCTATAAGTGAAATTGTAGGTTTTTCCAGTGTTACGGTCGACAGGGTAGATGTAATAGCGCGTGACGATCACTGTGAGGAGTAGAAACATTGCAAATGATGATAAGATCACAACCCCAAGCCATAGGATGTTGTTGGGTCCAAGAACTGGTGAGATGGGTGAGTCTTTGTTGTTTGGTTTGAACCATTTCGTCTTCAAATGATTGCCATCGACGTCCGATGTTGTTGTTTTCGGCTGCTCGTTATCCCTTGTTACGTAGGCTTCGATTCGAAGTTTCAACTTAGAAATATCTGAGACTGATATGCCTGAGGGAGGGAAGATTAGGTCTAGAAGGGCAAGATCTTGGTTATGTTTGAAGGAGCAAACAAGGAGAAGATCTGGTAGTTTCGTGCTCGGGTTTTGACTCTGGAAAATCATTTCTCTGATGACTGAAATGAAAGGAGAGATTCCGCTTCCGCCACTCACTAGTATTAGAGAGTCATGGCTTAAGAAGTCGAAGGAGGTAGGGCCATAAGGTCCTTCAGTTGAGACTTCGAAAGAATCGATAGAGGAAGAAGAAATATGGTTGTAGAGCTTTTGAGTCCAAGTTCCTTGTCTTCTGATGACTACACTTAGTTTGTCTGTCTCTAAATTGCTGCTTGAGGTTATTGAGAAGGGATGCCATTGGAGCTTGGAAATGCTTGGCACATGTAGAAATAGTATACTTGTTGGGTTATAATGAAGTCCTGCAATGGCCACCATGATCACAAATAATTAGATCTATTCAAGAGACAAAAACAATAATAAAATATTTGTTGATGGAAGTATTAAATCATGTATAAAAATCTTTGGACTCACACCAAGAGTGCACTGTCATTAGGGGTGTCAAAATGAGGTCAATTCATATAAACTCATCATGATGTAGATTGTAGAGTATTTCATGAGTTAGCACTACTCATTTGATTTATTATATGTATGAGCTCATATTTATCAAATTCGAGCTCATATTATCCAAAAAACTATAATCATTTTAAAAGTATCCAAAAAGTAACTTTAACAGTTAAATATTAAAAAGAAATCCAATAAAATGGTTGTCAAAATGCTAACTTAAATCCAACGTCTAACAATTATATATATATATTAATTTGAAAATCATGCAGTGATCATCTACATGATAGTCAAACCTACTTTGATAACTATATACTCATGAAAAACCTTTAAGAGGAATGAACCAATCGAGTTTGTAGAAGGACATAAGTTACCCATTTTATTGTCATTTAATTTTGTGATAAAAATCCCATGAATCTTAAGCTAAACCGCCGAAAGAATAAGAGATCAAACAGTATGGAGATAAATAGTGTGACGAACCCGGGATTTTGGAGAAAGTGAGTTCGAGGTTGTCAGAAGGCAAGAGCCTTGCATTGACAAGCCTTGATCGCTTCATTGACTGTAGGAATCTCAAGTAGCGGTCTATGAAGAAGAGAAAGATGTTGGGCAAGATCATGCAGAACCACGAGTCTCCCACGTGGAACACATAGAAGATTATGTAGAGACCGTAAAGCTGGTGAGTATAGAAGAAAATCTCAAACTTCTTTCGTCTGTAGTAAGGTAAGCTCGTCACCCAAATCGCTATCCCGATAACCATTGCTATCACGCCCGCTAAATTTGGCACATAGGTCTTGCTCCATTCAAAAGTCTTTGCGTGCATATAGATGAACAACAACATATATATAAGAGCGGGAATATAGTTGCATGAGAGAAAAACTGATAGAAATATTAATATACATAAATTATAAATCTTAAACCCTATCTAGAGCATTATATGGATTGATTCCGATATAAACTATATATATATATAAGAAGCCCCGTCCAAGGAGACTATAGGCTTCGGCACGAAACTTCTTGAATAACAAAAGAAAGAAAAAAGAAAGTTAGATGTAACGTACATCGATCAACTTATCAACCATGGCCCAGTAGATAAGAAAAACGACTGTGTGAAGGAGGAAGCAGAAGTTGGAGATATGTCCGAGCCAAATGTGATATTTGATGCTTGACTCCGAAGTCAACCCGACAAGTGGAAGAATCGTAGAGGCTCTTGTGACAGGGAAGAACAAAAAGGCCCAACAAATGTGGCCCACATACCCTATTCTCAACCCAAAAGCCCTAAACTTCGCCTGCCATCTGCGCCATTGATTCATATAGGTTTTGTCAATGTTAGTTCATGCATGTTGCTAAGTAGAAATGAATAAACTTACATTTTAGCGTTGTCGTGATTATAAAGTTGGACGTTATAGCTAATGTAGAGGTAATTGGCGAGAGCCCAAGTCAAAAGAGACACAAACAGGATAGAAAAAGTCAAATCCGTTGCGGTTACTATCCCCAATGGGTTCATCACCATCATCACCCGCCCCATCCCTCCTTTTACTTTACATTTACTGCAAAAATTGGAATTAAATACCCAAATACATTATTGCATATAACTTTCAATCGTTTTGAATCGTGTTAGACATAATAAACGGTACACATAGCTCTCGAATCAGGTAACAATTATTATTCATATATTATCTATGTTTTAAAATATAAGATGTTTTACCTAAAAACACAAAAATTAAGAAAAAAAATATTTCAAAAAGTATCATTTAATGTATGAATTAAAAGTAATTCATAGCTCTCGAATTAGTCAACGTATTTAATTTGGTGCTTTGAATGATCAAAATTTAAAAGATCATGTTTTTTTTAAACAATTTTCCCCATATAACTTTTAATCGTTTTGAATCGTGTTAAACATATTAAACGGTACCCATAGCTCTCGAATTAGGTAACATGTATTATTCATATATTCCTTCTGTTTCAAAATATAAAATGTTTTACTTAAAAACACAAAAATTGAAAAATAAATTTCATTTAATGTATGAATTATATAAAAGTAATTCAACCAATTATGAAAAAGACTATATGATATAATTATTCAATAAATTTAAATTATATAAAAATGTGAAAATAACTTATATTTTAAAACAAAAAATAATTTCTAAAACATCATATATTTTGAAACAAAAGAATATTATTCTTTGGTAATTGATTTTCTTCTACAGTAATCTTGTAGTTCATAGTCGTCATGAAAATTTTATAGAAGTCAAAAAGAACGTATGAGTATATAGTAACTAGTGAGATCTAATCTATGACCTAGATCAAACGGACAAGATCACTCGCTTATAACCAAGTGGTTTATATTTAGTACACTTACCTCTCCGGACGTTGAATATTGGTTTCTTTCTTCCGGATATGCAAATAGACACAGCTCAGAACCGCAATGAACATCAATGGGATTGTCAGGAGCACAAGATTCGTGCCTAATACATGAAATTGCATAAGTAAAAAGGAAAAAATTTAAAATTTCAAGAAAGATAAATTGGAAAAAGGAGAAACATCAACCAACCTCGAGGGCCAAGATAAGTAGTATTGAAATACTTAGCAAGTTTCGGAGTCCAATTGTATTTGTAAACCTTAGTCGAAATCATTATCCAGACAAAGAGCCATCCAACAAATACAAACACAAGAATCATTTTCAGCATGTTCCTCATATTTCCCATATTTTCGTGAAACTGTGTATATGTGTGTGCCTATGTATAGACGGCGATGTTTTTGTATGTGGTCTTTTAGGTATTGTTATGGAGAAATGATGAACATATTGATTCGGTCTTTATAGAGGTTTAGAGGTTTGGGTGTGGGAATTAAAATATGTATATATGCAAGATATATAATTGCATCATAGTACTTAGAAAGTTGAGAAAATTCTAACGGGGAAAGAGGCATGATTCATGCATGCACGAAAATTTGGTAATTTTTTCTCTTGGTAACTAGGGTTATCATCGATCGAAATTTAACTAATCTCCAAAACCTGTAGAAAATCATATATTCTTGACAATCAAATATTTACAATGATCAAGAAGAGGCCTAACTATATATATATGAAATCCCATCGTTAATTGGTGGGATTTGAACCAGACACACAGAAAAATCATTCACCACTAAAACATTTAGCTACTAAACCAACACTATTTTGTTTTTTTGATAACTTGGGTAATCCGGATCAACGGAATATGCGAACGCCGAGCCTGACATCAGGTTTGTTAGACCTATCCTGATTGGATCCACGACCATAAGCGCCGACTAATCTCGGTGCCAAATGACCATGTGAATACCCTTGGTGGTCTAACAAGCGTGTTTTTGTTTCCAAAAATAGTTTTAGCTGCTTCGCAGCTTGAACCCGGAAAATCTGCCAATCAAGCCTTTGAGTCCCCGAATCCCGCAACCCCCAGACCACGGTCGCTGGGTTAACCAACACTATTTCGTTAAAGTATTTTTTCGGTAACCAATATTAAACGAATTTGAAATTCGGATGATGACAAAACGATAACACTATTACAAATCCATATATTAAACTATATAGTTTGTATGTCATGATCCATTTTGATATCTAAAAATAAAAAAAGTTATTCCAACAAAAGAAAAATAATTAATAGTCTATAATTACTATATCTTCGACAATCCACAATAGATGGAAATATTCAAATCTGCATGCAATACATATAACCAAAAGAAATGGCTCAACCTGAACATGCTAAAACCAAACTAATTCCATTTATTACAATTTACATATACAATAAATCGCATATCCTGAAATTTTTTTTTTTTTGGTTTTTGCATGGGTGGTCACTTATTATAATCTTCATTAGCATATTAGCATTTTTTGAAAGTGTAGTAGAAAGTAGCAATTTTTGTTACTGTTCAACCCAAAAGTGCTACTAATTAAACAATACTGTGTGTACGATAATGGACGGTATACAATGTAGCAATAAGAAGCGTGTACGATAATGGACGGAACACGATTTTTTAAAAAATGCTACTCTTACTCACTTTCAAAAATTGCTAATATGCTAATAAAAGTTATAATAAGTGATATCCAATGCAAATATCTTCTTTTGTTTCCGTTTGAGATTACTGAATCAGAAAAAGTCTTGCAACGTTTTCCATTTCAAATAATTTGTGTCATGCTGCGTTTTCTTAGATGCATTCAAGTTGGAACACATCGGAACAAAACTTTGGTGAGTAACCTGACTGTGTTCATAAACATTTTACTGTGGCTTTAGAATTTAGTACGCCAGAAACTTCTTCTATTTCGGTGTCGTACACTTAGTAGTACTAAAGTTGTTATAAAGTTATACATGAGTAATCGGTGTTTATGGATTTTCTCGATTATTCTATATACAACCATGCATGCAAAAAAAAAAAAAAAACATGCATGCACCTAATTGGCTATTTCCGCAGACAATTACCAGCTCCTAGCAAATAATAAGATTCTTAAATTGAATACTTTCGTGATAAGTTGACGCTCCGATCGTATATCTTAAGTTGGAGGAAAGAATGTACTCAAAATATGTTATCGCAGATAAAAAGATTCTATTCAATTACTAGAGAAGAATTGTGAGAAAAAAAAATCACTTGGGAATTAGCCTTTTCTTTTTCTAAATCACAATGTTATATACAGCAATCTGTATCACTAAAAGCCTAAAATGCTAATTGTTAAACCGGATAAACTAATGTTATCTTTTTTTAGCTTGCCGAATGTTGAAAAGGTTATTTGATCAAGTATTTGAATTGATTTTTATTTCTTAAAACATCTATAAGAAAGCTAATTTTCATCCACTATTAAGAAACGTACATAAAGCGCATAAATTTTTGTTTTGTTAAAGAATTTTCAATAAATCCCATAACTTTGGATATTGGTAACTAAAAATAGAATTGTTATACGGTTTAAGTCGAATTATAGGTCTGTTCGTTTGCTTGTCGCAGAAGGTTGCGTATGCGGCTAAACGGTGTTCTTTTACCAGATGCAGTCTCATGTGGCCAAACGCAGCCTCACGTGGCTAAACGCAGCCTCACGTGGCTAAACGCAGCCTCATGTGGCCAAACGCAGCGGTTGAAATTTCTGAACGTTGTGGAGGAAAATTATTCATCAGCCGCACAACTGCCAAACAAACAACAACAGATGCATATGGCCATAATATCTGACCGTAAGTCGCAGACAAACGAATAGACCCTATTTAAGTGTTACAAGACGCGTGATTTTTTGTATCATGTTATTTTTAAATACACATATAATTTATCAAAATGAATCACTATTCGTGACGCATAATCATGTGATCTATAATTTTAGGGTTTTATATTATTATATATCTATTTACGAAATTACCAAATATATATATATATATATATATATATATATATATATATATATATATATAAAGTAAGTTTTTATCTCTTCTCATGCTATAATTTGGTTATCATAATATATTTCAACTTTTATAAATATTTAATTATGTTAAGTTGTATCGCAAATATTATAAAAAAACTAAAATATCAAACAAGTCATACAATTAAACAAATAAGTTAAATATGTAACTAAATCCATAAAGAAAAATATAAGTTGGCAAATTTTACATCTAATAAAGAGACATATAAATAAAATTAAGGTATACTTAATATAATAATTGCAATTATACATAACTATGAAAAAGAAAATAAGAGCCAAAAAATTAAGAAACATATTAAAAGTATTTACACGAAAATATAAATTAAGTTTGAAAATTTAAGATCGCTGTGTTTTGTGATATTATGTTTAACAAAAAAAAATAAAAAAAAAAGTAACTACAACATGAGAAGAAAATAAAAGCTTTGTATATGCAAAATATATATCATGTGATGTAAATATATTTCAATTCTCATAATAATTACCATCCATTAATACAATAGTGTTTCCTAGAATTTGAAAAGACATTTACTTAATACAAGATAGGTTATATTGAATTAATCTAAAGAAATTTCAATTTAATAATTTACTTTTATCAGTTTATTTATTTAGTTTAGAAAAACTAAAGAATTTAGTGTTTATAAATTATGGATTAAATTTATTCTAAATAAAATCAAACAAATGTTGTGACTTCAAACAATCAGTTATATATGGAAATCTTTTTCAACAAAAATAAAAGAAAAATAGATTTAGGAATCACAAACATACTGCACACATAAATAGGGTTAAAATCATACATAAAACACTCCAAAAATAATAACTTCACATGAAACAAAATTAAAAAAAAATATTATGCAACTTTAAAATATAAATATCTTCCCTTTAAAATGTAAATATATTCTTTTTAAAAAACTCAACTAATTGCATAAAATTGATCACCAAAGAAAAAAAGAGGTAAAAATGTGTACCATCCAATAAATAAACACATTGATGATCATAAATTAGAAAAAAAAACAAAAACAAATACACAGATCTTAAGCTGATAGAGATAATTAAATTAACTACGAGACCAAATAAAATAAAATACCATTAGATTAAAAAAATTGTTTACCACGTCTGCGCGGATCACACCCTTTGTGATTGAAATTGAAAGTGGAATCTCACCGGCGATGGGAGAAGATATCGGAGAAGACGAGGGTTTTAAAGCAGTGTGTAATGTTCTTTTACAGGATAATCCTATTCACAAGAACTTTCTCTCTCTCTCTCTAAATGTTTGAATCGACACTCGACCCCATATTTCTTATATTTTTCCAAATCGGCTCATATTATCTCAAATGTTCTCATTAACCTATACATCTACGATGATTTTGATAGTAAATTAGTGATATAAATTAAATCATTTTTCAAATAAAATTAAATTTATTTTGTAGTCACCAACATTGGATCATCAAATATGAATAATAGTAAATTCTGAACATTTTATTAGTATTTGGTTTTAGGTAAAAATAGATAAAAATACAGTGACTTATTTCAAAGAATTTTTTTTTTAAGTTCGGAGAAATCTAAATTCACAAAACTAATTTTTTTTTTATTAGTATTCGAAGTAACTTTCGGACTATACAAATTTAACCTTATTTCAAAGTATTTATTTTATTAGTATTCAGTTGGGTTAAAATATATATAATTCCCTAAACTTTAAAATGACAAAAACTTAACTTTTAAAAACCAACTAATTGAATAAATAGTCAACCAAAAAAAAAAAATTCAGATTGTGGATCACTCACTAAACAAATACATAAATAAACATAAAATTAAGAAAAGAAAAAAAACTTAAGAATAAACAATCCACATTTTTAAGCTAATAGAGACAAATCCATTAAAAATCATACTAATAAAACTAATATAATATTATACCAAAATTTAAAAATAAACAATCCACATTTCTTAAGCTAATAGAGACAAATCCATTAACAATCATACTAATAAAACTAAAATAATATTATACCAAAATGTTTTAAAGCAAAATTGTGTTCACATCCGCGCGTAGCGACTATCACACACTAGTACATTTAATAAAATAACGTGTTACATTTTCTGCCCTATTTTTTTACCAACAGCCTTTTGTTCGTTTTCTAATAACAATTTTAAAATTGATGACCTTTTAGTATACGTTTTTATTAATATTACCAGTAGATCAAAGACATATTTAGAAATTTAGGGACCCAAATTATTTTATAAAAATCTTTGACAATTTTTTTTTTTTTTTTAATTGATCATTTACCTGAATAAATATTCGATTCTTGCCATTTACAATGTCTTAAAATTGGAGTAGTCGAGCTGGTAGAGTTGACCTTTGAAATTAGATGGAAGTACATTTTACTTTTCGAATCAGGAACCGAAGTACTGTTGACTTTTTATTGAACGATCCACACGGTAGTACCGTAGATAAAGTACAACTAAATTTAGCTAACTTGTAATCTTGTATAATAGAATAAGAACATGTACTTTTAAACTATAGTTTACCCACAATAATTTAGCTAACTTGTAATCTTGTATAATATAATAAGAACATATACTTTTAAATTATAGTTTACCCACAATAATTTGGGCTAACGGCGTATTTCTCTTTCGGAACTATCATATAACACAATTTCTACACAAAGTTAAAGATTCGATCTAGATTCTCACAAAATAAAAGTTTAAAACTTATTTCTCCACCGAATGAAAGTTCGAAACCAATTTCTTCACCGAACGAAAGTTCGAAATCAGATTGCACACAGACAACAATTAATTTTGGTTTAATGTATACCAATCCAGATTTAACCAAATAACCACAAAACAAAACCAAAATTGAACTCAATTACGACCGATTCAAAACGATTAACCTAAATAATCTCCACCCACCCGATAATTCCTATAAACCCTTAAAATAAATAAATCAAACGAACCCAAATTTCGATTTTGAAATCGAAATTTTCCCAACTCTGTGAAATCGAAGTTGAATGGAGCGAAGTTTTGTGGTCGTTTCAGTCAACAACAATGTCGTTTTTCAATTTCATGTTATGAGATCAACTTTACTCGATCCTCTAACATGATTCGTAACCAAATTTTGAGTACTCTCTTTGTTCAGCAGAACAGATACCTCTCGAGCTATACTATTATTATTTTCTATAAATGCAAAAATTATAGAATTGTAATTTCATACTTATATAATTTCTATAAATGCAAAAATTATTCTTTTATCTGAACAATATATTATTATTTTCAAAATTATTGAATTGTAAACATTATGGACAAAAGCAAACTATTCAGCTAACGGCTGTACAAATTTTTCATAAATTGCATGTGAATGGAATCAAAACACTATCATGGGGGTTAAAATCTCAGCCTAGTAAATTGGGTACAATAAATCTATGGTAAAAAGACTCGGTAAAGTTAAAGAAGCCAAGCGAGGTTAAACGAGATGATAGACCGAACTGAAAAGCCCATCAGAGTGAACATATACGATCAAAGTGGATTAAATGCAGAATCGTTAGTCAACCCCGCCGAGACCAAAAACTCATTCAAACAAGTGAGTTAAGTCGCCTAAACGTAACTGCCATAGCCTCATACTTGAAGACCATTTCATGGCAAATCAGGCGGAGTAAACAGAGACGTTAAACATAATCTCATAATATAAAACAAGGAGAAGAGCAAGGAGTAAAGGGACCATAATTCAACTCTTTACACCATTCTCAACTGCAACTTAACTCTAAACTCAAACACTTGTCTTTTCTTTGTTCTTGTTCTTGTAAATCGCTCTTGACAATCAAAATACTAAACCAGTTTACTCCGTAAAAACCCTGTCCAAATCGCTCTCATACCCTGTATGTTCTCATCGAGCAACAAACTCTCTGTTTATTGTTCAAGTCTTTCGGCTTTTTTTCTTAATTTGTATATTGGTTTCAAGTTTTTTTAAAAGTATCCAAACACAAAACTTAGGATATGATTAAATAGTTTGATATATTTCCTTTGTTTCACAAAAATATCATTTTAACACAATTCACGTAGATTAAGAAATTATTAAAATATATAAATATATCTCTATTTAATATACCAATAATTAAATATTTTTTATGTTTCACAAAAGTATCATTTTGACACATTTCACGTATATTAAAAAACTTTTAAAATATACAAATATACCCCTATTTAATATATCAATAATAAATATAAATGATTTAAATTCAAATGTTATTATGAAAAGTCACATTGGAAACGTAAAATAACATTATTTTTGAAACAGAAAAATAGGTGTAAAACGACACTTTTTGTGAAACAAAAGGGGTATAAATGATTTAAATTCAAAAGCTATTATTTTAAATAAGCGCAAAATTTGGAATTATGTATGAAAAATCACATTGAAAACGTAAAACAACACTGTTTTTAAAACAAAAAATAAGTCTAAAACACACTATTTTGTGAGATGGAGGGAATAATATGTTTGTGGTCATAAGTATCATAATCATAAAAATGATATAACTTTATACTTCAATTTGGATTTCTGAACCGTACTAGATAATTTAATGTTGTTGAAAAAATGACATAATTATGGTTTGATCTGAAATTATCATTATGGTTAAACAAATCATTTGTCGCCACCTTATAATTAATTATTTAGATGGTGCTTTAATGGTGAGAAAAGAAACTTAGGTCTGGGTTTTTTGTTTTCTTAAACAAACGTTTTAAGAGCCCATTAATTTAGGTTTTATTGTAACTTTAGGCCCAAATTTGATATGGAATATTCGTGGTGCTTTCGGAAGACTGGATCTTACTTTAATTGTAACTTTAGGCCCAAATTTTATAAAGTTATTAGGGTAACTAATCCATTCATATTCTTCTCACACCGCCACTTTTTTTCTTTATTTATCACCATTTAATCTATGGTTTTTATTTTTCTCACTGTTTGCAAACCCGCAGATAATATATATATATATATATATTTAAATCAACTAGCTCCATATATTAAATCAATTTAAGTCGATATGGTGATTTTTCCGAAAGACTTTATTATCTATTATTTTTTTTTTAAATCAACTCTAGAGAGATTAGACCATGTCCAATGGTGAGGTTCTAAAAATGGGTATCTAAAATTTTTAGAACCTCACATTTTAGAACTCCAACATTTTGTATGTTAATTTTTAGAATCTGTATCTAAAAGTTCTAACTTTAGAACCCTTCTCTCTTCTTTTTAGAACCTCTCCAATATTTATCAATTATATATCATTATAATTTTTTAGAACTCTTCTATTTAGAACCCCATTGAACATGCTCTTAGGTCTGAGATTCGGATTGGATTAGGTTGAGAATTGAGACTTGTGATTCAATTTTGTAGTTTAATATATAGACATAGGGACTGAGAGACGTAGTGCCTTTATCCACATACTTATACAAAATCGATGCATATCATGAATTTATATTACTGTATTATATTACTATTCGATCTTCTTCTTTTTTGTTTTTGGCGAATTGCTGTAACAATTTTTTTTTTTTGATATCGGAGACATTATGAATGTGTAAGATTATATATTATTGAATAATGGAGTACATCTTTATATACAAGGAGAAGATATAATCAGAGGGCATAATTAAAAGAATAATAAAGAATCACGTAATTGATATGCACATGAGCAATATACGGGATTGGAATGATTATAGGAAGTGAATGATACGACTTTCCTTAACACGCCCCCTCAAGATGGAGGGGCTTTAGCGACTCCAATCTTGGAGCATAGATCATTGAATGAAGCTCGTGAGAGTGGTTTCGTAAGAGCATCCGCCAATTGATCCTTAGTAGAAACATGCGAGTATACCAGCTTGGACTTGATCGCGAATGAAGTGATAGTCTAAGGCGAGATGTTTCATACGAGAGTGAAACACCGGGTTTGCGCAGAGATAAGTCGCGCCAACGTTGTCACAATATATAACCGGTGGTTTGGTCAGTGTAATACCAAGCTCAGAAAGAAGCGAGCACACCCATCGAACTTCAGAAGCTGTGTTAGCGACGGACCGGTATTCCGCTTCAGTGGAGGATCGAGCTACACCACGTTGTTTCTTTGATGTCCAGGAGATAGGAGTGCTGCCAAAGTAGACTATATAAGCATTAGTAGAGACGAAATCATCATAATCACCTGCCCAATCCGCATCGGAGTAACCATGGAGTGTGAGGTGGCTGTTTTTGCGGATGAGTAACCCATGAGTTGGTGTGCCAGCAAGATATCTCAGCACTCTCTTGGCTGCGGTCCAATGATCTTCAGTGGGCCGGTGCATAAACTGAGACAGTTTGTTAACCGCATAGGAAATGTCGGGTCTTGTGAACGCTAAATATTGAAGGCTGCCAACAAGCATTCGGTATTAAGTAGCATCAGACAGAGAAGTGCCAGAGTGTAATGAGAGCTTCGGAGATGATGCCATTGGCGTGGAGACTGATTTGGCTTGGAGCATATTGTGTTGCGCCAAAAGATCGTAAGTGTATTTGCGTTGCATCAAGTGAAGGCCAGATGGCGTCCTTGTAGCTTCGAGGCCAAGAGAATAACTCAAGGGAGTTGGGTCCTTGATTGAAAATCGCTTAGAGAGACCATCAAGAGTGTGTTGTATGAGCTGTGGACAGCTGCCAGTAATCAATATGTCATCGACATAAACCAGAAGATAGACGTAATGCTGGCCACGGTGGAGAATAAACATTGAAGTATCTGCAACAGAATTACAAAAACCAGTGGAGATGAGATAGTTTTTGAGTTCGAGATACCATGCTCGCGGTGCCTGTTTCAGACCGTAGATTGCTTTGTTTAAGCGACAGACATAATCAGGACGATCAACATCAACGAAGCCAGAGGGTTGGGTCATATAAACTTCTTCCTTGAGAGTTCCTTGGAGGAAAGCATTATTGACATCCAATTTATGAATCTGCCAATCTCGATTAGCTGCAACATCGAGTACCAGACGTATGGTAGTTGACTTAATGACAGGACTGAAAGTTTCGGAGAAGTCAATACCCTGACGCTGATGAAAACCTTTGGCGACTAACCTTGCTTTGTAGCGATCAACCTCACCATTGGGTAACTGCATCAATTTGAAGACCCATTTGTTCCCGACAATGTTCTGATTCGGAGCTGGCGGCACAAGATCCTAAGTCCTGTTGCGAAGCTGAGCATTCATCTCGTCGGAAATTCCACCACGCCACCGCGGATCTTTCAACGCTTGAGTTACCGTCGTTGGTTCTGGCGGATAAAGACGATGCACAGACGATTGATGAAGGTACTTAGCATTAGGCTTGGAAATTTTATTTTTACCTCTGGTGGTCATCGGGTGAAGATTTTCAGGTGGAGGAAGGAGGAGACGGGATTGAGAGTTGTGTTGTATTGAGGATTGTGGTCGCGTGAATAGGGAAGGGGAGTTTGTGATTGGTGGGTTTGGATTAGTTGGGCCTAGTTGGGCTTCAATTGGTAAGGGAATTTGGTTTTGAGGGTGGGCTTTTAGTGGGTCATTTTGTGGGTTGAGATTAGGGGAATTAGATCGATTCCTGGGTGAGGGATTGGATAATCACCTCATATACCACTTTTCTGAATTTTTTAATCACAATACCCTAACTTAATCACAATACCACTGTCTGTAAGTGAAACGACGAAAATACCCCTGGGTTTTTTTAAATGAAATATCCCCGTCAGTATTCCCGAGTATTATCCAGTATTACTACCTAGTATTACCCAGTATTACCTAGTATTACACCCGAGTGTTACCCGAGTATTACTCAGTATTACCCCTAGTATTACTCACCGTCAGTATTCCCTAGTATTACATAGTATTACCCAGTATTACCCAGTATTACCCAGTATTACCTAGTATTACCCCCGAGTGTTACTCCTAGTATTACTCAGTATTACTGAGTTATACTGAGTAGAGGGGATTCGAACCCCGGTCGCGCGCACGCAGGTGACGCGCGAGGAGCTCGCAACCACTGAGCTCCCGTGCATTCCTTTGTCCTCTTACCAATTCAATTCTACTTAATCTTTACAACTCTTCATTAAGGGTAAAATCGACTTTTCCCTACAGAGTGGTATTTGGGGTGAAATTTTCATGAGAGTGGTAAAGGAGACGATCTGGGTGGATAATTTGCAGAGGAGGATGACGATGCAGAGCTGGGTGGTGACGATGAGTCAGCGGCTGGGTTGATCGACACCGGCAACGGCGACAGAGACCGGTGAGTAGGCGACAGCGGTGGATCGTGAGCAAAGTCGGTAGGGGACGAATGAGCCTCAAGAAGAGGTGCGTGAGCGTCGGGGGACGAAGGAGCCTCACATCGAGGTGCGTGATCGGTCGATGACGAAGGAGCCTCAGATCGAAGTGCGTGATCGGTCGATGACGAAGGAGCCTCAAATTGAGGTGTGTGAGCGGCTGATGACGAAGGAGCCTCAGAGCGAGGTGTGTGAACGGCTGATGACGAAGGAGAGTGATGATCTCTGCACGGGTGTTGGCGACCAGCTGTAGGGACGACAGACACAGGTGGTGTTGAAGTGACTGAAGTAGTGGGCAACGGTTGGGGTTGTTGCGAGCGGGATGAGGTAAAGGGGAAGATATTCTCGTCAAATTGAACATGACGGGAGGTGTATAGTCGACCAGACTCTATATCGAGACAAAGGTATGCGCTCTATGTGAGAGAATACCCAAGATAGACACACTGGGAGGAGCGTCGATCAAGTTTATTTGCTGCATACGGACGAAGCCAGGGGAAACATCGACACCCAAAAACTCTCAACTTGTTGTAGTTGGGCTGAACTCCAAAAAGACGGTGGAATGGAGAGTCCATAGAGAGTACTGGTGTCGGCATACGGTTAATGAGATAAACCACAGCTGAAAAGGCATACGTCGAGTAGCTTGACGGCATTGATGCTTGTGTGAGAAGGGTCAGACCTGTTTCAACGACATGACGGTGTTTACGTTCAGAGACACCATTATGTTCTGGGGTATGCGGTGGCGACGTGAGATGCGAGATGCCATGTTGAGCCATGTATGATTTTAGACCAATGAACTCTCCTCCATTGTCTGAATACATTGTGCCAATCTTTGTTTGGAATCTGTTCTCGACCAGATTTTTGAAGAGAGGGAAAATATCTCGAACTTGGGATTTGGTTTTAAGTGGGTAGAGCCAGGTATATCTTGAGTAATGATCGACTAACACCAATTAATATTTGTAACTGTCAACATAGATGAGTGGAGAGGTCCAAACATCGGTGAAGATATATTCAAGAGGACGAGTAGATCTGAGGGAAGTTTGGGAAAAGGAAAGTTTGTGACTTTTATTAAGATGACAATCACGGCAAGACAACATGTATGGTGAAGATTTAGAAACGGGAAGGGAAAATTTTAAGACAACAGATTTAACAATATTTGAGGAGGGATGGCCTAAGCGTGAGTGCCAAGAGGATAGTGTGGTGGCTGGTGAGGCAAAGAAAGAGGTGATAGTAGACGGTTTTATTGGCCACTCATACAGCTGGTCTTTAGTATGTCCTTGGAGTAACAGGACACCCGTGGTGAGATCCTTCACCTGAAAATGAGCAGGGAAAAATTCAACGGACACTTGGTTAGTATTGCATAGCTTATAGACTGAAATTAGGTTTCTCAGTATATTGGGAACATAAAGAACTTGTTGTAGACCAATAGGTTTGACAGATGAAGGAAGAGAAGTTGAACCAATGTGAGATATGGGTAAGCCAGAATTGTCACCAATGAGGACTTCATCACCACTATTGTAGGGCTGATGAAGTGCAAGGTTTTGGAGATCGCTGGTGATGTGATGAGTAGCGCCGGTGTCAAGCAGCCATGGAGTTGCTGAACTTTGAGAACCAGTGATGATATTGGCACGTGGTTGCCATGGTGGAGGATTGTTGTACGAGCCGAGCTGGGCTGGTGAGTTCTGCGGAACATGAGACAGTTGAGGACAGCGTCGCGCACTGTGTCCCTGCACTCCACAGAACTGACATCTACCTTGGTAAGGCTTTGATTGGCGTTGTTCATGACGTTGATTGTTGCGGTTCTGCCATGACTGGCTGGACTTGTTGTTGTTGAATGTCTGGTTCATACGATTTTTGTTGCGGTTGCTCACCACATTAGCTGATGCAGGTAGAGATAGTAGTGGAGCAGATTGGAGGAGTTTAGCTTCTTGATTGAGGAGTTTCTCGTACAATTCAGTGAGAGAAGGGGGAATGTCACGTCCTTCGATCTGGTCCACAACAGATTTGTAGTCTTCAGTTAGGCCTTCAAGAACGTAGTCGATTTGGTCTTCATGCTCGATGGCTTTGTCAAGGAGAGCCAGCTGATCGAAGCGAGCTGTGAGGCCATGAAAGTAATCATGGATTGTCTTGGTGCCTTTTGTCCAGTGCTTGAGTTGTAGTTTGAGTTGTTTGGAGTGACCTCTGCTTGGTTTAGCGTAGGTATCGGCCAGAGTAGACCAGATTTCAGCAGCGGTCGAAGCACGAGAGAGAAGAGGTTGGACGGTAAGGGAAATGGCACCAAGAAGGGCGCTGTAGATGAGTTTGTCCTGCCTTTTCCAGATGGTGAAATCTGGATTAGCTGCAGCAGTGCCATCAATGGTGATGGTTTTGGACGGAGCCAGCGTGTTTGCATCGAGAAAGTCGGCTAGTTCATAGCCATCAAATAAGGCGTGAACATGCCTACTCCACATAAGGTAGTTTGTAGGAGTAAGGCGAGATACGTTCGTCATGTTGACATTGAGAATGGTATGTGAGTTGTTGACAAGCACAGTCTCGTTGCTGGTGGCAGGAAAGTTAGCCATGATAGGAGCAAAGAAGAGAAGCGTAGGAGGAAGAAGAAGATGAGAATAGGAAAAAAAAAATTATTTTGACCTTAAAGGCTCTGATACCATATGAATGTGTAAGATTATATATTATCGAATAATGGAGTACATCTTTATATACAAGGAGAAGACACAATTAGAAGGCATAATTAAAGGAATAATAGAGAATCACGTAATTGATATGCACAAGAGCAATATACGGGATTGGAGTGATCATAGAAAGTGAATGATACGAGTTTCCTTAACAGACATGTCTCTCAAAAACATAAAAATAATCAACTGTGTTAGAGTAGGAAAAAAAATAAAAGAGAAAAAAAAACAGTAGAAGAACTCGTGAAATCTCAAAGAAAAAGCTTTATACATGTACTTCAAAATGATATTCTCAAATCAAAGGAATCGACTATGATGAGATATTCACCTATATAGTCAAACACAATTCCATCATATTGCTACTGTCCGTTGTCACTTAAGAAGATCTCGAGCTTGCGTAATTAGACGTGAAGATATATAGCTTTCTTTCATGGAAATTGGATAAGATATGTGTGGAGAATTCGCGAGAGTAGAAACACAAAGAAATTGAAAACTTAGAAAAAAACGTATTGAGATAAATACCCGTTTTAGGGTTTCTTTGTTATGGTGTGAATAATTATAATTTTTTAATACCAATATTTATTAAGGGTATTTGTATCGGTGGGGTCTCAATAGTGGGGGATTCAACATAAAATATTAATAAAATTGTACAAACAAATTACATCAAATAAATTTTAGTTTAAAAATAAAATTGCACTAATAATCAAATGACACATATAAGACATCCTATAGGTGAGTGTCTCAAATGAGACATGGTGTCTCAACTTTCTTTCTCTCTCATGGTTTTTCAATTTGTTTTCTTTTTTTAATTACTAGACATCCTATACTATTTTTTTTTATTAATTTCATTAAGAATACCATAAAATAACCACACAAATATTTTCTATTAAAAATTTTTTAACATATCACAGTCTCATTCTCACACAAAAATAATACACAACTTATTAGTTTTTAAACATAACTTCGGTTGAATGCAACAGTAAGTCTCATCAAAGGTTTTTTTCGTTGAGATGAAACAAATCTCACCATAACGCTATAACCGAGAATAACGATAATGTTGACGACGATGATCACCACGAAGACGCCCACAAGGTATCGTACATTTTAGCAACCCATTTCTTGTTTTTCAAGCAAGCACGCAAAACAATAAAAACAAAAAATCGAAGCTGAGAAATTAATGAGAAAATCACCAGTTGAAGCTAATTGCCTCAAAGTGAAGGTTTTTAGCCAAACCAGAGGCGCAGATCTTTGCCACCTCATGCCTCAGCTTTCTTGGTCCACACACCATTACTCCCACGTCTTCCGAACCTTCTGCCTCAAATAGTATCTCTGCGAAAACGGCAACGCTTTGGTCAAATTTTACTATTTAATTTCTCTCATGCATGTGATAGTAGATGACTTACTCTTTAGATTAGGTTTAGAGCCGTAGTGAACATTAGTGGCTTGTACTATTGACTGATACGGGACGCTTTCCAGCTCTCTCTCGGTACTGGCACCGAACCATGAGGATGGAGAAGATGTAGGCGTCTGAAAGTCTACGATGCTCTGTTTCTGCTTATTCAAATCGTGATCCCCCTCGTTGTTTTGTTTCTTGCACCACAAGAAAACCACGCTGGAAGCAATGAAAATGCAGACACATCCAAGAAACATGTCCCAAAGTGATCTATAAGTGAAATTGTAGGTTTTTCCAGTGTTACGGTCGACAGGGTAGATGTAATAGCGCGTGACGATCACTGTGAGGAGTAGAAACATTGCAAATGATGATAAGATCACAACCCCAAGCCATAGGATGTTGTTGGGTCCAAGAACTGGTGAGATGGGTGAGTCTTTGTTGTTTGGTTTGAACCATTTCGTCTTCAAATGATTGCCATCGACGTCCGATGTTGTTGTTTTCGGCTGCTCGTTATCCCTTGTTACGTAGGCTTCGATTCGAAGTTTCAACTTAGAAATATCTGAGACTGATATGCCTGAGGGAGGGAAGATTAGGTCTAGAAGGGCAAGATCTTGGTTATGTTTGAAGGAGCAAACAAGGAGAAGATCTGGTAGTTTCGTGCTCGGGTTTTGACTCTGGAAAATCATTTCTCTGATGACTGAAATGAAAGGAGAGATTCCGCTTCCGCCACTCACTAGTATTAGAGAGTCATGGCTTAAGAAGTCGAAGGAGGTAGGGCCATAAGGTCCTTCAGTTGAGACTTCGAAAGAATCGATAGAGGAAGAAGAAATATGGTTGTAGAGCTTTTGAGTCCAAGTTCCTTGTCTTCTGATGACTACACTTAGTTTGTCTGTCTCTAAATTGCTGCTTGAGGTTATTGAGAAGGGATGCCATTGGAGCTTGGAAATGCTTGGCACATGTAGAAATAGTATACTTGTTGGGTTATAATGAAGTCCTGCAATGGCCACCATGATCACAAATAATTAGATCTATTCAAGAGACAAAAACAATAATAAAATATTTGTTGATGGAAGTATTAAATCATGTATAAAAATCTTTGGACTCACACCAAGAGTGCACTGTCATTAGGGGTGTCAAAATGAGGTCAATTCATATAAACTCATCATGATGTAGATTGTAGAGTATTTCATGAGTTAGCACTACTCATTTGATTTATTATATGTATGAGCTCATATTTATCAAATTCGAGCTCATATTATCCAAAAAAACTATAATCATTTTAAAAGTATCCAAAAAGTAACTTTAACAGTTAAATATTAAAAAGAAATCCAATAAAATGGTTGTCAAAATGCTAACTTAAATCCAACGTCTAACAATTATATATATATATATTAATTTGAAAATCATGCAGTGATCATCTACATGATAGTCAAACCTACTTTGATAACTATATACTCATGAAAAACCTTTAAGAGGAATGAACCAATCGAGTTTGTAGAAGGACATAAGTTACCCATTTTATTGTCATTTAATTTTGTGATAAAAATCCCATGAATCTTAAGCTAAACCGCCGAAAGAATAAGAGATCAAACAGTATGGAGATAAATAGTGTGACGAACCCGGGATTTTGGAGAAAGTGAGTTCGAGGTTGTCAGAAGGCAAGAGCCTTGCATTGACAAGCCTTGATCGCTTCATTGACTGTAGGAATCTCAAGTAGCGGTCTATGAAGAAGAGAAAGATGTTGGGCAAGATCATGCAGAACCACGAGTCTCCCACGTGGAACACATAGAAGATTATGTAGAGACCGTAAAGCTGGTGAGTATAGAAGAAAATCTCAAACTTCTTTCGTCTGTAGTAAGGTAAGCTCGTCACCCAAATCGCTATCCCGATAACCATTGCTATCACGCCCGCTAAATTTGGCACATAGGTCTTGCTCCATTCAAAAGTCTTTGCGTGCATATAGATGAACAACAACATATATATAAGAGCGGGAATATAGTTGCATGAGAGAAAAACTGATAGAAATATTAATATACATAAATTATAAATCTTAAACCCTATCTAGAGCATTATATGGATTGATTCCGATATAAACTATATATATATAAGAAGCCCCGTCCAAGGAGACTATAGGCTTCGGCACGAAACTTCTTGAATAACAAAAGAAAGAAAAAAGAAAGTTAGATGTAACGTACATCGATCAACTTATCAACCATGGCCCAGTAGATAAGAAAAACGACTGTGTGAAGGAGGAAGCAGAAGTTGGAGATATGTCCGAGCCAAATGTGATATTTGATGCTTGACTCCGAAGTCAACCCGACAAGTGGAAGAATCGTAGAGGCTCTTGTGACAGGGAAGAACAAAAAGGCCCAACAAATGTGGCCCACATACCCTATTCTCAACCCAAAAGCCCTAAACTTCGCCTGCCATCTGCGCCATTGATTCATATAGGTTTTGTCAATGTTAGTTCATGCATGTTGCTAAGTAGAAATGAATAAACTTACATTTTAGCGTTGTCGTGATTATAAAGTTGGACGTTATAGCTAATGTAGAGGTAATTGGCGAGAGCCCAAGTCAAAAGAGACACAAACATGATAGAAAAAGTCAAATCCGTTGCGGTTACTATCCCCAATGGGTTCATCACCATCATCACCCGCCCCATCCCTCCTTTTACTTTACATTTACTGCAAAAATTGGAATTAAATACCCAAATACATTATTGCATATAACTTTCAATCGTTTTGAATCGTGTTAGACATAATAAACGGTACACATAGCTCTCGAATCAGGTAACAATTATTATTCATATATTATCTATGTTTCAAAATATAAGATGTTTTACCTAAAAACACAAAAATTAAGAAAAAAAAATATTTCAAAAAGTATAATTTAATGTATGAATTAAAAGTAATTCATAGCTCTCGAATTAGTCAACGTATTTAATTTGGTGCTTTGAATGATCAAAATTTAAAAGATCATATTTTTTTAAACAATTTTCCCCATATAACTTTTAATCGTTTTGAATCGTGTTAAACATATTAAACGGTACCCATAGCTCTCGAATTAGGTAACATGTATTATTCATATATTCCTTCTGTTTCAAAATATAAAATGTTTTACTTAAAAACACAAAAATTGAAAAATAAATTTCATTTAATGTATGAATTATATAAAAGTAATTCAACCAATTATGAAAAGACTATATGATATAATTATTCAATAAATTTAAATTATATAAAAATGTGAAAACAACTTATATTTTAAAACAAAAAATAATTTCTAAAACATCATATATTTTGAAACAAAAGAATATTATTCTTTGGTAATTGATTTTCTTCTACAGTAATCTTGTAGTTCATAGTCGTCATGAAATTTTTATAGAAGTCAAAAAGAACGTATGAGTATATAGTAACTAGTGAGATCTAATCTATGACCTAGATCAAACGGACAAGATCACTCGCTTATAACCAAGTGGTTTATATTTAGTACGCTTACCTCTCCGGACGTTGAATATTGGTTTCTTTCTTCCGGATATGCAAATAGACACAGCTCAGAACCGCAATGAACATCAATGGGATTGTCAGGAGCACAAGATTCGTGCCTAATACATGAAATTGCATAAGTAAAAAGGAAAATTTTTAAAATTTCAAGAAAGATAAATTGGAAAAAGGAGAAACATCAACCAACCTCGAGGGCCAAGATAAGTAGTATTGAAATACTTAGCAAGTTTCGGAGTCCAATTGTATTTGTAAACCTTAGTCGAAATCATTAATTATCCAGACAAAGAGCCATCCAACAAATACAAACACAAAAATCATTTTCAGCATGTTCCTCATATTTCCCATATTTTCGTGAAACTGTGTATATGTGTGTACCTATGTATAGACGGCGATGTTTTTGTATGTGGTCTTTTAGGTATTGTTATGGAGAAATGATGAACATATTGATTCGGCCTTTATAGAGGTTTAGAGGTTTGGGTGTGGGAATTAAAATATGTATATATGCAAGATATATAATTGCATCATAGTACTTAGAAAGTTGAGAAAATTCTAACGGGGAAAGAGGCATGATTCATGCATGCACGAAAATTTGGTAATTTTTTCTCTTGTAACTAGGGTTATCATCGATCGAAATTTAACTAATCTCCAAAACCTGTAGAAAATCATATATTCTTGACAATCAAATATTTACAATGATCAAGAAGAGGCCTAACTATATATATATGAAATCCCATCGTCAATTGGTGGGATTTGAACCAGACACACAGAAAAATCATTCACCACTAAAACATTTAGCTACTAAACCAACACTATTTTGTTTTTTTGATAACTTGGGTAATCCGGGTCAACGGAATCTGCGAACGCCGAGCCTGACATCAGGTTTGTTAGACCTATCCTGATTGGATCCACGACCATAAGCGCCGACTAATCTCGGGGTCAAATGACCATGTGAATACCCTTGGTGGTCCAACAAGCGTGTTTTTGTTTCCAAAAGTAGTTTTAGCTGCTTCGCAGCTTGAACCCGGAAAATCTGCCAATCAAGCCTTTGAGTCCCCGAATCCCGCAACCCCAGACCACGGTCGCTGGGTTAACCAACACTATTTCGTTAAAGTATTTTTTCGGTAACCAATATTAAACGAATTTGAAATTCGGATGATGACAAAACGATAACACTATTACAAATCCATATATTAAACTATATAGTTTGTATGTCATGATCCATTTTGATATCTAAAAATAAAAAAAGTTATTCCAACAAAAGAAAAATAATTAATAGTCTATAATTACTATATCTTCGACAATCCACAATAGATGGAAATATTCAAATCTGCATGCAATACATATAACCAAAAGAAATGGCTCAACCTGAACATGCTAAAACCAAACTAATTCCATTTATTACAATTTACATATACAATAAATCGCATATCCTGAAATTTTTTTTTTTTTGGTTTTTGCATGGGTGGTCACTTATTATAATCTTCATTAGCATATTAGCATATACAACCATGCATGCAAAAAAAAAAAAAAAAACATGCATGCACCTAATTGGCTATTTCCGCAGACAATTACCAGCTCCTAGCAAATAATAAGATTCTTAAATTGAATACTTTCGTGATAAGTTGACGCTCCGATCGTATATCTTAAGTTGGAGGAAAGAATGTACTCAAAATATGTTATCGCAGATAAAAAGATTCTATTCAATTACTAGAGAAGAATTGTGAGAAAAAAAAATCACTTGGGAATTAGCCTTTTCTTTTTCTAAATCACAATGTTATATACAGCAATCTGTATCACTAAAAGCCTAAAATGCTAATTGTTAAACCGGATAAACTAATGTTATCTTTTTTTAGCTTGCCGAATGTTGAAAAGGTTATTTGATCAAGTATTTGAATTGATTTTTATTTCTTAAAACATCTATAAGAAAGCTAATTTTCATCCACTATTAAGAAACGTACATAAAGCGCATAAATTTTTGTTTTGTTAAAGAATTTTCAATAAATCCCATAACTTTGGATATTGGTAACTAAAAATAGAATTGTTATACGGTTTAAGTCGAATTATAGGTCTGTTCGTTTGCTTGTCGCAGAAGGTTGCGTATACGGCTAAACGGTGTTTTTTTACCAGATGCAGTCTCATGTGGCCAAACGCAGCCTCACGTGGCTAAACGCAGCCTCATGTGGCCAAACGCAGCGGTTGAAATTTCTGAACGTTGTGGAGGAAAATTATTCATCAGCCGCACAACTGCCAAACAAACAACAACAGATGCATATGGCCATAATATATGACCGTAAGTCGCAGACAAACGAATAGACCCTATTTAAGTGTTACAAGAAGCGTGATTTTTTGTATCATGTTATTTTTAAATACACATATAATTTATCAAAATGAATCACTATTCGTGACGCATAATCATGTGATCTATAATTTTAGGGTTTTATATTATTATATATCTATTTACGAAATTACCAAATATATATAAAGTAAGATTTTCTCTATTCTCAAGCTGTCACCTCAGCATCATAAAAATTTAATACACATACTAAATACATATATTAATTATAAATTTGGTTATCATAATATATTTCAACTTTTATAAATATTTAATTATGTTAAGTTGTATCGCAAATATTATAAAAAAACTAAAATATCAAACAAGTCATACAATTAAACAAATAAGTTAAATATGTAACTAAATCCATAAAGCAAAATATAAGTTGGCAAGTTTTACATCTAATAAAGAGACAGATAAATAAAATTAAGGTATACTTAATATAATAATTGCAATTATACATAACTATGAAAAAGAAAATAAGAGCCAAAAAATTAAGAAACATATTAAAAGTATTTACACGAAAATATAAATTAAGTTTGAAAATTTAAGATCGCTGTGTTTTGTGATATTATTTTTAACAAAAAAAAAAAAGTAACTACAACATGAGAAGAAAATAAAAGCTTTGTATATGCAAAATATATATCATGTGATGTAAATATATTTCAATTCTCATAATAATTACCATCCATTAATACAATAGTGTTTCCTAGAATTTGAAAAGACATTTACTTAATACAAGATAGATTATATTGAATTAATCTAAAGAAATTTCAATTTAATAATTTACTTTTATCAGTTTATTTATATAGTTTAGAAAAACTAAAGAATTTAGTGTTTATAAATTATGGATTAAATTTATTCTAAATAAAATCAAACAAATGTTGTGACTTCAAACAATCAGTTATATATGGAAATCTTTTTCAACAAAAATAAAAGAAAAATAGATTTAGGAATCACAAACATATTGCACACATAAATAGGGTTAAAATCATACATAAAATACTCCAAAAATAATAACTTCACATGAAACAAAATTTTTAAAAAATATTATGCAACTTTAAAATGTAAATATCTTCCCTTTAAAATGTAAATATATTCTTTTTAAAAAACTCAACTAATTGCATAAAATTGATCACCAAAGAAAAAAAAGAGGTAAAAATGTGTACCATCCAATAAATAAACACATTGATGATCATAAATTAGAAAAAAAAACAAAAACAAATACACAGATCTTAAGCTGATAGAGATAACTAAATTAACTACGAGACCAAATAAAATAAAATACCATTAGATTAAAAAAATTGTTTACCACGTCTGCGCGGATCACACCCTTTGTGATTGAAATTGAAAGTGGAATCTCACCGGCGGTGGGAGAAGATATCGGAGAAGACGAGGGTTTTAAAGCAGTGGGTAATGTTCTTTTACAGGATAATCCTATTCACAAGAACTCTCTCTCTCTCTCTCTAAATGTTTGAATCGACACTCGACCCCATATTTCTTATATTTTTCCAAATCGGCTCATATTATCTCAAATGTTCTCATTAACCTATACATCTACGATGATTTTGATAGTAAATTAGTGATATAAATTAAATCATTTTTCAAATAAAATTAAATTTATTTTGTAGTCACCAACATTGGATCATCAAATATGAATAATAGTAAATTCTGAACATTTTATTAGTATTTGGTTTTAGGTAAAAATAGATAAAAATACAGTGACTTATTTCAAAGAATTTTTTTTTTAAGTTCGGAGAAATCTAAATTCACAAAACTAATTATTTTTTTTATTAGTATTCGAAGTAACTTTCGGACTATACAAATTTAACCTTATTTCAAAGTATTTATTTTATTAGTATTCAGTTGGGTTAAAATATATATAATTCCCTAAACTTTAAAATGACAAAAACTTAACTTTTAAAAACCAACTAATTGAATAAATAGTCAACCAAAAAAAAAATTTCAGATTGTGGATCACTCACTAAACAAATACATAAATAAACATAAAATTAAGAAAAGAAAAAAAACTTAAGAATAAACAATCCACATTTTTAAGCTAATAGAGACAAATCCATTAAAAATCATACTAATAAAACTAAAATAATATTATACCAAAATTTAAGAATAAACAATCCACATTTCTTAAGCTAATAGAGACAAATCCATTAACAATCATACTAATAAAACTAAAATAATATTATACCAAAATGTTTTAAAGCAAAATTGTGTTCACGTCCGCGCGTAGCGCCTATCACACACTAGTACATTTAATAAAATAACGTGTTACATTTTCTGCCCTATTTTTTTACCAACAGCCTTTTGTTCGTTTTCTAATAACAATTTTAAAATTGATGACCTTTTAGTATACGTTTTTATTAATATTACCAGTAGATCAAAGACATATTTAGAAATTTAGGGACCCAAATTATTTTATAAAAATCTTTGACAAATTTTTTTTTTTTTTTAATTGATCATTTACCTGAATAAATATTCGATTCTTGCCATTTACAATGTCTTAAAATTGGAGTAGTCGAGCTGGTAGAGTTGACCTTTGAAATTAGATGGAAGTACATTTTACTTTTCGAATCAGGAACCGAAATACTGTTGACTTTTTATTGAACGATCCACACGGTAGTACCGTAGATAAAGTACAACTAAATTTAGCTAACTTGTAATCTTGTATAATAGAATAAGAACATGTACTTTTAAACTATAGTTTACCCACAATAATTTAGCTAACTTGTAATCTTGTATAATATAATAAGAACATATACTTTTAAATTATAGTTTACCCACAATAATTTGGGCTAACGGCGTATTTCTCTTCCGGAACTATCATATAACACAATTTCTACACAAAGTTAAGGATTCGATCTAGATTCTCACAAAATAAAAGTTTAAAACTTATTTCTCCACCGAATGAAAGTTCGAAACCAATTTCTTCACCGAACGAAAGTTCGAAATCAGATTGCACACAGACAACAATTAATTTTGGTTTAATGTATACCAATCCAGATTTAACCAAATAACCACAAAACAAAACCAAAATTGAATTCAATTACGGCCCGATTCAAAACGATTAACCTAAATAATCTCCACCCACCCGATAATTCCTATAAACCCTTAAAATAAATAAATCCAACGAACCCAAATTTCGATTTTGAAATCGAAATTTTCCCAACTCTGTGAAATCGAAGTTGAATGGAGCGAAGTTTTGTGGTCGTTTCAGTCAACAACAATGTCGTTTTTCAATTTCATGTTATGAGATCAACTTTACTCGATCCTCTAACATGATTCGTAACCAAATTTTGAGTACTCTCTTTGTTCAGCAGAACAGATACCTCTCGAGCTATACTATTATTATTTTCTATAAATGCAAAAATTATAGAATTGTAATTTTATACTTATATAATTTCTATAAATGCAAAAATTATTCTTTTATCTGAACAATATATTATTATTTTCAAAATTATTGAATTGTAAACATTATGGACTAAAGCAAACTATTCAGCTAACGGCTGTACAAATTTTTCATAAATTGCATGTGAATGGAATCAAAACACTATCATGGGGGTTAAAATCTCAGCCTAGTAAATTGGGTACAATAAACCTATGGTAAAAAGACTCGGTAAAGTTAAAGAAGCCAAGCGAGGTTAAACGAGATGATAGACCGAGCTGAAAAGCCCATCAGAGTGAACATATACGATCAAAGTGGATTAAATGCAGAATCGTTAGTCAACCCCGCCGAGACCAAAAACTCATTCAAACAAGTGAGTTAAATCTCCTAAACGTAACTGCCGTAGCCTCATACTTGAAGACCATTTTATGGCAAATCAGGCGGAGTAAACAGAGACGTTAAACATAATCTCATAATATAAAACAAGGAGAAGAGCAAGGAGTAAAGGGACCATAATTCAACTCTTTACACCATTCTCAACTGCAACTTAACTCTAAACTCAAACACTTGTCTTTTCTTTGTTCTTGTTCTTGTAAATCGCTAGTGACAATCAAAATACTAAACCAGTTTACTCCGTAAAAACCATGTCCAAATCGCTCTCATACCCTGTATGTTCTCATCGAGCAACAAACTCTCTGTTTATTGCTCAAGTCTTTCGGCTTTTTTTCTTAAAGATAAGTCAAAGTCCTCCGATTATTCTTATTTACAAAATTCGAATGTTGTATTTCCAGCTACAATAATTTATGTGATAAAATCTAATCGGAAGATTTTTCTTACACGTGTCAAAATCTTATCGAGCATTTGACACGTGTCGCAATCACGTAAATTACTAACTTTGAAACATTTAGTTTTATATAATAATATATTGTTTGGTTGATTGTAATTGTGTAAATTCGGATTTTAAATTGGCCATTTTTCTACCATCCAGGTGATCGTTCTATCAGTTTCCCTAGGATTTTGGAACGATCTAACACTTTAAAGAACTCAAATGCAGAGCTTCTCGCAAACTTGTTCTGCACGCTACCCGTAACGAAGCCACTATGATGGTGCTTCTCTTGAAATGTATGATGAATGCAGCTCGATCAAAAGCCGATGGGTTTGGTTTGAGTTTGAGTTTACCAAAAGTTTGAGTTATTATTACTCTCCTGTATTGCATTTTAGTAACAGGTTTGGTTTGAGTTTGTCACGCTTGATGCATTTTATTTGCGCGGGAAATACCAGAACAAAGGTCCGGTTAAAGGTGATTTCTGCATAAGTAATGGCACTTTCTAAAGAATGGGTTGAAACCTCAATGCTCAATTTTGTGCAGAGTAGTAACCCACAAACTTGAAACTACTTAAACAAAAAGTTACAGCGTTCAAAATTCAATTGAAAAATTTGCTTGAAGCCAAAAGATCTTACTCTTGGGGTTAGATCTCCAAGAAAATGTTCATATTCGTTGCATAGACACATGCATTGGCACTTTGGATTTTGGTTCATGGAACTGTTTTCTCCGCGCAGCTTCATTGAATATTACTACCGCAGTAAGACTCCTTCTGACTCGTTCGTTTCGGTTTATGTGGATTTGATGGGTTCGTTGTGGGGAATAAGAGTGTTCTCATTTGTCCCTCTGCGTCGTCTTCTGATGTTGCCTGCAAGAGTTTTGATTGGCATGAAATGTTATAATAACATCAATTATTCTGTTTGTACGGCTTCTTCTATATCATAGATCATGTAACATCCTTAAACCAGCCAACTAGAAAAAGCCCAACCAGAAAACACTAACCCTAGAACCCTTCATCTCTATAAATAGAGAGAGCTCGTGGTAAAGAGGAGGCAGAGTATTCTTGCAGCGAAGCCCTGTTAAAATCACCTCTGAGCAACCACCGTCGAATTACCTTGAAGGAGAATCCATCGTAGCCACCTGAAGGCAAGGAAAGGCAGATCAGACCCATTCTGGTAGAAAGGAGCAACGAATGGACAAACCAGATCTAAACGATCTAAAACTTGGTGAGTACTTCCTTGACTCTCTAATCTATCCAACGCCAAAAGAGTATTGTTATTCAGAGTTGTGATATGAAAGTTATGGATGTTTTCCCATGCCTGATCTGTGCAGTACGGATCTGCGACCGGTGAGAGGAGAAACCGATCTGAAGGTTCGGTAGTGATCCGATCAAACTGATATTTCGTAAGGATGTTTGTAACCTTTAGACTAAGTTTATGTGAAATATATCAGTGTTCTACTATGTGGTTTGGAAGTTATGTTAGTTTTACCGAGACCGTTCTGCGTAACGCACATGTTAGACCAGTCTGGCGAGTTGAGTTGTTTGGATAGTCAAATCAATCTGGATCGACCTGAAACTTTTCATACATCCTAAGGACACGTGGATCTATCTCTCGGTTGAAGGATAACCGATTTGAGCCTCATGAGCATCTGCAATCGTGTTGTCAATTCAGTGGCAAATGTGAGGATTAGATCTAGGCTTCCTTCATGTTCAGTTGTTTCTCTTTAGTGTGTTGAGTCTAGATCTATTCAGGTTAGGGCATGTTACGGAGTACATACACGTTTTCAGTGTGCATATTTTTTGACTTGCATTTGTTGAATGAACTGGATTAAGAAAGCATTAGATGAATAACTTGCATCCTTGTTTTATCACCCGGTTGTGTGAATAATGAATGTAGCTTAGTTAGAAATGAGGTCATCGTCACTGTGACTAATTGATTGATTGACCCGAGACCAGCAATCTGGTAGGCTTCCAACGAGGTTAAAAGGAGCTTTCCCGAGCTTCAGGTTTGAGAAAAGGCCAGTGAGCCAAATATGAGAAAAGGCCGGAGAGCCAGATGGGTTCATTTGCTTGTAAATTGATTGTGCGCTGGTAGAGCGTTATGTTTGATATGTGTGTAGATTTAAACTTGGCATATTGGAAAGAAATGGTTGAATGTGTTGAGAGTGTAGGTTTAGCTCTCATTGGGTAATCCAAATTAGTTATCCCTCTCCCTTCTTTTCAGGTGAGTCCGATGAGGACGAGTATATAAAACTAGATGAGTAATTTCAGTGTGGTGTGCGGATTTTGGAGTTCGGAAGTTCTCCTTTGGGATTTTATTGGCATTTCTGTTATTTCCTTTAAAGACAATTATTCGTTATTTGCTTCGGATTCATATAAGATTTATGTTGGATTTTTAAGACGATTATTTGGGATTTAATAAGAAGTATTATATAGAAAGTGGATATTGTGTAATGAGTTATTGTTGTTAGCCGACACGTCGTAATTACGGAGATAAAGAGACGGGGTCGAGGGTGGCATTGCCGATTTGCCTGGTCCCTTCGGGAATGCGGGGTCGGAGTGTTACAAATGGTATCAGAGCGGGTTTCGAGAGGAGGGTTAATCTAGGTTAGTGGGTTTGGGATAAATCGGATTTCAAAGTTTTTCAAAATGGGGATTTTCAAAATGTTATAAAACCACCACCTAGATGAGCCTCCAGTTATTATTGTTGTTCTATCTTGCAGGGATATCACACTACAAGAAAACAAGCATTTTGCAACGATTTTTTGCGACGATTTTATTTCGTTGCAAATTGCAATCGTTTTTGCGACGACTTTACGACGATTCTTAAAGACGTCGTAAAAGCGTCGCAAAATTGGGACGAAAATATTCGTTGTAAAATCGTCGCTAATTAGCGACGATTTTACAACGATTACCGACGACATTACGACGATTATCAAAATCGTCGTACAATCGTTGTAACTTAGCGACGATTTACCGAGGTTTATATAAAAAGTTGTAATATCGTCGTAAAATTACCCACGAATTAGCAATGATTATTATAATTTGAACTTTACATCGATTTCCAAACGATTAATCAGTTAGGTGAGCACGTTTTAAGTTCACGGTGTTCGGTTAGGTAAACATGTTTAATATCGTTGTAAAGTCGATGTAAACATTTTTAGATTCGTTGTAAAATCGATGTGAAATCGATGTAAAATCGTAGGTAATTCGATGGTAATGAAAATAAAAATCTATATATAGTGGCCAACTTCATAATAAAAATTTCATATTCAAAAACAATATTTACTTCTTTCTGACCAACAAAAAATGTCAATATACGAAAATAGAAGATGGATGTATAATCGTCTTGATTCAGAGGGATCGCTAACAAAGGAGTTCAGTGATGGGGTGGAGGGATTCATGCATCAGGCATGAAGTATACATAATACGATTATCAGTGGTAAGATGTACTGTCTTTGTGCCAGATGCTTGAATAGGAAATTTATCATTATCTCGAAGGTGTGGTCGCATATATTAAATAGATGGTTTATGCCACATTACTATATATGGTATTATCATGGAGAGGGTCATGGGGGAAATGCAGCTAGTAGTAGTAGCAATTATCAAGCATCGAATTTTGATGAGTCAAATAATTTTAATCAATTTAATGATCATGCGGAGCAGCATGGTGAAGATAATGATAGGATTCATGACATGGTTACGGATGCATTTCATGAAACCGTAAGTACATTTGCACATGATCATCATGATGATGAGGAACCCAATCTAGATGCAAAATTTTTTTATGATATGCTAGATGCTGCAAATCAGCCACTCTACGATGGATGTAGAGAAGGACATTCTAAATTGTCGTTGGCGGCTAGGATGATGACTATTAAAACTGATCATAACTTAGATGAGGTTTGCATGGATGATTGGGCTGATTTGATTAAAGAGTATTTGCCAGAGGATAATTTAGCAGCTGAAACTTACTATGAGATACAGAAGCTGGTTTATAGTCTTGGGTTGCCTTCTGAGATGATAGATGTCTGTGTTGACAATTGCATGCTTTTTTGGAAAGATGATGATAAGTTGCTGGAATGTCGATTTTGCCATAAGCCAAGATATAAGCCGCAAGGTACTGGTCGGAGTAAGGTACCGTTCCAGCGGATGTGGTACCTTCCTATAACTGATAGATTAAAAAGAATGTATCAGTCTGAGAGGACAGCTGCATCGATGAGATGGCATGCAGATCATTTGCAAACAGATGAGGAGGTTACTCATCCTTCAGATGCAAAAGCATGGAAACACTTTAAGACGGTACATCCAGACTTTGCTAGAGAGAAACGTAATGTGTATCTTGGTCTTTGCACAGATGGATTTAGTCCATTTGGTATGTCTGGTAGGCAATATTCTTTATGGCCAGTAATCCTAACGCCTTACAACCTTCCCCCAGATATGTGCATGCAAAGGGAATTTTTATTCTTGAGTATTTTAGTACCAGGTCCGAAGCATCCGAAGCGTTCCCTTGATGTGTTTTTGCAGCCTCTGATACAGGAATTGGAGCAGTTGTGGTATACCGGGGTTCGGACATATGATTTTGCAAGGAAAAACATGTTTACAATGCGTGCGGTGCTTATGTGGACAATAAGCGACTTCTCTGCGTACGGGATGTTATCAGGTTGGACTACGCATGGGCGATTGTCTTGTCCACATTGTCTAAATCGGACAGATGCGTTTCAATTGAAACATGGTCGGAAAACAAGTTGGTTTGATTGTCACCGCCGATTTCTACCGATTCATCATGCATATCGAAGAAATAAGCGGTTGTTTAGAAAGAACAAAACTGTTCGTGTTCCTCCACCTGTTTATATTTCCGGGGAAGATCTAGAAGAAGAAATTGATCATTATGGTGCATTGGAAACAGTCAATCGTGGTGGAAATTGGCACACTCCAGCTAATATGCCGGATGGATATGGGGAGCATCACAATTGGCATAAGAAAAGCATATTCTGGAAGCTTCCGTATTGGAAGGATCATTTGCTTAGACACAATTTGGATGTCATGCACATTGAGAAAATTGTTTTTGATAACATCATGCATACACTGTTAAACGTGCGTGGAAGGACTAAAGACAGCGGTAAGTCAAGGTTAGACTTGCCTGATCTTTGTTGTCGGAATGAGTTACATATTACAAGCAATGGGAAAGCACCTGTCCCCATATTTCGAGTGGGTGATATGCTCAATTTAATACCCTAAAGTACTAAAGCAGTTGTAATAGTATAGCTAGGGGTCGAACCACAGAAGACTCACAGAAACGCACAATAGATTCTATAGTGTCGAATTACGCTAAGCCAAACAGTTGTAATTAAAAGCAGTGCAGAAATTAAAGGAGTTGTAAATCAATTGAGAAATATAGGCTCAGGGTTTTTCTCAGGAAATCAGTGAATGCAGACTAACTAACTAACAGGATTCAGATTTAGCGCAGTTCTTGAACTCAAATCACTAAAATATAGCTAACCAACTCTCGTTGCGAAAACTATCTAAATCTAAATCCCAAGAATTCCAAATCTCTTTGCGAATCCTAAATTCTAAATCAGCTTTAATATCAGGTTTGATATGTTCACAAATCAATTAAACCAAATCTCTTTGCGAATAATCAATTTGCTCACCTAGGTTCTATCAGGTAATTAATCGCACTCTCGTGCCTAATCAATTATCCTAAGATCTAAGTTCCAGATTCGTCAACCTAGAATTAGCTATGAACACAACCTAAGGTGAAGAACTAATTCAGATGGTGAATCCTAAACAGATAATTAACCTAGCATTCAAAGAAATCCTTTATGAGAAAACCCTAAACCTAAAGTGGATCTACTCAGACATGACGATTGAATCAAAAGACATGTTTGAATAAATCATCAATAGAATAGGAAGAAGGGTTTAGAGATCTGATCTCGGACGAAGGGAGATTCAGACTTGTCTCTCTAAAACCCAAAGTAAAATCAAACTATAAAATAAAGCATAAAAAGACATAGCCTAAACAATGGCTGTAAAATCCTATTTATAACCTAAATCACGATTTGGGGTCTTCTTGTAATTATCAAAGACTTCTGGGCGCTTTTGCAATTCCTCAAGTCTTGGAAAACTCGCGGGTCGTGTCTTGCTGCGCTGAGTGTCGATCGATACCAAGGGGTATCGATCGATGCTCGACGTGAATTCAGGTTCTCAGCGACACGATCTTTAGCTCTGCTACAAACTGCTCCAGAAAGCTCCAATACTTCCAATAATCCTCCAAACGTGCTATGACCTGTAAAAGACTCTAAAAAGACTCCAAAATACTATAAAGACTCTATAAAAAGGACTTATATCATGGCCTAAATGGGGTAAAAACCATGATATATCAACTCCCCCAGACTTAGCCTTTTGCTTGCCCTCAAGCAAATAAAAGACTAAACAGAGAAAGAGGTTTGAAAACGCGGAGACTCACCTGTTCATGAACCATCGAAATGACCTTTTTTCCAAGTACCCAAATGTCACCAAACCAGCTTTTGATCTAACCACCATGTACTTCTCCGTAGACATTCGCAGCTTTTCCAGACTCCACCCATTATCCCACAGCATTGTTCAAGTAAAACCTTCATCGCCAGTTTCATCGCTGCAGTTAATGTTCAAGAACCTTCTAGATTCTTTACCAGACAATATCATGACAAAGGAACCACCCTTTTTAACACTTTTTTGTATCAATTTCTCTCCTCCAGACTTATTTCTTATTATATCTTTATTATTTTTTTATTTTCAGCTTAGCATATACATATCAAGGTAGGAGACGCGAGTATTGATGGTGTTTGCCACCAAATCCCCGGTTCTTCCCTCTCTATGTATCAAAGGATGTAGGCGAATAATGGCATCATAGGAAAATCCTAGCCTCGCTTCCAATCCTTTGTGTGATCATCCCCTCTTAAGTAGAATAATGGGATCGCTGGAAATTTTCCTAACCCTCTACTCAGAAGAAAATCATTTCAATCTTTTATGCTCTTAATCTATCAACTTATTTCAGGGGAGAGAGATACCATAATTCTAAACACACGGGTTCCTTTATCAGATATGAATGATGAATCAAGCTCTATGAACACTAACCACATTGATGAAGTGCAAAAATTTGGCTCAGGCTTCAGAAGAACTCTGTTGGAGACATGGATGTTTTCTAGTCAACTGGTCAGCCTTTGGATTTTTCATTAGTCGATCTAGGACTGATCCTGTAACACTGTGCACTCAAAAACAAAATCAAATCAATAGGTTCAAGCACAGGATCAACATCTCCAACAAATTTTGACTCAATAAAACAGTTTTGACTCGATAAAACGACTGACTCTAAGAAAAACGAAAACAATGTCAGCAGACACCTCCCCCAGACTTGAACAACACTGTCCTCAGTGTTATCTAGCCTAGAGTCAGTGAAAGAAACAAAGAAAAAGGATAGAACGAAGAGGAACAAGAAATTACCGTTCTGGAGCAGTCGGTGTCGATCGACACACGGCATGGTATCGATCGATACCATGCTTAGATCGACTTTGTGAATTTTCATCCGCGATTGGTGTCGATCGATACCATAGGGGTATCGATCGATGCTTAGGCGATTTCGAGTTGCTCCTTGTTCATCCTGACACAGACTCAAAACAAACGAAAATAAAAATAAAAATGAATCAAAAACACACTCACCAGTGGGTTGCCTCCCACCAAGCGCTCGTTTAACGTCAATAGCTTGACTGTAACGCCCTTCAGGCTGGATAAGAGTGAGAGCTTGCACCAAAACAGGCTCCATCACTTGACATTACTAGCTTCAGCGTTCTGCTTAGCATGCTGTCCACAAACTCCTGCCCTTTCTCTTTCAGCTCAGAAGTAAGAAGGACTCTGGCCTTGGAGAATGGTTTCAAGGCTCCTTTGCATTTGACCTTGTAATCAATCGAATTCCCATCACACTTCTGAGGAATCAAAGTGACATGGGGATTCTCGACCTTTTTGTTCTTGGCCTTCTTCTTCTTTGTTGCCTTAGTCTTCTTCTTGGGGATGTTGGGCGGTTCACCTGGAATATCTGCGACAGTAGGCTCATCAGGAGGCTCTTCCAGAAGATCAATTGCTAGCGACTCTCCTGTGATAACCTTGATGCTAGAGGCACGTGTGGGAATACTCCTAGGTGGAATGACATCATAGTAGACATCACCGTCAATGTAAGAGAAAGATAGTCTCTTATTAGGTGTGTCTATGATCGCGCCTGCAGTAGCCATGAACGGTCGTCCCAGGAGTATAGGCATACGAGATATCGCACCCATCTCCACAACCTGAAAATCAGTAGGCACCAGACAGTCTCCTACTTGGACTAGCAAACCATGGATAGTACCGTGTGGAAGCGAGGTGGAGTTGTTCGCGAATGTGATAGATGCCTCTGGTGATCGAATATCAGCTCCTAACCGCTCTGCAATTGCCCTTGAGATGACGTTGACACTAGCCCCTGAGTCGACAAGAGACTCTTTGAAATTAACTCCTGAGATGGAGCATGGAACTGCGAATTTCCCTGGGTCTTCCCTCTGTGTCAATTTCCGCGGTTGTAGTGAATTGCGAACTCTTTCTCCTATCACCTCACGTGATTTCTTGGCTTCTGGTTCTTTCTGCGAGGGGTATCGATCGATACCAGGTAGGGTATCGATCGACGCCATGCGATTTGAATCGTTTCTGACAGGTACATCTTCATCAGAAAGAAGCTCCACGTTCGGGTTATCCAGCATATACTGTAGTCTAGCAATCTCCCATTCCTCCCTTGTCAGCTTAGGAACCATAGGATAAGGCATCCTGGTTACATACACTCGTTCTGCAACGACCTTAGGCACCACAGTAGAACTCTCTGTTGTCTCCTCAGAAATCACCTTAGTATCGACCGATACCAATGGGGTATCGATCGATACACGGGTGATTGAATCCATTCTTGCAGACGTCTGGGCTGGTATCGATCGATACTGGGTAGTATCGATCGATGCTTGTGCGATTTCAGGAATGGCTTCGAGATTTTCTGCACGTAAGCTGATGGCATTGACGTGTGCATTGTGTGATTGAACCGCCTTTCCCTTGGAATTTGCTGCAGTCTGAGCTACTTGCGTCTCCAGCATCCTGTGGCTCGTATTTAGTGCCTCGATCCTTCCACTCAAATCGGTGTACATGGTGTCCATCTTACCATTGAAGGTGGCTGTCATCTTCTCCTGCCCTTGAACCAGGTGTTCAAGCATAGCCTCAATCTTACTCTCAGGAGCTTTGGGTGGTGGGGATTGGTACCCTCCTTGCTGAGCATTGTTGGTGAAGTTTCGATTGGAGTTGTATCCGAATCGCTGACCCTGAAAACCAGAACCACCAATGTAGTTAACATCTTCCACTTCATTCTCAGCAGCGAAGTGGACGGCCTTTGTTGTCTTTCCCAGCAGAAGACTGTGCATAGAATCCAGCTGAGCTTTCACTTCAGCGATCTGTGACCCATCCATGTTACCAGCCAGCTTCTTGCGCTCGAAGTCTGCGCTCTTGGTGCTACTACTAGATGCAAAGTTCTCAATCAACACAATAGCATCTTCAGGATATCTGGTGTTGAAATTACCATTGCTCGAAGAGTCCAGACCCATCTGATATCTCCAATCTACTCCTCTGAAGAAGATACCCAGCAGCTGCACATCAGAGTATCCATGATGTGGACAATCTCTCTGGTACGATCTGAATCTTGTCCAAGCAGCCTTGAACGCCTCAGTAGGTCCTTGAGAAAATTGGGAGATTTTATTTCTCAGATCTTCAGATCTTCCATCATCGTAGAAGTTAATCAAGAAGGCTCTCTTGGTGTCCTCCCAATTAGTTAGCGATCCAGGAGATAGCTGCCTCAGCCAGTAAGTAGCTTCTCCACCTAGAGAATAGGGGAAAAGCTTGCAGAAGAGATAGTCGTAGGACACTCCATTGCTCTTAATGCTAGTGACCAAGTCCTCGAACCTCTCTACATGGTCCATTGGATGTTCATGAGGAAGACCATGAAAGAGATGCTGTCCCACTAGAGTGAAGTAAGCAGGCTTCAGCTCAAAGTCATTCCTCTCAAACGCAGGAGGACGAATTGCTGAACGATTGGCGAAAAACTGCTCTGGCCTGTTGTACTCACCAATCGTTCTTCCACGATTAACCACAGCATTCCCTGTGTTGGTGCGCCCAGCTGGCGCGACAATCTCAACAACCGCAGCAGGGACAACGATGTTACCAGCTTCATCAAGTCGCTGCCCTCTCTCATTACACACGTGACCCTCTTGGTCTCTCAGAATTCCAACTTCATCAGCTCTTAAAACCACTGGGTTGTTCATCCCTGATGTTTGCTTGGTCTTTCTGTTTGTGCGTTCCACAAACGCTAGCTGTTCCAATGACAGTTCAACTAGCTGTGTGCTCTTGTTGCTCCTGGTTTCTCGAACAAGCATACACCTGCAAACAAAACACTAGGCAAAGCACGTAAGTAACCAGAAAAATACGTTGAGTATCGATCGATACCAAGTGGTGTCGATCGATACCAACAAAAGAAGACGACGAATATCGACCGATACTACAGAGTATCGATCGATACCGACGAACTTAGTCGAAATTCTAAACTAAAATCTAATGGCGAAATTGAGTCCCCGGCAACGGCGCCAAAATTGATATGCTCAATTTAATACCCTAAAGTACTAAAGCAGTTGTAATAGTATAGCTAGGGGTCGAACCACAGAAGACTCACAGAAACGCACAATAGATTCTATAGTGTCGAATTACGCTAAGCCAAACAGTTGTAATTAAAAGCAGTGCAGAAATTAAAGGAGTTGTAAATCAATTGAGAAATATAGGCTCAGGGTTTTTCTCAGGAAATCAGTGAATGCAGACTAACTAACTAACAGGATTCAGATTTAGCGCAGTTCTTGAACTCAAATCACTAAAATATAGCTAACCAACTCTCGTTGCGAAAACTATCTAAATCTAAATCCCAAGAATTCCAAATCTCTTTTGCGAATCCTAAATTCTAAATCAGCTTTAATATCAGGTTTGATATGTTCACAAATCAATTAAACCAAATCTCTTTGCGAATAATCAATTTGCTCACCTAGGTTCTATCAGGTAATTAATCGCACTCTCGTGCCTAATCAATTATCCTAAGATCTAAGTTCCAGATTCGTCAACCTAGAATTAGCTATGAACACAACCTAAGGTGAAGAACTAATTCAGATGGTGAATCCTAAACAGATAATTAACCTAGCATTCAAAGAAATCCTTTATGAGAAAACCCTAAACCTAAAGTGGATCTACTCAGACATGACGATTGAATCAAAAGACATGTTTGAATAAATCATCAATAGAATAGGAAGAAGGGTTTAGAGATCTGATCTCGGACGAAGGGAGATTCAGACTTGTCTCTCTAAAACCCAAAGTAAAATCAAACTATAAAATAAAGCATAAAAAGACATAGCCTAAACAATGGCTGTAAAATCCTATTTATAACCTAAATCACGATTTGGGGTCTTCTTGTAATTATCAAAGACTTCTGGGCGCTTTTGCAATTCCTCAAGTCTTGGAAAACTCGCGGGTCGTGTCTTGCTGCGCTGAGTGTCGATCGATACCAAGGGGTATCGATCGATGCTCGACGTGAATTCAGGTTCTCAGCGACACGATCTTTAGCTCTGCTACAAACTGCTCCAGAAAGCTCCAATACTTCCAATAATCCTCCAAACGTGCTATGACCTGTAAAAGACTCTAAAAAGACTCCAAAATACTATAAAGACTCTATAAAAAGGACTTATATCATGGCCTAAATGGGGTAAAAACCATGATATATCAGTGGGTGCGGAAGAAAATTCAGCTTTGTTCAAATGGGCGACATCTGATGTGAAGTTCCCGGACGGGTACGTATCTAATTTAGCTAAATGTGTTGAGAATGGCCAAAAGTTTTCCAGGATGAAGAGTCATGACTGTCACGTCTTTATGCAACGACTACTTCCTTTTGCATTTGCTGAACTTATACCAGGAAATGTACACGAAGCAATTGCAGGCATTGGAGGGTTTTTTCGGGATCTTTGTACCCGTATTTTGTCAGAAGATGTTATTGCACAACTTGATGCTAGTATTCCTATTTTGTTGTGCAACATGGAGAAAATATTTCCCCCAGCATTTTTTGATGTTATGGAACATCTACCTATTCATCTACCTCACGAAGCAGAACTTGGGGGACCTGTGCAGTATCGATGGATGTACCCATTCGAGCGATTCATGGGACATTTGAAGCGTAAGGCTAAAAATCTAGCCAAAGTTGAAGGCTCAATAGTAGCAGGAAGTTTAACAGAAGAAACTTCTCACTTCACGGGGTACTATTTTGGCTCGAAGGTTAGCACACGGAAAAGGGCAGCACGGCGATATGATGATGGAGGTGTAGGCCGAACATATGCTAATGAAGGTGTCCCAGATATCTTTTCTTCAATCGGTCGATTATGTGGAAGAGTGAAGTCAGTTTGGTTTGCCAATGAAAAAGACCATCATAGTGCACAAACGTATATCCTCTTAAATTGCGAAGAAGTTAGTCAATTTGAGACGTAAGTGTATAAACATACGTCTTATATATATGGCTAAATTATATATATGCTAGCTTTATACCAATTACAAATACTTTTGTATGCAGTGAATTTGTTAGACAAGTCCGAGAAGTCATTGAAGGAATCTCAGACGATGAAATCAACAAGCGTAAAGATCAACATTTTGCCCCGTGGTTGAAGACGCAAGTACGTAAAATTTTAAGTGATCTGATTAATTACTAACTTGGACAATTAACCTAATACATATTTTGATTACTTTTTTAATTAAATTAATTAATGATATATAGGTCGAGTATGGGGATACCGCATATCCACTCTGGTTCCATGAGTTAATAAAAGGCCCCATATCGAAGATAACGAGTGCACCCATGTATTGCACACGCGGATATATATTTCATACATTCAAATACGGAAATCAAAGAGCTACTGCCAACTACGGGGTATGTGTGCGGGGCGAAATAGATTTTTATGGAGTGTTGCAAGACGTAATTGAAGTTGAGTACCCTGGTTGCTTAGGTTTGAAATGCGTTCTGTTCAAATGCGACTGGTTCGATCCAACAGTTGATCGAGGCGTCCGTAAAAACAAATTTGGGGCAGTAGATGTCAACCAATCACGACGTTACAATAAGTATGAGCCATTTATCCTAGCATCACAAGCAGAACAAGTCAGCTTTGTTACATATCCGCGAGTTCGCACCACCCGTATCTCATGGTTATCAGTTATAAAAGTTTCTCCGAGGGGTCGAATTGTGGGGGTTGATGAGGAACTACCAATGCAGCAAGATCATTGCTCTGATATGCCAGAACTAAATTAGAGCAATGAAGACATCCTTTTGATAGATCCTCAAAAGAGGCCAAAAGAGGCAAGTTGAATATCTCTCAGACGATACAGAGGAAGAAGATGAGGAAGATGAGTTCGAAGAAAGTGATGAACCAGATGATCAAGAAACGGATGTGTACTACTCTTCGTCCGAAAATGAATCAGAGTGACCGCGCTAGCTAGTAATTATTGTGAATTTAATGTATTAATATAATATTGTGATCGAGTAATTATTGTGAAATTTAAGTGATATGATTTCTATGAAATCCCCTAAACCCCAAACTAAATTCCATCTCCGATCTCCATTCATTTTCCGCCGTAGGTGCGGCGATTAATAAATTACGAGACATATGTGTCTATGTGTCATGTAATTTATTAATTGCCTCAACAACAGCGGGAAATAAGTGGTGATCGGAAATGGGATTTAGTTTGGGGTTTAGAGATTTCAAAGGAATCGTCGCTAAATCGTCGCTAATTTTGATTGTCACAAAATCGTTGCAATATTTGCGACGATTTAGCAATGAATATGGACGAAACGTGGCTAAATCGTCGCAAACTATAAATGTCACAAAATCGATGCAAAGTTGCGACGATTTAGCAACGAATTGTCATAAACCCTAAACCCTAAACCCTTTGCCATAAACCCTAAACCCTAACATATTACCATCTCATTGTATTATGCATCTTTCAATGAAATTGATCGTGACTTTAGAGAATTGTCCGAAAATGAAAACTTGGTCAATCACAGTAATATCCACAAACTGAATCATTGTATTAATAATCTAAAATATACGCAAACTATATGTTTTACTGATTTTTCAATCTCGATGAACTTATTGATAATTTCATGAATTTGGATTTACGGTAAACATGTAAAGTTGTTTCTGGAATGTTGCAATCGACGTTACAATTTTGTACCTATACCCTAAACCCTAAAACAGATTTTACAAACATCCTCACTAATTCGTTGCAAAATTAGCGACGATTTAGCAACGAATTAAGACTAATCGTGGCTAAATCGTCGCAAACTATAAATGTCACAAAATCGATGCAAAGTTGCGACGATTTAGCAACGAATTGTCATAAACCCTAAACCCTTTGCCCTAGATCCTAAACCCTAACATATTACCATCTCATTGTATTATGCATCTTTCAATGAAATTGATCGTGACTTTAGAGAATTGTCCGAAAATGAAAACTCGGTCAATCACAGTTATATCCACAAACTGAATCATTGTATTAATAATCTAACCTATACGCAAACTATATGTTTTACTTATTTTTCAATCTCGATGAATTTATTGATAATTTCATGAATTTGGATTAACGGTAAACATGTAAAGTTGTTTCTGGAATGTTGCAATCGACGTTACAATTTTGTACCTATACCCTAAACCCTAAAACAGATTTTACAAATATCCTCACTAATTCGTTGCAAAATAAAATGTCACAAAATCGATGCAAATTGGCGACGATTTAGCAACGAATTGACACTAATCGTGGCTAAATCGTCGCAAACTATGAATGTCATAAAATCTATGCTAATTTGCGACGATTTAGCAATGAATTGTCATAAAATTTACCGCGTGTCGGTCAATTAAACTCCCGCGTGTATGAATGTCACAAAATCGTTGCAAAGTTAGCGACGAATTAGCTACGGTTTGATTGCCTCGATATAGCGACGACAAGTAATCTTATATATACACGCGAGTTCCTTGCGAATTCATTTACAAACAAATTAAAAAAAAAAAACTGATCATAACTTCCTTGCGAAAAAGGTAAATTTTTTTTTTAATGTTTTTAATTAATTAGTATAGATAAAAATGAAACAATTTAGGTCGGTAGAAACGGAATCAAATTAGAAAAAATAGCAGACTGCCCGGATGTTTATAGATAATAGTTTTTTTTCATTTTTATGCAGATGGGTTAGCATCGTGCACATTACGCTCAGTTTTTGAGAGATATTGGTGATGCTTCGGGTACCGGGTTGCCTCCGTCTTCTGAGGCTACAGAGACGGATTTCGTCCCGGTGACGCAACCTCCGCCGCCTCCACAACCACCTCAGATTCCGCAACCTGGAGGCCATGCCCCGGCCCCATATGCACACATGACGGTTCTTGATTTGCTTGCACAGCCGGGCGTCATAGGCTTAAAAGATTAGATCCGGATCATACTGACGGGTCGGAATGGTAATATATATAAATATATATTTTTTACATTTATTATTACATATTTATATTTATTTCTAACAATTCAAAATTTTATAATTTTTTGTTTCAGGTTTGGAGTTGAATCCAAAGTTGGACGCACCGTTTCCGACATCATCAAATCCTATTTTATCGAGCCTCATACCAATTTTACCCAGCTTCCTTCACACGTCAAGGAGACATGGTTCAAGATGTTTGCGGTACGTATGGAAAAAATATTTTTCTTCTTCCATAATTATTTTAATTATATTTAAATATATATTTAATTTAATTTTATAAAATATGTAATTATTTTTGTTTCTCATGCAGCAAAAATATCACTGGGATCTTTCGATTCATGGCAAGGTTGAAACTTTATTTCTCGAGAGGGTGAAGTTTCGTATCCAAGGCGTGGTTGGTGAGTGGAAGAAAGCATGGAAGATTTCTGGGGATTTAGCAAAGCCCCTGCACATGGATAAAGCCGTTTGGGACGGCTTGGTGCGGTATTGGATGGATCCGAAGTCCATCATAACTGCTGAGAAGTGTTCGGCTTCCCGCAACACCGTTGATTCGGATGGGAAACTCAAGGCTCTGCCTCATACAGCTGGGCAAACACCTTTTGCGGGTGTTCGTCTACAGATGGTAATTAAATTTATTTAAATTAATTAATTTATTTAATTTACTTCGTCAATAACATAGTTTTTTTCTTTAGGCCGCCGAAGACGGAGGTGTACTCCCTCCGATGACCAAGGTTTTAGAGCGGACGCACTGGAAGAAGGATGGTTCCTTTGTTTCCGAGACTGCCGAGCACATCTTCAATGAGGTGACTTCCAAAGTCACCGAACGAGAGACACATCTCTCTCAACAGCTATCTCCAGGTGGTTCGTCGGTCATGCATGGAGGGTTGACCACACCCGATATTGACCGGATCTTCGAGCAGGTATATAGAATAGTTAGTACTTATTAATTTTTAGTTTTTGATTTTATAAAAATTTATAATTGTAAATTTAAATATAGGTTGCCCCTAAGAGAAAGGGGAAGGTTGTCGGGATGGGATCTATTCGAGATGTCTCGGCTGCTTCTTCATATGCTCCGCGACGACGATAGCCAGAAGATGATCCAGTCGTGTTACGTGCCACGATTACGAGTCTTCAGGAGCGGGTTGAGACCGAGTCTCAGGGATATCAGGCGAAGATTGCGAGTCTTCAGCAGCGGGTTGAACTGGATGCTACGCAGAATGACGAACTCTTCGACATCTTGGCAACAGGAAACCCGACAATGCAGGCCATGCTATGGGAAAAGCGAAGACTCCGAGCAGAGGCAGATGCAGCGGCAGCGGCAGCGGCAGAGGCAGCGGCAGGCCCATCCGGTTCGTCGAGACGTCCCGAAGACGATGTAAATCTAGACGATTACGATATAGTTATATAGATTTAGGATTTCGAATTCTAATTTTGGTTTTTTTTTGTAACAAATTATAATATTTTTTTGTAATAAAATATTATTACATATTATTTTTATAATTTAGAAATTAATAAAATTTTAAAAATAATAAAAATCATATATCGAATCGTCGTTAATTCGATGGTAAATAATAATCCTCATTGTTTCGTTGCTAAATTAATCGTCATAAAATCGTGGCTAATTTACAACGATTATACGACGATTTATTAGGAACGATGTTGCGACTATTATTTAGCAACGATTTTATGACGATTTATTAGCAACGAATTAACGACGAAATTTTTTTTCCATCGAATTAACAATGAAATATTTCCCATCGAATTTCCATCGTTTTTACGACGTATTTATATTCGTCGTAATTTCAATGTAATATTTACGACGATTTAGCAACGAAAATTTACCGACGAATTTTTGTCCCTCGTACTTTCCCGACGAATTTACGACGATTTGTGGTTTGCGACGATCAGTTAACGACGATCTCTTTTTCGTCGCAAATTCGATTCAAACCCTCTTTTGCAACGATTTTACAACGATATCGTTCGTTGCAAAAAAGGTGTTTTCTTGTAGTGTCAGTCTTTACATGACCAGACTGACTCACTTGCTATCGTGTGTGCGGATGTCGCCAAAGAGAACATAAGGTTTGGAAGCCTTGGACCAAGTGTGATTGTAATGAAGGATTCGCGAGGCGTAAAACAAATATGAAGTTCTAAGGAGGGCAATGAACAACATAGTGATTGGTTATCATAGTGAACAATGGAACGCTCCTACTAATAACAGTGTGTGCCCGAGAGAAAATATCTGGAGGAAGAGAACTTACAACGAGCATGCCAGTCACGTTTCTTTACACGTCTGGGAATCACCCTAAAGTAAGCGAACTAGAACCAGTGTGGAAGGTCACCACACATATACTTCTTCAAGGAGTATATACGGGTTTGGATGATGATTATCTGACGGAAAAGATATCATAGGAAGTGTAAGGCGTGCAGATGGTGAAAGCGAAGTTCATAGTTCCTAGTGGACTACATCAAGTTACCGTTACCTGAATGGAAAGGGATATGGTGACAAGTACCATTACCCGAATGGAAAGAGATATGGTGACAAGTACCATTACCCGAATGGAAAGGGATATGGTGACAAATATCATTATCCGAATGGAAAAGGGGATATGGTAACAATGGAATACGCTATTGGTCAGCCCAAAGCGAATGCGGTAAGGAAGCAACTTGGGTAGTTGCAACGCGGACTGAGTAAGAAAGAACGGAGAAGCAAAAATGGACAAGATAACCCGTATAGTTCAGTGTGGCTTTTGGACAAGCCCAGTTAATGGTCATCCGTTGAACATAAGGGTGTAGAAAGAAGAGTCCTTGTCAAGTGTGCGGGAATTACTAATCAGGCCAGGTGTTATGGAATTCACTAAGGCTAGGTGGTAATTGATTTTTTTAGGGAAGGTGAAAGGTATTCACTAAGGACTGTGAAAAGGAATTCACCAATAAATGTAAGGAGGAGTTGTTCACATTTGGAGCTATCTCTGGTGCAAGGACTTCAAGGGCGCGTTAGGAAGTAACTTCGGGGAAAACGGATGGAAACGTAAATCCCAATTGGAACGGGGACCCCAAGAAAGTGTTAGGAAAACACTACGACGGCTTGATAGGTTGGAAAACCTTGAAATGGAAATCAGTTGTGTAATCAGAGTGAGTGCAACGGAAGCGTGGTGGGTCATAACCCATAGGTCTCATGAAGTCATAAAGGTCATGGCTATCATCTATCTTCAGCATGGTATAAGGTAAGGTAAGAATATCTGCTTGCGCAACAATCATCACTACAATGGCACAACACCGGGAGGACCAATGGGGAAGATACATTCGGAAGTGGATGATTCCCATCATGATTAGAATTGCTCGAAGGATGAGTGTTCTATTTAGGCTCTAGGAGGTTAACAACCATGACACTAGACGCCCCATGTCTTCATACGGGTAAACATCGACTTGAACCATACTCAAAGACAAAGATGGTGTCCTGTTCGACCCTAAGTTGGAAACTTGAAGGCAAGAGTAAACCCTTTTCCGCGAAGTGGACGTTGGAAGTAATGCATCACCCACCCACAAACCCTTGTTATAAATGAGGATAAAGAGCCTTGCGGGCAACACCTACGAGAAGGACACTCCGAAGTTTGATCGGAAACAAAGTTTGTTAAGGTCTGCTGGGAGAGAGATGGTATCTGTGAGGAAACGTGGGAACCAGAACAACAAATGCGAAATGAATACCCCAAGCTCTTTAAAGACAATAGTGGAACCGTAGATGTAGTGGTGAATTCGGGGATGAATTCTTTTCAAGGAGGGGAGAATTGTAACATCCCTAAACCAGCCAACTAGAAAAAGCCCAACAAGGAAAAGCCCAACCAGAAAACCCTAACCCTAGAACCCTTCACCTCTATAAATAGAGAGAGCTCGTGGCAAAGAGGAGGCAGAGTGTTCTTGCAGCGAAGTCCTGTTGAAATCATCTCTGAGCAACCACCGTCGAATTACCTTGAAGGAGAATCCATTGTAGCCACCTGAAGGCAAGGAAAGGCAGATCATACCCGTTTTGGTAGAAAGGAGCAACGAACGGTCAAACCAGATCTAAACGATCTGAAACATGGTGAGTACTTTCTCGACTCTCTAATCTATCCAACGCCAAAAGAGGATTGTTATTCGGAGTTGTGATATGAAAGTTATGGATGTTTTCCCATGCCTGATCTGTGCAGTGCGGACCTGCGACAGTGAGAGGAGAAACCGATCTGGAGGTTCGGTAGTGATCCGATCAAGTTGATATTTCGTAAGGATGTTTGTAACCCTTAGATCTAAGTGTCTGTGATATATCTCAGTGTTCTACTATGTGGTTTGGAAGTTATGTTAGTTTTACCGAGACCGTTCTGCGCAGCGCACATGTTAGACCATACTGGCGAGTTGAGTTGTTTGGATAGGTAAATCAATCTGGATCAACCTGAAACTTTGCATATATCCTAAGGACACGTGGATCTAGCTCTCGGTTGAAGGATAACCGATTTTAGCCTCATGAGCATCTGCAATCGTGTTGTCAATTCAGTGGCAAAGGTGAGGATTAGATCTAGGCTTCCTTCATGTTCAGTTGTTTCTCTTTAGTGTGTTGAGTCTAGATCTATTCAGGTTAGGGCGTGTTACGGAGTACGGACACGTTTTCAGTGTACATATTGTTTGACTTGCATTTGTTGAATGAACTGGATTAAGAAAGCATTAGATGAATAACCTGCATCCTTGTTTTATCACCCGGTTGTGTGAATAATGAATGTAGCTTAGTGAGAAATGAGGTCATCGTCACTGTGAAGGAATCAGTGGTACGATTTGATTGATGGACCCGAGACCAACAGTCTGGTAGGCTTCCAACGGGGTTAAAAGGAGCTTTTCCGAGCTTCAGGTTTGAGAAAAAGGCCAGTGAGCCAAATATGAGAAAAGGCCGGAGAGCTAGATGGGTTCCTTTGCTTGTAAATTGATTGTGCGCTGGTAGAGCGTTATGTTTGATACGTATGTAGATTTAAACTTGGCATATTGGAAAGAAATGGTTGAATGTGTTGAGAGTGTAGGTTTAGTTCTCACTGGGTAATCCAAATTAGTCATCCCTCTCCCTTCTTTTCAGGTGAGTCCGATGAGGACGAGTATGTAAAACTAGATGAGTAATTCTAGTGTGGTGTGCGGTTTTTGGAGTTCGGAAGTTCTCCTTTGGGATTTTATTGGCATTTCTGTTATTTCCTTTAAAGACAATTATTCGTTATTTGTTTCGGATTCATATAAGATTTATGTTGGATTTTTAAGACGATTATTTGAGATTTAATAAGAAGTATTATATAGAAAGTGGATATTGTGTAATGAATTATTGTTGTTACGGAGATAAAAAGACGGGGTCGAGGGTGGCATTGCCGATTCGTCTAATCCCTTCGGGAAGGCGGGATCGGAGTGTTACAGATCATGAACAAGATTTTAAGAGGTCAAAGTAGAGAACTGATTTACCCTTGTCAGGAATGCAAACCGCAATGACTCAATTTTTGCTCCTGCACAAAGCCTGAGGTCAAAACCAAGGGAATCTATCTCAATCAGCTTCACTTCCTGCAACATAATAAAAAAAGGTTTGGTCTGATCATATTTTCATACACAAACTGCATCTGAATATTCACAGTGTATTGTATGAAAAGAATATTCATGAAACCTAAAGAAACTTCGTGTCAAAAATTCAGGTATTTCAACGCGTAACTAGAGCTTCTAAAGTTAAGTTGCAGCTATTTTACCTCTGCTTGAATACTGTAATGTCTCCAACACAAAGATCTAAGGGTTCAGCTAGTTTATCACCAGAATCTTCTAAACGGCTTATGATTCCAGCTGATGCATGAGCGACAGCATCAGGTTGTGCTTTTCTGACATCTTCCACTTCAACGTCAGTCTGTTCCCAAGAGTAAATGACACTACTAAGCATAAGCTTGCAACAAAACGCAGAGTCTAGATAAGAAGTAGAACTCGAAAACAGGAACCATAATATTTTCCAATTGCGAAACAAAGCAAGGGCAAGACACAAAGTTTTCCAGATAAACAGACAATGGATAGACAGAGAAGGGAAAAAAAAAACTCGCAAGGACACGGATAAATTTATAAAAAAAAAAAATGGTGAAGCTTTACTGCAAACCTGATCCCCTTGTGCTGTAATAAGCTGAATTCTTATCATCTCCAGCTTGTAAAATGCCACCACATTTCTCGTTTTCTCAGATTCGTCACCATCTGCCTTATTAATGTCTTCAATCTTTTCTTGTAAGTTTTCTACATCCTTGTTTCCCTTAGTACTTGTAGAATTTCTATCAGCAAATTTCTTTTGGATATCCGAATAATCTTCCACTAAGATATGACTCAAAAGTCCCTGGATGGCAAGGCCAGCATACGGCTGATCCATCCAATCTACAGGATCATTAGAAGCAACCTAAAATTGGTAAATACACAAAGTTTGTTATGACTTGCATATCACTTTTATTTAGAATCACAGCACATTTTCTCAGAACTTGAGTTTAAAGTTAACCTCGGTGATTCTCTTTGCAAAAAACATGGGATGGCAACTCCTCATCGTTTCCAAATTAGCCCAGTCACCAAGCGATTCATCTTCATCCTCATCATCATCATCATCGTCATCCTTGAAGATGCAAGTGTTGCTGTGTCAATCACGAAGTAGTACAGGAAGTGGTACAGGATGTGAATATATGAGATTGCTGAGATATGTTCGAATCTGGGTGATAAGATTCGAATCTAGAGTTGCTTGGTGAATTGGAATGAAGATATGTGTGTTTGAAGTGTTGCTGTACCAATTGAGAAGTAGTACAGGAAGTGCTACAAGCGATACAGGAAGTGCTACAGGCGATCAAATCGTGGTCATTGGATGAATTGGGGCCAGCGTGGGCTGGAGTAAACTTCTAGAATATTCTAGAGACGTGCCAAGAGGGGTATATGAGCTGGATAAAGAAGATATTATTGTTTTAGAGTGTTTCCATATTCTTAGGAGAAAATATTGGAAAAAGAGAATATTTCCTAAAAGATTTGGAGATATCTTGAATAAAGGAAATATGCTATATGGAAATTCTTGGAGTGAAAGTTGAAGCATATATAGAGCAGGTCGTGGCCCTTTGGTAACGGACAAAAAGCTTGAGAGAAAAACAAACGAAAATGGTTTTTTGTTGGGGTGACATCATCTGTGTCAGTGAGTGAATCAAAGTCTAGGCTTGGGGGAGTTTAGCCCAGGGTTAGGTTATCCTGAAGAGTTCATGTTATAGAATAGAGCGGTATTTCAAGAGGTTGATCTACGCGTTTGCAATTGTGTTGTAATTGCTTTCTTATTCTAGTGAATTCGAATACTGGACGTGGTCCCGGGGAGTAGGAAACGAACCTCGTTAAAAAACTCTGTGTCTCTTTATTTTCTGCACTTTATTTGTGTCTCACCTACACTTTCAATTGGTATCAGAGAGGGTTCTCGATAGAGATTTAGTCTTGTTTCGGGTAGATCTAAGGTGAGGATCAAAAGTAGTACAGGAAGTAGGACAGAGTTTGAAATCAGGTTTGATGGAGTCCTATCATGAGGGTACGTCTATGGCAAGACCACCGCGACTTGATTCTTCTAATTATGGGTATTGGAAGGTTCGTATGCAAGCTTTCATTAGTGGTCTTGATAAAGATTGTTGGAATTCGATTGAGATAGGTTGGAATCCTCCTACGATGACTGATGATAAGGGAGTTGAAGTTCCTAAGCCGAGGGATAAGTGGAATGCTACAGAGAAGAAGGCATCAAGTTGTAATTCTAAGGCCAAGACTGCGATTTACAATGCAATTGATGCAAACTACTTCAAGCTGATTTCTCAATGTGCATCAGCTCAGAAGGCATGGAAGACATTGGAGAACATGTTTGAAGGTACTACAAGTGTCAAGAGAACTAAGCTGGATATGTTAGCATCTAAGTTTGAGAATCTAAGGATGGATGATGGGGAAACCGTGGCTCAATTTAGTGCTAAGCTGTGTGACATATCTAATGAGTCATTCGCTCTTGGAAAGCAGTACAAGGACAAAAAGTTTGTGAAGAAACTGAAGAGATCTCTTCCATCAAAGTTTGAGTCAAAAATCTCTGCAGTTGAAGAAGCTCATAATCTGGATGAGATGGCTTTTGATGAATTTGTTGGGATACTTCAGGCTTTTGAGTTGAGCAAATCATATGAAGACAAAGGTAAGAAGAAGGATGCTGATGTTGGAGTTGCTCTAAAGGTTTCATCTTCTGAAGATCCTATGGCGATGCTGTCAAGACAATTTGCTAAGTATTTGAAGCAGAAGGGAAACCGAACAGAGAAAGGAAAGGAAATTGGCAAGTCATTGATATATCATGGTTTTTACCCTGTTTAGGCCATGATATAAGTCCTTTTATAGAGTCTTTTCTTGTGTTTTGGAGTCTTTTAGAGTCTTTCACAGGTTATAGCACGTCTGGAGCTTAATTGGAATTATTGGAGCTTTTCTGGAGCATTCTGGAGCGAGACTGAAGTCTGATGACTAAGAGCCCGATCTGAGCACCGAGCATCGATCGATACCCCCTGGTATCGATCGACACTCATCGAGATTTCATGGGCCGCGACTAGTTATGAAACCTTGGAGAATTGCAAAAGCACCCAGAAGACTTTGATAATTACAAGAAGGCCCCAAATCGTGATTTAGGTTATAAATAGGATTTTACAGCCATTGTTTAGGCTATGCTTTATTATTGTTTAGGTTTAAGAGAGATTTTGGTGAGAGACAAGTCTGGTTTCCCTTCGTCCGAGATCAGATCTCAAAACCTTGTTTCTCTTTCTGATTTAATATAAGAGTATTTATTCAACATGTTTATTAATTTAATATCCATGTCTGAGTAGATCACCTGTTAGGTTTAGGGTTTTCTCATAGGGATTTCTTTGAATGCTAGGTTGATTATCTGTTAGGATTCACTATCTAAATTAGTTCTTCGCCTTAGGTTGTTCTCAAAGCTAATTCTAGGTTGACGAATCTGGAACTTAGATCTTAGGATAATTAATTAGGCACGAGAGTGCGATTAATTACCTGATAGAACCTTAGGTGAGCAAATTGATTATTCGCAAAGAGATTTGGTTTAATTGATTTGTGAACATATCAAACCTGATTTTAAAGCTGATTTAGACTTTAGGATTCGCAAAGAGATTTGGAATTTCTAGAATTTAGATTTAGATAGTTTTCGCAACGAGAGTTGGTTAATTATATTTTAGTGATTTGAGTTCCAGAACAGTGCTTAATCTGGATCCTGTTAGCTAACTTAGCTGCATTCATTGATTTCCTGAGAAATACCCTAAGCCTACATTCCTCCAATTGAATTTACAAACGTTTTACTTGCAACCCTGTTTTTCAATTACATCATCTGGTTTAGCTTGTTTCTGATCTATAGAATCTATTGAGTGATTCTTGAGTTCTTGTGTTCGACCCCTGATTTACTGCAGCAACTGCTTTAGTACTTTTTAGGGTATTAAATTGAGCATATCAATTTTGGCGCCGTTGCCGGGGACTCAATTCGCCGTTAGATTTTAGCTAGGAAATTCGTCTAAATCGCCCGAGTATCGATCGATACCCTTGAGTATCGGTCGATACCCGTCGTAAATTTCAGTTACTTACGCTCTTTACTTGTGATTTCAGGTGCATGCATAATCTTGAAACCAGAAGCAAAAAGAGTACTCCGCTAGTTGATCTATCACTGGAACAGCTAGCACAAGTGGAACGCACAAACAGGAAAGCAAAGAAGTCAGCTAAGATGAACAACAATCAAGTTGGGTTGGTTCGTGATGCTGCTGGAGCTTACAGGGACCAACAGGGTCGGTTGTGCAATGAGCAAGGACAACGTCTGGATGGAGAGGGGATTGTCATTCAACCTGCTCCGGTTGTCGCTGAGAATGCCGCTAGGAACGCAAGGGATGCTGTGGTTAATCGTGGTAGAACGATTGGTGAACACAACAGGCCAGAGCAATTTTTCGCCAATCGCTCCGCGATTCGTCCCCCTGCGTATGAGCGGAATGACTTTGAGCTGAAGCCTGCTTACTACACTCTAGTAGGACAGCATCTCTTCCATGGTTTGCCTCATGAGCATCCAATGGATCATGTAGAGAAATTCGAGGACTTGGTCACTAGCATCAAGAGCAATGGAGTGTCCTACGATTATCTCTTCTGCAAGCTTTTCCCCTACTCTCTAGGTGGAGAGGCTACTTACTGGCTGAGGCAGCTACCTCCTGGATCACTGACTAATTGGGAAGACACCAAGAGAGCCTTCCTAATCAACTTCTATGATGATGGACGATCTGAAGATCTGAGGAATAAGATCTCCACTTTTTCTCAAGGACCTACTGAGGCGTTCAAGGCTGCTTGGACAAGATTCAGATCGTACCAAAGAGACTGTCCACACCATGGATACTCTGATGTGCAGCTGCTAGGTATCTTCTTCAGAGGAGTAGATTGGAGGTATCAGATGGCTCTGGACTCTTCAAGCAATGGGAACTTCAACACCAACTATCCTGAGGACGCCTATGTGTTAATTGAGAATTTTGCATCTAGCAGCAGCACAAAGAGTGCAGATTTCGAGCGCAAGAAGCTGGCTGGTAATAAAGATGGATCGCAGATCGCTGAGTTTAAGGCTCAACTAGATTCTATGCACAGTCTTCTGCTGGGAAAGACAACAAAAGCTGTCCATTTTGCTGAGGATGTTGAGGTTTTCAATGAGAATGAAGCAGAAGACGTGAACTACATTGGTGGTTCTGGCTTTCAGGGACAAAGGAACCAGTACAACAACAATCGAGGTTTCAACAACTTCCAGCAAGGAGGATTCAACCAGAAACCTGCCCAGACCAGTGGTTACACCAGGCACTACGGAGGTCCTTCTTACGAGCCTGTGACTGCTAAGACATCAGAGAACAAGATTGAAGCCATGCTTGAAACACTCGTTCAAGGACAGCAGCAGATTACAGTAACCTTCAATGGTAAGATGGACGCCATGTACAAAGATCTGAGTGGAAGGATCGATTCTCTGGGTATTGGTCAGAAGAAGCTGGAAACTCAAGTAGCTCAGACTTCAGAGAGTTCAAGAAGACAAGAAGGTTTTCTACCAGGAAAAGGAGAGAACCCAAGGGCACACATCAATGCCATTACCTTGAGAAGTGGTAAGGAGGTCAAATCAGGGGCAAAAGTGGATCAGCCTAATGCAAATTTCGAGTTGTCTGACGATGAAGACACTGAAATCGCTAAGGCATCGATCGACACTACTCAGCATCGATCGACACCGATCGCGATTCTCAGACGGGAAAACTCAAATTCCCGTGTATCGATCGATACCCCCCCAGTATCGATCGATACCGAACCTGAAGACGATGCAGAAGTTGAGGTTGTGAAGGAGAAGCCTAAAGCAGCACCAGAGAGGGTCTACATCCCGAGGGTACCCTATCCCAGAGCTCTTGGGAAGACTAAGAAAGACGTAGAGGATGCTAAATGCAAGGAAATTTTGGACAAACTGGTTGTTGAACTTCCCTTCATCGATGCTATCAAGACCTCGGTAGCTTTCAAGAGGTATGTCAAGAAGATGGTGTCCAGCAATGTGAACCTTGAAGAAGGCTGTCTAATGATCACTCATGAGTGCAGTGCAATCCTAAGCAACAGGATCCCAACGAAACTTCCAGATCCAGGGAGCTTTGTCTTGGATTGCACAATAGCTACTGACAGGTTTGAGCGTTCTCTCTGTGACCTTGGCTCAAGTGTCAACCTCATGCCATACTCGGTTGCTAAGAGGATGGGAATGACAGACTTCACTGCTACTAGAATCTCGCTGATTCTCGCTGATCGTTCAACTAGACTTCCAGAAGGATTGCTCGAGGATGTTCCGATTGTGATTGGGAACTGCTTAATCCCAACTGATTTCATTGTCTTGGAGTATGATTCGGAACCCAGAGATCCTCTCATCTTGGGAAGGCCATTCCTAGCAACAGCTGGTGCTCTGATTGATTGCAGGAATGGGAAGATATCTCTTAACATTGGTGAGTTGGTCATGAATTTTAACATGGAAAAGATGATGAAAAGACCAACCATCGATGGGCGGACTTTCTTCGTTGATACCTTCTGTGATATTGCTGAGGAGTACTTTTTAGAGATGCATCCTGAGGACCCATTGGAGAGAGCATTGGCCTGTTCTGCTGAGTCCGAAGTTAAGCCACACGATGCTGCTGCTGAATACGGAAGGATACTCGATTCAGCACGACCAGTATCGATCGATACTCGGATGGTATCGATCGATACCCTACGTCCAGAAAGAAGTTTGGCCGAAAGAACTATGCAAGCTGCTGGGCTTGGAGATTGGAGCGAGGAGAACGCTCCTAAAGTGGAACTCAAACCACTTCCTGCGAATCTAAGGTATGGTTTTCTTGGTCCTAATTCCACGTACCCTGTAATCCTTAATTCTTCTTTGAACAACGCAGAGGTCACTTTACTGCTAAGCAAGCTGCGCAAGTATCGCAAAGCTCTTGGCTATTCTCTTGATGACATTTCAGGTATTTCCCCGAACCTGTGCATGCATAGGATTCATCTTGAGGACGCGTCAAAGGCTTCAGTTGAGCATCAAAGGAGGCTGAATCCAAACCTGAAGGAAGTGGTTAAGAAAGAGATCATGAAACTCTTAGATGCAGGAGTTATCTATGCTATCTCAGATAGCTCTTGGGTCAGTCCAGTGCACGTTGTTCCTAAGAAAGGAGGGATAACTGTGGTGAAGAACAACATGGATGAGATGATTCCCACAAGGACTATCACAGGACATCGAATGTGCATTGATTACAGGAAGTTGAACGCGGCCACACGGAAAGATCACTTCCCATTGCCATTCATTGACCAGATGTTAGAGAGATTGGCCAGTCATCCCTACTACTGCTTCCTTGATGGATATTCAGGTTTCTTCCAGATTCCTATCCATCCAGATGACCAAGGGTATACCACTTTCACGTGTCCCTATGGCACGTTCGCATACAGGAGAATGCCATTTGGATTGTGCAACGCTCCAGCCACTTTTCAGAGGTGCATGATGTCCATCTTCACAGACATGATCGAGGACTTCATGGAGGTGTTCATGGATGATTTTTCAGTATATGGGTCATCATTCAAGATCTGTTTGACTAATCTGTGCAAGGTGCTCCAGAGGTGTGAAGAGAAACACTTGGTCCTTAACTGGGAAAAGTGTCATTTTATGGTTCAGGATGGCATTGTACTTGGGCACAAAGTCTCTGAAGCTGGAATCGAAGTTGACAAAGCCAAGATTCAGGTCATGACAAGTCTCCCACCACCTACTTCTGTGAAGGATATTCGGAGTTTCCTTGGTCATGCTGGTTTTTACAGGAGGTTCATCAAGGATTTCTCCAAGATAGCACGTCCACTCACTGCTCTGCTGTGCAAAGAGATCAAATTTGATTTCACAGCCGATTGTCTTGCAGCCTTTGAGGAGATCAAAAAGGCTTTAGTGAGTGCTCCTGTTGTGCAACCCCCTGATTGGATTCTGCCTTTCGAGATCATGTGTGATGCCAGTGACTTTGCTGTGGGGTCAGTTCTGGGTCAGAGGAAAGACAGGCAGCTGCACGTCATCTACTATGACAGCAGGACTTTGGATGATGCTCAGAGGAATTACAGCACCACAGAGAAGGAGCTACTTGCTGTTGTTTTCTCCTTTGAGAAATTCCGATCTTACTTGATTGGGAGCAAGGTGGTTGTTCATACCGATCATGCTGCTCTCAAGTATCTGATGAATAACAAGGATCTCAAGCCTCGTCTCTGTCGTTGGGTTCTTTTGCTACAAGGGTTTGACATTGAGGTTAAGGACAAGAAAGGCATAGAGAATGGAGTTGCTGACCATCTCTCGCGGATGCGGATCGATGAGGACGTCCCCATTGATGATCAATTACCTGAGGAAGCCATCTACTTCATTGAAACTGGGTTTCAGATGAATCTGGCCGAGAATCAGCAATTTCCACGAGTTGCAGGTTCCGGTATCGATCGATACCATGATGGTATCGGTCGATACCCTGACGATTCAGACGCTGTTTTCATCATCGATCATTCAGTCGTTTCTAACCACCATCTCGTCGCTGCAGCAGATTCTGATACTCCATGGTACGCTGATATTGCAAATTATCTCGCTGCAGATGCAAAGCCAAACCACCTCAAGAAGTATGACAAGAAGAAGTTCATGCGCGACATAAGGAGATTCTTTTGGGATGAACCTTACTTGTACAAGCATTGTTCTGATGGCATATACAGGAGATGCATTGCTGAATCAGAGGTTTCAGATGTTTTGTTTCATTGCCATGGATCAGACTATGCTGGACACTTTGCCACCTTCAAGACAGTATCCAAGGCTCTTCAAGCAGGCTTCTGGTGGCCTACCATGTTCAAGGATGCTCACACTTTCGTCTCACAGTGCGACGCTTGTCAGAGGAGAGGGAAGATCAGTAAGAGACATGAGATGCCACAAAATTTCATCCTTGAGGTTGAAGTTTTTGATTGCTGGGGCATTGACTTTATGGGTCCTTTCCCATCTTCACACAAGAAGACCTACATCCTGGTTGCTGTGGACTATGTGTCTAAATGGGTGGAAGCGATAGCCAGTGAGAAGAATGACTCTGCGGTGGTTCTTAAGCTGTTTAAGACCATCATTTTCCCTCGCTTTGGAGTACCTCGAATTGTGATAAGTGATGGTGGCTCTCACTTTATCAACAAGGTGTTCGAGAGGTTGTTGAAGCAATATGGTGTGAACCATCGTGTGGCTACTCCATATCACCCTCAGACAAGTGGGCAAGTTGAAGTCTCCAACAGGCAGATCAAGGAGATCTTGGAGAAGACAGTGAATGCTTCTAGGAATAATTGGTCTACAAAGCTGGATGATGCACTTTGGGCATACAGGACTGCCTTCAAGACACCGCTGGGTACTACACCTTTCCAAATGCTGTATGGGAAAGCATGCCACCTTCCAGTAGAGATTGAGCACAAGGCTGCATGGGCAACAAAGATGCTGAACTTCGACATCAAGCCTGCTGCTGAGAGGAGGTTGATTCAGCTGAACGAGCTGGATGAGATCAGGCACCATGCTTATGAGAACTCGAGGCTGTACAAGGAGAGAACTAAAGCTTATCATGATAAGAAGATCATCTCCAGACACTTCGAACCGAACGACCAGGTACTTCTGTATAACTCTCGTTTGCAATTGTTTCCTGGTAAACTGCGTTCACGTTGGTCAGGTCCCTTCACAATCAAAGAGGTCAGACCACATGGTGCTGTGGTGCTGATAAATCGCACAGGCGAGGAATTCACTGTCAATGGACAAAGAGTGAAACACTATTGGGCGCAAGCCGAGATTCCAACAGGGCAGATAATGCCTCTGGATGATGCACCAACAGCCTGAATGGCGTTACAGTCAAGCTATTGACGTTAAACGAGCGCTTGGTGGGAGGCAACCCACTGGTGAGTCTGTCCTTGAGTCGTTTTTCCTTTTGATTTTTCATTTGTTTTGAGTCTGTGTCAGGATGAACAAGGAGCAACTCGCAATCGCCTAAGTATCGATCGATACCCCATTGGTATCGATCGACACCAATCGCGGATGAAAGTTCACCAAGTCGATCTAAGCGTGGTATCGATCGATACCGTGCTGTGTGTCGATCGACACTCGCTGTTCCAGGAAGGTAATTTCTTGTTTCTCTTCATTCTATCCTTTTCTTTTGTTTCTTTCACTGACTCTAGGCTAGATAACACTGGGGACAGTGTTGTTCAAGTCTGGGGGAGGTGTTTGCTGACATTGTTTTCGTTTTTCTTAGAGTCAGTCGTTTTATCGAGTCAAAACTGTTTTATTGAGTCAAAAAATTTGTTGGAGATGATGATCCTGTGCTTGAACCTATTGATTTGATTTTGTTTTTGAGTGCACAGTGTTACAGGATCAGTTCTAGGTCGACTAATGAAAAATCCAAAGGCTGACCAGTTGACTAGAAAACATCCATGTCTCCAGCAGAGTTCTTCTGAAACCTGAGCCAAATTTTTGCACTTCATCAATATGGTTAGTGTTCATAGAGCTTGATTCATCATTCATATCTGATAAAGGAACCCGTGTGTTTAGAATTATGGTATCTCTCTCCCCTGAAATAAGTTGATAGATAAGAGCATAAAAGATTGAAATGATTTTCTTCAGAGTAGAGGGTTAGGAAAATTTCCAGCGATCCCATTATTCTACTTGAGAGGGGATGATCACACAAAGGATTGGAAGCGAGGCTAGGATTTTCCTATGATGCCATTATTCGCCGACATCCTTTGATACATAGAGAGGGAAGAACCGGGGATTCGGTGGCAAACACCATCAATACTCGCGTCTCATACCTTGATGTGTATATGCTAAGCTGAAAATAAAAAAAATATATATAAATAGAACATAATAAGAAATAAGTCTGGGGGAGAGAAATTGATACAAAAAGTGTTAAAAAGGGTGGTTCCTTTGTCATGATATTGTCTGGTAAAGAATCTAGAAGGTTCTTGAACATTAACTGCAGCGATGAAACTGGCGATGAAGGTTTTACTTGAACAATGCTGTGGGATTTTGTGTGGAGTCTGGAAAAGCTGCAAATGTCTACGGAGAAGTACATGGTGGTCAGATCAAAAGCTGATCAGGTAACATTTGGGTGCTTGGAAAGAAGGTCATTTCGATGGTTCAGGAACAGGTGAGTCTCTACGTTTTCAAACCTCTTTTTCTGATTTAGTCTTCTATTTGCTTGAGGACAAGCAAAATGCTAAGTCTGGGGGAGTTGATATATCATGGTTTTTACCCTGTTTAGGCCATGATATAAGTCCTTTTATAGAGTCTTTTCTTGTGTTTTGGAGTCTTTTAGAGTCTTTCACAGGTTATAGCACGTCTGGAGCTTAATTGGAATTATTGGAGCTTTTCTGGAGCATTCTGGAGCGAGACTGAAGTCTGATGACTAAGAGCCCGATCTGAGCACCGAGCATCGATCGATACCCCCTGGTATCGATCGACACTCATCGAGATTTCATGGGCCGCGACTAGTTATGAAACCTTGGAGAATTGCAAAAGCACCCAGAAGACTTTGATAATTACAAGAAGGCCCCAAATCGTGATTTAGGTTATAAATAGGATTTTACAGCCATTGTTTAGGCTATGCTTTATTATTGTTTAGGTTTAAGAGAGATTTTGGTGAGAGACAAGTCTGGTTTCCCTTCGTCCGAGATCAGATCTCAAAACCTTGTTTCTCTTTCTGATTTAATATAAGAGTATTTATTCAACATGTTTATTAATTTAATATCCATGTCTGAGTAGATCACCTGTTAGGTTTAGGGTTTTCTCATAAGGATTTCTTTGAATGCTAGGTTGATTATCTGTTAGGATTCACTATCTAAATTAGTTCTTCGCCTTAGGTTGTTCTCAAAGCTAATTCTAGGTTGACGAATCTGGAACTTAGATCTTAGGATAATTAATTAGGCACGAGAGTGCGATTAATTACCTGATAGAACCTTAGGTGAGCAAATTGATTATTCGCAAAGAGATTTGGTTTAATTGATTTGTGAACATATCAAACCTGATTTTAAAGCTGATTTAGACTTTAGGATTCGCAAAGAGATTTGGAATTTCTAGAATTTAGATTTAGATAGTTTTCGCAACGAGAGTTGGTTAATTATATTTTAGTGATTTGAGTTCCAGAACAGTGCTTAATCTGGATCCTGTTAGCTAACTTAGCTGCATTCATTGATTTCCTGAGAAATACCCTAAGCCTACATTCCTCCAATTGAATTTACAAACGTTTTACTTGCAACCCTGTTTTTCAATTACATCATCTGGTTTAGCTTGTTTCTGATCTATAGAATCTATTGAGTGATTCTTGAGTTCTTGTGTTCGACCCCTGATTTACTGCAGCAACTGCTTTAGTACTTTTTAGGGTATTAAATTGAGCATATCAGTCATCATCGAAGATAAAATGCTATGAGTGCCAAGGCTTTGGACATGTACGCTCTGAATGTGCAAACTTACAAAAGAAGAAGAAAATCAATGATTCTGGAACTGATTCAGATGATGGTGAAGACCTTAAGAATTTCGTGGCTTTTACAACCTTTGAATCTGATTCTGCAACAACACCTGTAGCAGAATCTGCACCTGTAGCAGAATCTGCGTCTGCAACAGGATCTGCGTCAGTGTCTGCAACAGGATCTGCGTCTGCAGCACGGTCTGAATTTGGAAGTGACAATGATGAGAGTGATGACGATGCTGGAAATATCGATGATAAAGAGTTTGCTGAGAGTTACAAAGCCTTGTATGAGCATTGGTGTAAACTGGTTGAGGAGAATTCGGCGTTAACTAAGGAGAATATCAAGTTAGAAGCTCAAGTGGCTGAGGTACAAAAGTATGCAACAGAGAAAGAAGAAGAAGCAACTCAAGCTAGAGTTCAACTTGAAGAAACACAAAAAAGTTTGAGGATGTTGAATAATGGCACAAATCAGCTGGATCATATTCTTAGCATTGGGAAAAGTGATCGATATGGTCTTGGATTTAAAGGGAAATCTTCAAAAGTTGATTGTGTTTTTGTCTCTGGTGGAAAAATGAAGGCTGCAGCGACATATGCTACAGAAGTTGCAACTGCTACAGAAGCTGCAACTGCTACAGAGAAGGCAGCTGGTACAAAAACTGCTACAGCGCCTGCAAAAAGGAAAATTCCAGAAGTACATAGTGCACCTCGACATATTTTTCGACCTGTGTGCCATCACTGTGGAGTTGTTGGGCATATTAGGCCAAGATGTTTGAGATTATTGAGGGAGAATAATCGAATGGAGCAAGCTAATGGTGCGAGATTTCATGGTCCAACATGTTATCATTGTGGGGTTGTTGGACATGTTCAACGTAATTGTTCCAGGTTTGTTCAAGGGGCTTTTTGGACTCGGAAAGATAATCATTACAGAGATGGTGTAGTAGGAGTTTATCCTCAATTTGGAGGGAGACGGTTCTTCTATTAGTTTTTGACCATGATGTGTCTCAAGCAGGGGGAGAATGGGTGCTGCTAGTGTTGTTGTGTTACTAGTGATGAAGATTTTGAAGCTAAGAGAGCTTGAGTTCACATACATAGTCAAAAAGGGGGAGAATGAAGATGCAAGTGTTGCTGTGTCAATCACGAAGTAGTACAGGAAGTGGTACATGACGTGAATATATGAGATTTCTGAGATATGATCGAATCTGGGTGATAAGATTCGAATCTAGAGTTGCTTGGTGAATTGGAATGAATATGTGTGTGTTTGAAGTGTTGCTGTACCAATTGAGAAGTAGTACAGGAAGTGCTACAAGCGATACAGGAAGTGCTACAGGCGATCAAATCGTGGTCATTGGATGAATTGGGGCCAGCGTGGGCTGGAGTAAACTTCTAGAATATTCTAGAGACGTGCCAAGAGGGGTATATGAGCTGGATAAAGAAGATATTATTGTTTTAGAGTGTTTCCATATTCTTAGGAGAAGATATTGGAAAAAGAGAATATTTCCTAAAAGATTTGGAGATATCTTGAATAAAGGAAATATGCTATATGGAAATTCTTGGAGTGAAAGTTGAAGCATATATAGAGCAGGTAACGGACAAAAAGCTTGAGAGAAAAACAAACGAAAAAGGTTTTTTGTTGGTGTGACATCGTCTGTGTCAGTGAGTGAATCAAAGTCTAGGCTTGGGGGGAGTTTAGCTCAGGGTTAGGTTATCCTGAAGAGTTCATGTTATAGAATAGAGCGGTATTTCAAGAGGTTGATCTACGCGTTTGCAATTGTGTTGTAATTGCTTTCTTATTCTAGTGAATTCGAATACTGGACGTGGTCCCGGGGAGTAGGAAACGAACCTCGTTAAAAAACTCTGTGTCTCTTTATTTTCTGCACTTTATTTGTGTCTCACCTACACTTTCAATCCTCATCATCATCTTCATCTTCATCCTCGAGAACAGCAACCCATTCCTGAGGTCAAGAACATAGTTACTAGTGAAGCATGCTAAGGCATGGCAAACGTATTCCCCTCATAGAGTTTTTTAGTGACTTAATGAAAAAGGTGAAATAATATTTGTTAAACCTCCTCATCTTCGTCTTCTCCTTCATCCCCATCCTCCTCACTGTCATCTTCTCCTTCACTTTCATCGTCTTCAGTTTCAAAGTCACTATCAGATAGACCCATCAGCTCCATTTCCTTGATCATCTCCATCGTATCAAAACCTACTATTACTTGCTGCAATGCAACCATAACTTCTTAAAGGTGGATAGAGAATAAGGTAGAGCAAAAAATACACAGAGCAGCATAGTCAGTTATAATCAATAGAAACATATTGAAGCTAGAAGCCTAAATGACTGCTTCTTGATACATGCTTGTGCGTTTAGATTTAGAACTAAAAAATATAAGACATGCCACCACATTTCTCGTTTTCTCAGATTCGTCACCATCTGTCTTATTAATGTCTTCAATCTTTTCTTGTAACATTGTTGAAAACTATATTATTTTTTATTGAGTAAAAAATAGCTTCTTCAATTTTGTTTTCATTAGTTACGTTTAGGGATGTTAATATGGGCTCAAACTCACAGGGTTAGCCCGGGCCTTGTATAAAAAATTAAGCTCTAAACCCTGTATTTTATAATAGGGCTAAAACGGGCTGAATTTACAAAGTTAAGTTTTTACAGGGCTAAGTTTTTAACCCAATTTTTTTAAATAAAAACCTAAACAACACCAAAATCAAATGTGTAAACCAAAATCATTTTTTCCGCCAAAAACGTAAAACTTGTTTTCCCGCCAAAAACGTAAAGTTCCGTTATCCCGCCAAAAACGTAAAATTCCGCTTTCCCGCCAAAAACGTGAAATCATGTTTTCCAACCAAAAACGTAAAATTCCGTTTTCCCGCCAAAAACGTAAATTCTCGTTTTTCCGCCAAAAACGTAAAATCACGCTTTCCCGCCAAAAACGTAAAATCCCGTTTTCTCGCCAAAAACGTAAAATCTCGTTTTTCTGACAAAAACGTAAAATCTCGTTTTCCCGCCAAAAACGTAAAATCTCGTTTTCCCACCAAAAACGTAAAATCTCGTTTTGCCGCCAAAAACGTAAAATCTCGTTTTCCATCCAAAAACGTAAAATCTCGTTTTGCCGCCAAAAACGTAAAATTCCGTTTTCCCGTCAAAAACATAAAATTCTGTTTTCCCGCCAAAAATATTAAATTCCATTTTCCCGTCAAAAACGTAAAATCCCGTTTTCTCGCCAAAGACGTAAAATTCGGTTTTCCAGCCAAAAACGTAAAATTCGGTTTTATCGCCAAAGAGTGAAATTATGTTTCCCGCCAAATACGTTAAATTTTGTTTTCTTGCCAAAACATTAATTCTTGTTTTTCCACAAAAAAAAACGTAAAATATTATTTTATGCAAAAAATGTAAAAACTCGTTTTTGTGAGAGAATCAATCTCATAAGTTTATCCAATTTTGACGGGAATGGAAAGTCAACTCTAGTGTCAACTTGCAGGTTTTTGTTTTTTTATATTGAATTCTTTCTTAAGAAACAAAAAAACCATTTCAGTGTTGGGCTAACTCTGGTTTAGCCCATTTTTGTATAAATTACAGGGTTATAAAAGGGTCAGGGCACACACAGGGTTAGGTTTATAATATTTAGGGCTGAGTTGGGCTGAAACCCTTAATTTAACATCCCTAGTTACGTTATATAGATATAGATGTAATCTTCTATTACTTGCTTCCGAGGAACAATTGGTATATATTTTAATTATGGATGTAATACATATTGACTAATAATTTGTATTTTCAAAAGGGTTGTGACGCATCGATCTTGTTAGACAACACGACATCACTTCGAACAGAGAAAGATGCAGCTGGAAACGCAAATTCGGCTCGGGGATTTCCTGTGATTGATAGAATGAAAGCCGCAGTGGAGAGGGCTTGCCCACGAACCGTTTCATGCGCAGATATGCTCACCATCGCTGCTCAACAATCTGTCACTTTGGTATGTTCAATTAATTAATTCGTTTTCTTTAATTTGTTCACTACAAATACTGCTTTTCAATCTTAATATATCAAGTCAACATGAAAACCTAAAATTTGAAAAGAAAATTGGTTGAGAACGTCATAATCTATATTTAGAATCAACTTTTTCAACTATATATGACAAGTATTCAAAATTAATCGAAAAAATCAAAATGCGTGGTCCGTGAAAAAAATTTGTTGACATGAATAATTAATATTTATCATTAACAAAATTAAATCTCATCACGAGTAAGACTACTTTTTAGGTACCGATAATCAATGAGATTTAATTTACGTCGATTCAAAATTGATGTCTACTCGTAATCCATCACGAGAAAAATCATATTTTTCAAGAAATACTGGAGATTTAAAAGCTAAAATTTAGGTATATATAATTGATGAATTTAAATTAAAGTTTAAGAATAATCTCTAAAACATTGGAGAAAAAAAGACTTTAAAAATAATAATAATTTTGAATATAATGATGATTGCTATATTATAGGCAGGAGGTCCTTCTTGGAGGGTTCCTTTGGGAAGAAGAGACCGCTTACAAGCATTTTTGGATCTAGCTAACAGAAATCTTCCAGCTCCATTCTTCACACTTCCAGAATTTAAGGAAAGTTTTGCAAGTGTCGGCCTCAACCATCCTTCTGAGCTCGTTGCTCTCTCCGGTAAATTTTTGTTTTTTTGTTTTTTTTATTTCTTGCGGACTCGGGAGTAATCTCATATTCTAACGGGTCCAGACTAATCTTTCGAAGGGCATGAAGCCGCCCAATTACACCTTACGTGCCCAAGCAATTGTGTTGTTAATTACGCTCCAGCGGAGAGTCGATCCCTGGCCTAGGCCAACATGACGACTTTTCCAACGAGAGAAAACCACTCCACTACCACCTCTTGGTTAACAAAAACTAATTAAATACCATCCGATATATATAGTTTTGATCATCGATTTTTATTATTGATATTTTTATGATCTTTCTTTGGTTAGGGGGACACACATTTGGTAAAAACCAGTGTCAATTCATTATGGACAGATTATACAATTTCAGCAGAACCGGTTTACCCGACCCGACCCTCAACACTTCTTATCTCCAAACTCTTCGTGGACTATGTCCCCTTAATGGTAACTTAAGTGCCTTGGTGGATTTAGATTTGCGTACGCCTACGGTTTTCGACAACAAATACTATGTGAATCTCAAAGAACAAAAAGGTCTTATCCAGAGTGACCAAGTGTTGTTCTCTATCCCCAATGCCACTGACACAATCCCCTTGGTGAGATCATATGCTGATGGCACACAAACATTCTTCAATGCATTTGTGGAAGCGATGAATAGGATGGGAAACATTACACCTACTACAGGAACTCAAGGACAGATCAGGTTGAATTGTAGGGTGGTGAACTCCAACTCTCTAATCCATGATGTGGTCGAAATCGTTGACTTTGTTAGCTCTATGTGAGAATTGTTTACTCAATATGTATGTGGCTACCAAAATACTATATATGTTCAGATAAATAAAGCGTTCACATAATGTTACTTGACAATATTTTGTTTTAAATTACTAGTTGTTGACTTCCGCTGTGCTGTGAGATAACAAATTAATAAAGAAGTTGGAAAAATTGAATACTTTGGGTTTTTACTCTGTATTATTTAAAATAAAAACGGTAAATTTATAAATTTAGTACACATTTAATTATTAGTTACATGTACGTTTATATGAATTCAAAATAAATTTATTATGAATTAATTCGATGAATATAATACTATAATATTTATTAAAAAAAACTCCAGCATACGTACATCCCTTGTTCTAAAAAGCTAGCGCTTAGGCGGCCAGACACCTTGGAGATTAGTGTCTCGGCGGCGGAGCTAGACGTTGACCGGATTAATCCGATTTTGACTATATTAATCCGATTTTTGGCCGATTTTGTTTTTCCATTTTTTTTTTGAATTTTTGAATTTTTTGAAATTATGAAAAAAACTTTAAATTTTAAGTTGATGTGTTGTAGGATAGTTAAGTTTAAATTTTAACTTTAAATTATGAAAAACTTTATATTTTTAGGATAGTTAAGTTGTCTATTTATAAAGAATAAGTAGAGGCGAGGAGAAAAAGAGTTGTCGATTTGAGACTTTTCCACCAAACAAAAAAAACTCAATTTTAAAACTTGTTGGACCAATTCAAAAGCCTATTAAAATTCAATTTACTCACGTGCATTCAACTAATAGCATACCATTGTCTTTGTTGAGATTTCTAAATTAGCCCAAAATAATATATTTCACCAATTTACTATATATTATTTATAAAATTACATATTTCTCCATATAATAATGCATATTTGATATCATATAATTAATTTTCAATATAAATTAAATAAAATAATATTAAAAACTAGTCCCCGATTAATCCCCGATTTTTGGACTAGGCGCTAGGCCCCACCCGACCGCCCGACTAGCGCCTAGCGCAATTTTGAACATTGCGTACATCAATTAGATAAGTAAAAAAAAAACTTGACTTGCAATATATATTATAATTAATTTGGATATTGGTTTCCAGTTTTAAAAAATATCTGAACAAAAATTTGCGGATCTGATTAAATAGTTTGATATATGCCTTGAATGTTAGATGTTGTTAAGTGAAACGCATTGTGTTTGACAAAACATGTCACCATTCACCTTTCCTTTTATTTGTTTTTTAAAATAAATAAAAATAAAAAATTTGTTGCGTATCAGAATCATAAAGAAAAAATGAAACGCACCTGCTCTTGCAGAAGAATCAAAATAGGTGTGGTTAGGTGTAATTTACAGTTGACTTATGTATATATATATCATATAATATTTGATTTGATATAGTTATATTAATTAAAAAAAAATTAAAAATATTTAGATTCTAGCTTTGGGAATTATTATTGTCTTTGTCTAGTTGATGTTATTAGTTTTACGATATACGATAATAATCTTTTAGTTTTCTAATTTCATATATTTATATATGTATATATACATGTTTTAAAGCTCATAAATTTTTGAAATAAATCATATATGTTAACTTTATCAAAAACAAAATTCTATTTGAAAAAGACTTGATCATTAACAAATTAATAATTTTAATTTATAATTATATTAATATCATTAATCTATTTTGTGGGATAAAATATTTTTCTAAAATATATATCCTCCACCGCTTTTTACATTTTCACCATTCACACATTTAATTTGGACCGCACCGCATGTTGTTTTTTTTATCATTCATATACTGTCATGCACCGCTTGTTTCGTAATAACCACACATATTTCGCATGATTCGTTTCTTCCAAACGCACCGTACTAAAATCGCAATGCACCTCCTAAACTGCTTTTTCTGCACCGCTCAAACCGTTGTCACCATTCAAAACCTAAATATATATTATGTCATGTTGGATATTTATCTGTAGGAATAAGGAAGATCAACAGCGCAATTTTAGTGTAAAGATAATAAGATATAGTTCCAAAAAAAGAGGATAATAAGATGTACATGTAGGATTATAGTATTTGATACGGCAATAGAAATATTCTTCGTTGCAAATTAGTTTCCACAACTATTGTGACAAGAGAAACTTGTAGGCTGTGAATGTTTGAAGTGTTTTTTCAAAACACCATGTGCGGAGCAGTTTTCAGTCACAAATCAACAAGATTTTAATATAGTGCGGTGCGATTTTTATTCTTTAATTAAAAAATGAATAGTAAAGGTGCGGTTCAGTTTTTGTAAAAGAAAAAACCACACCGCACTCAACAGTAGTTATACTAGGTTTTGATGTGTTTTGAGTTTTCTATGTGCGGTTTTGTATATATATATATATATATATATATTTATTTAAATATATAAAAATTGAAAACATTATAAAGACTAACGTACTAACGCAACGAGAGTTAAAGCTAAAATTATGGAAATTGATAAAAACTAAAATTATTAATTAAAACTTTAACTTTAAAAATAATTCGATTATATTATATTATTTTACTTGGTTTTTTGGGATATATTTTTTAATTTGATTTTAGCAATAAATATATTATTGTAAAATGCCAAACAAATTTATTAAAATTTTAATAATTATTTAGTTATGGTTCGTAATTAATTTATGAAAAAGATTTGATCATTAACAAATTAATTAATTTTAATTTATAACCATATAAATATCATTAATCCATTTCATTTCCGCGGCTTCACTTATTTCTTTTTCATAAATTAATTACGAACCATAACTAAATAATTATTAAAATTTTAATAAATTTGAAGTGTTATGTTCATGTTCATGTTCGTAATTAAAATCCTGCTCCAGGACATGTTGCACTTCCCATTGGCAGGCCTAAGAAATAAGTGAAGGCTCCAGGTTACTTATCTAATTATCATTGCAATCTTTCTCAAACTTTTTCCATTCCTGTTTCTTACACTCCTATTCTCTATCCTCTCTCTTCTACTCTTACTTACTCAAACATTTCTCCACACTATCAGTCATTTGTTCGCTCTGGTACTACTGAGACAGAACCACATAATTTTAAGCAAGCTATGGCTCATCCTCATTTTCCGAAGGCTATGGATGTGGAGTTATTTTCTCTTGAATCTAAAGGAGCATGGAGTATTGAATCTTTGCCGCCTGGTAAGCATGTTATTGGCTACAAATGGGTCCATACTATTAAGTATAATCCATGTGGATCTATTGATCGCTATAAAGCACGTTTAGTGGCAAAGGGGTATACTCAGCAAGAGGGTGTTGATTACACTGATACTTTCTCCCTAGTTGCTAAACTTGCTTGTGTTAAGTTGGTTCTAGGTCTTGCTTCTTGCTTTGGATGGACTCTCACTCAGATGCATGTCACCAATGCTTTCCTACATGGTGACTTGGATGAAGAGATATTCATGAGTCTTCCTTAATGTTATACTCCTGCTCAGAATGTTTCTCTTCCACCTAATCTGGTATGTCGTCCATGCAAATCATTGTACGGTTTGAAGCAGGCCTCAAGACAGTGGTATCACTGTTTCTCCAAAGTTGTTATGCAGGCTGGTTTTACTCTGTGTCCTGGTGATACTACTCTCTTTGTTAAGCAAATTGATTCATCATTTACTGCCTTATTGGTATATGTTGATGATATCATGATAGCATCCAATAATGATTCGGAGTTACAACTTCTCAAAGCTTCTCTCCATACAACATTTAAGATAAAGGATATGGGATCTCCAAAGTTCTTTTTAGGTCTGGAAATTGCTCGCAATGCTTATGGAATATCAATTTGTCAACGGAAATATGCTCTGGATATACTTGCTTCAACTGGTATATTGGTTTGCAAACATGTTGCTGTGTCAATGGATCCAACAGTTCACTTGAGCAGAGACACTTGTTCCAAATTGGATAATGCTACTTCATACCGTGAGCTTATTGGTCTTCTTCTGTACTTGACCATCACCAGACCCGATATCACTTTTGATGTGAACTACTTGAGTCAGTTTTTTGTCATCTCCAACATACATACATCTTCAAGCTGCTCATCGGGTTCTGCGATACTTGAAGAATAATCCATGACAAGGTTTGTTCTGTGCTGCTGATTCTGAATTGTGTCTCAATGCATTTGCTGATGCAGATTGGGCTACATGCCTTGAATCTAGAAGATCTATTAGTGGTTTATGTGTTTATTTGGGGAAGTCATTAATCTCTTGGAAATCAAAGAAACAAAAAATTGTGAGTCACATCAGCACATAAGCAGAGTATAGAAGCATGGCTCTTGCCACTTGTGAGCTCATGTGGCTTGCTCAACTTCTCAAGGATTTGAAAGTCACGGTTAAGACTTCAGCTAAGCTTTTCTGTGACAATAAATCTGCTTTACACATTGCTACTAACCCGGTTTTCCATGAAAGGACCAAACATATTGAGATTGACTGCCAAACAGTCAGGGATCAGGTCAAGAATGGATTTATGAAGCTCTTTCATGTTCTAAGTGCTAACCAGCATGCTGTTATTTTGACAAAAGCTCTGCACCCAAGACCATTTCATTCTCTTCTTCAACGGATATCTATATCAAGCCTCTTTCATCATGCTTTTGTTCCAATTCCACCAGATCATGCGTCTTCATCACGACTGGTTTCGATTTCAGAGGCTTGATGGGGGTGTATTAGAATAGATAAGCTGGTTTAGTTGATTGAGATGGGTTAATGTTGATTTAATGTATTGGTTAAGTCTCTTTTAGCTTAATCTCATTTATATAGATACGATTTTACAATTCATTTCAGTTTAATGAGAAATCTTCTTTACTCTCAATAGAGGACGAAGAAGATGTTTTCTTTTGTTTCTAGATCCCTGCGCGAGGAGAGGGGGAAGATGAATAACTTTTTTTTTCCTTTTGGTTTTAATAATATATAGATATATTTGTAAGAAACATCAAAACTGTCTCGTAGTTCAACGGGTTCGATCCTCGCTAGAGGAAAAAAATTTAGATTTTTCAAACAATTAAAATGACGTCGTTTTAGTAAGGTGACACAGTGTCATGCCAACTCAGCTTCCGTCATGCCTTGTCAGCGTTTTTTAACAGTTGACTAACGTCATTAATAGTCAAGGCATGTTTTAGGTCAGATTCGATAGTTGGGGTAGAGAATTTGAATTTTGTTGTCGTTTAGGTAGGAAATGGCACCTTATTTTAGTTCGGGTTTTTTTGGCACACCAATTTTAGTTCGGGTTGGTTTTGACCCTTTTTCCGTCAACGAAGACGGATCTAGATTTGGAGTTTTCCATCGGAGATTCTCTGCATTCGAGGCGGCGGCAAGAAGATCTGCAAAAAAATATTAGTGAGAAAGGATTTTTGCCGGCCGCGAAAAGAGGAAGAGGGAGAAAGAGTAACCGCTTACCGTTTCGCGCCGGCGACTAATGAGAAATCCGGCAGCGAGAAGACGCAACTGGCGGCGATGATGGGATCGCATCTTCGAGAAGAGATCACTGCTTAGAGCGCCGTTAGGGTTTTTTTTTTCTACCAAACAACAATGTAGATGTAAAATCCATTTTATATGCCGGATAATTTTCCTGGATAGGTTAAAATTGAACATAAATTGGTTCAGTTTTGGTTATATACAGACCAAATTCGGTTTAGTTAAATCTATAATTCGCTCGATTAGGTTTATTATCCGGTTAGGTTTGGGTAAACTAAAACGGTTATTTAAATTTTCGGTTCAAGTAGACTTCATGTGAAGTCTCGTATACCCTAAAACTCTAAATAGATTTCACACGAAGTCTGCTAAATCCTAAACTCTAAATAGACTTCAAGTGAAGTCTGAAAAGTTAATTAAACTTCACATGAAGTCTCTACACTGGTACAGACTTCGCATGAAGTCTACTAAACTAAAACACTAAATCGAATATTTTCCAAATAATAGTCAAAATCTTAACTAAAAACTTGTATCAAAAATTAAAATCTTTAATATAGTCACAATTTAACACTTAGGAGGAGGTATTGGATGATTGAATTTAAGAGAATGCAAATGAATTTAAAATAATTTGATTTTAGAATAATTTAAAGTTTTTTTGTTAGAATTTTAATGAATTCTATCAAAATGACAACAAAAATGCTCGGAATTGACTTTTTACATTTTTTCATTCAATTTCTGTCAAATTCTTATCAAATGACTATATCATCAATACTGCAATAAAATTGAATAACACAACATTTAATAGAATTAAGAAATCAATAAATTGAATAACACTAGAATTTAAAGTAATTTATAAGAATGATTACAAAAAAACTAATCTAATAACACATGAATTTAAAAGAATTCATGAAAAACATCATTGAATAAAACTAGAATTTTATAGGAAGTCTAATTCCTTCTAATTCAATCAAATTCTTTAATTGAATACCTCCCCCTTATATGCAAATTGAACATTTTAACTAAAAAGTTTATAAATCCTAAATCTAACCCTAAATGTAAAAACATGATTTCCAACCTATAATGCCAAATCCTAAGTGACATATCGAACTCATAATTCGGAGACATATAAATACATAACTCAAAAATTAACATATCCTTATATTTAAACTATATAAATCGAACCCTAAACTATAATTCCTACAAATTTTTTTACCCTAAACCATAATCTTAAACTCTAAACGCTAAACTTTAAACTCTAAACCCTAAACTTTAAACTCTAAACCCTAAACCTTAAGCACTAAGCCCTAAACCCTAACCCAATAGAACCATATACTCGTGATACTTATAAATATGAAACAACAATAACTACCAGCACATGACTACATGAATACCTAAACATATGGTTATGTACAAGATTTTTTGGTATGTATTATGTATTCTTTTTTTTTTGTCAACGTATTATGTATTCATTTCATTAGTAGTATGTATGAGACTAACCTAATTAGTTTAATTTGATTTAATTGTATGAAATTTTAATTTATATACATCACAATTGTTTATATTTAGTTTATGTAAACAAATTTTTAATCAAATTATTTTTAGTTATTTTTAAAATTTAAATATAAGATTTAATTACATAGCATACTTTTTTATAGAGTCTATATAGTAGACTTCTCTACTTCTTTAGTAGATTTCACAAGGTTATAACTGTAATTGAGACTTCTGTTTTTTGTTTGGTCATAAGGGATAAAATTGTAATTTTCCTATCCTTTGAGTTACTTTTGCTTTAAAGTGAAAAAGTGGTCTACACAATTTATAATGTCTTTACATAACTTCGGTTGAGTGCAACAGTAAGTCTCATCAAAGGTTTTTTTCGTTGAGATGAATCAAATCTCAAATTCAAAGGATTACTATTCATACACACAATCATTTTCATAAAATTTGGAAAAAGTTTTTTAAAAAAGCTTTAATTTAAGCTATTTAACACTCACCAAATAAATTATGAGATTTTAGTGTTTTGTGAACATCCATCTACTATATAAATCTGGGCCAACTCTCTCCAGTTTTGTGATGCATCATCACACCATAGAAGCACACCTGGCAAAACAAATTGTCTTTCCAAATATCAAATTTCGTAGGATTATGCAAGCGAATCATTTTCCATCGTTGTCGTTACTTTTTCCCCTTCACTGTTTCAACTTGACATGAAGAAATCCACACATCAGAAATCAATGCGTCTTAAATCCTCAATGTATGCTTGGAGCATTCAAATCCTCTCTATAGAATCTGCCGCCTCCATCTACCAATATCTAGACGATTCTTTCACTTAGGGTTTCAGAGAGAATAAAAGAAGACGGCGGCAATAGCGAATTTGATATTGAGATTACCAGAGCAGCTCGCAGTTATTCTTTGTACCAGATTTTTCATCCAACGGTAACGCTGAAACCCCTAACCTCTCACAATATTAGTCGAATTCGGAATTTTACTTTTAAAATTAATCTGAATCTCAAGCCGTCTCTGTGTTTGATTTGTTCAGGCGGCGGTGAGGTAAGGATCTAGCGGTGGTGTGAGACCCATGATTATGGAATTGCCGTTGGAGAAGAGACGAAGACCAAAGTGAAGGAGGAGCTCATTGATAGCTGATATGCTCAAATTAATACCCTAACAGTACTAAAGCAGTAGTTGTAATATAGCTAGGGGTCGAACCACAAAGACTCACAGAGATGCACAATAGATTGTATAGTATCGAATTAAGCTAAGCCAAGAGATGTAATTGAAAGCAGTGCAGAAATTAAAAGAGTTGTAATTTAATTGGGAAAATATTGGCTCAGGGTTTTTCTCAGGAAATCAATGAATGCAGATAAACTAACTAATCAGGATTCAGATTTAGCGCAGTTCTTGAACTCAAATCACTAAGGTATAATTAACCAAATGTCGTTGCAAAAACTATCTAAATCTAAATCCTAGAAATTCCAAATCTCTTTGCGAATCCTAAAGTCTAAATCAGCTTTAATATCAGGTTTGATATGTTCACAAATCAATTAAACCAAATCTCTTTGCGAATAATCAATTTGCTCACCTAGGTTCTATCAGGTAATTAATCGCACTGTCGTGCCTAATCAATTATCCTAAGATCTAAGTTCCAGATTCGTCAACCTATAATTAGTTTTGAACACAACCTAAGGCGAAGAACTAATTCAGATGGTGAATCCTAATAAACTAATCAACCTAGCATTCAGAGAAAACCCTTATGAGAAAACCCTAAACCTAAAGTGGGTCTACTCAGACATGGAGAATGAAACAATCAACATAACTGAATAAATCATCAATAGAAAATTAGGGTAACAAGAGGTTTTGAGATCTGATCTCGGACGAAGGGAGATTCAGACTTGTCTCTCTCAAACCAAAGTAAAATAAAAGTATAGAAAATAAAGTTTAGCCTAAAAGTGGTTGTAAAAATACCTATAAATAACCTAAATCACGAATTGGGTCTTCTTGTAATTATTAAAGACTTATGGGGCAAATATGCAGTTCTTTAACTCTTCATTAAGTCGCGTGTCTTGTCATGCTGCGATGAGTATCGATCGATACCAGGGGGTATCGATCGATGCTTGACGTGAAATCAGATACTCAGCAACACGAACTTCAGCCTTGCTCCAAACTGCTCCAGAAAGCTCCAATAATTCCAATTATGCTCCAAACGTGCTAAGACCTGTAAAAGACTCTAAAAGACTACAAAACACTAGAAATGCTCTATAAAAAGGACTTATATCATGGCCTAAACAGGGTAAAAACCATGATATATCAACTCCCCCAGACTTAGCCTTTTCTTGCCCTCAAGCAAATAGAAGCCTAAACCAGAGAAAGAGGTTTGAAAACGTAGAGACTCACCTGTTCATGAACCATCGAAAAGACCCTCTTTCCAAGTACCCAAATGTCACCTAATCAGCTTTTGATCTAACCACCATGTACTTCTCTGTAGACATTCACAGTTTTCCCAGACTCCACATATTATCTCACAGCTTTGTTCAAATAATGCCGTCCTCACCAGTTTCATCGCTGCAGCCAATATTCAAGAACCTTCTAGATTCTTTACCATACGATATCATGACAAGGAACCACCCTTTTCACACTTTTTGTATCAACTTCTCTCCCCCAGACTTATTTTTTATTATGTTATTTCTTTTATTTTTCAGCTTTGCATATACACATCAAAGTATGAGACGCGAGTATTGATGGTGTTTGCCACCAAATCCCCGGTTCTTCCCTCTCAATGTATCAAAGGATGTAGGCGAATAATGACATCATAGGAAAATCCTAGCCTCGCTTCCTAACCTTTGTGTGATCATTCCCTCTTAAGTAGAATAATGGGATCGCTGGAAATTTTCCTAGCCCTCTACTCAGAAGAAAATCATTTCATATTTTATACTCTTATTTATCAACTTATAACAGGGGAGAGATATACCATAACTCTAAACACATGGGTTCCTTTATCAGATATGAATGATGAATCAAGCTCTATGAACACTAACTATATCGATGAAGTGCAAAAATTTGGCTCATGCTTCAGGAGAACTCTGCTGGAGACATGGATGTTTTCTAGTCAACTGGTCAGTCCTTGGATTTTTCATTAGTCGATCTAGAACTGGTCATGTAACACTGTTCACTCAAAAACAAAATCAAATCAATAGGTTCAAGCACAGGATCATTATCTCCAACAAGTTTTGACTCAATAAAACGTTTTTGACTCAATAAAACGACTGACTCTAAGAAAAACAAACAAAATGTCAGCACACACCTCCCCCAGACTTGAACAACACTGTCCACAGTGTTATCTAGCCTAGAGTCAGTGAAAGAAAACAAAAGAACAGAATAAAATTGGGAAAAACAAGAAGTTACCTTGCTGGAACATCGAGTATCGATCGACACACAGCCTGGTATCGATCGATACCAGGCTTAAATCGACTTGATGAACCGTACATTCGCGATTGGTTTCGATCGATACCAGGGGGCATCGATCGACACTTAGTAGATTTCGAGTTTTGCTCCTTGTTTATCCTGACACAAAACGAAAAATAAATAGAAAATACTTATATATATATACTCACCAGTGGGTTGCCTCCCACTAAGGGCTCATTTTACATCATTAGCTTGACTGTAATGCCATTCAGGCAGGATAGGAATGCGAGCTTGCATCAAAACAGGCTCCACAACTTGACATCGCTAGCGTCAGAGTTCTACTCATCATGCTGTCCACAAACTCTTGTCCTTTCTCTTTCAGCTCCGAAGTAAGAAGAATTCTAGCCTTAGAGAATGGCTTCGAAGCTCCTTTGCACTTGACCTTATACTCAATCGAATTCCCATCACTCTTCTGAGGGATTAAAGTGACATGGGGATTCTCGACGTTTTTGCTCTTGGCCTTCTTCTTCCTTGTTGCCTTAGCCTTCTTGACAACTTCCTTGGGAATGCTGGGCGGTTCAGCTGAAATGTCTGCGACAGTAGGCTCATCAGGAGGCTCTTCCAAAAGATCAACTGCCAGCGACTTTTCTGTAACAACCTCGATGTTAGAGATACATGTGGGAACACTCATAGGGGGAATGACATCATAATAGACCCCTCCGTCAATGTAAGAGAAAGAGATTCTCTTATTAGGCGTGTCTATGATTGCGCCAGCAGTAGCCATAAATGGTCGTCCCAGGAGTATAGGCATACGAGATATCGCACTCATCTCCACAACATGAAAATCAGTCGGCACCAGACAATCTCCTACTTTGACCAGCAGAGCCGAGATTGTACCGTATGGAAGTGAGGTGGAGTCGTTCGCGAATATGATAGACACCTTTGAAGATCGAATATCGGTGCCCAACCGTTCTGCAATTTCCCTTGAGATGACATTAACACTAGCCCCTGAGTCAACAAGAGACTCTTTAAATTCTACTCCAGAGATAGAGCATGGTACCGCGAATTTCCCTGGGTCTTCCCTCTGTGTCAATTGCCTCAGTGGAGGTGTACCTCTGGCCTTAATGAAGAGTGCCTTGATCTCTTCCTCAGTTTCTCTGCAATCTTTGAAGTGACTTAGCAGAGGCCAGCCCTCTAGAGCTTATTCAAAAGTGAACGAGTGGGGTATCCTTCGTACCCTCTTCTCCAAGCCACGCAGCTGCTTTGGAGTGATGAGATCTCTGAGGTGCTGAGGAATATGATTCATCTTTTTGGGCTTGCAAACTCGTTCTTCGATCACCTCAGGTGTTTTCCCAATTTCTGGCTCGTTCTGCGAGGGGTATCGATCGACAACAGGTAGGGTATCGATCGATACTAGTGCAGTTGAATCGTCCCTGGCAGATACATCATTATCAGAAAGAGGTTCCACATTATGCTTATCCATCAAATACTTGCATCTAGCGTCCTCCCATTCCTTCCTTGTCAGCTTAGGAATTATAGGATAAGGCATCTTGGGTATATACACTCGTTCTGCAACTACCTTAGGCACCACAGTCGAAACCTCAGGTGTCTCCTTAGAAATCGCCTCAGTATCGACCGATACTAATGGGGTATCGATCGATACACGAGATTTTAGATCCATTCGAGCAAGTGTATGGGCTGGTATCGATCGATGTTTGTGCGATTTCAGAAACCCATTCGTCATCTTCTATAGGATCGTCAAAAATTCTCGCATCAAATCCTTTTTCTACCACTACAGTGGCTTCTTTAGCAGTTCCCAAGGTGATTGCATTGACGTGCGCTCTTGGATTTTCAGTTCTCCCTGGAAGGAAGCCTTCCTGTCTCTGCACAGCTGATGCGGTCTGAGCAACCTGAGTTTCCAGCTTCCTCTGAGAAAGGTTGACAACTTCAATCTTCCCATTCAGGTGGTCAATCTTCCCATTGAGATCAGTGTACAGATGATCAATCTTCCCATTGAAATCCACTTGCAGATTTTGATGTCCCTGAAGAATTTTCCCAAGCATGGATTCCATCTTATTATCTGTGGACTTTGGAGAGATGGGCTGGTACGAAGAATTCCCGTAATTGCGAGTGTTGTAGCTGATGTTTCGGTTGTTGTTGTTCCCAAATTGTTGACCCTGAAATCCAGAACCACCAACGTAGTTACAATCCTCCATTTTATCACCACCGATATTATCGACTCCATCAGCAAAGTGTACAGTCTTCTTCGACTTCCCAATCAAAATATCCATCTTGGCTTGAACTGCAGCAATCTGAGATCTATCAATTCCTCCAGCTTGCTTCTTCCGCTCGAAATCAGCATTCTTGGTGCTATTGCTAGATGCAAAGTTCTCAATCAGCACGACTGCATCATCTGGATATATGGTGTTGAAGTTCCCATTACTCACAGTATCCAAAGCCATCTGGTACCTCCAATCGATCCCTCTGTAGAAGGTACCCAGCAGCTGAACCTGATTAAACCCATGGTGCGGACAATCTCTCTGATATGAATTGAAGCGAATCCAAGCAGCCTTGAGTCCCTCTGTTGGACCTTGAGAAAATTGAGAAATTTTGTTCCTGAGCTCTTCGGATCTCGCATCATCATAGAAATTGCATAGGGATGCATTCTTCGTCTCATCCCATGTAGTTAACGAACCAGGGGCCAACTGCTTCAGCCAATAAGCAGCATCCCCACTAAGAGAGTATGGGAAAAGTTTGCAGAAGAAGTACTCATTGGGCACTCCATTGTACTTCATACCTGTGACCAAGTCCTCGAACCTCTCGATATGATCCATGGGATGCTCATGAGGTAAACCATGGAAAGGACTCTGATTCACGAGAGCATAGTACGCATGCTTCAGCTCGAAGTCGTTCCTCTGAAAAGTTGGGATGCGAATCGCAGATCGATTGGCATAGAACTGATCAGGTCTGTTGTGCTCGCCAAGTGTCCTAGCTCGAACACCTGCAGCATTCCCAACGTTGGCGCGACAATCTCAATAACAGCAGCAGGGACAACGACGTTTCCAGCTTCATCAAGTCGATGCCCTCTCTCATTGCACACTTGACCCTCTTGGTCTCTCAGAACTCCAGCTTCATCAGCTCTTAAAACCACTGGGTTGTTCATCCCTGATGTTTGCTTGGTCTTTCTGTTTGTGCGTTCCATAAGCGCTAGCTGTTCCAATGACAGTTCAACTAGCTGAGTGCTCTTTTTGCTTCTGGTTTCACGAACGAACATACACCTGAAACCAAAGCACTAGACAAGACACGTAGGTAACCCAAAAAAAAACGTTGAGTATCGATCGATACCAAGTGGTGTCGATCGATATCAACAAAAGAAGACGACGAGTATCGACCGATACTACATAGTATCGATCGATACCGACGAACTTAGTCGAAACTCGACAGCTAATATCTAATGGCGAAATTGAGTCCCCGGCAACGGCACCAAATTTGATATGCTCAAATTAATACCCTAACAGTACTAAAGCAGTAGTTGTAATATAGCTAGGGGTCGAACCACAAAGACTCACAGAGATTCACAATAGATTGTATAGTATCGAATTAAGCTAAGCCAAGAGATGTAATTGAAAGCAGTGCAGAAATTAAAAGAGTTGTAATTTAATTGGGAAAATATAGGCTCAGGGTTTTTCTCAGGAAATCAATGAATGCAGATAAACTAACTAATCAGGATTCAGATTCAGCGCAGTTCTTGAACTCAAATCACTAAGGTATAATTAACCAACTGTCGTTGCAAAAACTATCTAAATCTAAATCCTAGGAATTCTAAATCTCTTTGCGAATCCTAAAGTCTAAATCAGCTTTAATATCAGGTTTGATATGTTCACAAATCAATTAAACCAAATCTCTTTGCGAATAATCAATTTGCTCACCTAGGTTCTATCAGGTAATTAATCGCACTGTCGTGCCTAATCAATTATCCTAAGATCTAAGTTCCAGATTCGTCAACCTAGAATTAGTTTTGAACACAACCTAAGGCGAAGAACTAATTCAGATGGTGAATCCTAATAAACTAATCAAGATAGCATTCAGAGAAAACCTTTATGAGAAAACCCTAAACCTAAAGTGGACCTGCTCAGACATGGAGAATGAAACAATCAACATAACTGAATAAATCATCAATAGAAAATAAGAGTAACAAGAGGTTTTGAGATCTGATCTCAGACAAAGGGAGATTCAGACTTGTCTCTCTCAAACCAAAGTAAAATCAAAGTATAGAAAATAAAGCTTAGCTTAAAAGTGGCTGTAAAAATCCCTATAAATAACCTAAATCACGAATTGGGTTTTCTTGTAATTATTAAAGACTTTTGGGGCAAATCTGCAGTTCTTTAACTCTTCATTAAGTCGCGTGTCTTGTCATGCTGCGATGAGTATCGGTCGATACCAGGGGATATCGATCGATGCTTGACGTGAAATCAGATACTCAGCAACACGAACTTCAACCTTGCTCCAAACTGCTCCAGAAAGCTCCAATAATTCCAATTATGCTCCAAACGTGCTAAGACCTGTAAAAGACTCTAAAAGACTACAAAACACTAGAAAGACTATTAAAAAGACTTATATCATGGCCTAAACAGGGTAAAAACCATGATATATCAATAGCATACCCGAAATTGGTCTTCAAGTTCCAAGTAAGCCCCCCTCTTTCTCTCTACCTATATCATACAAACTCATAATCACATTTCAAAAAGGAACGACTTTTTATATGTGGTTTGCTTGATTCTTCTATTTGTTATTGTCATTAATACACAAGGGTGTATTGATTTTAATCAAATGCTGATTAGAGTTATACCTTGTGGAACAGAATTTTCTAGCAGAAAGTGATCAGTTCATGTGTGTTAATATGTTAGCCTTTTCTGGTCTGTGTATTAAAAATAATTGTTACTGTCAGTTTTGAAGGCTTGAGTCTCCTTTTTAAATGGATTTGGATGTTAGTTTGCCACCGCAGATATTTAATTGTTATTTTGTTTCAGCTTTCTTATCTCATCCTCTTTATGATGAGAATCCTTATTTTAAATTCGATAAATAACTACTTGTAGGAGATTGGATATAGTTGCATTATAAATCAACGACACCACATCACCACATGTAGGAGATTTGATATAGTTTCATTTGTTAATGGTCTAACTACGGGAAAACGGCCGATTCCTACCCGAACTATTACAAATGGTGCAGATTTGTACTCGACAAATTGAAGTGTCTAAATTTATACCCAAACCCTTAATAATTTGAATATTCATACCTGAACAATTTTTTTTTGGCGAAAACAAACATTGATCAACTTCCCGTTAGTCAAACCTGTAACACCGTTAACGGTGAGATCTCCTGTGCCACGTAAGCTGCCCCGTTGGCACGGGAAGATAAAACGACGTCGTTTAGGTTTTTTAAAGTTGAGGAAAAAATGGGCTTAAACAATTGGGCCTGACCCGAAATGAAATTGGGCCTCAATTTCGATTTAGTCTAAAAAAGAAAAGCAAAACAATTGGGCCTAAATTCCTTTGTCGTGTTCTTGAGCGATAGAGGGGGCGATCCCGTGAGATTAGGGTTTAGCAATTCTTGGAAAATCTGTGTGAGTTTGACGCAAATCGATAGTTTTGGAAGAAAGAGAAGACAATTCCGAGTTTGGGGATACATTTCGACTCCTGGATTGGTTCAAAATGAGGTAATTCGACATTTTAGGGTTTTGATTTTGGTGTAGATGTTAGGAATAATTTTTTATGGTTTTGAATTGTTTAATCCATTCGATTTGTTTAATCATTTCGATTTGTTTAATTATTTTCAGTGATGATTACATGTTTCTCATCTACCATGGTGGGAAGTTTGATAAATTTGAAACCGGCACAGTCTATTACGCTGGTGGTTCTGTGCACAAACTTGTAGCAGCGCCGCGAACAGTGTTTCAAGCGTTACCTATGAGTTTGTATGGGCAGAGAGTGTGGTACAAACTGCCTTACGAAGATCTTAGTGAGCTGAAGGTTTTGTTGAATGGTTTTGGGAATTTTGAGAAAATGTGTGAAGCGGCTAAATGGACTAAACAAGTTGAAATTTATATGGAACTTGATGAAGACACCGACGAAAATCAAGGAAGAGAGGGTGATGAAGACATTGAGGAAAATCAGGGAAGAGATGGTGATGAAGGAAGAGATGGTGATGGTAATGAAGGAAGAGATGGTGATGAAGTAAGTGGCCGAGATGGTGATGAAGTAAGTGGCCGAGATGAGGAAAATGAAAGAAGAGAAGAAGGACGAGTTCAAAATGGTGACATTTGTTGATGAGGAGGAGAATGATGATTACTATCGACAAATACCTCCTACTTCGGACAATGAAGGAGAAAAAAACGAGAGTTGTTATGAAAGTTGGAGAAGAGGTAGTGGAGAGCTCAAGATCAGCCAAGTTTTTGAAAGCGTGAAAGAGTTTAGAGAGGCTGTGTTGGAGTATGCACTTAAAGGAGGTTGGAATATTCAATACAACCGATGGGGATCAATTAAATCAGGGGCAAAGTGTGGCATAGAAAACTGCAAATGGAGAATCTACTGCTCTTACGAAGATTCAGTTTCTCAATGGATGGTGAAGACATTTCAAGAAGATCATACGTGTCACAAAGACGGGCGTTGCAAGATTTTGACAGATAGTGTCATATGTAACATGTTCCTAGACGAGCTGAGAAATGATGCTGACCTAAAGCCTATCGCGATGCAACAAAGAATACATGAGCGTTACAATGTTGCTCCTTCACACGATCAATGTCGAAAGGCAAAGAAAAGAGCTTTGACACTCATTGAAGAAGAATGGGATGAACAATATGCAAGGTTGAAAGACTATCGGGATGCAGTGTTAGAGTAAGTCTTTCTTTTATTGTTTTTTGTTGTGTATTATCTATTGATTTTGTTATCTTCATGCTGATTTATTTGATGTATTTTGTAGCACAAATTCTGACTCGACGGTGGAGCTTCGAACAGTCATTGGAGAAAATGGGAAATAAGTTTTCGACAGTTTCTACATGTGTTTTGATGGGCTGCGCAAAACTTGGCGGAATCACTGTCGACCCATCTTCGGAATAGATGGTTGCTTCTTGAAGCCGAGTGCTAAAGGTCAGCTATTGGCAGCCGTTGGAAGAAACACGAACAATCAGATATACCCTTTTGCATGGGCAGTTGTTCAAGCGGAGAACACCGAAAGTTGGGTTTGGTTCATTCAGCATCTCAAAAAGGACTTGGACCTTCGAAATGGGTTTGGTTACACTTTGATATCCGATCGGCATAAGGTATGTCTTCCACACTAACTCTTTTCTTTCTTCTGATATTTGTGAAATGTGCATCTTCTGATATTTGTGAAATGTGCATCGATGATATTTGTGAAAAAAATTAGATCTCTTTTCTTTCTTCTGCTTTTGGATTATTATATTTATGGAAACAAATCTCTTTGCTTGGGTTTCTTTTGTTGAAAAAGAAGATTATTATATTTTTTTTTAAAACTTTCACAATCTCTGTAACTTGCTAACAAAGGATCATTTAAACTCTTTCAGGGATTAGTTAGGGCTGTGAATGAAGAATTACCACAGATTGAGCACCGGATGTGTGCAAGACACATTTATGGGAATATGAAGAAAGCTCTTCCGAAGAAACCTCAAATGAAAAGTTTGTTTTGGAAAGTTGTCGAGAGTTTCAATTTGGCTGATTATGAAGCAAATTTGAAGAAGATGGAGAACTATGATGAAGAAGTCTATGCCGCATTCAAGAGCCGAAATCCAGAAAATTGTAGTAGAGCTTTTTTTAACACCACTTCTTGTTGTGAAGATGCACTCAACAATTTTTCTGAGTCATACAACAAGGCAATTGACAAGGCGTGTGCAATGCCATTGGTTCAGAGTTTAGAGACAATGAGAAGACAAGCTATGGTGAGGATAGCACTTAGAAGGAGAAAAACGGGTAACCATAAGGCCAAACACAGTTTAAAGGTTGGCTTTGTCATAGCGGAAGAGGACAAACATGTCAAATATTGCAGGTCACTCCCTGGGCATGACCGTGTTTTTGAGGTTAGTGAGAGAGGTCAATCATACACGGTTAATATGAAGGAGGTGAGCTGTAAGTGTAGGAGATGGGATCTTACTGGTATTCCGTGCCGACATGCGTTGTGTGTTGTATTTGATTATAAGAAGACATACAAGACTGAGGATTTAGTTTTGAATTGGTATTTGACCTCTAAGTGGCAGAATCAGTATATTGAATCTATTGAACCTGTGAACGGGTCAAAGTTCTGGAGAACAAATGGTGAACCACTAATTGCTGCAGCGAAGAAAGAGATACATAAGGGAAGGAAGAGAAAACCATTGAAAAGGATGAAGGCAGTTACCAAATCACCAACTAAGGGAAAAAAGGTTACCAATCATGGGCGCACAATGCGTTGTTATCGATGTAGTGCGGCTGATCATAACTCATGCAGTTGTGTGAATGACGGAGTCCCTCAAAAACCAAAGAAGCCCAAGAAGAGTAAGACATCGGGATTAAACCAAGTGTCTGAGTCTATGACACTTGAAGGTGGAGAAGGCCCTAGTCAACCATCTCAGACATCTTATGCATCTCAGGTTATTCTCGGTTTTTGTATTTTGGTTATTGTTTTTGTTGATTTTTGTGATGGTTTTATTATTCACTACGCAGGGAGAGCTTTAACATGTTGGAGCTTTAAGATGGAGGAGCAATTTTTTGGACAATGGTAGTTAGTTTTGTGTTGGGTTAATATGCAAGGTTCTGTAAAACAATGGTTGTTGGGTTTAAGTACTTCTTTAAAACAAGGGAAACTCGGTTATGTTGGTTGTTTAAAACCATGGTTGTTGGGGTTATTTGGGTTCCATAAAACCTTTCTCGGCTATTGTAATTTTGGTTGTGTAAAACCATTCTCGGCTATATTGTATTTTGGTTGTGTAAAACCATAAAACCATTCTCGGCTATATTGTATTTTCGTTGTGTAAAACCATAAAACCAATCTCGGCTACTGTATTTTCGTTGTGTAAAACCCACGACCACCTACATTGATACTGTTTCAGAAATACAACTCATAAACTTGTCTTCTAAATAATCAAAGCACATTCTCAATATAGAATTCAAAATTAACTTAGCTTACATCCAAGAACTCCAAATTACAAACACCATATAGAATTCAAAATTAACTTAGCTTACATCCAAGAACTCCAAATAAAATAGAATACGTCAAAGAGCTAACTATGCCCTAATAAAATAGTAGCAAGCAATCACAACAACTCCACAGATCATCATGGTTTTCAAGAACCATATTTCTCCTTCCATTTCCGAAACTTCCTTCTCATATCCTAATACATCGGTTTTCATTGCTTCAAACTTCTTCTCATATCCACGAATATTGTCTTTCATGAGCTCAATCTCCTTCTCAGATGAACGAAGAACGTCTTTCATGTCATCTATCTCCTCAACCATCGACTCATCCGTCCATTTGAACAAATGATTTTTTTCCTTCAAAATAATAAATTGGTTACTAAATACTACAAAATGCTAATTAGATAGTACTTAACACTGCCAATTCTTATCACTAACAATTCAACAACCATTCTTACCGTTTAAAAACCATTTCTACAACAATGAAACAACCTTCCTGGATTTTTAGTTGTGCTTGAAGTTCTTATCAAAGCAAATTCGCCACACCTACAAGCGATAGGAAAGCCTCTATCTCCTACACGAACACCACCACGCCTTATACTCAGCCCTGGAGATTTCCCATCGATGGAGATCAATTTCCAATTTTTCGACTTATGAACATAAGAAAGTTAATTCATAACTAGTAACCTACCTGAATTCGCCGAAGAATCTTTGTGATTCGATGATGTACTCATTCTCCTCTGTCTTCGCCGCCGACCTAAACCCTAGATCCGTGAGCTGTTCTTCCCCAATTTCAGATGAAGCTCGACGAAGAAGGAGATCGCGACGAAGAAGATTGGTATTCTTTAAACCAAACGACGTAGTTTTAGTTTTATTTTTTGAGGCCCAATTTCATTTCGGGTCAGGCCCAATTGTTTAAGCCCATTTCTTCCTCAACTTTTAAAAACCTAAACGACGTCGTTTTATCTTTCCGTGCCAATGGGGCAGCTTACGTAGCACGGGAGATCTCACCGTTAATGGTGTTACGGGTTTGACTAACGAGATGTTGGTCAATGTTTGTTTTCGCCAAAAACAAAATTGTCCAAGTATGAATATTCAAATTATTAAGGGTTTGGGTATGAATTTGGACACTTCAATTTGTCGGGTACAAATCTGCACCATTTTTAATAGTTCGGGTAGGAATCGGCCGTTTTCCCGTATAACTACTTGTTCATTCTCTTTTGTGTAGTTTACGGAACATAAACACGAGTTATTGGTGACCGGAGATCAAAATCCTTCTCGAGTGAGAGTGAGTTGAATCCCCAACTTGGTCACTATATCTAACTTCTACGACTGTTAGGTTATTGTCAAAGTTCTGTGTATTTCAAATTCTTGAATGTAAACTAAATGAAAAATATAAAGCATATATTTCTAAGGTTATGTAATTCATTAATTCATTATGTGAATTTTGTAAGCATTTTGGAGCGGCTGGTTATTGTGATGATGTGATCTTAAATATTTTCATAATAATTGTACCTCATATAGGAATATGCATATTCTAAAAATTATGAAGTTTATCAAAGCATATTCTAGAAATGAAGAAGAGTTTAAGGAAAGGATGTTAATTGATATAGGGCCGGCCTGGAGTCATAGAACGCCTAAAACGCACCAAAAAAATGATGCCCTTTTAACGCAATTAATTTCTCCTTCAAGTAAATGTACCATAATCAAAATAATCTAAAATATTATTGAAACTTAATATGTTTTTAAATATAAAAAAGTACCAAAACATCCATACATTACTCATGAAAGATAACCCTTCTTGTTTTCTTTCCTGCAAAATCATTGATAAACTTCGAATGATCGAGCTTTTCAACCAATTCATGTTCTATTGATATCATCGCAAATCCATTCAATCGCTCTTGAGACATAGTCGAACGTAGATAATTCTTTATGAGCTTCAACTTCGAAAAACTTCTTTCTGCAGAAGCAACTGAAATCGGGATTGTCAATAATACGCGATAAGAGATCCATGTGTTTGGATAACAACCATCCATTCTTTTTAAATATTCCAACACCTCGACCGCCTTTGTAATTTCTTTTGGCAACACTCCTCTTAGAAGTTTAAGTTCCAAAAATAGATCTTTCCCATCTACATCTGAACACCCTGCTTTAGAGAAGCTTCAAGCATGATACAAGATGTCATCAACTCTTCATCTTTTGCTGATTTTAGTTTTTTTAAACTAAACAAAAATCCAAAGATTTTCTCATAAAACCGAAATTGCTCGAATCTAACCTAAAGGACATTATAGCTTGATCCACTATGTTGATGAAGTAATCGATCCTAAAATGATCCTCCGCAGTTAAAGTGTTACTTTCATCATCTTTCTCAGCATCTTCACCATATTGCCCTTTTTTTTTCATCAAGCGTTTTGGTTTTGTAGGAAATAATGGTTCAATCTCCATTTCATTGGCAATTTGCGTAGCTTCTGCTTTTGCTTTCTCAAAACCTGATTCTCTATAGCTTTTCAAATAATCAACAAGCCCTCCTAATTGAGATATAGCAGTCTCAAGATCCATATCCTCTGACTGTAAGGTTTTGCTAACTATATTGATAGAAAGCAAATCATACCAAATTACCATTCCAAACAAGAATTCAAACCCTCCAATTCCATGTATTTCACTTATTGCAAGAGACTCAGCATCACTACGATGTCCTGGATTGTCACTATTTTCTGCCAAGTAAAACAAAGCATCTCGTATCTTTGAAACTTGAAATCTTATTGGTTTAACACTATCAATGCGACTTTCCCAACGAGTTTGTGATAATGGTTTAAGTGTAATACCATTCACCATCTCTCTGTACACTTTCCAGTTGTTGGTTGAAGATGCAAATAGGCAGTATATACGCTGAACAATGCCAAAAAATGAAATAGCATTTTCAGATGACGAAACCATATCACAAAGTGCAAGATTGAGACTATGACATCCACATGGAGTGTAAAATGCCCTTGGGTTTACATCAAGCAATCTTTTCTGAACTCCTTTATGTTTTCCTTTCATATTTGACCCATTGTCATAACCTTGCCTTCTTACATCATCAATATTCAACTTAAGATCAGCCAATGCATCTTGAAGAGTGTAAAAAATTCCCTCTCCTCTCTTGTTTTTGATTTCCATAAAGGTCAAAAAGACTCCTCAATCTTAGGTGAATTCGTCGAAATATCCACACATCGAATTAGAAAGGTCATATGCTCCTTACGACTAACATCAGGAGTGGAATCCAAAATGATTGAAAAATACTTTGCATCTGGAATCTTCTTCAAGATCACCATCTGAATCTCAATAGCAAGTGATTCTATCAACTCATTATGAATCTTATGACTGAGATAATGGTAGTGAATTTCACCTTTTTCAATCCATCGAATGTGTTCCTTCATTACTGGATCAAAGCCTCCCATCATCCTAATAAAAGCCAAAACTTTCCCACTATTCGGATCACTAATCTTCTCATTTTCTCCACGAAATGCTAAATTTATTTCTGCTAGAGTATTTACCACTGCAATTATCCTCAACATCACATCTCTCTAATGCTTTCTCTCTGATATATCATGGTTTTTACCCCTTTTAGGCCATGATATAAGTTCGTTTTATAGAGTCTTTCTAGTATTTTGGAGTCTTTTAGAGTCTTTTACAGGTTTTAGCATATTTGGAGCATAATTGGAGATATTAGAGTTTTCTGGAACATTCTGGAGCAAAGCAGAAGTTCGTGTTGCTGAGTACCCGATTTGAAGTATCAGTATCGATCGATACTGCCTAGTATCGATCGATACCCATCGCAGTAGACACGACCCGCGACTTTTCCAAGAGTTGAAGAATTGCAGAATTTCCCTAGAAGACTTTAATAATTACAATAAGCCCCAGAACGTGTTTTAGCATTATAATTAGGTTTTTCAGCCACTTTGATGGCTAAACTTTTCAGTACTTTTGATTCTACCTTGGTTTTTGGAGAGACAACTCCGAACTCCTGTTTATTATTGATTTCTTTGATGATCTATTCAATCATGTTGTTTTCATTCTCCATGTTTGAGTAGATCCACTTTAGATTCAGGGTTCTCATAAGGGTTTTCTCTGAATGCTAGGTTGATTAGTTTATTAGGATTCACCATCTGAATTAGTTCTCCGCTTTAGGTTGTGTTCAAAGCTTGTTCTAGATTAGCTATCTAGAACATAGATCTTAGGATAATTGATTAGGCACGACAGTGCGATTAATTACCTGATACAACCTAAGGTAAGCAAAATAACTATTCGCAAAGATATTTGATTTAGTTGTTTTGTAAACAAATCAAACATGATCTAAAAGCTGATTTAGACTTTAGGATTCGCAAAGAGATTTGGAATTCCTAGGATTTAGATTTAGATAGTTTTCGCAACGACAGTTGGTTAATTATACTTTAGAGATTTGAGTTCAAGAACCGCGCTAAATCTAAATCATGTTAGTTAGTTTACCTGCATTCATTAATTCTCTGAGAAATACCCTGAATCTATATTTCTCCCATCGAATTTACAACTCTTTACTGTTTATTGTCTTTTGTTTCATCTTATTGATTTAGCTTAATTCGAATATATTTAATTTATTGTGTGATTTCTGTAAGTCCTTGTGTTCGACCCCTACATATACTGCAACAACTGCTTAGTACTTTTAGGGTATTAATTTGAGCATATCAAATTTGGCGCCGTTGTCGGGGACTCAATTCGCCATTAGATTTTAGTATGAGAATTTCGACTAAGCTCGTCGGTATCGATCGATACTACCTAGTATCGGTCGATACTCGTCTTCTTCTTTTGTTGATATCGATCGACACCACCCAATATCGATCGATACTCAACGTGTTTTTTGTTACTTACGTGCTTTGCCTAGTGTGTTTCAGGTGTGAATTTGGAACGTGCAAACAGGAAAGCAAAGAAGCCAGCAGAGATGACCAACACGATGATTCTGATTCAGGATGCTGCTGGAGCTTTGAGAGACCATGCGGGTCAGTTGTGCAACGAGAGAGGACAACGTCTGGATGGAGAGGGGAACATCATTCCACCTGCTCCTGTTGTCGCTGGGAATATCGCTGGGAACGCGAATACATGGAATGTTGTGGCTGCTCGCGGTAGGACGATTGGTGAGTACAACATGCCTGATCAGTTTTATGCCAATCGATTAGCGATTCGTCCTCCACCTTTTCAGAGGAATTACATTGAGCTGAAACCTGCATACTTCACTCTTGTGGGTCAGCATCTTTTTCATGGTTTTCCTCATGAACACCCTATGGATCACATTGAGAGGTTTGCGGATCTGGTTACAAGCATCAAGAGCAATGGAGTGTCCTATGACTACCTTTTCTGCAAGCTCTTCTCATACTCTCTTGGTGGAGATGCGACCTACTGGCTGAAGCAGTTACCTCCTGGATCACTGACTACTTGGGAAGAGACTAAGACTGCTTTCCTGAACAACATCTATGATGATGCACGATCCGAGGATCTCAGGAACAAGATTTCTCAGTTTTCTCAAGGACCGACTGAGGCACTCAAGGCTGTTTGGATTCGTTTCAAATCATATCAGAGAGATTGCCCGCACCATGGTTTCACTTAGGTTCAGATGCTAGGTACATTCTACAGAGGAGTCGATTGGAGGTATCAGATGGCTCTATATGTCGCGAGCAATGGAAATTTCTACACGAGGTATCCTGACGATGCCTATGTGCTTATTGAGAACTTGATTTCTAGCAATAGCACCAAGAATGCAGACATGGAGCGCAAGAAGCAAGCTGGTAACTTGGATTGCAGTCAGATTGCTGAGGTGAATGATAAGTTAGATTTTTTTATGGACAAGCAGCAGAAGGCTGTTCGTTTTGCCCAAAAGGATGGAGTGGAATTTGTTAACCACATTGATGGATTTGGATTTCAAGATCAAAGGTTTCAACGCCCATCCACACCACCCAGAACTTCTGAGAGCAAGCTTGAGTATATGCTTGAACAGGTTCTTCAGGAACAACAGAAGATGACAGTAAATTTCAACAGGAAGATGGATGCTATGTACACATATCTGAATGGGAAAATTGAGTCTCTCAGTATTCATCAGAAGATGCTGGAAACTCAAATAGCAGAAAATTTTGTGTTGACAAAAAATCCCCGTGTATCGATCGATACCAGCTAGTATCGATCGATACCAGTCCAGACACCTGCCCGATGTAATCCAAAATCCCGTGTATCTATCGATACTCCTTCTGTGTCGGTCGATACTGAGGCGCAGGTCGAGAAGGAACCAGAAATTGTCACGGAGAGGGTGTACAAACCCAAAATACCTTATCATATGCCTCCTAAGATAACAAAGAAGGAATGGGAGGATGCCAGATGCAAAGCTATGTTGGATAAGCTTGTTGTGGAACTTCCTTTTGTTGATGATATATGATACGGGATATTTTCGTGTCAATTATCCCAAATGTACTCATGTCATTGTAGTACTTGAGATGTCAATCCATATGGGGTTAAGATTGAAGCACTAAGAATGCAAGAAACTTCTTAAGCTAGAGCAAACATTGTTTTTGGTTTTTTTCGTGTATTTATAAGAAAGGAAACAAATGCAAGAAGGAAAACAAAACACAAGACTAAAATGTTGGATCATGAACTAAGCTATCAATTAGATGGGTGACAATCAAACAATGAATCTTTTGGAAGCATTAATCACTATCTTAGAACATGGAATTCACAAATATGACTAATCCATTTCCATGGCACTAATCACCTTGTTAATTATCTAATCAAGAACAAATTTCCATTTGTGATTAAATAATTAACAAGCATTAAGGAACAATTCCAATTAGTTCACTAAACACCCTAAACATCAACTTTCGTTGGCTAGGATATGTAAAGCTCACAAAAGGTTCGGATCAAGCAATTCATTTAAACTCGAGTCATGAGTGAAATGCCTAAGATCTAGAAACGAATGAACATACCTAATCTAGTACTAACACCGCTTACTCGAATCTATCCCTAATGCATGGGATGAGACCAAAAATCTAACTAATCTAAGGTGTAGTACTAGGTTTCGGTTTATCATGTCAAATCTAGCATTACGAACCAACCTAAGTGAAAGACTCATCCAAGATCATCCTAAATCACCATCATCTAACCGTCAATCAACCATTGACTAATGATGCCTAAACATTCAATGCACATTCATTCTTATGACATGGATCACATAAGTAGATTAGTTCACTTCCACGATACTAATCCATTTACATATCATCTAGTTATCAAGAACTTCCGTTCACAACTAAATGATCCATAATCATTAAGCATTAGTCCATACAAGTCAACAATTCACCTTAATCATCAATTTCCATTGGCTAAGAATTGAATTGCATGCTTAGAAGTTTTCTAGACATTTCATCGAACACCTTCCGGGCGAGAAATGTCTTGAGTTCTAGAAATGAGTTGTCAATTCGATTCTAGCATTAAGATCCCTCCTAACATGAGAACAAATGATTATCTAAGCCTAAACATCAATAATCAACCATCAAACCATCTAAATCAAACAAAATCCAAAATCCAACAAAACGTCAACTCACAAGAAGAACATCAAAATCAAACCATAGAAATGAAGAACAAGAATCAACAAGACATAATATATATAAAGGGGTGAAGAAATCTTCTCTTATATGGCATGAAAATGAAGATCCATCAAGAACACCAAGTGGTGTTCTTGAGCTTTCCCAAGTTTAAGAAAGAGAATCTTTAAGAAGAAGAAAGAAGAAATCAAAGCATATATATAAGTGAAGAATCCTTCGAAAGTGTGGATTATACATGAAGAACAACCCAAGAAACTCTAGAGAGAGTTCCTGGGTTGAGCACACACAAAAAAATGAAGAAGAAAACTTAGAAAACAACAAATGGGTCTAATTGTATTTATGGGCAAAAGGGGTCGCGCAGGTCGCATCGGTCTCCTGCTCCCGATACATCGCATCGATGCGGATTTCTGTTTTTCAGAAGTTCCATCGGTCACCTGCATCGGGCATAGGTCGACCGATGGACTTCTTCAGGCAGCTCATTCGCGCGCCAGACTGGACCGTCGTCACGGAAATTGGCATAACTTCTGATCGCACCGTTGGAATTGTCTCAAACCACTTCCAAATGAAAGCTAATCCATTGCTATATCTCGTGGTAAAATATGAGCTCAATCCATCGGTGGAAAGTCCTTCATCCAATGCCAAACGTATGTCGTCTCAACCTGATCCTGCATCTTTGTATTCCGAAATGAACTTTTTGATAGCTATCTTCGCTCCTCCAACTCCTATGACTCCAAGAACACCTAAAAATGGCTCAAGCAAGCCAAAAAGAATGCAAAGACAACCTAGAACATCTAAAATGCAATGCAATGCAAATGAGACTCAAATGCATGAAAATATCTCAAAACTATACAAAGTGAGATTAAAAACCTATGAAACTAAACCTTAAAAACATGTAAAATATGGTGTTATCAACTCCCCCGGACTTGCCTTTTGCTTGTCCGCAAGCAAACAAGAAAAGACAAACCGGAAGAGAGGTTTTAAAGAGTGGGAATTCACAACTAAAAGACATGTCAAAGCAATCAAAATAATAGCCCAACATAATACCAAGACATTGCAAAAACGTATCTCAATTTGACTCTAACTTCTCTAGACTTATCGCAACTCCAATTATTTTACTCTAGATCCAAAACAAGTATCCGCATGCTTTCTTATCAACCAACTCCCTACATTCATTTAAGTTCAAGCGTGACTCTCACATATGGGCAATTGATCTATTCCATTTGGCTCGGTAGAAAAAGGTCTTTACGTATAAGAGGCGGTTCATGTATTTGTGGCTACTCTCAAAATCAAACGCAAGTCATTATACAAAAGCAATAGAGAATAGGAAACAATTTATGCATACAAGATGTTCTTCCATTGTTCTACCCTTCCTAAAGCTTTTCATCTAAATTCCCGAACTTGACAAGCAATTTTCTTTTTCTTTCAAAACTCTTCTTAACCACAAACGTATAAACTCAACCCGCCAATCACATCAAACGACAACTCTTTCTACACCTTAGTTACTAGGGAATTTATATCATTATGCCTTTTCTTTTTTCTTATTTTCGATTAACTCTTTTTTTTTTTTTTTTTCTCATCCCCTAGAACTTTTATTACAACATGGTTTTTCATTTTTCTTTTCTCATTCCACTTCCCATTTTTTCATTTTCAAACCAATCCCACAAATCCCAACCAATAACCTTTGTAAACCCCTATCAATTGGAAGAAAGAGCTTGTCGTTTCTATCTCGAAAGATTTTGTACATGAAAGCGCATAGAAAAAGACCTCACTCAACGATTTAGCACAATGGTTCAAAATAAAAGGTTTCGGGTTTGGGTGCGGAACCATCTTAAAAAGGAAGATGGCCATTCGAGTTAACAAGTGTGGCATAAAAGGATAAGATAACTCGAATGTTCATGTAAAACCACGGTTAAGATCTAAAGCCCATAAGCGAGATAATTAAAGTTCATTTTCGCCTAATAAAGATGGAGTTGATATCAAATTTAGCAAGCATCAAAAAGACAATGGATTTCAAGCGGAGAGATCAAAGTACGAAGTTTACAAGCTTTTTGAAATCGTTTAAGCAATATAAAACCATTATCGAGGGCATCACAATGAAAGCTTATCATACATGTTTCATGAACTCCCATGCACATGAATGCAACCAATATGATCTAGAAATGAGTGATCAAGTCAAGTCTAGAATGCACATGGACTAATGCAAACTACATGATGATTTTTTTGTTTTTCGTTTTTTATGCAATTGAAAATATACAATGCAATGACTCAAGAAAATGAAAATAAGACAAAATAAACAATGTCAAAACACAAGAACCTCCCCCCCGGACTTAAATCACACCGTCTCGGTGTGAATTGAGCCAAAGAGAGAGTAAAACAAACATAAACAAAAACAAAAACGAAATGGTATATACAAAGGGAAAAGTTAGTGGTACCTTGGAGTGGAGTGGATTCACGAGGAGGAAGCATTGTGCGTTGAAGCTCACGGACTTAGACCATTCCATGCGTCCCATTTATTCACTCTTATTGCTCCTACAAAAACATGAAAACAAAATTTATCAAACAATAAAAGGCATAAAAACAAAAAGTAAAGGATAGGATTGCTTGTTTTATGTCTCTAGCATTGACGAGGGATAGGATTGGGGAGGTCCCCAATGGCGCGTTTAACGTCACTAGCTTGACGGTTGTGTCATCTTACTCCTTCTCTCCTTGCATGTCTCATTTACTCCTAGTTACCTAAGAGATCAAGATCACAAGAAAAGGGAAAAGATTAGCAACAAAAGAAAATAAAAAGCTCTAGTCTCAAGAAGAATCCAAATCCTAATGATCAATGCTAAACCCCAATGGCAACGGCGCCAAATTGATACGTGCAAGGATGACATCCGTCTACCCAATGCCCCAATGCTTAAGAAGTTTCTTGCATTCTTAGTGCCTCAATCTTAACCCCTTATGGATTGACATCTCAAGTACTACAATGACATGAGTACACTTGGGATAATTGACACGAAAATATCCCGTATCAATTTGGCGCCGTTGCCATTGGGGTTTAGCATTGATCATTAGGATTTGGATTCATCTTGAGACTAGAGCTTTTTATTTTCTTTTGTTGCTAATCTTTTCCCTTTTCTTGTGATCTTGATCTCTTAGGTAACTAGGAGTAAATGAGACATGCAAGGAGAGAAGGAGTAAGATGACACATCCGTCAAGCTAGTGACGTTAAACGCGCCATTGGGGACCTCCCCAATCCTATCCCTCGTCAATGCTAGAGACATAAAACAAGCAATCCTATCCTTTACTTCTTGTTTTCTGCCTTTTATTGTTTGATAAATTTTGTTTTCATGTTTTTTGTAGGAGCAATAAGGGTGAATAAATGGGACGGATGGAATGGTCAAAGTCCGTGAGCTTCAACGCACAATGCTTCCTCCTCGTGAATCCACTCCACTCCAAGGGCGTCGGGATTCGCAGGAGAACGTTCGGGATCAAAACGAGAAAAATCGCAAGTCCGGACATGCTGGATCGGTCACGACGATCGGTTATAACCGATCGGAATGTGCCTCGATCGGTTATGCCGATCGGTTACAAAAATGCGACCTGTTACGACGTCTCGTCGATCGGTTTCATCGATCGGTTATAACCGATCGCGACACGTAGTCAAGGGAATGCTAAAACTCTTCATCTCCACAACTCCAAGGTACTTCACTTAACACCTTGTACATACTTTTTGATTTTGTTTTTTACTCTTCTTTGGACTCGTTTCACACCGAGACGGTGTGAATTAAGTCCGGGGGAGAGGTCTTTGTCATTTAACGTCATTTTCTTTGTCTTATTTTATATTTTTGAGTCTTGCATTGTACATATTCTATTGCATAGAAAAACCAAAAAAAATTCAAAATTTTTCAAAAATCCAAAAATATCATGTAGTTTGCATTGCACCATTGTTCATTCTAGAATTGAATTAGCTACTCATATCTAGATGACATAGGTTGCATTCATGTGCATGGGAGTTCATAAAACATGTATGATAAGCTTTCATTGTGATGCTCTCGATAATGGTTTTATACTGCTTAAACGATTTCAAAAGACTTGAAAACTTCGTACTTTGATCTCTCTACTCTTAACTATTTGTCTTGTAAATACTTGTTTAATTTGAAATCAACCCCTTGATAATTGGACTTAAATGAATATAATCTTCTTGCTTATGGTCTTGTGATACATAACCATGGTTCAAAGAAAACATTCGGGTTATCTTATCCACTTTTACCACTCTCTAATAACCCGAGTGGCCATTCTCATTTTTAGAATGGTTCCCTACCTTTCACCTTAACCGTTTTCTTTCCACCCCTCGTTGTTTGATTGAGTGAGGCCTTTTCTTGATATGCTATTGTGTGTAAAATCTTGTAAGTATCGGAAACGACAAAGGTTAGCTTTCATTTTTAGCTAGTCATTGTTGTTCAAAGAAAAGAGGCTAGCATTAAGATGGGGATCAATGGATTGAATGGTATTTGGTTTTGGGGAACATGAACGTATGAAATATGAGATGAGAAATGGTTGAAAAAGCAAACTCTAGAGAAGAGATTAAAAGAAAGACCCTAGGAAAAGAAAAGAAAATACACTCTCCATGTTTGAAAAAAAAAGAGAAAGAACAAAAAGTTTAGGGAGAGTGAAAAGAAAAGAAATGGGTCGAATAAAAATGTCTCTAGGAGTTTGGTGTTTGGAAAAGAAAAGGGGGTTAAAAAGGGAGTTTTGATTTAGCCAAAAGGGCTTTGGGGGTTTAATGAGCTTCAAGGAAGCAAGATAAGATGAGGAAATGGAATCACCATTTGGGTAGAATGCTTTGCTAGGAGGGTAGAACAATGTGAGCTTAACTTTGTATGCATAAATTGTTTCTAGTCTTCCTTGCTTTTGCATAACATATATCATTCCTTTTTCTTGAGAGTAAGTCACCCAAAAAGAGAATGAACCTCCTTGCACTCACATTTACTAGTGCCAATTGCCTTTTCTTCCAAACCGATTGGACTTGATCACTTGCCCATTTGTGAGACCGCACCTTTAGAAAGATCAAATGAATGTGAGGGTTGGTTGAGAAGAGGACTTGTAGGCATGAGGCATTGTTGTTAAGAGAAAAGATTAGGAGTTGCGATAAGTCTAGAGAAGTTAGAGTCATAATTGAGATACGTTTTTGCAATGTCTTGGTATTATCTTGGGCATAGAATTCCCACTTTGAATGCTTTGACATGTCCTTTAGTTATGAATTCCCACTCTTTAAAACCTCTCTTTCGGTTTGTCTTTTCTTGTTTGCTTGCGGACAAGCAAAAGGCAAGTCCGGGGGAGTTGATAACACCATATTTTACATGTTTTTAAGGTTTAGTTTCATAGGTTTTTAGTTCCAATTTGTATAGTTTTTGGATATTTTCATGCATTTAGGTCCAACTTGAGTCTCATTGCATTTTAGATGTCCTAGGTTGTCTTTGCATTCTTTTTGGCTTGCTTGAGCCATTTTCAGGTGTTCTTGGAGTCATAGGAGTTGGAGGAGTGAAGATAGCCATCAAAAAGTTCATTTCGGAATACAAAGATGCAGGATCAGGTTGAGACGTCATAAGTTTGGCATTGGATGAAGGACTTTCCACCGATGGATTGAGCTCAAATTTTAACACGAGATATATCAATGGATTAGGTTTCAGTTGGAAGTGGTTTGAGGCAATTCCAACGGTGCGATCAGAAGTTATGCCAATTTCCGTGACGACGGTCCAGTCTGGCGCGCGAAGGAACTCAGTGGAGCTCGCAGCGGTGTACCGCAGCGGTCTACAGTGACCGCTGCGGGTTCATCCGTCGAAAAAAAACAGAGAATCACAGCGGTCATGCAGCGGTATGAGCTGACCGCTGTGGATCATCTGAAACTCAAAAATTCGACCCAAACTCTATTAAAAGCCAAAAAACCTAATTTTATTGTTAAGTTTTCTTCTTCTAAGAGTGGGGCTCGTCCCCAACTCTCTCTTCTTGATGTTTTGGGATTGTTCTTCATACAAATGCCATTCTAGAGAAGATTTCTTCACTCTATCTTTATATTATGCTTATTTGATTCTTGTTCTTCATTTCTATGTCTTTTTCTCTTGTGTTCTTCATGTTCTTGTGAGTTGACTTTTTGTTGGGTTTTAGATAATGTTTGATTTGGATGGTTGATGGTTGATTGTTGATGTTTAGGCTTAGATAATCATTTGTTCTCATGTTAGGAGGGATCTTAATGCTAGAATCGAATTGACAACTCATTTCTAGAACTTAAGACATTTCTCGCCCGGAAGGTGTTCGATGAAATGTCTAGAAAACTTCTAAGCATGCAATTCAATTCTTAGCCAATGGAAATTGATGATTAAGGTGAATTGTTGACTTGTATGGACTAATGCTTAATGATTATGGATCATTTAGTTTTGAACGGAAGTTCTTGATAACTAGATGATTTGTAAATGGATTAGTATCATGTGAGTGAACCAGTCTACTTGTATGATCCATGTCATAAGAATGAATGTGCATTGAATGTTTAGGCATCATTAGTCAATTGTCTTGATGGTTAGATAATGGTTATTTAAGATGATCTTGGATGAGTCTTTCACTTAGGTTGGTTCGTAATGCTAGATTTGTCATGATAAACCGAAACCTAGTACTACACCTTAGATTAGTTAGGTTTTTGGTCTCATCCCATGCATTAGGGATGGATTCGAGTAAGCGGTGTTAGTACTAGATTAGGATTGTTCATTCATTTCTAGATCTTAGGCATTTCACTCATGACCCGAGTTTAGTTGCTTGACCCGAACTTTTTGTGAGCTTTGCATATCCTAGCCAACGAAAGTTGATGTTTAGGGTGTTTAGTGAACAATTGGGATTGTTTCTTAATGTTGTTGATTATTTAATCACAAATGGAAATTTGTCAATGATTAGATAATTAACAAAGTGATTATTGCCATGGAAATGGATTAGTCATATTTGTGAATTCCATGTTCTAAGATAGTGATTAATGCTTCCAAATGATTCATTGTTTGATTGTTACCCATCTCATTGATAGCTTAGTTCTTGATCCAACACTTTGTCTTGTGTCTTTGTGTTTTGTTTTCCTTCTTGCATTTGTTTTCTTTTCCCATAAACATATAAAAACCAAAAACAAAGTTTGCTCTAGCTTAAGAAGTTTCTTGCATTCTTAGTGCCTCAATCTTAACCCCTTATGGATTGACATCTCAAGTACTACAATGACATGAGTACACTTGGGATAATTGACACGAAAATATCCCGGATGGAATGGTCAAAGTCCGTGAGCTTCAACGCACAATGCTTCCTCCTCGTGAATCCACTCCACTCCAAGGGCGTCGGGATTCGCAGGAGAACGTTCGGGATCAAAACGAGAAAAATCGCAAGTCCGGACATGCTGGATCGGTCACGACGATCGGTTATAACCGATCGGAATTTGCCTCGATCGGTTATGCCGATCGGTTACAAAAATGCGACCTGTTACGACGCCTCGTCGATCGGTTTTATCGATCGGTTATAACCGATCGAAATTAGCCTCGATCGGTTTCATCGATCGGTTATAACCGATCGCGACACGTAGTCAAGGGAATGCTAAAACTCTTCATCTCCACAACTCCAAGGTACTTCACTTAACACCTTGTACATACTTTTTGATTTTGTTTTTTACTCTTCTTTGGACTCGTTTCACACCGAGACGGTGTGAATTAAGTCCGGGGGAGAGGTCTTTGTCATTTAACGTCATTTTCTTTGTCTTATTTTATATTTTTGAGTCTTGCATTGTACATATTCTATTGCATAGAAAAACCAAAAAAAATTCAAATTTTTTCAAAAATCCAAAAATATCATGTAGTTTGCATTGCACCATTGTTCATTCTAGAATTGAATTAGCTACTCATATCTAGATGACATAGGTTGCATTCATGTGCATGGGAGTTCATAAAACATGTATGATAAGCTTTCATTGTGATGCTCTCGATAATGGTTTTATACTGCTTAAACGATTTCAAAAGACTTGAAAACTTCGTACTTTGATCTCTCTACTCTTAACTCTTTGTCTTGTAAATACTTGTTTAATTTGAAATCAACCCCTTGATAATTGGACTTAAATGAATATAATCTTCTTGCTTATGGGCTTGTGATACATAACCATGGTTCAAAGAAAACATTCGGGTTATCTTATCCATTTTTACCACTCTCTAATAACCCGAGTGGCCATTCTCATTTTTAGAATGGTTCCCTACCTTTCACCTTAACCGTTTTCTTTCCACCCCTCGTTGTTTGATTGAGTGAGGCCTTTTCTTGATATGCTATTGTGTGTAAAATCTTGTAAGTATCGGAAACGACAAAGGTTAGCTTTCATTTTTAGCTAGTCATTGTTGTTCAAAGAAAAGAGGCTAGCATTAAGATGGGGATCAATGGATTGAATGGTATTGAGTTTGGGGAACATGAACTCATGAAAATTGAGATGAGAAATGGTTAAAAAAAAAAAAAGCAAACTCTAGAGAAGAGCTTAAAAGAAAGACCCTAGGAAAAGAAAAGAAAATACACTCTCCATGTTTGAAAAAAGAGAAAGAATAAAAAGTTTAGGGAGAGTGAAAAGAAAAGAAATGGGTCGAATAAAAATGTCTCTAGGAGTTTGGTGTTTGGAAAAGAAAAAGGGGTTAAAAAGGGAGTTTTGATTTAGCCAAAAGGGCTTTGGGAGTTTAATGAGTTTCAAGTAAATAAGATAAGAAGAGGAAATGGAATCACCATTTGGGTAGAATGCTTTGCTAGGAGGGTAGAACAGTGTGAGCTTAACTTTGTATGCATAAATTGTTTCTAGTCTTCCTTGCTTTTGCATAACATATAGCATTCCTTTTCTTGAGAGTAAGTCACCCAAAAAGAGAATGAACCTCCTTGCACTCACATTTACTAGTGCCAAATGCCTTTTCTTCCAAACCGATTGGACTTGATCACTTGCCCATTTGTGAGACCGCACCTTTAGAAAGATCAAATGAATGTGAGGGTTGGTTGAGAAGAGAACTTGTAGGCATGAGGCATTGTTGTTAATGGAAAAGATTAGGAGTTGCGATAAGTCTAGAGAAGTTAGAGTCATAATTGAGATACGTTTTTGCAATGTCTTGGTATTATCTTGGGCATAGAATTCCCACTTTGATTGCTTTGACATGTCTTTTAGTTGTGAATTCCCACTCTTTTAAACCTCTCTTTCGGTTTGTCTTTTCTTGTTTGCTTGCGGACAAGCAAAAGGCAAGTCCGGGGGAGTTGATAACACCATATTTTACATGTTTTTAAGGTTTAATTTCATAGGTTTTTAATCTCACTTTGTATAGTTTTTGGATATTTTCATGCATTTAGGTCCAACTTGAGTCTCATTGCATTTTAGATGTCCTAGGTTGTCTTTGCATTATTTTTGGCTTGCTTGAGCCATTTTCAGGTGTTCTTGGAGTCATAGGAGTCGGAGGAGTGAAGATAGCCACAAAAAGTTCATTTCAGAATACATAGATGCAGGATCAGGTTGATACGTCATAAGTTTGGCAATGGATGAAGGAGTTTTCACCGATGGATTGAGCTCATATTTTAACACACGATATAGAAATGGATTAGCTTTCATTTGGAAGTGGTTTGAGGCAATTCCAACGGTGCGATCAGAAGTTATGCCAATTTCCGTGACGACGGTCCAGTCTGGCGCGCGAAGGAACTCAGTGGAGCTCGCAGCGGTGTACCGCAGCGGTCTACAGTGACCGCTGCGGGTTCATCCGTCGAAAAAAAACAGAGAATCACAGCGGTCATGCAGCGGTATGAGCTGACCGCTGTGAATCATCTGAAACCCAAAAAAAACTCGACCCAAACTCTATTAAAAGCCAAAAAACCTAATTTTATTGTAAAGTTTTCTTCTTCTAAGAGTGGGGCTCGTCCCCAACTCTCTCTTCTTGATGTTTTGGGATTGTTCTTCATACAAATGCCATTCTAGAGAAGATTTCTTCACTCTATCTTTATATTATGCTTATTTGATTCTTGTTCTTCATTTCTATGTCTTTTTCTCTTGTGTTCTTCATGTTCTTGTGAGTTGACTTTTTGTTGGATTTTAGATAATGTTTGATTTGGATGGTTGATGGTTGATTGTTGATGTTTAGGCTTAGATAATCATTTGTTCTCATGTTAGGAGGGATCTTAATGCTAGAATCGAATTGACAACTCATTTCTAGAACTTAAGACATTTCTCGCCCGGAAGGTGTTCGATGAAATGTCTAGAAAACTTCTAAGCATGCAATTCAATTCTTAGCCAATGGAAATTGATGATTAAGGTGAATTGTTGACTTGTATGGACTAATGCTTAATGATTATGGATCATTTAGTTTTGAACGGAAGTTCTTGATAACTAGATGATTTGTAAATGGATTAGTATCATGTGAGTGAACCAGTCTACTTGTATGATCCATGTCATAAGAATGAATGTGCATTGAATGTTTAGGCATCATTAGTCAATTGTCTTGATGGTTAGATAATGGTTATTTAAGATGATCTTGGATGAGTCTTTCACTTAGGTTGGTTCGTAATGCTAGATTTGTCATGATAAACCGAAACCTAGTACTACACCTTAGATTAGTTAGATTTTTGGTCTCATCCCATGCATTAGGGATAGATTCGAGTAAGCGGTGTTAGTACTAGATTAGGATTGTTCATTCATTTCTAGATCTTAGGCATTTCACTCATGACCCGAGTTTAGTTGCTTGACCCGAACTTTTTGTGAGCTTTGCATATCCTAGCCAACGAAAGTTGATGTTTAGGGTGTTTAGTGAACAATTGGGATTGTTTCTTAATGTTGTTGATTATTTAATCACAAATGGAAATTTGTCAATGATTAGATAATTAACAAAGTGATTATTGCCATGGAAATGGATTAGTCATATTTGTGAATTCCATGTTCTAAGATAGTGATTAATGCTTCCAAATGATTCATTGTTTGATTGTTACCCATCTCATTGATAGCTTAGTTCTTGATCCAACACTTTGTCTTGTGTCTTTGTGTTTTGTTTTCCTTCTTGCATTTGTTTTCTTTTCCCATAAACATATAAAAACCAAAAACAAAGTTTGCTCTAGCTTAAGAAGTTTCTTGCATTCTTAGTGCCTCAATCTTAACCCCTTATGGATTGACATCTCAAGTACTACAATGACATGAGTACACTTGGGATAATTGACACGAAAATATCCCGTATCAATTTGGCGCCGTTGCCGGGGATTAGGACTCTTTTTGAGACTAAGTTTTATTTTTCTTTGTTTACTAATCTTTCCACCTTGTTTGCTCTTATCTCTATAGGTGCATGAACTTTCAAAGGCGAGGTATGAATATAGATCAAGCACCACTTGTTAGAGATGCAAATGAGAATCGAGAAGAGGTTGCTCAAAGGGTTAGAGCACCGAGGTTGATTGGAGCGGGTGATGCTCCCAACGCCCATGGAAATCGCGCCGGTATACATCCACCACCGGTGGAGAGTAATAATTTTGAGATCAAGGCGAGTCTCATTTCCATGGTGCAAGGAAACAAGTTCCACGGTTTACCGGTGGAGGATCCCTTAGACCACTTGGATCAATTCGATCGAATTTGTGGAATGGTCAAGATCAACGGAATTTCCGAGGATGGGTTCAAGCTTCGATTATTTCCATTCTCTCTTGGAGACAAAGCCCACCAATGGGAGAAGAACCTACCTCAAAGATCCATCACTTCTTGGGATCAATGTAAGAAAGCCTTTCTAGCCAAGTTCTTCTCTTCTACAAGAACGTCAAGGTTGAGAAACGAGATCTCGAGCTTCACTCAAAAAGGGAATGAGAGCTTTTGTGAAGCGTGGGAACGATTCAAAGGTTACACAATGCAATGCCCACACCATGGCTTCTCCGAAGAATCGCTCTTAAGCACTCTATACCGAGGAGTTTTCCCCAAGTTTAGGATGCTCCTTGATACCGCAAGCAATGGCAACTTCTTGGGAAAAGAAGTTGATGATGGGTTGGAGCTTGTTGAGAATCTTGCCCAAAGCAATGGGAATTATGGTGAGGATTATGATATAGCTTTGAGAGGAAGTGGAGAGTATGAGGAACGAACAAGAAGAGAGATGAAAGCCCTAAATGAGAAGTTAGACAAGGTCTTGGAAGCCACACAAAGGCGAGTGAACTATGTAAGGGATTGCAAAGGTTACCAAGAGGAAGTTCACTTTGTGGGAAACCAAGACGGTTACAACAAAGACTTCAACTCCAACTTCCCGCAACAAGGGTTTATTCCTAGAAACCAATTCCAAGAAAACCAAGGTGGTTACCCAAGCAAACCATATTTTGCACCTCAACTTCAACAAGAGCAAGGAAGCAACTCGACACAACAAGATGTCGAAATGAAGGGTATGCTTCAACAACTCTTGACGGGGCAAGCTCTTGGAGCAAATGAGTTGAATAAGAAGATGACCGAGATTCACAATAAGGTGGATTGCTCATACAACGATCTCAACGCAAAATTTGAAGATCTATCCTCTAGAATCAAACACTTGGATCAACAACGCACTCAAGGAGATTCCGATTCTAGTAGACCCATGGAGAAACTAAAGGGCAAAATCGATGCAAACCCAATGGAGTATTGCAATGTTATCCTCTCAAGTGACGAGATCGAAGAAGCTATACGAGAGATCAAGAGAGTTCTCCATGAATCCAAAGATGAAGTCGTAATGGTTGCTAGCAACGAAGTAGTTGAGAAAAGAGATGTGGAGGCCAAGACAGTTGTGAGAAAAGAGACTTCTTGCATTGAACCTCCTCCACATGAGCCCAAATCGATTCCCAAGCTTGGAAATCCGGGTAAATTTGTCATCTCTTGCTCCCTTGGTGATTTGAATGTTGATGACGCCATGTGTGATTCGGGATCAAGCGTGAATGTGATGTCACTTGAATTGGTAAAGAGTCTTGGAATCAAGAGCATGAAGCACCACCCATCACACATCACTTTTGGAGATTCTTCTTCTAAGCAACCACTTGGCATTGTTGAAGATTATCCTCTCAAGATCGGAAATTGTCTCATTCCAATCGACTTCATAGTTATGAAGATGAAGCAAACCAGCAAACTCCCGCTCCTCCTTGGAACTCCATTCCTCAATACCACCGGTGCAAGCATGGACTTCCAAAACATGAAGGTCGTTCTCAAGAACGTGAATGACAAAGTCTTCTATTCCATGAAGCCCTCTTCCACTAAGCTTTGTGGCACCATTGTTTGTAAGGATGATGAAGCGGAAGTTAAAAAGGTTGAGTATGTGGGAAGTTGTGAGAAGATGAATTTGGTTTCACCCCCAAAAGCTTGTAAAAAGAAGAAAGATTCTCATGAAGAGAAAGCTTTGGGTTATGGTAATGTTGAAGAAGCCTTAGCGCTGGATGGTGTTTGCTTGGAATATCTTTTCCATACCGCTATGGAAAATGAGGTTGAGAGTATAAAGGTTCAAAAGAAGGGTATGGACACTAAGGCCAAAAAGAAGAAACCCAATGATACCCACCCTCCCACCCTTGTCAAAGGCATGACGAGCAAGCCTAATGCGGTTAGATCATTTTCTCCCAAACTCACCACTATGACCTTGACACCGTGGAGATATGAAGATGGTGTGGTTGAGTACAAGATCAAGTGTAAGGGAAGGTCAAAACCTTTTGCCATGGTTAGAGCAATCATCACACCCGAGCTCAAAGAAAAAGGTCCAACGGGAATTCAAGAGATCATGAGGAAGGTTCTCACACTCAAGCTCGAAGACCCGCCATGGAGTTCCACTACTCCTTCTCTCCAAGCCTAAAACGGTTTGAAACGTCAAGCGTAGCGACGTAAAACAAGCGCTCTTGGGAGGCATTCCCATGACTATCTTTGTATATATTTTCGTTCTTTCTTGTTCCTTTTGATGTTTTTGTTTGATGTTTATAGTTTTCTTGGGTCCAAGGTCGTGGTACTTAACGCATGAATGGGTAGAGCTACAGCACGTCACACTCCTCTCCAATCCAAAGGTATGATCCAAACTCCATTTCATTGTACATACTTTTGCATATTTTTACCTTCTCTTTGATTTGTGTTGCACCGAGACGTTGCAATTCAAGTTCGGGGGAAGAATTTATGTCTTTTGATATTGTGTTTTGTGATCTTATTTTTCTTTTTGCATATTTGAGTCTCATTCATTCATATAAGTGCATATAAAAACCATTAAAAAAAAATATTTAGTTGCATTTTGCATGTTTAAGATTGAGTCTAGATGCATATAGGTTTGCATTCACTTGCATTGGGAGAATTATCCATGTAGAATATAAACTTAAGAGCTTGAATTAATGCCCTCGTTAGGAGTTCTTTGATGCATTTGAGCGATCACGAAGTTAAGGATGATCCATGCTTTGATCTTGCGGTTTGAATGTTTTTGTCTTGGTTGAAGCATGCTTTGAATTGAATCTAACTCTATCTACATGAACTCTAATCTTGACTCATAATTATCATGTTTATGTATTGAAAAGTGAATTCATGGATACCTTATACATATTTGAGCTATCTTAGCCCTTTTTACCACTCTCTTGTTAGCTCAAATAGCCGTTTCCCATTTTTGGAACGGTTAACCACACCCTTAACTATACTTTTCCTTCAAGCCTTCATTTCTTGTGTGTGTGTCGTGAGGCCTAATTTTGAATGAACTTAGCAAAAAGTGTTGAGTTTGGAACGACAAGGAGTTGATAGATAGGTTGGTGATTTGGGTGTTGATGTAAAGAAAAGAAAGTGTGGAGAAAGGAAAAGATTGAGAAAAAGGATAGGGGAAAGTAAAAAGTTTGGATTGGTTGGCATGAAAATGTGGAATAGCTCTAGGGGTTGAAAGTATAAGTCTCTATGTGTGTAGAAGAAAGAAAGAGCCAAAAGAAAAAAAAATATATGGCTAAGGCATCTAAATGATGATTGAGAGACTAGTTATGAAAGTGAAAAAGAGCTAAAAGAAAAAGATGAAGAGCCAATCCATTTGTTGAAAGAGAAGAAGAAAAGAAATGTGGTCTAAGAAGGCAAAATGCCTTGTGATATGGGTAGTTTATAATGGATCTTGATGAGTTTAGAAATAGGAGTGGAGTTCATATTGGGGCATTGGGTAGACGGATGTCATCCTTGTACGCATCAATTGTTCTTTACTCTTAGCATTTTGCCAAAGTTCATTCTTTCGTGAGAGATCCCATTGCATTGGAATACCCACATGATTGAGATTATTTTCATCTCAAAACCTTTTTTCTAAGCCAAATGAGTTCACTTGATTTTTATTAAGCATGATTCACCATTGTACTTAATGAATGTTAAAGAGTTAGAGGATATGATTACTTGTAGATGCTAAGGCTTAGACCAATTCGTATAGCGACGAGTATGGCTAAATTTTTTGAATTAGAGGTTGTTTGTGCATCACATAACTACTCTCAAGGGCATTGAATTAAATTATTTTGTTAATATTCTCGGATATGATCTCTCGCATTCCAACCTCTTCTTCGACTTGTTCTTGTTTGTTTGCTTGCGGACAAGCAAAAGGCAAGTTCGGGGGAGTTGATAGTTGCATAATTTAGTCCATTTTAGTATACATTTTAGTTAGCATTTTGTGACTTTGTGCATTCATTTCATTGTTTTTGGTCTAGTTTGCATCCATTTTAGAGTTAATGAGTCTTAGGTTAGTTTTTGCATATGTTTGTGTGCTATGGAGTCTTTTAGGTACCATTTGGAGCTTATGGAATCATTTTGGAGCTTGGACCAAGATCATGGGGCAAAATAAACCCAAACAATCAAGAAAAATGCAGAAGCCATCCGATGTGCTCTAAAGATTGGGTCAGAAGAAGCTCTTGCGCTCAGATTAAGCTTTGGAACACTTGATAAAGTTTGTAGGTAATTGAGTCATCTTTCCAACGGACGTTGTTTCATCAAGTTCTGAGCTGTATTGCGGAAGTTATCACCATTTCACTGAGCATACGTCCGTCTGGCGCGCGAATGAGCTACATGGAGCTCACAGCGGTGTGTGGCAGCGGTCTACAGTGACCGCTGCGGATCCTCCCGTCAAAAACACAGAGATTCACAGCGGTCATGCAGCGGGGAGAGCCAGACCGCTGTGGTTCCCTCCTGAGCAAAATGCAGAGTCCGTCCGAAGTGCTTCAAAGATCGACTCGGAAATACAGTTTCCATTCGGATTTAGCTTCAGAGTACTTCATGAAAGTTGTAGATATGTGAGTTAGCGTTCTAATGGAACCAGTGTCAAGTCATTCAGATCTGGGGTTAGAGAGATAAGACAACTTTAGTAAGCGCATGTCCGCCTGACCTGCAAACGGAGCAAAACCGGAAATCCACAGCGGCCAGCTGCATCGGGCAACTGTAGACCGCTGCAACCTACGACCTGCTTTGATATTTAGGCCAAAAACCTTGTTGTTTGAGGATATATCTCATTTTTAACTTCTCAAAAACACTCTTCTTAGAGAGAGTTTGGAGTTTTTAAGAGATTCTTGGTGTTTTTATGAAAGTTCTTGTTTGTTTTCATCTATCTATCTATTTCTAATCATCTAACCATGAATCTAAACACCTCCTACATAAGATTTGTTGAGATTATCATGGTTTGTGAGTAGTTTCTTTAGAACTTTGGGTATGGTAGATTAAGATGTTTTCTTGCTAAATCATGATGCTTACGACTTAGTTTATGAAGAATCCTTACTTGTTAGGTGTGATTAATGCTAGATTAGCCTTGACAAAGTTGATTTAGAACTTAAGGAATTTCATGCCCGGAAGGTGTTCGATGAAATTCCTCAACCAAACTTAGCAAGTGTTTTACATTCCTAGCCTATGGAAATAGATGTCTAGGGTGTTTAATGGATATTTAGACTTGAGATTAATGCTTGTTGATCATTTAATTGCAAATGGAAGTTTGTTCTCAGTTAAGTGATTAGTGAAGTGATTATTTTCATGGAAGTGGATTAGTCTAAATTAGTGATCTAAGGCCTAAGGATTAGCATTGTTTGAGTATCATGGTTTAGCTAGAGAATGTCCAAGTCGATTACCATTACCCGAAGTTCGTTTGCTTATTCTTGTTTAAATCGTTTTCGTTACGTTTTAGTTCAAAACTTGTTAGTCTTTTAATTACCTTTGTTATATGCTTGGTTATTTATTATCTTGTCTTTAAATTGATTAGGATCATTAGAAAACCTTTATTTGATTAGCTTAGATTAAGAAGTGTCTCGTATTCTCTGTGTGTTGTTCTCGTGCCTCCTTGTGGATTCGATCCCTAAGTGCTACAATGACATACCATTAGATTGTGGTATTGTGCACAATGGGTTAATTGTGCGAACCGTAAAAAGTTCACTATCAATTTGGCGCCGTTGCCGGGGACGGCAACGGCGCCAAATTGATACGGGATATTTTCGTGTCAATTATCCCAAATGTACTCATGTCATTGTAGTACTTGAGATGTCAATCCATATGGGGTTAAGATTGAAGCACTAAGAATGCAAGAAACTTCTTAAGCTAGAGCAAACATTGTTTTTGGTTTTTTTTCGTGTATTTATAAGAAAGGAAACAAATGCAAGAAGGAAAACAAAACACAAGACTAAAATGTTGGATCATGAACTAAGCTATCAATTAGATGGGTGACAATCAAACAATGAATCTTTTGGAAGCATTAATCACTATCTTAGAACATGGAATTCACAAATATGACTAATCCATTTCCATGGCACTAATCACCTTGTTAATTATCTAATCAAGAACAAATTTCCATTTGTGATTAAATAATTAACAAGCATTAAGGAACAATTCCAATTAGTTCACTAAACACCCTAAACATCAACTTTCGTTGGCTAGGATATGTAAAGCTCACAAAAGGTTCGGATCAAGCAATTCATTTAAACTCGAGTCATGAGTGAAATGCCTAAGATCTAGAAACGAATGAACATACCTAATCTAGTACTAACACCGCTTACTCGAATCTATCCCTAATGCATGGGATGAGACCAAAAATCTAACTAATCTAAGGTGTAGTACTAGGTTTCGGTTTATCATGTCAAATCTAGCATTACGAACCAACCTAAGTGAAAGACTCATCCAAGATCATCCTAAATCACCATCATCTAACCGTCAATCAACCATTGACTAATGATGCCTAAACATTCAATGCACATTCATTCTTATGACATGGATCACATAAGTAGATTAGTTCACTTCCACGATACTAATCCATTTACATATCATCTAGTTATCAAGAACTTCCGTTCACAACTAAATGATCCATAATCATTAAGCATTAGTCCATACAAGTCAACAATTCACCTTAATCATCAATTTCCATTGGCTAAGAATTGAATTGCATGCTTAGAAGTTTTCTAGACATTTCATCGAACACCTTCCGGGCGAGAAATGTCTTGAGTTCTAGAAATGAGTTGTCAATTCGATTCTAGCATTAAGATCCCTCCTAACATGAGAACAAATGATTATCTAAGCCTAAACATCAATAATCAACCATCAAACCATCTAAATCAAACAAAATCCAAAATCCAACAAAACGTCAACTCACAAGAAGAACATCAAAATCAAACCATAGAAATGAAGAACAAGAATCAACAAGACATAATATATATAAAGGGGTGAAGAAATCTTCTCTTATATGGCATGAAAATGAAGATCCATCAAGAACACCAAGTGGTGTTCTTGAGCTTTCCCAAGTTTAAGAAAGAGAATCTTTAAGAAGAAGAAAGAAGAAATCAAAGCATATATATAAGTGAAGAATCCTTCGAAAGTGTGGATTATACATGAAGAACAACCCAAGAAACTCTAGAGAGAGTTCCTGGGTTGAGCACATACAAAAAAATGAAGAAGAAAACTTAGAAAACAACAAATGGGTCTAATTGTATTTATGGGCAAAAGGGGTCGCGCAGGTCGCATCGGTCTCCTGCTCCCGATACATCGCATCGATGCGGATTTCTGTTTTTCAGAAGTTCCATCGGTCACCTGCATCGGGCATAGGTCGACCGATGGACTTCTTCAGGCAGCTCATTCGCGCGCCAGACTGGACCGTCGTCACGGAAATTGGCATAACTTCTGATCGCACCGTTGGAATTGTCTCAAACCACTTCCAAATGAAAGCTAATCCATTGCTATATCTCGTGGTAAAATATGAGCTCAATCCATCGGTGGAAAGTCCTTCATCCAATGCCAAACGTATGTCGTCTCAACCTGATCCTGCATCTTTGTATTCCGAAATGAACTTTTTGATAGCTATCTTCGCTCCTCCAACTCCTATGACTCCAAGAACACCTAAAAATGGCTCAAGCAAGCCAAAAAGAATGCAAAGACAACCTAGAACATCTAAAATGCAATGCAATGCAAATGAGACTCAAATGCATGAAAATATCTCAAAACTATACAAAGTGAGATTAAAAACCTATGAAACTAAACCTTAAAAACATGTAAAATATGGTGTTATCAATATATCGGACGATGAGACTTCGAACACCCTCCCTGTATCGATCGATACCCACCCAGATACTGAGAAGGAGACGCGTATGAGTGTTGACAGACTTCGCAAGCCCAAGAAGCTGAATCATATTCCCCAACACCTCCGAGCCCCCATGACTCAAAAGCAGATGCGTGGCTTTGAGAAGATGGTACGAAAGATTCTCCACTCGTTCACTTTTGAAGAAGCTCTAGAGGGCTGGCCTCTGCTAAGTCATTTCAAAGATTGCAGAGAAACCCTGGAAGAGATCGAAGTACTCTTCATCAAGGCAAGAAGCATATCACTACCGCTGAGGCAGTTGACCAAGAGGGAAGATCCAGGAATATTTTCGGTTCCATGCTCCATCTCTGGAGTTGACTTCAAAGAGTCTCTCGTTGACTCAGGGGCTAGCATCAATGTCATGTCAAGGGCAATTGCAGAGAGATTGGGAGCTGATATTCGATCCCCCAAGTCAACTATCACATTCGCTAACAGTGCCCCCTCACTTCCATATGGTACAATCCCTGATTTGATGGTCAAAGTAGGAGATTGTCTGGTTCATATTTTCAGGTTGTGGAGATGAGTGCAAGATCTAATACGCATCTGATTCTTTGAAGACCGTTTATGGCTACAGTTGGTGCCATTATGGACACACCCAGCAAGCACATTTCATTCTCATACATTGACAAGGAGGTGGACTACAAAGCCATCCCTAGAGGAACTCCCACACATATCTCTTGCATCACCGTTTGTGCAGGAGAAACATTGACGGTTGACCTTTTGGACGAGCCTTATGATGAGCCAACTGTCATCGAAGCTCTGGAACGTCCTTATGTCATCACCAAGCAAGACGTCAAAACATCTAAGGAAAAAAAGAAGGTGAAAAGCAAAGGAGTAAACGGAGCTTCCTCTATGACTTTAATCCCTCAGAAGTGTGATGGGGATTCGATTGAACACAAGGTCAAGTGCAATGGAGCCTCAAAACCATTCTCTAAGGCTAGAGTTCTTCTTACTTCGGAGCTGAAAGAGAAAGGAAAAGACTTTGTGGAAGGCATGATGAGCAGAACTCTGAAGTTGGCGATGTCAAACTGTGGAGCTTGTTTTGGAGTCAGCTCTCAATCTTCTCTCGAATGATCGTCCGTACAGTCAAGCTCGTGACGTAAAACAAACGCTTGGTGGGAGGCAACCCACTGGTGAGTCTGCTTTTGAGTCATTTTTCTTTTTATTTTTCGTTCTGTGTTTGTGTCAGGATAAACAAGGAGTAAAACTCGAAATCGCATGAGTATCGATCGATACCACATTGGTATCGGTCGACACCAATCGTGAATGAGACGGTTCATCATGTCGACTTAAGCCTGGTATCGATCGATACCAGGCCGTGTGTCGGTCGACACCAGATGTTCCAGCACGGTAACTTCTTGTTTCTCTTAATTCTATTATGTTCTTTTGTTTTCTTTCACCAACCTTAGGATAGATAACACTGGGGACAGTGTTGTTCAAGTCTGGGGGAGGTGTCTGCTGACATTGTGTTTGTTTTTCTTAGAGTCAGTTGTTTTATCGAGTCAAAAAACGTTTTATTGAGGCAAAACTTGTTGGAGATGATGATCATGTGCTTGAATTGTTGTTTTGATTTTGTTTTTGAGTGACCAGTGTTGCAGGATCAGCTCTAGATCGACTAATGAAAAATCCAAGGACTGACCGGTTGACTAGAAAACATCCATGTCTCCAGCAGAGTTCTTCTGAAGCCTGAGCCAAATTTTTGCACTTCATCGATGTGGTTAGTGTTTACAGAGCTTGATTCATCATTCATATCTGACAAAGGAACCATATGTTTAAAGTAATGTTATCCCTCTCCCCTGTTATAAGTTGATAAATAAGAGCATAAAAGATGAAACGATTTTCTTCTCAGTATAGGGCTAGGAAAATTTCCAGCGATCCCATTATTCTACTTAAGAGGGAATGATCACACAAAAGTTGAAAGCGATGTTAGGAAAATTTCCCGTGATACCACTATTCGCCTAAACCTTTGATACATAGAGAGAGAAGAACCGGGGATTCGGTGGCAAACACCATCAATACTCGCGTTTCGGACCTTGATGTGTATATACAGATCTAAAAAAAAAAAAAGAGAACATAATAAGAAATAAGTCTGGGGGAGAGAAAGTGAAACAAAAAGTGTGAAATTGGATGGTTCCTTGTCATGATATTGTATGGTAAAGAATCTAGAAGGTTTTTGAACATTGGCTGCAGCGATGAAACTGGCGATGAAGGCTTTATTTGAACAATGCTGCGAGATAATGTGTGGAGTCTGGCAAAGCTGCCAATGTCTACGGAGAAGTACATGGTGGTTAGATCAAAAGCTGGTTAGGTGACATTTGGGTGCTTGGGAAAAGGATCTTTGCGATGGTTTCTAAATAGGCGAGTCTCCGTGTTTTCAAACCTCTTTCTCTGGTTTAGTCTTCTATTTGCTTGAGGGCAAGCAAAGGTTAAGCCTGGGAGAGTTGATATATCATGATTTTTACCCCTTTTAGGCCATGATATAAATCCGTTTTATAGAGTATTTCTAGTATTTTGGAGTCTTTTAGAGTCTTTTACAGGGTTTAGCACGTTTGGAGCATAATTGGAGATATTGGAGCTTTCTGGAGCATTATGGAACAAAGCAGAAGTTCGTGTTGATGAGTACCCGATTTGAAGCATCGGTATCGATCGATACTCATCACAGCAGACACGACCCGCGACTTTTCCAAGAATTGAAGAATTGCAGAATTGCCCCAGAAGACTTTAATAATTACAATACGCCCCAGAACGTGTTTTAGCATTATAATTAGGTTTTTCAGCCACTTTGATGGCTAAGCTTTTCATTACTTTTGATTCTACCTTGGTTTTTGGAGAGACAACTCTGAACTCCTGTTTATTATTGATTTCTTTGATGATCTATTCAATCATGTTGTTTTCATTCTCCATGTCTGAGTAGATCCACTTTAGATTCAGGGTTCTCATAAGGGTTTTCTCTGAATGCTAGGTTGATTAGTTTATTAGGATTCACCATCTGAATTAGTTCTTCGATTTATGTTGTGTTCAAAGCTTGTTCTAGATTAGCTACCTAGAACATAGATCTTAAGATAAATGATTAGGCACGACAGTGCGATTAATTACCTGATAGAACATAAGGTGAGCAAAATAACTATTCGCAAAGAGATTTGGTTTAGTTGTTTTGTGAACAAATCAAACCTGATCTAAAAGCTGATTTAGACTTTAGGATTCGCAAAGAGATTTGGAATTCATAGGATTTAGATTTAGATGGTTTTCGCAACGACAGTTGGTTAATTATACTTTAGAGATTTGAGTTCAAGAATCGCGCTAAATCTGAATCATGTTAGTTAGTTTACCTGCATTCATTAATTCTCTGAGAAATACCCTGAATCTATATTTCTCCCATCGAATTTACAACTCTTTACTGTTTATTGTCTTTTGTTTCATCTTATTGGTTTAGCTTAATTTGAATCTATTTAATATATTGTGTGATTTCTGTGAGTCTTTGTGTTCGATCCCTACATATACTGCAACTACTGCTTAGTACTTTTAGGGTATTAATTTGAGCATATCAGTCTCTTTATTAATTGCCTCCAACAAATGCTTATCAATAGTTTCACAATTTTTTAGTCTTATTCCTAGCTCTGTCGAACGAGTCATGTAAACAATATGATGATGAGTAGTTTCATGTCTTTTCAGCCTAAGTGCAGCATTTCTCTAGTCATCATACCCAGTGGTTGCCAAACGGGGAGGATTTGCTTCTTGTGTGAATAATTTACAGGAAAAACAAAAGATCTTATTTCTAGCTTTCGAGTAAACTAACCATCTTCTGTCTTGTTTCTCTCCGTTACTCATTTTCCTTGTATAAGAGGAGTAAGTGAAACATCTATCAATTTCATCTCTTGGGAAAATATGACCAGGCGGTGGGTGGACCACTCTCAACCAAAAAATCTCTCAGTTTCTGATCAATTTTCCCCCAACTTCCAGGATCATCCATATCCACATCCTCATAAAAACCCTTAGTATCATCAACTTTCTCATGGTTTTCCCTATTTTCATTCTCAGATTGGTCCATGTTATCATTCATACAATTTGCATCATCTCCAGCAAGTTCTTCAATACCCTTATCATCCGCATCTTCTTCAATATTAACAAGCTCTTCATCTTCCTTGTTTATCTCATCTCTAGCACTAGCAGTCTCATCAATTTCAGAAGTTTTAGTTCTCGTTACATATCTGAAAATATCATTGGTTTGAGATTTCTCCAATTCGTCTTGTCTTTTCTGTTTCTTCCTATTTTCAGCTCCACCTGGTTGGTTTCTAAATCTTCTTCCCGGCAACATTTTTCTACAAACTAACAAATAAATTAGAATAATTTGATTTTACAAAATGAGAAAACAAAAAGAACAGAGTAACACATAGAAAAATTGAAGTATTGAGATGTTGTCGATGGCAAAAAGAGAAGAAAAGACATACATGGTGAAGGAAGAAAAACCAGCGACGGCGGAGATTGATGGTGTCGTGGGGAAGATGGGTGGTGATCTTTGGAAGAAGGAGATGAATCGTCGACCCTCGACCGTCGTTGACAGAGAAACCGAAGATAAAGGCTAGGATTTTACCAACGGTGACTGGCGAAGTGGCGATGTAGGACAATAGGAGAATCCGGTGGACATCGATGGTGCTCCGACGAAGATGGTGGCGATTTTGGAAGAGGGAGATGAATCGACCGTCATCGACAAAGGGGGAAAAATTAGGTTTTTGTTTTTTAATTTTAAATTAATTAATCTAATCAAGGAAATTGGGATAAATCAATTTAATAATAATTGAAACCGAACCCGAACTAAACCGAAAACCGAATAGGTACCCGAAATATAATTATATACCTAAAATATTAATTATATTTAGATTTGATATAACCCAATTACCCAAAATTATAATTATAAAACCCGAAGATATCAATTATTGTTAGACCGAAATAACCGAAATATCTAAAATAATAAAAAAAAATCTGAAAATTCTTAGTTATATTTGTCAAAATTTAACCAAATTTTATTCAAATTTAGCATTTTTTTTAGTTTTTTCCTATATTTCAGATACCCGGAACCGATCCGAACCCGAAAATACCCAAACCGAATTCGAACCGAATTTTATAAATATCTGAATGGGTCCTTCAACTCTATACCCGAAAGACCCGATATCCGAAAAAACTGACCCGAACTTGAACAGGTACCGAATGTCCACGTCTAACTGACATATTTTGTCAAACACACAGCATTTCACTTAGACCGCGTCTAACATTCAAGGCCTTTATAGAAAGACAGGTGGATGTAACACAGTCGAAGAGTGGGGGTACCAAAGTCATAAAGATTCCCAAATAAGAAAACGTGTTTTCTGTTCTGTCATATGGAGATGGCGACATATGGAGTAGCAATTTAGTTAAGATCCTTTTGCGGAGGACAATTTCATCACGTGCATTATTATGCCATTTCCAACCATAACATCAAATTTGGTGCGGTGAATACTGTTAAATTTGGTGTAAAAATGAATAGTGTTTTATTTCATCTGCAACCACAACACTAAATTTCACACTAAAAAATAACTTTTATTATTATATTATTAAATTTAAAATTCTCTTTATTTTTCAATAATTATGATAAATACTAATTATTTATAAAATAAATTAACTTCAAATTCGATATAACATTACATTCGATAAAAAAATAAATTACAATCGATAAAATAAAAATACCGGAAAATAAATTACATTGTACTAATTCTCAGAATTAACATATTCCGACCACAAGTATTCAATTAATGCATTTCGAAGTTCAATATGAGCTTCCCGGTCTTTGATTTTTCTGTGCCGAGCTAAGAATTCTTGAAATCGGGTATCTTCATTATTTACCATCTCAACTTCTGCAGATGGGACTTCAATTCGTTCTTCAATTGTTGCATCAACATCACGTTCATCCTCTATAATCATATTATGCATTATGATACATGTTGTCATTATATCATGTAAACCTCTCTTACTCTAAAAACGTAATGGTCCGGCCACGATTGCAAATCTTGACTGCAATACTCCAAATGCACGTTCCACGTCTTTTCTACATGCTTCTTGTCTTCTTGTAAATACTTTTTTTGGGACCACGTGGATCGTGAATTTTTTGAACAAGAGTGGACCATTTTGGATATATACCATCAGCTAGATAATTATCTTAGCGGAAATGGTAATCTGGGCTATTAGAGTATTGTTTATGATTATATTATGTCTTTTTTTGTCAACAGTCCTAATATTATGTATTTATAATTATCTTGTTGCATTTTTTATGTTTTTTTGTTTTAATTTAATAATTTTATGTTGGAATGTTTTATTGAATTTTATTATGTATTTTTAATCTTAATCAATTTGCATATCAATAACAATATTTTGTGCAATTCTAAATTATTAGAATGGATCCTACATCTCTAGTACTGAAATATCAAAATCCGAAAACTGATCTGAATCAGAATCCGAACGGTACCCAAATAGCCAAATTATAAAATTTAATTAACTAGTTAATAACAATTAAATTATATTAGTAAATAAAAAATATATATTTTAATGTTTGGTGCAGTGAATAGTATTGCACCAAATTTGATGCAATACTATTCACAAAACACCAAAAAACAAAATTTGGCGCAAAAATTTGGTGTATCATTGGAGAAGAATCAAAACCAAATTTGATGTTTTGGTGCATAGTTGGAGATAACCTTAATTTCTGAAATCGAATAGAGATGGCGACATATGGAGTAGCAATTTAGTTAAGATCCTTTTGTGGTGGACAATTTCATCACGTGCATTATTAATTTCCGAAATCGAATAGAGATGGCGACATATGATGGAGTATCAATTTAGTAAAGTTGCTTAACTAAAATAAATTTATGAATTATCATCGCATATGTACACTTTTACGATCATGCATACAAATTTTGTGGGGAAAATCTCATAAAAAAACTTCCAGTAGATTTAGGGGGTGTATTTAATCTAGCATTTGGAATGATTTGTATTAAAATCACAAATCTTATGTTATTTAAACATGAATTTTAAAAAGTCTTTCAAAATCACATGTTATTGGACTAGTGATATCTAAATGAACATTCAAATCCACTGTTATTAGAAATATTTTAAGTAGTGGTTTTAATGGACTTTTAGTGATTTGGAGATATTTTGGTGGAGTTTCTTAGTTAAAAAAAAATAAAATCGAAATCTCATGGTTTTAGGTGAGATTTCATAGTTATTTAAAAACAAATCATCACAACTTTTCTAATTCACCCAAATCATCTAAAAACTCACTAAAACTCAAATCTTTCCAAATTCTCCTGAATATTAGATTGAATACACCCCCTTTAGAGTTGTGTTTTTTTGTTTTGTTTTTTAATTTCTTTTTCACTTTTTATTTTTTAGATTTTTTAATTGTAAATATTAATTTAAATTAATATTTTTTATTGTTTTAATTGTTCCGTTAACGGTGTTTACTATTCCATTAAAAATTTTGACGGTGTGTATTCGGGATCCATTCTAAATGTTTTTCCTATTAAAAGTTCCAAGTTGAAGATTTAAATTGCTAGTGAAATAATTCGAGTTGCGGCGAGGAAGCTTGAAACCAATAGATTTAGAGTTGTGCTTTTTTGTTTTGTTTTGTTTTTAATTTCTTTTTCACTTTTTTCGGATTGTTATAATTGTAAATAATAATTTAAATTAATATTTTTATTTAAAATAATAGATTTTTAAACCGTTTTAATTTTCCCGTTAACGGTGTTAACTATTCCATTAAATTTTTTGACGATGTGTATTCGGGATCCATTCTAAATATTTTTTGTATTAAATGTTCTAATTTCAAGATTTAAATTGCTAGTGAAACAATTAGAGTTGCGGCGACGAAGCTTGAAACCAGTAGATTTAGAGTTGTGCTTTTTTGTTTTGTTTTGTTTTTTTAATTTCTTTTTCACTTTTTGTTTTGGATTTTTTAATTGTAAATAATAATTTAAATTAATATTTTTATTAAAAATAATAGATTTTT